>CM045987.1:35096112-37596112 GCA_025175895.1 Wurfbainia villosa
GAACTTCATTGACATATCTATATATGCAGAGAACCATATGAAGTCTTACGGCTGGTCACTCCAATGAACTAGTTACATTAACTAGCATCCACGATTAACTCCGGACATCACAATGTCTCCAGCCAGTGAGAATCAGCTGCTTGGATACACCAAGGAGTATACCTCGTGTTAGTCTCGACAGAATCAATGGTGTCCAAATCCATCAATTCATCGACTAGGGATAATTCCGATACATCACAATTACACATGTAGAGATACTCACTAGTTGTGATCCAATCACAAATTCTTTTATGCTGTGAATCGTATCATGGACATTCAGTAAATGAGTTTAAGATCCAATCAAATATATGAAAACATGTATACTCAAATAGTGAATCTTCATTTATCATATAAATGGTTCAAACATAAGGTGATTGCCTTAGGACATCTCTCATATATTACTAACAAACTCCCACTTGGCCTAATGCCAATCGCTACGGTATCCAATACCATAAGCTCTAATATGACCCTCAAACTTACTTTGAGGTAATGCCTTAGTCAAAGGATCCGCTAAGTTCCTTTAAGTGGGGATTTTCTCGATTTGTATTTCCTTCCTACTAATGATCTCTCTGATCAGATGATAACGGCGAAGTACATGTTTGGATCGTTGATGAGACCTTGGCTCTTTCGCCTGTGCAATTGCTCCATTGTTGTCACAGTAGACCGATATTGCTTCAACAATGGCTGGAACCACACCAAGTTCATAAATGAACTTCTTGATCTAAACCGCTTCCTTTGCTGCTTCCGAAGCTGCAATGTATTATGCCTCAGTGGTAGAATCCGCTATTGTGTCTTGTTTGGAACTTTTCCAACTCACTGCGCTCCCATTCAAGGTGAACACGTATCCAGACTGAGACATGGAATCATCATTGTCTGTCTGGAAGCTGACATCCGTATACCTGCGTATCACCATGTCTCCTTCTCCATATATTAGGAACACATCCTTAGTTCTTCTTAAGTACTTAAGGATTGTCTTAAAAGCCACCCCATGATCCATTCTTGGATCAGACTGATATCTACTCATGACACTCAGAGCATACGATACATCAGCCCTCGTACATAACATAACATACATGATAGATCATATTGCGGATGCATAGGGAATCTTACTCGTGCAAATCCTCTCGTCTTCTGTGCGCGGACACATAGACTTCGAAAGGTGTATCCCATGCCTGATGGGTAGGAAACCTTTCTTGGATTCCGACATGCTAAACCTATTTAGCACTCGGTCTATATATGTAGACTGCGAAAGACCAAGCAACCGTTTCAATCTATCTCTATAGATCTTAATCCCGAGGATGTAGGTTGCTTCTCCCAGGTCTTTCATGGAGAATGTCTTAGACAACCAAATCTTAACTGACTATAAGACTGAAACATCGTTTCCTATAAGTAATATGTCATCGACATACAATACTAGGAACACGACTGCACTCCCACTAACCTTCTTGTACACACAAGGTTCGTCTGGATTTTGTGAGAAATCAAACTTTTTGATTGTCTCATCAAAATGGATATTCTAGCTCCTGGATGTTTACTTCAATCCATATATGGACCGTCGCAATTTGCATATCTTGGTTTTATCAATCGATGTGAAACCCTCAGGCTGTATCATATACATATCCTCAAGCAGGTTTCCATTAAGGAAAGTTGTTTTCACATCCATCTGTCATATCTCATAATCATAATGAGCCGCTATGGCCAGGAGCATCCGAATGGATTTAAGCATAGCTACAGGCGAATAGATTTTGTCATAATTAACACCTTGCTTTTGACGATATCCTTTCGCCACAAATCTAGCCTTATAGGTAATCACATTACCATCCATGTCGATTTTCTTCTTGAAAACCCACTTGCACCCTATAGGCTTTATGCCTTCAGGTGGGTCAACCAAGTTCCAAACTTGGTTTTCATACATGGAATTCATTTTCGACTTCATGGCTTCAAGCCACTTATCCCTTTCTGAACTTGTCAGAACTTCTTCATAACTGGTAGGCTCCTCATCATCAATGAGTAACACGCCATTCGATTCACTTACGAGAAATCCATATCTCTTAGGAATATTGCGTGTTCTACCAGATCTACGAAGATGTGGTGTTTCAATAGGTCCAGCCGATTGCTCATCACTATGAGTTGTCGGTTGTTGTGCTTCACCAGGTATCTCATCAATGTCTATTTGAGTCTCTCGAGCCTCCTCAAGCTCGATGACACTCCCACTGTTTTCTTGCAAGAGAAACTCTTTCTCTAGAAACACAGCATGCCTTGAAATAAACACCTTTTGTTCCACAGGATGATAGAATTGGTAACCCCTTGTTTCCTTAGGGTATCCAATAAATAGACATTTATCAGACTTAGCATCCAATTTGTCTGATACAGTCCGCTTCACATAAACAGGACAACCCCATATCTTCAAATAAGATACATGAGGTTTCTTACTATTCCATATCTCATATGGAGTAGTAGAGACTACCTTGGTTGACATTCTATTTAACAAGTAAACAACTGTCTGAAGTGCATAGCCCCAAAAGGACTTGGGAAGATTCACATGATTCATCATTGACCTGACCATGTCCAACAAAGTCCGGTTACGCCTCTCAGATACACCATTATGCTGTGGTGTATATGACAGAGTCCATTGAGACAATATATCATTGTCTCTTAGATAATCAAGAAACTCTTGACTTAAGTATTCACCACCTCGATCCGATCGAAATATTTAATACTCTTGTCATATTGTTTCTCTACTTCATTTCTGAATTCTTTGAACCTTTCAAAGGCTTCAGACTTGTGTTTCATCAAGAATATATACCCAAACTATGAGTGATCATCGGTGAAGGTAATGAAGTAGCTATAGCCTTCTAAAGCTTGAGTTGACATAGGTCCACATACATCAGTATGTATTAGACCTAGCAACTCTCCCACTCGTTCACCTTTTCTTGTAAAAGGTAACTTAGTCATCTTGCCTTTTAAGCATGATTCACATGTATCGTATGAATCCAATTCAAACGATTCCAGAATTCTACATCGATGTAATTCGGACATGCGTTTCTTGCTTGCATGGCCAAGACGACAATGCCACATGTAGGAGTCTATTTGATTATCCTTTCGAGCACGCTTGTTGCTCGCTTCGATATTGAAAATGTCATTGGATACGCCCAACGTATAAATATCATTGCTCAAAGTTCCAGTTCCATAAAGTATGTCATTCAAAGTTATATAACAATAATTGTTACTAAATGTCAAATGGTAACGATTTCTATTTAAAAAAGAAATAGAAATGATGTTCTTTATCAATGAAGGAACAAAAAAGCAATTGTCCAGTTCGAAAACAAGTCCTGTAGGGAGTTTCAACAAATACGTTCCGATGGTGAGTGCAGCAACCTTTGCTCCATTCCTAACACGTAAATTTGACTCTCCCTTGACGAGTCTTCTTCTATTCCTTAGCCCATGTATGTCATTACATATATGTGAGCCACACCTAGTATCCAATACCCAAGTGTTTGAGAAAATAGAATGATAATCAATAACGAAGATATCTGAAGAAGATGGGGCATCCGATGCCTTATTCTTCTTCACGAACTCAAGATAAATCTTGCAATTTCTTCGCCAATGGCCCTCCTTGCCATAATGATGGCAAGTGCCCTTTTGAGCTGGTTTTGCCTTTTTAGCCCTTTTCTTCCCCTTCTGCTATTCCTTTGACTTCCTCTTAGAACCTTTCTTCGAGGAATCAACTCACAACACCATCCCCTGCTCATGCTTCTCATAAGGCTCCACAGTCTTCAGCATGTTGAGCAGTACCACAGACGAACCTTCTTGCATCTCAGAGGTGAAGAGGAGCTTGGAGACTTCGAACCTTTCGAATCTCACTTGCTCATCAAACAACTCATAAAGATGAAAGACTATGGTATGAGCATCCATATGCTCATGCTGCTTCCGCAGCTCAGGTACCATCACGGCTAACATGATGCAACTTGCCAGTTCAGAATCAGTCACATGTTTCTGATAGACCAACAATTGGTCCAGAGTTGCATCGTCACTAGGATGGGCGGGAAGAGGCGCTTCGAGGACATACGAAAGCTTTTCACCTTGAGAACAATTCTCAAGTTTCTAAGCCAGTCTAAGAAGTTCGGCACAGTCAATTTATTTGAATCCAAGATAGAGTGCAAATTCAAAGACATCATGATCAATCAATTATCCTAGAAATACAACTCGAGCATATATGAGAAAGATGATTTAAAATGCATCAATATACATTTATAAATCCCATTCATTTTTTGAATTTTAAAAACCCCAAAATTACTTCGGGAGATTGTAGGTCCATCTCCGAATAAGTTGATATCCAACATAGATATGAACAACCTTGGAGAGAGTCCAACAAGCCATTCATAACTACGATGGTAGGTATCAAATATACCGATTGCATATCACATATATGTAACTATCACAATGTGCTATCAACTTATTGAATGTTCACACATACATCGGGTTGTTAACACATTAACAAGTATGCATCATATGCATAGCACCCAACTTCACCTCCCTTCACATCGACCTTGGAGAGAGTCCAACAAGCCGATGCTCCAGGTTAAAGCAAACCCATTAATCGAGAAATAGTTTTAATATGGTTAGAGCGCATTCAACCAATTAGCCCGACTTGGAGAGAGTCCAACAACCAAAGTTAACGATTGACCTCTGACTCTTACCATATTAGTATTAAATTATTCCATGGTTTGAACATGTTCGGGTTCGAGCTGGGCTTGGAGAGAGTCCAACAACCCAAACAAGAAACGGAACTCTGGTTCTAACCATATTAATGGAAGGTGTAGGCTTTAATATTGAGTAAGGGTTTTCATGTCTCATCCTCTTTGCATGCAAATAACTATTATCTATATGGCATGACATACATGACATACATCTACATGTCACGACACGCATGACATAATGATATGCATCTAATGCAATTCCATGACATACAATTATGACATGTACAAAATTTCCTTATATGTCATAACTATTTATGGAAATAAAATATGTTTAAGATTTGATTTTCCAAATCAAATCATGATTAAATTAGGAAATAAATTTCCAAATTTAATCACATATTTTATTTGTGGAAAGTGTTGTTCAAGGAAAGTCAATTTAGGAAACAAATTTTCCAAATTATCAAAACTACTTATGGAAATAAAATATTTTAAGATTTGATTTCCCAAATCAAATCATGATTAAATTAGAAAACAAATTTCCAAATCTAATAAAATATTTTATTTATGAAAAATATTAATTTCTATAAATACTTCTAACTTTCCAAAAGTAGAAGATTTCCATAAATACTTCTAGACTTTCCAAAATTAAAAAATTTCCATAAATACTTCTAACTTTCCAAAAGTAGAAAATTTTCATAAATACCATTACGACTATCGCAAAACAATTTTGCGATTAAGTCGAAACACAACCTGGGTTCTGATACCACTGTTGGATTTCTGGCACCGCGACGAGTGTGTGTTCGAACATGTTTCGTAAACATGTGCACAGCGGAAGAAATAAAATAATAAATCTAATTTATTAAAATACACACACCACACGCATGCATAGTATAACATGTGTAGACATAACCGGAATTTTAAATTTTGCAATAAAAGGAAATTTATACTACGTATACCTGACGTATCACGTGTAGCGGGAAAGACATCAACCGGAGCGATCCTCGCTAGAATTGCCTCTATTCGTATCCACGCCGAGTATCTTCGGGATGACTTCACAAAGTCACGAGCCTCGTCTTCGAACGAGTTACTAGCCTCGTGTTGAACACGATGTGATCGAGAGAAGATCATGATCCGAATCAAAATTCGGATCCAAAATGAGTCCTCAAAAACTCGCTTCTCCGGAGAGGTATTCGTCAACCGTTTGACGAATCTTTCGTCCTCCACCTATGAGGATTACTGGAGATCGAATCCCCGGCAAGGAAGTCGCTGTCGGAGCTCCAAACGTCGTCCAAACGATGCTCCGACACGAAATAAACAAGCTCTCCAGAAAAACTGGACAGCTTTGGTGGAGGATTAGGGCCGGCCAAATAAGGAAGCTAGATGCTCACCTTGTCCCCGGACCCAAGGAAGATTACTAGAGAGTCACCGGAGGATCGCCGGTTGAAGCTTGGATGCCGGCAACAAGTTTGGACGGCGACACAAGGCTGGACGGCAGCTAGGGTTGGGCGCCGACCACTAGAGGAGAGGAGGGGTGGGCGACAACTAGGGATTGCTTTGATTAGGGCTTAAAAAAACCCTTAAGCCCTATTTTATAGAGAACAAATTCTCCTAATGGTTATCGGATCATAACCAAAAGCCCGTTAACCCGCTCCATTAATTTAAGTTAAAATAAACCAAACCATGTTGGTCTATTTTAAGTTAAAACGAACCGAACCAACTTTTGGTTCATTCGTTTAAAACAAACCAAACTCCTTTGGTTTATTCTCCTCCATTGGATTAAAACCAAACCAATTTGGTTCATCCATCATGTCTTCATAAGACACGGCCCATCAACACTTCCATTGTGACTGAAACGATTTCATGCTCGCTCCTTGTTTGGTCCAACCAAACCTAGTTTCTCTCGGTCTGAGAATCTCATTCTCAAGCCTGTTTTAAATCCTTCGGATTATGCTCATTGTGCGTGTGACCAAATAGGTTCTCGGTTTATGTTGGTCGTCTATAATTATCCATTAATTATAGAACAATCATGAGTGACACCTAGTAATACATCATGATCCCCAATTAATCGAAAAGATCAACGGTTGATCCAGAACTATTTCTGAAACCCTTCAGCAGCTCGAATGAATCGTGCCCCATTCCCTTCACTCATCTTATACCCACTTGGTTCAGGACATGGTCTATAGTGTCATTCCCCACTAGGTTGACTACGTCACACCTAGCCCAAATATCATTTCCTCATCCTACGGATTCTAGTTACTGCACATATATCGAAGAGTACCTTACTCTAAACATGTAATGCTTTGGCCAAAGACTTTAGTAACAATCCGACGAGAGGCCATGAGTATATATCTCCTCTCAAGGAGTGGTGAATCCTTTATAGGCTATTCAAACACCTTCGATCACTTCGACTTATACCCAATCATCCCGGGTCCACATCTCCTCAAATATGCTTGCTTAAGATGTCAAAGCATAAGTCTTTATGATCAAGATGACTTGAATATCGCAAGTCAAAGGAACATCACACTTAAGCTGCAGTAAGAACTTCATTGACATATCTATATATGTAGAGAACCATATGAAGTCTTACGACTGGTCACTCCAATGAACTAGTTACCTTAACTAGCATCCACCAGTAACTCCGGACATCACAATGTCTCCAGCCAGTGAGAATCAGCTGCTTGGATACACCAAGGAGTATACCTCGTGCTAGTCTCGATAGAATCAATGGTGTCCAAATCCATCAATTCATCGACTAGGGATAATTCCGATACATCACAATTACACATGTAGAGATACTCACTAGTTGTGATCCAATCACAAATTCTTTCATGCTGTGAATCGTATCGTGGACATTCAGTAAATGAGTTTAAGATCCAATCAAATACATGAAAACATGTATACTCAAATAGTGAATCTTCATTTATCGTATAAATGGTTCAAACATAAGGCGATTGCCTTAGGACATCTCTCATATATTACTAACAGCCGGGAGCTCAAGCGAGGAGTCCTCTTCTTCTTCAAGCGACGAAATATCATCAAGTGATGATGATGAGGTAAACAACTCACCTAAGGTAGATTTACTTTACAAGACTATTGCATGTCTTCAAAATGCTTTGAATAGATCGAAAACTAGGATTAAGGATTTAAAAATAGAGATTAAATCACTTAAGAGTGTTGAATCATCTTATGGTAAATTATCTAGTGATCACGATGAATGTACCCTTAGGGATGAAAATGATGAATTAAGAAAAGAAATAGGTAACTTAAGAGCATGCTTAGAAAAATTTACTAATGACTCTAAATACCTAGACATGATTATTAAGGATTAAAGGGCTATTTACAATAAGACCGGATTAGGATATAGGCCTAAGGAAAAGGAGGTAGCATTTACATCTCTTGTTAGTAGAAAATCCATAATTAAATGCAAGGGTAGAAAGGCTTGGGTACCTAAGAAATTTCTAATTGATGCTAGTGGTCCTAAGATTTGGGTACCTAAGGATTGTATTTTTCATGTGATATAGGTAGAAGAACCAAGCTTGTGGATAGTTGATAGTGGGTGCTCAAAGCACATGACTGGTGATGAGAGAAAATTCTCCAATATCAACCACACTAATAAAGGAAAAGTATCTTTTGGTAATAGTGGCAAACTTAAGATTCTAGGAAAGGGCACAATTGAGGTATCCCCCAACCTTGCCATTCATAAAGTATTATTAGTTAAAAATATGAAATTTAATTTACTTAGTGTAAGCCAACTATGTGATGCAAACTTTGATGTTAAATTTGATTCCTCAAAATGTTTTAAAAACACAAAACTCTAAATGATTGCATGTTAGTAGGTTTTAGGAAATCAAATATATATTATGTTGATTTATCCTATGCTACTAATGCTTCTACTAAGTGTCTTATTGCAAAAGAGGAAGAAAGTTGGCTTTGACATAGGAGGCTAGGACACATAAACATGAAGAACATAGCCAAAATAGCAAAAATGAAGTTAGTCAAAGGGTTGCCTAAAGTCAAATTTCTCAAGGACAAAATGTGTGATGCATGCCAAGAAGGGAAACAATCAAAAACATTACACAAAGGTAAAAATTTACTTAGTACCGCTTTACCTTTAGAACTTTTACATATGGACTTATTTGATTATCATAGTATCCCCTCTATGATTGGTAGTAAATATTGCCTAGTAATAGTAGATGATTTCTCTAGGTTTACTTGGGTATTTTTCTTGAAAAATAAAGATGAAACCTTAGGAATAATCATAGGATTTAGCAAAAGAGTAGAAAATGAAAGAAAACTCAAAATCAACCGAATCCGTAGTGATCATGGTGGAGAATTTGAGAATTCTAATTTCTCAACCTTTTGCTTAGAACAAGGGTACAAGCATGAGTTTTCTTGTCCTAGAACACCTCACCAAAATGGGGTTGTGGAAAAGAAAAATCGTGCCCTACAAGAAGCGGCTAGGACAATGCTTAATGCATACTCCTTACCTAACTACTTGTGGGCGGAAGCGGTTAACACCGCTTGCTATATCCAAAATAGGATATTAATTCATAGGTTTTTAGGAAAAACTCCATTTGAATTGTGGAATGGTACAATTCCAACAATTCATTATTTTAAGGTATTTGGATGTAAAGTCTATATTTTAAATACCAAAGACAACCTAGGTAAGTTTGAGTCCAAAGCGGATGAGGGAATCCTAGTTGGATACTCATCCACTAGTGTAGGGTATAGAGTTTACAATAAAAGGACTCAAAAGATTGAAGAATCTTCAAATGTCCAATTTGATGAAACTTCCAATACATACCTTAGGAAATCCCCTATTGATGATGATATTAATAATGGAAATCAAGAAATTACCCAACAATTTTAAGATTTAACCTTAGGGGGTAATGATCAAGGGGGAGGATTGAATCAAGGGGGAGTAAGAGGTGATTCCGATGATGAGCAAAGAATTGAGATTAATTATGATCAACCTCAAATTAATACACCTCCTAGAACCATAAGAGTTCATCAAAATCACCCCTTAGATCAAATTGTGGGTGAATTATCTCAAGGTGTTAGGACTAGGTCATTTCATAGGGATCCCACTAGTCATATAGCTCTAATTTCTCAAATTGATCCCAAAACAATTAAAGATGCATTACTTGATCCGGATTGGATCATAGCAATGCAAGATGAATTGACTCAATTTGAAAGGAGTCAAGTATGGGAGTTAGTTCCTAGACCTAATGAAAACACCATCATTACTACAAGATGGGTCTTTAGGAACAAACTAGATGACCAAGGGAATATTGCTAGGAATAAGGCAAGATTAGTTGCAAGGGGCTTTAATCAAGTTGAAGGACTTGACTATGATGAAACATATGCCCCGGTTGCTAGGTTAGAGTCTATTAGAATACTATTAGGGTATGCCTCCTATATGGGGTTCAAACTCCATCAAATGGATGTCAAATCGACATTCCTAAATGGGTTTATTAAGGAAGAGGTATATGTAGAACAACCTCCTGGGTTTGAGAATATGGACTATCCAAACCATGTATACAAGCTTAGGTAAGCTTTGTATGGATTGAAACAAGCTCCATGGGCTTGGTATGAAAGATTATCATCTTTCTTAATTTCTAAGGACTTTAAAAGGGGTAGTGTAGATCAAACTCTATTTATAAAGTCAACATCAACGGACATCTTTGTAGCCCAAGTATATGTTGATGATATTATCTTTGGGTCAACAAATGATGAACTTCTCCAAGACTTTATTAAGAATATGGAAAAAGAGTTTGAAATGAGTCTAGTTGGGGAATTAAATTTCTTTCTAGGATTACAAGTTAAACAAACAAGTGAAGGAATTTATATTTATCAAACCAAATATGCTAAGGAAATGATTAAGAAATTTGGTTTGGAAAATGCTAAAGTAGTTTCAACTCCAATGTCAACCAATACAAAAATAGATAGTGATAATGAAGGCAAACAAATTGATCTTACACTATATAGGAGCATGATTGGTAGTCTCTTGTACTTAACCGCTAGTAGACCCGACATATTATTTGCGGTTGGTATGTGTGCTAGGTATCAATCTTGTGCAAAAGAATCTCATTTAGTTGCCGTTAAGAGAATATTAAGATATATTAAAGGCACACTAAATGTAGGACTATGGTACCCTAGGACTAGGTCTTTTGATTTGGTTGGGTACACCGATTCCGATTATGCCGGTTGCAAATTGGATCGGAAGAGTACTAGTGGTGGATGACAATTCCTTGGGTCCTCCCTAGTTAGTTGGAGTAGTAGGAAGCAACCTTGTGTTGCCCTATCCACCACCGAGGGCGAGTATGTGGTTATGGGTGGTTGTGTAGCTCAATTACTATGGATGAAATATACCTTAGAAGATTATGAGCTATCTTACTCCAACATGAAAGTATTTTGTGATAATGTGAGCACCATAAACTTGACCAAAAATCCGGTGCATCACTCTAGGACCAAGAATATTTAAGTGAAACATCACTTCATTAGAGATCATGTGGCTAAGGGAGACATTGAGCTTAATTACATTGAATCCAAGTCCAACCTAGCCGACATATTTACCAAGGCTCTCCCCGAGGTAGAATTTTCATCACTTAGGAGAGAACTTGGAATGTGCTTGGTTGAGTAAAGGTGTAGGTTTGCATGATCCTATAGAAATACTAGGATTTATACCTTTAAGCATCCCACAAAATACCTAAGAAACCATGATTTTTGTATTGAGCCACTTAGACAACATGTGAGATGTTAGGAAGATGAACTTGGTTCATCATGCTTGTTATGATGCATTACTATGGACCAAAGTGTCATCTAGAGACATTAATCCTTCATTGGACCAATCATTGGGAAGGCTTATACACAATTGTGTTGGATCGAGGCGGTTCGCTAGAGGGGGGGGGGTGAATAGCGATAAACACTTTTTCTTTTAAATCGTTCGGTAGACAATTAAATGCAGCGGAAATGTAAATAAAAAATAAATGAGACAAATAGTTTTTTTACTTGGTTCGTAGCCTTCGGCCACTACTCCAAGGCCCTAACGATCCTAGACCGTGTACGGAGGGCAATTCACTAAAACACTCCTCGTTGGAGGTAGGAGTTTTACGATTACAAAAACCTTCGAAGCAAAAGATAGAGAGACAACCCCTCTCTTATATTAAAATAAAATGCAACGGTAGAAAGCCTCGATTAACAAACGAATTGTAAGATTAAGAGGAATGACAAACTAAGATTATACCAACAACTCGAAGATAGGACTTAAACTAGGGTTGTTGGCAGCACTTCGTTGTTGTAGAGTCGTCGGAGAGTCGCAGCGTTGCGGAGGCTTTTGAGCACTTAGAATTGATGAGAAAACCCTAGGTTAGGACCTCCTTTTATAGCCTTTGAGCCCCTTTTCGAGAGGAACCTTAGCCAATCACAATTGAGCACCAATCTCCTTGAAATGGGGTGATAAGCCTTGACTCCTCGAATCTGATCATTGACCATCAGTCGACTGATGGCCATCATCAGTCGACTGATGGCGATCGCGAGGCCGTCGACCTCCGTCGGATCGATTGATGGCGCAATGAGTCCTCCAAGCCGGCAATGATCGATGCTTGCTGTAAGTCAAAGTTAGCTCAACAAAAACATAATTTCGACGGTCGTCGACTGTCCGATCTCGACCTAGACCATCTATAGGATGTCTTTGGTCGGATCTACGCTTAAGATCATCCCCGTAACGAGGATACGACCTCACTTACGCTCGTACACACGAGCTTACCTCGATACTTACGTGTTGCTTTTGCTTCCGGCCTTCCACTCGATTCCTTCGGCTCCCTCCGAAGTCACTCGAGTGTCGCCCGACCACCGTGGCTTCCTCCGGGTGTCGCTAGCCTTCAGCTCCAGCTATAGCAATCTTCTACACACTCGATTCAGCTCGTGAGATAACGACATGAGCTTAACTTTGTATCGTTTGCTATAATCAAAACTCAGGTTCGACTTAGGTGCCTACTGCACCAATAATCTCCCCCTTTTTGATTTATGGCAAACCCACATACAAAGTTAAGTAAATAGCAAGCATGAAGAATAATGTGCATTAGAAACAAACAAGAAATAAAGAAGATTAAGTTGGAGTAGTAAGGATTTTCTTCAAGTACTCCCCCTTGACCGAGGGTGAGTCTTGAAGAAAGACCTTAATCCTCCCCCTTGAGGGTTGCTTTAAGTAATTACTTAAAGTTGGCCTTAGTAAAACGTTTAAGTTAAGAGTTCTTCTTAACTTGGCCCTTTCTCCCCTTTAAGTAAAGCATTAACGACATAATGTTTACGTTGACGACACACATAAGTTTAAGTTAAGAATTCTCTTAACTTGGCCTTTACTTCCTTTTGTTAAAAGTTAAATAAGTTTTCAAAAACTTAGAGTTAACTTTTGGTTTAAATATGAAGTAAGAGTTAAGTTATAAAAAAAATTTTGACCCCTTAACTTTGGCCTTTTTCTCCCCCTTTTGCCATATATCGAAAAGAGTGAGGGTGTGTGTGGAAAATAAAAATAAGTGTTAAATTTAAAATCCAAGCATGTTCCACATTATTTTGAAAATAATATACTGAAAATAAGTTCATCTATAAAATGTTCGACTCATATTTGGCTTGATTGATATGAAAGATCAACCAGTCCTGGTCAGAGTCGGTTAGTATGTATGATTATACTCCGTGGTTCATAACGATGCACTAGCTCTACATATGGAACCAGGAGTAAGGTCCTAACATCTCACGCCCATCTACGTGGCTAAGTACACAAACACATTAGTCCTATGTGTTGTGAGATGTATTGGCTCCTTAAATCTATAGGTGCATGATATCTAAGGTATGTCCTATGCTAGTTCCATAAAAATGAAAATTTAAGAAATAGTAGTAAGAAAATATAATTTGCAAGTTTCTATTCTACTACGCACATGCCCAATTTTCGTCTTAATAGACTAAATTCGGCTTCGGGTAGGGGTTTAGTAAATAGGTTTGCTAAGTTAGACTTTGATTCGACGTATTCGAGTTGTATGGCTCCGTTGGCCACATGTTCTCGAATGAAATGGTGTTTGACCTCTATATGTTTGGTCCTAGAGTGACATATTGGATTCTTAGTAAGATTAATTGAACTAATGTTATCTACGTGAAGTTTTGTGTTCATAAAGTCTAACTTGAAATCGCGGAGAGTGTGCTTCATTCAAAGAAGTTGAGTGACACACTCACCCATCGCGATGTATTCGGCTTCGGTGGTAGATAAGGCAACACAGTGTTGCTTCCTACTGCACCAACTCACTAGACTCGAGCCGAGAAGTTGACAACAACCACTCGTGCTCTTTCTATCGAGCTTACTACCGGCATAGTCCGAATCAGAGTAGCCGGTTAGTTCGAACTCGGTAGATCTAGGGTACCAAATACCGACATTAAGTGTACCCTTTAGATATCTAAGGATACGCTTGACTAGAGTTAGGTGAGACTCCTTGGCACCGGTTTGGAACCTTGTGCACATACTTACTGCAAATAGGATATCAGGTCGGCTTGTAGTTAAGTAAAGGAGACTCCCTATTATGCTCCTATAGCATTTTAAATCAATTGAGTTTCTGATTAAATCTTCTTCTATATTCACATTAGTTTCCATTGGGGTATTAATAATTTTAGCATCTTGCATTCCAAAGCGTTTAATTAATTCCCTAGTATATTTGCGTTGATGTAGGTATATTCCATCTTTAGTTTGTTTAATTTGTAGACCTAAGAAGAAACTTAACTCGCCTACTAAATTCATTTCAAATTCACTTTCCATAAGTGAAATGAACTCATTTAGTAGGATTGAGTTGGTGGTTCCGAAAATAATATCATCTACGTAGATTTGGGCTATGAATATGTCTTTACCTAAGGTTTTTACGAAAAGGGTTGGGTCAACTACACCTTGGTTAAAGCCTTTGGACTTAAAATAAATCGAAAGTCTCTCGTACCAAGCTCGCGGAGCTTGTTTAAGTCCATAAAGAGCTTTCTTTAATCTAAGGACATGATCAGGTTTGTCTAAACTTTCGAAACCGGGGGGTTGACTAACATAAACTTCTTATTTAATGTATCCATTTAAGAATGAAGATTTCACATCCATTTGAAACAACTTAAATCCTCGATGTGCTGCATATGCTAATAGCATTCGAATGGACTCTAATCTAGCTACTGGGGCATAGGTCTCATCGTAATCTAAACCTTCGACTTGACTAAACCCTTTAGCGACTAGTCTAGATTTATTTCTAACCACTTCACCTTTATCATCAAGTTTATTTCTAAACACCCACCTTGTTCCAATGATTGTTTTATCTTTAGGTGGTGATACTAATTCCCATACTTCTTTCCTAGTGAATTGAGCCAACTCTTCTTGCATTGCAATAATCCAATCGGGATCAAGAAGAGCTTGGTCAATAGTTTTGGGATCAATTTTAGAAATCAAAGATATTTGACTAAGGTTTCTGTATGAGGCTCTAGTTCGAACTCCTAGACTTGGATCACCTATCACTTGGTCGATAGGATGATTCGTTTGAGTCCTAGTTGGATTTGGGTTTGAGTCTACAACTTGATTTATAGGATGACTCGTTTGAGTTCTAGTTTGGTTGGAGTCACCTATCACTTGGTCGATAGTGTGACTTGGTTGACTTAGGTTAGGATTAACACTAGACCTGATCTCTGGATCAGAGTTAGGTATAGTATGAATTGACTCGCTAATTGGGGTTGCCGGGGGTTTTGTAGGTTCGTGTCCTTCATCAAAAACTATATTGATAGTCTCCTCGACTCTAAGGGTGTCGTGGTTATATACTCTATAAGCTCTGCTTGTAGTCGAGTGTCCTAGAAAGATTCTGGTCGTGGTTTTGGATGTAAATTTCCCTAGGTAATCCTTAGTGTTTAGGATATGTACCTTACACCAAAATACCCTAAAGTACTTGATGTTAGGTATTTTATCGTGATAAATCTCGTATGAGGTCTTAAGGTGCCTCTTTACCATAAGGATTCTATTTTGGACATAGCATGCCGTACTCACGGCTTCCGCCCAAAACCTATCGGGTAGGTTATACTCATTTAACATTGTCCTAGCGGCTTCTTGTAGGGTTCTATTTTTGCGTTCTACTAGGCCATTTTGTTATGGAGTTCTAGGGCAAGAGAACTCGTGGTGGTATCCATTTAGGTTACAGAATTCTGTAAACCTATGGTTTTCGAATTCACCACCATGATCAGTCCTAAGTCTTTTGATTTTAATGCTTTGTTGATTTTCTATTAACTTAAATAGATTGATTAATTGATCTAGGGTATCATTTTTGTGTTTAATGAACCTAACCCAAGTAAATCTAGAATAGTCATCAATTATGACTAAGCAGAATTTACTTCCGTTAAGTGACTTAGCTCCGTGTGAATCAAATAGATCCATGTGTAGGAGCTCAAGCTCACTTTTGGTTCGTTCTTGACTAGTTAGTTGATGTTGTGTCATAGATTGTTTACCTTGTTGACAAGCATTACATATTTTATTATCCAAGTTGTTGAGGTTAGGCAAACCTCTGACTAAATCACTCTGACATATCTTGTGGATGAGTCTTGGGTTTGAGTGACCGAGTCGTCGGTGCCATAACCATGATTCCTCTTGCCGTGTCATAAGACACTTAGTTGAGGAGTTAGTTAAGTTAATAGTGTAAATGTTGTTATTTCTAGTTCCCTTAAGAATTGTTTTAGAGGTTTCGTTTGTATTAATTACGCATTTATTTTCTAGAAATATGACCTTATAGTTATTATCGCACAATTGGCTTACACTAAGTAGATTATATTGAAAATTTTCTACTAATAAAACGTTTTGAATAACAAAATTTGAGTTAAGCTCAATATCACCTGATCCGATGATTTTGAGCTTGCCGTTATTTCCGAAGGCTACCGATCCTTGTCGTTTGAATTGAAGCTTCGAAAACTTGAGTTGATCCCCGGTCATGTGTCGGGAGCAACCACTGTCCAACATCCATTGATCCTACACGCAAGGTAGTGGATCGGATATTGGATTTACTAAAAATTGGTTGAAAATTATTAAACTAAATCATCTCACCCATGTCTACATGATCAAACATGTTAATCCTATATGTTCTTGTGAGATGACTTCTAATTTTAGTTGAATTAAAATTAATGACTTAAACACTTGTCAACCTTGCGTTAGATTCGGATTTGACCTTAGGCTCATCAAGTCACCTTTTCAAAATCATGGCTTCCAGGTCGTGGCGAGGCACAGAGGCCTTCTTTATTGGAACAACGACCACTTCCTTAGACAAAGCCATTTTCAAGAAAATAGTAACTTGACTCACCTAAGACCACTTCCTGGTCTAACTAGTCTAGGATACGGCGAGGTAGCTTCAACTAGTTCCGCTCGGTCAAGTGCACCGAACTAGATACGCCTTATCTAGCCCGAATACACAAGACTCCGCTTTCCTAGCGTACTATCATCTCGCCGCGTCCTGGTACCATGTTATCAAGTATTGACGAGTTATAGTCCTATATAACCATTCTAAAAAGGAAAATCAAACTAAATAAAAACCTAAGCATGCAATTTCTAGGTTAAAACACAAACAAGTTTTGTACTAGATACCCCTGGACCAATGAATCGATTTGTTCTATCCACATAGTGGATTTAGTCCTTGGGAACCCAGTAATGGTTTGATCCTAAGTTTGAAATAAAGGTGGTCTTAGGGACCCATGCTTGGACACATTTTTTATGTCGACTTACGATTGACATATACGACTTATTGGTCGTGTTTGAGCTAAACCCTAGCCTGGCCTTGTTGTACACGGCCCTTTGCGATCCAAGTAGGAGGTCAAGTCCTTTGGATCCCAAAGTAAACCTTTTCAACGTATTCCTAAGATCTTCGACTTGACTCTTCAAGAGTGAGTTCTCAACTTCGAGTTTTTCAACCCGAGTTGAGTCCTTCTCTTGAACTCGACTAGTCGAAGAGGTTAGGGAGACCTCATGTTTTAGTAGTTTAACTTCCTCAACCAGGGTCTCGACCTTGGACTCGGACTTAGCTAACTTTCTATTTAGAAACTTAATTGCACTATAAAGTGTAGTAATAAGAGACCGACTCACCTTGAGTGTATCTTTTGAACCGGATGCGTATCTGTGGCTCATCTTGAATAGTGCTTCGCAGTCCGACTTGTCTTCGGTTTCTGATTCAAGTTCTGGTTCTAACTCCGTCTCCGATTCCACCGGTTTAGCCATGAGGACTCGATCATTATCTTCTTCCTCGGAAGCTTCTTCCCAAGTGGCGTTAAGTGCCTTTTTGTGTTTTGGTGCCTTGCTCTTGAGTTTTGGGCATTCGGACTTGATATGTCCAAACCTGTTGCATTCATAACATCTTATGTTCGAACTTTTAGGCTTACCTTCGTTGGGTCGAGTGACGGCTCGTTTTCGGCCCTTGACTATCCTCCGAACTAGGTTGACTAGTTTGGCCTCCATTTCCGAGTCGACCTCCGAATCGGACTCCTCCTCTTCTTCCTTCGGAGGTAGCTTGCTAGCAATTTTCTTCTTTGAACCTGCAAATAGTGCTATACCTTTCTCGGGTTTCGAGTTAGACTGCTCATGAAGTTCGAAATCAGAAAAAAGTTCATCTAATCTAAGTTTAGAAAGATCCTTGGAGACCTTGTAGGCATCGACCATGGATGCCCACAAGGTAGTCCTCGGAAAGGAGTTTAGGACATACCTTATAAGGTCACGGTTTTCGACCTTTTGCCCGATTGCGTGTAGATTGTTGACTATGTCCTGGATTTGGGCATGAAGTTGCGTCGTAGACTCGTGTTCCTGTATTTTTAGATTATATAATTTATTGAATAAAAGGTCGCGCTTACATACCTTGGCTTCATCGGTCCCTTCGTGTAGCTCCACTAGCTTTGTCCAAAGGTCCTTTGCGCTAATGAAGGGGCCGACGCAATTTAACTCCTCCTTGGACAAGCCGCATTGGAGGATTTGTGTTGCCTTGGCATCGGCTTCGACTTGTCGTTTTGTTGCAACGGTCCATTGATCATAATCCAAGGAGTCACCCACTTCATTAGTCGGAAGTGTGAAACCCGTTTGGATTATGATCCACATCTCGATTTGGGTTTTGAGAAAGCATTCCATCCGACTTTTCCAGTAACGAAAATCATCTCCGTTGTAAAATGGAGGTCGGACGGTGCTAAAACCCTCGAGATGGGCCATTAGAACAAAAAAACAAGGAGACTAAAAAGAAAACCTAGCAACGACAAAAACACACGAAAGTACCAAGACTTGCATCTTGGATTAGTAGTGCGGGAAATAAAAAGAAACAAACGAAAACTAGAAAGTTAAGCAAAGAAATAAGAAACTAAATAAAAGGTAAGTACTCACAAACTTCGATCTCCCCGAAAGGCTACTAAACGTCGATTTTTGAGGATGAAAACAGCTTGTTACGGGGGTAAACCCCCATGTAAGAAGTGTAGATCTCTGCGAGAGCTTCGATTTGGTGGGTAGGTCATTTTGTGAGTCCACTTGTAGCAAAAGTTATGCTCGTTTGATCGTGAGGTACTCCGAAGGCGATCAATACTTGCAAAAACACAACCAAAAACTATGTACCAAGACTTGGTCTTGGATTAGTAGTGTGGGAGAAATCTTAAAACGATAAATACAAAAACAAAACAATGCTCGACCGGTGGTTGCATCAATCTGAGCGCCCGACTCGATACCAATTGTTGGATCGAGGCGGTTCGCTAGAGGGGGTGAATAGCGATAAACACTTTTTCTTTTAAATCGCTAGACAATTAAATGCAGCGGAAATGTAAATAAAAACTAAATGAGATAAATAGTTTTTACTTGGTTGTAGCCTTCGCCACACTACTCCAAGGCCCTAACGATCCTAAATCGTAGGGCAATTCACTAAAACACTCCTCCTCGTTGGAGGTAGGAGTTTTACGATTACAAAAACCTTCGAAGCAAAAGATAGAGAGACAACCCCTCTCTTCTATTAAAATAAAATGCAACGGTAGAAAGCCTCGATTAACAAACGAATTGCAAGATTAAGAGAAATGACAAACTAAGATTATACCAACAACTCGAAGATAGGACTTAAACTAGGGTTGTTGGCATTGTAGAGTAAATTAGAGAGTCGCAGCGTTGTGGAGGCTTTTGAGCACTTAGAATTGATGAGAAAACCCTAGGTTAGGACCTCCTTTTATAGCCTTTGAGCCCCTTTTCGAGAGGAACCCTAGCCAATCACAATTGAGCACCAATCTCCTTGAAATGGGGTGATAAGCCTTGACTCCTCGAATCTGATCATTGACCATCAGTCGACTGATGGCCATCATCAGTCGACTGATGGCAGCATCAGTCGAGTGCTGACCTCCGGCAGTCGACTGATTGACGGCAGTCGAGTCCTCCAAGCTGGCAGTCGACTGATGCTTGCTGCAAGTCAAAGTTAGCTCAACAAAAACATAATTTCGACGGTCGTCGACCGTCCGATCTCGACCTAGACCATCTATAGGATGTCTTTGGTCGGATCTACGCTTAAGATCATCCCCGTAACGAGGATACGACCTCACTTACGCTCGCACACACGAGCTTACCTCGATACTTACGTGTTGCTTTTGCTTCCGGCCTTCCACTCGATTCCTTCGGCTCCCTCCGAAGTCACTCGAGTGTCGCCCGACCACCGCGGCTTCCTCCGGGTGTCGCTAGCCTTCAGCTCCAGCTATAGCAATCTTCTGCACACTCGATTCAGCTCGTGAGATAACGACATGAGCTTAACTTTGTATCGTTTGCTATAATCAAAACTCAGGTTCGACTTAGGTGCCTACTGGACCAACAAATTGATGTGCATATAACTCCAAGAACACGATAGGAAATGTCAAATAAAACATATTTTAAACTATGTTTATCATATTTTGAAAAATAGTTTTTAAGTGAAACACAAAAGTGATACAAAGTTTGCAAAAACACTAGAACTTTTGTTGGTTTCCAAGTTTGTATCAATCTTGAAATCTGGAAAACATATATTTTTCAAAATATTTTTCCTTGATAAAGTATGATTTCAGAAATGTGTACACAAAATTTCGTGATTTTTCGAGGTTTCTGAAATTTCTAATGCATTTCTGAAGTTGGGTTGAAAAGGCTGAAATTTGGATTTCAGGCGTAGCAGTCGACTGGTTTAGAAACTAGTCGACTGATACACTGTATTTTCTGAAAAATAGCTCCATTTTCTGATATTTAGTATATCTTTGATCTCCTAAAACATTAGCATGATAATACTGAGTATAAACAAACTTTTAGAACTGTTTAATGTGGTGTTTTAGGGGGAGTTTCATAAGATGTATCTTTTTCATTCCCAAATTTACATTGTTGGTGCAAAGTTAGGATTTAAACCTTCAAATTGTTGATAGATTTTTGCTCCACATGTATTTTACTCATCATGAACTATATCTTGGATTATGGGGGAGCTAAATTTCAATTTTATACCTTAGTTCAAGATTACAATGCATTCAATTCTTCTATGAAATATATGATTTCTTCTCTTTTTGATGTATGTCAAAGGGGGAGAAGAAATGTTTAAGTTAGAATTGGATATATGATTATGTGATATGATTATGTGTGTATCTTTAAAAAACCTAACTTAAATGATTACCAAACATCAAAAAGGGGGAGATTATTGGTGCAACAATGCCCCAGCATTTATATGTTTTGATGTTTGGATAATCATCTAAGTTAGGCAACAAATTGTGATCTAATGGTGAACATGATTAAGTGACAGGTAAAGGCAAAGTCCAAGTATGATCTTGGCAAGAGAAGTCCAAGGTAAAGGTTTGGCGGCATAAGACCAAGCATGTTGTCTTGGCGGCATTAAGTCCAAACGGACCTTGGCAAAGGAAGTCCAAAGGCAAGTCTTGGCAGTGTAAGTCCAAGCATGTAGACTTGGCGGCGTAAAGTCCAAGCACGCCTTGGCAAAGGAAACCTAAGACATGACAAAACTGAAGGAAGCTCTTGGAAGCAAAGCGCAAAGGATGAACAAGTCACGGACTCGGAGGGATCTTGGAGGCGCAAGGCTTAAGAAAGAGCTAGAAAGTTAAGTCTAGGTCTAAGGGGTAAAATCAAGTGTGAATTACTCATACTTGATGAGTATCACCGACCGTCGTCGTGCTCGATCGAGTCGATGAAACTCGACCATCGATCGCTTTGGTCATGGCAATGATCGATATGTGATCACGATCGCCAACGCGGTAGTCGACTGATCAAGTTAAATACGGGCACAGAGTGGAGTCACACTCGACTGATCACTCCATCAGTCGATTGATGGATGAATCAGTCGACTGATGAGAATGCCGTTGGAGGAAACGACTTTGAATCCCGCGAATCCAGCTGTTCAGAAACTGTTAACCGCGTCGACAGTCGACTGATGCTGTGCATTAGTCGACTGATGGTGCTTCAACGGGAAAATCAATCTTCTCTCTATAAAAAGAGGGCTGGTAGAGGTTTTTGGGGTTAATGCTCATTCTCTGATTATTCTCTCAAGCCTCTATGAGTTTTCAAGCTTTCTAGTATTTTTAAATCTCCTCCTCCTCTCTCTAAGCTCAAGTTTCATTCTTTGTAAGAAGAGGAGGATTGTTGTAAAGGAAAGCTTCATAGTGATTTGATTAGGGTTGATCCACCTTAAGGATCACCGTGGAGTAGGAGCGCCATCTCCGAACCACGTAAAAGAATCATGTTAGCATGTTATTATTATTTTTGTTGTGCTTCCGCTAATATTTTTGTAGAGAAGAAAAACAAGCTATTCACCCCCCCTCTAGCTTCAAATCGATCTCCAACAGAGGAGACTTCTCCAATCCCCTTTTTATGCATTAATCCCTTTTGCATGCATTAAATTCCATTTGCATGCATTAATCCCATTTGCATGCAACGTTGAGGAAACTTCTCAAATCCCAATTGCATGCAATAATCCCATTTGCATGCAACGTTGAGGAAACTTCTCAAATCTCATTTGCATGCAACATTAATGAGTCCTTTTAAATCCCATTTGCATGCAACAAATCCCATTTGCATGCAACATTGAACCCCTTCTCATTTTCCTTCTTCAATTGGTTTTATTTGAGTCTAACTCAAATTATATCAATTTGAGTCCAACTCAAGTTTGGCCAAGCAATGATTCTGACTCATTCTAGTTCATTCAATTAACTAATGATTCATTTAGTCAAACTAAGATGATCCTATCTCCAAAATAACGTGTTCTTTGTGTGTGACCTAATAGGTTCTTGCAACGTTGACAATATTTCTAAAATCCTTTTAGAAACATAAGCAATGAGTGTCATCTAGCAATGCATCATTGCTACCCAAGTGGCAAGAATGTCAAGATCCGACATAACCTTACTGTGGCTACTATAATATATAACCTTTTCATTCTATTCTTAATATCTAGATCGATCAATGAGGCATATATCGTGTCATCCTCTTATCAATCTTTGTGCTCTTGATCCCCAAGTAGACTCAAACAAATGAGCTCAATATCTTATATTGACTCATTTGAGCATGACCATGTATTTCATGGTCCTACTCTATCAAGAGGCCTAAAGATATCACTTCAGTAATATGGGAGGGATAGATCCCATTTACATCACTCACATCCCTCCACATAATTTGTTACATACCCAGTGATCGCCTTTATAGTCCACCCTGTTACAGGTGACGTTTGACGATACCAAAGTACATAACTCCTTATGTAGGGAACCATAGTAATTTCAGATCTAAGGACTAATCATACCAATAGGCACTATGAGAAAGTTTATGACATTCATATGACGATGCATGAAACTTTCTCATGGCGGGTCAATTCAGTATATATTCTCTAATATATACCCATGTGTCAATGTGATATCACATATCTATGACTTGTGAGATCAAGTCATCAATTGACCTACATGCTAGTCTCAATGCATTAATATTGCTCTTGTATATTAATGTTTGACTAGTAATATTTAAGAATAGTGTTCTCTACATCCTCTCACAATCAATTTTACCAATTGATGTGCTGTAGATAAGAACATACTTTCTAGGACATTATTATATTTATTTGGCTGGCAAAAGTATGAAGTAAATATAATAACCAAACTTTACCTTTATTATTAATAGAATATGATACATAAGTCCCTAGTCATGTAGGGATGTATACTGAAAAGTCTATCTTTTGTAGGAACATCTTTATTTTGAAATAAGAATCACATGATCATTGTTTGCATTTTTTATGGTAATGCAATATTATCTAATACATTACATTGTAGATAACATGGTGTGTGGTGTCACACGGGAGATCATTTTAGCGGCTCCTTGTAAAGTATAAGTAAAGGCTCACAACCGAGATGACTTTGGACAAACCATCGGAATGGTTGTAGTGTGATTTGGTATTGGTTTGTCTTGACCATAGAATCACACTAGTGCACTTTGTGTGTATTGAGCAGGACCGACTTAGAGGTGATTCGATTTATTGCTGACTACATAATCGAATCGGACCTCAGATATTATTTTATAGATGCTCTTAATCCCGATATAATAACGGGCACATATACTTAGTAGTCATCTCTTTGATTTACCAATGGGCGAGATTTATAGATTAAATCAATATGCTTAGTAAGTTGGTAGTTGATATTATTTATATGGTGTGTCGTCGTTGATTATAGGAGGAAATCGTGTCCTATATATTAGGATGATTATGTCCCCTTGAGGAGCTTATAAGGTTCATCATGTAAACCCTACAGGTGGACTTGGTCCGACATGATGAAACGGTTGAGTGGTACTACTCATGGAGTTAGATGTTGATTAATTAATGGTCAGTAAATTAATTAATCGACGGACATTCGAGATCTTAAACACGGGGAGAAAATGTACAAATAATATTTGGAGGCCATATTATCATATGGGGGTTGGTGAGGTAGATTAATGATGATCCTTTAGTGGATTGGATCATCATTAGTGGATCGGACTTTATGTGGGCTTGATCCATGAGTGGCAAAGATCCAACTCCTTCTCATGGTCCCTAATGTAGCCTATTAACACCTCATGAAGCTTAGATCCAATGGATAGAAACAAAACTCTAAGATCCATAGGTAGAGATTAAATCTCTAAGATCCGACGGTTGAGATTAAATCTCTAGATCCGAAAGTTGAGATTAAATCCCTAGAACCAATGGAGGAGATTAATTCATGACTTATCCCTAACTCTATAAAAGGAGGGCATGGGAGTTGGCATGAACTACAATCAAGAGAGCTAGGGTTTTGGGCGGCAAGAGAAGGAATCCAAGTTGAGATATGATTAGGTTTAGGGTTTGGAGGCTAGGGCGGCACCAAATAAGGAAGGTGTTGTTTTCTTCTTCCTTCTCCATTGGCCGGTGTCCAGCTCCTTTCTAGCCCTTTTCCAGCCTTTGGCCGGTGGCCAAAGCCCCTCCTCTCTTCTCATTAGGTGGTGGAAACAAGATATAGGGCTTCCCTTGGTGTCTTGGTTGTTTTCCGTCATCTTCCCCTCCTTCTAGTTGGCCGGCGGCAAGGATTTGGTGTGCTCCTTGTTGGTTGGTTTTAGGGAGGAGAAAAACCTTGTTTCTATTCTTCCTCTTGCTTTGGAAAAGCAAGGAAGGAAGATTTGTGATCTTGGAGCTTCGACTTTTGGTAGATCGTCGCCCACACGACATCCAAAAGGAGGAAGGACATACATTAGAAGATCAAGAGGTATATCTATTCTCTTTTCTATTTTGTTTGTTGCTTGTTTTTGTTTTTCAATTATAAGCATGTTATAAATTTGTAAATGGATAAATAATACTTGGATCCCGAGACTAAACACAAAAACCGGCGATCCGGACATCGTCTATTCCGTGACTACTCGTAGAATAATGAATGGTCGCTTGAACAACTAGTTTGTTCAAGTGAACTCTCTAAACGAATAGCACGACGATGACTTGGTAGTTTGGGCAATCCCTTTTGTCTAGGATTAAATTTTTTTTAATCTGGGGACATCGAAGGAATCACCATGGACAAGCTACCGAGGTGAAGTGGGAAGCGAAGTTTCCCCTCACGGACTCGATAAACAAAACCCTTCAATTGGTATCAGAGCTTCCGGGCAAAACCTTCAATTGGTATCAGAGCCAAGGTTTCCGGTTTTTTGTGTTTAGGATTCGGTTAATTTTTTATGCACTTTTCATATATTATATGTGTCGGATAATAGTAGGATATGCGTAGTTTAACTCTTTGGTTGCAGGCATAAGATCTGACTATTATGGCCATATGTGTGTATGTGATTGTATGTGTATATTTTGTTGAATCCTCAGGGTTGACGAGGCTAGTATTTGATTTTTTGTAAATTAGATATGACATTGTTTAGCCACTCTTTATTTTAGTTTACTTTCGATCTAGAATTCATGTACACTCCCTCGTGGAGTATAGGATCGATGGATGTAAATTAAAATAGGTTTTAGTCTCGGCTTGGATCTCCGGATGACTCGTACATGGCGTAGGAGGAGCGGACGAGCTATGGCGATGCGACGGGAGACATATTGAAGACAAAAGCCATAATAGTTGGAAAATAATTTATTTTTCATATTTATTGCTTTTTGTTTGATATGCATATCGTAGGCTAGGAAAATTCTTCAATTTCAAATTACTAAGTGGGAGAGGGAAATTTTTATAAATTCCCACGGTCTCCATTATGATTTGACATGTGATGCAAGCAAACTTGTGCGTCGGCTCTGAGTGCCTTCCTCCCCATCGGATGAGTTTGTTTGCAGATCACCAGGTTAAATATGGTTATAGAAAATTATTAAGGAGCGTGTGTACTTCCCCATCGGAAGACACATAACCCGAGATAATTACCTTGGTACCGAGTAATGGTGAACACTTAGATACAAATATAAGTATCCTCCCCATCGGAGTCACTGCTTTTATTTGTAGGGCCGAAGAGAAACTAACTATTAATTTTACTTATCAAAAAGTTAGGTTGACAAGATAGTAAAATTAATGGGTAAAACCTCCTCTTACAAATGTAGAATTCGTATACGTCTACACTATCGTGGCATACGATATTCTCGGTGTTGTGAGGTGTTGGTTGATTTTGAAATTTTATTGTTTGAGGAATCAATAATTTTTTGAAATCTACAGTAATGATCTATGTGATTCTTAGGATTTTCAAAAATGACTTTCAGTCCACTTGCTTTGATACTAAAGGAAAATAAACTTACTGTATATAATTATGATGATTGGAAAAGAATCTAGATATTGTCTTATCTGCTAAGGAGTACAAGTATGCACTCTTCGAAGAGTGTCCTCAAGCCATGGTTGCTCAAAAAGGTTTCTACTTCTTATCCGAAAGGCAAGAAGAAGGAGAAATAAGGTGGAGCAAAGGTGGTGGGAGGATCTTAGGGAGGAGTGAAGAAGCCGAAAGGCAAGTACTTTACTTACAAGCAGGATGGACATTGGAAGAAGGACTGCCCCAATCCAAAGCAGAACAAAGATATATCCTTTAGACTAGTCGTTGAAACATGATTAGCGGTGTTATCTACCGACACCTAGTGTGTAGATACGGGAGCCACTAATCATGTCTGCAATACTTTGCAGGGGTTCCAGGAAACCCGACAACTAGCTAAAGGGGGGATTACCATTTACTTTGGCAATGCCATGAAGGTGGCGGCTATTGTAGTGGGAGAAGTTTTTTTATCTCTTGAGAAAAATAAAACTTAAGATCTAGAAAATTCCCTTTATGTACCTTTATTTAGAAAGAACTTAGTTTCAGTTTCTAAATTGTTTATGGATGGATATTCTATTTCTTTTAATGATAGAGCTGTTATAAAAAGGAATAGGGAGAATATCTATTCAGGTACATTGATAGGAAATTCGTATACACTTAAACCAAAACCTCCCACGATGCAAATTGAAGTTTATAACTCATCTTCTAATTCCAATAAGAGAAAAGAACCTTCGGAGATGAACCAAACATATCTTTGGCATCTTAGGCTTAGTCATATTAACCTAAGGTGAATTCAAAGGTTGATAGCTGATGGACCTCTGGGTTCATTAGTGATGGAAGATTTCCCAACCTGCGAATCTTGCTTGGAGGATAAAATGACCAAGAGGCCTTTTAAGGCCAAGGGGTATAGAGCCAAAGATGTGTTAGAAATGGTTCATTCTGATTTGTGTGGTCCTATGACTATCCAGGCAAGAGGTGGTCTTGAATATTTCATCCCTTTCATAGACGATTATTCAAGATATGAATGACACTACCATCTGATCGTGGTGGTGAGTACTGTTAGTAATATATGAGAGATGTCCTAAGGCAATCGCCTTATATATGAACCATTTATATGATAAATGAAGATTCACTATTTGAGTATACATGTTTTATGTATTTGATTGGATCTTAAACTCATTTACTGAATATCCACGATACGATTCACAGCATGAGAGAATTTGTGATTGGATCACAACTAGTGAGTATCTCTACATGTGTAATTGTGATGTATCGGAATTATCCCTAGTCGATGAATTGATGGATTTGGACACCATCAATTACAGACTAGCACGAGGTATACTCCTTGGTGTATCCAAGCGGTGATTCTCCTTTGGTGGAGACATAATGATGTCGAGTTAATCGTGGATGCTAGTTATGGTAACTAGTTCATTGGAGTGACCAGCCGTAAGACTTCATATGGTTCTCTGCATATATAGATATGTCAATGAAGTTCTTACTGTGGCTTAAGTGCGATGTTCCTTTAACTTGCGGTATTCAAGTCATCTTTATCATAGAGACTTATGCTTTGACATCTTAAGCAAGCATCTCTAAGGAGATGTAGACCCGGGATGATTGGGTATAAGTCGAAGTGATCGAAGGTGTTTGAATAGCCTATAAAGGATTCACCACTCCTTGCGAGGAGATGTATACCCATGGCCTCTCGTCGGATTGTTACTAAAGTCTTTGGCCAAAGCATTACATGTTTAGAGTAAGGTACTCTTCGATACATGTGGAGTAACTAGAATCCGTAGGATGAGGAAATGATACTTGGGCTAGGTGTGACGTAGTCAGCCTAGTGGGGACTGACACAATAGACCATGTCCTGAACCAAGTGGGTATAAGATGAGTGAAGGGAATGGGGCACGAATCATTCGAGCTGCTGAAGGGTTTCAGAAATAGTTCGATCAACCGTTGATCTTTTGGTTAATTGGGGATCATGATGTACTACTAGGTGCCACTCATGATCATTCTATAATTAATGGTTAATTATAGGCGGCCAACATAAACCGAGAACCTATTTGGTCACACGCACAACGAGCGTAATCCGAAGGATTTAAAACGAGCTTGAGAATGGGATTCTCAGACCGAGAGAAACTAGGTTTGGTTGGACCAAACATAAAGCGAGCATGAAATCGTTTCAGTCGCAATGGAAGTGTGGATGGGCCGAGTCTTATGAAGACGTAATGGATGAACCAAAATGGTTTGGTTCTAATCCAATGGAGGAGAATAAACCAAAGGGTTTGGTTTATTTTAAACGAATGAACCAAAAGTTGGTTCGGTTCATTTTAGCTTAAAATAAACCATCATGGTTTGGTTTATTTTAACTTATCTTAATGGAGCGGGTTAACGGGATTTATGGATATGATCCATTAACCATTAAGAGAATTAGTTCTCTATAAAAGAGGGCTTAAGGGATTGTTAAGCCCTAACTAATCCAAAACCCTAGCCTCAAGAGTTGCCGCCCACCCCTTGAAGGACTTGGCGCCAACCCTAGGCTGCCGCCCCTCTCCTCCTCCAACCGGCGTCCAGAAGGAGCCTTCCTTCCCCCTCGCCGGTGTCGAGCTGCTGCCGGTTGGTGCTCCGGTGATCTTCCTTGGGTGTGGCGATAAGGTGAGCACTTGGCTTCCTTGTTTTGGCCGGCGCCTACTCCTCCACCAAGTTGTCCAGTTTTCTGGACAGCTTCTTCCCCTCTCGTCGGAGCGTCGTTTGGACGACGGTTAGAGCTCCGACAGCGGATAACTTACCGGGGATTCGATCTCCGGTAATCCCCTGAGGTGGAGGACGAAGGATTCGTCAATTGGTTGACGAATACCTCTCCGGAGAAGCGAGTTTTGAGAACTCGTATTAGGATCCGAATTTGGATTCGGATCGTGATCATCTCTCGATCACGTCGTCTTCAACACGAGGCTAGTAACCCGTACGATGACGAAGCTCGTGGCTTAGCGAAGTCATCCCGAGGAACTCGGCGTGGATACGGATAGAGACGATTCTAGCGAGGATCGTTCCGGTTGATGCCGTTCCCGCTACACGTCATACGAAAGGTATAACGTAGTTAAATTTCCTTTTATTGCAAATTTAAATTTACGGTTATGTCTACACTTGTTGTAATATGCATGCGTGTGTTGTGTGTGTTGTAATAAATAGAAGTATTTATTATTTTTATTGCTTCCGCTATGTTCATGTTTATGAAACATGATCGAACACACACACGCCGCGGTGCCGGAAACCCAACAAGTACCTCTTGGGAGAGTTTAGGAACTACTTATTAGAGGATGAGAATCAATCCCAATTGACTGTACCTGGGACACCCCAGCAGAATGGTGTAACAGAGCGAAGGAATAGGACTCTTATGGAGATGGTTAGATCGATGATGAGTTATGCCGACTTGCCAGATTCATTCTGGGGATATGCTCTAGATACGGCGGTGTACATTCTGAACTTGGTTCTATCTAAATCAGTGCCTTCTACTCCCACAGAATTGTGGACTGGGCAAAAACTTAGTCTAAGACATATTCGGATATGGGAGAGTCCAGCACATGTGTTGATGGAAGATGCTGGTAAGTTGGAACCTCGTACAGAAGTACGCATGTTCATTGGCTATCCTAGAGGAACAAAAGGTGGATTGTTTTATAGTCCTAGAGATCAGAGGGTGATCGTTAGAACGAACGCTAGATTTCTAGAGGAAGACTATGTGATGAGCCACATACCCAAGAGTAAAATTATTCTGGAGGAGTTAAAAGGGGAAGTCACTTCTTTAGTACCATCGGTACAAGAGGATATACCACATGTCACTGCACCACGTGTCACAGAGGATACACAGGTGATACCTCATCGTAGTGGGAGGGTTGTGAGACAGCCTGATAGATTCATGTTCTTGGGAGAATCTTCTGATTTGGTCCTTGGCGAACATGAACCTGATCCCTGGACATATGACGAGGCAATCCAAGATAAAGATGCAGTATCTTAGCAAAGTGCAATGAATGCTGAGATTGAATCTATGGATTCAAATCAGGTCTGGGAGCTAGTAGAACCACCCGATGGTGTAAAAACCATTGGATGCAAGTGGATCTACAAGAGAAAGAGAGGAATAGATGGGAAGGTTGAGACCTTCAAAGCGAGGCTTATTGTGAAGGGGTATACTCAGAAAGAGGGTATCGATTATGAGGAGACCTTTTCGCCGGTAGTCATGCTTAAGTCTATCTGGATTCTCTTATGCATAGCAGCTCATATGGATTATGAGGTGTGACAGATGGATGTCAAGACAGCTTTCCTTAATGGAAGTCTTGAGGAAAACATCTATATGAAGAAACCAGAGGGATTCATTGCTAAGGGCAAAGAGCATCTTGTATGTAAGCTTAATCGGTCCATTTATGGATTGAAGCAAGCTTTGAGGTCTTGGAACATCCGCTTTGATGAGGTAATCCAGTCTTATGGATTTATTCAAAGTCCGGATGAGTCTTGTGTATACAAGAGATGTGACAGAAACGTAGTGGTATTTCTTGTACTATACGTAGATGACATTTTGTTGATTGGAAACAATATCAAGGTGTTATTGGACGTAAGGGTATGGTTGTCCAAACAGTTTGATATGAAGGACTTGGGAGAGGTAGGACACATCCTTGGGATCAAGGTTATAAGAGATCGCAGGAAAAGGATGTTGTGCTTATCCCAAGCTTCATACATAGACACGATTATGGATCGTTTTAGCATGCAGAACTCCAAGAAAGGTTTTCTACCTTTCAGGCATGGAGTTCCTTTATCTAAGGATTTGTGTCCTAGATCATCTTAGGAGATAGAGGAGATGAAGGCAGTTCCTTATGCTTCGGCTGTAGAAAGCCTCATGTATGCGATGCTATGTATGAGACCAGATATCTGCTTTGCCGTGGGCATGGTCAGCAGATATCAGAGTAATCCAGGGCAGGGACATTGGACTACGGTAAAGCATATATTGAAGTACCTGAGAAGGACTAGGGATTATATGCTGGTTTATCGGGCAGACCAATTACTCCCTGTGGGTTACACATATTCTGACTTCCAATCTGATAGAGATAACAGTAAGTCTACCTCAGGTTTTGTGTTTACTTTAGGAGGTGGAGCAATTGTATGGAGGAGTGTCAAGCAGAAATGTGTGGCGGACTCTACCATGGAAGCTGAGTATGTGACAACCTCTGAGGTGGCCAAAGAAGCTGTGTGACTCAGGAACTTCCTGATGGACTTGGAGGTGATTCCTGGTTTGCCCAAAACTATCACAATTTATTGTGATAATAATGGTGCAGTTGCAAACTTGAAGGAAACACGAGCTCATAAGACAAGTAAACACATAGAGCACAAGTACTACCTGATACGAGAAATCGTAAAGGAGGTAGAAGTTGCTGTCGCCTAGATTGCATCAGACGATGACCTGGTAGACCATTTTCACTAAGGCCCTTCTAGCGAGAACTTTGATAGGCATGTGGAGGGAAGGAGAATCAGATGTATGGCAGTATGAGGACAACATAGTCTTTTAGTATAAGTGGGAGATTGTAGGGATGTATACTGAAAAATCTATCTTTTGTATGAACATTTATATTTTGAAATAAGAATCACATGATCATTGTTTGCATTTTTTATGGTAAGGCAATATTGTCTAATACATTACATTGTAGATAACATGGTGTGTGGTGTCACACGGGAGATCATGTTATCGGCTCCTTGTAAAGTATAAGTAAAGGCTCACAACCGAGATGGCTTTGGACAAACCATTAGAATGGTTATAGTGTGATTTGGTATTGGTTTGTCTTGACCATAGAATCACATTAGTGCACTTTGTGTGTATTGAGCAGGACCGACTTAGAGGTGATTCGATTTATTGCTGACTACATAATCAAATCGGACCTCAGATATTATTTTGTACAAGCTCTTAATCCCGATATAATAACGGGCACATATACTTAGTAGTCATCTCTTTGATTTACCAATGAGCGAGATTTATAGATTAAATCAATAGGCTCGGTAAGTTGGGAGATGATATTATTTATATGGTGTGCCGTTGATTATAGGAGGAAACCGTGTCCTATATATTAGGATGATGATGTCCCCTTGCGGAGCTTATAAGGTTCATCATGTAAACCCTGCAGGTGGACTTGGTCCGGCATGATGAAAAGGTTGAGTGGTACTACTCATGGAGTTAGATGTTGATTAATTAATGGTCAGTAAATTAATTAATCGATGGAAATTCGAGATCTTAAACACGAGGAGAAAATGTACAAATAATATTTGGAGGCCATATTATCATATGGGGGTTGGTGAGGTAGATCAATGATGATCCTTTAGTGGATTGGATCATCATTAGTGGATCGGACTTTATGTGGGCTTGATCTATGGGTGGCCAAGATCCAACTCCTCCTCATGGTCCCTAATGTAGCCTATTAACACCTCATGAAGCTTAGATCCAATGGATAGAAACAAAACTCTAAGATCCATAGGTAGAGATTAAATCTCTAAGATCTGACGGTTGAGATTAAATCTCTAGATCCGACGGTTCAGATTAAATCCCTAGAACCAATGGAGGAGATTAATTCATGACTTATCCCTAACTCTATAAAAGGAGGGCATGGGAGTTGGCATGAACTACAATCAAGAGAGCTAGGGTTTTGGGCGTCAAGAGAAGGAATCCTAGTTGAGATAGGATTAGGTTTAGGGTTTGGAGGCTAGGGCAGCACCAAATAAGGAAGGTGTTGTTTTCTTCTTCCTTCTCCCGGCGTCCACCTCCTTTCCTGCCCTTTTCCGGCCTTTGGCTGGCGGCCAAAGCCCCTCCTCTCTTCTCCTTAGGTGGTGGAAATAAGATATAGGGCTTCCCTTGGTGTCTTGGTTGTTTTCCATCATCTTCCCCTCCTTCTAGTTGGCCGGCGGCAAGGGTTTGGTGTGCTCCTTGTTGGTTGGTTTTAGGGAGGAGAAAAACCTTGTTTCTATTCTTCCTCTTGCTTTGGAAAAACAAGGAAGGAAGATTTGCGATCTTGGAGCTTCGACTTTTGGTAGATCGTCGCCCACACGACGTCCAAAAGTAGGAAGGACATACATTAGAAGATCAAGAGGTATATCTATTCTCTTTTCTCTTTTGTTTGTTGCTTGTTTTTGTTTTTCAATTATAAGCATGTTATAAAACTATAAATGGATAAATAATACTTGGATCTCGAGCATAAACACAAAAACCGACGATCCGGACATCGTCTATTCCGCGGCTACTCGTAGAATAAAGGATGGTCGCTTGAACAACTAGTTTGTTCAAGTGACCTCTCTAAACGAATAGCACGACGATGACTTGGTGGTTCGGGCAATCCCTTTTGTCTAGGATTAATTTTTTTTAATCCGGGGACATCTAAGGGATCGCCATGGACAAGCTACTGAGGTGAAGTGGGAAGCGAAGTTTCCCCTCACGGACTCGATAAACAAAACCCTTCAAGTCAATCATCACATAATTGTCTTTAGGGATTACTACTAACAGTTTCTGTCAAGTCTCGAAAAAAAAAACAATAATAATAAATAAATAAATCAATCCACGGGCGAAAATCATCGAAAAAGGGGGATAAATTTCGGGGTCTATTTACACCCTAAATAATCACCGCTGAGAGGCAAAAAGGGGAAAAACCCTAAACCCTAATTAACCGGCCGAACCCTATATATATATGTTTCTTTTTCTATTTTTTTTTATTTTCTTCCTTTTACCCTTCGCTCCGCTCGCGCGACCCCCTTTTCTGCCCGCGAGCCGCCGCCGACGACGAAGGAAGCGAACGCCGAAATCCTTGCCGCCGGAGTCGACGCCAACCTGCCGGAGCTACACCGACCTTCCTTCTTCCTCTTCACGGTAAGTAAATCTTTGGCTAGGGGCTAGCGAGGCGGAGGGTTTAGCGAGTCGTACGGGGCTCTAGCGGCGGGACGGAGTCGGGATTTAGGGATTGAGTTTGGGTTTCCGGCGTGAGTTCTAGCAGGCGTCACGGATGGATTTCTGGTATTTGGAATGGATTTAGATAAGGTATCCGGTGGAGCTGGGGTTCGCGTCGGCAGGGAGGAGGTGATGGAGTCGGGACGTCGGGATTGAATTGGGCCTGAGCCTTGGGTTTCCGACGTAAGTTCTAGCAGGGGATTCCGGTAGGCTTGGATTGGACGGGGCTGGAGAAACCGGTGGAGCTTGGATCCCGTCAACAGGATGGAGGCGAGGAGCAGAGGTGTCGGAATTTAATCGGGTTTCTGGGATTTAAGCAGCGGGATGGCGTTCGGGATTTCGATTTTGATCGTGTTTACGCGCTGGGTTATGTGATTGGGTTCCAGCAGAGTTCGTGGTTGTTGTTTTTTTTCGGGATGTTAGGAATGGATCAAGCTGTGGGAATCGGCTGAGCTTCGTTACCTTCGGATTAGAGGATTTGCAGAACAGGAGAGATGTTCGAACCAATTGATTTAGGGTTTCCAGTAGGTTAGGGATTCAATAGGTTGATATGTAATAACGGGTAATATACATGATGGGGTCCTTATGAAATTGGAAATGCTGAGTTATGCATATGAGGTTTAAATGTCTAGTTAATAGCCAGATAAATATTTCATAGAAGAGATGAGCAGTTAGTTTGAAAGGAATCAGCATGCTAGGTGGATGTAAATTAGTGTGTACTTGAGCATTATGTCAGTAGATGTTTTCCGTTATATTGGTTATCAGTTAACATGCTTAGTTAATATTTCATAAGTTTTCTTTATACTGTAAATGATATGTAATATGTGATAACTATCATCTACCTGTGTATGAGGTCAGATGCTAAATATATATATATATATATATATATATGTAGTTGAGTTATCATCTACCTGTGTATGAGGTTGGATGCTATACGTATATGTGTGTACTTACCATCTACCTGTGTGTGAGGCTAGATGCTATATATAGATAATATATATATTTGTCCACCCATGATGATGTCTGTTATTATTTTAGTTAAATTGTTTATCCAAACCTTTCCTGTGCACTGATGTTATGTAAATAAGTTATACGATCATCTACCTGTGTATGAGGTTAGATGCTATATATTTAGTTATAAATGTTCACCCATGATGTTTTATGTTATCCTTCTGTGACTGAGTATGATAGAAAATGACAGAAATTCTTAGATAGCTAACTGTATGTACATGAACATTAGTGGTGCCTGGACGGGTTGGGCTCCCCGGGTTGAGCTCCGGGGAGGGCCCACCCAAATTGACAGATTGACTGATGACTGATTCCCTTAGTTTCTTCCTAGAGGTACCTCAGGATTGCACGAGAAATTAAGATATTTGACTGGCTCAGCATTTTTAAATGCATAATGTGAGGCACCACGAGGGTTTATGTTTAGGTACAGTTAGCATAACAGAAAGGCATGATTGGGTTCGCTGTACTTGTTATAATGATATGATGCTAAAAGTATTGGTTATGTTTCATATTGACTCACCGAAAGTGTAATCGAAAATGTATGTTAAGCTACAGTAATTTACATTTACGATTATAGAGATATATGTTTTCTTTTGAAATTTTTCTCCCCCCTGTGTTATATCCCTGTCATTGATCTACTTACTGGGCTGTGAACTCATGATGTCACATAACAATTTCAGGTAGGGAACAGGATACCCAGATTGAGATGCAAGAAGCGGAGGTGGTATAACTGAGGAGATGATGATGAGCATGTCACACATTGTCCGGAGCATTTATGAAACAGGGTTTCCAGTTTTTTTTTTTTGAGATGATTTTATGTTCTATTTCTCTTCAGGTTCTGAGAGTTAATTGTGTTCTTGAGACTGCTAAACTGGATGGAATAAAAATAAAAAAAAAACTGTCGGGCATTTCGATCTTGTGTATAATGGGTAATATTAACGTGTGACTAGGGATCTAGTATGTGTATACTGGGTTAGGTCCTTTCAGTTGGTATCAGAGCGAACGATCCTAAAGGACAGTGTGTGCATGCAATCTCATCAAGGACTCAGATACATCCATCTCCGCGGTTGTAAGCTTTAAATGTACTTTTCAAGTAGTAGTCTTAATGTAATCCTGTTTAGGTTTATGTATAAATTGGAGATAACGATACAGGTATCGAGTTTTATAGGAGAATGGCGGGCCGAAGAAACAATGGTGAAGGGGGGCAGAATAGTCAGTTCCTCGTTGAGCTTGCCGCAATTATGCAGGAACAGAGTCGGATTCAGGGGGAACAGATCCAACAACTGTTGAGAGCCAGGGAGCATGGAAACACCCCCAGTGGTCCCACGACCAGTGTGACCCAATTTACAAGTAGTTCAGGGACCTTGGACCAACAAAGTTTAAGGGAAGCTCAGACCCGATTGTGGCAGAAGGATGGATTCGATCACTGGAGACAATATATGACTTCATGCAGCTTACTGATGCTGACAAGGTGAGGTGCGCCATATTCATGTTGCGGGGCGATGCTTGGATATGGTGGGAGGGTGCCCGTTCAGCGGTGGATTTAGCTACAACGGCTTGGGTCGAATTCGAGGTATTTTATGGTAAATACTTTACTGCTGACACCAGAACCCGAATGGCCAGAGAATTCCTGGAGCTTCGCCAAGGGGACCGAACAGTGGCTGAGTATGTCAAGGAATTCGAGAAGGGGCGGTATTTTGTACCTATGATCGCCAGTCAACCAGTCGAGGAGCTGAAACATTTCACTGAGGGATTGAGGGCAGCCATCCGCCATGATGTCAGGGTGAGTCGAGTTACCACCTTCAGAGGTCAGGATCAGCTCATGGCAGAGAGGGACAGGAATGACATGATAAAGGAAGTACAGACTAAGAGGTCTAGCTACCAGGGGAGGGAACCTCCTGCGTCGAGTCAGAAGAGGTTTGCACCGAGCCAGTTTCGAGGCAAACAGCCACAGTTTCAGACGCAGCCACGACAGCGACCCCAGGAGCCCCGACCAGTCGACCATACTGTTCTCAAGGGTGAAAGCAAAACTCAGTGCCCCAAGTGCGATAAGACTCATGCAGGTCAGTGTTTGGTGGGTACAGATGTGTGCTACAAGTGCAAGAAATCTGGGCACTTTGCTATGAACTGCCCTCAACTCAAAGAGCCAACTAGAGGAAGAGTGTATGCTATGACACAGGAGCAGGTGGATCCGGACTCGGCCATTATCACAGGTAGAATTTCTATTGTCAACCTACCTGCTCATGCCTTAATAGATTCTGGAGCTACACACTCTTTCATATCGGTGGCCTACGTTGCAAAACTAGGTATTGTTGGATCGAAAGTGTCGCTAGAGGGGGGGGGGTGAATAGCGATACGGTGTCGTTAAAAAAAAAACTTTTGCAATAAGTAAAAAGCAAGTAGAGAGTGCACAGCGGAAATATAAAGTAGACAAGATATTTTTACGTGGTTCACAATCTTTCGATTGCTAATCCACGGCCCTAGTGATCCTTGATCACGTACGGAGGGCAATTCACTAAAACCACTCCTCCTCGTTGGAAGTAGGAGCAACGATCACAAAAAGAAATCAAGGCAAAGGGACACTCCCCCTTTCCTTGTTACGATTAAAGCACAAAGACAATTTAAAGAAGTAGAACTTAAATAAATATACCGACAACTCTTATAAGTAGAAGATGTAGCTTTCGTTGTCGGCGGCACTTCGTCGTAGCAAATGTGAGTAGTAGTAGCGGCGTTACGACGGCGTGTTGAGAGCTCTTGATTTCTTATCTTTTTTGCTTGGCGTGAACATGTCTATTTATGGATATTGATCTATGAATTTAGACATAGGTAGTGTCCAAGGTGAGGTTCTTATCCCCCAAGTCTTGCTCATCCACATCCTTTGCGCCAACTCAAGGATGAGGTGCTTCATCCAACCACCTTGTGCCACAACTCAAGGATGAGGTGCTCATCCAACCACCTTGTGCCACCTCAAGGAGGCCTTCACGCCAACTTGTTGGAGCCATCCAACTTGTGCCACATCATGGGAGCCAACCATCTTGTGCCAACTCTCCTCATTTTGGGCGTCCAAGCTTGATGGTGTTTTGCCAACCATCTTGTGCCAACTCACCTCATTTTGGGCGTCCAACTTGATGATGGTTTTGGATGTCCACCTTGATGCCACATCACCCTTTGTACCAAAACACGAGTCAAGTCCAAATTCACCCCCTTGAAATTCGAGCTCTTCTCGAGGCTGGAACTAGACCGTGATTGGTAGTAGAGTAGTCAAAGGGTTTTCTATGATACAAGTTAGCTTAAAATATAAAGTACGATGGTTCTAACCAGATCTCGACCTAGACCTTCCATTGGAGGTATTGGGTCGGATCTACGCTAACGCCCTTGCTTCGCTTTCACACGAGCTTACCTTGTAGCCTCGCTTGGTCTTCACCGAGTACCTCGGCTTCCTCGAATCCCTCAAGCGTTGCCCGACCACCTCGGTTCCCACCGGGTGTCGCAGACCTTCCGCTCAACTTTAGCATTTCTGCACACTTAATTGAGCTCGTAAGATAACAAATATACCCTTAACTATTGAGCCTTTTGCCATAATCAAAATACCGGTTCGACTTTGGTGCCCACTGCACCAACAATCTCCCCCTTTTTGATTCATGGCAAACTGACACAAAAGTTAAGGAAAAATTAAGCTAGCATAATGATTAAGCATGAATGAGCTAGCATAAAGATTAAATATGAATGAGCTAGCATAATGATTAAATATGAATGAGAAATATTATTGTTTCAAGTTCTCCCCTTTGAGGTAACCTCCCCCTTGACCGAAGGTGAGTTCTTGAAAAATAATTTTTACTCCCCCTTAATAGTTGCTTAAGTAATCGGAATTACTTAATATAAAAGGTAATAATTTTGTTTACTTTCTTCCTTACTTTTGTGACTTTCTCCCCCTTTTGCCTTAACTCAAAAAGTTTGTAAATATATTTTAGGGTTTGTAAGTCCAAGCAAGTTCCCAATATATATATATATATATATATATATATATATATATATATATATATATATATATATATATATTTTTTTTAAAAAAAAAATAATAAGCTTGAAAATATGTTCATCTAAAATGTACAACTCCGGTTGGACTTGATTGATATAGAATGATCAATAAGTCTTGAAGGAGTTGATTAATTTTAAATAATTATACTCCATGGTTCATATCGATGCCTTTGAATCTACATCTGGAACCGGGAGTAAGGTCCTAACATCTCACGTCTCGTGGCTAAGTACACAAACACATTAGTCCTATGTGTTGTGAGATGTGTTAGCTCCTTAAATCTATAGGTATATGATTTCTAAGGTAAGACTTAGGCTAATTTCATAAAAGAAGCAAAATAGAGTACATATATAGAGAAATTTAAATCCTACTCTATTACGACATACCTAACTTTCGTCTTAATAAACTAAATTGCTAGTGGTTTGGTGAAGATGTCCGCTAGGTTTGATTTGGTCTCAACATAATCTAGTTGTATAGTTCCATTAGTTACATGTTCCCTTATGAAGTGGTGTTTAACTTCTATATGTTTTGTCCTAGAATGACATATTGGATTTTTAGTTAAGTTAATTGAACTGATGTTATCTATGTAGGTTTTAATGTTGTTAAAGATTAAGCTAAAGTCTTGGAGAGTGTGCTTCATCCACGGAGCCGAGACACACTCACCCATCGCATAGCGTATTCGGTGGTAGATAAGGCAACGCAATCGCTTCCCTCGCACCAACTCACTAGACTCGGCCAGGATTTGACAACAACCACTCGTGCTCTTTCTATCGAGTTTACTACCGGCATAGTCGGAGTCGAGTAGCCGATTAGATTAAACTCGGTAGATCTAGGGTACCAAATACCTACGTTTAGCGTGCCCTTTAGATATCTAAGGATACGCTTGACTAGGGTTAGGTGAGACTCCTTGCGCAGTTTGTAACCTTGCGCACATACTTACAACTAATAAAATGTCGGGTCGGCTCGCGGTTAAGTATAGGAGACTTCCTATTGCGCTCCTATAGTATTTTAGGTCAACGGGTTTTCCTTCTACATCTTCGTTTATATTAACATTAGTTGCTATAGGTGTATTAATTATTTTAGCATCTTGCATTCCAAATCGATTTATTAAGTCCTTAGTATATTTTTGTTGATGTAAATATATTCCATCTTTAGTTTGTTTAATTTGTAAACCTAAGAAGAAACTTAACTCTCCTACTAAATTCATTTCAAATTCACTTTCCATAAGTGAGATGAATTCGTTTAGCGAGGATCGAGTTGGTAGTTCCAAAAATTATATCATCTACATAGATTTGGGCTATAAAGATTTCTTTTCCTACGGTTTTAACGAATAAGGTTGGGTCGACTAAACCTTGGTTGAATCCTTTGGACTTAAGATAGATCGAAAGCCTTTCGTACCAAGCTCTTGGGGCTTGTTTGAGTCCATATAGGGCTTTCTTAAGTCTAAGGACATGGTCAGGTTTATCTAGATTTTCGAATCGGGAGGTTGGTAGCGTAAACTTCTTCCTTAATGTATCCATTCAAAATGCTGACTTGACATCCATTTGAAACAATTTAAAACCTCGATGTGCGATATGCTAACAACATTCGGATGGACTCTAGTCTTGCTACAGGCGTAGGTCTCATCGTAATCTAAACCTTCGACTTGACTAAACCCTTTTGCGACTAACCTAGCTTTATTTCTAACTACTTCACCTTTATCATCAAGTTTATTTCGAAATACCCACCTTGTTCCAATAATTTATTTTTCTTTAGGTGGTGGTACTAATTCCCAGACTTCATTTCTAGTGAATTGAGCTAGCTCTTCTTGCATAGCAATAATCCAGTCGGGATCAAGAAGTGCTTGTTCAATAGTTTTGGGTTCGATTTTGGAAATTAACGAGATTTGACTAATGTTTCGGTATGAAGCTCTAGTTCGAACCCCTAAATTTGGATCACCTATAACTTGATTGATAGGATGACTTGTGTTAGGGTCATCTATCACTTGGTCGATAGGATGACTTGGGTTAGGACTAGATTCAAGTTCAAGATCAGAGTCGGGTTCGCTATAAGTTGATTTGCTAGTTGGTTTTGTTAAGGATTGAACGGGTTCGTGTCCTTCGTCGAAAACTATATTAATGGTTTCTTCGACTCTAAGAGTGTCGTGATTGTATACCCTATAAGCTCTACTGGTGGTTGAGTATCCTAGAAAGGTTCGATGAGGTTTTGGATTTGAATTTCCCTAGGTAATCCTTAGTGTTTAAGATATGTACCTTGCATCCAAATACCTAAAGTATTTGATGTTCGGTATTTTATCGTGATAAATCTCGAGGACTTTTGGTGCCTCTTTACCATAAGGATCCTATTTTGGACATAGCAAGCCCGTACTAACGGCCTCGCCCAAAATCTATCGGGTAGGTTATACTCGTTTAACATTGTCCTAAGCGGCTTCTTGTAGGGTTCTATTTTTCCGTTCGACTAACCCATTTTGTTGTGGGGTTCTAGGACATGAAAACTCATGGTGGTATCCGTTTAGGTTACGTAAATCAGTAAACTGTGGTTTCGAATTCACCACCATGATCGCTTCTAAGTCTGTTAATCTTAAGGTTCTTTTGATTTTCGATTAACCTACAAAGATTGATTAGTTGGTCTAGGGTATCATTTTTATGTTTGATAAACCTAACCCAAGTAAATCTAGAATAGTCGTCAATTATGACTAAGCAAAATTGACTACCATTGAGTGACTTAGCTCCATGTGAATCAAATAGATCCATGTGTAGGAGCTCAAGAACACTTTTTGGTTCTTGATTAGTTAATTGATGTTGTGTCCTAGATTGTTTACCTTGTTGACAAGCATTACATATTTTATTATCCAAGTTGTTTAGTTTAGGCAAACCTATAACAAGCCACTCTGACTCATCTTGTGGGCCAGTCTTGGGTGCAGTGTCCAGTCTTGGTGCCATAACCAAGATTCCTCTTCTTTGTGTCATAAGACACTTGGTTGCGGAGTTGGGTAAATTTATTGTGTAGCTGGTGCTATTCCTAATTCCCTTAAGTATTATTTTAGATGTTGCATTTATCTTGATTATGCATTCATTTTCTAGAAATATGACCTTATAATTGTTATCACACAATTGGCTTACACTAAGTAAATTATATTGAAAGTTTTCTACTAATAAGACATTTTGAATTGTAAAGTTAGAGTTGAGCTCAATATCACCTGATCCGATGATTTTGAGCTTGCCGTTATTTCCGAAGGCTACCGATCCTTGTCGTTTGAATCGTAACTTCGAAAATCTGAGTTGATCCCCGGTCATGTGTCGGGAGCAACCACTGTCCAACATCCATTGATCCTACATATAAGGTAGTTGGATCGGATATTGGAATTACTAAAGGGTTGTTTGTAAGTTTTTAAACCTAAATCATCTCACCAATATCTACATGATCAAAACATGTTATTCCTATGTGTTATTGTGAGATGACTTTCAATTTTACTTGATTAATTTTAATGAATTTAAATTAACCAACATTAGGTTAGATTCGGATTTAGTCTAAGCTCATCAAGTAATCTTTTCAAGAGATTAGCTTCCAGGTCGTGGCGAGGCATAGAGGCCTTCTTTGATCGGAACAACGACCACTTCCTTAGACAAAGCTAATTTCAAGAAATTGATAACTCGACTTACTTGAGACTACATCTTGGTCTAACTAGTTATTTTTGAAAAGAGGCTCCCCGAGGCTCAATCTTTTTGTAGGATTTTAGTTGATTATGAGTCCTATCTAACCATTCTAAAAATAAAGGAAAAACTAAGCATGCAATTTCTAAGACTTAACAAAAATACATTTTGTATTGGCTCCCCCTGGACCATTGAATCGAGTGGGTCTATTCACATAGTGAATTTGGTCCTTGGGAACCCAATACATGTTAGATCCTAAAGTTGAAATCAAAGTGATCTTAGGGACCCATGCTTGGACATTTTTCTTATGTTGGTTTACTATAGACATATATGACTTATTGGTTGTATTTGAGTTAAACCCGAGTCCGGCCTTGTTGTACACGGCCCTTTGTGATCAAGTAAGAGGTCAAGTCCCTTGGATCCCAAAGTGAACCTTTCCAACGTGTTCCTAAGGTCTTCGACTTGTGTTTTCAAAAGCGAGTTCTCAACTTCAAGCTTTTCAACTTGAGTTGAGTCCTCCTCTTGAATACAAGTAGTCGAAGAGGTTAGGGAGACCTCATGTTTGAGGAGGTTAACCTCCTCAATTAGGGTCTCGACCTTGGACTCGGACTTAGCTAGTTTCTTATTTAAAAATTTAATTGCACCATACAAAGTATTAAGTAACGACCGACTTACCCTTAATGATTCTTTTGACGGATCACGGATCCGTGGCTTGTCTTGAATGGAAGCTCATCATCGGATTCGGACTCGGACTCTTCTTCGGTTTCGGAGTCGTGCTCGGTCGGCTTGGCCATTAGAGCTTGGATATCTTCTTCTTCCTCCGACAACTCCTCCCAAGTAGCGTTTAGCGCTTTCTTGGTCTTTGATGCGTTATTCTTTAGCTTTGGGCACTCGGACTTGATGTGACCGAACTGCACTCATAGCATCTAAAATTAGAAGTATTTGAATTAGGTTTAGGCTTACCTTGAGTTGTTGGTCGTTTTTAGTCTCTTGATCATCTTCGAACTAGATTGACTAGTTCGGATTCTATTCGAGTCTACTTCCGATTCGGACTAAATCTTCTTCCTTGAGGGGTGCTTGCTTGCGGGCTTCTTCTTCTTGGAACACACCTTCAATGCAATACTCTTCTCGGCGACCACGTTAGTTTGCTCATGTAATTCAAGTTCCGAAAACAATTCGTCTAACCTAATTTTAGAAAGGTCCTTGGAGACCTTGTAGGCATCGACCATGGATGCCCACAAGGTGGTCCTAGGAAACGAGTTAAGAGAATACCTGATAAGGTCGCGATTCTCGACCTTTTGTCCGATGGCATGGAGTTGGTTGGTCGATGTCTTGGAATCTGAGCATGTAGTTGAGTTGCGGTCTCGTTTTCCTGCATTTTCAAGTTATACAATTTATTTAAAGTAAATCTCTTTTACATACCTTCGTGTCGTCGGTGCCTTCGTGTAGTTCCACTAGCTTGGTCCATAAGTCCTTTGCACTAATGAAGGGCCGGCGGTTGAGCTCTTCCTTGGACAACCCATTGCAAGATTTGAGTTGCCTTGGCATCGGCTTCTACTTGTTTTTCATGGAATTTGACCATTGATCGTAACCCAAAGATTCACCATCTTCATTAATAGGAAGTGTGAAACCGGTTTGGATTACGATCCACATCTCGATTTGGGTTTTAAGAAAGCATTCCATCCGACCCTTCCAATAACGAAAGTCATTACCATTGTAAAATGGGGTCACGGCTAAACCCTTGAGATGGGCCATTTAAAAACAAGAAGAAGAAACGAAAAGAATCTTACAAAACACACACGAAAGAATATTCCAAGACTTTCGTCTTGGATTAGTAGTGAGAAGTAAAAAATATATATAAAATGTAACTTGCAAAAGAAATAAACAATCAAATGCGAATGTCGTTGAAGTTCGGAGGACAACCTTACTCGGGATCTAACGAAGGACAACCTTATCCGGATCCTAAAGCCTCTAATGCAATTCTATATGTAGGAGAAGATAAGCAAGTGAAATAATTATACGAAAACAGAAATAAATAAATAAAAATCTGTGAAAAAGAAAAACAACGCTAGATTGGTGGTTTCACCCAATCTTTGCGCCCCCGGCTCTGATACCAATTGTTGGATCGAACGTGTCGCTACAGGGGGTGAATAAGCGATCTGATGTCGTTAAAAAAACTTTTGCAATAAGTAAAAAGCAAGTAGAGTGCCAGAAATATAAAGTAGACAAGATATTTTTCGTGGTTCACAATCTTTCGATTGCTAATCCACGGCCCTAGTGATCCTTGATCACGTCACGGAGGAACAATTCACTAAAACCACTCCTCCTCGTTGGAAGTAGAACAGCGATTCACAAAAGAAATCAAGGCAAAGGACACTCCCCTTTCCTTATTACGATTAAAGCACAAAGACAATTTAAAGAAGTAGAACTTAAATAAATATACCGACAACTCTTATAAGTAGAAGATGTAGCTTTGGTTGTCGGACGAATGTGAGTAGTAGTAAGCGGCGTTCTGACGGCGTGTTGAGAGCTCTTGATTTCTTATCTTTGCTTGGCGTGAACATGTCTATTTATGGATATTGATCTATGAATTTAGACATAGGTAGTGTCAAGGTGAGGTTCTTATCCCCAAGTCTTGCTCATCCACATCCTTTGCGCCAACTCAAGGATGAGGTGCTTCATCCAACCACCTTGTGCCACAACTCAAGGATGAGGTGCTCATCCAACCACCTTGTGCCACCTCAAGGAGGCCTTCACGCCAACTTGTTGGAGCCATCCAACTTGTGCCACATCATGGGAGCCAACCATCTTGTGCCAACTCTCCTCATTTTGGGCGTCAAGCTTGATGGTGTTTTGCCAACCATCTTGTGCCAACTCACCTCATTTTGGGCGTCCAACTTGATGATGGTTTGGATGTCCACCTTGATGCCACATCACCCTTTGTACCAAAACACGAGTCAAGTCCAAATTCACCCCCTTGAAATTCGAGCTCGTCTCGAATTTGGAACTTGACTAGCGGTTGGTATTAGTCAAAGGGTTTTGGGTATGATACAAGTTAACAAAATATAAAATGCGATGGTTCTAACCATCGATCTCGACCTAGACCTTCCATTGGAGGTATTGGGTCGGATCTCAACAACGACCTTGCCCGCTTTCACACGAGCTTACCTTGTAGCCTCGCTTCCGGTCTTCACCCGAGTACCTCGGCTTCCTCCGAAATCCCTCTGGCGTTGCCCGACCACCTCGGTTCCCACCGAGTGTCGCAGACCTTCCGCTCAACTTTAGCATTTCTGCACACTTAATTGAGCTCGTAAGATAACAAATATACCCTTAACTATTGAGCCTTTTGCCATAATCAAAATACCGGTTCGACTTTGGTGCCCACTGCACCAACAGGTATTTCATGTGATTTGATGGCTACTGGCTATACCGTGTCCTTGCCTTCGGGGGAAGAACTGACCAGCAATAGAATAGTGAGGAACTGTCCGATAAGGATGCAGAACTATACAGTATACGCCGAACTTATTGTATTAGAGATGGTGGACTTTGATGTAATTCTGGGTATGGATTGGTTGACCCGGTACGAGGCCATTATCGACTGTAAACAAAGGACGGTTAAACTGAAACTACAAAATGATGGATTTGTCATCTTCAATGCAACCTCCACATTGAGTCATCTACCTATTATATCAGCATGTAAAGCTCAGAAAATGTTAAGCAAGGGGTGTAACGGATTTCTAGTCAACCTAATGGGAAGTTAGAGACTTTAAACCCAAATCTGGAGGAAGTAGAGGTAGTCCGGGATTTCTCCGATGTATTTCCAGAGGATATTGCAGGATTACCCCCTGTCAGGGAAGTTGAGTTTGGGATAGAATTAGTAATGGGAACCACCCCCGTGTCTAAAGCACCGTACCGCCTCGCACCCACCGAAATGAAGGAACTGAAGGAGCAACTACAAGAACTACTGGATAAGGGTTTCATCCGACCCAGTGTGTCACCCTGGGAGCGCCCGGTGTTGTTCGTCCAGTAGAAGGAGCGGTTCAATGCGGTTGTGCATTGACTCGAGTTGAACCGTTACTGATCAAGAATAAGTACTCACGTTGCCTAGAATCGATGATCTGCTCAATCAACTACAGAGGAAAATTGACTTGAGGTCGGGTACCACCAATTGAGGGTGAAAGGAGAAGATGTTCATAAAACTGCCTTCAGAACTCGATATGGTCATTATGAGTTTCTAGTTATGCCGTTTGGACTCACTAATGCCCCCGCAACCTTTATGGATTTGATGAACCGAATTTTCCAGCCATACCTGGATCAGTTTGTGATTATCTTCATCGATGATATACTAATTTACTCTCAGAGTCGCGAAGAGCACCGACAACATCCGGACGCATCGCAGACTCAAGGATAAGCGATTATACGCTAAGTTCAAGAAATGCGATTTCGGATGAGACAAATAGCATTTTAGGACATATAGTCTCGGAGAGGAATAGAGGTGGATCCAATCAAAGTGGAGGCAATCCGAGTTGGGCTACTCAGGAATGTTACCAAATTGAAGCTTCACAGGACTAGCGGGGTATTATCGCAGATTTATTCGAATTTTTCACGAATTGCGCTACCCTGACCGTTGACCAAGAAGGGGTGAGGTACGAGTGGACTACTCGAAGAGTTTTATGGAGCTAAAGGAAAGGTCGATGATAGCTTTGTGCTTGCGCCCAGACATACGGGCAATTTGTGGTGTACACGATGCCTCCAAACCGGTCTTGGGGCTGTATTAATGCGTATGAGAGGTCATTGCCTATGCATCACGCCACCAAGGTGCATGAGCGTAATTATCCTACACATGACCGAACTAGCAACCGCCGCCTTCGCTTTGAAGATCTGGCGACACTATCTTTACGGAGAACGATGCGAGATCTACACCGATCATAAAAGTTTGAAATATTTCTTTACTCAAAAGGAACTGAATATGCAGCAGAGACGATGGTTGGAGTTGGTAAAAGATTATGACTGCAATATTAACTATCACCCGGGTAAGGCTAATGTGGTGGCGGATGCGCTGAGTCGCAAGACGGCGATGCTATTACAGTTGACCACCCAACAAAGATTGATATCAGAATTTCAACAGATAAGAGTGGAGGTGATAGCACCAGGTGAGCAGGTTAGGTTGGCGGCACTGACGGTTACATCAAACTTACGGGATCAAATCTGGGCAGAACAAGCCTCGGATCAACAGTTAATGGAATGGAAACGCAAAGATGAAGCAAAGGGTAGCACCATCTACTCAGTGATTGACGGGATAGTGCGATACAAGGGCCGCATATGGGTGCCTAAGGGTGAATCCCTGAGGGAGAATCTCATGAGGGAAGCTCACACTACCCCGTACTCTATCCACCCTGGTAGCACAAAGATGTATAAGGATATGCGACTATTATATTGGTGGCCGGGCATGAAGAGAGACATAAGCAAGATGGTTCATGAGTGCCTTACCTGTCAACAGGTGAAAGCTGAGCACCAAAGGCCCGCGGATCGCTCGAACCGCCTGATACTGCCTGAAGTGGGAAAATGTTGCCATGGATTTTGTGGTAGGATTACCGATCTCGGCTAAGGGATCAAATGCAGTATGGGTTATTGTGGATCGATTGACGAAGTCAGCCCACTTTTTGCCGGTGAAAACCACTTTCACTATGATACAATATGCAGAGTTGTACATACGGGAAATAGTAAGGTTACATGGCATTCCAGATCAGATTGTGTCAGATAGGGATCCAAAATTTACATCAGGGTTCTAGAAGAGTTTGCATCGGGGATTGGGTACAAAACTTGCTTTCAGCACTGCTTTCCATCCCCAGACTGACGGTCAATCTGAGCGAGTAATTCAGATTTTGGAAGATATGCTACGAGCTTGCATTATAGATTTCAAAGGGAGTTGGGAGTCCAAACTGCCTTTGGTAGAGTTCACCTATAACAATAGTTATCAATCCACCATCGGTATGGCTCCCTATGAAGCGCTATACGGAAGAAGGTGTAGAACCCCACTACACTGGGAAGAGGTAGGAGAAAGGGCAGTTCTGGGTCTAGAGATTGTGACACAAACCGTAGAACTAGTAGCAAAGATCCGGGACAGAATGCAGTCGGCACAGAGTCGCCAAAAGAGTTATGCTGATTGTCGAAGGAGGGACCTAGAGTTCACAGTGGGAGACCATGTATTTCTCAAGGTGTCAACCATGAAGGGAGTACTGCGGTTCGGAAGGAAGGGCAAACTTAGTCCGAGGTATATTGGGCCTTTTGAGATCCTCGATCGGATTGGAACACGAGCATACCGAGTGGCGCTACCACCAAACCTGGCGGGAGTTCATAATGTGTTTCATGTATCCATGCTCAGGAGGTACCTTTCTAATCCTGCACATGTGATTGGGTATGAAGCCATACAGTGGACACCAGATCTATCCTACGAGGTAAGACCAGAACAAATATTAGATCATCAAGTGCGGAAGCTGAGAAATAAAGAAATCAGAATGGTGAAAGTTTTATGGGGAAATCAACAGATAGAGGAAGCTACCTGGGAGACCGAGCGGGATATGCGTGACCGTTACCCTGAACTATTTGGTAAGTCAAATTTCGAGGACGAAATTTTTTTTAGGGGGGAAGAGTTGTCAAGTCTCGAAAAAAAAAACAATAATAATAAATAAATAAATCAATCCACGGGCGAAAATCATCGAAAAAGGGGGATAAATTTCGGGGTCTATTTACACCCTAAATAATCACCGCTGAGAGGCAAAAAGGGGAAAAACCCTAAACCCTAATTAACCGGCCGAACCCTATATATATATGTTTCTTTTTCTATTTTTTTTATTTTCTTCCTTTTTCCCTTCGCTCCGCTCGCGCGACCCCCTTTTCTGCCCGCGAGCCGCCGCCGACGACGAAGGAAGCGAACGCCGAAATCCTTGCCGCCGGAGTCGACGCCAACCTGCCGGAGCTACACCGACCTTCCTTCTTCCTCTTCACGGTAAGTAAATCTTTGGCTAGGGGCTAGCGAGGCGGAGGGTTTAGCGAGTCGTACGGGGCTCTAGCGGCGGGACGGAGTCGGGATTTAGGGATTGAGTTTGGGTTTCCGGCGAGTTCTAGCAGGCGTCACGGATGGATTTCTGGTATTTGGAATGGATTTAGATAAGGTATCCGGTGGAGCTGGGGTTCGCGTCGGCAGGGAGGAGGTGATGGAGTCGGGACGTCGGGATTGAATTGGGCCTGAGCCTTGGGTTTCCGACGTAAGTTCTAGCAGGGGATTCCGGTAGGCTTGGATTGGACGGGGCTGGAGAAACCGGTGGAGCTTGGATCCCGTCGACAGGATGGAGGCGAGGAGCTGGGGTGTCGGAATTTAATCGGGTTTCTGGGATTTAAGCAGCGGGATGGCGTTCGGGATTTCGATTTTGATCGTGTTTACGCGCTGGGTTCTGTGATTGGGTTCCAGCAGAGTTCGTGGTTGTTGTTTTTTTTCGGGATGTTAGGAATGGATCAAGCTGTGGAAATCGGCTGAGCTTCGTTACCTTCGGATTAGAGGATTTGCAGAACAGGAGAGATGTTCGAACCAATTGATTTAGGGTTCCCAGTAGGTTAGGGATTCAATAGGTTGATATGTAATAACGGGTAATATACATGATGGGGTCCTTATGAAATTGGAAATGCTGAGTTATGCATATGAGGTTTAAATGTCTAGTTAATAGCCAGATAAATATTTCATAGAAGAGATGAGCGATTAGTTTGAAAGGAATCGCATGCTAGGTGGAAGTAAATTAGTGTGTACTTGAGCATTATGTCATTAGATGTTTTTGTTATATTGGTTATCAGTTAACATGCTTAGTTAATATTTCATAAGTTTTTCTTTATACTGTAAATGATATGTAATATGTGATAACTATCATCTACCTGTGTATGAGGTCAGATGCTAAATATATATATATATATATATATATGTAGTTGAGTTATCATCTACATGTATGAGGTTGGATGCTATACGTATATGTGTGTACTTACCATCTACTGTGAGGCTAGATGCTATATATAGATAATATATATATTTGTCCACCCATGATGATGTCTGTTATTATTTTAGTTAAATTGTTTATCCAAACCTTTCCTGTGCACTGATGTTATGTAAATAAGTTATACGATCATCTACCTGTGTATGAGGTTAGATGCTATATATTTAGTTATAAATGTTCACCCATGATGTTTTATGTTATCCTTCTGTGACTGAGTATGATAGAAAATGACAGAAATTCTTAGATAGCTAACTGTATGTACATGAACATTAGTGGTGCCTGGACGGGTTGGGCTCCCCGGGTTGAGCTCCGGGGAGGGCCCACCCAAATTGACAGATTGACTGATGACTGATGACTGATTCCCTTAGTTTCTTCCTAGAGGTACCTCAGGATTGCACGAGAAATTAAGATATTTGACTGGCTCAGCATTTTTAAATGCATAATGTGAGGCACCACGAGGGTTTATGTTTAGGTACAATTAGCATAACAGAAAGGCATGATTGGGTTCGCTGTACTTGTTATAATGATATGATGCTAAAAGTATTGGTTATGTTTCATATTGACTCACCGAAAGTGTAATCGAAAATGTATGTTAAGCTACAGTAATTTACATTTACGATTATAGAGATATATGTTTTCTTTTGAAATTTTTCTCCCCCCTGTGTTATATCCCTGTCATTGATCTACTTACTGGGCTGTGAACTCATGATGTCACATAACAATTTCAGGTAGGGAACAGGATACCCAGATTGAGATGCAAGAAGCGGAGGTGGTATAACTGAGGAGATGATGATGAGCATGTCACACATTGTCCGGAGCATTTATGAAACAGGGTTTCCAGTTTTTTTTTTTTGGAGATGATTTTATGTTCTATTTCTCTTCAGGTTCTGAGAGTTAATTGTGTTGTTGAGACTGCTAAACTGGATGGAATAAAAATAAAAAAAAACCTGCCGGGCATTTCGATCTTGTGTATAATGGGTAATATTAACGTGTGACTAGGGATCTAGTATGTGTATACTGGGTTAGGTCCTTTCAGTTTCCAAGAAAACTGTTTTCTTATCATGCTTGCATTGGCCAGAAACTTCTAAGTAATAATCTTGACAAGAGGCCTTAGGGCATATATCTCCTTTATATAAGGAGTGGACAATCCTCTTTGGGATATTCAAACATCTTCGATCACTTTGACTTATACCCAATCAACTTGGAGTTACACCTCCTATAAAGACAGCTGCAAAGAAGTCAAAGCATAAGTTGCTATGATAAAGATGACGTGAATATCTCAAGTCTAAGGAAGCTCACACTCGAGTTGAAATGAAACTTCATCGACATAAAGAACCATATGTAATTTCATAGTAGGTCACTCCAATGAACTAGTTACTCTAACTAGCATCCACACGTTCACTCTCAACATCCCTATGCTTTCTTTCAGTGAGTACCGAATGCTTGGATAAACCAAGGAGCATAACATGTGCTAGTCTCACAGAATTGATGATGTCCAATCTCACCAATTCATCGACTAGGAATAGTTTCAATACTTACATAATTACACATGATGAGCTACCCACTAATTGTGATCCAATCATAATTTTCTCTCATGCTATGTTTTGAATTGTGGACTTCAGGAGATGAGTTTAAGATCCAATCATATACATAGAAAATGTGCACTCAAATAGTGAATTTTATTAATAATTTCTAAGTTAATTGCCTTAGGACACCTCTCAATTATATCAGGCATGTTACACTGCCGACACTCTAAAATTAAAGGCTCAGCATGATTGTGTCGATCCAAAAAACACCTCAGTGTGCGTCTCTTTCCGTTCCAAGGATTCCTCCGATGATTCCAACTTTTTGCAGTCAGATCTAAGCCTTTCCAAAGCCATTCCAAGTCCAAGGCAACAACCCTAAAGAGGTTGAACTCCTTAGGTGCGAATTTTTTTCTCAAGATCTCCATCAAGATGTTCAAGAGATCAAAGAAATCCACTACATCCACCTCTAGAGACAAAGGGAAATGAAAAGCATGCTACGAATGAGAATACTTACAGAATTGTATTTCGTGATGCTCATTATAAATCTAGATCTGATACTTTATCAAAAAGAAAATTATTGGTGTTGTTGCAGAGAGCATCACTCCTTAGTTTTGATGTATGGACCATAGTTAAAGTTAGGAATTACTTGTGGTTTGATAAATGTTTTAAGTGTGCAGGTTGACAGGAAAACCCTAGTAGGTCAGGCAGACTAGATACTAGGTAATGAGTATTGAAAGTCCTAGTAGGTCGCGTTGACCGAATACTAGGCAGAAGCCTTGACAGATTAGGAGGACCAAACATCAGACAGGAAGACCAGATTGGTCAAGAGACCAGACATCTAGCATGAAGATCAATTGGGTCAGGAGACCGAACAATCGACATGTAGTCCAGCTGGGTTATTGAGACCGAACAGCTGGCAGAAGTCCTGATGGGTCAGATTGGATGTCAAGAATGGTAAGTCTGATAGGGCAACTGACAGGTAAGCCTCGAGTGAAGAGGTGAGGCTGAGTCCTCTGTAGGGGGACAAAACTAGGCATTGATCCGATGGATAGTCTGCGTGGGACTAAGAAGTCAAGATCGAGTAGTATTACTACTGCTATTGTATTTTATATAGTATGTTTTTGCTAATATCGTTTTGCAGGGAACCAGTCGATTGAAAGGATTCTAGTCGGCTGAATTCCAGTTGACTGAGTATGATCCAGTCGACTGGACATCTAGTTGACAAGATTAGCTGGTGATCAATTGAAGATATAACAACCAAGATGGAAAGAGCTCAAGTGGATTGGGGAGGTCCAGTTGATTGGAAAGACAAATTTTTTGATGTGGAGCCAGGTGACCTAGAGTCGACTAAAACAGGTCCAGATGTGAAATACCATATTGACGGACTCATGTGGAGTTGACTGGAGGGCATTCCAGTCAACTGGAGAGAGCATATAAAAGAAGTGCATGACCAGCTTCGAAAAATACAATTCTACAATGTCCAAGTGCTATCACAAGTGTTCTTTATCTGCAGAAGCTACATTCCATTGCAACGATGCAACTCCGATACTCTGTGCCCTAATTTCATAGCTACTAAAGTGTCGATACATTTTATTTGTTATTATTTCGCTTTATGTACTTCATTTCAAAGAGAAGGTAGTGTGCTACCTTTCTCTCAATCATTGTAAAAAAATAAATTCCTCCAAAGTCGAGAGTTCTCGAGTCGGAGGGTCTTTTAGTGCATTGCCTATCGAGGTAACTCTCAGAGAGCTACGAACTTTGGAGTAGCAACCCGGTTAGGGTTGTGAACCAAGTAAATTACTTGTCTTTTTATTTCTTATTTATTTAATTTTGTTGCATAATCTTTTGTCTCTAAAGATAAAGTAAAAAATAAGTTTTAAATTATAAAATAAAATGTTTATAACTTTCGAGATTCACCCCCCTCTCTCGAAACATTACGATCCTAAAATTGGTATCAGAGCAGGTGCACTCCGAGCTTGGTGCAACCACCAATGAGAGCATTAGAAATTTTCTTTAATTTTAGTATTTTTGTCTTAGAATAATTTTTGCATTAGTTTTAATATTTTTCTTTTTCACTAGAGTAAAGTTTTTAATACTTGCTTTAGTATAAATTCATTCTTTTTGCACAAATATAATATTGCTTAATTTGAGTAACCCTAGGAATATTTTTGAATATTAATTTAAAAAATTTAATAAAAACTTTAATAATAAAAATTTATTTTTATTAGTTATGTCACACTTAGAAGGGTAAAACACCGTTCACCTCCTCTCTTTAACGGAGAGGATTTTTTCTGTTAGAAGAGGCGAATGGAGTGCTGCCTGAAAAATGACATTGAGGTATGGTTTTCAATTAGGAAAGATTTTATTTCTCCGGTAAATGACTCGGGAGAGTTGTTAGATCCGGAGAAATGGACTGCGGACGTAAGGAAACGAACTCAAGTTGATTACCAGGCCCATAACATTTTGCAATGTGGACTTACCAAATAAGAGATCAATAGAGTCAGTCCCTAGAATTATGTATACACCTAAGGAGTTTCTGAGGAATGCCTTATAGACATCCATCGTTGATTCCTGTAAGGTCTCCAGCGACCTTTCCTTAATTAGATTAGACAAACTATTTTGCAAACTCGAATACATGAACAAGCTAACTCGGGTCAAATCGAGAATGGTATTGCTTTAGTGGCAGGTTTTGTTGGATCGAGAAGCATCGCTAGAGGGGGGGGGGTGAATAGCGAGCGTAAATCTTTTCTTTCGTTCATTCGATACACGAGTAAGCATAGCGAAAAAATAAAAAGACACGTTTATTTTTGCTTGGTTCACAACCCAGCGGTTGCTACTCCAAGGCCTTAACGGTCCTAGACCACGTACGGAGGGCAAAGCACTATAATGTCTCCTCCTCGTTGGAGGTAGGAGACAACGATCACAAAACCGAAAGTACGAGGATGAGGCAACAAGCCTACCTCACCTCGTTACGAATAAAAGCAAAGAATACAATAACAAAATATGTTACTTGTTGCTGCTGCCGATGAAGAGGATTAGAACTTATCGTCGCGTCGGCGTTATGACGGTGTTGGAGCTTTGGCGTTGTAGGAGCACTTGAGAATAATTTTGATGAATGATTTGGGTTGGAATCCTCTCCTCTTTTTATAGAGTTTGTCCTCAGAATATGTCTCCTCAGAATTTGGAACAGATCACGAAGTGGTAACAAATTTTATCGCGAAGTGGCCACATCAAACATTATCCATTTTGACCTAGCGCAAAGGCTGATTCGTCGCCATCAGTCGACTGATGTCTCCCATTAGTCGACCGATGAGCATCAGTCGACTGCCCAATGTCCAGCAGTCGACTGTCAACCTGGCCACTTCCCTGCAGTAAGAGGTTAGCATGAAAAATGGTAAATGTGACAGTTTCTAACCGTCCGATCTCGACGTAGACCTTCCATAAGAAGTCTTAGTCGGATCGTCGCTTACAGTCGTCCGCGTATAGAGTACACGACCTTACCATCTCTCACTCACATGAGCTTACCTCAATTCTTACTTTGTAGATCTCGCTTCTGGCCTTCCACTCAATTCCTTCGGCTCCCTCCGAAGTCACTCGAGTGTCGCCCGACCACCGCGGCTTCCTCTGGGTGTCGCTAGCCTTCAGCTCCTTCATCTCCGAAGTCACTCGAGTGTCGCCCGACCACAGGTTCGATTATCTGGTGCCCCTACACCAACAATCTCCCCCTTTTTGATATATGACAAAACCAACACAAAGTTAAGGAAAATTAAAGAATAAAACAAGTATAGTAAATGATGAATGTCATTTTCAAAAACTCCCCCTTAACCAAAACTCCCCCTTAACCCTAGGTGAGTTTTGAAAGAGATACTTTACTTTTCAAAATTAAATTTTGTGTTAATTTACTCCCCCTTAACTTTCGCTCTTCTCCCCCTTTTACCATAAATCAAAAAAAAATTTGGGGTTTTTGTATAAAATAGGGGTTTAAAAACAATATTGTATATGCATACATCTAGATAAATCAAATATGAGTCCAAACATGCATCTAGCAGTAGTTAGATAGATTGGTTCGAGGTGTGTCCCTCTGCACCAATAATCTAAAGGTTTATAATATAACCCTTAGGGTTAGTTTGCTCTCCCCCTTAGTTAAATATATGAAGTATAAGAGATGTAGGGGGCGCTAAACTTTGACCTAAGGAGTTGTAAATAGTCATTAAGTATAATAGTTAAGAAAATAAGTAGCATTTTGAAGAGGTTATATTTTAAGTATATTTCAATTATCCTTAACATCTCACCCATTCTATGTGTCTCAGAATTTGTTCACCTTATATGTTTTGTGAGATGATTTTAAGTTAATTAGAGATAGTCAACCTTGGGTTAGATTCAGATTTAACCTTTAGATCGTTAAGTAACTTTTCGAGAAATTGGCTTCCAGGTCGTGGGGAGGCACAGGGGCCTTCTTTGATCGAAACAACGACCACTTCCTTAGACAAAGCCAAATTTAAGAAAATATCACTTAAGTCACTTAGGGTTACTTCCTAGTCTAACTAGTTTAGGATACGGCGAGGTAGCTTCAGCTAGTTCCACTTAGTCAAGTGCACCAAGCTAGATACGCCTTATCTAGATCGAATACATGAGACTTTGTTTCCCTAACATACTATTATCTTGCCGCGTCCTGATACTATGTTGTCAAGAGTTGACTAACTATTTTCCCTATCTAGCCGTTCTAAAAATTAAAATAAAATATGCAATGGTTTTGCTAAGTAAGCGGGTATACTATTTTAGTGTTAGCTCCCCTTGGACCATTGAACCAATATGGTCTATTCAAATAATGAACTTGATCCTGGGGAATCCAAAACTTATTAGTCCTTATATGTGAGTTCAATAAAACCTTTGGGACCCATTCTTGGACTCTTTGATGACTACGATTCACAATAGACATGTAAGATCTATTTGTAGTCGTTGACTTAAATCTGAGTCCGACTTTGTTGTACACGACTCTTTGGGTTCCAAGTAGTCGGCTAAGGTTTTTAGATACCAATGTGAAACTTTCCAACCTAGCCTCGATCTCTTGAACTCGGTCTTTCAAGAGAGAATTCTCCTCCTCAAGTTTTTCAACTTGGGTTGAGTTTCCCTCTTGAACTTGATTAGTTGAAGAGGTTAGAGTAGCCTCTTGCTTGAGGGTTTCAACCTCCTCAAGTAATGACTCAACCCTAGACTCGGACTTAGTTAATTTCTTAGTAAGCATTTTAATTGTAAGGTAAAGTGTACTAATTAAAGAGCGGCTAATCTTGACTTTCCCTTTTGGTCCGGCTTTGAGTTTTCTCTCGAAGTAGTCTTCAGGGTCGGAGTCGGAGTTGTAGTTGGACTCGGCTTCAGATTCTGACTCGGACTCCTTCGGTCTTGCCATGTAAGCTATGTCTTCTTTGTTGTCCCAAGTTGCATGGAAGGCCTTCTTTTGATTTGATTTGAATTGTGCCCTCTTTTGGTTCTTTAGTAGCCTCCTTTCCCTCCGAACGATCTTCAACACTACGTTCACTATTGCCTCCACCTCTTCGGATTCAGACTCTGATTCGTCTTCGAGTTCGAGTCCATCTTCTTGCCTAGTAGGTGGCTTGCTTCTTTGTCCTGCAAGTAGAGCAATACCTCTCTCGGCCCGGACCACGTTAGTCTGCTCGTGATGTTCAAACTCAAAAAATAATTCATCTAACCTAAGCTTCGAAAAGTCCTTAGAGACCTTGTAGGCATCGACCATGGATGCACACAAGGTAGTCCTAGGAAATGAATTAAGAATGTACCTTAGGAGGTCATGGTTTTCGACCTTGTGTTCGATGGTGTGCAGGCCGTTGACAATGTCCTGGACGCGGGCATGTAGTTGCGTCGTCGTCTCGTGTTCCTACATCTTAAGGTTATACAACTTATTGAAAAGAAGGTCACATTTACATACCTTAGCATCGAACGTTCCTTCGTGTAGCTCGATTAACTTGTTCCACAGGTCCTTGACGCTAATAAATGGTCCGATGCGGTTGAGTTCCTCCTTGGACAAGCAGCATTGCAATATTTGGGTTGCTCTTGCATTGGCTTCGATTTGTCTCTTGGTTGCATTTGTCCACTTGTTAAAGTCCAAGGGCTCCCCTTGATCATTGGTGGGTAGAGCAAAGCTGGTTTGGATTATTATCCAAGTCTCGACTTGTGCTTTCAAGAAATACTCCATCTGACCTTTCCAATAATGGAAATCATTTCCGTTAAAGAACAGAGGTCGAGTGGTGCTATACCCCTCAATGTGAGCCATTAAGTATCTTGCAAAACACGAATAAAAACCAAAGGGAATTCCAAGACTTGGTCTTGGATTAGTAATGCGGGAAATAATAGGAAATAAATAGAAATAAATGAGAAGAATAAGAAACTAACAAAAACTAACAACTTACGACCTTCGATATCCCCAAAAGGGTACTAAACGTTGGTTTTTGGAGCTGGAAACAGCTTGTTATGAGGGTAAACCCTGGTAAGAAATGTAGATCTCTTAGAAAGCTTCGATTTGGTTGGTAGATTGTTTTGTGAGTCCACTTGTGCGAAAAGTTATGACCGTTTTACCGTCGACTACTCCAAAAGAAAATACTTGCAAACACAACCAAAAGAAGCATACCAAGACTTTGTCTTGGATTAGTAGTGCGGGAGGAAAAAAAAACCTAAAAAAATGTGACTCGAAAAATATGAAAAGAAAACCAAAAAGTACTAGATTGGTGGTTTCACCAAATCTTAGTGCCCCCGCTCTGATACCAATTGTTGGATCGAGAAGTGTCGCTAGAGGGGTGAATAAGCGATCGTAAATCTTTTCGTTGTTAGATTCGATCATAAAGTAAGCCTGGAAAATAAAGAACACGTTTATTTTTACTTGGTTCACAACCTAGCGGTTGCTACTCCAAGGCCCTAACGGTCTTAGACCGCGTACGGAGGGCAAAGCACTATAACGTCTCCTCCTCGTTGGAGGTAGGAGACAACGATCACAAAACCGAAAGTACGAGGATGAGGCAACAAGCCTACCTCACCTCGTTACAAATAAAAACAAAGAATACAATAGTAAAATATGTTACTTGTTGCTGCTACCGACGAAGAGGATTAGAACTTGTCGTTGCGTTGGCATCATGACGGTGTTGGAGCTTTGCCGTTGTAGGAGCACTTGAGAATAATCTTGATGAATGCTTTGGGTTGGAATCCTCCCCTCCTTTTATAGAGTTTGTCCTCAGAGTATGTCTCCTCAGAATTTGGAACAGATCACGAAGTGGTAACAAATTTTATCGCGAAGTGGCTGCATCAAACATTATCTATTTTGACCTAGCGCAAAGGTTGATTCGTCGCCATCAGTCGACTGATGCCTCCCATTAGTCGACTGATGAACATCGATCCGATCGTCCAATGTCCGATCATTTATCAGCAACAACCACTTCCTGCGATAAGAGGTTAGCACGAAAAATGGTAAATGTGACAGTTTCTAACCATCTGATCTCGACCTAGACCTTCTACAGGAAGTCTTAGTTGGATCGTCGCCTATGGTCATCCCCGTACAGAGGAAACGACCTTACCATCTCTCACTCCCATGAGCTTACCTCGATACTTACTTTGTAGCTCTCGCTTTCGGCCTTCCACTCGATTCCTTCGGCTCCCTCCGAAGTCACTCGAGTGTCGCCCGACCACCACGACCTCCTCCGGGTGTCGCTAGCCTTCAGCTCCAACTTTAGTACTTTTCTACACACTCGATTTAGCTCGTGAGATAACGATGTAAACTTAACTTTGTGTCTTTGCCATAATCAAAATACAGGTTCGATTATCTGGTGCCCCTGCACCAACAGGTTCAACTAAAAAGGAAAGAAAAACAAAGAGTGAGTCTGAAGATGAGTCGGAGTCAGACCTAAACGGAGAGGAAGAAATTGTAAACATGGTCCAGAAGATGTTCAACCAAAGAAAAAGATTTACGAAGAAAGATGCAAAAAAGGTCGTTGACGACAAGCCAAGACCTAGATCGGAAGTAACATGTTACAAGTGCAATGGAAAAGGTCACTACATGTCGAAATGCACAAATCTAAAGAAGGAAGAAAAAACTAAAAAGGAAAAGAAGAAGAAAGCACTTAAGGCGACTTGGGACGAATCATCTTCGGAAGAGTCGGATGCAAAAGAGACAAAAAGAAGTTTCGTAGCATTCATGGCCAAATCAAGCTCTGAAGCTGAATTAGGTTTTGAGTCCGAGTTCGAGTTCTAGAGAAGCCACGGATCCACATCCATTTCCAAAGGACTAGACGAGGTAACTTTTCCTTTAGAAGATAAACTATACAACATAATTGCATGCCTAGGTAGGAAATTAGCTAAGTCCGAGAACCGAATAGACTTACTCCTTAAGAAAGTTCAAGTACTTAAGGAGCAAGTAAACTCGAAGATTTCAACTTGCCAAGTTGAGAATAGAGACTCAACTCAAGTTGCAAAGCTTGAGGAAGAGAACTCGATCCTAGAAAGGCAAGTATAAGATCTCACTGGATTGTTGGAAAGGTTCACTTTGGGTTCTAAGTATCTCAACATAATGCTTGGATCTCAGTGAACCATGTACAACAATTCCAGGTGCAGACACAAAGCTAAATCCTCATATAAATCATACATGTCACTACTTAGCTGAAACGCTAAGAATTGAGTCCAAGCATGGGTTCCTAAGGCTAGCTTAGTCAACCAAGTTGGACCAAACCAATTTTGGGTTCCCAAGAGTCAAGTTCACTTAGTGAACAAAACTCAACCAAGTTATCACTTAGGGGGAGCAAACACTTTGCTTGTTTCTTTATTTAGTTAAACTCTTGCATGTCTTAGTTTACTTTACTTGCTTAATTTAGAATGGACTAGATAGGAAACAAAGTAGTTTAAACTTAAAAAGCCTATTACTAAGACGAAGTGAACTGATAGTAAGTTAGGGAAGCTTATCAAGGTACATGTCTAGGAAGTGGTCCATCTGATATCCAAGAAGGTTATATGCCTCACCACGACCTAGTGTACTAAGTCGAGTGGAATTGACCGAAGCTAACTCACTAAGCCTTTAACTAGTTAGACCAAAGGTTAGTCTAAAGTGAGTCAAGCATTTGATTCCTTTATTGACTTTGTCTAGGAAGTGGTCCATCCGATATCCAAGAAGATCATATGTTTCGCCATGACCTGGAAGTCAATGTTAGAAAACTTACTTGATTAGCTCAAGCTAAACTTGAACTAATACAAATTTAAAAACTTTGAAATTTCTCATTAAAATTAATTAAGATAAAATAAATTCTCATCTCACAAAACCCATAGGATTAACATGTATTGAAAACTTAGATCGAGTGAGATGAAATAAAACTCAACTAAACTTAACTCAACTAGACTTAACCAATTCAAATCAAATTAATTCAATTCAACTTAACCATTTTGATTAATTCAACTTAATATTTTCAACTTAACAATTTTTGTCACGCCCCGGGGGAGTCCCCGCCAGACGAAAATCAGGTAGCATCTCCCCTGTACGGGTGACAATATGGAACATGCATACAAGGCCTACACGACCACTATATATCGGTCAACACGACCGGAACAAAAAATACACACACAGATAATAAATTGGCCTCAGGCCATCAATCCAGGTAAATAGCAACAGTCTACTATATCTAGACTTACCCCTTCTTCCATCTGAGCAGGAATATACAACCAAACCAATCGAATAGTCCATAAGGACACAACAAATATCTCCAAACCTCCACACGTACATAACCAAAACAAACACAAATCCTACACACTTCATCTAGTTAAAAACCAAAACCATAAGAACAATAAAGCCTATCAATTTCGACGAGGGGGATTGATAGCTGGACTCTCCTGGCAGTTTCAATCTGAAACAGATGTAAAGCAACGGGGTAAGTTCAAAGAACTTAGCGGATAATAGTCGATATGCATAGCAAGATATAGCTAACAATAAGAATCATGCCAGTACAGTCTTATATAAATAGGGTATGCAAGCAAGAAATACAAAAGGACTGTACTTATCTGAATCTCCTACCCTGATACAGGAGCATGTGCCATACTATAAGAGATAAAGTCATCACAATATACAAATATCAATCCTGTATGCATGACAATCATATGCAACATCCAAGGCATCAATAAAAATGCAGCAAACACAATACAACTACTATCCATGCAAAGTGCATGCCATACAAATGATATGGTCACCCCTGACGCCAGTCAGCCGCCTCACATGCGATGGTGAAGCCGAGTGGGTAGGGCTATGACAACTATGCACTCTGCCATCACCGCTCCTGAGTGACCAAGTGGACAGGATGTTGTTGGAGTACACCTATCCTCCTGCCCCAAACAGAGTGGGGGAGCTAAGCTCTCATCTCCCGGTGTCATAGACCAGAGGAGGGATCCCTGCCCGCTACCACGCTACCTCATCGCTACCCATGAGCGGACCAGCGAAGCCTGACAGAGCAACTCACACACCCTCCTGATGTACCACTAACCCATGAGTGGCAGTGTGTGCAGACCATATAATTAGCTGCGGGCTCAACTATAAAGGAACCCCGTCCAGCCAGCATGCAATCATGCAAGATGGTGCATGATACTAAAGCATGTAAATCCAACTAAAATGCATAACCGAATAATATGCACAACCAATAAGTGCATATCCATGATCCGAGTAAACAGGGAAAGTATAACAATAAATCGATCAAATGCATGTGTCAAGTAGGCAAAAAACATACTAGGCATATAAACATGAAAATTATTGCAAACTATCCTAACTAGCATATCAACATGACTATATCTAAAAGATAAGTCAAAATACCCGCCTGAATAAAAATGTCCGCAAGAATAAAATCGTCATGACCAGGGACCTGCCTCGTGACCGAAACCTGCATACAACATAACTATTGTTAAGCACAAAAATGCAATCCACCGACAAATCGAATACTTAATCGATTTCATTCATAACCCAATTAACCCAAACCACTTCCAATTTATTCAAGCATACAACAACGTGCTAAATTACTACTATGTATCCCCAAATAGATCCTCAACACATATGTCACAAATTGTGATTATCTCTTAAATCCAAGAACATATCCTTGTAATTAATCTCACCATGATCAATACTCATCATATGAACATATTATCTATAATAGCAACAATCATCATAGTATTACAATGATATAATCTTTGGTTGCTCCTCAAAACAATCAATCAATCCATGTCAATTTATTGTCCTCACAGCCGACCTTGCACGACTACCTCCAACCCTACCCGCACGATGCCCCCAAATAGACCCCTCACAACCCACACTACCTCCGTCCAGCCCACTCCAACGATCCAACTGCCCCGCTGCCCTTGATTCCCTAATCACATCCACACTCCATTCAACACCATCAATACATAGTAAACACCATGAACAGAAAGGAAAGGAGGAAACAAAAAAGAAATATATCCAAATTCCACCTTCCCGGTGGCACCCCCAAATTACATTCATCGGCCGAATACCATTGCTTCGACCCTTAAGGTCGTTGTGCCACTGCGAGCGATCCTTCGCCTGAGGCATGGTGCAGTGTGAGGCAAAGTTGAAGCAGAGGCGTTGACGGCGCTTTTTGGCAGAGGAGGCCGCGGCTACGGTCCTATGGCAGAGGAGGCCGACGCTCGTCGTCTAGGGCAGAGGAGGCCGGCGGCTGCGGCGAACAGCGGGAAAGAGGGCACCGGCGGTGACTCTCCTGTGGCTCTGGACGCGTCGCGACGGCTATGCTCGTAGGCAACGAGCATGCAGACGGTCATTGGTGTGAGACGGCAAGCAGCGGCGACCTCGCCATCGGACGGCGAAATGCGACGACCGTAAATCGCTGTTGCTGCTTGCGGTGGCTACGACACGAGGAAGGGGAACGACTCGGGAAGAAAAGGGCATTGCAGCGGCGGAGAGGGGAAAACTCGTGGCGCTGGGGGAAGGAGTTATTCGCGAGAGATAAACTGTCGGGGCGGCGTGCGAAACCGAGAGAAGGAAGAAATAATCGGCGCGATCGGAAACTAAACTTAGGTCTAGGTATTTAAACTTTAGGTTAATCGCACCTATTAACTCCCTTAAATAGACTTCACCAAAGCCTATTTATTTTATCCCCGTAATTATCTCGTACGAACTCCGTTTAAATCCAGAAAAATTCCTAAAATTTTGAAAATTTTTTAGGATTATTTTCTTAATTCTTTGGCCATTTATTTTTGTATTTTAAATTTCAGTATTTAACATTCTCCCCGCCCCCCTAATAAAAATTTGGTCCCCAAATTTCCTACTCAAATGCATAATGAGTAAGAAATACCACAAGTACTGAAAATATATTTCACGTACCTTAAGTAAACAGGTGGGGGTATTGAGCTCTGATCTTTTCCTCAAGCTCCCAAGTAGCCTCCTCATTTGTGAGGTGACTCTACCGACCTTGACAATCGCACAATCTTGTTCCGCAATTATCACTTCTAGTGATCCAGAATTTGTGCCGGAACCTCTACGTAAGTAGCATCAGGTTGAATGGACCCTGACACACCTGACAGAATATGTGGAGTCTGGAATATACTTCCTCAGCATGGACAAATGAAACACATCATGGATACCAGCCATAGACGGTGGTAGCACTAGGCAGTAAGTGACTGCTTCGATCCTCTCAAAAATCTCAAACGAACCAATATATCTAGGAGCTAGCTTACCACGGAGGCCAAATATCTTCACCCCTTTCATGGGTGAGACTCGTAGGAATACATGATCACCAATAGAGAACTCCAGAGGTCTCCATCTCCGATCCGTATAACTCTTCTGACGATCATGTGCCTTTGCCATCCTATGTCTGATAATACAGACCAACTCTGCCTCAATACTGAGCTCTCTGGGGTTCTAGCAACTGGGCCTCCCCAACCTCCTCTCAGAGGGTGGGTGTACGACACTGTCAATCATACAATGCTTCAAATGGGGCCATTTGGATAGCCGAATGATAGCAGATGTTGTAGGCGAATTCCACTAATGGCAAGTGGTCCTCCCAGTTGTCCCCGAAATCTGTAACACAGGACCTCAGCAAATCCTCTAGAGTCTAAATGGTTTGCTCAGACTGTCCACCTGTTTACCGATGGAATGCAGTACTAAAATGAAGCTATGTGCCTAAGGCCTGCTACAGACTCTGCCAGAACCGAGACGTGAACCAGGGATCTTTATCTGATATAATGCTCAAAGGAACACCATGAAATCTGATGATCTCCTGACAATATAACTCTGCCAAACGATCCAGAGAGTCGGTCTTCCGACTCACTAAGAAGTGCACGGCCTTAGTTAGTCGGTCCATGACTACCCAAATCGCGTCATCGCCTTGACGTGTCCTAGGCAAACCCACCACAACATCTATAATAATACGCTTCCACTTCCATTCCGAAATTGGAATTGCCTGAAGCATCTGTTCCTTAAACTAATGCAACTCCAGAAACCATTATCCTCCTCGGAGTCAGAGACGGTAGTCCATCTACCATCCAAAATCCACTCCACCACACACTCTGTAAGTGCATGGGAGGCTATCGCGACTAAACTTGTTACAACCGTTCGTGTTCCAGCTACTCTATAGTAGCTATCCAGTAGCTAGCCAAAACTCCATGAGCATTTCTGCTCCTCACCTCTTCAAAACAACAAAATAACTGCGAAGTCCACGTCATATATATGACGGCTTATCTCGCAGTCCTTTAACTACCGTAAGCTTAGGATACGTCTTATTCAATAGCATCGGAATCGCTCTGATCCCCGAAATAATGCATCCATGTACACTACCCTTCCATTCACACCAGAATGATTAATCAACACTGGCATAAAAATCAACCATCGTCTGAGCCTTGAAACTAGTTTCACAAGCTTCAGACCAAGTAAATTCCATCACCAATCAGCGGTGTAGTACCACTAGAGCATCCTATCCATATCTATGGTAATAATCAAATCAATACCAGAAAAATCACCATCTACGGTGGCTGAGTGCGCAACTCCAACTACCACCATCAACAGTGGCCAAGTTATGCAACTCTAACGACCACAACTGATCCAGTCGTGTCTAGAATACATCACTTCTCAAATCCCTGGACGACTAAGTCGTCAATAAGTCTAATAAGATATTCAAAAACTCATACAATTCATACCAAGTATGACATTGACGTCGTCACACACTTGCATTCTTTTTACTCTAGGCTGATGATATAACAATCATCACAACGACAATGATAATTGTATGACACCATGTCACTACAATATCATCATACCAGTCATAGATCAATCCTAGAGTATACACTGGTGTCCTATAGCTGATCTAAATAGATCCTCTATCCACTATGAAGGATATTCATTTCCTTCCACAACTACCGCATTCTATCATCGATAATCGATGCATAATCTCAAAGGTCCATCTCTCTTTTAACAAAGAGTTCCGGATCTTCTCTAGAAAAATACTGGGACAGATAAATATCCCATCCAACACCTCCTATAATAAGGTAAAATGATATTTCATCGTCTTGGCTAGTGTAGGTATACGCACCTTATTCATAACCAAATCAATAATAGTAGGAACTGATATTCTCTGAGGGTTTACTTCTTGTCCTTTAAATTGGTGGCTAGCAGGCCAAATCCCTAGCTTCCTAATTCGACATCAGTCGGCACCTCTAAAGAGTCCGTACTTCTGAAATCATTGTTAGGTTCCACAAGGTCAATACGTCATCGACCTTGTCTCCGACCATGAGTAGGGGCCATTTCACTAAGTCAATACTTTTCCTAACCACTAAAGTATAGTACTTTTCCTATAGCTCAGAGATATCCTTCAATTTGCCTGTTCCCAAAACACAAGAACTCCCAAAAATCCAAGGAAAAGAAAATCTTCGAAACACAAAACCCACAAACCAAAACCATAAACCAATAAAATTATCACGTCCTGGGGGCATATCCGTCATCCAAATGATGGAGGAACCCCTTAGTGATAACATTCCGAAATACATGGACCAGATCTGGTAAAAACCTCAAAATAATAATAGAAATACCAGTATTTTATTAACTGCATGCACGACTAAACATATATCACTTAAAGTAAAATAGTTTTGTGACACCAAATCAAATTGCGACAAAAAATCCAACGTGCATAAATAAAATGCAATACCGATAAAGTAAATAAAGTGGCATCTCTACGATGCAGTGGGACAAGCACGGCAAGGGACTCTCTGAGCGACACGAAGGTAGGTTAACCGGACACGTCCTCCATCAGTTAACCTAGAGGATAAGTGAGGAGGGGGTGAGTACAACCACTCTGTGGATGTATAGACAATAGTGCATAATCATAATGCACATAATGGAAGTCACAGGGAACAAGCTAGAGTAACCCAACCCTCAGAGTACCAATATCAGTCTGCAACTATCCTGATCAGCAGTATAACAAATATACCCGCAACATGCACAACCACTACAATAAGCAGTGCACATCCAGATACCACGACAAAGCCTCGTGGCTCTCGCACAAAAAGGGAACTATCTCTGAGCTACCGCGAACGTAACCCATGGGCCGACAATCAATAGCACGGTCTACGCGCAACTATATGCTACCACAAATGAGACTCGTGGATAGACAGGCAGTATATAGATATCTAATTATTGACTGCACGCACTAGTGTACTACCACCAATAGGTCGCGTGAGCAGTCGATTATCCTAGGTTGTTAAGCCTAGGGTTATCCAATACATCTAGCATAGAACGTCTATTAAAATCGATAAGGATCATCGATCTACAATTAAGCCCATTGAGGCGATCAAGCGATGGTTTCAACACCTCTAATACGAAATGTTTACCAAAGTCGGTAAAGATCATCAACTTATAAATAAATACCTCGAGATGGTTAAGTCTAGGGCTCCGACCCTTCTAACATGAACGGTTATCAAGGTCGATAAAAATCATAAGTCCCCTAATAATCACGTCGAGACGATTAATCATAGGGTTTCGTCCCAACTAACAGGAAACACCTATCAAGGCCAATAAGGGAAATCCTCTACTAACAAGCATGACAAGAGGGTTAAGCCTAAATTATATCATCCTACCAATTCAATCATGCATGCCCCAACCTGCTACCACGAACATATCTCGTGGGTACTTAAGACGTAAAGTAGCTATCTAGCTACCAGCGTCATACGAATCCGATTATTACCAACTCCGAACGAATAACGCAAGAATATAACCTTACAGTAGGTCATCTCAACTATGATTGGGAGGCATAATTGACCACATGTATACAAAGCACCTACCTATAGAGAGACTCTACTGCAGACTCTCTCTCTCAACCAAGGATGGGAGATATAGTAAGGATTAATCGCACCCTAACCATACAAACTCTACTAGTCTAATCACCATATCACTGAAATAGTAAATGGATAAACATATATCATTAAGCACATCTGGATTATTACGCCTAGGGTTCCAACACCTAGGGTTCCACTAATGTTGTTTCATTCCTGAGATCCGCTCCTACAGAATAACCTCATCTAAGTTATTCTATCTCTACTAGTCTTAATCATGGTATCCACTGCAAAAACACATAACCCTATAAACATATAACACGCTGTCTAATAAACGACAGCATAGTCATACCAATGGCAATCAATGGCTGAAATTAATTAGGGTATAACTAAAGGGTCATGCCAGAACAAAGTCAAGTCAATACTAAATAAAGCATCAGATGCCTATATATTCCCTAAACTACGTAAGCAATGTAATCATGTCATCATGCACTAGGATCTAGAGAATCAAAGAACCAATATGTATATCTTCTACCAATTTATCCATCTTAGTCATATTGTTCAACTAGTCTAATCCCAATACTAGTCCAATCCTAATACTAGTCCAAAAAGTAAGAGGTAAACATCTACCAATAATATCTAATCATTTATATCACAATGATAACTAGCTACATATAGCAGTAATAGCAATTAATAAATATATGCTAATGATAAACCAACAACCTAAAAATCTAACCGTCTAACAGATATCAGGTTAAAACAATACTAGACAAAACATGATACTACCTAAGTAAACCGCATAATGAATATAACCAATACAAATATGTACCAAATCTAGAAAATTTTCTAGAATTTATTTACCTGTTAGCCGTCTGGAGATGTCTTTTCGCCGGCAAATCCCCCATATTGACCTCGTTAATAATACCTCGAATTTCCGAAACATAAAAATCGTCGGAAATCCGTACAACTCTGAAAATACCTCAGTTAACTTGCCAAACGTGGCAAACTCCGAAAACCCAAAGACCCTAAGGAACTCGAAACCTATGCTCTGATACCAAATAAATTGTCATGCCCCGGGGGAGTCACCGCCAGATGAAAATCCGGTAGCATCTCCCCTATATGGGTGACAATATGGAACTTGCATACAAGGCCTACACGACCACTATACATCGGTCAACATGACCGGAACAAAAACTACACACGCATATAATAAATTGGCCTCAGGCCATCAATCCAGGTAAATAGCAACAGTCTACTATATCTAGACTTACCCCTTCTGCCATCTGAGCAAGAATATACAACCAAACCAATCGAATAGTCCATAAGGACACAACAAATATCTCCAAACCTCCACATGTACATAACCAAAACAAACACAAATCCTACACACTTCATCTAGTTAAAAACCAAAACCATAAGACTAATAAAACCTATCAATTTCGACGAGGGGGATTGACAGCTGGACTCTCCTGGTAGTTTCAACCTGAAACAGATGTAAAGCAACGGGGTAAGTTCAAAGAACTTAGCGGATAATAGTCGATATGCATAGCAAGATATAGCTAACAATAAGAATCATGCCAGTACAGTCTTATATAAATAGGGTATGCAAGCAAGAAATACAAAAGGACTGTACTTACCTGAATCTCCTACCCTGATACAGGAGCATGTGCCATACTATAAGAGATAAAGTCATCACCATATACAAATATGAATCCTGTATGCATGACAATCATATGCAACATCCAAGGCATCAATAAAAATGCAGTAAACACAATACAACTACTATCCATGCCAAGTGCATGCCGTACAAATGACATGGTCACCCCTGACGCCAGTCAACCGCCTCACACGCGATGGTGAAGCCGAGTGGGTAGGGCTATGACAATCGCACTCGCCATCATCGCTTCCCGAGTGACCGAGTGGTCGATGCTATCGAGTACACTTATCCTCCCGCCCTAAGCAGTGGGGGAGCTCTCATCTCCTGTCATAGACTGTAGGAGGGATCCCCGCCGCTACCACGCTCGCCCATGCGCCCATGAGCGACCGCTCGACAGAGCAACTCACACACCCTCCTGATGTACCACTAACCGCAGGTGGACTATATAATTGGTCATGGGCTCAACTATAAAGGAACCTGTCCGGCCCTAAAGATGCAATCATGCAAGATGGTGCATGATACTAAAGCATGTAAATCCAACTAAAATGCATAACCGAATAATATGCACAACCAATAAGTGCATATCTATGATCCGAGTAAACAGGGAAAGTATAACAATAAATCGATCAAATGCATGTGTCAAGTAGGCAAAAAACATACTAGGCATATAAACATGAAAATTATTGCAAACTATCCTAACTAGCATATCAACATGACTATATCTAAAAGATAAGTCAAAATGCCCGCCTGAATAAAAATGTCCGCAAGAATAAAATCGTCATGACCAGGGACCTGCCTCGTGACCGAAACCTGCATACAACATAACTATTGTTAAGCACAAAAATGAAATCCACCGACAAATCGAATACTTAATCGATTTCATTCATAACCCAATTAACCCAAACCACTTCCAATTTATTCAAGCACACAACAACGTGTTAAATTACTACTATGTATCCCCAAATAGATCCTCAACCCGTAGGTCACAAATTGTGATTATCTCTTAAATCCAAGAACATATCCTTGCAATTAATCTCACCATGATCAATACTCATCATATGAACATATTATCTATAATGGCAACAATCATCATAGTATTACAATGATATAATCTTTGGTTGCTCCTCAAAATAATCAATCAATCCATCTCAATTTATTGTTCTCACAGCCAACCCATTTACAGTCGACCTTGCACGACTACCTCCAACCCTACTCGCACGATGCCCCCAAATAGACCCCTCACAGCCCACACTACCTCTGTCCAGCCCACTCCATCGATCCAACTGCCCCTGTTGCCCTTGATTCCCTAATTGCATCCACACTCCATTCAACACCATCAATACATAGTAAACACCATGAACAGAAAGGAAAGGAGGAAACAAGAAAGAAATATACCCAAATTCCACCTTCCCGGTGGCACCCCCAAATTGCATTCACCGACTGAATACCATTGCTTCAACCCTTAGGGTTGTTATGCCACTGCGAGTGATCCTTCGCCTGAGGCACGGTGCAGTGTGAGGCAAAGTTGAAGCAGAGGCATTGACGATGCCTTTTGGCAAAGGAGGCCACGGCTACGGTCCTATGGCAGAGGAGGCCGACGCTTGTCGTCTAGGGCAGAGGAGCCCGGCGGCTGTGGTGAACAGCGGGAAAGAGGGCACCCACGACGCATCGTGGTCGTGGACGTGGGCGCATCGCGGCTTTGAGGCGACAGCGCAGAGGGTCATTCGCGCGAGACGGCAAGCGAAGAATGACCTCGGTGTCGGACGAATCATGCGGCGACAAATCGGCCGCCGTGGCATGACGTGAGGAAGCGGAAAGTCTTGGGAAGAAAAGGGCACTGCGGTGGCGGAGAGGGGAAAACTCGCGACGCTGGGGAAGGAGTTATTCGCGAGAGATAAACTATCGGGGCGGCGTGCGAAACCGATAGAAGGAAGAAATAATCGGCGCGATCGGAAACTAAACTTGGGTCTAGGTATTTAAACTTAAGGTTAATCGCACCTATTAACTCCCTTAAATAGACTTCACCAAAGCCTATTTATTTTATCCCCGTAATTATCTCATACGAACTCCGTTTAAATCCAGAAAAATTCCTAAAATTTTCTAAAAATCTCAAAAAAATTCCAGGATTATTTTCTTAATTCTTTGGCCATTTATTTTGGTATTTTAAATTTCAGTATTTAATAATTTTAATTAATTCAACTTAATCATTTCAACTTAACCATTTTAATTAATTCAACTTAATTGAATTCGACTTAACCAATTCAACTCAAATTAATTTGATTCAACTTAACCATTTTAATCAACACAATTCAACTTAATCATTTTAATCACTTTAATTCAACTTAACCAATCAAATCAACTTAACACAATTCAACTTAACACAATTCAACTTAACCATTTTAATCAATTCAATTCAACTTAATCAACCAAATGAACACAATTCAATTCAATTTAACCAAATTAGATCAACCACAAATTAATTCATTTTATTTAAAGAATGTTTAATTCATGTAGGACTCCAGAATGGACCAATGGATTCTGGATAGTAGCTGCTCCAGATACATGACTGGAGATAGTAAAAAATTCTCGAAATTAAGACTCAAGAATCTATGTTCAGTCGCCTTTGGAAAAAACAAAAAATTTAAGGTAACTGAATCAGGTAACATTGAATTAGAATCAAATTTTTTTATACAAAAAGTTTTGCTTGTAGAAAATTTCAAATTTAATTTGCTTAGTATAAGTCAGTTATATGATACTGGTTATGAAGTAAAATTTCTATCAAATGAATGTTTGATTAATAATATTAAAAACTCAAAAATATTACTTAAAGGAGTTAGGAATAAAAATATATATTCAATAAATTTAGAAAGATTCTCAATCAAATGTCATTTGACACAGCAAGAGGGAAGTTGGTTGTGGCATAGAAGACTTGCTCACATCAACTTTAGGCATGTAACTAAATTAAGTGAAACTAACTTAGTTAGAGGGTTGCCTAAACTTAAAAATATTGAAAGTAAAGTTTGTAATGCTTGCCAACAAGGAAAACAAACCAAGTCCCAACATAAATTAACTAATCATAGTCGAATAAGTTCAATACTTGAATTAATTCACTTGGACTTGTTTGATTCACATAGGGTAAAATCACTAAATGGAAATTTATATTGTTTTGTGAAAATAGACAATTACTCTAGATTCACATGGGTGAAATTTCTAAAACAAAAAGATGAAACATTTGAAGTATTTAAAAACTTTAGTATATAAATAGAAAATGAAAAAGATCTTAGGATAAAAAGAATAAGAAGTGATAATGGAGGAGAGTTTAAAAATAAAAAATTTACAACAATGTGTCTAGAAAATGGATATCACCATGAATTTTCATGCCCTAGAACACCTCACCAAAATGGAATAGTAGAAAGAAAAAATAGAACTCTATAAGAAGCTTCTAGGTCAATATTAAATGAATATAATTTACCTAGTTACTTATGGGCCAAAGGCATAAACACTGCCTGTTATGTGCAAAATAGAGTAATAATTAATAAAATACACAATAAAACATCTTATGAAATATTTAATAATAAAACACCTACAATAAAATCTTGGGTTGCGACCGACACGTAGATGTGCTTTTGTCGTTTCACAAACGAATACAGTGGAAGAAAAATGTCTCCAACCAGTGAGGAGCAGCTGCTTGGATAAACCAAAGAGTATAACCCGTGCTAGTCTCCCAGAATCGATAATGTTCGAACTCATCAATTCATCGACTAGGGATTATTTCAATACATTTATAATTACACATGTAGAGATACTCACTAGTTGTAATCCAATCACAAGTTCTCTCATGCTATGAATCATATCGCGGACATTTAGTAAATGAGTTTAAGATCCAATCAAACACATATGACATGTGCACTCAAATAGTGAATCTTTATTTATCAAATAAATAGTACAACCATAAGGGGATTGTCTTAGGACACCTATCAAACATAACAGACTCCCACTTGGCCTAAAGCCAATCGTCATGGTATCCAATACCATAGTCCTTGACGTGACTCTCAAACTTACTTTGTGATAGAGCCTTTGTTAAAGGATCCACTAGGTTCCTTTCTATGGAAATCTTCTCGATTTGTATTTCTTTCCTACTGATGATTTCTCTGATAAGATGATATCGCTGAAGCACGTGTTTGGATTGTTAGTGAGACCTGGGTTCCTTTGCATGTGCGATAGCTCCAGTGTTATCGCAATAAACTAGTAATGCTTAAACAATGGACAGAACCACCCCAAGTTCAGAGATGAACTTCTTGATCCAAATTGCCTCCTTTGCTGCTTTAAAAGCTGCAATGTATTCTACCTCCTTGGTAGAACCGACAACTGTGTCTTGTTTAAAACTTTTCCAACTCATTGCGCCACTATTCAGTGTGAATATGTACCCAGGCTATGACTTGGAGTCATCCTTGTCGGTCTGGAAGCTGGCATTCATATACCTATTGGTTCAATCCCCCCAGGTCATGATTGACCGAACTCGAGTTTGATTCGAGTAGTATTTTGATATTTGACATTGATGTTCGACAAAATATATGACAACGTGATTGTCATGGGAAAATCCAAGTCATTGGTACTTGGCATGGAAAGTCTAAGTTATGGGTACTTGGCATGGAAAGTCCAAGCATGAGTCTTGGCAAGGGAAAGTTCAAGCATGGGTCTTGGCAAGGGAAAGTCCAAGCTTGAGTCTTGGCAATTGAAAAGTCCAACATGGGTTTGCAAGGAAAGTCCAAGGGGTGATATTGGTGGTGTAAAGTCCAAGGGTGGAGTTTTGGCAGCAAAAGTCCAATGGTTGGTGGCATAAAGTCCAAATGGTAGTCTTGACAGCGTAAGCCCAATATACCTTGGCGGTATAAACCAGCTTAGCATGACATTAGCCGATGGAAGTACCTGAAGGCTAGCGTATGGATGAACAAGTCATGGATTAATTGGAGGGATCCGATAGGCGTGAGGCTGACGGAGGTTGCTAGAAGGCTTAGGTCTAGGCTAAGGGTGGTCTAGCAAGTATGAGGGTATCATACTTGGAGTTAAATATCATGTTTGAGGTTATCAGTCGACTGGGGCTTTAGACCAGTCAATTGGTCAAGTGTTTTGACACTTGGTAGCCGAGTCGACTTGTAGTAGTCGATTGGCATTATGGTCACCGAATCGCCGAGTTGATCGCGTGTTCGACTTGATGAAATAGCCCGACAATGGATTGATGGTTGAGCAATCGATCACTACCATGGATGGCGCGATCGGCCGGTCGAGTTTGCAGGCATATCGTTCCAAGCGTGGATCAAGTCGTTGTCTTACAACGACTACAGGAGCAGTCAAATGATGGTCGCAATCAGTCAATTGCTAGGCAAAATCTAGCACGAATGCAAGTTATAAAAGTAGCTCATGGAGGAGGTTTTTGCCATGGTTTCTTACGGCGATTTGGGGCGATTTACTGGTGCAATTCTGGGTTTCCAAGTGCAGCTTAAGCAACCAAACAAGAAAGCATCTAAAAGCTCTTTGTAAAGTTTTTTTTACTTGCATTCTATTATATTTTCTTGTATTTTTGTTGTATTACTGTTGTAATCTTTGTACAAGGTTTCTCCGCCTCCGACGTGTTGACGAGAAGGAGTTTTATTAGTGGTGTTGTCATCACTTGAGCTCGTTGAGCTCACCCCGTGGAGTAGGAACCCTAAAGTTTCAAACCACATATATCCTTGCGTATTGTGTTGTGATTGTGTATTGTCTCTATATTCATATTGTATTTTGTATTTTTGCTGTACTAACTGAATTGTAGAGACGAACGATCAAAATCCAAATCAAGCATGACGATCTCGCTATTCACCTCCCTCTAGCGACGTCCAATTCCTAACAAGTGGTATCAGAGCGAGGCCGTTCTTCATTTGGACTAACCGCCAAGAGAGCACCGCTAGAGGGTGAAGAACAAGATGGAATTTGAAGAAAAGTTGGGATGGGACATTAACACCCCAATCCCATATTCTTTCTATGGACAAGAAGGGTTCGAACAATGGAAGGAATGGATGGAGAACTTCTTCATGATGGACTTTGAAGATTGGATGATCATAGTGAAGGGGTTTGAAATTCCAAGAGGTCCAAAAGGTGGATACCTCAAGAAGAAGAGATGAACCGAAGAGCAAGTTGAAGCCTTCGAGAGAAACGATAAGGTAATGCAATTGATATTAAATTCATTACCTAACGATATTGTGTCTAGGTTAGGTGAATTTCTAGATTCCAAGGAGCTATGGGAAAACTTTACCAAGCTCCATGAAGAACCATCCATGGCTCAAATAGAGAGAGAGCCCGAAGAAGAAGAAAGCTCATCCTCACAAGAAAGTGAGGATTCAGAGGTCGAGGAGTGTTCAACATCTGAGGAGGAAGAGGAGGTGGAAGAAGTAGGAGAAGCCTCCACCTCTAGGATTGAGGGGGAGGAAGTTAGACCGTCCACTCCAAAGCATCAAAAAGAAGCCTCTACTTCCAGTCAAGAAGAAGAGGAAGCTCAAAATTCCACCACCACCCTAGGTAACTCGAGCATTTCAATCAAAAATAAAAATTATATTGTATGCTTTGAGTGTAGGGAAAATGGACACTACAAGAGCAAGTATCCTAAGAAAGTCAAGAAGGCTCCATCGGGGCCAAAGGTCAAGGATACCGGTGCCCCAACAATTAAAAACAAGGAGCACATCATTTGCTTCAAATGTCAACAAAGAGGGCATTGTAGGAGTCAATGCCCTAGGGGGAGTAAGCCTATCAAGGTCCAAGAAGGAGCTACACATTAGGAGGAGCCTCTAAGGCAACCCCTAAGGTATATTTTTAGTAATGCACCTTCTTTAATTAATAGGCAAAAATATGCTGGGAATTTTATTTCTATTACGCATGTACAAAAGCATGCTAGAAATAGATTTTATTGCCTAGGTACTAAACATGTCAATCTTAGAAATAAGGAGAAATTTGGGACTAATGTCCTTAGAAAAATTCTACCCAAGGCAAGTATTAAGAAAATAGAGGATCATCTAGGTTTTAATTCCAAGAATTCTAGACATATGCCTAGGAGGAATCCTTCCCAAAGGATAAATGAAAAATTAAAATTGGAATGATTGGAACTAGAGAACCAAGGCTTGAGGTCAAGGCTTGAGAAATTGGAAAAGACCCTTAAGAAGATGCAAAATCAAATTAAAGGGTCAAATTGCCAAAATTTAGGGTCTAAGAGTCAAAACTTAGGTTCTAGGAGGCAAGCCTCATCTATGGGCAAGAGAGGCTTGAGCCACAAGCCTAGGTCTAAGGTAGATAAGCCTACCTATCACAACATTCCATTCGATTATGGAACTAGTACTAGGTCTAGGAAAACCAAGGTCACAAGGGAAGTCATCCCTAGAGTTGACCATAGTAGGTGCCTAGTAGCTAGGGTTTCGAAGAAACCTAGGGAAGCCACTAAGAAGATTACAAGGGGAGTCACCCCTAGAGTTAACCTAGGCAAGGCCCAAATGACCAAGGCTACTAAACCTAGAAGGGTCATTAGGAGGGTATCTAGGGAAGTTATCCCTAAGGAATACCTAGTAAACCCAAGGAGCTCAAATAGGTTTTGGGGTCCTAGGAGCGTGATCGATTCACGCTAGATGGGTTAGGTTGTGCCAATTTTAAATGGATGGGTAGTTAACCTAACCATGGTAAAGGTAGCACTTTAGGTCATTTTCAAGGTTATGGGTACCTTGGAAATAAGTTTGATCTTATATCTTAAAGGATTTTAGGATGCACCAATATCATTTGAGAATTATGATAAATTGATCAAATTGACATAATTTAGGTCTTAGGTCATAGTTTGCCATTTTGGGTTTTTGACACACTTGGGGGATGAGTGATAATATGATAAAATGAATTTAATCCTAATAAATGACAACTAATATTAAAATTTAGGTATTATTATACCTTTATATTTTATTTATCATGCCTTGATTGTCATATAATATGTCATGACATCATGTTTAGTTTTTATCATATAATATGTCATGATCATGCTTAGGTTTTAGTTTTAGTGTCATGTATGTTTAGGATTTAATCATATGCAATGACATTATGATTATTGGCATTGCTTTATTTATGCTATCATTTATGCCATGATCATATTTCATGCATCAATAAAATTGAGTTAAGGACTATGGCATGACTTGAAGTCCCATGTATAAGAGAATCAAGTAGTGTTGCCTAGAAAATGCATGAGACATTAGTATAAGTATAACCAAAACTCACATCTCACATCACATTGACATGTGTGTGTATTTATATACCCTAGACACATGTGAGATGCTAGGAAATGAGTTAAGTTCAAGATGCAAAGTTTTTTGCATCTAGATGAACTCAAACTCATCTTATACCAAGGTGGATCATGGGGAAAGCTAATGTGCAAGTCATGTGCATTGAGCTCATTGATCATGATCCAATATAGGTTTTCAAAAATATTTTAAAAAATTTTTAGAAAACCTTGGTATAGTCTATCTTTTGATAGAAGTCACCATTGAGAGGTTTGATACAAAGTAAGGTCAAAATATTGAACTTTTCAATGTTTTGAATTTTGTGTCAATCTCATTATTTTATGGATAATTTATTTTTCAAATATTTTTCACCCATAATGATTGTTATAAGTATTATACATATGAATTTTTATGATTTTTCATATTATGTATAATTAATTATATTTTTTTGAAAATCATTTCTGATTTCTGAAATTCTACATTTGCGAAATCGATCATCGCTACTTATGATAGTCATTTGTAGTCAATGACTGATCATTGGTATAGAGTCATTGTTAGGCCTGATTTCGGGTAAACAAGATTTGTTTAGCCTGATTTCAGCTATGTTAGGCTACCCTAACTGCTTATAACCCTAAGATATGCTTTGGAAAGCATTAGAAAGGGTGAAAATCCATTGGATATGGATTAGGTGAGTTGTTTGGGTGTGTATCAATTTTAAGGTATGTGAAAGTTCAAGGTTGAACTTTTGCTCTTAATTTTGATGGTTTAGTGTTCCTATAGGCTTAGGGACTCTCCAAGGATATTGTTGGTGCAGTGGTCAAGGGGGAGCAAGTCTTTAGGAGGAGATTATCCATCATGGGATGATGGATGTGACATGAGGGGAAGAATTTTGAGAATTGTAGATGCCCAATTTAGAAATTGGGAGAGTTTGAAGGAGTGCCTCTCTTGAGTGATATGAGAATTATCACTAGGAAGAGTGAAGGCATCCTAGATGTTTTTGAACCAAGGGGGATATTGTAAGATCTCATTGGGATATGAGATATTGACACCCTTGGGGAGAGCCTTTTTGATGTATGTCAAAAGGGGGAGAACTTGGGATTCCCAATTTGGAAAATTGGGAGGATTGGATTGAGTTAGTGTTCTAACTCAAAGATGTTGGTTTTTTTTTGTCAAACATCAAAAAGGGAGAGATTGTTGGTGCAATCGACCTAGGTCACGATTGACTGGACTTGAGTTTGATTCAAATAGTGTTTTGATGTTTGACATTGATGTTCGACAAAATGTATGATAACGTGATTATCATGGGAAAGTCCAAGTCATGGGTACTTGGATTGGAAAGTCCAAGTCATGGGTACTTGGCATAGAAAGTCCAAGCATGAGTCTTGGCAAGGGAAAGTCCAAGCGTGGGTCTTGGCAAGGGAAAGTCCAAGCTTGAGTCTTGACAATTGAAAAGTCCAACATGGGTTGGCAAGGAAAGTCCAAAGGGTAATATTGGCGGTGTAAAGTCCAAGGGTGGAGTCTTGGCAGTATAAATCCAATGGTTGGCAGCATAAAGTCCAAGCGGTAGTCTTGGCAGCATAAGCTCAATGTGCCTTGGCGGTATAGACCAGCTTAGCATGATAATAGCCTATGGAAGCACCTGAAGGCTAGCGTATGGATGAATAAGTCATGGATGACTTAGAGGGATCTGATAGGCGTGAGGCTGACGGAGGTGGCTAGAAAGCTTATGTCTAGGCTAAGAGTGGTCTAGCAAGTATGAGGGCATCATACTTAGGGTTAAACCTCATGTTTGAGGTTATCAGTTGACTGGGGCTTTAGACCAGTCGATTGGTCAAGTGTTTTAGCACTTGGCAGCTGAGTCGACTTGTAGTAGTCGACTGGGATTATGGTCAGTCGAACTGCTCAGAGTCGACTGGTGTTCGACTGTAGGAAATAGCCTGGCAGTCGACTGATGGCTTGAGCAGTCGACTACCATGGATGGCAGTCGACTGCTGGTCGAGTTTGTAGGGCATAATGCTCGATAGCCGACTGGTCAGTCGGCTATGACCCTGACAGTCGACTGTTGGGTAATGACAGTCGACTGCCAGTGTATCCGTTGAAACTTATCCAACGTGGATTGAGTCATTGTCTCACAATGGCTACAAGAGCAGTCGACTGATGGTCGCGATCAGTCGACTGCTAGGCGAAATCTAACCCAAATGTAGGTTATAAAAGTAGCTCGTGGAGGAGGTTTTTGCCATGGTTTCTTAGGGCGATTTGTTGGTGCAATTCAGGGTCTCTAAGTGCAGCTCAAGAAACCAAACAAGAAAGCATCTAAAAGCTCTTTGTAAAGTTTTCTTTACTTGTATTATATTATATTTGCTCGTATTTTTGTTGTATTACTATTGCAATCTTTGTACAAGATTTCTCTTCCTCCAACATGTTGTCGAGAAGGAGTTTTATTAGTGGTGTTGTTATTACTCAAGCTCGTTGAGCTCACCCCATGGAGTAGGAACCCTAAGGTTCCGAACCACGTATATCCTTGTGTATTGTGTTGTAATTGTGTATTTGTCTCTATGTTCGTATTGTATTTTATATTTCCACTGCGCTAACTGAATTGTAGAGACGAACGATCGAAATCCAAATCAAGCACGATGATCTCGCTATTCACCCTCCTCTAGCGACGTCTAATTCCCAACAATACCCGCGTGTAACTATATTAGCTTCTCCATATACCAAGAACATATCCTTAGTTCTTCTCAAGTACTTAAGGATTGCCTTGACAACCACCCAATGATCCATTCCTGGATCAGACTAGTATCTGCTCGTGACACTCAGAGCATATGATATGTCGGGCCTTGTACATAACATAGCATACATAATAGATCATATTGCAGAAGCATAAGGAATCTTATTCATACAAATCCTCTCGTCTTCTGTGCGGGGACACATAGACTTTGAAAGGTGAATCCCATGTCGCATGGGTATATAACCTTTCTTAGATTCAAACATGCTAAACCGCTTTAGCACTCTGTCTATATATGTAGATTGCGAAAGACCAAACAACCTTTTCGATCTATCTCTATAGATATTAATCCCGAGGATGTAGGTCGCTTCTCTCATGTCTTTCATGGAGAACAGTTTGGATAACCAACCTTTGACTGACTGTAAGACATGTATATTGTTTCCTATGAGTAAAATATCATCGACATATAATACTAGGAATATGATCGCACTCCCACTAACCCTCTTGTACACACAAGGTTCGTCAGGATTTTGTGAAAAATCAAACTCTTTGATTGTCTCATCAAAACGAATATTCCAACTCCTAGATGCTTACTTCAGTCCATAAATGGACCATTAAAGCTTGCATACTTTGGTTTTGTCAACCGATGTGAAACCCTCGGGTTGTATCATATACACATCCTCATGTAGGTTTCCATTAAGGAAAGTTATTTTCACATCCATCTGTCATATCTCATAATCATAATGATCTGATATGGCCAGGAGTATCTGAATGGATTTAAGCATGACAACTAGTGAGGTCTCGTCATAGTCAACACCTTTCTTTTGTCGATAAACTTTTGCCACCAATCTAGCTTTATAGGTACTCTCATTACCATCCATGTTAGTTTTCTTCTTGAAAACCCACTTGCACCCAATAGGCGTGATGCCTTTAGGTGGATCCACCAAGTTCCAAACTTGGTTTTCATACATAGAATCCATTTCCGACTTCATGGCTAGTAGCCATTTATCCCTTTCTGAACTTTTCAGAACTTCTTCATAACTAGTAGGTTCATCATCCTCAATTAGTAACACATCATTAGATTCACTTATGAGAAATCCATATCTCTTAGGAATCTTATGTGACCTACCAGATCTATGAAGAGGTGGTGTAACGATAGGTTCAGTCATTATCTCATCATCATGAATAATCGACTGTGGTTTCGGTATAGACGTCTCTTTAGTTTCTATTAGAGTTTCTTGAACTTCCTTAAGTTCAACCTAACTCCCACTTTTTTCTTGCAAGAGAAACTCTTTCTCTAGAAATACAACATTCCTTGAAATAAACACCTTTTGTTCCAAGGGATGATAGAATTGGTAACCCCTCGTTTCCTTGAGGTATCCAATAAATAGACACTTTTTAGACTTAGCATCCAGCTTGTTTGATGTAGTCCTCTTCACGTAAGCAGGACATCCCCATGTATTCAAATAAGACAATTGGGGTTTCTTACCAATCCATATCAGATATGGAGTAGTAGAGACTGCCTTGGTTGAGACTCTATTCAGCAAGTGAATAGCTGTCTCGAGTGCGTAACCCCCAAAAGGATTTGGGAATGCTTGCATGATTTATCATCGATCTCACCATGTCCAACAAGGTTGGATTTTTTCTTTCATATACATCATTATGTTGCGGTGTATAAGGCAGAGTCCATTGAGACAATATACCATTGTCTCTTAGATAATCCTGAAACTCTTGGCTTAAATATTGGCTACCTCGATCGGATTGAAGTATCTTAATACTTTTATCAAGTTGTTTCTCTACTTCATTTCTGAATTCTTTGAACTTTTCAAAGGGTTCAGATTTATGTCTCATAAGATATACATACCCAAATCATGAGTGATCATCGATAAAGGTAATGAAGTAGTTGTAACCTCCTTGAGCATGAATTGACATTGGTCCACATACATCAGTATGTATGAGACAAAGTAACTCTTCCACTGGCTTACCCTTTCCAGAAAAGGGCAACTTTGTCATCTTGCCTTGTAAGAATGATTCACATGTATCAAGTGAATCCAATTCAAATGATTCTAGAATTCTACTCTTGTGTAACTCTGACATGCGCTTCTTTCTTAGATGGTCAGGGTGACAATGCCATGTGTAGGAGGTTAACTGATCATCCTTTAGAGCACGCTTCTTGCTTGCTTCGATATTGAATGCATCACTAGATGTATCTAACACGTAGATGCCATTGCATAAAGTTTCGGTGTCATAAAGAACGTCATCAAAGGTTATATAACAACAATTGTTACTAAACATCAAATGGAAACCCTTTCTATTTAAACAAGAAATAGAAACAATATTTTTTATTAATGCAAAAACAAAATAACAATTGTCCAGTTCTAAGACAAGTCCACTAGGAAGCTTCAGCGAATATGTTCCGACGGCAATAGCTGCAATCTTTGCTCCATTGTCGACTCGCAGATTCACTTCTCCCTTGACAAGTCTTATGCTATCCCTTAACCCCTGTTTATCATTACATATATGTGAGCCACACTCGATATTCAATATCCAAGCGTCAAAGGAAATAACATGATAGTCAATACTGAAGATACTTGAAGAGGATGGAGCATCATATGCCAGCTTCTTCTTCATGGACTCAAGATAGATCTTGCAGCTTCTTCGCTAATGACCTATCTTGCCACAGTGATGACATGTGCCCTTTGGAGCTGACTCTCCAGTCTTGGCCTTCTTCTTCTTCCCCCTTGGTTGTTGCTTTGATTCCTCTTAGAACCTTTCTTTGAGGAGTCAACCAACATCACCGTCTTCTGTTCTTTAGTCACAGAAGGTTCTACAGTCTTGAGCATATTGATCAGCTTGGGAATGGTGGATTCAAGATTGTTCATCCAATAGTTCATCATAAATTATGAGTAACTCTTGGATAAACTATGCAAAATTAAGTCAATACTTAATTCTTGATCCATCGCAAACCCTAGTGATCCTAGCCGCTCGATGTACCCATTCATCTTCAGTACAAACTGTACTGCAAATGAACCCTCCTACATCTTCGAGCTAAAGAGAAGCTTCGAGACCTCGAACCTTTTGGATCTCGACTGCTCATCGAAGAGTTCACGAAGATGGTAAATGATCATATAAGCATCCATATGCTCATGCTGCTTTTGCATCTCAAGAGTCATCATCGCTAGCATGATGCAACTTGCAAGCTCAGAATCAGTCGTATGCTTCTGATGGGCTGATAGTTGTGGGAAGAGGCTCTTCAAGGACATAAGAAAGCTTCTTAGCCTTGAGAACGATTCTCAAGTTTCGAAGCCAGTCCAAGAAGTTAGACCCAATTAGTTTGTTCAATTCCAAAATCGAATGCAGATTAACAGATGACATTATCAAATTATTAACTAGAAATACAAAATCGAGAATGTGAAAGAGATGATTTGATATGTAAACAATTTACATATTAGGCTCCCACTCACTTTTCGAATTCAAAAGCCCTTACATTGAATTCGAGAGATTGTAGGTTTTTCTCCGAGTGGATTGATATCCACTATAGATAAGAACAACCTTGACGTTAGGACAACAAGCCATTCTTAGCTATAGTGGTAGGTATCAAGTATTCCGATTACATATCACGTATATGTAACTATCATATTATGGTATCAACTATTTGAATGTTCACATAAACATCAGGTCGTTACACATTAACAAGTATACATCAAATACATATCACCTGACTTCACCTCTATCCACATTGACCTTGCCATTAGGTCAACAAGGCAATGCTTCAAGGTAAAGCCAACCCATTAATCATGAGATCAATCGATAGCATCATACTACAATAAAAGCATTTGAAGAACTAGAAGATAATTTCAATGATTGTCCTACACATATTAGGTTGGATACTCAATTTTCACAAATAAATGATGAGGATGTAGATGACACAATGACCGAAGGGGGTAAATTAATTCAATCATCACAAGAAGAGGAACTTGAGGAATACCATCAATAACATTGATATCTTGATCGAGGAGTGCATTGCTTCAATTCAAAAACCTTCAAACCTCAAGTGTTGGATCGAAAGTGTGCTAGAGGGGGGGGGGGGAGGGTGAATAGTGAGCTTAAAACTTTCTTTTTGTTTGACTAAAATCAAAGTAACACAGTGGAAAAGTAAATGACATAATTTTTTTTTACTTGGTTCACAACCTAACGATTTCTACTCCAAGGCCTTGCGAGTGTCCCACTTGGACTTCTCCATCATATGGTCAACCATATAGTCAACCCATTGTCAAACAATGGTCAACTCATTGTCAAACATCAAAACACTAACATCAAACCACTACTCGAGTCAAACTCGAGTCTGGTCAATCGTGTCCTGGGTCGATTGCACTAACAATCTCTCACTTTTTAATGTTTGACAAAAACCAAACCTTTGAGTTAGAACACTAACTCAATCCAATTCTCCCATTGATTTTCCCATCAATTCTCCCCCTTTTTGACATACATCAAAAAGGCTCTCTCCAAGGGTGTCAATGTCTCATATCCCAATGAGATCTTACAATCTCCCCCCTTGGTCCAAAAACATCTAGGATGCCTTCGCTCTTCCTAGTGATAAGTCCCATATCACTAAAGGGAGGCAATCCTCACTTTTCCAAATTCTCCCCCCTCATGAGGAAGAACACATCCATCATCCCATGATAGATAACCTCCCCCTAAAGGCTTGCTCTATTAGTAATATATGAGAGATGTCCTAAGGCAATCACCTTATGTTTGAACCATTTATATGATAAATAAAGATTCACTATTTGAGTATACATGTTTTCATGTATTTGATTAAATCTTAAACTCATTTACTGAATGTCCACGATACGATTCACAGCATGAGAGAATTTATGATTGGATCACAACTAGTGAGTATCTCTACATGTGTAATTGTGATGTATCGGAATTATCCCTAGTAGATGAATTGATGGATTTGGACACCATCAATTCTGTCGAGACTAGCACGAGGTATACTCCTTGGTGTATCCAAGCAGCTGATTCTCACTAGTTGGAGGCATTGTGATGTCCGGAGTTAATCGTGGATGCTAGTTATGGTAACTAGTTCATTGGAGTGACCAGTCGTAAGACTTTATATGGTTCTCTGCATATATAGATATGTCAATGAAGTTCTTACTACAACTTAAGTGCGATGTTCCTTTGACTTGCGGTATTCAAGTCATCTTGATCATGAAGACTTATGCTTTGACGTCTTAAGCAAGCATCTCTAAGGAGATGTGGACCCGGGATGATTGGGTATAAGTCGAAGTGTTCGAAGGTGTTTGAACAGCCTATAAAGGATTCACCACTCCTTGTGAGGAGATGTATACCCATGGCCTCTCGTCGGATTTTTACTAAAGTCTTTGGCCAAAGCATTACGTATTTAGAGTAAGGTACTCTTGGATACATGTGCAGTAACTAGAATCCGTAGGATGAGGAAATGATACTTGGGCTAGGTGTGACGTAGTCAACCTAGTGGGGACTGACACTCTAGACCATGTCCTGAACCAAGTGGGTATAAGATGAGTGAAGGGAATGAGGCACGATTCATTGTAGCTACTGAAGAGTTTCAGAAATAGTTCTGGATCAACCATTGATCTTTTCAGTTAATTGGGGATCATGATGTACTACTAGGTGCCACTCATGATCGTTCTATAATTAATGGTTAATTATAGACGGCCAACATAAATCGAGAACCTATTTTGTCACATGCACAACGAGCGTAATCCGAAGGATTTAAAATGAGCTTGAGAATGTGATTCTCAGACCGAGAGAAACTAGGTTTGGTTGGACCAAACAAGGAGCGAGCATGAAATCGTTTTAGGCGCAATGGAAGCGTGGATGGGCCATGTCTTATGAAGACATGATGGATGAACCAAATTGGTTTGGTTCTAATCCAATGGTGGAGAATAAACCAAAGGGGTTTGGTTTGTTTTAAACGAATGAACCAAAGTTGGTTCGGTTCATTTTAACTTAAAATAGACCAAATCAGTTTGGTTTATTTTAACTTAAATTAATGGAGCGGGTTAACGGGTTTTAGTTATGAACCAATAACCATTAGGAGAATTTGTTCTCTATAAAATAGGGCTCAAGAGTTTAATTAGAGCCCTAATCCAAGTTGCCGCCCCTCCCTTTTCTCCTCTTGTGGTCGGCGCCCATACCCTAGCCGCCGCCCACCCTTGTGGCTTCGTCCAAGTTCCTTGCCAGCGTTCAAGCTTCAGCTGGCGATCCTCCGGCGACCCTCCGGTGATCTTCCTTGGCTCCGGCGACAAGATGAGCATCTAGCTTCCTTATTTGGCCGGCGCTAATCCTCCACCAAAGCTGTCCAATTTTCTGGACAGCTTGTTTATTTCGTGTCGGAGCGTCGTTTGGACGACATTTGGAGCTCAGACAGCGGCTACTTTGCCGGGGATTCAATCTCCGATAATCCTCATAGGTGGAGGACGAAGGATTCGTCAAACGGTTGGCGAATACCTCTCCGGAGAAGCGAGTTTTTGAGGACTCATTTTGAATCCAAATTTTGATTCGGATTGTGATCTTCTCTCGATCACATCATCTTCGACACGAGACTAGTGACTCGTACGAAGACGAGGCTCGTGACTTTGTGAAGTCATCCCGAAGATACTCGGTGTGGATATGGATAGAGGCGATTCTAGCGAGGATCGCTCCGGTTGATGCCTTTCCCGCTACATGTGATATGTAAGGTATACATAGAATAAATTTCCTTTTATTGCAAAATTTGAAACTATGATTATGTCTACACATGTTGTACTATGCATGCGTGTGGTGTGTGTGTTGTAATAAATTAGTTTTATTATTTTTATTTCTTCCGCTGTGCACATGTTTACGAAACATGTTCAAACACACACTCGTCGCAGTGCCGGAAACCCAACATGCTCCCCCTTGACCATTGCACTAACATTGTCCATGGAGAGTCCCTAAGCCTATAGGAATACTAAACCATCAAAATTAAGGTTAAAAGTTTAACCTTGAACTTTCACACACCTTAAACTTGATACACACCCAAACAACTCTCCTAGTCCATATCCAATGGATTTTCACCATTTCAAATGCTTTTCAAAGCATATCTTAGGGTTAGGAGAAGTTAGGGTAGTCTAACATAGCTGAAACATAGGCTAAACACTCTTGTTTACCCGGTCGACTACAATCATCGATCGTTTCTTCATGCTCCGATCGCTATAAGTGCATTGATCGATTTATGCAAATGTAGAAATTCAATTTTAGAATATGGTTTTCAAAAATTTATAAGTAATTATACATAATACGAAAAATTATGAAATTTCATATGTATAATACTTATGTCAAACATTATGGGTGAAAAATATTGGAAAAATAAAATACCCATTAAATAATGAGATTGACACAAAGTTTAAAACTATTAAAAAGTTCAAAGTTTTGACCCTACTTTGTATCAACTCTATCAATGGTGATTGCTATCAAAAGATAGACTTCACCAAGGTTTTTCAAAATGATTTTAAAATGTTTTTAAAAAACCTATATTGGATCATGATCAATGGGCATAATTCACATGACTTGTACATAAGCTTTCCTCATGATTCATCCATAGTATAAGATGAGTTTGAGTTCATCTAGATGCAAAAACTATGCACCTTGAACTTAACTCATTTTCTAGCATCTCACATGTATCTAGGGTGTATGAATATACACACATGTCAATGTGATTTGAGATGTGAGTTTTGTTCATCCTAATCTAAGGCCTCATGCACTTTTCTAAGGCAACACAAGATTCCCTTATACATGGGACTTCAAGTCATGCCATAGTCCTTAAATCAATTTTCATTAATCCTAAATGCATAAATGATGATTATGGCATAATTGATAACATAATTAAGAACATGTGCTAATAATAATGATGTCATGGCATGTGATTCTAATTTAAGCATAACATGACACTATTAAATAACCTAAGCATAATTATGATATTTATATGATAAAGATGAAATATGATGTCATGACATGGTATATGACAATCAAAGCATGACAAATAAAACATAAGACATAAGAATACCTAAATTTTAATATTAGTTGCCATTTCTAAAATTAAATTTATATTTTCCATATTATCTCACTCTTCTCCCAAATGTGCCAAAAACCCAAAATGGTACACTATGACCTCTAAACCTTAATTGTGCCAATTTGATTGATTTTTCAATTTCCATGAGTTATATTGGCACATCCTAAAATTATTTAAAATTAAGATCAAACTTACTTTCAAGGTACCCATAACCTTAAAAATGACCTAAAGTGCCACCTTTACTATGGTTAGGTTAACTACCCATCCATTTAAAGTTGGCACAACCTAACCCATTTAGCGTGAATCGATCAAGCTCTTAGGAACCCAATACCTATTGGAGCTCCTTGGGTTGACTAGGTATTCCTTAGGGATAACTTCCCTAGATACCCTCCTAATGACCCTTCTAGGCTTAGAAGCCTTGGTCATTGTGGTCTTGCCTAGGTTAACTCTAGGGGTGACTCCCCTTGTAACTTCTTAGTGGCTTCCCTAGGTTTCCTTGAAACCTTAGCCACTAGGCACACTCCATGGTTAGCCTTAGGGATGACCTCCCTAGTAACCATGGTCTTCCTAGATCTAGGTTGAGTTCCATAATCAAATGGAACATTATGGTAGATCTCCTTGGCCTTAGGTTTGTGACCCAAACCTTTCTTACCTTTGGATGAACCTTGCCTCCTAGACCCTAGGCTTTGACTATTTGACCCTTGCATTTGATTTTGTATTTTCATAAGGGTATTTTCTAGTTTCTCAAGCCTTGAACTCAAGGCTTGGTTCTCTAATTCTAATTGCCCAATCTTTGATTTTTCATTGAGTCTTTGGGCATTTCCATTTCTTCTAGGCATATGCCTACCCTTCTTAGGGTTAATGCCTAAATGGTCCTCTATCTTCTTAATAGTTTCCCTAGGTAGGTTTTTCCTAAAGTTATTAGTCCCAAATTTCTCCTTATTTTCAAAATTGCAACTCTTAGTACCTAAGAAAAAATATTTGTTATTCTTAGCATGCTTTTCATGAACAATAGCAAGAGTGTTTAAATTATTTCTAGCATGCTTTTTGACATTAAAACTAGAAGGTGCATTACTAAAATATACCTTAGGGTTTGTCTTAGAGGCTCCCCCTACATGTGATGCTCCTTATTGCCCTTTCTTTCTTCCCCTAGGGCATTGACTTCTATAGTGCCCCTTTAGATGGCATTTGAAGCAAATGATATGCTCCTTGCTCTTTTGTCTTTGGGCACCGATTTCCTTTGTCTTTGGCATGACTTATGCCATCTTCTTGATCTTTTTCAAACACTTGATCTTGTACTGTCCAACTTCCCTACACTCAAAACATATTATATGAATTTTATTATTAGCACATGTGTTTGAGTTACCTAGGGCGGTTGTGGAATTTTGAACTTCCCCTTCTTCTTGACCAGAGGTATATGGTTCCTCTTGAGTTTGGTCCGGCATGGAAATTCTCTCCTCCCCCTCAATCCTAGAGGTGAAGGCTTCTTCTACTTCTTCCACCTCTTCTTCCTCCTCGGATGTCGAACACTCCTCGACCTCTAATCCAGATGTTGACTCCTTCTCAACTTTCGAATCCTCACTTTCTTGTGAGTATGAGCTTGATTCTTCAACTTCTTCCTCTAATTGAGCCGATGATGGTTCTTGTTCCTTGGGCTCCTCTATTTCTTAAGTCGTTGAGGATTCTTCATGGAGCTTAGCAAGCTTGATCCAAAGCTCCTTGACATCCTTACAATCTCCTAATCTACACAAAACATCATTAGGGATTACACTAAGTAATATACCCATTACCTTGTTATTTATGTTGTAGTATCGGAGTTGTTCTTTGCTCCACTTCTTCTTAAGCCTTTTTCCTTCTTCATCCTTTGGAGCGTCGAACCCTACCATCACACTAATCCAATTATCATAATCGTACATAAGGAAATATTTCATCCTTATCGCCCATAGATCAAAATCCTTTGCTCCATAGAGTTCGTATGATGGTAGCACGTTGATATCATCCCCCAATCTCTCTTCAACCATCATTTTCCTTCCTCTAGCGTGCTCCCTTAGTTGTTAAACCTTGAAGAGTGGCCTCGCTTTGATACCACTTGTTAAAAATTGGACGTCACTAGAGGGGGTGAATAGCGTGTCTTCGTCGACTTGATGGAATTTGATCGTGCTTGCTACAAACGTTAGTGTGCACAACGAAAATAACAATAACAAAAATGAATACACACAATGACATAATAACATGACGATATAACGTGGTTTGAAACCTTAGGGTTCCTACTCTACGAATTGAGCTCAAATGAGCTTCAACAATGCCTATACTACCACTAATAAAAAATACTCCTCGACAACAAGTCGGAGGCAGAGAAACCTCTTAAAATAGATTACAAAAGTAATACATGAAATATACAAGTAAATATGAATGAAATACACAAAACAACGTAAAGAAAACTTTACAACTATTGCTTTGGATGCTTGTTTGTTGATCGCCTTGGACTAGCCTTGAAGGACTGGAAAGCATCAACTATTCCCCTTCAAATCGCCTAAGAAAATCGCCGCTAAATCCTCCCTTTTGAGCTCCCTTTAAAGCTGCAACTCGGCCTAATTTCTGCCTAGCAGTCGATTGTCATAAGACCCCAGTCGACTACTCCTATAGTCATTTTCTCACAATGACTTAATCCACATCGACAAAACTCCAACGGATACACTGGTAGTCGACTGCCATTACCCATCAGTCAACTGCCAAGCCCGTAGCCAACTGACCAGTCGACTATCGAGTGTTCTGCTCCCGCAACATGTTAGGGCAATCAACCCGTGATATGGTTTTGATGTGTGTGTCAAAGGGTTTAAGTTAGGATGATTGGATTTGATATGTGCGTTGGAGTCTTGCAGGACTTAGCAATTAGCACATGGAGCTTAGGCAAGTGTCACCACTCACGACCTCATGTTTGAGTCGGAGAAGGAGCATTGCAGAGTTGTGCGCTTGATGCTGGCGAGGGACCGCCGGACGAGATGACTTGAAGCGAAGCCAAGGAAGTAGACTTCGAGGGCAAGAGACACGAAGGAGCATTGTAGAGCCGTGCGCCTGATGCTGCTGAGGGACGTGGCCACGAACGAAGAGAGCTTCGGTGAGGGACTTCAAGTGAGATGAGAGAATGAGTGAATTGTAAGTAGCTCATTAGGTGAACTTGGCCAAATGGCTGAGTGTCGGAGACTCAACCGCAAGGGTTGAGGTTTACCTGACCACCGAAAGCTCAAATGGATGTTAAGTTTGAGTTTTACCCGGCATCAGTCGACAGCCATGTCATGGCAATCGACTGCTCCAAGTCGACGCAATCAATCCGGGTGTTAATGTTGATCGTCGACATCACGACTACTTAAGGGAAGCAATGACTGATAGCAATCGCATACACGCACGTAGTCGAGCTTATGTCATTCAATCGAAGTCAAAACATCGGATTGGTGCATGATCGATCTATCATATGTGTTGGAGAATTGGCCGCGGATCCCACATATCCGGCCTGGTCAGGAGCCGTTGGAGTCGACATTAGTCGACTGATAGTGCTCAACGGGAAGAATTGCTTCCTCTCTATAAAAAGAGAGGGTGGGGGCTTATAGATGGTTAATCTTCATGCTCAAAACATTCTACTAAGTGCCCCACAAAGCTCAAACTCCTTCTTCTAGTTTTCTTTCATATTTATTGTAAAAGAAGGAGTGATCTACCTCCACCTTGCTTGGGCTAAAGGGAGAGACCAATAGTGGATTGGTTGTGGAGTGATTCACCGGAGACGAATCGGACCGTGGATTAGCGGCGAGGTTGTGAACCACGTTATATCTTGTTTGTTAGCATTGTTTATCTTTTGTTTATTTCTTAATTGTCTTTATTTTATATTTCCACTTACGCTAACGTTCCTTGTAGACAATTAAGAACGACTTCCACTCATACGACGAAAGAGGGCTATTCACCCCCCTCTAGCCGGCCAACATCGAGATCCTACAAGTGGTATTAGAGCAAAGGAAGCTTGTCGAGGACTAACCGTTGCAACAAGCACAATCAAGGATGGCCGGCTCCAACATTCACCGACCTAAATTTGAAGGAGAATTCTCTTGGTGGAAGAAGAGAATGGAGGTATTTTTTGAAACCGATTTCGAAATTCTATTAATAATGGAAAACGATTTCGAGATACCTAAGGATGAAAATGGAGAGCAAATAGAGAAGACAAGATGGACCAAGAGACAAAGGGAGGAGTACTTGGCGAACTCAAAGGCAAAGCACCACCTTTACAACGTACTCCCCCAACAAGAAGTGAATAGGATAGGGGAATGTGCAAGCGCTAAAGAGATGTGGGAGAAGCTAGTAGAGCTTCATGAAGGTACCTCGGAGGCCAAGCTTGCAAGGAGATACCTCCTCCGCTCCCAACTATCAAATATTAAACTTGAAAAGGGAGAAAAGGGTAACTTCATTACATTCTAGGTTTAAAGAAATTTTAATTGGGCTAACAAGTGTAGGAGAAAAACTTTCGAACTGGGATATGCTCATGAAAGCAATCGATGCTTTTCTCCGGTCATCTAAATGGAGCTCAATGGTGGACTCCTTCTACATGTCGAAGAATTTGGAAGTGAGCACCCTAGAAGAATTTTTCTCCACCATGGAGCTACACGAAACAAGGCTTGAAGGGATAAATGAAGAATCAAGTATCAAGCCATCAAGAGGAGTATCCCTAGTAGCCAACAAGGGAAAGAAGAAGAAGATAGAGACTTCCTCCTCCTCCGATGAATCATCCTCATCATCCTCCATGAATAGCAATGAAGATGCTTATACGGTAAGGAAGGTAAGGCGTGCTTTAAGAAATTTAAAGTTTAACAAATCTTATGATAGGAGAAGGCACAACAGGAAGATAATATGCTACAATTGCCAACAAGAGGGACATATAAGAGATGATTGTCCCCTCTTGAACAAGAGAAAAGAAGAGAGGAAGAAGAAAGAGGAAAAGAAGAAGGGGAGCAAGAAGAAAAAGGAAGAAGAGAAGAAGGCCAAAGAAAAAGGAAAGACCAAAGCACTCAAAGCAAGGACTTGGGATGATCCTTCCTCCTCCTCATCATCATCGGAGGAAGAAAATGCCTTTGTCACAAATTTGGCACTAATGATATTTGATGACCTAGACACCTCCTCCTCCGAACAAGAAAGATCAAGCACAAGTGAGGAGAGCTCTAGTGAAGGGGGAGGTTCATCATCATCCTCATCCGAAGAAGAAAACATGGAGACTATGGTAACGAATCTCTCACCCAATAAAATAGTTTCCATGATTTCTAGCCTTACTAGGGATTTATTTAGGGCTAAGAAAAAGAACAAGTACATGCTTTATCAAATAAAGGATCTAGAAAATAAATTAGAACAAGCATGTTTAAATGTTAATGATGATGTATGCTCACATGATAACTATATGCCATTTGATGTAAATGATGCATGCATTGAAGAAAATAGCGTCTTAAGGGAAAAGGTAGACCATTTGACCAAAGCCCTAGAAAAATTTACAATTGGCTCCAACACCCTTAACATGATCATAGGGAGCCAAAGGGCAAGCTTCAATAGGAAAGGCCTAGGTTATAAGGGAAAGACAAATGAAAAGGCCTATAAATGTTTGATTGCTAGGGGTCAAAGCAAAAATAAGACAATTGCTAGAAAATGGATCCCTAAGGAATATTTAGTGAACCCCATACGAAAGAACTTGTATTGGGTTCCTAAATCCATCCTTAAGGGTTAGGAAAACCCTAGGTTAGTCAACCATAGTGGACTTCACTTATATCGTATGTTTTGGTTGACTTAGGATGGCGGGACTAAATTTTTGAAATAGTGTTGGGTGATGATAATGCACTCATAAATAGTTTAAATCATGGTTGACTTATTGTCATGTTTTTAATATCTAATTCATGATTACAAATTGATAGATACATGTATTTCATGATCATAATGTGAAATTAATTCTTATATATTTTTATGATCATGTGGTATGTTAGGATGATACTTAACCATGGGTAGAAATGCATGAAAATTAGAAATGCATGAAAATTATGGTTAAGTATATACAAATACCTTTAGGAACATCTCACATTAACCATAAGGATAACTTTGATTGAAAACATAGTATGGGTGAGATGATAGGATGATACAAATGGTCCACTAATGCCTATGACATTTAGATGGTCATTTTAAGTATCAAAATAGCAATAATAGACCAATCATAGGGAAAACTTATGTTTAATTCATAGACATATTGCCAAAAGATCATGGTTGGGTATTTCAAATGTTTTGAAAATCATTTCTTGTTTCATAAACTGAATTTTCATGTTTTGAAAAGATCCAAGGCAAAACTAGGTTTCAAAGTTGATACAAACTTTAGACATTTTCCAACTTTTGAGATTTTGCCTAATTTTCGAAAATATAATGATTTTTCATGGAAAACTATTTTTCATTTATAAAGGCACTTACAAGAAATGTGTTCCCCAAATTTCATGATTTTGTAAATTTTATAGAATTTTTTATGCATTTTTTAAATTTAGCCCGAAAATCAGAAAATCCTGAAATCAGAGTACCAGTCGACTGGTAGTCCGAACCAGTCGACTGATCGATTGAAAACATGCCCAGTAACATTCTTTTATCAGATTTTAAGGCATGTTTTGGTGATTTTTGTTTCCTAGACTTGATGTCATGTTTGAATAACTTAGTTTAATCTTTTTGATGATATCAAAGGGGAAGAAATATGTATGTTTAAGTAAGTTATATTAAGGGGGAGAATTACATTTAGGGGGAGTTTCATGTATTAAGGGGGAGAGTTGATAATCATGTTATTCACATGCTTTCTTACCTTAATATTTTTTATCAAATGTTTACCTGACTTAAATGGATTGCCACACATCAAAAAGGGGGAGATTGTTAGGGCAATCAACCCATGATATGGTTTTGATGTATGTGGTAAAGGGTTTAAGTTAGGATGATTGGATTTGATATGTGCGTTGGAGTCTTGCAGGACTTAGTAATTCACACATGGAGCTTAGGCAAGTGTCACCACTCACGACCTCGTGCTTGAGTCAGAGAAGGAGCATTGCAGAGCCGTGCATTTGATGCTGCCGAGGGCCCGCCGGACGAGATGACTTGAAGCGAAGCCAAGGAAGCAGACTTCGAGGGCAAGAGACACGAAGGAGCATTGTAGAGCCGTGCACCTGATGTTGCCGAGGGACGTGGCTGCGAACGAAGAGAGCTTCGGCGAGGGACTTCAAGTGAGATGAGAGAATGAGTGAATTGTAAGTAGCTCATTAGGTGAACTTGGCCGAATGGCTGAGTGTCAGAGACTCGACCGCAAGGGTGGAGGTTTACCCGACCGTCGAAAGCTCAAACGGATGTTAAGTTTGAGTTTTACTCGGCATCAGTGGACTGCCATGTCATGAGAGTCAACTGCTCCAAGTCGATCGACAATCGACTGGTGTTAGCTGCTGGATCAAGTCGACATCAGTCGACTGCTTAAGGGAAGCAATCGACTGATAGCATTGTGCACGAGCACAGAAGCTAATCGAGCTCGCGGGTCACTCAACTGGAAGTTGACATCAGTTGACTGATGAAAGCATCAGTCGACTGATCATATGACTGTTGGAGAATCGACTGCGGATCCCACGAATCCGGCCTGGTCAGGAGCCGTTGGAGTCGACATCAGTCGATTGATAAAGGCATCAGTCGACTGATAGTGCTCAACAGGAAGAATTGCTTCCTCTATAAAAAGAGAGGGTGGGGGCTTATAGATGGTTAATCTTCATGCTCAAAACATTCTACTAAGTGCCCCACAAAGCTCAAACTCCTTCTTCTAGTTATCTTTCATATTTATTGTAAAAGGAGTGATCTCTTATTGTAAAGGTTTACCTCCACCTTGCTTGGGCTAAAGGGAGAGACCAATAGTGGATTGGTTGCGGAGTGATTCACGGGAGACGAATCAGACCGTGAATTAGAGGCGAGGCCGTGAACCACGTTATATCTTGTTTGTTAGCATTGTTTATCTTTTGTTTGTTTCTTAATTGTCTTTGTTTAATATTTTCGCTTGCGCTAACGTTACTTGTAGACAATTAAGAATGACTTCCGCTCATACGATGAAAGAGGGCTATTCACCCCCCTCTAGCCGGCCAACATCGAGATCCTACACAACCTAGACCATCAATCGTCTGCTCTCCATGGAAGTCAACTACTCATTCCATCAGTCAACTTATTAATGATGGCAGTCGTCTGCTAAGGCTATTTGCCTCAGTCGAATGCTAGTCGACTTCTGACCAATCGACTGATCATAATCCCAGTCGACTGCCCAGAGTCAACTCGGCTGCAAGTAACAAAACACTTGGCCAGTCAACTGGTCCAAAGTCCTAGTCGACTGACAAACCTCAAACATGAAGTTTAACCCCAAGTATGATGCCCTTATACTTGGTAGACCACCCTTAGCCTAGACCTAAGCCTTCTAGCCACCTCCATCAGCCTCATATCTATCGGATCCCTCCAAGTCATCCATGACTTGTTCATCCATATGCTAGCCTTCAGATGCTTCCATCGGCTATTGTCATGCTAAGCTGGTCTACACCGCCAAGGCACATTAGGGCTTACGCTGCCAAGATACACGCTTGTACTTTATGCTGCCAAACCATTGGACTTATGCTGCCAAGACTCCCGCTTGGACTTTACGCTGCCAATATCAACCCTTGGACTTCCCTTGCCAACCCATGTTGGACTTTCCATGTGCGAAGACTCAAGCTTGGACTTTCCCTTGCCAAGACCCATGCTTAGACTTTCCATGCCAACCCATGTTGGACTTTCCAATTGCCAAGACTCAAGCTTAGACTTTCCCTTGCCAAGACCCATGCTTGGACTTTCCATGCCAAGTACACAAGACTTGGACTTTCCATTGCCAAATGTCTCACTTGGACTTCTCCATCATATGGTCAACCCCATGTCAACATATAGTTAACCCATTGTCAAACAATGGCCAACTCATTGTCAAACATCAAAACACTAACATCAAACCACTACTCGAGTCTGGTCAATCGTGACCTGGGTCGATTGAACCAACAAGTTCTCCTCTTGAACTCGACTAGTCGAAGAGGTTAGGGAGACCTTATGTTTAAGGAGTTTCACCTCCTCAACTAAGGTCTCGACCTTGGACTTGGACTTAGCTAACTTTTTAGTTAAATACTTAATTGCATTGTAAACCATATCAATTAAAGACCGACTTACCTTGATCGAATCTCTTGAACTGGATACAAATCTATGGTTTGTCTTGAATTGAAGTTCATCGTCGAATTTGGGGTCGCACTCAGTCTTGGACTCATCGCTTGCTTCGGGTTCGGACTCGTCTTCGAGCTCGATAGGCTTGGCTATGAATGCGAGATTGTTGAGCTCGTCTTCTTCCTCTGACAACTCCTCCCATGTTGCGTTGAGTGCCTTCTTCTTGAATTGAGATGGTTTGCTCTTTAGTCTTGGGCAATCCGATTTGATGTGGCCCATCCTATTGCATTTGTAGCATCTATTGTTGGAACTTTGCTTTTCCTTGGATTGCTTGATCGGGCATTTTCGGATCTTGATCATCTTCCGAATTAGATTCACTAGTTTGGTCTCCATCTCGTCGTTCACCTCCGATTCGTACTCCTCTTCTTCTTCTTCAGGAGGTGGTTTGCTCTTCTCCTTCTTCTTTCAACCTGCAACCAATGCAATACCTTTCTCGGTCGGGACAACATTAGACTATTTGTGTAATTCAAATTCTAAAAAAAAATTCGTCTGACCTAATCTTCGATAGATCTCTAGATTAATGAGCTTGTTCCATAAGTCCTTCGTGCTTATGAATGAACTTGTTCCATAAGTCCTTCGGGCTTATGAATGGTCCGACCAGGTTGAGCTCCTCCTTGGAAAGACCACATTGTAGGATTTGGGTTACCTTTGCATAGGCCTCCACTTGACGCTTCATGGTGTTGGTCTACTTGTCGCAATCTAGGAACTCATCGTCTTCGTTGGTAGGTACCGAGAATCCGATTTGAATCACGATCCACATCTCTATGTGGGTTTTTAAGTAGCACTCCATTCGACCCTTCCAGTAACAGAAGTCATCTCCGTTGTAAACCAGAGGTTAGGTGGTGCTAAACCCTTTAAGATGGGCCATCTAAACCAAATCTTGCAAACAAAAAGACATGAAAAAAGTTCCAAGACTTCGCCTTGGATTAGTAGTAGTGCGGGAAAAAATAGTAAAGAAAAAAATAAAATGAAAAATAGTACAAAAAGAAAATCAAATCACTAGATTGGTGGTTGCACCAAATCGTAGCGCCCTCGCTCTGATACCAATTGTTGGATCGAAAGCGCGCTAGAGGGGGGGGTTAATAGCGAGCTTAAAACTTTCTTTTAATTCGATTAAAATCAAAGTAACGCAGCGGAAAAGTAAATGACACAATTTATTTTTACTTGGTTCACAACCTAACGGTTGCTACTCCAAGGCCCTGCGATCCAAGATCGCGCACGAAGGGCAATTCACTAAGCAAGGTCTCCTCCTCGTTGGAGGTAGGAGACAACGATTACAAAAAGAAAGCTCGAGGTAGAGGGACAATCCCACCTCTCCTCGTTACGATCAAAAGATCGAAAAAAAAAGAATGAGTACAAAAGAATTAAATATATCAATGATGATCAAGACTTGAATTTGGAAGTGGGTTGTTGGCGTTGCGGCAGTGTTTGGGCGTCATAGAGTTGTGGCGTTGCGGGAGCACTTCAAGAGCTTTGAATCAATGCCTAAAGGGGTGAAACTCTCCTCTTTTTATAGCCCTTCAACCCCCTAGACGTTGAGATCCAGATCCTATCAAAAAGGCCACCTCACCCCAAGATAAGGGGATCTGGTTTGATCTTCATCGAAGTGGGTAGTTTGATTAGTAGTCGATTGATGCCAGCAGCAATCAACTGCCAATAGCCAACAGTCGATTGCTAGATTGGTTATTCAACTACAATAAAGAGTTAGCACAAGACAAATGAAAGATAGTAAATATCACTGGAAGTCTTAGTCAGATCGCCACCTACAGTCGTCCCCATACGGAGGATACAACCTTACCATCTCTGTTCGCACTCATGCTTACCTCCTGTCCTTTCTGACCAGTCGCTTAGCTTTTGGTCTCTACCTAGGTTCTTCTACTCCCACGAAGTTCTCCCGGTGTCGTCCGACCACCATGATTTCTCGACTCAAGATTCTCCGGGTGTCACTGGCCTTCGGCTTAGCTTAATCATTTTTTCACACTTAACAGAGCATATGAGATAATGATAAGACCTTAACTTTGGGTCTTTGTCATAATCAAAACCTAGGTTCGATTATCTGGTGCCACTGCACCAACATTTAGGATCCAAAAGAGTTTCCCTTACCCATCACCGAAACTTTAGTTATCAATAATAAAACTCCTTTAGTGATTAGTGATGATGAAATTTCTTTTGATATAATTGAGACTAATCAATCCTTTACTAACAATACTTGTGATAGGTTGCATTATATTGATGAAATAGAACTTGAGGAATTTAATATTGACATTTTGATCAAGGAGAGCATTACTTCAATTCAAAAACCTCTGAACCTCAAGGATCTAGAAAAACCTACCTTAACCACCACCGAAGCTGTAGTAATAGATGAGAAACCTTCTTTGGTGTTTGGTAAAAATGAAATTTCATTTGATATAATAGAAACTATTAATCAATCTTTTGTTGAGGTTGTTTACAGTAGGTTATATTATTTACAACATATGGACAAAGACGAATATCATGAACAGACTCCTGATGAACATTTGAAGTTGAGCATATCCAATATCCAACCAAGGAAAGAAGTAAGCAAATAGCTAGTTCCTCTAAGGGCAAGATTTAAAAGATATGGAGGAATGAGAAATACGAAGTTAGGGAAGTATCTTATTCTAGCACGAGTAAAATTTAAAAAATACACCCTCAAAGAACTTATGGAGAGAGGAAAGAGACACAACCTCCTCCTACCTGTTGGATCGAGAAGCGTCGCTAGAGGGGGGGGGTGAATAGCGATTGTAAATCTTTTCGACGTTTCGTTCGAGTAGACAATTAAACGAGTAAGAGAAGCGGAAAATAAAGGAACATGTTTATTTTTACTTGGTTCACAACCCAGCGGTTGCTACTCCAAGGCCCTATCGGTCCTAGACCACGTACGGAGGGCAAAGCACTATAACGTCTCCTCCTCGTTGGAGGTAGGAGACAACGATCACAAAAATCGAATGTACGAGGATGAGGCAACAAGCCTACCTCACCTCGTTACGATTAAAATAAAAAATACAATAAAAATAATTACTTGCTACTGCTGCCGACGAAGGAGATTTGAACTTGTCGTCGCGTCGGCGTTATGACGGCGTTGGAGCGTTGGCATTGTAGGAGCACTTGATGAATAAACTTGATGATTCTTGGAGTTGGAATCCTCCCCTCCTTTTATATATTTTGGCCTCTGAATATGTCTCCTCTTTTTTCGGAATAGATCACGAAGTTGTCCAAATTTTATCGCGAAGTGGCCGTGTCAAACCTTATCCATTTTGACCTAGCGCAAAGGCTGATTCGTCGCCATCAGTCGACTGATGCCTCCCATCAGTCGACTGATGAGCATCAGTTGACTGCTTGATGTCCAGCAGTCGACTGCCAGCCTGGCCACTTCCCTGCAGTAAGAGGTTAGCTCGGAAAATGATAAATGCGACGGTTTCTGACCGTCCGATCTCGACCTAGACCTTCCACGGGAAGTCTTAATCAGATCGCCGCTTACGGTCATCCCCATAAAGAGAACACGACCTTACAATCTCTCACTCACACGAGCTTACCTCGATAGTAGCTCTCGCTTTCGGCCTTCCACTCGATTCCTTCGGCTCCCTCCGAAGTCACTCGAGTGTCGCCCGACTACCGCGGCTTCCTCCGGGTGTCGCTAGCCTTCAGCTCCAGCTTTAGCACTTTTCTGCACACTTGATTTAGCTCATGAGATAACGATGTAAACTTAACTTTGTGTCTTTGTCATAATCAAAACACAGGTTCGATTATCTAGTGCCCCTGCACCAATAATCTCCCCCTTTTTGATCTATGGTAAACTAACACAAAGTTAAGGAAAATTAAAGCATAAAACAGGTATAGTAGAAGATGAATGTGAAGATGAATATCATTTCCAAAAACTCCCCCTTAACCAAAACTCCCCCTTAACCCTAGGTGAGTTTTGAAAGAGATAAGATAATTTAATTTTCAAAATTAAATTTTATGTTACTCCCCCTTAACTTTTGCTCTTCTCCCCCTTTTTCCATAAATCAAAAAAAATTTGGGTTTTTTTATAAAATAGGGTTTTTAAAATAATATCGTATATGCATGCATCTAGATAAATCAAATATGAGTCCAAGCATGCGTCTAACAGTAGTTAGATAGATTGGTTCGAGGTGTGTCCCTCTGCACCAATAATCTAAAGTTTTATAATATAACCCTTAGGGTTAGTTTGCTCTCCCCCTTAGTCAAATATATGAAGTATAAGAGATGTAGGGGGCGCTAAACTTTGGCCTAAGAGTTGTTAAGTACAATAGTTGAGAAAATAAGTAGTATTTTGAAGAGATTGTTTTAAGTATATTTCAATTATCCTTAACATCTCACCCATTCTATGTGTCTCAGAATTTGTTCACCTTATATGTTTTGTGAGATGATTTTAAATTGATTAAAGATAATCAACCTTGGGTTAGATTCGGATTTAACCTTTAGATCGTTAAGTAACTTTTCGAGAAACTGGCTTCCAGGTCGTGGCGAGGCACAGGGGCCTTCTTTGATCGGAACAACGACCACTTACTTAGACAAAGCCAAATTCAAGAAAATATCACTTAAGTCACTTAGGGTTACTTCCTAGTCTAACTAGTTTAGGATACGGCAAGGTAGCTTCAGTTAGTTCCACTCGGTTAAGTGCACCAAGCTAGATACGCCTTATCTAGCTCGAATACACGAGACTTTGTTTCCCTAACATACTATCATCTCGCCGCATCCTGATACTATGTTTTCAAGAGTTGACTAACCATTTACCCTATCTAGCCATTCTAAAAATTAAAGTAAAATATGCAATGGTTTTGCTAAGTAAGCGGGTATACTATTTTAGTGTTAGCTCCCCCTGAACCATTGAACCAATATGGTCTATTCAAATAATGAACTTGATCCTGGGGAATCCAAACCTTATCAGTCCTTATATGTGAGTTCAATAAAACCTTTGGGACCCATGCTTGGACTCTTTGATGACTACGATTTATGATAGACATATAAGACCTATTCGTAGTCTTTGACTTAAATCCGAGTCTGGCTTTGTTGTACACGGCTCTTTGGGTTCCAAGTAGTCGATTAAGGTTCTTAGATCCCAATGTGAACCTTTCCAACCTAGCCTCAACCTCTTGAACTCGGTCTTTCAAGAGAGAATTCTCCTCCTCAAGTTTTTCAATTTGGGTTGAGTTTCCCTCTTGAACTTGACAAGTTGAAGAGGTTAGAGTAGCCTCTTGCTTGAGGGTTTCAACCTCCTCAAGTAACGACTCAACCCTAGACTCAGACTTAGTTAATTTCCTATTAAGCATTTTAATTGTATTGTAAAGCGTATGAATTAGTGAGCGGCTAACCTTAATTTTCTCTTTTGGTCCGGCTTTGAGTTGCTTCTCGAAGTAGTCCTCGAGTTCGGAGTCGGTGTTATAGTTGGACTCGGCTTTGAATTCTGACTCGGACTCCTCCGGTCTTGCCATGTAAGCTATGTCTTCTTTGTTGTCCCAAGTTGCATGGAAGGCTTTCCTTGCTCCCTTTTTCTTTTGGTTCTCGTACTTCAATTTCCTTCTTTCTTTTCGAACTATTCTCTGCACAACGTTCACTATTGCTTCCACCTCTTCTGATTCGGACTCTGATTCGTCTTCGGGTTCGAGTTCATCTACTTGCCTAGTAGGTGACTTGCTTCTTTGTCCTGCAAGTAGAGCAATACCTCTCTCGGCCCGGACCACGTTAGTTTTCTCATGAAGTTCAAACTCAGAAAATAATTCCTCTAACCTAAGCTTTGAAAGGTCCTTAGAGACCTTGTAGACATGACAATGGATGCCCACAAGGTAGTCCTAGGGAAAGCATTTAAAGCATACCTTATAAGGTCCCGGTTCTCTACGGCTTGCTCGATCGAGTGAAGACCATTGACGATGTCTTGGATCCACGCATGTAATTGGGTGGCGGTCTCGCAATCCTGCATCTTTAGATTGTACAGTTTATTTAAAAGTAAATCTCTTTTACATACCTTAGCATCGGGCATCCCTTCGTGTAGATCAATCAATTTGTTCCAGAGGTCTTTGGCGCTAATGAATGGACCGATGCGGTTGAGCTCCTCCTTGGACAAGCCACATTGTAATATTTGAGTTGCTCTTGCATCGGCTTCGATTTGCCTCTTGGTTGTATTTGTCCACTTATTGAAATCCAAGGGCTCTCCTTGATCATTGGTGGGTAGAGCAAAGCCGATTTGGATTATTATCCAAGTCTCGACTTGTGTTTTCAAGAAACACTCCATCCGACCTTTCCAATAACGGAAATCATTTCCGTTAAAGAACGGAGGTCGGGTGGTGCTATACCCCTCAATGTGAGCCATTAAGTCTCTTGCAAAAACACGAATAAAAACCAAAGAGAATTCCAAGACTTGGTCTTGGATTAGTAGTATGGGAAATAATAGGAAATAAATAGAAATAAATAAGAAGAATAAGAAACTAACAAAAACTAGAAACTTACGACCTTCGGTGTCCCCGAAAGGCTAATGGACGTTGGATTTTAGGGCTGGAAACAGCTTTTTATGAGGGTAAAACCTGATAAGAAATGTAGATCTCTCAGAGGGCTTCAATTTGGTAGGTAGATCGTTACGTGAGTCAACTTGTGCGAAAAGTTATGGCCGTTTTACCGTCGACTACTCCAAGGGAGAATAATTGCAAGCACACAACCAAAAGAAACGTACCAAGACTTCATCTTGGATTAGTAGTGCGGGAGGAATAAAAACCTAAGAAAGATACGAATCGAAAATTATGAAAAAAAAAATCAAAACGTGATAGATTGGTGGTTTCACCAAATCTTAGCGCCCCCGCTCTGATACCAATTGTTGGATCGAGAAGCGTTGCTAGAGGGGGGGGGATGAATAGCGATCGTCAATATTTTCGACGTTTCGTTCGAGTAGACAATCAAACGAGTAAGAGCAGCGGAAAATAAAGGAACATGTTTATTTTTACTTGGTTCACAACCCAGCGATTGTTACTCCAAGGCCCTATCGGTCCTAGACCGCGTACGGAGGGCAAAGCACTATAACGTCTCCTCCTCGTTGGAGGTAGGAGACAACGATCACAAAAACCGAATGTACGAGGATGAGGCAACAAGCCTACCTCACCTCGTTACGATTAAAATAAAGAATACAATAAAAATAATTACTTGCTACTGTTGCCGATGAAGGAGATTTGAACTTGTCGTCGCGTCGGCGTTATGACGGCGTTGGAGCGTTGGCGTTGTAGGAGCACTTGATGATGCTTGGAGTTGGAATCCTCCCCTCCTTTTATAGATTTTGGCCTCTGAATATGTCTCCTCTTTTTTCGGAACAGATCACGAAGTTGTCCAAATTTTATCGTGAAGTGGTCGCGTCAAACCTTATCCGTTTTGACCTAGCGCAAAGGCTGATTAAATGCCGCCATCGGTCGATCGATGCCTCCCATCGACCGATCGATGCCTCCATCACCGATCGATGAGCATCGGTCGATCGCTTGATGTCTAGCAATGATCACACGGCTGGCCACTTCCCTGCAGTAAGAGGTTAGCTCGGAAAATGATAAATGCGACGGTTTCTGACCGTCCGATCTCGACCTAGACCTTCCACGGGAAGTCTTAATCGGATCACCGCCTACGGTCGTCGCCGTAAAGAGGAAACGACCTTATAATCTCTCACTCACATGAGCTTACCTCGATAGTAGCTCTCGCTTCCAGCCTTCCACTCGATTCCTTCGGCTCCCTCCGAAGTCACTCGATTCCTTCGGCTCCCTCCGAAGCACTTTTCTGCATACTTGATTTAGCTCGTGAGATAACGATGTAAACTTAACTTTGTGTCTTTGCCATAATCAAAACACAGGTTCGATTATCTAGTGCCCCTGCACTAACACTACCTCGAGCTCCTGATAAAAATAATTTTAGAGGGGTCGAGCTTATGACCTAAAACAAGCGCTTCTTGGGTGGAAACCCAAACTTTATCTTTATCTTCTTTTTCTTTAAAGAATTTGTAATTCCCTTTCTAGTATTTTTGATTCCTTTTAGTATAATTTTTCATTTAGAATGCAGGAATAACAATAATGAAGTCATTAGAGCAATCGCACCAAGATCAAGTCGCTCAATATGACCATGCCAACCGATCCAGAATCCTATACACCTTGGGCGTGCTAGACAGCATGACCTTCCTACTTGCTTTCAGGCGAAGATCCAAGCTATTTCAGCCTTCTTTGAGCCAAGAACGAGCTTCCTTGAGGATCGGCGAAGACATAACAACCATTTGATCTAAAGATTTGGTGCTCAAACTTGCTTCAACAACCTTTTCTGACCATTTTCCAGCCAAATCTCTTCTTCAAACTCGAGATCAATCCTTCTCCAAGGTTGATTGATGCACGCGAACGCGACATCAAATCTCACGACAGAGACCGTCAAGGACTCAAAGTGTGCGCTCGCACTCAACATCCGTAAGTACACGGATGTCGTCAAGTAATAAAAAGATTATCGATCCCACATGGACTGAGATTCGAGTACCGATTTGTTAAGTGGACATTATTGTTCGGAATTCAGTTCTAATGGTTGTGATTGAGAGGGTTGTTGGCGGTCCTAACTTAATACGGTGTCACACGGAAGAAGAAAAGGCTTGCTGCGAGTCTTTTGAAGGAATTCTTGGATTTCGATTTCATTTGTGTGTCACAGAACACGTTGTCAATTGGGTTTTATCTAGGTTTCTAGCTATAATTTTGTGGAAAGGACATCATACACTCTCCCGATGAGCCTTCGCATCTATCGGAAGCTACCTCTGCCATACCAGGTCAACCCTTGGCTTTAGGATGAGATAGTTGATACGAGGATACCGAATCGATCCCTGCGACGAGTCAAAAATGGGGCGCATTTCCTACTCTATCACATCCTTCTACCCATAGTTACAAGAGATGAGGACAACCCCATTCTCCTAAATCTTAGATATGAGGGTTGTCACCCCTCGTATCGACTAGCATAGTAGATAGAAAACTAAAACACATAGATATCCGTCTAAACTAATACCAATTGCAAATACAAACTCAAGAACAAAATTTAATTTGGAATAACATGTTCTACGCACACAAACTACTTCCTAAACCTAGATTCAGAGAATCTACTCCATAAATATGAGAGGAAAAAATACAAAGCACGATCATATTCATATAAACAATGGATATTATGCAAAGAACAGAAATTACAATGCAATGTGGCTCTTGTCTCTGGCGTTGAAGTGCAGAACATGGATCTCCGGTGGTGTTATTTCTCCCCGTTGCGAGTTTACGAAGCTTTTTAGGGCGTCGGAGTGTCATCCCCACCGGCATGCCTCTCGTCTAGGGTTTGGGCATAGCCTCCTTCATATAGACATCAGTCTGAATCTCCTTGAAACCTAGAAAATAATTGAATCGCAGAGCGCAACACGACCGTGTGGATCCACACGACCAGGCCATGTGTGGTGCTGTGGCATAGGCCGTGTGTTTTCACAAGGCTAGGGCATGTTTCATTCTTCTCTAGTTGCCAAATGTCTTCTTTTCGCTCCAAAAGTGCGTCATTTTCTCCGTATAATGTTGTCCTGCACACAAAAGTACAACGAGTAGATCTCTGAACCAGAAAATAGGAAATGCATGCAAAATAAAGTAAAATATGCATGAAAAAACATAAAATGAAATGAGATGTAAGCAAAAACTGCTCTTAAAACCCTATATGTTTTGCTCACATCAATTCCCCCATACTTAGATCTTTGCTTGTCCTCAAGAAAACCTCAGTGCCATGGAATTTTAAAAAGAGTTTGTTCCATACTTAGCATGTTAACTAAATTTATCAAGTGGTATTTGCAATCAAAGCAAAGTAGATATGTTCTAGAAATTCACTAAGTTAGCTTCTCGTGCTCGTGCTAAGCGAATCTTCTTAGGGGATAACCCTTCCATGGTAAGTTACATCATCATCCTATAGCTTTCCTAAGGTCTCCAGCTCTTAGGCACTTACCTGCCTAAAGCGAGGGTCATTCCTTAGATCTAGCACAAAGTCTCAAAGGCGTGCTCGGTATTGAGAGAAATTGATAGGTATTTCCCCAGTAATCTAACTCGGCCTCAAAGGGACACCTAACCATTTCCACCCACGACAACTATATTTTTATCCTTCATAATATATATATATATATATATATATATATATATATATATATATTTCTCTCTTTACTCTCTCTCTTGGGATTTTGATTTTTTCGAATGGGCATCCACAATCCGAGCATATCCAATAACTAAAATGTTAAATCTAGAGTCACCTATGGATTCCAAAGTACTAAACTACTGAGATGAATCATAACTAGGTACGTACTAGATTTTTCATTTCAAAATTTTCGTCATGTGTAGGTGTAAAAATAAAAGCTAACCAGTGTAAGTCTAGAACATAAATTAGAGCAAATAAAATAAAATACCATGAGGTAAATGAAGTTAAGCTACCCATGAAAATAACTCATGAAGAGAACTTTAGCAATACTACTGAGGTAGCTTAAAGAAAGCAAAAATTAAGTACTGAAGAAACTAAAAACTCTATGTATGAACAAATGAATGCTAACTAAAAATGCAAAGGACAGGAAGAAACTATTGCTAGAAACAAAGTAAATCAAGACTTGGAGCCCCCCCCAGACTTAAGCGAAGCATACCTCTAGTATGGTCGACGAGGTGGAAAGTTCGGTAGCCTCGGCATCTCGGGGTCCTGGGAGAATCTGGTCTTAAGCCACTGATGCCACATGTACATGTGGTCGATCTGAGAGCTGGTGGATGCAGCGGCTACTCAGTGCTCCTCCTCCCTAGCCCACTGTGCCTGCTGGGCATGCATGTGCTGCCGCATCTTTTGGCAGTAGGTTGACTCCTCCTGGCGATGGGTAGCCTCCTCTTGGAAGTAGACGCGGGCCTCATCGTAGAACTCCTCAGCCCACTGGACGTGCTCCTGGAATCCCTGAAACTCTGCCTGCGTGTAGGCGCTCTGCTCCTCCCATCGCTACCTCTGTGTCTGTTTCTCGATATATATGTTGTCGAGGCACGATCGGAACTCCAAAAAATTATAGGCAGATGTACTTGCATCCTGCTCAAAAGTAGAAAAAGGTGGTGGTGCAGGTGCAGGCTCATGTCGACGTGGACTAGGTGGTCTCTTATACATGTGTGGATTGGAGGGAGAGTGATGTAAAGGGGTGAAACGAACGGTGTTGTGCCCTTTATCCCTTGCGCAACACGGTCATGTGAAAACACACACCCAGATCATGTGCGTCGCTGGAATGTGGTGCACAACCGTTTGAAAACACACGGCCAAGCCGTGTTCTCCCCCCATTTCTCTCTCATGGTGCACAACAGTCCGAATTCTCCTTACACTCTCAGTCATGTAGGTTCAAAATGATTTTTGTTTCTACCTAGCAAGTCCTTTCTAGTCCTAATTCAAATTTAACACGCTAAATGAATATAAATCAAAGTTAAAAACAAACGAATGCTACAAACTAATAAGAAATAAACACAAAATCTAAACTTGGATTGCCTCCCAAGAAGCGCTTTGTTTAAGGTCTTTTAGCTCGACCCTACTCCATTGTCTTAACTTGGCTCCGGAGGTTTTGTGAACCTCCATTCATCTGTCTCGGTGCTGATATCAGGTGGGCTCGTCTTTATCCTGCCGATTGTGTAGTCGTCTAGGAAGGGATCTCTACACTCTGACAGATTGAAGAGGATGATCTCCCCATCTACCTCAAAGGAGATCTTGTGCGCCTTTATGTCTATGCATGCCCCGCAGTCACCAGAAAGGGCCTTCCCAATATGATGGGATTCTGGGGATTTGGTTCTGTGTTGAGTATAATAAAATCCGTGTCTATCACAAAATTCTCAATGATTACAGGCACATGTGCTAGCATGCCGACGGGTTCCTTGACTGAGTTGTCCCCCATACGAATACCAAGGTTCACTGGTTGGATCCCATTCAGTTACATCTTCAAATAGTATGCATAGGGCATCACACTTACTGATGACCCTAAGTCGCACAACGCTTCATCGAAGCTTTCCCCATAAATTGAGCAGGGGATAACAAATTCACCATGGTCCTTAAGCTAGGATGGAATTTTATCTTCAATCTTGACTTGGTTGGGTAGGGTGAAAATCATGGCTGCACACCCCTTGGTGGATATGTTCTTTTGACCTACTCTTTCACCGTATATTTACTCCTCCTTGACTTGACTCGGCTTGGGTAATGATGGAGAACTATTCATAGGTTGCGACATGGTTTGGGTTACTGGGCCACTTGTGTTTCCAACATCCGTGTGTGACTTGCAAGACTGTCAACAATAGCCTTCAAATCCCTAAGTGACTCTTTTGTTTTCTGATGTTGGTGTCGAAACTCTTCATTGGCCTTTCTGGACAATAATGAAGTCATTAGAGAAATTGCACCAAGATCAAGTCGCTCAATATGACCATGCCAACCGATCCAGAATCCAGTACACCTTGGGCATGCTAGACAGCATGACCTTCTTCCATGCTTTCAGGCGAAGATCCAAGCTGTTTCAACCTTCTCTGAGCCAAAAACAATCTTCCTTGAGATCGGCAAAGACATAACAACCATTTGATCTAGAGATTTGGTGCTCAAACTTGCTTCAACAACCTTTTTTGACCATTTTCAAGCCAAATCTCTTCTTCAAACCCAAGATCAAGCCTTCTCCAAGGTTGATTGATGCACTCGAATGCGACCTCAAATCTCGCGATGGAGATCGTCGAAGACTCGAAGAGCATGCTCGCGCTCAACATCCATAAGTTCACGGATGTCGTCAAGTAATAAAAAGATTATCGATCCCACAGGGACTGAGATTCGAGTACCGATTTGTTAAGTGGACATTATTGTTCAGAATTTAATTCTAATGGTTGTGATTGCAAGGGTTATCGACGGTCCTAACTCAATACGGTATCACGCGAAAGAAGAAAAGGCTTGCTGCGAGTCTTTTGAAGGAATTCTAGGATTTTGATTTCGTTTGTGTGTCACAGAACACGTTGTCAATTGGATTTTGTCTAGGTTTCTAGCTATAATTTTGTTGAAAGGACATCATACACTCCCCCGATGAACCTTCGCATCTATCGGAAGCTATCTCTGCCATACCAGGTCAACCCCTGGCTTTAGAATAGGATAGTTGATACGAGGATGCTGAATCGATCCCTGCGACGAGTCAAAAATGGGGCTCGTTTCCTACTCTATCACATCCTTCTAACCATAGTTACAAGAGATGAGGACAACCCCTTAGTCCCTCAATTCTCCTAATTCTTAGATACGAGGGTTGTCACCCCTCGTATCGGCTAGCACAGTAGATAGAAAACCAAAACACATAGATATCGGTCTAAACTAATACCAATTGCAAATACAAACTCAAGAATAGAATTTAATTTGGAATAACATGTTCTACGCACACAAACTACTCTCTAATCCTAGAATTGAAGAATCTACTCCATAAATATGAGAGGAGAAACACAAAGCATGATTATATTCGTATAAACAATGGATATTATGCAAAGAACAGAAATTACAATGCAATGTGACTCTTCAAACTAGAAGAGCTCTCCTTTACTTCTTGCTAGAGAAGTCCCTAAAGGAGAGGAAGGTAGGGAAAAAGAGAAAGGAAGAAGAAGACTACTCTTCTTACTACACTCACAAAAGCCACACAACCAAAGCCTCTCACCACCAAGCTCTCTCCAAGCCTCAAGCTTCAACCATTTGGCCGGCCACCCCATGGGGTGTTTTATAGGATCGAAAAACCTTTCACCTCCTATCACATTCAATGCAATCAATTGCATTGAAACATAATCAGTTACTCCTTGTTTGGCCGGCCACATGTGGAGGAAATCCAAAGGTCAAAACCCTTTGTCTCCTTCCACCTCATCAAGCTTAGGTGGCATGCTTATGTGGCATGCTTAGGTGGCATGCTTATGTGGCATTCATGCATGTTGAATTAATCTTATTAATCCAATAAGCTTATGTTATCATATTGAATTAATCTCATTAAATCAATAAGGTAACATATTGAATTAATCTTATTAAATCAATTAAGCTTAGCATATTGAATTAATCTCATTAAATCAATAAGCTAAAATTCTCATTAAGCTTAAAGTCCAAAAACCATTTTGTACTTAAGCTCATTCCCAAATTATTCTAGTCAAACTAGAATGCACTAATTCTTCTAATCATCATGCTCTTTATGTGTGACCCTATAGGCTCTCATAATGTTGGCAGTGGATCTAAACTCTTTTAGATACACAAGCAATGAGCGGCATCTAGCAATACATCATTGCTACCCAAGTTACTAAATAAGTCAAGATCCGACTAACCTTTCCGTGACTACTATAATGTATGACCGTGTCCTTCTATCCTTGATATCAGATTGACCAATGAGGCATAGACCGTGTCATCCTCGATCAATCTATGTGTTTCTTTATCCCTGAGTAAACTAACTCAAACAAATGAGCTCAATATCTCATATTGACTCATTCGAGCATGGCCATGCGTTTTAGTAGTTCTACTCAATCAAGGGGCCCACAGATATCACTCCCGTCATATGGGAGGGACAGATCCCATCTACATCACTCACATCCCTCTGCATAATTTGTTATATACCCGATGTCGCCTTTATGGTCCACCTATTACGGGTGACGTTTGTGATACCAAAGTACATAACTCCTTATGTAGGGAACCGTAGTGACTTGAGTTTGAGGACTATTCATACCAATAGTCACATGAGAAAGTTTATGACACTCATATGACGATCCATGAAACTTTCTCATGGCGGGTCAGTTCAGTATATATTTTCTAATATATATCCATGTGTCAACTTGATATCATATATCCATGACTTGTGAGATCAAGTCATCAATTGACCTACATGCTAGTCTTTATGTATTAATATTGCCCTTGCATATTAATACTTGACTAGGAACATTTAGGAAAGTGTTCTCTACAGCCTCTCATAATCAATTCTGCCAATTGATGTGCTGTAGATAAGAACCTACTTTTCTAGGGCATTATTATATATTTAATTTAGCTGGCACAAGCAATACGTAAATATATAATAACCAATCCTTTGCCTTTATAGAATATGATATAAAATATTCCCTATTCAACCATCACATGATTGGTTCTAGGACTATAACTAACAATCTCCCACTAGCACTAGTACCAATCACTATGATATCTAATACCTAGTGACCTAGTGTGACCATCATGCTTCCTCTGTGCCAAAGCCCTGGTCAATGGATCTGCGATGTTAGCTTACAGCCGGTCATATCCTCACATCTCCTCTATCGATGATCTCTCGAATGAGATGGAAGCGCCGCAGTATGTGTTTGGTCCGCTGATGTGATCGAGGTTCCTTAGCCTGTGCAATAGCCCCATTGTTGTCACAATAGAGGTCTATTGGATCTGCAATGCTAGGAACTACCCCAAGTTCACTGATGAACTTGCGGAGCCAAACATCCTCCTTTCTTTGCATCGAGGCCTTGACAATATACTCAAACCTGTTGTAGAATCAAATATGTCTGCTTGAACTCTTCGGACTCATAGCTCCACCATTCAGGCAAAACACATACCCCGATTGCGATCTATAGTCATCCTTGTCTGTTTGGAAGCTTGCATCACTGTAACCCTTTACAGTTAGCTCCTCATTGCCTCTAAATATCAGGAAATATTCTTTCGTTCTTCGTAAGTATTTAAGAATATTTTTGACTGCTATCCAGTGACTTTCACTTGGATCCGACTGGTATCTACTTGTCATGCTCAAAGTATACGAGACGTCAGGACGAGTACAAAGTATGGCGTATATGATAGACCCTATGGCAGATGCATAAGGGATCTTATCCATGTGATCTCTCTCCTCCTTAGAAGAGGGACATTGAGTCTTCGAAAGACTCACACCATGTGATGAAGGAAGAAATCCTTTCTTGGAATTTTGCATAGCAAAACGATCTAGCACTTTATCAATGTATGTACTCTGACTTAGGCCAAGTAATCTTTTGGATCTATCTCTATATATCTTGATGCCTAGAATATAGGCAGCTTCACCTAAGTCTTTCATCGAGAAACAATTCCCTAACCACATCTTCACAGACTGGAGTGAGGGAATATCATTTCCGATGAGAAGTATGTCATCTACATAAAAGATAAGAAATACAACTGTGCTCTCACTATTTCTCTTGTAGACACAAGGTTCATCTTCATTCTTGATGAAACCAAACTCCTTGATTGCATCATCGAATCGAAGATTCTAGCTTCGAGAGGCTTGCTTTAGTCCATAAATGGACCTTTGCAGTTTGCATACCTTTCCAGGATGCTCTGGATCTTCAAAAACCCTCAGGCTGTGTCATGTACACATCCTCGAGTAGCTTTCCATTCAAAAAAGCGGTTTTGACATCCATCTGCGGATCTCATGTCGTGGTAGGTATGATAGCAAGTATGATCCGAATGGATTTAAGCATCATGGCCCGGTGAAAAGGTTTCATCATAGTCAATACCATGAATTTGTTTGAATCCTTTAGCCACCAATCTACCTTTATAGGTATGCTTATTACCATCCATGTCAGTCTTTACTTTAAAGACCCACTTACACCCAATGGGTTTTACCCCTTCAGGTGGATCAACCAAAGTCCATACTTGGTTAGTGTACATGGATTCCATTTCGGATCTCATGGCCTCAAGCCATTTCTCGGAATCTGGGCTCATCATAGCTTCTTGATAGGATGTAGGCTCGTCAAGATCGACAAGTAATACCTCACCGTTGTCAGTCAAGAGAAAAGAATATCTCTTGGGTTGACGATGGATCCTATTGTTAGTAATATATGAGAGATGTCCTAAGGCAATCGCCTTATGTATGAACCATTTATATGATAAATGAAGATTCACTATTTGAGTATACATGTTTAATGTATTTGATTGGATCTTAAACTCATTTACTGAATGTCTACGATGCAATTCACAGCATGAGAGAATTTGTGATTGGATCACAACTAGTGAGTATCTCTACATGTGTAATTGTGATGTATCGGAATTATCCCTAGTCGATGAATTGATGGATTTGGACACCATCAATTCTGTTGAGACTAGCATGAGGTATACTCCTTGGTGTATCCAAGCAGCTGATTCTCACTGGCTGGAGACATAGTGATGTCCGGAGTTAATCGTGGATGCTAGTTATGGTAACTAGTTCATTGGAGTGACCAGCCGTAAGACTTCATATGGTTCTCTGCATATATAGATATGTCAATGAAGTTCTTACTGTGGCTTAAGTGCGATGTTCCTTTGACTTGCGGTATTCAAGTCATCTTGATCATGGAGACTTATGCTTTGACATCTTAAGCAAACATCTCTGAGGAGATGTGGACCCGGGATGATTGGGTATAAGTCGAAGTGATCGAAGGTGTTTGAATAGCCTATTAAGGATTCACCACTCCTTGCGAGGAGATGTATACCCATGGCCTCTCGTCGGATTGTTACTAAAGTCTTTGGCCAAAGCATTACATGTTTAGAGTAAGGTACTCTTCGATACATGTGGAGTAACTAGAATCCGTAGGACGAGGAAATGATACTTGGGCTAGGTGTGGCGTGAGTCGACCTAGTGGGGACTGACACAATAGACCATGTCCTGAACCAAGTGGGTATAAGATGAGTGAAGGGAATGGGGCACGATTCATTCGAGCTACTGAAGGGTTTCAGAAATAGTTCTGGATCAACCGTTGATCTTTTTGATTAATTGGGGATCATGATGTACTACTAGGTGCCACTCAAGATCGTTCTATAATTAATGGTTAATTATAGACGGCCAACATAAACCGAGAACCTATTTGGTCACACGCACAACGAGTGTAATCCAAAGGATTTAAAACGAGCTTGAGAATGGGATTCTCAGAGGAGAAACTATGTTTGGTTGGACCAAACATAAAGCGAGCATGAAATTGTTTGATCGCAATGGAAGCGTGGATGGGCCGTGTCTTATGAAGACATAATGGATGGACCAAAATGGTTTGGTTCTAATCCAATGGATGAGAATAAACCAAAGGGTTTGGTTTATTTTAAACGAATGAACCAAAAGTTGGTTCAGTTCATTTTAACTTAAAATAAACCATCATGGTTTGGTTTATTTTAACTTATCCTAATGGAGCGGGTTAACGGGCTTTATGGATATGATCCATTAACCATTAAGAGAATTAGTTCTCTATAAAATAGGGCTTAAACTCTAACCCTAAAGACTAATGAAGTTTTGGCCGCCCAACCCTAGCCTCCTTTTGTTGTTGCCGCCCAATATGGTGTTGCCGCCAACTTCATGGAGCTGCTGCCACCTCCTTGCCGCCGGCATCCAAGCTTCAGCCGGGGATGCTCTGGCGACCCTCCGGTGATCTCTTGTGGGTTCGGTGATAAGGTGAGCTCCACATCTCCTTTGGCCGGCCTCTATTCCTCCACCAAAAGCTGTCCAGTTTTTCTGGACAGCTTGTTTCTTTGTTGTCGGAGCGTCGTTTGGACGACGGTTAGTGCTCCGACAGCGACTAACTTACCGGGGATTTGATCTCTGGTAATCCTCTGAGGTGGAGGACGAAGGATTCGTCAAACGGTTGACGAATACCTCTCCGGAGAAGCGAGTTTTGAGAACTCGTTCTAGGATCCGAATTTGGATTCGGATCTTGATCATCTCTCGATCACGTCGTCTTCAACACGAGGCTAGTAACCCGTACGAAGACGAAGCTTGTGACTTAGCGAAGTCATCCCGAGGAGCTCGGCGTGGATACGGATAGAGACGATTCTTACGAGGATCGTTCCGGTTGATGCCGTTCCCGCTACACGTCATACGAAAGGTATAACGTAGATAAATTTCTTTTATTGCAAATTTTAATTTACGGTTATGTCTACACTTGTTGTAATATGCATGCGTGTGTTGTGTGTATTGTAATAAATAGGAGTATTTATTATTTTATTGCTTCCGCTGTGTTCATGTTTACGAAACATGATCGAACACACACACGCCGCGGTGCCGGAAACCCAACAGTGGTATCAGAGCCCAGGTTGTGTTTCGACATAATCGTAAAAATGGTTTTGCGATAGTCATAATGTATTTCTGGAAATTTTCTAAATTTTGGAAATTTAGAAGTATTTATGGAAAATTTTCAATTTTGGAAAGTCTAGAAGTATTTATGGAAATCTTCCACTTTTGGAAAGTTGGAAGTATTTATGGAAATTGATATTTTCCATAAATAAAATATTTGATTAGATTCTGGAAATTTGTTTCCTAATTTAATCATGATTTGATTTGGGAAATCAAATCTTAAAATATTTTATTTCCATAAGTAGTTTTAATGATTTAGGAAATTGGTTTCCTAAATAGATTTTCCTTAATCAAATAATTCCATGAATAAAATATGTGATTAGATTTAGAAATTTGTTTCCTAATTTAATTATGATTTGATTTGGAGAATCAAATCTTAAACATATTTTATTTCCATAAATAGTTATGACATATAAGGAAATTATATACATGACATAATTGTATGCCATGTAATTGCATTAGATGCATAACATTATGCCATGCGTGTCGTGATATGTAGATGTATGCCATGTATGCCATGCCATGTAGATAATAGTTATTTGCATGCAAAGAGGATGAGACATAAAAACCCTTAATCAATATTAAAGCCTACACCTTCCATTAATATGGTTAGAACCAGAGTTCTGTTTCTTGTTTGGGTTGTTGGACTCTCTCCAAGCCCGGCTCGAACCTGAATATGTTCAAACCATGGAATAGTTTAATACTAATATGGTAAGAGTCAGAGGTCAATCGTTAGCTTTGGTTGTTGAACTCTCTCCAAGCTGGGCTAATTGGTTGAATGCGCTCTAACCATATTAAAACTATGTCCTGATTAATGGGTTGGCTTTAACCTGGAGCATCGGCTTGTTGGACTCTCTCCAAGGTCGATGTAAAGGGAGGTGAAGTTGGGTGCTATGCATATGATGCATACTTGTTAATGTGTTAACAACCCGATGTATGTGTGAACATTCAATTAGTTGATAGCACATTGTGATAGTTGCATATAGGGGATATGCAATCGGTATAGATGATACCTACCGTCGTAGTTATGAATGGCTTGTTGGACTCTCTCCAAGGTTGTTCATAACTATGATGGATATCAGCCCATTCGGAGATGGACCTACGATCTCCCGAAGTGATTTGAAGGGTTTTTTGAAATTCGAAAAATGAATGGGATTTATAAATGTATATTGATGCATTTTAAAATCATCTTTCTCATATATGCTCGTTTTGTATTTCTAAGATTGAACATGATGTCTTTGAATTGCGTTCCATTTTGGATTGAATAAATTGGTAGAGCTTCTTGGACTGGCTTAGAAGCTTGAGAATTGTTCTCAAGGTTGAAAAGCTTGCAAATGTCCTCGAAGCGCCTCTTCCCGCCCGTCCTAGTGACGATGCAACTCTGGACCAATTGTTGGCCTATCAGAAACATGTGAGTGATTCTGAACAAATGAGTTGCATCATGTTAGCCGCGATGGAACCCAAGCTACGAAAGCAGCATGAGCATATGGATGCTCATATCGTAGTCCTTCATCTTTGTGAGTTGGTTGATGAGCAAGTGAGATTCGAAAGGTTCGAAGTCTCAAAGCTCCTCTTCACCTACGAGATGCTAGGAGGTTCATCTGTGATGCTTGCTCAAGATATCTTTGGTGTGGAGTCTTACGAGAAGCATGGCGAGGGGCCAGTCTTTGTTAGTTGATTCCTCGAAGAAAGGTTCTAAAAGGAAGTCAAAGGAGAGAAGGAAAGAAGGGAAGGATAAGAAGGTAGAACTAGCACAAAGGAAACTTGCCATCATTATGGCAAGGAGAGCCATTCTTGAAGAAAATGTAAGATTTATCTTGAGTCAGTGAAGAAGGATAAGGCATCGGATGCCCCATCTTCTTGAAATCTTCTTTATTGATTGTCAATCTATTTCCTCGGACACTTGGGTATTTGATCTGGGTGTGGCTCACATATATGTAATGACATACATGGGCTAAGGAATAGAAGAAGACTCGTCGAGGAGAGTCAAATTTACGTGTTGGGAATGGAGCAAGCGGTTCTTTCGCCATCGGAGCGTATTTGTTGGAACTCCTGTAGGACTTGTCTTAGAAGCTGGACAATTGCTTTTATGTTCCTTCGTTGATAAAGAACATCATTTCTATTTCTTGTTTAAATAGAAATGGTTTCCATTAACGTTTAGTAACAATTGTTGTTACATAACTTTGAATGAGTTCTTTATGGGGTGGAACTTTAAGCAATGGTGTTTATCGTTGGGCGTATCCGGTGACATTTGCAATATCGAGCGAGCAACAAGCGTGCTCGAAAGGATAATCAAATAGACTCCTATATGTGGCATTGTCGTCTTGGCCATGTAAGCAAGAAACATGTCCGAATTACACGATGTGGAATTGCGGAATCGTTTGAATTGGATTCATACGATACATGCGAATCATGCTTAAAAGGCAAGATGACTAAGTTACCTTTCTTGGAAAAGGTGAGCAGTGGGAGAGTTACTAGGTCTAATACATGCGATGTATGTGGACCTATGTCAACTCAAGCTTTAGGAGGCTATAGCTACTTCATTACCTTCACCGATGATCACTCACGGTTTGGGTATGTGTTCTTGATGAAACACAAGTCTGAAGCCTTTGAAAGGTTCGAAGAATTCAGAAATGAAGTAGAGAAACAACATGACAAGAGTATTAAAATACTTCGATCGGATTGAGGTGGTGAATATTTAAGTCAAGAGTTTCTTGATTATCTAAGAGACAATGGCATATTGTCTCAATGGACTCCGCCATATACACCACAGCATAATGGTGTATCTGAGAAGCGTAACCGGACCTTGTTGGACATGGTCAGTCAATGATGAATCATGCGACTCTTCCCAAGTCCTTTTGGGGCTATGCACTTGAGACGGTGTTTACTTGTTAAGCAGAATGCCTACAGTAGTCTCGGCTACTCCATATGAGATATGGAATAAGAAACCTCATGTATCTTACTTGAAGATATGGGGTTGTCACCTTATGTGAAGCGTGTATCAGACAAATTGGATGCTAAGTCTGATAAATGTCTATTTATTGGATACCCTAAGGAAACTAGGGGTTACCAATTCTATCATCCTGTGGAACAAAAGGTGTTTGTTTCAAGGCATGCTGTGTTTCTAGAGAAAGAGTTTCTCTTGCAAGAAAATAGTGGGAGTGTCGTCGAGCTTGAGGAGGCTCGAGAGACTCAAATAGACATTGATGAGATACCTGGTGAAGCACTGACGGTGACAACTCATAGTGATGAGCAATCATTTGGACCTATTGTAACACCACATCTTCGTAGATGCTGGTAGAACATGCAATATTCACGAGAGATATGGATTTCTGTGAATCGAGCGATGTGTTACTCATTGATGATGAGAGCCTACAGTTATGAAGAAGTCTTTGACAAGTTGAGAAAGGGATAAGTGGCTTGGTGCCATGAAGTCGAAATGGATTCCATGTATGAAAACCAAGTTTGGAACTTGGTTGACCCACCTGAAGGCATAAAGCCTATAGGGTGCAAGTGGGTTTTCAAGAAGAAAACCGACATGGATGGTAATGTGATTACCTATAAGGCTAGATTGGTGGCGAAAGGATATCGTCAAAAACAAGATGTTGATTATGGAAACCTATTACGTAGCTATCTTAAATCCATTCGGATGCTCCTGGCCATAGCGGCTCATTATGATTATGAGATATGGCGGATGGATGTGAAAACATCTTTCCTTAATGGAAACTGCTCGAGGGCGTGTATATGATCTGACTGAGGTTTCACATCGGTTGATAAAACCAAGGTATGCAAATTGTGGCCGATCCATTTATGGATTGAAGCAAGCATCCGAGGCTGGAATATCCGTTTTGATGAGGCAATCAAAAGTTTGATTTCTCACAAAATCGAGACGAACCTTGTGTGTACAAGAAGGTTAGTGGGAGTGCGATCGTGTTCCTAGTATTGTATGTCGATGACATACTACTTATAGAAGCGATGTTTCAATCTTCTGATCGATGAAGGTTTGGTTATCAAGACATTCTCCATGAAAGACACAGGAGAAGCAACCTACATCCTCGGGATTAAGATCTATAGAGATAGATCGAAGCGGTTGCTTGGTCTTTTTGATCATATATAGGCCAGGAGTGCTAAGAGGTTTAGCATGTCGGAATCCAAGAAAGGTTTCTTACCCATCGGGCATGGGGTACACCTTTCGAAGTCTATGTGTCCGCGCCTGAGAAGGCGAGAGGATTTGCATGAGTAAGATTCCTATGCATCATGATAGGATCTATCATGTATGCTATGTTATGTATGAGGCCCGATGTATCGTATGCTCTGAGTGTCACGAGCAGATACCAGTCTGATCCAGGAATGGATTATTGGGTGGCTGTTAAGACTATCCTTAAGTACTTGAGAAGAACTAAGGATGTGTTCCTAATATATGGAGAAGGGTACATGGTGATACGTGGGTATACGGATGCGACTCGAACGACAAGGATGATTCCATGTCTCTCGATGCGGGTATGTATTCACACTAGAATGGGCGCAATAAGTTGGAAAGGTTCCAAGCTTGACACTATAGCGGATTACGCCACTAAGCGAGAATACATTGCGACTTTAGGCGACAAAGGCGGTTTGGATCAAGTTCATCTATGAACTTGATGTGGTCTCATCGATGATCAAACATGTGCTTACGCCGCTATCATCTTATCGGAGAGATCATCGGTAGGAAGCGAAATACAAATCGAGAAAATTCCCCTTTGAAAGGAACTTAGCGGATCCTTTGACTAGGCATTACCTCAAGTAAGTTTGAGGTCATGTTGAGCTTATGGTATTGGATCTAGTAGCGATTGGCATTAGGCAAGTGGGAGTCTGTTAGTAATATATGAGAGATGTCCTAAGGCAATGCCTTATGTATGAACCATTTATATGATAAATGAAGATTCACTATTTGAGTATACATGTTTATGTATTTGATTGGATCTTAAACTCATTTCTTGAATGTCACGATCGATTCACGGCATGAGAGAATTTGTGATTGGATCACAACTAGTGAGTATCTCTACATGTGTAATTGTGATGTATCGGAATTATCCTAGTCGATGAATTGATGGATTTGGACACCATCGATTACATCGAGACTACTATACTCCTTGGTGTATCCAAGCGGTGATTCTCCTTTGGAGACATAGTGATGTCGGAGTTAATCGTGGATGCTAGTTATGGTAACTAGTTCATTGGAGTGACCAGTAGTAAGACTTCATATGGTTCTCTGCATATATAGATATGTCAATGAAGTTCTTACTGTGGCTTAAGTGCGATGTTCCTTTGACTTGCGGTATTCAAGTCATCTTGATCATGGAGACTTATGCTTTGACATCTTAAGTAAACATCTCTAAGGAGATGTGGACCCGGGATGATTGGGTATAAGTCGAAGTGATCGAAGGTGTTTGAATAGCCTATAAAGGATTCACCACTCCTTGCGAGGAGATGTATACCCATGGTCTCTCGTCGGATTGTTACTAAAGTCTTTGGCCAAAGCATTACATGTTTAGAGTAAGGTACTCTTCGATACATGTGGAGTAACTAGAATCCGTAGGACGAGGAAATGATACTTGGGCTAGGTGTGACGTGAAGTCGACCTAGTGAGGCTGACACAATAGACCATGTCTGAGCAGTGGGGGTATAAGATGAGTGAAGGGAATGGGGCACGATTCATTCGAGCTACTGAAGGGTTTCAGAAATAGTTCTGGATCAACCGTTGATCTTTTCGGTTAATTGGGGATCATGATGTACTACTAGGTGCCACTCAAGATCGTTCTATAATTAATGGTTAATTATAGACGGCCAACATAAACCGAGAACCTATTTGGTCACACTCACAACGAGTGTAATCCAAAGGATTTAAAACGAGCTTGAGAATGGGATTCTCAGACCGAGAGAAACTATGTTTGGTTGGACCAAACATAAAGCGAGCATGAAATTGTTTCAGTCGCAATGGAAGCGTGGATGAGCCGTGTCTTATGAAGACATAATGGATGGACCAAAATAGTTTGGTTCTAATCCAATGGATGAGAATAAACCAAAGGGTTTGGTTTATTTTAAACGAATGAACCAAAAGTTGGTTTGGTTCATTTTAACTTAAAATAAACCATCATGGTTTGGTTTATTTTAACTTATCCTAATGGAGCGGGTTAACGGGCTTTATGGATATGATCCATTAACCATTAAGAGAATTAGTTCTCTATAAAATAGGGCTTAAACCCTAACCCTAAAGACTAATGAAGTTTTGGCCGCCCAACCCTAGCCTCCTTTTGTTGTTGCCGCCCAACATGGTGTTGCCGCCAACTTCATGGAGCTGCTGCTACCTCCTTGCCGCCGGCATCCAAGCTTCAGCCGGGGATGCTCCAGCGACCCTCCGGTGATCTCTTGTGGGTTCGGTGATAAGGTGAGCTCCACATCTCCTTTGGCCGGCCTCTATTCCTCCACCAAAAGCTGTCCAGTTTTTCTGGACAGCTTGTTTCTTTGTTGTCGGAGCGTCGTTTGGACGACGGTTAGTGCTCCGACAGCGACTAACTTACCGGGGATTTGATCTCTGGTAATCCTCTGAGGTGGAGGACGAAGGATTCGTCAAACGGTTGACGAATACCTCTCCGGAGAAGCGAGTTTTGAGAACTCGTTCTAGGATCCGAATTTGGATTCGGATCGTGATCATCTCTCGATCACGTCGTCTTCAACACGAGGCTAGTAACCCGTACGAAGACGAAGCTCGTGACTTAGTGAAGTCATCCCGAGGAGCTCGGCGTGGATACGGATAGAGACGATTCTTACGAGGATCGTTCCGGTTGATGTCGTTCCCGCTACACGTCATACAAAAGGTATAACGTAGATAAATTTCTTTTATTGCAAATTTTAATTTACGGTTATGTCTACACTTGTTGTAATATGCATGCGTGTGTTGTGTGTGTTGTAATAAATAGGAGTATTTATTATTTTATTGCTTCCGCTGTGTTCATGTTTACGAAACATGATCGAACACACACATGCCGCGGTGCCGGAAACCCAACACCTATCAGATCTACGAAGAGGTTAGTCTACATGAACAGGTGTTTGCTCCACAACTCTTTGGGCAACAATTTCCTAATCCACAACACTTTGTGGTGCCTTTTCATTTTCCATCGAAGCCTTAGTGTTATCTTCATCTTGAATTTCTTCAAGATGAATTTTACTCCCACTAGTTTTTCTAGAAATAAATTCTCTTTCTAGAAAGACAGCATTTCTGGCAACAAACACCTTGCCAAGTGTGGGATTGTAAAAGTAATATCCCTTAGTTTCCTTGGGATATCCTATAAAATAACACTTATCTGATTTGGGTCCTAGTTTATCTGAGACTTGACGTCTAACATAAGCTTCACAACCCCAAATCTTTATAAAAGACATTTTGGGACTCTTCCCAGTCCATAACGTATATGGTGTCTTTTCTACGGCTTTTGATGGGACGCGATTAAGTGTGAAAGCGGCTGTCTCTAGAGCTAAACCCCAAAAGGAAGTAGGTAGATCAATCTGGCTCGTCATTGATTGTACCATATCTAATAGAGTACGATTTCTCCTCTCAGATACACCATTCCATTGTGGTGTTCCAGGTGGAGTGAGTTGGGATATTATCCCACACTCAGCCAGGTGATCACGAAACTCTTGACTAAGGTATTCACCACCTCGATCTGATCGAAGTATCTTAATACGCTTACCAAGTTGGTTTTGTACTTCATTCTTGAATTCTTTGAACTTTTCAAAGGATTCTGACTTATGTCTCATCAAATATAAGTAGCCAAATCTACTCATATCATCAGTGAAAGTAATAAAGTACTTATAGCCTCCTCTGGCTTCGACATTGAAAGGGCCACATACATCAGTATGTATGAGTCCTAACAAGTCCGTCGCTCTCTCGCCATGTCCACTAAATGGAGTTTTAGTCATCTTTCCTAAAAGACAAGATTCACATATCTCATATGATTCAAAATCAAATGAGTCCAATAATCCATCTTTATGGAGTTGGGATATGTGTTTTTCATTTATGTGACCTAGGCGACAGTGCCAGAGATATGTTTGGTTCAAATTATTCGATTTGAACCGTTTTGTATTTACGTTATAAATTGGGTTTTCTAAATCTAGAACATAGAGACCATTCATAAGTGGTGCATTACAATAGAACATTTCATTCAAATAAATGGAACAACATTTGTCCTTTATTATAAAAGAAAAGTTTTTCTTGTCTAAACAAGATACAGAAATTATGTTCTTCATTAATGCAGGTACATAAAAGCACTCCTCTAGTTCTAAGATAAGCCCAGTGGGCAAAGACAAAGAATATGTTCCTACAAACTACGAAGAACTTTTCGCCATTGCCTACTCATAGGTCCACTTCGCCATTGCCATTAGTCTACTATTTCTCAGTCCCTGCACATTAGTACAAATGTGAGATGCACATCCGGTATCTAATACCCATGTAGAAGAAATAGATAGATTAACTTCTATAACGTGTATACCTGAGGCAGAAGTCCCACTTCTTTTCTTCTTTACTTCCTCAAGGTAGACTTTGCAGTTCCGCTTCCAGTGTCCAGTCTCACCGCAATGGAAACAGTCACCTTCCTTAGTTACTTTACCTTTACCCTTTGAAGTGGATGAATTTGAATTGCTTTGGCTTGGTCTTACCCTTGCCTTTGCGCTTACCTTTGCCCTTCTTGACCATTAGTATGCATTAACTTTCTTCTTGAGATTCGGTTCAGCAGTTCTTAACATGCTGAGAATCTCAGGCAAAGGCTTATCAATTTCATTCATGTTATAATTCATGACGAATTGATTATATGCTTCCGGCAACGATTGCAGGATAACATCGGTTGCCAATTCTTGGCTCAGTGGAAAACCTAGTCTTTCAAGGTTCTCAACGTACCCTATCATTTTAAGTACGTGAGTTCCTACAGGTGTTCCTTCTTGCATCTTGCATGCAAAAAGAGCCTTAGACACTTCAAAACGCTCGTGCCTAGCTTATCCTTGATATAGTTGTTTCAAATGCTCAACCATATCATAGGCATCCATGTTCTCATGTTGCTTCTGAAGCTCAGAGTTCATGGTGGCAAGCATAAGACATGACACATCTAATGCATCATCTTGATGCTTCTTATAAGCATCCTTTTCAAAGACGAGTGGTCAGCAGGGGCGTGTTTCAGGATAGGCGCTCTAGGACATACAATTTACGTTTTGCTTGAGGATAATCCTCAAGTTCCTATACCAGTCTAGAAAGTTAGCTCCATTGAGCTTGTCTTTCTCAGGAGATCGCAAAGTTGAGGGTGTGTCGTGTTAGATGACATGGTGATCTACAACATCAAAATGCAAAATTAAGTATCATACCTAAGTCATTTAATTAGGCCTTTAATTAAATGAGGCTCCCACTAAATTCTCATAGCTTTGATATGAGCTAATCATTGATGTAGGCAAACACATTTTGCTTACATCATTAGCTTCTATTTAGCTATAAATTTATATGGGATAAAGATCCACATCATACTTCATCTTGAGTTAGCTTTGGCTAATCGCCCAAGACATAGTATGATTAGGTAGGCAATCTTTTGCCAATTACATCTGATGTAACTCTTTAATAGCTTTGGTTAAGTTTAGATTAGTTTAGTGCTTATTCCTAAACCAGCTTCCAGGCTGTGGCGAGGCACAGAGGCCTTCTTTGATATCGGAGCAACGACCACTTTCTAAGACAAAGCTGATGTTCGGAAATCACACAAAACTAATTTTTAAAACTTATGTTCAAAGCTAATATATGCCTCTACTTTCTTAATTAATTAAGAAAAACTTAATTAAGTCTTAACCAAGTTTGATAGCGGGACATCACGATTGTCCACTCGCACTCTTCCAAGATAAAATACATTGCGTTGCTTTGGCAAACCCAACAACAAATGATCGAGGAAGTAGTGAGTACCAAACTTTGGTAGGCATATCGTTTTTGACTTATTAAGAAATAAACTTAAACATGCATCACATACATATTAGCATACATCACATATAAGCTAAATTAACATGCATCACATACATATTAAACTAAGAGTGTCATGGTTATGACCCTTATTCTACAATCTTCTCAAGCCAATGAAAAGATTGATTGGTCAACCTAGGGATAACATCTTCTCCCAAGTGCTTCCTTTTGGTTGTCTTGTGTTGTTGACTCCCTCCTTGTAACGTCATCTTCCAATGGACCCTCCATCTTTATTTTGTATATTACAAAAGGAGAAATATTCGAGTTACATTCGAGTCTAAAACTAATTTTACAACAAGAATTTTAGGAGAAAGGCACGACACGCAGGCCGTATTAAGAATTACAACACACACATTTACAAACTTTTTGGGACTAGGCCATAACCATGCACCATGTCAATTTTAACCTTTTAAAAGACATCGGATATTTTATTATGTTTGAAAAATTGCTAATGCAATTATCAACTCATAATAAAATTTATCCTACTTCTATATCACATATAAAATAGAGAAAACCTATTTTTATACGATCTTTCGCAAGTGGCTCTGATACCACTGTAGGGATCACTTATGCAAAATAGCATATGCACAACGGAAAAATAGGATCCCTTCCAAGTGATCCTTGCGAAAGAAAAACTTCATACAAAAATAAATTTCTCAAAACCTGTCTTATAGGAGAATATTACCTTTGTTGCATGCCCTTTTGAAATCCCGCTTCTCCTTGGGTTTGTTGGATCTTTTAGCACGTTCAAATGTCCGTGCCTCTATATGTATCCACACGAGCAAGCTCTTGTCTCACAAAAGAAACTAGAAGAGCTCTCCTTTACTTCTTGCTAGAGAAGTCCCTAAAGGAGAGGAAGGTAGGGAAAAAGAGAAAGGAAGAAGAAGACTACTCTTCTTACTACACTCACAAAAGCCACACAACCAAAGCCTCTCACCACCAAGCTCTCTCCAAGCCTCAAGCTTCAACCATTTGGCCGGCCACCCCATGGGGTGTTTTATAGGATCAAAAAACCTTTCACCTCCTATCACATTCAATGCAATCAATTGCATTGAAACATAATCAGCCACATGTGGAGGAAATCCAAAGGTCAAAACCCTTTGTCTCCTTCCACCTCATCAAGCTTAGGTGGCATGCTTATGTGGCATGCTTAGGTGGCATGCTTATGTGGCATTCATGCATGTTGAATTAATCTTATTAATCCAATAAGCTTATGTTATCATATTGAATTAATCTCATTAAATCAATAAGGTAACATATTGAATTAATCTTATTAAATCAATTAAGCTTAGCATATTGAATTAATCTCATTAAATCAATAAGCTAAAATTCTCATTAAGCTTAAAGTCCAAAAACCATTTTGTACTTAAGCTCATTCCCAAATTATTCTAGTCAAACTAGAATGCACTAATTCTTCTAATCATCATGCTCTTTGTGTGTGACCCTATAGGCTCTCATAACGTTGGCAGTGGATCTAAACTCTTTTAGATACACAAGCAATGAGCGGCATCTAGCAATACATCATTGCTACCCAAGTTACGAAATAAGTCAAGATCCGACTAACCTTTCCATGACTACTATAATGTATGACCGTGTCCTTCTATCCTTGATATCAGATTGACCAATGAGGCATAGACCGTGTCATCCTCGATCAATCTATGTGTTTCTTGATCCCTGAGTAAACTAACTCAAACAAATGAGCTCAATATCTCATATTGACTCATTCGAGCATGGCCATGCATTTTAGTAGTTTTACTCAATCAAGGGGCCCACAGATATCACTCCCGTCATATGGGAGGGATAGATCCCATCTACATCACTCACATCCCTCCGCATAATTTGTTATATACCCAGTAATCGCCTTTATGGTCCACCCTATTACGGGTGACGTTTGACGATACCAAAGTACATAACTCCTTATGTAGGGAACCGTAGTGACTTCAGGTTTGAGGACTATTCATACCAATAGTCACATGAGAAAGTTTATGACACTCATATGACGATCCATGAAACTTTCTCATGGCGGATTAGTTCAGTATATATTTTCTAATATATACCCATGTGTCAACTTGATATCATATATCCATGACTTGTGAGATCAAGTCATCAATTGACCTACATGCTAGTCTTTATGTATTAATATTGCCCTTGCATATTAATACTTGACTAGGAACATTTAGGAAAGTGTTCTCTACAGCCTCTCATAATCAATTCTGCCAATTGATGTGCTGTAGATAAGAACCTACTTTTCTAGGGCATTATTATATATTTAATTTAGCTGGCACAAGCAAGACGTAAATATATAATAACCAATCCTTTTCCTTTTTAGAATATGATACAAAATATTCCCTATTCAACCATCACATGATTGGTTCTAGGGCTATAACTAACATGTCCTACATATAAAAGTACAACGTGCAGATCTCCGAACCAGAAAATAGGAAATGCATGCAAAATAAAGTAAAATATGCATGAAACAAACATAAAATGAAATGAGATGTGAGCAAAAACTACTCCTAAAACCTTATATATTTTCCTCACATCAATTCTCCTAGACTTAGATCTTTGCTTGTCCTCAAGTAAACCTCAGTGCCATAGAATTTTAAAAAGGGATTGTTCCATACTTAGCATGTTAACTAAATTTATCAAGTGGTATTTCCAATCAAAGCAAAGTAGATATGTTCTAGAAATTCACTAAGTTAGCTTCTCGTGCTCGTGCTAAGCGAATCTTCTTAAGGGATACCCGTTCAATGGTAAGTTACGTCGTCATCCTATAGCTTTCCTAAGGTCTCCGGCTCTTAGGCACTTACCTGCCCAAAGTGAGGTTCATTCCCTAGATCTAGCACAAAGTCTCAAAGGCATGCTCGGTATTGAGAGAAATTGGTAGGTGTTTTCCCAGTAACCTAACTCGGCCTCAAAGGGGCACCTAACAATTTCCACAAACGACAACTATTTATATATATATATATATATATATTCTCTCTTTTCTCTCTCTCTTGGGATTTTGATTTTTTCGAATGGGCTTTCACAATCCGAGCATCTCCAGTAACTAAAATGCTAAATCTAGAGTCACCTATGGATTCCAAAGTACTAAACTACTGAGATGAATCATAACTAGGTACGTACTAGATTTTCCCTTTTACAATGTTCGTCATGTGTAGGTATAAAAATAAAAGCTAACCAGTATAAGTCTAGAACATTCATTAGAGCAAATAAAAGAAAATACCACGAGGTAAATGAAGTTAAGCTACCCTTGGAAACAACTCATGAAGATAACTTTTGCAATACTACTGAGGTAGCTTAAATATAGAAAAAATTAAGTACTAAAGAAACTAAAAACTCTATGTTTGAAAAAATGAATGCTAACTAAAAATGCAAATGACATGAAAAAAACTACTGCTAGAAACAAAGAAAATCAAGACTTGCCCCCTCTAGACTTAAGCGAAGCATACCTCTAGTATGGTGGACGAGGTGGAAAGTCCGGCAGTCTCGGCATCTCGGGGTCCTGGAAGAATCTGGTGTTGAGCCACTGATGCCACATGTACATATGGTAGATCTGAGAGCTGGTGGATGCAGTGACTGCTCGGTGCTCCTCCTCCCTAACCCACCGTGCCTGTTGGGCATGCATGTGCTACCGCATCTCTTGGTGGTAGGTGGCCTCCTCCTGGCGACGGGCAGCCTCCTCCTGGAAGTAGACGCGGGCCTCATCATAGAACTCCTTAGCCCGCTGAAAGTGTTCCCGGAAGCCCTAAAACTCTGCTTGCATTTAGGCACTCTACTCCTCCTATCGCTGCCTATGCATCTGCTTCTTGGTATATATGTCGTCGAGGTGTAATCAGAACTTCAAAAAATCATAGGCAGATGTACTTGCATCTTGCTCAAAAGTAGAAAAAGGTGGTGGTGCAGGTGTAGGCCCATGTCGACGTGGACTAGGTGGGCTCCTATACGTGTGTGGACTGGAGGGAGAGTGATGTAATGGGGCGAAATGCACGGTACGACACCCTTTATCCCTTGCGCAACACGACCGTGTGAAAACACATGGCCAGGCCATGTGCGCCGTTGGAATGTGGGGCATGATCGTGTGAAAACACATGGCCAAGCCGTGTTCCCCCCATTTCTCTCTCATGGTGCACATTGTTCTAAATTCTCCTTACACATTCAGTCATGTAGGTTCAAAATGATTTTTGTTTCTACCTAACAAGTCCTTTCTAGTCCTAATTCAAATGCAACACGCTAAACGAATATAAATCAAAGTTCAAAACAAATGAATGCAACAGACTAATAAGAAATAAACACAAATTCTAAACTTGGATTGCCTCCCAAGAAGCACTTTGTTTAAGGTCTTTTAGCTCGACCCTACTCCATTGCCTCAACTTGGCTCCAGAGGTTCTTTGAACCTCCATTCATCCGTCTCGGTGCTGATATCAGGTTGGCTTGGCTTTATCATGCCGATTGTGTAGCCATCTAGGAAGGGAGCTCTACATTCTGACAGATTGAAGAAGCCGATATGCCCATCTACCTCCAAGGAGATCTTGTGCGCCTTTACGTCTATGCATGCTCCCGCAGTCACCAGAAAGGGCCTTCCCAAGATGATGGGATTCTGGGGATTTGGTTATGTGTCGAGTATAATAAAATTCGTGTGTATCACGAAATTCTCAATGACCACAGGCACATGTGCTAGCATGCCGATGGGTTCCTTGACTGAGTCGTCCCCCATATGAATAATATGTTTTACGCACATAAACTACTCCCTAATCCTAGAATCAGAAAATCTACTTCATAAATATGAGAGGAGAAACACAAAGCATGATCATATTCATATAAACAATAGATATTATGCAAAGAATAGAAATTACAATGCAATGTGGCTCTTCTCTCTGGTGTTGAAGTGAAGAACTTGGATCTCCGACGGTGTTCTTCCTCCCCATTGCGAGTTCCTGAAGCTTTTTAGGGCGTCAGAGTGTCATCCCGGCCATCGTGCCTCTCTGCTAGGGTTTGAGCGTAGCCTCCTTTATCTAGACATCAGCATGAATCTCCCCGAAACTTAGAAAATAACCAAATTGCATTAGAATCGCATAGCGCCACACGACCGTGTGGATCCACACTGCCAGGCCGTGTGTTGCGCTATGGCACAGGTTGTGTGTTTTCACAGGGCCAGGGTGTGTGTCATTCTGCTCTAGCTTCCAAATGTCTTCTTTTCGCTCCAAAAGTGCACCATTTTCCCCGTATAATGTTGTCATGCATACAAAAGTACAACGAGCAGATCTCCAAACCAGAAAACAAGAAATGCATGAAAAATAAAATAAAATATGCATGAAACAAACATAAAATGAAATGAGATGTGAGCGAAAACTACTCTTAAAACCCTATATATTTTGCTCACATCATTGATCTAGGATTCTGAGTCAATTTTCGAATTTAATAATGTTTATGATTTACCATGTGGAGAAGAAAGGATATTACCTAAAGGATATTAAGATTTTGTATTCTGGGGAAAAATTTCAAGAGGTATAGCTAGAGACTTATGCCCCTTCTAGATCTAAATCATCAAATCTCTCTAAGTGAATTTTTAGGTACCTCCATAAGGTAATGGCTAATATAATCTTTGGTCGAGGAGATAGCGATGGTGTAGTCCGCCAAAGTGAATTGATTGTTTTATGGGAAATGATTAATAATGTAAATATGATACTGACTCATATTTTATTAGGAATTTGGTAAAAATAGGTAAAAGTTCGACAGGATCAATCTTAGTTGGAGGTCTAATAACTAAAATAGCATTGGCCTTGGAGTATAATCTTGATGTATTAGAGTCAATTCCAAATATCTCCAAGATTTACTTAGATGCACGTATGTCCATGAGAATGATCATTAGAGATGAAGGTAGATATTGTTTAGTCTTACAAGATCCTTTCCATTTACCACTTCCAAACCCTGATAAAATAACAATAAGTAACTGAGCCAACTGGCTCATGTCTAATGTATCACCTGTTCTTGACCCCTTGGAGTCCACTACAGTACCACCCGTTAGGACAAACCATCCTAGACATTCTTTTAGTGATTCTTATGTAGACGCTAGCACTTCTGATGATGCATATGCTGGGATTCAGTCTTCCCTGGATGCACTACACATAGACATAAGGGAGCAACAGGCTGAACTTAACACTCAAAGGTAGATGATAGAGGTCATGTACCAATGGCACATTTCGTAAGGTAATTTCTTTCCACCTCCTCCTCCCGAGTAGTTTACTTTATTGTTACCTTTCTATACATTGAGGACAATGCATATTTTAAGGGGAGAGGGGTAGTTTTGCATGTTGTTTTTTCTGTTTACTATAATTTTGTAGTGCTTTATGTGCATATTTCCTTGCATTATTAGCATATTTCCTTATATTGATAACCTATGGTCCTCTATCCAGAGTAGTATAACTGAACTTAGATCGATAAAGGTCCTTTTGGCCTACTTGATAATAACCTTATTTTACTTTTTACATGACCTATTAGGTAGAGGTATTCAAAAAGGGTTTGTCCCCATATCAGACTAGTACTCAAATTTTCATGGGGACTTTCACAATACTTAGTTACTAAAGAAACATTCATCTCAGGAGTTTAAAAGAGTCTGAAAAAAAAAGAAAAGAAAAGAATTTTTTTTTGAAAAAATAGAGAAAAAGAAAATATGAAATATCATCAAAGTTCCCCTTTGAGACCAAATAGCTACTTAGAAAAACACCCATATAGGTGCCCCTTTGAGGCTAACTAGTTACTGGGGAAATCCTTGATGTTTATTTCCTACTTTTCTTCTCCTTGATTATTGAATGCTCCTTTGAGACTAAGTATGTTAGTGAGAGGATGATCCAAGCACATTGGTAGGTAAGTGTCTTTATGCCAGGAATGCGAGGAACACGATAGAAGGAATATAAACTTGGATTGTGTCCAAAACCTTAAAGGTCAAAACTCACATGTCCTACACAAGGATCTTTCAAGCTAAGCCACCAGGAACGCATCGATAAGACTAAGTATTTTATATCTTAGGATGGGTTTCTAACAAGTTATTATGATTCTCACTCATAGTTTCTTTCTTTTTCTTTTCTTGAAGACAAGCAAAAGTTTAAGTTTGGGGTGTGATGGATGTGAATCACATGCATATTTTAGAGTTTATTTAGCTTTTTTTCTAGCGTTTCATTCACATAGCATGCATAAAACATAGCATTTACTTTCATATTGCACTATTAGTTCGGATAACTACGGTATCTATGTTTGTACTCTCAGGAGGGACAAAAGAAGGCATAATAGAGCCTTGGAGGAAAACCACGAGGAAACGGGGAGCTAACGGAGCCACAACTCCTATTTTCTAGACTTCCTAGTGTCCAACATGCCCAGTGTTAGTGTCAGTCCTTAGTGTCAATCATGAGATGTAGTGTCAATCATGAGATGATTGATTTAGGATCATGTGTATCATATTTCATTAATAAAAGACAAGGATTGTTTATTATATTTACTTTATGCATGTGCCAGCCAAAATAAATATAATAATACTCTTGAATAGTAGGTTCTAATCTACAGTTTATCAATTGGTAGAATTGATTATGAGAAGCTGTAGAGAACACTATTCTTAATATTTATAGTCAAGTATTAATATACAAGGGAAATATTAATACATTGAGACAAGCTGTTGGTGCAGGGGCACTAGATAATCGAACCTGTGTTTTGATTATGGCAAAGACACAAAGTTAAGTTTACATCATTATCTCACAAGCTAAATCGAGTGTGAAGAAAAGTACTAAAGCTGGAGCTGAAGGCTAGTGACACCCGGAGGAAGCCGCGGTGGTCGGGCGACACTCGAGTGACTTCGGAGGGAGCCGAAGGAATCGAGTGGAAGGTCAGAAGCGAGAGCTACAAGGTAAGTATCGAGGAAAGCTCATGTGAGTGAGAGATTGTAAGGTCGTGTCCTCTTTACGGGGATGGCCGTAGGCGGCGATCCGACTAAGACTTCTTGTGGAAGGTCTAGGTCGAGATCGGACGGTTAGAAACCGTCATATTTATCATTTTTCGAGCTAACCTCTTACTGCAGGGAAGTGGCCGGTGATCAGCGATGCTCATCGATCGGTGATGGGAGGCATCGATCGATGGCGATTTAATCAACCTTTGCGCTAGGTCAAAATGGATAATGTTTGACGCGGCCACTTCGCGATAAAATTTGGACAACTCCGTGATCTATTCCAAAAAAAAGGAGACAAATTCAGAGGCCAAAATCTATAAAAGTAGGGGAGGATTCCAACTCCAAAGATCATCAAGTTTATTCATCAAGTGCTCCTACAACGCCAACGCTCCAACACCATCATAATGCCGACGCGACAACGAGCTCAGATCTTCTTCGTCGGCAGCAGCATCTAGTAATATATTTTAATATTGTATTCGTTGTTTTTATTCGTAACGAGGTGAGGTAGGCTTGTTGCCTCATCCTCGTACTTTTGGATTTTGTGATCGTTGTCTCCTACCTCCAACGAGGAGGAGACGTTATAGTGCTTTGCTCTCCGTACGCGGTCTAGGACCGATAGGGCCTTGGAGTAGCAACCGCTGGGTTGTGAACCAAGTAAAATAAATGTGTCACTTTATTTTCCACTGTGCTTACTAGTTTACTTGTGCCTCAACAAACGAATTCGAACGAAAGATTTACGATCGCTATTCACCCCCCCTCTAGCGACGCTTCTCGATCAAACAATTGGTATCAGAGCGGGGGCGCTAAGATTTGGTGAAACCACCGATCTAGCATGTTTTGGTTTTCTGTTTGTATTTTTCGATTCGTATTATTTTTTTGGTCTTTTTCCTTTTTGGTCTTTTTCCTCCCGCACTACTAATCCAAGACGAAGTCTTGGTACATTTATTTTGGTTGTGTGCTTGCAAGTTTTCTATCTTGGAGTAGCCGACGGTAAAACGGCCATAACTTTTCACACAAGTAGACTCACATAACGATCTACCTACCAAATCGAAGATCTCTAAGAGATATACATTTATTTTGAGGGTTTACCCTCGTAAAAAGCTGTTTCTAGACCCAAAATCCAACGTCTAGTACCCTTTTGGGACATCGAAGGTCGTAAGTTGTTAGTTTTTGTTAGTTTCTTATTTTTCTCATTTAATTCTATTTATTTCCTATTTATTTCCCGCATTACTAATCCAAGACCAAGTCTTGGAATTCCCTTTGGTTTTTATTCGTGTTTTGCAAGATACTTAATGGCTCACATTGAGGGGTATAGCACCACCCGACCTCCGTTCTTTAACGGAGATGATTTCCGTTATTGGAAAGGTCGGATGGAGTGTTTCTTGAAAACACAAGTCGAGACTTGGATAATAATCCAAACCGGCTTTGCTCTACCCACCAATGATCAAGGAGAGCCCTTGGATTTCAACAAGTGGACTAACGCAACCAAGAGGAAAATTGAAGCCGATGCAAGAGCAACTCAAATATTGCAATGCGGGTTGTCCAAGGAGGAACTCAACCGCATCGGACCATTCATTAGCGCCAAGGACCTATGGAACAAATTAATCGAGCTACATGAAGAAATGTCCGATTCTAAGGTATGTAAACATGACCTTCTTTTCAATAAGTTGTATAACCTTAAGATGCAGGAACACGAGACGGCGATGCAACTACACGCCCGTGTCCAGGACATTGTCAACGGCCTGCACACCATTGGACACAAGGTCGAAAACTGCGACCTACTAAGGTACATTTTAAATTCATTTCCTAGGACTACCTTGTGGGCATCCATGGTCGATGCCTACAAGGTCTCTAAGGACCTTTCGAAGCTTAGGTTAGACGAATTATTTTCCGAGTTTGAACTTCACGAGCAAACTAACGTGGTCCGGGCCGAGAGAGGTATTGCTCTACTTGCAGGACAAAGAAGCAAGCCACCTACTAGGCAAGAAGATGGACTCGAACCCGACGACGAATTAGAGTCCGAATCCGAAAAGGTGGAAGCAATAGTGAACGTAGTGCGGAAGATCGTTCGGAGGGAAAGGAGTCTACTAAAGAATCAAAAGAGGGCACAATTTAAATCAAATCAAAAGAAGGCTTTTCATGCAACATGGGACAACGAAGAAGGTGGCGGCATAGCATGCATGACAAGACCCGAAGAGTCCGAGTCAGAGTCCGAATCCGAATCCAATTACAACACCGACTCCGAACTCGAGGACTACTTCGAGAAGCAACTCAAAGCCGGACCAAAAGAGAAAATTAAGGTTAGCCGCTCACTAATTCATACGCTTTACAATACAATTAAAATGCTTAATAGGAAATTAACTAAGTCCGAGTCTAGGGTTGAGCCGCTACTTGAGGAGGTTGAAACCCTCAAGCAAGAGGCTACTCTAACCTCTTCAACTAGTCAAGTTCAAGAGGGAAACTCAACCCAAATTGAAAAACTTGGAGGAGAATTCTCTCTTGAAAGACTGAGTTCAAGAGGTTGAGGCTAGGTTGGAAACGTTCACGTTAGGATCTAAGAACCTTAATCGACTACTTGGAACCCAAAGAGCCATCTACAACAAAGCCGGACTCGGATTTAAGTCAAAGACTACGAATAGGTCTTATATGTCTATCGTAAATCGCAGTCATCAAAGAGTCCAAGCATGGGTCCCAAAGGTTTTATTGAATTCACATATAAGGACTAATAAGTTTTGGATTCCCCAGGATCAAATTCATTATTTGAATAGACCATATTGGTTCAATGGTCCAGGGGGAGCTAACACTAAAATAGTATACCCACTTACTTAGTAAAACCATTGAATATTTTACTTTAATTTGTAGAACGGCTAGATAGGGAAAATAGTTAGTCAACTCTTGACAACATAGTATCAGGACGCGGCGAGATGATAGTACGTTAGGAAAACAAAGTCTCGTGTATTCGAGCTAGATAAGGCATATCTAGCTTGGTGCACTTGACCGAGTGGAACTAGCTGAAGCTACCTCGCCGTATCCTAAACTAGTTAGACCAGGAAGTAACCCTAAGTGACTTAAGTGATATTTTATTGAATTTGGCTTTGTCTAAGGAAGTGGTCATTGTTCCGATCAAAGAAGGCCCCTGTGCCTCGCCACGACCTGGAAGCCAGTTTCTCGAAAAGTTACTTAACGATCTAAAGGTTAAATCCGAATCTAACCCAAGGTTGACTATCTTTAATCAATTTAAAATCATCTCACAAAACATATAAGGTGAACAAATTATGAGACACATAGAATGGGTGAGATGTTAAGGATAATTGAAATATACTTAAAACAATCTCTTCAAGATACTACTTATTTTCTCAACTGTTGTACTTAACAACTCTTAGGCCAAAGTTTAGCGCCCCCTACATCTCTTATAATTCATATATTTGACTAAGGGGGAGAGAAAACTAACATTAAGGGTTATATTATAAACCTTTAGATTATTGGTGCAGAGGGACACACCTCGAACCAATCTATCTAACTACTGCTAGATGCATGCTTGGACTCATATTTGATTTATCTAGATGCATGCATATATGACATTGTTTTTTAAAAAACCCTATTTTATACAAAAACCCCAATTTTTTTTTTTGATTTATGGCAAAAGGGGGAGAAGAGAGAAAGTTAAGGGGGAGTAACACAAAATTTGATTTTGAAAACTAAAGTATCTCTTTTAAAACTCACCTAGGGTTAAGGGGGAGTTTTGGTTAAGGGGGAGCTTTTGGGAATGACATTCATCATCTACTATACTTGTTTTATGCTTTAATTTCCTTAACTTTGTGTTGGTTTGCCATAGATCAAAAAGGGGGAGATTGTTGGTGCAGGGGCACTAGATAATTGAATTTGTGTTTTGATTATGGCAAAGACACAAAGTTAAGTTTACATCGTTATCTCACAAGCTAAATCGAGTGTGCAAAAAAGTACTAAAGCTGGAGCTGAAGGCTAGTGACACCCGGAGGAAGCCGCGGTGGTCGGGCGACACTCGAGTGACTTCGGAGGGAGCTGAAGGAATCGAGTGGAAGGTCGGAAGCGAGAGCTACAAGGTAAGTATCGAGGAAAGCTCGTGTGAGTGAGAGATTATAAGGTCGTGTCCTCTTTACGGGGATGACCGTAGGCGCCGATCCAACTAAGACTTCTTGTGGAAGGTCTAGGTCGAGATTGGACGGTTAGAAACCGTCGTATTTATCATTTTTTGAGCTAACCTCTTACTGCAGGGAAGTGGCCAGGCTGGCAGTCGACTGCTGGACGTTGGGCAGTCGACTGATGGGAGGCATCACTCGACTGATGGCGACGAATCAGCCTTTGTGCTAGGTCAAAACGGATAACGTTTGATGCGTCCACTTCGCGATAAAATTTAGACAACTTCATGATCTGTTCTAAAAAAAAAAGGAGACAAATTCAGAGGCCAAAATCTATAAAAGAAGGGGAGGATTCCAACTCCAAAGATCATCAAGTTTATTCATCAAGTGCTCCTACAACGCCAACGCTCCAACACCGTCATAACGTCGACGTGACAACGAGCTCAGATCTTCTTCATCGGCAGCAACATCTAGTAATATATTTTAATATTGTATTCATTGTTTTTATTCGTAACAAGTGAGGTAGGATTGTTGCCTCATCCTCGTACTTCCGGATTTTGTGATCGTTGTCTCCTACCTCCAACGAGGAGGAGACGTTATAGTACTTTGCCCTCCGTACGCGGTCTAGGACCGATAGGGCCTTGGAGTAGAAACCGCTGGGTTGTGAACCAAGTAAAATAAACGTGTCACTTTATTTTCCGCTGTTCTTACTCGTTTACTTGTGTCTCGATGAACGAATTCGAACGAAAGATTTACGATCGCTATTCACCCCCCTCTCTAGCGACGCTTCTCGATCCAACACTGGCATGTAGGTCAATGGATGACTTGATCTCATAAGTCATGGATATGTGATATCACATTAACACATGGGTATATATATTGGAGAATATATATACTGAATTGACCCACCATGAGAAAGTATCATGGATTATTATATGAGTGTCATATACTTTCTCATATGACTATTGGTATGAATAGTCCTTAGACCTGAAGTCACTACGGTTCCCTACATAAGGAGTTATGTACTTTAGTATCGTCTAACGTCACACTGTAACAGGGTGACTATAACGGCGATCACTGGGTATGTAACAAATTATACAGAGGGATGCGAGTGATGTAGATGAGATCTTTCCCTCCTATATGACAAGAGTGATATCTTTGATCTCTTGATAGAGTAGGACCACGAAATGCATGACCATGCTTAAATGAGTCAATATGAAATATTGAGCTCATTTGTTTGAGTGTGTCTACTTGGGGATCAAGAAACATAAAGATCGATAAGGGGATGACACGGTTTATGCTTCATTGATCGATCAAAGTTATCAGAGATAGAAGGACATCATCATACATGATAATAGTCATGGAAAGGTTGTCGGATCTCGACGATCTTATAACTTGGGTAGCAATGATGTATTGTTAGATGCCGCTCATTGCTTATGTATCTAAAAAAAGGTTTTAGATACATTGCCAATGTTACAAGAGCCTATAGGGTCACACACAAATGACATTCTATTTTGGAGATGATTTCTTTTAGTTGGACTAAAAGGACAATTGAGCATATGGCCAAGTTTTGAGTTAGACTCAAACTGGTTAAACTTGAGTTAGACTCAAGTTGAACCATGGAAGATGAATCATCATCATGCATGATTAATTTGATTAATCATGCATAGGAATACCAAAGGGCTTGGTATTCATGATGAGAATTAAAGAAGGGAATACCAAGAGTCTTGGTATTAAGAGATTTCTTAATGGGAGATAATGGCATTGAAGGCTAATGGTTTAAATGGCCTTTTTGGCGTTTCACGTTGAGAATAATTGGTGTGGCTTTTGTTTTGGGTGTGCAAGCCAAAAAGGGCTAAGAGAGAAAGTGTTCTCTAATCTCCTCCTTCCTCTCCTTCTTCTTCCAAAAGAGTTCTTGGCATTTTGCTAGGGGTTGCTAGCACAACGTGACTCCAAAGCTAGTGTAGCTGTCAGTGTGGATACCATAGATATATGGTTACTCTTACCGTATTGAGATCCGACAGCGTTTGGAAAAGTGGGATTGCGAAGGGTACGCACCGAAGGTATATTCCACCTCTAGATAAGATCTAGACTAGATTAAAGAAAATGATTTATATAGTTTTGCATGGATCTCTGGTGGGATCCGGTATAATTATTGTTTCCGCTGTGGTTGTGCAAAGTATTCGCTCGCAATATTGTGAACATCAGATCCGGAGTTTTTCCCAACACCCAGGGCGTGCCAAGTGATGCGCTTGCCTCTCCTCATCGACATGCCTAATTTCAGGGCATGCCAAGCCTCCATAGCACCTGACGTGCCCAAGTTGTGCCAAATGGCACAACCGTGTCATAGGATAACTAAATCCCAATTTTTCTCAAGGTTGTTCCGAATTTCTTGCAACTAATTTCCCAATTTTCTCTTCAGAAAAAAGTATAAAAAGGTCCCTAAGCCACCAGCAATCATCATCTAAGGATTGAAAAATAGAATCAAATTATCATCGAGTAGAAGAACAAGAGGAGACAAAGAAAACCCAAAGGGGAGGCTAACGACTGAGGATCCGAAGGTCGATGACAACGATCTTTTTTGGGAAGTCGTCGAGGACAAGATGCTCAAAGCATAGGATGTCGGGTTAATTCTTCCTTTTTCTATTGTCTATGTTTTGTAACTCCTTTATGGAATAATCTTGTATCTTAGGATTAGGGAGTAGCTCTTTGTTGGTTTGTCTTGGATTATACGACTTTTTTTATTTGTTCATTGTGAATTACTTGAATTAATTTTACGGTGCATATGGATTGTCTTAAGAGTTTGCCGATCACTTATTCGTATGCTTTTTGGTTTTTCTATCCTGGATTTGTATTACTAATTGTGAAAACCTATAACAATTAAGGGCTTTCATTAATAGTAGTGATCTGCCTGGGTTCGTGACAAGTGCTCGCCGTTGCGAATAAGTTCATCGACCTATGAATGCTCCAAAAGATATTAGAATCTAACGAGGATTTCATGATCTATTTCTAGGGCTTTCATTAACTATAGTGATATGCCTGAGTGTAGGATCATAGTGTTTTGAGAGAGGGAGATGAATCTCAGAAGTTATAAAACTTTTCTTTTAGATTTTAAAATAAAAGAGTAATTTCAGAGGAAATATAAAATGTGACAAGATAATTTTTACTTCATTCACAACCCTAGCCAGGTTGCTACTCCAATGCTCGTAGCTCTTTGAGAGCTACCTCGATGGGCAATTAACTAAAGAGCCCTCCGATTCGAAACTCTCGAACTCGAAGGGTGTCACTTTTTCTAAAATGAGGTTAAGGTAACAAGCTACCTTTCCTCTACAATTTAAGTACAATAAGAAACAAGTAATTATACAAAAATAAATATAACACTTGAAGTTTAGATATGATGCTTAAGGTGTCAGTCTCGCAGAATGTTGGCATATCAAATCTTTTACAGGTGAGGGAAGATAACAACAACACTTGAACGTCTTAGCCAATATGTTTTCAAAGCTGGTCCTCTATTACTTTTATAAGCCTCTTCCAGTCGACTCCAAATCAGCCCATTGATTTGGTACATTGGCCTAGTCCAGTTGACTCCAGGTCACCTAGCTCCGCATTGGAAAATTTGCCTTTCCAGTCGACTGGAGCTCTTGCCATCTTGGTCGCCAGATCTTCGATTGATTACTAGCTTATCTTGTCAACTAGGTATCTAGTCGACTGGAATCTTTTCAGTCGATTGGTCCCCTACAAAACAAGATTAGCAAAACATATAATATGAAATGTAATGACAGTAGTAATACTATTAGATCTCGACTTCTTAGTCCCACGCGGACTATCCGTCAGATCGACGCCTAGCTTTGTCCCCACCTGAGGACTCGCCCTCACCTCTTCATTCGAGGCTTACCTGCCGGCTGCCCAGCCAGTCTTTCCATGATTGACATCCGATCTGACCCACCAGAACTTCTGCTAACTGTCCGATCTCCCTAATCCAGCTGGTCTTAATGTCAATTGTCCGGTCTCATGACCCAATCGGTCTTCATGCCGATGTCTGGTCCACTCGATCCATCTGGACTTCATGCCTAGTGTCTGGTCCTCCTGATCTATCAAGGCTTTTGCCTAGTATCCAGTCAACACGACCTACTAGGACTTTTCAAGCTTTGCCTAGTATCCGGTTTGCCTAACCTACTAAGACTTTCCTGTTAAGCTTGCACACTTAACACTTATATAAACACACAAGTAAATCCTCACTTTAACTTATGGTTCATAAATTAAGAAGTGATGCTCCCTGCATAAACAATCTCCTCCTTTTTGTTGTATGACAACACATCGGTTAAAGTTAGGAGATTCAAAATGCAGTGTATAAATTCAACATATAAAAGTAATGCATTAAGCTAAATATATAACATTTAGGTTCATATGCATGATGTATAACATTTAAGTTCATATGCATGAAATCTAAGTGTTTCCTTTAAATACTAACTTTAAACCTCTCTCTCACCCTTTGGCATACATCAAAATACTATTAATTTTCAAATGCCAAAATTCTAGGTTTGAGAATTTCATTAGTCAATAAGTGAGTTCAAAGTATTAGCTTTCAAAATAAGGAATAAATTTATGAAAGTTGCTTAAATATTTTACTTCATAAACATTTTAAAGTACTTAAGCATTTCAACATAACTAATCATTTCAAAGTACTTAAACTTTTCAACACACTTAGGCTTTGCAAAATAAGCTAAGTCATATAAGATTATTAAATTAAGCTTTTGAAAATGTGCTTTTTCAAAGTATATAAATGTTTCAAAATTAAGAAGTATAAGAAGATTTCTAAAATTTTGAAAACACCTTATAGAAAATTTTCTTTCCCTTAATTCAAGGCTTTCTCAAAACTCTATTTTCGAAAATTATTTAACTTTATCAACACTCCCAAGTTTTTCAAAAGTACTTAAATGTTTCAAAATAGTTTTTTTAAATTAAAACAAGTATTAGAATTCTCAAAATTTTGAAAGAACCTAAACATTCAAAATTTTCTTCCCACTCAATAAAAGCTAGAGTTCTTGAAAATATTTAAATTCCCCCTTAAATAAAGATAAAATATTTGAAAACATTTAAGGCTCCCCCTTTATTCAAGCTTTAATAATTTTTAGAACTTCCCCTAAATTTAAGATTTTAAAATTTCAAATTTTAAGGTAATGCAAATGAAATAAGAAATGTCCAAGCATGCATTCCTATTTATAAAATTTGGATTTTATCTCGAGACTTTTAAGACATTTTGAGGTCTTTTCAAAAGTATCAAAACTCTCCCTTAGTATATTCTTTCCACAAACTTTTGAATTTCATAAATTCCACCATACATCAAAACCTAGGTAGTACTTCTTGCGCATTTTAAACTTGAAATTAGTCTTCTAAGAGGTTGTTCTCTTTTTCATTTGTTTGAAAATAATCCATATTAAAATATATTTTGTAGATTTTCAAAAACAACATTCAAGATAGTTTCTCATTAAAGATTCTAAACATAGATCCTATCATGATTTGTTTAGATTTTTAAAAATATTTTAAGTTTAGACCTAGCTTTCTAAATTTAGATAAAACTAAGTTACTTAGAAAGGAAGTTGTTTGAGTATCAAGTAACTAAGCATTACTTTGATTGATAAGTCCAATTTATTAAGTTCAAGTGAATTAGTTGAGTAATTTTTCAACTCTTTAAATTTCTCTTTCCTCTTTAAGAACATTTCTCACAAATCTTTTAAACTCCCCCTAAATTCTTGATCTCCCCTTAGAATGATGCTTTTCAACATTAGTTTTTCAAAAATATTTTAACTCCCTTTAATCTCATCCTTATGTCCCTTAATCATGTATGTAAGTATGATAAACATGTAATCTTACTTAATGACTAATGGGGTAGGGGTTTTTAGTCAGGATACTTGGTATATTCTTAGAGGGTACCAAACATAATATTTGTTCAGTTAGAAGGTTTTTCAAGTTATGAGTATGATTCCGAGGTAGTTAGTATAATTCCCATGCAGTATATGTGACGTCCGAAAGACGACCTGAATGGGTAAGACCCTCTCGAGAGAGACCTATATACACTCCTCCTTTAAGGATTTCTAAGGAGAGGGCTATGCATATCTATGAGAAACAACAATTATTGAGAAGGCCTTTTGGAGCTACCAGAGGTCCTAGAAGATTGCCATCTACTTTTTGTTCTTATCATCAAGATTATGGGCATAACACTCAGGACTATTAGCAATTAGATGCCGAGTTGCAGAGAATTATGGAATCTAGTCTCTGAGTTAGAAATATGATGATGAATCCAGCTCCTTATCAGCCAAGGCCTTGGATCATAAATTTTGGCAGAGGAAATCAGTTAAGGCCTCCTGTTAATCGACCTGTACAACCTGTACAGGCAATAGAAGTAATGCCTGATAGAATAATGCCTATAGGTCAACCTCCTATGAGAGGGTCTATTAATATGATTTTTGGAGGTTCTACTAATGGAGATTTTGTTAGTAATATATGAGAGATGTCCTAAGGCAATCGCCTTATGTATGAACCATTTATATGATAAATGAAGATTCACTATTTGAGTATACATGTTTTATGTATTTGATTGGATCTTAAACTCATTTACTAAATGTCCACGATACGATTCACAGCATGAGAGAATTTGTGATTGGATCACAACTAGTGAGTATCTCTACATGTGTAATTGTGATGTATCGGAATTATCCCTAGTCGATGAATTGATGGATTTGGACACCATCAATTCTGTCGAGACTAGCACGAGGTATACTCCTTGGTGTATCCAAGCAGCTGATTCTCACTGGCTGGAGACATTGTGATGTCCGGAGTTAATCGTGGATGCTAGTTATGGTAACTAGTTCATTGGAGTGACCAACCGTAAGACTTCATATGGTTCTCTGCATATATAGATATGTCAATGAAGTTCTTACTGTGGCTTAAGTGCGATGTTCCTTTGACTTGCGGTATTCAAGTCATCTTGATCATGGAGACTTATGCTTTGACATCTTAAGCAAACATCTCTAATGAGATGTGGACCCGGGATGATTGGGTATAAGTCGAAGTGATCGAAGGTGTTTGAATAGCCTATAAAGGATTCACCACTCCTTGCGAGGAGATGTATACCCATGGCCTCTCGTCGGATTGTTACTAAAGTCTTTGGCCAAAGCATTACATGTTTAGAGTAAGGTACTCTTCGATACATGTGGAGTAACTAGAATCCGTAGGACGAGAAAATGATACTTGGGCTAGGTGTGACGTAGTCAGCCTAGTGGGGATTGACACAATAGACCATGTCCTGAACCAAGTGGGTATAAGATGAGTGAAGGGAATGGGGCACGATTCATTCGAGCTACTGAAGGGTTTCAGAAATAGTTCTGGATCAACCGTTGATCTTTTCGGTTAATTGGGGATCATGATGTACTACTAGGTGCCACTCATGATCGATCTATAATTAATGGTTAATTATAGACGGCCAACATAAACCGAGAACCTATTTGGTATTCTCAGACCGAGAGTAACTATGTTTGGTTGGACCAAACATAAAGCGAGCATGAAATAGTTTCAGTCGCAATGGAAGCGTGGATGGGCCGTGTCTTATGAAGACATAATGGATGGACCAAAATGGTTTGGTTCTAATCCAATGGATGAGAATAAACCAAAGGGTTTGGTTTATATTAAACGAATGAACCAAAGGTTGGTTCGGTTCGTTTTAACTTAAAATAAACCATCATGGTTTGGTTTATTTTAACTTATCTTAATGGAGCGGGTTAACGGGCTTTATGGATATGATCCATTAACCATTAAGAGAATTAGTTCTCTATAAAAGAGGGCTTAATGGATAATTAAGCCCTAATCAAAACCCTAAGCCCTTGGTGTTGCCGCCCACCCCTTGTTGGAGTATTCGACGCCCAACCCTAAGCTGCCACCTTCCAACTTGTTGCCGGCGACCAAGCTTCAGCCGGTGAACCTCCGGCGACCCTCCGGTGATCTCCTCTAGGTTCGGTGATAAGGTGAGCTTCCATCTCTCCTTGGCCGGCCTCTATTCCTCCACCAAAAGCTGTCCAGTTTTTCTGGACAGTTTGTTTCTTTGTTGTCGGAGCGTCGTTTGGACGACGGTTAGTGCTCCGACAGCGGCTAACTTACCGAGGATTTGATCTCCGGTAATACTCTGAGGTGGAGGACGAAGGATTCGTCAATTGGTTGACGAATACCTCTCCGGAGAAGCGAGTTTTGAGAACTCGTTTTAGGATCCGAATTTGGATTCGGATCGTGATCATCTCTCGATCACGTCGTCTTCAACACGAGGCTAGTAACCCGTACGAAGACGAAGCTCGTGACTTAGCGAAGTCATCCCGAGGAGCTCGGCGTGGATACGGATAGAGACGATTCTTACGAGGATCGTTCCGGTTGATGCCGTTCCCGCTACACGTCATACGAAAGGTATAACGTAGATAATTTCTTTTATTGCAAATTTTAATTTATGATTATGTCTACACTTGTTGTAATAGCATGCGTGTGTTGTGTGTGTTGTAATAAATATAGATTTATTATTTTTAATTGCTTCCGCTGTGCTCATGTTTACGAAACATGATCGAACACACACACGCCGCGGTGCCGGAAACCCAACAGATTCTAATCGGGATCAGAAGAGACACAATAGAGAAGAATGTGTAGTTGTTACAACTCTTCCTAGAGCAAGAGGACCAATGTTGGGTTTTGATTCTAGTGACTTAGAGGGAGTATTGACCTCTCACACTGATGCTTTAGTTATCTGGGCCCTTATTTCAAATTTTGATGTAGGAAGAGTTTTTGTAGATGCGAGTAGTTCAGTGGATATTCTCTATTGGGTAGCTTTAAAGCAAATGGGAGTTAATGTTACTGATTTACAGTCGGTCGACACCTCTTTATTTGGGTTTTCTGGTCATGAGGTGCAGCAAATGGGTCAAATCAAATTACCTCTATCTTTAGGGTAGGAGTCGAGGAGAAGAATAACACTTATTAATTTCACAGTAGTTGACATGCCTTCTTCTTATAATGCTATCCTGGGAAGACCTGTTTTAAGCAGTTTGCAGGTCGTGACTTTCCCTTATCATCAGAAAATCAAGTTCTCTATTTAAAATGAAGTGGGAGAGGTTAGGGGTGACCAATAGCTCTCTCAAAGATGTTATGTGGATTTCATCCGAATGCGTCAGAAGGAGAAAGTTGTTAATAAATCTTTTCAGAAGTTTAATCAGTATGGAGATACAATATGTGTTATTCAGAAGGGGGTGTTGGTGCAGGGGAACCAGATAATCGAACTTGTATTTTGATTATAGCAAAGACACAAAGTTAAGTTTACATCGTTATCTCACGAGCTAAATCGAGTATGCAGAAAAGTACTAAAGCTAGAGCTGAAGGTTAGCGACACCCGGAGGAAGCCGCGGTGGTCGGGCGACACTCGAGTGACTTCGGAGGGAGCCGAAGGAATCGAGTGGAAGGCCGGAAGCAAAAGCGACACAGTAAGTATCGAGGTAAGCTCGTGTGAGTGAGAGATGGTAAGGTTGTGTCCTCTGTATGGGGATGACCGTAGGTGGCGATCTGACTAAGACTTCTTGTGGAAGGTCTAGGTCGAGATCGGACGGTTAGAAACCGTCGTATTTATCATTTTCCGAGCTAACCTCTCACTGCAGGAAGTGGCGGCCGGGCATGGACATTAGGGCCGATCGATGCTCATCCGATCGATGGGAGTCATCAGTCGACTGATGGCGATGAATAATCCTTTACGCTAGGTCAAAATGGATAAGGTTTGACGCGGCCACTTCGCGATAAAATTTATTACAACTTCGTGATCTGTTCTGAAAAAAGAGGAGACATATTCAGAGGCCAAAATCTATAAAAGGAGGGGAGGATTCCAACTCCAAATCATCATCAAGTTTATTCATCAAGTGCTCCTACAACGCCAACGCCCCAACACCGTCATAACGCCGATGCGACAACAAGTTCAGATCTTCTTCGTCAGCAGCAGCATCTAGTAATATATTTTGATATTGTATTCGTTGTTTTTATTCGTAACGAGGTGAGATAGGCTTGTTGCCTCATCCTCGTGCATTCGGTTTTGTGATCGTTGTCTCCTACCTCCAACGAGGAGGAGACGTTATAGTGCTTTGCCTCCGTACGCGGTCTAGGACCGATAGGGCCTTGGAGTAGCAACCACTGGGTTGTGAACCAAGTAAAAATAAACGTGTCTCTTTATTTTCCGCTGCTCTTACTCATTTAATTATCTACTTGAACGAAACGTCGAAAAGATTTACGATCGCTATTCACCCCCCCTCTAGCGACGCTTCTCGATCCAACAATTGGTATCAGAGCGGGGGCGCTAAGATTTGGTGAAACGACTGATCTAGCACGTTTTGGTTTTCTGTTTGTATTTTTTGATTCGTATTTTTTTTTGGTCTTTTTCCTCCCGCACTACTAATCCAAGACGAAGTCTTGGTACGTTTCTTTTGGTTGTGTGCTTGCAAGTTTTCTCTCTTGGAGTAGCCGATGGTAAAAGGGCCATAGCTTTTCGCACAAGTGGACTCACATAATGATCTACATACCAAATCGAAGCTCTCTGAGAGATCTACATTTCTTATGAGGGTTTACCCTCGTAAAAAGCTGTTTCCAGACCCAAAATCTAACGTCTAGTACCCTTTCGGGACATCGAAGGTCGTAAGTTGTTAGTTTTTGTTAGTTTCTTAATTTTCTCTTTTAATTATGTTTATTTCCTATTTATTTCCCGCATTACTAATCCAATACCAAGTCTTGGAATTCCCTTTGGTTTTTATTCGTGTTTTGCAAGATACTTCATGGCTCACATTGAGGGGTATAGCACCACCCGACCTCCGTTCTTTAACGGAGATGATTTCCGTTATTGGAAAGGTCGGATGGAGTGTTTCTTGAAAACACAAGTCGAGACTTGGATAATAATCCAAACTGGCTTTTCTCTACCCACCAATGATCAAGGAGAGCCCTTGGATTTCAACAAGTGGACAAATGCAACCAAGAGGCAAATCGAAGCCGATGCAAGAGCAACCCAAATATTGCAATGCGGCTTGTCCAAGGAGGAACTCAACCGCATCAGACCATTCATTAGTGACAAGGACCTATGGAACAAATTAATCGAGCTACATGAAGGAACGTCGGATGCTAAGGTATGTAAACGTGACCTTCTTTTCAATAAGTTGTATAACCTTAAGATGCAGGAACATGAGACAGCGACGCAACTACACGCCCGCGTCCAGGACATTGTCAATGGCCTGCACACCATCGGACACAAGGTAAAAAACCGTGACCTACTAAGGTACGTTCTTAATTCATTTCCTAGGACTACCTTGTGGGCATCCATGGTCGATGCCTACAAGGTCTCACTTAGGTTAGACGAATTATTTTCCGAGTTTGAACTTCATGAGCAAACTAACGTGGTCCGGGCCGAGAGAGGTATTGCTCTACTTGCAGGACAAAGAAGCAAGCCACCTACCAGGCAAGAAGATGGACTCGAACCCGACGAAGAATTAGAGTCCGAATCCGAAAAGGTGGAAGCAATAGTGAACGTAGTGCGGAAGATTGTTCGGAGGGAAAGGAGGCTACTAATGAATCAAAAGAGGGCACAATTCAAATCAAATCAAAAGAAGGCTTTTAATGCAACATGGGACAACGAAGAAGGCGGTGGCATAGCATGCATGACAAGACCCGAAGAGTCTGAGTCAGAGTCCGAATCCGAATCCAATTACAACACCCACTCTGAACTCGAGGACTACTTCGAGAAGCAACTCAAAGCCGGACCAAAAGAGAAAATTAAGGTTAGCCGCTCACTAATTTATATGCTTTACAATACAATTAAAATGCTTAATAGGAAATTAACTAAGTCCGAGTCTAGGGTTGAGTCATTACTTGAGGAGGTTGAAACCCTCAAGCAAGAGGCTACTCTAACCTCTTCAACCAGTCAAGTTCAAGAGGGAAACTCAACCCAAATTGAAAAACTTGAGGAGGAGAATTCTTTCTTAATAGACCGAGGTCAAGAAGTTGAGGCTACATTGGAAAGGTTCACGTTGAGATCTAAAAATCTTAACCGACTACTTGGAACCCAAAGAGTCGTGTACAACAAAGCCGGACTCGGATTTAGGTCAACGACTACGAATAGGTCATATATGTCTATCGTAAATCATAGTCATCAAAGAGTACAAGCATGGGTCCCAAAGGTTTTATTGAATTCACATATATGGACTAATAAGTTTTGGATTCCCCAGGATCAAATTCATTATTTGAATAGACCATATTGGTTCAATGGTCCAGGGGGAGCTAACACTAAATTAGTATACCCGCTTACTTAGCAAAATCATTGAATATTTTACTTTAATTTGTAGAACAGCTAGATAAGGAAAATAGTTAGTCAACTCTTGACAACATAGTATCAGGACGCGGCGAGATGATAGTACGTTAGGAAAACAAAGTCTCGTGTATTCGAGCTAGATAAGGCGTATCTAGCTTGGTGCACTTGACCGAGTGGAACTATCTGAAGCTACCTTGCCGTTTCCTAAACTAGTTAGACCAGGAAGTAACCCTAAGTGACTTAAGTGATATTTTCTTGAATTTGTCTTTGTCTAAGGAAGTGGTCGTTGTTCCGATCAAAGAAGGCCCCTGTGCCTCGCCACGACCTGGAAGCCAATTTCTCGAAAAGTTACTTAACGATCTAAAGGTTAAATCCAAATCTAACCCAAGGTTGACTATCGTTAATCAATTTAAAATCATCTCACAAAACATATAAGGTGAACAAATTTTGAGACACATAGAATGGGTGAGATGTTAAGGATAATTGAAATATAACCTCTTCAAAAGACTACTTATTTTCCCAACTATTGTACTTAACAACTCTTAGGCCGAAGTTTAGCGCCCCCTACATCTCATATACTTCATATATTTGACTAAGGGGGAAAGAAAACTAACCCTAAGGGTTATATTACAAACCTTTAGATTATTGGTGCAGAGGGACACATCTCGAACCAATCTATCTAATTATTGCTAGACGCATGCTTGGACTCATAGTTCATTTATCTTGATGCATTCATATACCATATTGTTTTTAAACCCCTATTTTTTACAAAACCCCAACATACTTTTTTGACTTGTGGCAAAAGGGGGAGAAAAGCGAAAGTTAAGGGGGAGTAACACAAAATTTATTTAATTTTGAAAACTAAAGTATCTCTTTCAAAACTCACCTAGGGTTAAGGGGGAGTTTTTGAAAATGGCATTAATCATTTACTATACTTGTCTTATGCTTTAATTTCCCTTAACTTTGTGTTGGTTTGCCATAGATCAAAAAGGGGGAGATTGTTGGTGTAGGGGCACCAGATAATCGAACCTGTGTTTTGAATATGGCAAAGACACAAAGTTAAGTTTACATCATTATCTCACGAGCTAAATCGAGTATGTAGAAAAGTACTAAAGCTAGAGTTGAAGGCTAGCGACACCCGGAGGAAGCCGCGGTGGTCGGGCGACACTCGAGTGACTTTGGAGGGAGCCAAAGGAATCGAGTGGAAGGCCGGAAGTGAAAGCGACACAGTAAGTATCGAGGTAAGCTCGTGTGAGTGAGAGATGGTAAGGTCGTGTCCTCTGTACGGGGACGATCGTAGGCGGCGATCTGACTAAGACTTCTTGTGGAAGGTCTAGGTCGAGATCGGACGGTTAGAAACCGTCGTATTTATCATTTTCCGAGCTAACCTCTCACTGCAGGGAAGTGGCCAGGCTAGTAGTCGACTGCTGGACATTGGGCAGTCGACTGATGCTCATCATTCGACTGATGGGAGTCATCAGTCGACTGATGGAGACGAATCAGCCTTTGCGCTAGGTCAAAATGGATAAGGTTTGACGCGGCCACTTCGCGATAAAATTTATTACAACTTCGTGATCTGTTCCGAAAAAAGAGGAGACATATTCAGAGGCCAAAATCTATAAAAGGAGGGGAGAATTCCAACTCCAAATCATCATCAAGTGCTCCTACAATGCCAACGCTCCAACACCGTCATAACGCCGACACGACAACAAGTTCAGATCTTCTTCGTCGGCAGCATCATCTAGTAATATATTTTGATATTGTATTCGTTGTTTTTATTCGTAATGAGGTGAGGTAGGCTTGTTGCCTCATCCTCGTACATTCGGTTTTGTGATCGTTGTCTCCTACCTCCAACGAGGAGGAGATGTTATAGTGCTTTGCCCTCCGTACGCAGTCTAGGACCGATAGGGCCTTGGAGTAGCAACCGCTGGGTTGTGAACCAAGTAAAAATAAACGTGTCTCTTTATTTTCCGCTGCTCTTACTCATTTAATTATCTACTCGAATGAAACGTCAAAAAGATTTATGATCGCTATTCACCCCCCCCTCTAGCGATGCTTCTCGATCCAACAGGGGGGTGTTGAAGAAATAGGAGAATCTGATAAAGAATCAATTGTATTAGATGATAAGTGTACTGAACATGTTACATTTATAGCTCGAGACCTTCCTCTACAGCTTAAAGTTGATTTAATACAATGTATTATTAAAAATGTTGATATTTTTGCATGGTCACCACAGGACTTATCAGGAATTGATCCTACTGTCATGGAGTATAAACTATATATTCTGCCTACTATATCTCCTGTAAAATAGAAATGTCAACACTTTGGAGCTGGGAAGGATGCTATTATTAAGGAGGAATTATGTAAGTTGTTGAAAGCAGGACATATCAGAGAAATACAGTATCCGACCTGGCTATCTAATGTAGTGTTGGTACCTAGGCCTTCAGAAAAATAGAGGATGTGTGTGGATTTCAGAGTGTTAGTGAAAGTCCTAGAGACAATCATGTGATGATTGTTGTATGGACTTTATTGTATCATATTCCTATTTATAAAGGCATGGTTATTATATTTACTTGTATTGGTGCCAAATAACTAAATATAATAACGTCCTTGAGTAGTAGGTTCTTATCTATATCAATCGATTGGTTGAATCGATAATGAGATGATATAGAGAACACTACTCTTAATCATTCCTAGTCAAGTATTAACATTCAGGGACAATGTTAATGCGTAGAGACTAGCATGTAGGTCAACACGATGACTTGATCTCACAAGTCATGGATATGAGATATCAAGTTGACACATGGGTATCCATTGGAGAATGTATACTGAATGACCCGCCATGAGAAAGTATCATGGATCGTTATATGAGTGTCATATAATTTCTCATGTGGCTATTAGTATGACTATTAGTCCTTAGACCTGAAGTCACCATGGTTCCCTACATAAGGAGTTGCATACTTTGGCTTCGTCAAACGTCACCCGTAAATGGGTGGACTATAAAGGCGATTACTGGGTATGTTACAAATTATGCGGAGGGATATGAGTGATGTAGATGAGATCTATCCCTCCTATATGATGGGAGTGACATCGTTATTCTTGATAGAGTGAGACCACGAAGTGCATGGCCATGCCCAAATGAGTCAATATGAGATATTGAGCTCATTTGATTAGAGTGAGTTTACTTGGAGTTCAAGATATAGATTGTACCGAGGATGACATGGTCTATGCCTCAATTGGTCAATCTAGATTTCAAGGATAGAGGGACATTGTCACATATTGTGAGAGTCACAATTAGTAGTCACAAAGGTGATGTTGGAGCTCAACATTCTTGTAACTTGGGTAGCAATGATGTGTTGCTAGATACCGCTCATTGCTTATGTTCCTAAATTGGTTTAGGGACATTGCCAACATTACAATAACCTATAGGGTCATACACAAAGTGAAAATAGATGGAGATTAGGTTCATATGACGAACCATGAGGATTAGGTTCATGGGATGAACCAAATTGGATTAAGAGTAATCCAAATTAGACTAATTGAGTTAGACTCAAGTTGATTCAAGTGTTGAATGAGTCTAATTTAGATTTGATTCATTGAGTCAATTTAAATTAATGAATAGAGATTCATTAAATCAAATTGACTTGAATCAAGTGATTAGATTTGTTCAACCATGGGAGATAAGAGGTCAAGTTTGACTTGACTTGAGAGGGAAGATGAATGGTCAATTTTGACTTGACCAATTGCTATGTCATGGTGACATGGCATGTGGGCCGGCCAATGATGGTGTTCCACATCATCATGGACTTTTCATGGGGTGCCACCTCATGAGGGAGACCAAGAGCCATTGGCTATTGGAGTTACATGCATGCATGTAACTCCTAAATAAGTGGCCGACCACTTTAGGACGCTTGATAGTGGAAATTCATTTGTGTGGTAACTCTAACTTCATCTTCTTCCTTGCTCCACTCAAGTTCTCTCCCAATCCTCCACTTTGCCGAGACCTTCAAGGAGTGCTAGCACACTCAAGATTGTCTTTTCTCCACCTATTGTTTGTGTGGATACCAATAGAGAAGTGTGCACTTGACACTCTCGAGTTCCGGCAATCCATTTGGACGAGCGGGATAAGCGAAGGGCATCACTTCAAGGGTAATTTCTTATCATGTAGATCTAGAGTATATCTAAAGATAGTAAACACATACATGTTAGTTTTATTTGTTATACTTCTTATGGATCCGTGGCCGGGCTTCCGAGGTTTAGAATAGCATAGCGATTTTCTTTGCTCGGAAAACAGCGATGAGTATCAAAGCCACGTGCGAAGCATGTATGTGTTTAGTTTTTGTAGTTTATGTATTAGATATAAAAATTAAAGATTTTTATGTTTCTGTAAATTTCCTATTTTTATAGAATTTTTGGGTATATTTCTCGAAGAGTCGAAGCAACGAGTGTTGGGACACTTGTAGGCTTCAACCATCGAGAAAAACTCTCCGAAACGGCGAGTTCTCACATTAGGTTTTTGGGAAAGCGACTTAAGTCGCTGTAAGATCATAGTAGGGACACTCACAAAGTTTATTTTGTGAGTAGGGGCGCTGCCCCTATCCCCAAAAGGGGCATTGTCCCGCGATCGCGCCCGAAAATCGCTTAGCGGGACCGTTACGGAAAGGTGACTCATAAAATTGAAAAGAAATAGGAAAAATTATAGATATTTTCTGTAAAAATACATAATTTATAATTATGTATAATTCTATGATGGTCATGGCCCAAGAACCCCAATATGATTGGATGATGATGTGTTGTAATTCATAATATAGTTTGCATGTTGTTTTTGTGGTTGTGCTTGTTGTATAGGGTATGTGACCTGTGCGTCGTACCTCTTCTTTTGAAATTCTAGTTGTAAATAGTTTTAGACTCGAATGTAACTCAAGTTTCATATTTGTAATGTACAAAATGGAGCGGTGGAAAGTCCACTTGTATACGAAGTTACGAGAAGGGTGCCGACGACACATGGTGGTCAAAGGAAGCGCTTGGAGAAACCGCTAGCCCTTGGTTGACTGTCAGATCTTCTCATTGGCTTGAGAAGATCGTAGTAGGGCCATGACCACATCACAATTATATATATATATATATATATATATATTTGATTTTGCTTGTATGTATGTGATGCATGCTAGTAGAATAATGCTTGTATGTATATGATGCATGCTAGGATATTTTTCTTGTATGTATATGATGCATGCTAGAATAATGCTTATATGTATATGATGCATGCTAATATAGAATAATAAAGGCATTAATGCATATATGATACACATTACGATTAGATTAGATCTTAATCGAATCAACTCGTTAATGCCTACCAAGTCCTTGATACCCATCACTACCTCGATCATTTGTAGTTGTTGAATCTGCCAAAGCAGAACAACGCATATTATCTTGGTAGGGTGCGGAGGGACAATCTTGGTCCCGCCTATCACGGCTTGGGTTAGAGTAAGCTCAATTAGATTGAGTGAAACTAGTTAACTCAATTGGATCGAGTAGAACTATAGGCATATTCCAACCGTTGGAAAGATAGGATAAGATCACATTTATACTAAATCTTGGGTGATTTAGCCAAAGCTAACTCAAGGTCTTTTGTAAATGTGGGTCTTGATCCTATAAACAAGAGTTGCATAGAGATGTAATCGGTAATGTGTTACCTACCGATCGTACTAAGTCTTGGGCGATTTAGCCAAAGCTAACTCAAGGCTTAGTATGATGTGGATCTTGTCCCGCAGGAATTATAGCTAGTTTGTATGAATCTATTAATGTGGTTTGACCACATCCATAACTCGATTCTATAAAATTCCTATAATTCAGTGGGAGCATCATTTGATTAAAGGCCTAATTAAATAATAAAAGGAATATGATATTAATTCTCTGCATTGTATGTTGTAGATTACTATGTTGACAAACACGAACACTCTCTCTCTGCGTTCTGTCCTTGAGAAGGACAAGCTCAATGGAGCAAATTTTCTGGACTGGTACAGAAACCTGAGAATCATTCTCACTCAAGAAAGGAAACTGTACGTCCTGGAGCAGCCCATTCCGGAGGCACCTCTTGCCACTGCCTCGCGAGCTGACAAAGATGCTTACAAGAAGCATCAAGATGATGCATTAGATGTGTCATGTCTAATGCTCGCGACCATGAACTTTGAGCTTCAGAAGCAACAGAGTTCATGAATACTTATGATATGGTTGAACATCTTCGTCAACTATATCAAGGACAAGCAAGGCACGAGAGATATGAGATCTCTAAAGCATTGTTTCAGTCCAAGATGCAAGATGAGACTCCCGTAGGTCCATATGTACTTAAGATGATTGGGTATGTAGAAAACCTATAGAGATTGGGATTTCCCCTTGGCCAAGAGCTGGCCACTGACTTGATATTGCAGTCTTTACCACAAAGCTACAATCAATTTGTCATGAATTACAATATGAATGAAATTGATAAGCCACTGCCTGAGATGCTCAGCATGTTGAGAACTGCTGAGCTCAACCTTAATAAGGGAAAATCTGACGCCATTTTGATGGTGCAAAAGAAGAAAGGCAAGGGCAAGCCTAAAGGTAAGGGAAAGTCTCAAGCCAAGGGCAAAGACAAAGAACTTAAACCCAATGGAGGGGTGGCCAAGGAAAGGGCTTTCTTCCACTGCAAGGAAGCTGCACACTGGAAGCGTAACTGCAAAGCTTACCTGGAAGATCTTAAGAAGAAGAGAAGTGAGACTTCTACTTCAGGTATAAATGTTATAGAAGTCAATCTATCTATTTCTTCATCAAGGGTATTAGATACCAGATGTGCATCTCACATTTGTACCAATGTGCAGGCGCTGAGAAATAGCAGGGCATTGACAAAGGGCGAGGTGGACCTACGAGTAGGCAATGGAGCAAGAGTTGATGCTGTTGCTGTAGGAACTTACGATCTATCTCTGCCTTCTCGGCTTGTACTAGAATTAGATGAATGTTGTTATGTGCCTGCTTTAACTAAGAACTTAATTTTGATTTCTTATTTCGACAAGAAAGGATTTACATTTCTAATAAAGAACAAATGTTGTTCAGTTTATTTAAATGATATGTTCTATTGTAGTGCACCTCTAATTAACGGACTCTATGTTCTAGACTTAGAGAGCCCCATCTATAACATAAGTACCAAAAGGTTCAAGTCAAATGAGTTGAACCAAACCTATCTCTAGCATTGTCGCTTAGGTCACATAAATGAGAATCGCTTATCTCAGCTCCAAAAGGATGGACTGCTAGACTCATTTGATTTTGAATCATATGAGACATGCGAGTCTTGCCTTTTAGGCAAGATGACCAAGACTCCCTTTAGTGGACACAGCGAAAGAGCAACAGACTTGTTAGGACTTATACATAGTGATGTATGTGGCCCTTTCAATGTTGCAGCTAGAGGTGGTTACAAGTACTTCATTACATTTACTGATGACTTCAGTAGATATGGTTATGTGTATCTCATGACACATAAATTAGAATCCTTTGAAAAGTTTAAAGAATTCAAGAATGAAATACAAAACCAACTTGGCAAGAGTATTAAGATACTTCTATTAGATCGAGGTGGTGAATACCTTAGCCATGAGTTTCGTGACTATCTAGCTGAGTGTGGGATTATATCCCAACTCACTCCTCCTGGAACACCACAGTGGAATGGTGTATCCGAAAGGAGGAATCGTACCCTATTAGATATGGTACAATCTATGATGAGTCACACAGATCTTTCTATATCTTTTTGGGGATATACTCTAGACACAACAACCTTCACCCTTAACCGTGTACCATCCAAGGCTGTGATAAAGACACCATATATGATATGGACAGGGAGAAATCCCAAGATGTCTTTCATGAGGATTTGGGGTTGTGAGGCTTACGTTCGACGTCAAGTCTCAGACAAACTGGGACCCAAATCTGATAGGTGCTATTTTGTTGGATATCCCAAGGATACAAAGGGATATTACTTCTACATTCCCAGTCAGCACAAAGTGTTTGTGGCAAAGACTAGGGTTTTTCTAGAAAGGAATTTTATTTCTAGAAAAACTAGTGGGAGTACGTTCGATCTTGAAGAAATTCAAGATAAAGACCATATCACTTAGGCCTTGATGGAGGTTGAACAGGAACCACAAAGTGTTGTAGGTGATGAGATTGTTGCACAAAGAGTTGTGGAACAACTACCTGTTCAAGTAGACCTACCTCTTCGCAGGTCTGATAGGGTACGTCATCAACCTGAGAGATACTCATTTCTCTTGTCAGATCATGATGACATTATGCTCATTGAGAATGAGTCTACCTTCTATCAGAACGCTGTGATGAGCCTAGATTCTGAGAAATGGCTAGAGGCCATGAGATCCGACATGAAATCCATGTACACCAACAAAGTATGGACTTTGGTTGATCCACCTGAAGGGGTCAAACCCATTGGGTGTAAATGGGTCTTTAGAAGAAAGACTGACATGGATGGGATTACGCATACCTATAAGCGCCGATTGGTGGCTAAAGGTTTCAAGTAAATTGATGGTATTGACTATGATGAAACATTTTCTCCAGTGGCGATGTTTAAGTCCATTTGGATCATGCTTGCTATTGCAGCATACCACGATTTTGAGATCTAGCAGATGGATGTCAAAACCATGTTTCTGAATGGAAACTTACTCGAGGATGTGTACATGACACAACCTAAGGGTTTTGAAGATCCACAACATACTAGGAAAGTATGTAAGCTGCAAAGGTCCATTTATGGGCTAAAGCAAGCTTCTCAGAGCTGGAATATTCGATTCGATGATGCGATCAAACAGTTTGGTTTCATCAAGAATGAAGATAAACCCTGTGTCTACAAGAGGGTTAATGGGAATACAGTTGTCTTCCTTATATTGTATGTGGATGACATACTACTCATTGGGAATGACATCCATTCGCTACAGTCTATGAAGACTTGGCTGGGGACGTGCTTCTCAATGAAGGACTTAGGTGAAGCAGCCTGTATTCTAGGCATCAAGATCTATAGAGATAGATCTAAGAGATTGCTTGGCCTAAGTTTGAGTACATACATTGACACGGTATTACTACGGTTTGCCATGCAAAATTCCAAAAAGGGACTTCTGCCAATGCCACATGGTCTGAGTCTTTCGAACACTCAAAGTCCCTCTTCTAAAGAGGAGAGAGACCGCATGGATAAGATCCCTTATGCATATGCTATAGGATCTATCATGTACGCCATGCTATGTACTCGTCCTGATGTCTCGTATGCTTTGAGCATGACGAGTAGATACCAGTCAGATCCAAGTGAGCATCACTAGATAACAGTCAAGAATATTCTTAAGTACTTGAGAAGGACTAAAGAATATTTCTTGATATTTTGAGGCGATGAGGAGCTAGCTGTAAAGGGTTACAGCGATGCCAGCTTCGAAACTGATCAGGATGATTACAGATCGCAGTCAGGGTTCGTGTTTTGCTTGAATGGTGGCGCTGTGAGCTAGAAGAGTTTGAAGCAGGACATAGTTGCTGATTCTACAACAGAAGCCGAGTATATCGCTGCATCTGAGAAAGCAAAAGAGGCAGTCTGGATCCGCAAGTTCATTACTGAGCTTGGGGTGGTTCCAAGCATTGCAGATCCCATAGAGCTCTATTGTGACAACAATGGAGCGATTGCGTAGGCTAAGGAACCTCGCTCACACCAGCGGACCAAACACATACTACGATGCTTCCATCTCATTCGAGAGATTATCGATAGAGGAGATGTGAAGATTTGCAGAGTACCCATAGAGGCTAACATCGTAGATCCCTTGACCAAGGCTTTTGTAGGGATGTATACTAAAAAGTCTATCTTTTGTATGAACATCTTTATTTTGAAATAAGAATCACATGATCATTGTTTACATATTTTTATGGTTATGCAATATTGTTTAATACTTTACATTGTAGATAATATGGTGTGTGGTGTCACACAAGAGATCATGTTATTGGCCCCTTGAAAAGTATAAGTAAAGGCTCACAACCGAGATGGCTTTGGACAAACCATCGGAATGGTTGTAGTGTGATTTGGTATTGGTTTGTCTTGACCATAGAATCACACTAGTGCACTTTGTGTGTATTGAGCAGGACCGACTTAGAGGTGATTCGATTTATTGCTGACTACATAATCGAAGCGGACCTCAGATATTATTTAGTACATGCTCTTAATCCCGATATAATAATGGGCACTTATACTTAGTACTCATCTCTTTGATTTACCAATGGGCAAGATTTATAGATTAAATCGATAGGCTCGGTAAGTTGGAGATGATATTATTTATATGGTGTGTCGTTGATTATAGGAGGAAACCGTGTCCTATATATTAGGATGATGATGTCCCCTTGAGGAGCTCATAAGGTTCATCATGTAAACCCTGCAAGTGGACTTGGTCCGGCATGATGAAAAGGTTGAGTGGTACTACTCAAGGAGTTAGATGTCGATTAATTAATGGTCAGTAAATTAATTAATCGACGGACATTCGAGATCATAAACACGGGGAGAAAATATACAAATAATATATGGAGCCCATATTATCATATGGGGGTTGGTGACGTAGATCAATGATGAACCTTTAGTGGATTGGATCATCATTAGTGGATCGGACTTTATGTGGGCTTGATCCATGGGTGGCCAAGACCCAACTCCTCATCATGGTCCCTAATGTAGCCTATTAACACCTCATGAAGCTTAAATCCAATGGATAGAAACAAAACTCTAAGATCCATAGGTAGAGATTAAATCTCTAAGATCCGACGGTTGAGATTAAATCTCTAGATCCGACGGTTGAGATTAAATCCCTAGAACCAATGGATGAGATTAATTCATGACTTATCCATAACTCTATAAATGGATGTCAAGGGAGTTGGCGTGGGATAATTGATGAGAGCTAGGGTTTTTGGGCGGCAAGGAAGAGGAATCCTAGTTGAGATAGGATAAGGATTAGGGTTTGGAGGCAAGGGTGGCACCAAATAAGAAAGGTATTCTTCTCTTCTTCTTCCTCTTTTGGCCAACGTCCAACACCTCTCCAGCCTCTTTTCCAGCCTTGGCCGGCACCCAAAAGCTCCCTTCTCCTTCTCCTAAGGTGGTGGAAACAAGATATAGGGCTTCCCTTGGTATCTTGGTTGTTTTCCACCATCTTCTCCTTCACCTAGTTGGCCGGCAGCAAGGATAGTTTTAGTTCCTTGTTGGTTGTTTCTAGAGAGGAGAAAAACCTTGTTTCTACTCTTCCTCTTGCTTTGGAAGAGCAAGGAAGATTTGCGATCTAGGAGCTTCGACTTTTGGTATATCATCGCCCACACGACGTCCAAAAGGAGGAAGGTCATACATTAGAAGATCGAGAGGTATACCTATTCTACTTTCTTCTTTTGTTTATTGCTTGTTTTTGTTTTTCAATTATAAGCATGTTATAAATCTGTAAAAGGCTAAATAATACTTGGATCCCGAGTATAAATATGAAAACCGGCGATCCGGACATCGTCTATTCCGCGGTTACTCGTAGAATAGAGGATGGTTGCTTGAACAACTAGTTTGTTCAAGTGACCTCTCTAAACGAATAACACGACGATGACTTGGTGGTTTGAGCAATCCCTTTTGTCTATGATTAAATTTTTTTTTATCCAGGGACATCGAAGGGATCGCCATGGACAAGCTACCGAGGTGAAGTGGGAAGCGAAGTTTCTCCACACAGACTCGATAAGAAAAACCCTTCAATTGGTATCAGAGCAAAGGTTTTCGGTTTTGTGTGTTTAGGATTCGGTTAATTTTTATGAAATTTTTCATATATTATATGGGCCGGATAATAGTAGGATATGCGTAGTTTAACTCTTTGGTTGTAGGCATAAGATCCGACTATTATGACCATATGTGTGTATGTGATTGTATGTGTGTAAATATTTATTTTGTTGAATCCTCGGGGTTGACGAGGCTAGTATTTAGTTTTTGTAAATTAAATACGGAATTATTTAGCCGCTCTTTATTTTATTTTACTTTCGATCTAGATTTCATGTACACTCCCTCGTGGAGTATAGGATCGATGGATGTAAATTAAAATAGGTTTTAGTCTCGGCACAGATCTCCAGATGGCTCGTACATGGCATAGGAGGAGCGGACGAGATGGCGATGCGACGGGAGTCATATTGATGACAAAAGCCATAATAGTTGGAAAATAATTTATTTTTCATATTTATTGCTTTTTGTTTGATATGCATGTCGTAGGCTTGGAAAATTCCTCAATTTCAAATTACTAAGTGGGAGAGGGATATTTTTATAAATTCCCGCGGCCTCCATTACGATTTGACAAGTGATGCAAACAAACTTGTGCGTCGGCTCTGAGTGCCTTCCTCCCCATTGGATGGGTTTGTTTGCGGATCACAAGGTCGAATATGGTTATAGGAAATTATTAAGGAGCGTGTGTACTTGCCCATCGTAAGGCACATAACCCGAGATAATTACCTTGGTACCAAGTAATGGTGAACACTTAGATACAAATATAAGTATCCTCCCCATCGGAGTCACTACTTTTATTTGTAGGGCCAAAGAGGAACCAACTATTAATTTTACTTGTCAAAAAGTTAGGTTGACAAGATAGTAAAATTAATGGGTAAAACCTCCTCTTACAAATGTAGAATTCCTATACGTCCACACTATCGTGGCATATAATATTCTCGGTGTTTTGAGGTGTTGGTTGATTTTAAAATTTTATTGTTTGAGGAATCAATAATTTTTTGAAATCTAATGTTTTGATTTATGTGATTCTTAGGTTTTCTTTCAAAATGACTTTCAACCCACTTGCTGTGATACTGAAAGAGAACAAACTTACTAGACCCAACTATATAGATTGGAAGAAGAATCTAGACATTGTCTTGACTACTGAGGAATACAAATATGTACTCCTTGAAGAGTGCCCTCCCAAGCCTGCAGATAATTCTGGGGAAAAGGAGAGAGAGAGCTATAAGAAGTGGATCAAGGCTGATGAGATGACGCGGTGTTACATTTTGGCATCTATGTCAAATGTACTGCAACATCAGCATCAAGCCATGTCCATTGCTTATGATATGATGCTCAATCTCAAGGAGCTTTTCGAACACCAGAATCGGGCTGCGAGGAAAGAGACCATGAGAAACTTGATGACGACCACCATGGTCGAGGAAACACCCGTGAGGGATCATGTTCTCAAGATGATGGCTCATTTGAATGAGCTAGAGGTCCTAGGAGCTGAGATCGATGGGGAAACCCAGATCGATATCATACTCCAGTCTCTACCTAGGAGTTTTGAGAAGTTTAGCCTCAACTACAACATGAAAAAGAGGTTGTATTCATTGGCGGAACTTCTGACAGAACTCCAGGTGGCAGAGGGACTATTTCGTCAGAGTGCTTAGGCACATGCCGTGGTGACCCAGAAGGTTTCTACTTCTAAGCCGAAAGGCAAGAAGAAGAAGAAACAAACTAGAGCGAAGGCGGTGGGAGGTACTCATGGAGGAGTGAAGAAGCCGAAAGGCAAGTGCTTCACTTGTAAGCAGATTGGACACTGGAAGAAGGGCTGCCCCAACTGCAAGAACAAAGGTATATCTTCTGGTCTAGTCATTGAAACATGTTTAGCGGTGTTATCTACCAACACCTGGTGTGTAGATACGGGAGCCACTGATCATGTCTGTAATACTTTGCAGGGATTCTAGGAAACCAGACGACTGGCTGAGGGGGAGATTACCGTATACTTGGGCAATGCCACGAAGGTGGTGGCTGTTGTAGTGGGAGATGTTCATTAATCTTTTGAGAAAAATAAACTTTTGGTTCTTAAGAATAGCCTTTATGTACCCTTATTTAGAAAGAATTTAATTTCGATTTCTAAATTGTTTATGGATGGATATTCTATTTCTTTTAATGACAGAGTTGTTATAAGAAGGAATAGGGACATTATCTGCTCGGGTGCATTGATAGGAAATTTGTACACAATTGAACCAAAACCTCCCATGATGCAAATTGAAGTTAATAAATCATCTTCTAATTCCAATAAGAGAAAAGAACCTTCAAAGATGAACCAAACATATCTTTGGCATCTTAGGCTTGGTCACATTAACCTAAGCAGAATTCAAAGGTTGATAGCTGATAGACCTTTGGGTTCATTAGTGGTGGAGGATCTCCCAACCTGTGAATCTTGCTTGGAGGGTAAGATGACCAAGAGGCCTTTTAAGGCCAAGGGGTATAGAGCCAAAGATGTGTTAGAATTGGTTCATTCTGATTTGTGTGGTCCTATGTCTATCCAGGCTAGAGGTGGTTTTGAGTATTTCGTCTCTTTTATAGACGATTACTCAAGATATGGATACATTTATTTGATGTGCCGCAAGTCTGAATGCTTTGACAAGTTCAAAGAATTCAAGGCTGATGTGGAGAAACATCAAGGTAAAAGTATCAAGACACTACGATCTGATCGTAGTGGTGAGTACCTCTTGGGAGAGTTTAGGAACTACTTATCAGAGGCTGGGATTCAATCCCAATTGACTGCACCTGGCACACCCCAGCAAAATGGTGTAGTAGAGCGAAGGAATAGGACTCTTATGGAGATGGTTAGATCGATGATGAGTTATTCTGACTTGCTAGATTCATTCTGGGGATATGCTCTAGATACGGCGATGTACATTCTGAACTTGGTTCCATCTAAATCAGTGCCTTCTACTCCCACAGAGTTGTGGACTGGGCGATAGCCTAGTCTAAGACATATTCGGATATGGGGGAGTCCAACATATGTGCTGAAGGCAGATGTTGGTAAGTTGGAACCTCGTACAGAAGTACGCTTGTTCGTTGGCTATCCCAGGGGAACAAAGGATGGATTGTTTTATAGTCCTAGAGATCAGAGGGTGATCGTTAGCACAAACGCCAGATTTCTAGAGGAAGACTATGTGATGAGTCACAAGCCCAAGAGTAAAATTGTTCTGGAGGAGTTAAAAGGGGAAGTCACTTCTTTAGTACCATCGGTACAAGAGGATATACCACATGTCACTGCACCGCGTGTCACAGAGGATACACAAGTGATACCTCATCGTAGTGGGAGGGTTGTGAGACAGCCTGATAGATTCATGTTCTTGGGAGAATCTTCTGATTTGGTCCCTGGCGAACATGAACCTGATCTCTGGACATATGACGAGGCAATCCAAGATAAAGATGCAGTATCTTGGCAAAGTGCAATGAATGCTAAGATTGAATCTATGGATTCAAATCAGGTCTGGGAGCTAGTAGAACCACCCGATGGTGTAAAAACCATTGGATGCAAGTGGATCTACAAGAGAAAGAGAGGAATAGATGGGAAGGTTGAGACCTTCAAAGCGAGGTTTGTTGCGAAGGGGTATACTCAGAAAGAGGGTATCGATTATGAGGATACCTTTTCGCCGGTATCCATGCTTACGTCTATCTGGATTCTCTTATGCATAGCAGCTCATATGGATTATGAGGTGTGGCAGATAGATGTCAAGACAACTTTCTTTAATGGAAGTCTTGAGGAAAATATCTACATGAAGCAACCAGAGGGATTCATTGCTAAGGGCAAAGAGCATCTTGTATGTAAGCTTAATCGGTCCATTTATGGATTGAAACAAGCTTCGAGGTCTTGAAACATCCGTTTTGATGAGGTGATCCAGTCTTATGGATTTATTCAAAGTCCGGATGAGTCTTGTGTATACAAGAGATGTGACGAAAATGTAGTGGTATTTCTTGTACTATACGTAGATGACATTTTATTGATTGGCAACAATATCAAGGTGTTATCAGACGTAAGGGTATGGTTGTCCAAACAGTTTGATATGAAGGACTTGGGAGAGGTGAGACACATCCTTGGGATCAAGGTTATAAGGGATCGTAGAAAAAGGATGTTGTGCTTATCCCAAGCTTCATACATAGACACGATTATGGAGCGTTTTAGCATGCAGAACTCCAAGAAGGGTTTTCTACCTTTCAGGCATGGAGTTCCTTTATCTAAGGAGATGTGTCCTAGATCATCTGAGGAGATAGAGGAGATGAAGGCGGTTCCTTATGCTTCGGCAGTAGGAACCCTCATGTATGCGATGCTCTGTACGAGACCAGATATCTGCTTTGCTGTGGGCATGGTCAGTAGATATCAGAGTAATCCAGGACAGGGACATTGGACTGCGGTAAAGCATATATTGAAGTACCTGAGAAGGACTAGGGATTATATGCTAGTTTACCGTGCAGACTAATTACTCCCTGTGGGTTACACGGATTCTGACTTCCAATCTGATAGGGATAACAGTAAGTCTACCTCAGGTTTTGTGTTTACTTTGGGAGGTGAAGCCATTGTATGGAGGAGTGTCAAGCAGAAGTGCATGGCGGACTCCACCATGGAAGCTGAGTATGTGGTGGCCAAAGAAGTTGTATGGCTCAGGAACTTCCTGATAGACTTGGATGTGATTCCTGGTTTGTCCAGAACTATCACAATTTATTGTGATAATAGTGGTGCAGTTGCAAACTCGAAGGAACCACGAGCCCATAAGGCTAGTAAACACATTGAGCGCAAGTACCACTTGATACGAGAAATCGTAAAGAGAGGAGAAGTTGTTGTGGCCAAGATTGCATCAGAGGATAACCTGGTAGATCCTTTCATTAAGGCCCTTCCGGCGAGAGCTTTTGATAGGCATGTGGAGGGAATGGGGATCAGATGTATGGCAGTTTGAAGACAACATAGTCTTTTAGTATAAGTGGGAGATTGTAGGGATGTATATTGAAAAGTCTATCTTTTGTATGAACATCTTTATTTTGAAGTAAGAATCACATGATCATTGTTGGTATATTTTTATGGTTATGCAATATTGTCTAATACTTTACATTGTAGATAACATGGTGTGTGGTGTCACACAATAGATCTTGTTATCGACCCCTTGAAAAGTATAAGTAAAGGCTCACAACCGAGATGGATTTGGACAAACCATCGGAATGGTTGTAGTGTGATTTGGTATTGGTTTGTCTTGACCATAGAATCACACTAGTGCACTTTGTGTGTATTGAGCAGGACCGACTTAGAAGTGATTCGATTTATTGCTGACTACATAATTGAATCGGACCTCAGATATTATTTAGTAAATGCTCTTAATCCCGATATAATAACGGACACATATACTTAGTACTCATCTCTTTGATTTACCAATGGGCAAGATTTATAGATTAAATCGATAGGCTCGGTAAGTTGGAGATGATATTATTTATATGGTGTGCCATTGATTATAGGAGGAAACCGTGTCCTATATATTAGGATGATGATGTCCCCTTGAGGAGCTCATAAGGTTCATCATATAAACCCTGCAGGTGGACTTGGTCCGGCATGATGAAAAGGTTGAGTGGTACTACTCAAGGAGTTAGATGTCGATTAATTAATGGTCAGTAAATTAATTAATCGACGGACATTCGAGATCTTAAACACGGGGAGAAAATGTACAAATAATATATGGAGCCCATATTATCATATGGGGGTTGGTGAGGTAGATCAATGATGAACCTTTAGTGGATTGGATCATCATTAGTGGATCGGACTTTATGTGGGCTTGATCCATGGGTGGCCAAGACCCAACTCCTCCTCATGGTCCCTAATGTAGCCTATTAACACCTCATGAAGCTTAGATCCAATGGATAGAAACAAAACTCTATGATCCATAGGTAGAGATTAAATCTCTAAGATCCGACAGTTGAGATTAAATCTCTAGATCCGACGGTTGAGATTAAATCCCTAGAACCAATGGATGAGATTAATTCATGACTTATCCCTAACTCTATAAAAGGATGTCAAGGGAGTTGGCATGGGATAATTGATGAGAGCTAGGGTTTTTGGGCGGCAAGGAAGAGGAATCCTAGTTGAGATAGGATTAGGATTAGGGTTTGGAGGCAAGGGTGGCACCAAATAAGGAAGGTATTCTTCTTTTCTTCTTCCTCTTTTGGCCAACGTCCAGCACCTCTCCAGCCTTGGCCGGTGCCCAAAAGCTCCCTTCTCTTTCTCCTAAGGTGGTGGAAACAAGAAATAGGGCTTCCCTTGGTATCTTGGTTGTTTTCCACCATCTTCTCCTTCACCTAGTTGGTCGGCGGCAAGGATAGTTTTAGTTCATTTTTGGTTGTTTCTAGAGAGGAGAAAAACCTTGTTTCTACTCTTCCTCTGGTTTTGGAAGAGCAAGGAAGGAAGATTTGCAATCTAGGAGGTTTGACTTTTGGTAGATCGTCGTCCACACGAAGTCCAAAAGGAGGAAGGTCATACATTAGAAGATCGAGAGGTATACCTATTCTACTTTCTTCTTTTGTTTGTTGCTTGTTTTTGTTTTTCAATTATAAGTATGTTATAAATCTGTAAAAGGCTAAATAATACTTGGATCCCGAGTATAAACACAAAAACCGATGATCCGGACATCGTCTATTCCGAGGCTACTCGTAAAATAGAGGATGGTTGCTTGAACAACTAGTTTGTTCAAGTGACCTCTCTAAACGAATAGCATGACGATGACTTGGTGGTTTGAACAATCCCTTTTGTCTAGGATTATTTTTTTTTAATCCGGGGACATCGAAGGGATCGCCATGAACAAGCTACCGAGGTGAAGTGGGAAGCGAAGTTTCTCCACACAGACTCAATAAGCAAAACCCTTCATCTTTGGCACAGAAAAAGCATGATGGTCACACTAGGTCATTGGGTAATAGATACTACGGTGATTGACACTAGTGCTTGTGAGAGATTGTTAGTGAAAGCCCTAGAGCCAATCATGTGATGATTGCTGTATGGACTTTATTTTGTCATATTCCTATTTATAAAGGCATGGTTATTATATTTACTTGTATTGGTGCCAAATAACTAAATATAATAACGTCCTTGAGTACTAGGTTCTTATCTATATCAATCGATTGGTTGAATCAATAATGAGATGATATAGAGAACACTACTCTTAATCATTCCTAGTCAAGTATTAACATTTAGGGACAATGTTAATGCGTAGAGACTAGCATGTAGGTCAACACGATGACTTGATCTCACAAGTCATGGATATGAGATATCAAGTTGACACATGGGTATGCATTGGAGAATGTATACTGAATGACCCGCCAAGAGAAAGTATCATGGATCGTTATATGAGTGTCATATACTTGCTCATGTGGCTATTAGTATGACTATTAGTCCTTATACCTGAAGTCACCATGATTCCCTACATAAGAAGTTGCATACTTTGGCTTCGTCAAACGTCACCCGTAAATGGGTGGACTATAAAGGCGATTACTGGGTATGTAACAAATTATGCGGAGGGATGTGAGTGATGTAGATGAGATCTATCCCTTCTATATGATGGGAGTGACATCGTTATTCTTGATAGAGTGAGACCACGAAGTGCATGGTCATGCCCAAATGAGTCAATATGAGATATTGAGCTCATTTGATTAGAGTGAGTCTACTTGGAGTTCAAGATATAGATTGTATCGAGGATGATATGGTCTATGCCTCAATTGGTCCATCTAGATGTCAAGGATAGAGGGACATTGTCACATATTGTGAGAGTCACAATTAGTAGTCACAGAGGTGATGTTGGAGCTCAACATTCTTGTAACTTAAGTAGCAATGATGTGTTGCTAGATACCGCTCATTGCTTATGTTTTCTAAATCGGTTTAGGGACATTGCCAATGTTACATGAACCTATAGGGTCACACACAAAGGGAAATTAGATGAAGATTAGGTTCATATGATGAACCATGAGGATTAGGTTCATGGGATGAACCAAATTGGATTAAGAGTAATCCAAATTAGACTAATTGAGTTAGACTCAAGTTGATTCATGTGTTGAATGAGTCTAATTTAGATTTGATTCATTGAGTCAATTTAAATTAATGAATAGATATTCATTAAATCAAATTGACTTGAATCAAGTGGTTAGATTTGATCAACCATGGGAGATAAGAGGTCAAGTTTGACTTGACTTGAGAGGGATGATGAATGGTCAATTTTGACTTGACAAATTTCCATGTCATGGTGACATGGCATGTGGGCCGGCCAATGATGGTATTCCACATCATCATGGACTTATCATGGGGTGCCACCTCATGAGGGAGACCAAGAGCCATTGGCTCTTGGAGTTACATGCATGCATGTAACTCCCAAATAAGTGGCCGACCACTTTTGGAGGCTTGATAGTGGAAATTCATTTGTGTGGTAACTATAACTTCATCTTCTTCCTTGCTCCACTCAAGTTCTCTCCCAATCCTCCACTTTGCCGAGACCTTCAAGGAGTGCTAGCACACTCAAGATTGTTTTTCTCCACCTATTATTTGTGTAGATACTAATAGAGGAGTGTGCACTTGACACTCTCGAGTTCCGACAATCCATTTGGACGAGCAGGATAAGCGAAGGGCATCGCTTCAAGGGTAATTTATTATCATGTACATCTAGAGTAGATCTAAAGGTAGTAAACACATACATGTTAGTTTTATTTGTTATACTTCACACGAATCCGTGGCCGGGTTTCCGAGGTTTCCGCAACGCAAAAAGCGATTTTTATGGCTCGGAAAACCCAACACAGAGATCTTAATAAGGCTTGTCCCAAAGATTGTTATCCTCTGCCTCGCATTGATCAGTTGGTAGATTCCACTGCAGGGCATCAATTTATCTCAATGATGGATTCTTATCAAGGGTACCATCAGATACCATTGGCTTTGGAAGATTAGAATAAAGTTAGTTTTATTACTACAGAAGGGTCTTTCTGTTAGTGGTTATGCCCTTCGGGTTAAAAAATGCTAGGGCTACTTATCAGAGATTAATGGATAAAATTTTTGAGAAGCAGTTGGGAAGGAATGTAGAAGTGTATGCAGATGATATCTTAGTTAAAACTTTTAATCTAGAGCAGTTAATATCTGATTTAGAGGAAACTTTTGTCACTTTTCGCAAGTATAGAATGAAGTTAAATCCAGAAAAGTGTGTATTTGGATTAAGCCAGGGTCGTTTCTTGGGATATGTTGTTACTAAGTAGGGTATAAAAGCTAATCTTATTAAAATTCATGTTATTTAGCAAATGCAGCCTCTAAAGAATTTGAGGGAAGTACAATGATTATTGGGAAGAATTACTACTTTATCTCGATCGGCAGATAGAAGTCTTCCTTTCTTTAAGATTCTAAAGAGAGCCACTCAATTTCAATGGGATGAACACTGTGATAAAGCTTTTAAATCTTTGAAAGAATACTTAATTGAGCCACCTTTCTTAGCTAAGCCTCAGCCTGGGGAAAACTTATGGATATATTTAGCTCTTTCTGAAGTTGTTGTGAGCTCAGTGTTAGTCCGATAGGATAAGGATCAGCATCATCCAATTTACTATATCAGTTATCTATTGAAGGGGGTTGAAGTCCATTATGTAGGGGATCGATCGGCCGGCTAGAGGGGGGTGAATAGCCCTCTTTCGTTGGATAACGGAATTTGCTCATCTACAAACAAGATTAGCACAAGCGGAAAAACAAAACAAGACAAGCAAATAGAAATGACAAGAATACAAACGCTAACACAATATGTAACGTGGTTCACGGCTACGCCGCTAATCCACGGTCCGATTCGTCCACGGTGAATCACTCCGCAAGCTTCCACTAGATCTCTCCTTTGCATAAAGCTAGGTGGAGGTAACCTCTTTTACACAAGGATCACTCTTCTACAATAGAATGAAGTTTAACACTAGTAGAAGAGTGGAAAACCATTTAGGGCACTTTGGGAGTAGTTAGGAGTTCAAGCATTAGCCCCCCAAAGCCCCACACCCTTCCTCTTTATAGAGGAAGAAGGTTTCTTCCCGTTGACACAGGAGCAGTCGACTGATGTCCCTATCAGTTGACTGGTCCTGTAGCCGTTGCCCAATAACGGCTGCTTTCCATGTTGGATTTCATCTAACGACACTGGCATCAGTCGACTGATATTTCCATCAGTCGATTGATGCACGATCGGTCGAGTGCTCCGCGAGCTTGACTCCATTCTGTGCCCGAAACACTTGCGACCAGTCGACTGATGCCTTCATCAGTCGACTGGTGGTCTCACAATCGACTGCCATTCCATGCTAGTCGACTGTTGGCACTTGAACCGGACTCGAACACTAGTCAAGTCACCGTCGACTTAGAGTAGTTGACTACCATAACATGGTAGTCAACTTGATGTCGGGAAATCCCATCCGACACTTAGCCAAATAGCCAAGTTCACCTAATGAGCTACTTACATTTCACTCATTCTCTCATCTCACTCGAAGTCCCTCGCCGAAGCTCTCTTCGTTCGCGGCCACGTCACTCGGCAGCATCAGGCGCACGACTCTGCAATGCTCCTTCGCGTCTCTTGCCTCCGAAGTCTGCTTCCTTGGCTTCGCTTCAAATCATCTCGTCCGGCAGTCCCTCGACAGCATCAAGTGTACGACTCTGCAATGCTCCTTCTCCGACTCAAGCATGAGGTTGTGAGTGGTGAACCCGCCTAGGCTCCATGTGCGAATTATTAAGCCCTACAAGACTCCAACGCACATATCAAATCATAATACCAATCTAACTTAAACCCTTTGCCACACACATCAAAACCTTATCATGGCAAGAGATTGTCCTAACACATTATACTAATTTGGAAAAGTTAACTTGGGGATTGGTTTTAACTGCTCGGAGGTTGCAACCCTTTTTTCTATCGCATCCCTTGGTGGTACTCACTGATACTCCTATGGGTAGAATACTTACTCATCCAGAAGCTACGGGAAAGCTTATGAAATGGGTTACTGAACTTAGTGAATATGATATTACTCATCAGCCTCACACCTCTATTAAAGCTCAGACTTTAGCTAAATTTTTAGTAGAGACTATACATAAGGAGTCTGAGCCGTGAATGATATATGCAGAAGGGTCCTCTAAAAAGGAAGGTTGTGGAGTGGGGGTAATTCTAATTTTACCACAGGGAGAAGAGGTTAAATTGACAGTTAGATTGCATTTCAGGACCTCTAATAATGAAGTTGAATATGAAGCTCTACTTACAGCTTTGTAGGCTACTAAAAATATAGGAGACGAGTAGGTGACAGTACATATGGATTCTCAATTAGTAGTACAATAGACTGGGGGAGGATTTGAAGTTAAGGATAATAAGTGTAGAAGTTATTGTGAGTTGGTGGAGAAGGCTAAGGGAAATTTCTCAGAAGTATTGATAAAAAAGATCACAAGAATAGAAAATCAGAAAGTTGATGAATTGGCTCAGTTGGCTAGTTTTTTGGGGAATTAGAGTACTTGTGATGTGATTGCACAAAATGAGTTACTACCCCAGGGAGAACGATCATGAGAGTTAATAGAGGATGATTGGAGAAAGGAGTTAGTCTTATTCTTTCAAGATAAGAAGATGTCGAGTGATTCTGTAAGGGTGTTGGGATGTATACTGAAAAGTCTATCGTTTGTATGAACATCTTTATTTATGAAATAAGAATCACATGATCATTGTTTGCATATTTATGGTTATGCATATTATCTGATACATTACATTGTAGATAACATGATGTGTAGTGTCACACGGGAGATCATTGTTGGGTTTCCGGCACCGCGGCGAGTGTGTGTTCGAACATGTTTCGTAAACATGTGCACAGCGGAAGGAATAAAATAATAAATCTAATTTATTACAACACACACATCACACACATGCATAGTACAACATGTGTAGACATAACTGTAAATTCAAATTTTGCAATAAAAGGAAATTTAAACTACGTATACCTGACGTATCACGTGTAGCGGAAAAGGCATCAACAGGAACGATTCTCGCTAGAATCGTCTCTATCCGTATCCACGCCGAGTATCTTCGGGATGACTTCACAAAGTCATGAGCCTCGTCTTCATACGAGTTACTAGCCTCGTGTTGAAGACGATGTGATCGAGAGAAGATCACGATCCGAATCAAAATTCGGATCCAAAACGAGTCCTCAAAAACTCGCTTCTCCGGAGAGGTATTCGTCAACCATTTGATGAATCCTTCGTCCTCCACCTATGAGGATTATCGGAGATCGAATCTCTGGTAAGCCAGGCGCTGTCGGAGCTCCAAATGTCGTCCAAACGACGCTCCGACAAGAGGTAAACAAGTTGTCCAGAAAACTGGACAGCTTTGGTGGAGACCATGCGCCGGCCAAATAAGGAAAGCAATGTGCTCACCTTGTCGCCGGAGCCAAGGAAGATCACCGGAGCTCCTTCGACAGCAGCTCGACACCGGCAAGAGGGGTGGTCGGCAACAGCTGGATGCCGGTTGAAGGAGCTAGGCGGCGGCAAGGAGGTTGGCGCCGACCACTTGGAGAAGAGGGAGAGGGTGGGCGGCCAAATTCGATTTCTAAGGTTTCCGGCCCAAATTTCGAGAGATCTCGATAGCAACATGTAACTGAACAAGCTTAATGGTTATCGGATCATAACCAAAAACCCATTAACCTGCTCCATTAATTTAAGTTAAAATAAACCAAACCATGTTGGTCTATTTTAAGTTAAAACGAACTGAACCATCTTTGGTTCATCTGTTTAAAACAAACCAAACCCATTTTGTTTATTCTCCTCCATTGGATTAGAACCAAACCAATTTGGTTCATCCATCATGTCTTCATAAGACACGACCCATCCATGCTTCCATTGCGACTGAAACAATTTCATGCTCGCTCCATGTTTGGTCCAACCAAACCTAGTTTCTCTCGGTCTGAGAATCTCATTCTCAAGCTCGTTTTAAATCCTTTGGATTATGCTCGTTGTGCGTGTGACCAAATAGGTTCTCGGTTTATGTTGGCCATCTATAATTAACCATTAATTATAGAACGATCATGAGTGGCACCTAGTAGTACATCATGATCCCCAATTAACCGAAAAGATCAACGGTTGATCCGTAACTACTCAAACCCTTTTAGCTCGAATGAATCGTGCCCCATTCCCTTCACTCATCTTATACCCACTTGGTTCAGGACATGGTCTATAGTGTCAGTCCCCACTAGGCTGACTACGTCACACCTAGCCCAAGTATCATTTCCTCGTCCTACGGATTCTAGTTACTGCACATGTATCGAAGAGTACCTTACTCTAAATATGTAATGCTTTGGCCAAAGACTTTAGTAACAATCCGACGAGAGGCCATGGGTATACATCTCCTCGCAAGGAGTGGTGAATCCTTTATAGGCTATTCAAACACCTTCGATCACTTCGACTTATACCCAATCATATCGGGTCCACATCTCCTTAGAGATGCTTGCTTAAGATGTCAAAGCATAAGTCTTTATGATCAAGATGACTTGAATACCGCAAGTCAAAGGAACATAGCACTTAAGCTGCAGTAAGAACTTCATTGACATATCTATATATGCAGAGAACCATATGAAGTCTTACGGTTGGTCACTCCAATGAACTAGTTACCATAACTAGCATCCACGATTAACTCCGGACATCACAATGTCTCCAGCCAGTGAGAATCAGCTGCTTGGATACACCAAGGAGTATACCTCGTGCTAGTCTCGACAGAATCAATGGTGTTTAAATCCATCAATTCATCGACTAGGGATAATTCCGATACATCACAATTACACATGTAGAGATACTCACTAGTTGTGATCTAATCACAAATTCTCTCATGCTGTGAATCGTATCGTGGACATTCAATAAATGAGTTTAAGATCTAATCAAATACATGAAAACATGTATACTCAAATAGTGAATCTTCATTTATCATATAAATGGTTCAAACATAAGGCGATTGCCTTAGGACATCTCTCATATATCACTAACAAACTCCCACTTGGCCTAATGTCAATCGCTATGGTATCCAATACCATAAGTTCTAACATAACCCTCAAACTTACTTTGAGGTAATGCCTTAGTCAAAGGATCTGCTAAGTTCCTTTCAATGGGGATTTTCTCGATTTGTATTTCTTTCCTACTGATGATCTCTCTGATAAGATGATAGAAACGAAGCACATGTTTGGATCGTTGATGAGACCTTGGCTCTTTCACCTGTGCTATTGCTCCATTGTTGTTGCAGTAGACCGGTATTGCTTCAACAATGGCTGGAATCACACCAAGTTCATAAATGAACTTCTTGATCCAAACCACTTCCTTTGCTACTTCCGAAGCTGCAATTATTCTGCCTCAGTGGTAGAATCTGCTACAGTGTCTTGTTTGGAACTTTTCCAACTCACTGCGCCCCCATTCAAGGTGAACACGTATCCAGACTGAGACTTGGAATCATCCTTGTCTGTCTGGAAGCTGGCATCCGTATACCCGCGTATCACCAAGTCCCCTTCTCCATATATTAGGAACACATCCTTAGTTCTTCTTAAGTACTTAAGGATTGTCTTAACAACAACCAAATGATCCATTCCTAGATCAGACTGGTATCTACTCGTGACACTCAGAGCATACGATACATCGGGCCTCGTACATAACATAGCATACATGATAGATCCTATTACGGATGCATAGGGAATCTTACTCATGCAAATCCTCTCGTCTTCTGTGCACAGACACATAGACATCGAAAGGCGTACCCCATGCCTGATGGGTAGGAAACCTTTCTTGGATTCTGACATGCTAAACCCCTTTAGCACTCGGTCTATATATGTAGACTGCGAAAGACCAAGCAACTGTTTCGATCTATCTCTATAGATCTTAATCCCGAGGATGTAGGTTGCTTCTCCTAGGTCTTTCATGGAGAATGTCTTGGATAAACAAATCTTCACTGACTGTAAGATTGAAACATCGTCTTCTATAAGTAATATGTCATCGACATACAATACTAGGAACACGACTGCACTCCCACTAACCTTCTTGTACACACAAGGTTCGTCTGGATTTTGTGAGAAATCAAACTTTTTGATTGTCTCATCAAAATGGATATTCCAGCTCCTGGATGCTTGCTTCAATCCATATATAGACCGTCGCAATTTGCATACCTTGGTTTTATCAACCGATGTGAAACCCTCAGGCTGTATCATATACACGTCCTCGAGCAGGTTTCCATTAAGGAAAGCTATTTTCACATCCATCTGCCATATCTCATAATCATAATGAGCCGCTATGGCCAGGAGCATCCGAATGGATTTAAGCATAGCTACAGGCGAATAGGTTTCGTCATAATCAACACCTTGTTTTTGACGATATCCTTTCGCCACTAATCTAGCCTTATAGGTAATCACATTACCATCCATGTTGGTTTTCTTCTTGAAAACCCACTTTCACCCTATAGGCTTGATGCCTTCAGGTGGGTCAACCAAGTTCCAAACTTGGTTTTCATACATGGAATCCATTTCCGACTTCATGACATCAAGCCACTTATCCCTTTTTGAACTTGTCAGCACTTCTTCATAACTGGTAGGCTCCTCATCATCAATGAGTAACACATTGTTCGATTCACTTACGAGAAATCCATATCTCTCACGAATGTTGCATCTTCTACCAGATCTACAAAGATGTGGTGTTACAATAGGTCCAGCCGATTGCTCATCACTATGAGGTATCGGTTGTTGTGCTTCACCAAGTATCTCATCAATGTCTATTTGAGTTTCTCGAGCCTCCTCAAGCTCGACGACACTCCCACTATTTTCTTACAAGAGAAACTCTTTCTCTAGAAACACAACATGCCTTGAAATAGACACCTTTTGTTCCACAGGATGATAGAATTGGTAACCCCTTGTTTCCTTAGGATATCCAATAAATAGACATTTATCAGACTTAGCATCCAATTTGTCTGATACAGTCCGCTTCACATAAGTAGGACAACCCCATATCTTCAAGTAAGATACATGAGTTTTCTTACTATTCCATATCTCATATGGAGTAGTAGAGACTACCTTGGTTGGCATTCTGTTTAACAAGTAAACAGCTGTTTGAAGTGCATAGCCCCAAAAGGACTTGGGAAGATTCGCATGATTCATCATTGACCTGACCATGTCCAACAAAGTTTGATTACGCCGCTCAGATACACCATTATGCTGTGGTGTATATGGCGGAGTCCATTGAGACAATATACCATTGTCTCTTAGATAATCAAGAAACTCTTGACTTAAGTATTCACCACCTCGATCCGATCGAAGTATTTTAATACTCTTGTCATGTTTTTTCTCTACTTCATTTCTGAATTCTTTGAACCTTTCAAAGGCTTCAGATTTGTGTTTCATCAAGAACACATACCCAAACCGTGAGTGATCATCGGTGAAGGTAATGAAGTAGCTATAGCCTCCTAAAGCTTGAGTTGACATAGGTCCACATACATCAGTATGTATTAAACCTAGTAACTCTCCCACTCGTTCACCTTTTCCTGTAAAAGGTAAGTTAGTCATCTTTCCTTTTAAGCATGATTCGCATGTATCGTATGAATCCAATTCAAACGATTCCAGAATTTCACATCGATGTAATTCGGACATGCGTTTCTTGCTCACATGGCCAAGACGACAATGCCACATGTAGGAGTCTAATTGATTATCCTTTCGAGCATGCTTGTTGCTCGCTTCGATATTGAAAATGTCACTGGACACGTCCAACATATAAATGTCATTGCTCAAAGTTCCAGTTCCATAAAGTACTCCATTCAAAGTTATATAACAACAATTGTTACTAAATGTCAAATGGTAACCATTTCTATTTAAGCAGGAAATAGAAACAATGTTCTTTATTAGAGAAGGAACACAATAGCAATTGTCCAGTTCCAAGACTAGTCCACTAGGGAGCTTCAGCAAATAAGTTCCGATGGCGACCGCAGCAACCTTTACTCTATTGCTAACTCGCAAATTTGACTCCCCCTCTGACGAGTGTTCTTCTATTCCTTAGCCCCTGTATGTCATTACATATATGTAAGTCACACCCAGTATCCTGTAACGCTCGTAAAATTCCTAGCAATTTTACAGGAATTTTTGGCTTGATGATCATGGGCCTTGGGTGGGCCTTTTCCAAAATAAAAGAAAATAAGCCAAAAATGGATGAAATACCTAGGAATTGAACTCCAAACCTCTAGAGATAGCCAAACCCTATAGATGCACCCACTAACCAGAAACCCAATAGGATATTATCATTAGAGGAAGGGGGGGATTATAGATAAGTGTGATAAAGGAAAATGAAGAGGCATGGAAGAAGAGAAGAGAAACTTCTCTTCCTCCCTTTATAAAGAAGAGGGAAAGTTCTAATTTGCCACTTCCTCTCTTCTTCTCCTTCTCACCGAAACCTAGAGCCTCTCCCTCTCCATTTCCCTCTTTTGGCCGAACCTCATCCAAGCAAGAAAGCAAAGGCTAGGTTGGTTCTTTAGGTTATCTTCCCCACCCAAAGAAAAGCGAAGGATGTAAGTATCCCTCACCTGCATACGAGGAGCTTCGATTGATGTTTGTAAAAGAAATCTATATGTTATATCTAACAAAGCTATGTTTTAGTTTATCAATGAAGTTGTATGCTATGTTTAGGAGGTAGATGATGAGGTTAACATGGAAAAAGGAATTAGGTTAAAAGCTAACCCTAATAGCCCCTAAAGCCTATTCGGCCATGCCATGATTTTAGGGTTTTAATGAAGCTCTCTGTCATGTTTTTGTAACTATATGATGATGTTAGGATTAAGATGGATTAGGGCAAAAGTTAACCCTAAAAACCCTACTTGGACCATTCGGCCAACCTAGGTTTTTGGGTGAACAAATGAAGTTTTAATCCATATGTTATATGCAAATGAAGTTGTTGTTATATGAAATGAATTAGGTTGTTGTTATATGAAATGAATTAGGTTAAAGGTTAACCCTAAAAACCCTACTTGGACCATTCGGCCAACCTAGGTTTTTGGGTGGACAAATGAAGTTTTAATCCCTATGTTATATTCAAATGAAGTTGTTGTTATATGAAATGAATTAGGTTGTTGTTATATGAAATGAATTAGGTTAAAGGTTAACCCTAAAAACCCTACTTGGACCATTCGGCCAACCTAGGTTTGTGGGTGAACAAATGAAGTTTTAATCCCTATGTTATATGCAAATGAAGTTGTTGTTATATGAAATGAATTAGGTTGTTGTTATATGAAATGAATTAGGTTAAAGGTTAACCCTAAAAACCCTACTTGGACCATTCGGCCAACCTAGGTTTTTGGGTGAACAAATGAAGTTTTAATCCATATGTTATATGCAAATGAAGTTGTTGTTGTATGAAATGAATTAGGTTAAAAGATAACCCTAGAAGACCCTATGGACCATTCGGCCATCATGCATTTTGGGGATTAGATGAAGTTTTAATATAAGCCTTATGTGCATATGAATTTGTTGTTAAGTTAAATGAATAGGTTAACATGTGTTTTATGTTGGGTGAATTCATGTTGACTTGTGATACTAAATAATGCTAGATGAAGATAACATGCCTTAGGTTAGTGTTTACTTACTTTTGATGCCATGCCTTTTTGCCATGTCTATGTGTATGCGATGTTTAAAATATGTTATGAAATGGAAGAAGATAAGATTATGAAATGAAACAAAACGATATGTTCACGACATGAATATGACATGATGATGAAATGAAGAATGATATATTATGAAATGAAGAATGGCATGTTTACGAAATGAAAGATGATATGTCCATGAAGGGAAGCATGATGTGTTATGAAATGAAGTATGCTGTGTTTGCAAAATGAAATAAGCTATGTTATAAAATAAGCATATAAGTATTTTACCTTCTGCATGGCTTGTACCAAGACCTTAACAAGGTCCAAGAAGGGATGGGCTCCTAAGATGCCCTAGGTCGATGGAATAAGACTCGGGCCTAGGATGGGCTTCTATGTATGATTGCCCCTAGGTCGATGGAATAAGACTCGGGCCTAGTACGGGATGGGCTCCAAGATGCCTTAGGTCGATGGAGTAAGACTCGGGCCTAGGATGGGCTTCTACGCTATGACGATTGCCCTAGGTCGACGGACTAAGATCGGGCCTAGTAACCTATTAGGTTCGAGACTTGCTACCTCAGGCCTATTTAGGGATGCGCGCTATGATAATGGAGAAGTGGTACAATGCCGGGCCCAAATATGTTGAGAATTATATTTACGTACCTATAATATATGTTTTCAAAAGCATCCTGCATATGTTACCTGATTAGATTGTTATGTTACATGTTATGTTAGATATGCCATGTTTATGTCACTATGCTACATATGATGCATGTTATGTTTGATATGCCATGTTATGTCACTATGCTACATATGATGTACGTTATGTTTGATAGGTCATACCTATATGTTTTATGTTATGTTGATTGCTATGTTACATATGTTATATGTTATGTTTAAATAAGTCCTAGACGTACATGACATGATGCTATGTTATAGATGATACATGTTATGCTGCCATGCTATGGATGAGATATGTTATGTTTACTCACGTTATTTATGCTACATGTTAAGTTGATTACGCCATGTATGTTACATGTTATGTGGCTTATATGTTATGAATGTTACATGCTTATATGTTATGAATGGTACATGCTATTATTAATGTCGATATATGGTTTTTGTGAGTAGGACTGGATCTTACTAAGCCTATGTGCTTATAGTTTATCTTTCCTCGCATCGAGATAAGGGTAAGGGATGGATAAACTAAAGGGAGCAGGAGGGGCCAAATGTGTGTGGCAGTGGCATGGTGGAGAAGATCCGTTAGGTTTATATATATATGTTTACCTATGATGATGATGTTTATGGATGTCCTTACTTATGTCTCCGTATGACAATGATGGTTATGAACCTGAACTAAGCACTAAGTATCTATCTAAGTTATAATGCATGCTCTATGTTAATAAGAATAAGTAAAGAAGAAGTAAGAAGAAGTATCTATATATGTTATGATGCATGCTCTATGTGAAGAAGAAGAAGTATATATATATATATATGTCAATGCATGTTTATGTTATAAAAGAAAAAAAAATAATGTCTAAAGTCTTCCGCTGTAAGAAGTACGAAATATGTATAAAGTCTTCCGCTGTATGTATGTATGTATGTACGGTCGCGTCACGCGCTGCCCCCTCCGGATTCTGGGTCCCGAAAAGGGCGGGCGTGACAGGTTGGTATCAGAGCGGATCTGCCTTTCCACTACACACACATCAAGCTCCAAATCCTGCCGCTCCAAGTAAGAATTCTATGTCTTCTCTAATTTTGTGAATTTGTTTTCCATGTATGATAGGAAATGCTTCTAGCTTAAATATGCATGAAAATATGTATGATACCCTTATGCTTGTTCTTGTATGATATAAAATATCTTAAGCTTAAACTATGCATGAGAACATGAATGATGCCTTAAGCTTAAAATGACTTTATGTTAGCTTTAGTCTAAGTATCGTGAGAACGAACGAAAACTTATACTAGCTTCACAAGAAACACTTGTGATTGGCCAAAGGGTCAAAGGTAGACAAGTTAGGTAAATCAAATTTGATCAAAAAAAATTATTACGAGAGTTGATTTTACGTAATCAATTGTGTAGTCTATGCTAGCCAGCCTAGGTTAGCAAATGGATTTCAATTATTTCAATTCGATGACCTACATGACTAATGACGTCGTGATGTGTTCAACAAATTGAGGAAGCTATCATGAGATAGTTTATTAACCTAAGGTGGGGTCAACTAACATAAAAAGGCTCGATGGTCGGAGACTCCTCATGAGTTTCACTAGACAATTATCGAAGGGCCTTAGACGTCTTCCAAATGATCTCATGGAAGCAGATCTTAAGATAACATAGCTAGTTGTGGAACAGGAGCACAAGAGTCAAGAGAATCGCATCGCTCAAAAGAATTAAAAGTTCTACAAAAACAACTTATTCCCCGAGACACCTAATGAGGAAGGAAGATAGACTAAAATAATTACAACTACACATTGTCTTATCAAGGAACATTTAAGTAGTTTTGGTTCAATGAAAAGAGATGCTATATATTAACATCTTTTCTCAACTATGAATAAGAGAAATCGAGATTTCATGAGCCTGCTTTCCTTAAATTAGTGATGCTTTTTACGGGATGTAAGATATAGCGATTATGGGATTGAGTCAGATTTTACGAGACGGCAATCATCGCTATTACTAAGGAACACGAGGAATTATCCATTTCCCATTTAGAGCTAGCGCCGGGTCTTTGTTCAAAAATGAGGCACTATTTCTTGGAGATGATCTTTCACCACGGAGGAAATATTTCTTCACGATGACCAAAGTGAGATGAGAGGATGGACTCGAGGATTATCAGATTCTACCACCGGAAAGCTAACAAGGTGAAGGGATGACTCAGGAAGTCTGACGATGCCTCTATCGTGATCTCGACCCTTAGAAAAAGAGATTATATATACGGGTCAAATAATTCGAAGTTCAACAGATTTATAAAAGTGATGATATTGAAAAGAAGGTAAAGCCGAGATCAAGCAAGAGGTCTTAGAAGGAAAGAGAGTTTCGTGATCTCAAGTGAGTATTACAGATGCATTTCGAGATCCGATCGGAGAGATAGTAGCTCAAGAACCCTTAGAGATCTGAACCACCAAATGTACCAAGACCTAAAGAAAGTCAAGAGGCAAGAACAAGAGAGTGTAGTCTAGAGAGAAAGAGGCTAAGGAACAGAGCGAGTAACAGCAGATAAGACCTAGGAAATGGGAGGACATAAGGAGTAATTTAAGGATGAAAAAGGTATGATTATCGTAAATTCCTAGCAATTGATGAATTTTGGCTTGAATTTTGGGCCTTGGGCCTTTTCCAAAACAAAATGGCTGCAAGAGCTAGGAATTGAACTCCAAACCTCTAGAGCTAGCCAAACCCGATAGATGCACACTAAACTGTAAGCCCAATATTATCATTTATAGATAAGTGTGATAAAGGCAAATGAAGAGGCATGGAAGAAGAGAAGAGAAACTTCTCTTCCTCCCTTTATAAAGAAGAGGAAAGTTCTAATTTTCCACTTCCTCTCTTCTTCTCCTTCTCACCAAAACCTAGAGCCTCTCCTCTCCATTTCCCTCTTTGGCCGAACCTCATCCAAGCAAGAAAGCAAAGGCTAGGTTGGTTCTTTAGGTTATCTTCCCACCCAAAGCAAAGCGAAGGATGTAAGTATCCTCACCGCATACGAGTAGCTTCGATTGATGTTTGTAAAAGAAATCTATATGTTATATCTAACCAAGCTATGTTTTAGTTTATCAATGAAGTTGTATGCTATGTTTAGGAGGTAGATGATGAGGTTAACATGGAAAAAGGAATTAGGTTAAAAGCTAACCCTAATAGCCCCTAAAGCCTATTCGGCCATGCCATGATTTTAGGGTTTTAATGAAGCTCTGTCATGTTTTTGTAACTATATGATGATGTTAGGATTAAGATGGATTAGGGCAAAGTTAACCCTAAAAACCCTACTTGGACCATTCGCCAACCTAGGTTTTGGGTGAACAAATGAAGTTTTAATCCATATGTTATATGCAAATGAAGTTGTTGTTATATGAAATGAATTAGGTTGTTGTTATATGAAATGAATTAGGTTAAAGGTTAACCCTAAAAACCCTACTTGGACCATTCGGCCAACCTAGGTTTTTGGGTGAACAAATGAAGTTTTAATCCCTATGTTATATGCAAATGAAGTTGTTGTTATATGAAATGAATTAGGTTGTTGTTATATGAAATGAATTAGGTTAAAGGTTAACCCTAAAAACCCTACTTGGACCATTCGGCCAACCTAGGTTTTTGGGTGAACAAATGAAGTTTTAATCCCTATGTTATATGCAAATGAAGTTGTTGTTATATGAAATGAATTAGGTTGTTGTTATATGAAATGAATTAGGTTAAAGGTTAACCCTAAAAACCCTACTTGGACCATTCGGCCAACCTAGGTTTTTGGGTGAACAAATGAAGTTTTATTCCATATGTTATATGCAAATGAAGTTGTTGTTGTATGAAATGAATTAGATTAAAAGATAACCCTAGAAGACCCTATGGACCATTCGGCCATCATGCATTTTGGGGATTAGATGAAGTTTTAATATAAGCCTTATGTGCATATGAATTTGTTGTTAAGTTAAATGAATAGGTTAACATGTGTTTTATGTTGGGTGAATTCATGTTGACTTGTGATACTAAATAATGCAGATGAGCAATACGTAACTGAAACGAAGTGTTTACTTACTTTTGATGCCATGCCTTTTTGCCATGTCTATGTGTATGCGATGTTTAAAATATGTTATGAAATGGAAGAAGATAAGATTATGAAATGAAACAAAACGATATGTTCACGACATGAATATGACATGATGATGAAATGAAGAATGATATATTATGAAATGAAGAATGGCATGTTTACGAAATGAAAGATGATATGTCCATGAAGGGAAGCATGATGTGTTATGAAATGAAGTATGCTGTGTTTGCAAAATGAAATAAGCTATGTTATAAAATAAGCATATAAGTATTTTACCTTCTGCATGGCTTGTACCAAGACCTTAACAAGGTCCAAGAAGGGATGGGCTCCTAAGATGCCCTAGGTCGATGGAATAAGACTCGGGCCTAGGATGGGCTTCTATGTATGATTGCCCCTAGGTCGATGGAATAAGACTTGGGCCTAGTACGGGATGGGCTCCAAGATGCCTTAGGTCGATGGAGTAAGACTCGGGCCTAGGATGGGCTTCTACGCTATGACGATTGCCCTAGGTCGACAGACTAAGATCGGGCCTAGTAACCTATTAGGTTCAAGACTTGCTACCTCGGGCCTATTTAGGGATGCGCGCTATGATAATGAAGAAGTGGTACAATGCCGGGCCCAAATATGTTGAGAATTATATTTACGTACCTATAATAAATGTTTTCAAAAGCATCCTGCATATGTTACCTGATTAGATTGTTATGTTACATGTTATGTTTGATATGCCATGTTTATGTCACTATGCTACATATGATGCATGTTATGTTTGATATGCCATGTTATGTCACTATGCTACATATGATGTACGTTATGTTTGATAGGTCATACCTATATGTTTTATGTTATGTTGATTGCTACGTTACATATGTTATATGTTATGTTTAAATAAGTCCTAGACGTACATGACATGATGCTATGTTATAGATGATACATGTTATGCTGCCATGCTATGGATGAGATGTTATGTTTACTCACGTTATTTATGCTACATGTTAAGTTGATTACGCCATGTATGTTACATGTTATGTGGCTTATATGTTATGAATGTTACATGCTTATATGTTATGAATGGTACATGCTATGATTAATGTCGATATATGGTTTTTGTGAGTAGGACTGGATCTTACTAAGCCTATGTGCTTATAGTTTATCTTTCCCTCGTACTGCAGATAAGGGTAAGGGATGGATAAACTAAAGGGAGCAGCAGGAGGGGCCAAATGTGTGTGGCAGTGGCATGGTGGAGAAGATCCGTTAGGTTTATATATATATGTTTACCTATGATGATGATGTTTATGGATGTCCTTACTTATGTCTCCGTATGACAACGATGGTTATGAACCTGAACTAAGCACTAAGTATCTATCTAAGTTATAATGCATGCTCTATGTTAATAAGAAGAAGTAAAGAAGAAGTAAGAAGAAGTATCTATATATGTTATGATGCATGCTCTATGTGAAGAAGAAGAAGTATATATATATATATATATATATATATGTCAATGCATGTTTATGTTATAAAAGAAAAAAAAATAATGTCTAAAGTCTTCCGCTGTAAGAAGTACGAAATATGTATAAAGTCTTCCGCTGTATGTATGTATGTATGTATGTACGGTCGCATCACGCGCCGCCCCCTCCGGATTCTGGGTCCCGAAAAGGGCGGGCGTGACATATCCAATACCCAAGTGTCTAAGATAATAGAATGACAATCAATAACGAAGATACCTGAAGAGGATGGGGCATCGGATGCTTTCTTCTTCTTCATGGACTCAAGATAAATCTTGCAGTTTCTTCGCCAGTGGCCTTCCTTGCCACAATGATGGCAAGTGCCCTTTTGTGCTGGTTCTGCCTTCTTTTCCTTTTTGTTCTTCCCTTTCTTCTGTTCCTTTGCCTTCCTCTTAGAACCTTTCCTTGAGGAATCAACTAACAGAACCACCTTCTCCTCATGCTTCACAGAAGGCTCCACAGTCTTTAGCATATTGAGGAGCTCAAGAATAGTGGATTCTAATTTGTTCATTCGATAGTTCATCACAAATTGTGAGAAACTCTTGGGCAAACAATGCAAAATTAAGTGAATACTTAATTCATGATCCATCACAAACCTAAGGGTAGCTAGCCGCTCGATGTACCCGTTCATCTTTAGCACAAACTGTACTACAGACGAACCTTCTTGCATCTTCGTGGTGAAGAGGAGCCTGGAGACTTCGAACCTTTTGGATCTCGCTTGCTCATCAAACAACTCATGAAGATGGAAGACCATGGTATTAGCATCCATATGCTCATGCTGCTTTTGCAGCTCAGGTACCATCGCTGCTAGCATGATGCAACTCGCCAATTTAGAATCTGCCACATGCTTCTGATAGACCAACATTTGGTCTGGAGTTGCATCGTCCCTAGGACGGTTGGGAAGAGTCTCTTCAAGGACATAAGCTAGCTTTTCCGCCTTGAGAACAATTCTCAAGTTTCTAAGCCAGTCTAAAAAGTTAGGCCCAGTCAATTTGTTTGAATCCAAAATAGTGCGCAAATTCAAAGACATCATGATCAATCGATTAACCTAGAAATACAAAATGAGCATATATGAGAAAATGATTTTAAAATGCATCAATATACATTCGTAAATCTCATTCATTTTTTGAATTTCAAAAAACCCCAAAATCACTTCGGGAGATCGTAGGTCCATCTCCGAATGGGCTGATATCCATCATAGATATGAATAACCTTGAAGAGAGTCCAACAAGCCATTCATAACTACGATGGTAGGTATCAAATATACCGATTGCATATCACGTATATGCAACTATCACAATGTGCTATCAACTAATTAAATGTTCACACATACATCGGGTTGTTAACACATTAACAAGTATGCATCATATGCATAGCACCCAACTTCACCTCCCTTAACATCGACCTTGGAGAGAGTCCAACAAGCCGATGCTCTAGGTTAAAGCCAACCCATTAATCGAGAAATAGTTTTAATATGGTTAGAGTGCATTCAACCAATTAGCCCGGCTTGGAGAGAGTCCAACAACCAAAGCTAATGATTGACCTCTGACTCTTACCATATTAGTATTAAACTATTCCATGGTTTGAACATGTTCGGGTTCGAGCCGGGCTTGGAGAGAGTCCAACAACCCGAATAAGAAATGGAACTCTGGTTCTAACCATATTAATGGAAGGTGTAGGCTTTAATATTGAGTTAGGGTTTATATGTCTCATCCTCTTTGTTGGATCGATGCGGTTCGCTAGAGGGGGGGGTGAATAGCGAAAGAAAATTTTTCTCGTACGAACTCATTTTAAAAGAAAACTTATATGCAGCGGAAAGATAAGCAAAACAAAAAGTAAAGGAGACAATAGACACAAGAGATTTACTTGGTTCGTAGCCGAAGGCTACTACTCCAAGACCCTAGTGGTCCTTGACCACGTACGGAGGGCAAAAGCACTAAAGGAACTCCTCCTCGTTAGAGGTAGGAGTTAATCGATACAAGAAGAAACCACAAAAACTTGAGGTAGAGGGACACTCCCCCTCTCCTCGTATACGATAAAAGCTTCGGAATATAAATGACAAACTGATAACAAAAACTAAGACCGACGTACAATAATAAAGAAAGTTAAACCTAGACGTCGGAATGGAAGGACTTCGTTGTCGTAGAGTTGCAGCGTAACGGAGGCTTTTGAGCACTTCGAATTGTTGATGAAACCCTAGGTTTGGCCCTCCTTTTATAGCCTTTGATCCCCTTTTCGAGTGGGTCTTCAACCAATCACAAATGGACACCAAACCGCTTTGAGGTGGAGTGATAAGCCTTGACTCCTCGAATCTGATCATTGACCATCAGTCGACTGATGGCCATCATCGTGATCGATGGCGCATCGATCGATTGATAACCTTCGCGATCGGCCCGATACGCGATCGAGTCCTCAATGAGTAGCGATCGTGATGCTTGCTGCAAGTCAAAGTTAGCTCAATAAAAACATAATTTCAATGGTCGTCGACCATCTGATCTTGACCTAGACCATCTATAAGATGTCTTTGGTCGGATCTACGCTTAAGATCATCTCCGTAAAGAGGATACGACCTTACTTACTCTCGCACACACGAGCTTACCTCGATACTTACGTGTCGCTTTTGCTTCCGGCCTTCCACTCGATTCCTTCGGCTCCCTCCGAAGTAACTCGAGTATCGCCCGACCACCGCGGCTTCCTCCGGATGTCGCTAGCCTTCAGCTCCAGCTATATCAATCTTCTGCACACTCGATTCAGCTCGTGAGAAAACAAAATAGACTTAACTTTTGTGTCTTTGCTATAATCAAAACACAGGTTCGATTTCGGTGCCTCACTGCACCAACAATCTCCCCCTTTTTGATATATGGCAAAAACACACAAAGTTAAGGAAATTAAGTGCATGAAACAGTATAGACAAGAAGCAAAAGTAGGAGTAGCTAAAAATATTTCTCAAGTTCTCCCCTTAGAGGAACCCTCCCCCTTGACCGAGGGTGAGTACTTGAAAAAGACTTTTAGCTCTCCAAACACAAAAGATAATGAGTTAAGTAAATGGCATTACTTAACTTAGGCTTCTTAGAGTCAAAAATAAGTGCAAGTTAAGTAATCAAAAGTTAAGTCAAAAGGTTAATTATTCAAAAGGTTTAACTTTTGATTTCTTAACTTGGGCCTTTAAAGTTTTCAATTCCGAAGAGTTGAAACCTAAACCTTACTCCCCCTTAACTTAGGCCAGAATCAAAGTTTTAAGTTAAGTTATCAATTTCAAAAATTTGAAATTGAACTTTGGCCTTTTCTTGAACCTTAACTTTGGTCTTGAACCTTAACTTTGGCCTTTTCTCCCCCTTTTGACATAAATCAAGGAAAAAGTGGGGGGGTTTTAAGAAAACCCTAAGTCCAAGCATGATGATTTTAAAAATAGTATGTGAAAATAATTCATCTAAATGTTCAACTCTAGTTTGACTTGATTGAAATGATATTATCAACAAGTCCTGATTAGAGTTGGTTAATATTAGTTGCATATTTATACTCCGAGGTTCATATTGATGCACTTGATCTACATCTTGGAACCTGGAGTAGGGTCCTAACATCTCACGCCCATCTACGTGGCTAAGTACACAAACACATTAGTCCTATGTGTTGTGAGATGTACTGGCTCCTTAAATCTATAGGTGCATGTTATCTAAGGTATGCCCTATGCTAGTTCCATCAAAATGAAAAATAAGAAATAGTAGTAAGAAAATATAGTTTGCAAGTTCTTATTCTATTACGCACATGCCCAATTTTCGTCTTAATAGACTAAATTCGGCTTCGGGTAGGGGTTTAGTAAATAGGTCTGCTAGGTTAGATTTCGATTCGACGTACTCGAGTTGTATGGCTCCGTTGGCCACATGTTCTCGAATGAAATGGTGTTTGACTTCTATATGTTTGGTCCTAGAGTGACATATTAGATTCTTTGTAAGATTAATTTAACTAATGTTATCTACGTGAAGTTTAGTATTCGTAAAGTCTAACTTAAAGTCGCGGAGGGTGTGCTTCATCCAAAGAAGCTGAGTGACACACTCACCCATCGCGATGTATTCCGGTGGTAGACAAGGCAACACAATGTTGCTTCCTCCGCACCAACTCACTAGACTCGATGAGTAGTTGACAACAACCACTCGTGCTCTTTCATCGAGTTTACTACGGCATAATCCGAATCGGAGTAGCCGATTAGTTCGAACTCGGTAGATCTAGGATACCAAATACCGACATTAAGTGTACCCTTTAGATATCTAAGGATACGCTTAACTAGGATTTGGTGAGACTCCTTGGCACAGGTTTGAAACCTGGCGCACATACTTACTGTGAATAGGATGTCGGGTCGACTAGATTAAGTATAGAAGACTTCCTATTGCGCTCCTATAGTACTTTAAGTCAATGGACTTACTTTCTAGGTCTTCTTCTATGTTAACATTTATCGCCATTGGGGTGTTTATTACCTTAGCGTCTTGCATTCCAAATCTTTTAATTAACTCCTTAGTGTATTTTTGTTGATATAGGTATATACCATCCTTAGTTTGTTTAATTTGTAGACCTAAAAAGAAACTTAACTCGCCTACCAAGTTCATTTCGAACTCACTTTCCATGAGTGAAACGAACTCGTTTAGTAAGGCTGAGTTAGAGGTTCCAAAAATTATATCGTCTACGTAAATTTGAGCTATGAATATTTCTTTACCTAAGGTTTTTACAAAGAGAGTTGGGTCAACTAAGCCTTGGTTAAACCCTTTTGACTTAAGATGGATTGAAAGTCTCTCGTACCAAGCTCGAGGAGCTTGTTTAAGTCCATAGAGAGCTTTCTTAAGTTTTAGAACATGGTCGGGTTTATCTAGATTTTCGAATCCGGGGGGTTGGCTAACATAAACTTCTTCTTTAATGTATCCATTTAGGAATGCCGACTTAACATCCATTTGAAATAGCTTACATCCTCGATGTGCGGCATAAGCTAGCAACATTCGAATGGATTCGAGTCTAGCTACTGGGGCATAGGTTTCGTCGTAATCTAAGCCTTCGACTTGGCTAAATCCTTTGGCAACTAACCTAGCCTTGTTTCTAACTACTTCACCTTTATCATCAAGCTTATTTCGAAACACCCACCTTGTTCCAATTATCGTTTTGTCTTTAGGTGGTGGTACTAATTCCCACACCTCATTCCTAGTAAATTGAGCTAGCTCTTCTTGCATTGCAATAATCCAATCGGGATCAAGAAGAGCTTGTTCAATTGATTTGGGTTCTATCTTTGAAATTAAGGAAATTTGACTAAGGTTCCTATAGGATGCTCTAGTTCGAACTCCTAGATTAGGATCTCCTATCACTTGATCGATAGGGTGGTTAGTTTGAGTCCTAGATTGGGTTTGGTTTGTGTCACCTAATGCTTGATCAATGGGGTGAGTTGGTTGAACACTAGTTTGGTTGGAGTCATCTATCACTTGATCAATAGAGTGACTAGGTTGACTTAGGTTAGGATTAATACTAGACCTGATCTCCGGATCAGAGTTAGGTCTAGTATGAATCGGCTCACTAATTGGGGTTGCTGGGGGTTTTGTAGGTTCATGTCCTTCATCAAATACTACATTGATAGTCTCCTCGACTCTAAGGGTGTCGTGGTTATATACTCTATAAGCTCTACTTGTAGTCGAGTATCCTAGAAAGATTCTCATGTGGTTTTGGAAGTAAATTTCCTAGGTAATCCTTAGTGTTTAGGATATGTACCTTACACCCAAATACCCTAAAGTACTTGATGTTAGGTATTTTATCGTGATAAATCTCGCACGAGGTCTTAAGGTGCCTCTTTACCATAAGGATCCTATTTTGGACATAGCAAGCCATGCTATGCTACGCCCAAAACCTATCGGGTAGGTCATATTCGCTCAACATGGTCCTAGCGGCTTCTTGTAGAGTTCGGTTTTTCCGCTCCACTAGGCCATTTTGTTGAGGGTCCTAGGGCGAGAATTCATGGTGGTATCCGTTTAGGTTACGTAAGTCGGTGAACCTTTGATTTTCGAATTCACCACCATGATCGCTTCTAAGTCTTTTAACCTTAAGGTCTTTTTGATTCTCGATTAATTTGAATAGATTATTAATTGATCTAGGGTATCATTTTTATGTTTGATGAACCTAACCCAGGTAAACCTGGAGTAGTCGTCAATTATGACTAAGCAATATTGACTTCTATTGAGAGACTTGGCTCCATGTGAATCGAACAGATCCATATGCAGGAGCTCAAGTACACTTGAGGTTCTGCTTCTGGTTAGTTAACTTGTGTTGTGTCCTAGGTTGTTTTCCTTGTTGACAAGCATTCTGATTTTATTAACCAAGTTGTTGAGGTTGGGTAAGCCTCCGACTAAGCCACTCGACTCATCTTGTGGACGAGTCTTGTGAGTGACCGAGTCGTGCTTGGTGCCACAACCATGATTCCTCTTGCCGTGTCATAAGACACTTAGTTGAGGAGTTGGTTAAATTGATCGTATAAATGTTGTTATTTCTAGTTCCTTTAAGAATTGTTTTAGAGGTTTCGTTGGTATTAATTATGCATTCATTTTCTAGAAATATAACCTTATAGTTATTATCACACAATTGTCTTACACTAAGTAAGTTATATTCAAAATTCTCTACAAGTAATACATTTTTAATAACAAAATTCGTGTTAAGCTCGATATCACCTGATCCGATGATTTTGAGCTTGCCGTTATTCCCAAAGGCTACCAATCCTTGTCGTTTGAATCGAAGCTTTGTGAATTTGAGTTGATCCCCGGTCATGTGTCGGGAGCAACCGCTGTCCAACATCCATTGATCCTACACACAAGGTGGTTGGATTGGATATTAGATTTTTGTTAAGAAAATTAGTTGTAAGTTGTTAACCCTAGGTCATCTCATCGGAGTCTATATGATCAAGCATGTTATACTTATGTGTTTATTTTGAGATGACTTCTAATTAAGTTGATTAAGTGGATTTAGGTTCAAGTAATTTTATGTTAGATTTGGATTTAACCCTAGGCTTGTCAAGTTTACCTTTTCAAGATCATGGCTTCCAGGTCGTGGCGAGGCACAGGGGCCTTCTTTTATCGGATCATCGACCACTTCCTTAGACAAAGCCATTTTCAAGAAAATGATGACTTGACTTACCTAAAATTATTTCCTCGTCTAACTAGTTATTTTTGAAAAGAGGCTCCCCGAGGCTCAATCTTTTCGAAGAATTTTAGTTGGTTATGTTTTTGAAAAGAGGCTCCCCGAGGCTCAATCTTTTCGAAAAATTTTAGTTGGTTATGTTTTTGTTCTAAGTGAGTTCACAAGTTTTAAAGTACAAACTTTCTAAGTTAAAGCATGCAATTTCTAAGTTAAAGCATAAACATTCTAAGTTAAAACATGCAATTTCTAAGTTAAAGCACAAACATGTTTTGTACTGGCTCCCTAGACCGCTGAATCGGTTCGGTCTATCCACATAGTGGATTTGGTCCTGGGAACCCAAAGACGGGTTGGATCCTAGAGTTGAAATCAAAAAGTTCTTAGGGACCCATGCTTGGACATGTTTCTTATGTCGACTTACGATCGACATATACGACCTATTAGTCGTGTTTGAGTTAAACCCTAGTCCAGCCTTGTTGTACACGGCCCTTTGAGATCCAAGTAGGAGGTCAAGTCCTTTGGATCCCGAAGTGAACCTTTCCAACGTGTTCCTAAGATCTTCGACTTGACTTTTCAAGAGAGAGTTCTCAACTTCGAGCTTTTCAACTCGAGTTGAGTCCTTCTCTTGAACTCGACTAGTCGAAGAGGTTAGGGAGACCTCGTGTTTGAGGAGTTTAACCTCCTCAACAAGGGTCTCGACCTTGGACTCTGACTTAGCTAACTTCCTAGACAAAAACCTAACCGTATTATGTAAAGTATTAAATAAAGCTCGACTCACCTTAAGGGTATCTTTTGAACCGGATGCGTATCCGTGGCTTGACTTGAAGGTAGCTTCGTAGTCCGAGTCATCCTCGGGTTCTGACTCAAGTTCTGTCTCCGTGTCTGACTCAATTGATTTCGCCATGAAGACGTGGTCTTCATCTTCTTCGGATGACGCTTCTTCCCATGTCGCGTTGAGGGCCTTCTTGTGCTTAGGTGCTTGGTGGTTGAGCTTGGGGCACTCGGACTTGATGTGTCCAAACCTGTTACACTCATAACACCTAATGTTAGAACTTTTAGATTTACCTTGGTTGGGTCGAGTCGTGGTTCGCTTTCGTCCCTTGGCTATCCTTCGAGCTAGGTTCATTAGTTCGGCAGTCAACTCCGGGTCAACTTCTTCTTCGGACTCGTCTTCCTCCTCAGTTGGTGGTGGCTTGCTTGCGATTTTCTTCTTCTTTGAACCTGCAAACAAGGCTATACCCCTCTCGGGTTCCGAGTTGGATTGTTCATGTAATTCGAAATCGGAAAAGAGTTCATCTAACCTAATTTTAGAAAGATCCTTGGAGACCTTACAGGCATCAACCATGGATGCCCATAAGGTAGTCCTCGGAAAAGAGTTTAGGACATACCTTATAAGGTCGCGGTTTTCGACCTTTTGGCCGATTGCGTGTAGGTTGTTGACTATGTCTTGGACACGGGCGTGGAGTTGCGTCGCGGACTCGTGTTCCTGCATTTTTAGTGTGTACAATTTATTGAATAACAAATCACGTTTGCAAACCTTAGCTTGATCCGATCCTTCGTGTAACTCGATTAGTTTTGTCCAAAGATCCTTTGCGCTTATGAAGGGGCCGACGCGATTTAGCTCCTCCTTGGATAGGCCACATTGGAGAATTTGTGTCGCCTTGGCGTCGGCTTCGACTTATCATTTTGTTGCAACGGTCCATTGATCATAATCCAAGGAGTCACCCACTTCATTGGTCGGAAGTGTGAAACCCGTTTGAATTATGATCCACATCTCAATTTGGGTTTTGAGAAAGCATTCCATCCGACCTTTCCAGTAACGGAAATCATCTCCGTTGTAAAACGGAGGTCGGACGGTGCTAAAACCCTCGAGATGGGCCATTAGAACAAAAAGACAAGGAGACTAAAATGAAAACCTAGCAACAACAAAAACACACGAAAGTACCAAGACTTGCGTCTTGGATTAGTAGTGCGGGAAATAAAAAGAAATAAACGAAAAATAGAAAGTTAAGCAAAGAAATAAGAAACTAAATAAAAAGTAAGTACTCACAACCTTCGATGTCCCCGAAAGGCTACTAAACGTCATTTTTTGAGGATGAAAACAGCTTGTTACGGGGTAAACCCCAGTAAGAAGTGTAGATCTCTGCGAGGGCTTCGATTTGGTAGGTAGACCGTGTCGTGGGTCAACTTGTACGAAAAGTTATGCCCGTTTGACCGTCGGCTACTCCAAAAGCGAATACTTGCAAAACAAAATCAAACGAAGAGTACCAAGACTTCGTCTTGGATTAGTAGTGCGGGAAAAAAAATTTAAACGAACGAAAAACAAATCTGTGAAAAAAAGATAGATTGGTGGTTTCACCAAATCTAAGTGCCCCCGGCTCTGATACCAATTGTTGGATCGATGCGGTTCGCTAGAGGGGGGGTGAATAGCGAAAGAAAATTTTTCTCGTACGAACTCGTTTTAAAAGAAAACTTATATGCAGTGGAAAGATAAGCAAAACAAAAAGTAAAGGAGACAATAGACACAAGAGATTTACTTGGTTCGTAGCCGAAGGCTACTACTCCAAGGCCCTAGTGGTCCTTGACCACGTACGGAGGGCAAAAGCACTAAAGGAACTCCTCCTCGTTAGAGGTAGGAGTTAATCGATACAAGAAGAAACCACAAAAACTTGAGGTAGAGGGACACTCCCCCTCTCCTCGTATACGATAAAAGCTCCGGAAATATAAATGACAAACTGATAACAAAAACTAAGACCGACGTACAATAATAAAGAAAGTTAAACCTAGACGTCGGAATGGAAGGACTTCGTTGTCGTAGAGTTGCAGCGTAACGGAGGCTTTTGAGCACTTCGAATTGTTGATGAAACCCTAGGTTTGGCCCTCCTTTTATAGCCTTTGAGCCCCTTTTCGAGTGGGTCTTCAACCAATCACAAATGGACACCAAACCGCTTTGAGGTGGAGTGATAAGCCTTGACTCCTCGAATCTGATCATTGACCATCAGTCGACTGATGGCCATCATCGATCCGATCGATTGCGATCGATCGATTGATAACCTTCGGCGATCGATCGATACACGGCATGAGTCCTCAAGCCGGCAATGATCGATGCTTGCTGCAAGTCAAAGTTAGCTCAATAAAAACATAATTTCGATGGTCGTCGACCATCTGATCTCGACCTAGACCATCTATAAGATGTCTTTGGTCGGATCTACGCTTAAGATCATCCCCGTAAAGAGGATACGACCTTACTTACTCTCGCACACACGAGCTTACCTCGATACTTACGTGTCGCTTTTGCTTCCGGCCTTCCACTCGATTCCTTCGGCTCCCTCCGAAGTAACTCGAGTATCGCCCGACCACCGCGGCTTCCTCCGGGTGTCTCTAGCCTTCAGCTCCAGCTATATCAATCTTCTGCACACTCGATTCAGCTCGTGAGAAAATAAAATAGACTTAACTTTTGTGTCTTTGCTATAATCAAAACACATGTTCGATTTCGGTGCCTCACTGCACCAACACTCTTTGCATGCAAATAACTATTATCTACATGGCATGACATACATGACATACATCTACATGTCACGACACGCATGGCATTATGATATGCATCTAATGCAATTACATGGCATACAATTATGTCATGTACAAAATTTCCTTATATGCCATAACTATTTATGGAAATAAAATATGTTTAAGATTTGATTCTCCAAATCAAATCATGATTAAATTAGGAAACAAATTTCCAAAACTAATCGCATATTTTATTTGTGGAAATAGTTGATTAAGGAAAGTCAATTTAGGAAACCAATTTCCTAAATCATCAAAACTACTTATGGAAATAAAATATTTAAAGATTTGATTTCCCAAATCAAATCATGATTAAATTAGGAAACAAATTTCCAAAATCTAATCAAATATTTTATTTATGGAAAATATCAATTTCCATAAATACTTCTAACTTTCCAAAAGTAGAAGATTTCCATAAATACTTCTAGACTTTCCAAAATTGAAAAATTTCCATAAATACTTCTAACTTTCCAAAAGTAGAAAGTTTCCAAAAATATCATTATGACTATCGCAAAACTATTTTACGATTATGTCGAAACACAACCTGGGCTATGATACCACTGTTGGGTTTCCGACACTGCGGCGAGTGTGTGTTCGAACATGTTTCGTAAATATGTGCACAGCGGAAGGAATAAAATAATAAATATAATTTATTACAACACACACATCACATGCATGCATAGTACAACATGTGTAGACATAACTGTAAATTCAAATTTTGCAATAAAAGGAAATTTAAACTACGTATACCTGACGTATCACGTGTAGCGGGAAAGGCATCAACCGGAACAATTCTCGCTAGAATTATCTCTATCCGTATCCACGCCGAGTATCTTCGGGATGAATTCACAAAGTCACGAGCCTCGTCTTCGTACGGGTTACTAGCCTCGTGTAGAAGACGATGTGATCGAGAGAAGATCACGATCCGAATCAAAATTCGGATCCAAAATGAGTCCTCAAAAACTCGCTTCTCCGGAGAGGTATTCGTCAACCATTTGACGAATCCTTCGTCCTTCACCTATGAGGATTACCGGAGATCGAATCCCCGGTAAGGAAGGCGCTGTCGGAGCTCCAAACGTCGTCCAAACGACGCTCCGACAAGAGGGAAACAAGCTGTCCAGAAAACTGGACAGCTTTGGTGGAGACCTTGCGCCGGCCAAATAAGGAAAGCAATGTGCTCACCTTGTCACCGGAGCCAATGAAGATCACCGGAGCTCCTCCGGCATTAGCTCGACGCTGGCAAGAGGGGTGGTCGGCAACATCTGGACGCCGGTTGAAGGAGCTAGGAGGTGGCAAGGAGGTTGGCGTCGACCACTTGGAGAAGATGGAGAGGGTGGGCGGCCAAACAATTAGGGTTGCATGAATTAGGGTTTAACAAAAACCCTTAAGCCCTATTTTATAGAGAACAAATTCTCTTAATGGTTATCGGATCATAACCAAAAGGCCGTTAACCCGATCCATTAATTTAAGTTAAAATAAACCAAAACATGTTGGTCTATTTTAAGTTAAAACGAACCGAACCATCTTTGGTTCATCCGTTTAAAACAAACCAAACCAATTTGGTTTATTCTCCTCCATTGGATTAGAACCAAACCAATTTGGTTCATCCATCATGTCTTCATAAGAGACGACCCATTCACGCTTCCATTGCGACTGAAACGATTTCATGCTCGCTCCATGTTTGGTCCAACCAAACAAAGTTTCTCTCGGTCTGAGAATCTCATTCTCAAGCTCGTTTTAAATCCTTTGGATTACGCTCGTTGTGCGTGTGACCAAATAGGTTCTCGGTTTATGTTGGATGTCTATAATTAACCATTAATTATAGAACGATCATGAGTGGCACCTAGTAGTACATCATGAACTTCAATTAACCGAAAAGATCAACGATTTATCCAGAACTACTTCTGAAACCCTTTAGCAGCTCGAATGAATCGTGCCCCATTCCCTTCACTCATCTTATACCAACTTGGTTCAGGACATGGTCTATAGTGTCAGTCCCCACTAGGCTGACTACGTCACACCTAGCCCAAGTATCATTTCCTCGTCCTACGCATTTTAGTTATTACACATGTATCGAAGAGTACCTTACTCTAAACATATAATGCTTTGGCCAAAGATTTTAGTAACAATCCGACGAGAGGCCATGGGTATACATCTCCTCGCAAGGAGTGATGAATCCTTTATAGGCTATTCAAACACCTTCGATCACTTCGACTTATACCCAATCATCCCGTGTCCACATCTCCTTAGAGATGCTTGCTTAAGACGTCAAAGCATAAGTCTTTATGATCAAGATGACTTGAATACCGCAAGTCAAAGGAACATCGCACTTAAGCTGCAGTAAGAACTTCATTGACATATCTATATATGCAGAGAACCATATGAAGTCTTACGGCTGGTCACTCCAATGAACTATTTACCATAACTAGCATCCACGATTAACTTCAGGCATCACAATGTCCCCAGCCAGTGAGAATCAGCTGCTTGGATACACCAAGGAGTATACCTCGTGCTAGTCTCGACAAAATAAATGGTGTCCAAATCCATCAATTCATCGACTAGGGATAATTCCGATACATCACAATTACACATGTAGAGATACTCACTAGTTGTGATCCAATCACAAATTCTCTCATGCTGTGAATCGTATCGTGGACATTCAATAAATGAGTTTAAGATCTAATCAAATACATGAAAACATGTATACTCAAATAGTGAATCTTCATTTATCATATAAATGATTCAAACATAAGGTGATTGCCTTAGGACATCTCTCATATATCACTAACAATCATGTTATCAGTTACTTGTAGAGTATAAGTAGAGGCTCACAACCGAGATGGTTTTGGACACACCATTGGTATGGTGGTAGTGTGATTTGGTTGTAGTGTGATTTGGTATTGGTTTGTCTTAACCATAGAATTACACTAGTACACTTTGTGTGTATTGAGCAGGACTGACTTAGAGGTGATTCGATTTATTGCTGACTACATAATTGAATCGAACCTTGGATATTATTGTGTACATGTTTTTAATCCCGATATAATAACGGGCACATATACTTTGTATTTTTTTTTTTGATTTACCAATGGACGAGATTTATAGAGTAAATCGATAGGCTCGGTAAGTTGGGAAATGATATTATTTATATGGTGTGCTATTGATTATAGGAGGAAACCGTGTCCTATATATTAGGATGATGATGTCCCCTTGAGGAGCTCATAAGGTTCATCATGTAAACCCTGCAGGTGGACTTGGTCCGACATGATGATAAGGTTGAGTGATACTACTCATGGAGTTAGATGTTGATTAAATAATTGTCAGTAAGTTAATTAATTGACGGATATTCGAGATCATAAACATGGGGAGATATTTGTACAATTAATATATGGAGCCCATATTTATTTATGGGGGTTGGTGAGGTAAATTAATGATAATCCTCTAGTAGAATGGATTATCATTAATGGATCAGACTTTATGTGGGCTAGATCTATTGGGTGGCCAAGATCCAACTCCTCCTCATGGTCCCTATTGTAGCCTATTAAAATCCTCATGAAAGCCTAGATCCGACAGTGGAGATTGAAAGGAGGCTTAAGCCTAGCTCTATAAAAGGAGGGCTAAGGGCTTGGGCGTGGATATCTTTTGGGAGATTTGGGTTTTGGAGTTGAGCGGCAAGGCTTCTAGGGTTTTGGAGTTTTGCTAGGGTTTGGGGTGGAAAGCATTGGTTGCTAGGGTTTGCTCCTCCTAGGGCCGGCGGCAACAAGGTTGGAGGCTTAGGTTTTCTTCTTCTCCTCCTTCACTTGGTCGGTGACTCTTTCCCTCAAGCTTTGCCCGGCGCCCTCTCCTCTCCTTTGGCCGGCGGCAACCTTTCTTTAAGGTTGGCCGACGCTTCTTCATCCTCTCCTTTGCCGGCGACAACATCAAGTTCCTTGCCTTGGTGGTCGGTTCTAGATAGGAGAAGAAGTTTTGTTTTATTTTTCCCTTTGTTCGGAGCGATCAAGGAAGGAAAGAACGTGATCTAGGAGGCTTCGACTTTTGTAAGATCATCGCCCACACTGTTAGTGAAAGCCCTAGAGTTAATCATGTGATGATTGTTGTATGAACTTTATTGTATCATATTCCTATTTATAAAGGCATGGTTATTATATTTACTTGTATTGGTGCCAAATAAATAAGTATAATAATGTCCTTGAGTAGAAGGTTCTTATCTATATCAATCGATTGGTTGAATCGATAATGAGATGATATAGAGAACACTACTCTTAATCATTCTTAGTCAAGTATTAACATTCAGGGACAATGTTAATGCATAGAGACTAGCATGTAGGTCAACTCGATGACTTGATCTCACAAGTCATGAATATGAGATATCAAGTTGACACATGGGTATGCATTGGAGAATGTCTACTGAATGACCTTCCATGAGAAAGTATCATGGATCATTATATGAGTGTCATATACTTTCTCTTATGACTATTAGTCCTTAGAACCTGAAGTCACCATGGTTCCCTACATAAGGAGTTGCATACTTTGGCTTCGTCAAACGTCACCCGTAAATGGGTGGACTAGAAAGGTGATTACTGTGTATGTAACAAATTATGCGGAGGGATGTGAGTGATGTAGATGAGATCTATCCCTCCTATATGACGGAAGTGACATCGTTATTCTTGATAGAGTGAGACCACGAAGTGCATGGTCATGCCCAAATGAGTCAATATGAGAAATTGAGCTCATTTGATTAGAGTGAGTCTACTTGGAGTTCAAGATATAGATTGTACCGAGGATGACACGATCTATGCCTCAATTGGTCAATCTAGATGTCAAGGATAGAGGGACATTGTCACATATTGTGAGAGTCACAATTAGTAGTCACAAAGGTGATGTTGGATATCAACATTCTTGTATCTTGGGCAGCAATGATATGTTGTTAGATACCGCTCATTGCTTATGTTCCTAAATCGGTTTAGGAGCATTGCCAATGTTACAAGAACCTATATGGTCACACACAAAGGGCAATTAGATGGAGATTAGGTTCATATGATGAACAATGAGGATTAGGTTCATGGGATGAACCAAATTGGATTAAGAGTAATCCAAATTAGACTAATTTATTTAGACTCAATTTGATTCAAGTGTTAAATGTGTCTAATTTAGATTTGATTCATTGAGTCAATTTAAATTAATGAATAGAGATTCATTAAATCAAATTGACTTGAATCAAGTGGTTAGATTTGATCAACCATGGGAGATAAGAGGTCAAGTTTGACTTGACTTGAGAGGGAAGATGAATGATCAATTTTGACTTAACTAATTGTCATGTCATGGTGACTTGGCATGGGGGCCGACCAATGATAATGTTCCACATCATCATGGACTTATCATGGGGTGCCACCTCATGAGAGAGACCAAGAGCCATTGACTCTTAGAGTTTCATGCATGCATGTAACCCCCCCCCCCCTCCTCCCTCCATGAAGTGGCTGAGCACTATTGATGTGGGTTATGAGTGGGAAGTTAATTTGTGTAACTTCATTATCTTCTTCCTTGGTTCTTCCCTCAAGCTCTCCCCTTTCTCTTCCTCATCTTGCCATGGACTTCAAGGAGTGCTAGCACACTCAAGATTGTCTTTTCTCCACCTATTGCTTGTGTGGATATCAATAGAGGAGTGTACACTTGACACTCTCGAGTTCCGGCAATCCGTTTGGACAAGCAGGATAAGCGAAGGGAATCCTTCAAGGGTAAACTCTTATCATGTAGATCTAGAGTAGATCTAAATGTATATACATGTAGTTTTTATTTACCTTCACACAGATCTGAAGCCGACTTCCGGGGTTTCCGCAATGCAAAAAATGATTTTTACGGCTCGGATAGTCCAACAGTGGTATCAAAGCCGCATGCGAAGCATGTATGTGTTTTATTTTTGTAGTTTTTGTATTAGATATAAAAATTATAGACCTATAAGTTTCTGTAAATTTCCTATTCTTATATAATTTTTGGGTATTTTTCTCGAAGAGTCGAAGCAACAAGTGTTGGGACACTTGTAGGCTTCAACCACCGAGAAAAACTCTCCAGAATGGTGAAATCTCGCTTTAGGTTTTTGGGACAGTGACTTAAGTCACTGTAAGATCAAGATGGGACACTCGCAAAGTTCATTTTGTGAGTAGGGGCACTACCTCTAACCTCGAAAGGGGCATTGTCCCACGATCGCGCCTGAAAACTGCTTAGCGAAACTATTACGGAGAGGTGACTCATAAAATTGAAAAAAAATAGAAAAAATTATATAAATTTCTGTAAAAATACATAATTTATAATTATGTATAATTCTGTGATGTTCATGACCCATGAACCCCAATATGATTGGATGATAAATGTGTTGTAATTCATAATACGACTTGCGCGCCGTTTTTGTGGTTGTGCATGTTGTATAGGGTATGCGACCTGCGCGTCGTGCCTCTTCTTTTAAAATTCCAGTTGTAAATAGTTTTAGACTCAAATGTAACTCGATTTTCATGTTTGTAATGTACAAAAATGGAGCGGTTGAAGGTCCACTAGTAGACGGAGTTACGAGGAGGGTACCGACGACACATGGCGGTCAAAGGAGGCGCTTGGAGAAGCCGCTAACCCTAGGTTGACCGTCCGATCTTCTCATTGGCATGAGAAGATCGTAGTAGGGCCATGACCACATCACAATTAATTTATATATATATATATATATATATGATGATATATATATATATATATATATATATATATATATATATATATATATATATATATATATATATATATATATATATATTTGTTTTGCTTGTATGTATGTGATGCATGCTAGTAAATTTTGCTTGTATGTATATGATGCATGCTAGTATATTGCTTGTATGTATGTGATGCATGCTAGTGTAGGGTAATAAAGGCCTTGATGAGTATATGATACACATTCACGATTAGATTAGATCTTAATCGAATCAACTCAAAAAATGCCTACCAAGTTTTGATACCCTTCACTACCTCGATCATTTGTTGTTGTTGAATCTGCCAAAGCAGAGCAACGAATATTATCTTGGTAAGGTGAGGAGGGACAATCTTGGTCCCGCCTATCAAAGCTTGGGTGAGAGTAAGCTCAATTAGATTGAGTAAAACTAGTTAACTCAATTGGATCGAGTAAAACTATAGACATATTCCAACCGTTGAAAAGATAGGATAAGATCGCATTTGGACTAAATCTCGTTCTATCCTTGATAAGGACAAGCTCAATGGAGCTAATTTCCTGTACTAGTACAGGAACCTGAGAATCGTTCTCACCCAAAAAAGGAAACTGTACGTCCTGGAGTAGCCCATTCCGGAGGCACCTCCTGCCACTGCCTCGCGAACTGACAAAGATGCTTACAAGAAGCATCAAGATGATGCATTAGATGTGTCATTCTCATGCTCACGACCATGAACTCTGAGCTTCAAAAGCAATATGAGTTCATGAATGCTTTTGATATGGTTGAACATCTTCGTCAACTATATCAAGGACAAGCAAGGCACGAGAGATATGAGATCTCTAAAGCATTGTTTCAGTCCAAGATGCAAGATGTGACTCCCATAGGTCCATATGTACTCAAGATGATTGGGTACATAGAAAACCTACAGAGGTTGGGATTTCCACTTGGCTAAGAGCTGGCCACTAACTTGATCTTGCATTCTTTGCCACAAAGCTACAATCAATTTGTCATGAATTACAACATGAATGAAATTGATAAGCCACTACCTGAGATGCTCAGCATGTTGAGAACTGCTTAGCTCAACCTTAAGAAGGGAAAATCTGATGCCATTTTGATGGTGCAAAAGAAGAAAGGAAAGGGCAAGCCTAAAGGTAAGGGAAAGTCCCAAGCCAAGGGCAAAGGCAAAGAACTTAAACCCAATGGAGGGGTGGCCAAGGAAGGGGCTTGCTTCCACTGCAAGGAAGCTGAACACTGGAAGCGTAACTGCAAAGCTTACTTGGAAGATCTTAAGAAGAAGAGAAGTGAGACTTCTACTTCAGGTATAAATGTTATAAAAGTCAATATATCTATTTCTTCATCATGGGTATTAGATACCGGATGTGCATCTCACATTTGTACTAATGTGCAGGCGCTGAGAAATAGCAGGGCATTGACAAAGGGCGAGGTGTACCTACGAGTAGGCAATGGAGCAAGTGTTGCTGTTGTTGCTGTAGGAACTTATGATCTATCTCTGCCCTCTGGGCTTGTACTAGAACTAGATGAATATTGTTATGTGCCTGCTTTGACTAAGAACATATTTTCAGTTTCTTGTTTGGACAAGAAAGGATTTTCATTTATAATAAAAAACAAATATTGTTCAGTTTATTTAAATGATATGTTCTATTGTAATGCACCTTTAATAAACGGACTCTACATTCTAGACTTAGAGAGCCCCATTTATAACATAAGTACCAAAAGGTTCAAGTCAAATGAGTTGAACCAAACCTATCTCTGGCATTGTCGCTTAGGTCACATAAATGAGAGTCGCTTATCCCAGCTCCATAAGGATGGGTTGCTGGACTCATTTGATTTTGAATCATATAAGACATGCGAGTCTTGCCTTCTAGGCAAGATGACCATGACTCCCTTTAGTGGACACAGCAAGAGAGCAATAGACTTGTTAGGACTTATACATAGTGATGTATGCGACCCTTTCAATGTTGCTGCTAGAGGTGGTTATAGGTACTTCATTATATTTACTGATGACTTTAGTAGATATGTTTATGTGTATCTGATGATACATAAAATAGAATCCTTTGAAAAGTTCAAAGAATTCAATAATGAAGTACAAAACCAACTTGGCAAGAGTATTAAGATACTTCGATCAGATCGAGGTGGTGAATACCTTAGCCATGAGTTTCATGACTATCTAGATGAGTGTGGGATTCTATCCCAACTCACTCCTCTTAGAACACTACAGTGGAATGGTGTATCCGAAAGGAGGAATCATACGCTATTAGATATGGTACGATCTATGATGAGTCACACAGATCTTCCTATATCCTTTTGGGGATATGCTCTAAACACAGCAGCCTTCACTCTTAACCGTATACCATTCAAGGTTGTGATAAAGACACCATATACGATATGGACAGGGAGAAATCTTAAGATGTCTTTCATGAGTATTTGGGGTTGTGAGGCTTACGTTCGACGTCAAGTCTCAGACAAACTGGGACCCAAATCCGATAAGTGCTATTTTATTGGATATCCCAAGGAGACGAAGGGATATTACTTCTACATTCCCAGTCAACACAAAGTGTTTTTGGCAAAGACTGGGGTATTTCTAGAAAGGGATTTTGTTTCTAGAAAAACTAGTGGGAGTACGTTCGATCTTGAAGAAATTCAAGATAAGGACCATAGCATTAAGGCCTTGATGGAGGTTGAACAGGAATCACAAAGTGTTGTGGGTGATGAGTTTGTTGCACAAAGAGTTGTGGAACAACCACCTGTTCAGGTAGACCTACCTCTTCACAGGTCTGATAGGGTACATCATCAGCTTGAGAGATACTCATTTCTCTTGTTTGACCATGATGACGTTATGCTTATTGAGAATGAGTCTACCTCCTATCAGGAAGCTGTGATGAGCCCAGATTCTGAGAAATGGCTAGAGGCCATGAGATCCGAGATGGAATCCATGTACACCAACCAAGTATGGACTTTGGTTGATCCACCTGAAGGCGTCAAACCCATTGGGTGTAAGTGGGTCTTTAAGAGAAAGACTAACATGGATGGACTTACGCATACCTATAAGGGTCGATTGGTGGCTAAAGGTTTCAAGCAAATTCATGGTATTGACTATGATGAAACCTTTTCTCCAGTGGTGATGTTTAAGTCCATTTGGATCATGCTTGCTATTGCAGCGTACCACGATTATGAGATCTGACAGATGGATGTCAAAACAGCATTTCTGAATGAAAACTTGCTCGAGGATGTGTACATGACACAGTCTGAGGGTTTTGTGGATCCACAACATACTAGGAAAGTATGCAAGCTACAAAAGTCTATTTATGGGCTGAAGCAAGCTTCTCGGAGCTGGAATCTTTGATTCGATGATGCAATCAAATAGTTTGGTTTCATCAAGAATGAAGATGAACCCTGTGTCTACAAGAGGGTTAATAGGAACACAGTTGTCTTCCTTGTATTGTATGTGGATGACATACTACTCATTGAGAATGACATCCCTTCGCTACAGTCTGTGAAGACTTAGCTGGGGACGTGCTTCTCAATGAAGGACTTAGGTGAAGCAGCCTGTATTCTAGGCATTAAGATCTATAGATATAGATCTAAGAGATTGCTTGGCCTAAGTCAGAGTACATATATTGACACGGTATTACTATAGTTTTCCATGAAGAATTCCAAGAAGGGACTTCTGCCGATGACACATGGTGTGAGTCTTTCGAAGACTCAAAGTCTCTCTTCTAGAGAACAGAGAGACCACATGGATAAGATCCCTTATGCATCTTCTATAGGATCTATAATGTACGCCATGCCGTGTACTCGTCCTAATGTCTCGTATGCTTTGAGCATGACGAGTAGATACTAGTCAGATCCAGGTGAGCATCACTGGATAGCAGTCAAGAATATTCTTAAGTACTTGAGAAGGACTAAAGAATATGTCTTGATATTTGGAGGCGATAAGGAGCTAGCTGTAAAGGGTTACAATGATGCCAGCTTCCAAACTGACCAGGATGATTATAAATCACAGTCAGGGTTCGTGTTTTGCTTGAATGGTGGCGCTGTGAGCTGGAAGTGTTCGAAGCAGGACACAGTTGCTGATTCTACAATAGAGGCCGAGTATATCGCTGCATCAGAGGCAGCAAAGGAGCAGTTTGGATCCGCAAGTTCATTACTGAGCTTGGGGTGGTTCCTAGCATAGCAGATTTTATAGATCTCTATTTTGACAACAATGGAGCGATTGCGCAGGCTAAGGAACCTCGCTCACACCAGCGGACCGAACACATACTACGACACTTTCATCTCATTCGAGAGATTATCGATAGAGGAGATGTGAAGATTTGCAGAGTACCCACAAAGGCTAACATCGCAGATCCCTTGACCAAGGCTTTGGCACAGAAAAAGCATGATGGTCACACTAGGTCATTGGGTATTAGATACTACAGTGATTGGCACTAGTGCTAGTGGAAGATTGTTAATGAAAGCCCTAAAGTCAATCATGTGATGATTTTTGTATGGACTTTATTGAATCATATTCCTATTTATAAAGGCATGGTTATTATATTTACTTGTATTGGTGCCAAATAACTAAGTATAATAACGTCCTTGAGTAGAAGGTTCTTATTTATATCAATCGATTGATTGAATGGATAATGATATAATATAGAGAACACTACTCTTAATCATTCCTAGTCAAGTATTAATATTCATGGACAATGTTAATGCGTAGAGACTAGCATGTAGGTCAACTCGATGACTTGATCTCACAAGTCATGGATATGAGATATCAAGTTGACACATGGGTATGCATTGAAGAATGTATACTGAATGACTTGCCATGAGAAAGTATCATGGATTGTTATATGAGTGTCATATACTTTCTCATGTGACTATTAGTATGACTATTAGTCTTTAGAACCTGAAGTCACCATGGTTCCCTACATAAGGAGTTGCATACTTTGGCTTCGTCAAACGTCACCCGTAAATGGGTGGACTATAAAGGCGATTACTGGGTATGTAACAAATTATGCGTTGAGATGTGAGTGATGTAGATGAGATCTATCCCTCCTATATGACGGGAGTGACATCGTTATTCTTGATAGAGTGAGACCACGAAGTGCATGGTCATGCCCAAATGAGTCAATATGAGATATTGAGCTCATTTGATTAGAGTGAGTCTACTTGGAGTTTAAGATATAGATTGTATCGAGGATGACACGGTCTATGCCTCAATTGGTCAATCTAGATGTCAAGGATAGAGGGACATTGTCACATATTGTGAGAGTCACAATTAGTAGTCACAAAGGTGATGTTGGATCTCAACATTCTTGTATCTTGGGCAGCAATGATATGTTGCTAGATACCGCTCATTGCTTATGTTCCTAAATCGGTTTAGGAGCATTGCCAATGTTACAAGAACCTATATGGTCACACACAAAGGGAAATTAGATGGAGATTAGGTTCATATGATGAACAATGAGGATTAGGTTCATGGGATGAACCAAATTGGATTAAGAGTAATCCAAATTAGACTAATTGAGTTCGACTCAATTTGATTCAAGTGTTAAATGTGTCTAATTTAGATTTGATTCATTGACTCAATTTAAATTAATGAATAGAGATTCATTAAATAAAATTGACTTGAATCAAGTGGTTAAATTTGATCAACCATGGGAGATAAGAGGTCAAGTTTGACTTAACTTGAGAGGGAAGATGAATGGTCAATTTTGACTTGACCAATTGCCATGTCATGGTGACTTGGCATAGGGGTCATCCAATGATAATGTTCCACATCATCATGGACTTATTATTGGGTTCCATCTCATGAGGGAGACTAAGATCCATTGGCTCTTGGAGTTACATGCATGCATGTAACCCCCCCCCCCTCCATGAAGTGGTCGGCCACTATTTATGTGGGTTATGAGTGTGAAGTTAATTTGTGTAACTTCATCATCTTCTTCCTTGGTTCTTCCCTCAAGCTCTTGTCTTTCTCTTCCTCATCTTGCCGTGGACTTCAAGGAGTGCTAGCACACTCAAGATTGTCTTTTCTTCACCTATTGCTTGCGTGGATACCAATAGAGAAGTGTACACTTGACACTCTCGAATTCCGACAATCTGTTTGGACGAGTGGGATAAGCGAAGGACATCGCTTCAAGGGTAAACTCTTATCATGTAGATCTAGAGTAGATCTAAAGGTATTAAATACTTACATGTAGTTTTTATTTACCTTCGCATGGATCCGTCACCGACTTTCAGAGTTTCCACAACGCAAAATGCAATTTTTGTGGCTCGGATAGTCCAACACACACGACGTCCAAAAGGATGAAGGACATACAATAGAAGACCTCGAGGTAAACAAGAGGTATAATTCTTGTTTAAGTATGTTTTCTTATTCTATGCAAATTGTATGTATGGTATGTGGCTAATTTACTTGGACCCCGAAGACAAACACAAAAACCGGCGATCCGTACATCGTCTATTCTGCGGCTAATCGAAGAAAAGGGGTAGGTTACTTGAACAATAAGTTTGTTCAAGTGACCACTCTATTCGAATAGCACGACGATGGATCAGTTGCTTGGGTAATCTCTCTTTATCAAGGATTATTTTTTTTAATCCGGAGACGTAGATGGGATCGCCATGCACTAGCGACCGAGGTGGGAAGCGAAGTTTCCTCCCTTCAATTGGTATCAGAGCTTCGGTTCCAAAACCTTCAAGTGGTTTCAGAGCCACGGTTTCCTGTTTTGTGTGTTTAGGATTCGGTTACTTTTATGCAATTTTCATATATTGTATGTGCCAGATGATAGTAGGATGTGCGTAGGCTAACTTTTTTGTTGCAGGCATAAGATCCAACTATTATGGCCATATGTGTGTGTATGTGATTGAATGTGTGTATTTGTATTATTATTTGAATCCTCGGGGTTGACGAGGCTAGTATTTAATTTTTGTAATTAAGTATGACATTGTTTAGCCACTCTTTTATTTTAGTTTACTTTCGATCTAGATTTCATGTACACTCCTTCGTGGAGTATAGGATCGATGGATGTAAATTAAAATAATTTTTCTCGGCTCAGATCTCCGGATGGCTTGTACATGGCATAGGGAGGAGCGGACAAGATGGCGATACGACGGGAGGCATATTGGAGAACAAAAGCCATAATAGTCAAAAAATATTTTTTCATATTTATTGCTTCTTGTTTGATATGCATGTCGTGTACTAGGGAAATTCCTCAATTTTGAATTACTAAGTGGGAGAGGGATATTTTTTAAAATTCCCATGACCTCCATTACGATTTGACATGTGATGCAAACAAACTTGTGCGTCGTCTCTGAGTGCCTTCCTCCCCATCGGATGAGTTTGTTTTGCGGATCACAAGGTCGAATATGGTTATAGGAAATTATTTAGAAGTGTGTGTACTTCCCCATCGGAAGGCACATAACCTGAGATAATTACCTTGGTACCAAGTAATGGTGAACACTTAGATGCAAATAGGAGTATCCTCCCCATCGGAGTCACTGCTTTTATTTGTAGGGCCGAAGAGGAACCAACTATTAATTTTATTTATCAAAAAGTTAGGTTGACAAGATAGTAAAATTAATGGGTAAAACCTCCTCTTATAAATGTAGAATTTGTATACGTCCACACGATCATGGCATACAATATTCTCGGTGTTTTTAGGTGTTGGTTGATTTTAAAGTTTTATTGTTTGAGGAATCAATAATTTTTTGAAATCTAATGTTTTGATCTATGCGATTCTTAGGTTTTTCAAAAATGACTTTCAACCCGCTTGCTGTGATACTAAAAGAGAATAAACTTACTGAACCCAATTATGTTGATTGGAAGAGGAATCTTGATATTGTCTTGACTGCTGAGGAGTACAAATATGCACTCTTCGAAGAGTGTCCTCCTAAGCCTACGGATGATTCTAGGGAAAAGGAGAAGGAGAGTTATAAGAAGTGGATAAAGGTTGATGAGATGGAGCGGTATTACATTTTGGCTTATATGTGAAATGTATTGCAACATCAACATTGTCACGCCCGCCCTTTTCCGACCAGAAGTCCGGAATCCGGAGCGGCGCGTGACGCGACCGTACATACATACATTTCTTACAACGGAAGACTTTATACATTCTTCGTACTTCTTACAGCGGAAGACTTTAGACACATTTTTTTTTCTTCTTTTAAAACATAAACATGCATTGACATATATATATATACTTCTTCTTCTTAACATAGAGCATGCATCATAACATATATAGATACTTCTTTTTTACTTCTTCCTTACTTCTTCTTATTAGCATAGAGCATGCATCATAACATATATAGATACTTAGTGCTTAGTTCAAGTTCATAAACATCATCATCGTAAGGAGACATAAATAAGGACCTCCATAAACGTCATCATCATAGGGAAACATATATATAAGGACATAACGGATCTTCTCCACCATGCCACTACCACACACATTTGGCCCCTCCTGCTGCTCCCTTTAGTTTATCCATCCCTTACCCTTATCTGCAGTACGAGGGAAAGATAAACTATAAGCACATAGGCTTAGTAAGATCCTGTCCTACTCACAAAACCCATATATCGACATTAATCATGGCATGTAACATTCATAACATATAAGCAGCATAACATGTAACATACATGACGTAAGCAACTTAACATGTAGCATAAGTAACCTAAGTAAACATAACATGTAACATATATATATCATAGTAGCATATCACATAAATACATATCAAACACAACATACATCATATGTATCATGGTAGCATAAACATGACATATCAAACATGACATACATCATATGTAACATAGCAGCATAAACATGACATATCAAACATAACATACATCATATGTAACATAGCAGCATAAACATGACATATCAAATATAACATGCAACATATATATGACATATCAACATAGCATGTGAACATAACCACCAAATCATATAAACATATGCAGGATGCTTTTTGAAAACATATTTTATAGGTACGTAACATAATCTCAACATATTTGGGCCCGACATTGTACCACTTCTTCATTATCATAGCGCGCATCCCTAAATAGACCCGAGGTAGCAAGTCTCGAACCTACTAGGTTACTAGGCCCGATCTTAGTCCGTCGACCTAGGGCAATCGTCATAGCGTAGAAGTCCATCCTAGGCCCGAGTCTTACTCCATCGACCTAGGGCATCTTGGAGCCCATCCCGTACTAGGCCCGATCTTAGTCCGTCGACCTAGGGGCAATCATACATAGAGGCCCATCATAGGCCCGAGTCTTATTCCATCGACCTAGGGCATCTTAGGAGCCCATCCCTTTGGACCTTGTTAAGGTCTTGGTACAAGCCATGCAGAAGGTAAAATACTTATATGCTTTTATTATAACATAGCTTATTTCATTTTGCAAACATAGCATACTTCATTTCCTAACACATCATACTTCACTTTGTGAACATATCATTTTTCATTTCATAACATATCATACTTCATTTCATAATCATATCATATTCATTTCATGAACATATCGTTTTTCATTTCATAATCATATCGTATTTCATTTCATAACATATCTTAAATATCACATACACATAGGGCATGGCATAAGGCATAAACATCAAGAGTAGGTAAACACTAACCTAAAGCATGTTATCTTCATCTAGCATCATTTAATATCATAAGTCAACATGAATTCACCCAACATAAAACACATGTTAACCTAACCTAGAGCATGTTAAAGGACAATGGTTGGCCGAATGGTTCGTGTAGGTTTTTAGGGCTAGTCTTTTAACCTAATTCAATTAACATACTAACAACATCATATGCATACAAACATGGAATAAAACTTCATTGGAGCATCCATAAAAGAGGGGTGGCCGAATGGTCCTTGTAGGTTTTTAGGGCTAGTCTTTTAACCTAATTCAATTAACATACTAACAACATCATATGTATACAAACATGGAATAAAACTTCATTGGAGCATCCATACAAGAGGGGTGGCCGAATGGTCCTTGTAGGTTTTTAGGGCTAGGCTTTTACCCTAATTCAATTAACATACTAACAACATCATATTCACACAAACATGGAATAAAACTTCATTGGAGCATCCATACATGGGGGGTGGCCGAATGGTCCTTGTAGGTTTCTAGGGTTAACCTTTAACCTAATTCACTCTACACCTTAACTTCATCATGTGGATGTAAGGATAAGGTATAGAACTTCAATAAAACACCAAAAATCCATGTTGGCCGAATGGTTCATGGAGACTTTTAGGGTTAACTTTTAACCTAATCCATTTTACATCTTAACATCATCATATACTTACAAAACATAGCCTAGAACTTCATTGAAACATCCAAAACATAGCTTGGCCGAATGGATCATGGAGATTTCTACACAAAACAATCAACCGGGAGCTACTCGTATGCAGGTGAGGGATACTTACATCCTTCGCTTTGCTTTTAGTGGGAAGATGTCCTAAGGAAAACCAAACCTAGCCCTTGCTTCTTGCTTGGATGAGTTTCGGCCAAGATGGAGAGGGAGCCCTAGAATTTGGTGAGGAAGAAGAAGAGGAGGAGAAATGAAGTTTTGATAACTCATGCCCCCTCATTCCCCCTATTTATTCATTTGAAGAGTCCCTTGATCTCCCTTACACTTAACCATAATTTCCCCTATTCCTCTAATGATATAATCCTATTGGGCTTTTGGTTAGTGGGTGCATCTATAGGGCTTGGCTATCTCTAGAGGTTTGGGGTTCAATTCCTAGGCCTTGCATTTCTTTTTGGCTTATTTTCTTTTATTTTTGAAAAGGCCCACATAAAGCCCATTATCATAAAGCCAAAAAATCTTGTAAAATTGCTAGAAATTTTACGAGCGTTACAAACATCAAGCCATGCCCACTGCTTATGACATGATGCTCAATCTCAAGGAGCTTTTCAGACACCATAATCGAGTTGCTAGGCAGGAAGCCATGAGGAACTTGATGACGACCACCATGATCGAGGGAACACTTGTGAGGGATCATGTTCTCAAGATGATGGCTCATTTGAATGAGTTGGAAGTCCTTGGAGCTGAGATCGATGGGAAAACCCAGGTTGATATCATTGTCCAGTCTCTACCTAGGAGTTTTGAGCAGTTTCACCTGAACTACAACATGAATAAAAGGTTGTATTCGTTGGTGGAGCTTCTGACAGAACTCCAGGCGACAGAGGGGCTTTTTCGTTAGAGTGCTCAGGTTCAGGCCATGGTTGCCCAAAAGTTTTCTACTTTTAAGCCGAAAGGAAAGAAGAAGAAGAAACAAGGTGGGGCAAAGGTGGCAGGAAGATCTCAGGGAGGAGTGAAGAAGTCGAAAGGCAAGTGCTTCACTTGCAAGCAGACTGGACATTGGAAGAAGGACTGCCCCAACCAGAAGCAGAACAAAGGTATATCTTCTGGTCTAGTCATTGAAACATATTTAGCGGTGTTATCTACCGACACCTGGTGTGTAGATACGGGAGCCACATATCATGTCTGCAATACTTTGCAGGGGTTCCAGGAAACTAGATGACTGGCTGAGGGGGAGATTACTGTTTACTTGGGCGATGCTACGAAGGTGGCGACTGTTGCAGTGGGAGATGTTTATTTGTATTTTGATAGAAATAAAACTTTGGTTCTAAGAAATTGCCTTTATGTACCTTTATTTAGAAAGAATTTGATTTCGGTTTCTAAATTGTTTATGGATGGATATTCTATTTCTTTTAATGACAGAGTTGTTATAAAAAGGAATAGAGAGATTATCTGTTTTGGTGTATTGATAGGAAATTTATATACCCTTGAACCAAAAGCTCCCACAATACAAATAGAAGTAAATAACTCATCTTCTAATTCTAATAAGAGAAAAGAACCTTCGAAAATGAACCAAACATATCTTTGGCATCTATGGTTAGGTCATATTAACCTAAGTAGAATTCAAAGGTTGGTAGCTGATGGACCTTTGGGTTCATTAGTGGTGGAAGATTTCCCAACCTGCGAATCTTACTTGGAAGGTAAAATGACCAAGAGGCCTTTTAAGGCCAAGGGGTATAGAGCCAAAGATGTGTTGGAATTGGTTCATTCTGATTTGTGTGGTCTTATGTCTATCCAGGAAAGAGGTGGTTTTGAATATTTTGTTGGGTTTCCGGCACCGCGGCGTGTGTGTGTTCGATCATGTTTCGTAAACATGAACACAGCGGAAGCAATAAAAATAATAAATACTCCTATTTATTACAACACACACAACACACGCATGCATATTACAACAAGTGTAGACATAACCGTAAATTTAAATTTGCAATAAAAGGAAATTTATCTACGTTATACCTTTCGTATGACGTGTAGCGGGAACGGCATCAACCGGAACGATCCTCGCTAGAATCGTCTCTATCCGTATCCATGCCGAGTTCCTCGGGATGACTTCATTAAGCCACGAGCTTCGTCTTCATACGGGTTACTAGCCTCGTGTTGAAGACGACGTGATCGAGAGATGATCACGATCCGAATCCAAATTCGGATCCAAAACGAGTCCTCAAAACTCGCTTCTCCGGAGAGGTATTCGTCAACCGATTGACGAATCCTTCGTCCTCCACCTCAGAGGATTACCGGAGATCGAATCCCCGGTAAGTTATCCGCTGTCGGAGCTCTAACCATCGTCCAAACGACGCTCCGACGAGAGGAGAAGAAGCTGTCCAGAAAACTGGACAGCTTGGTGGAGGAGTAGGCGCCGGCGAAAACAAGGAAGCCAAGTGCTCACCTTTTCGCTGAGGCCTAGGAAGATCACCGGAGGGTCGCCGGAGAATCACCGGCTGAAGCTTGGGCGGCACACCTAGGTTGGGCGGCAACTCCAACTAGGGTTTGGATTAGTTAGGGCTTAACAATCCCTTAAGCCCTCTTTTATAGAGAACTAATTCTCTTAATGGTTAATGGATCATATCCATAAAGCCCGTTAACCCTCTCCATTAAGATAAGTTAAAATAAACCAAATCATGATGGTTTATTTTAAGTTAAAACGAACCGAACCAACTTTTGCTTCATTCGTTTAAAATAAACCAAACCCTTTGGTTTATTCTCCTCCATTGGATTAGAACCAAACCATTTTGGTTCGTCCATTATGTCTTCATAAGACACGACCCATCCACGCTTCCATTGTGACTGAAACGATTTCATGCTCGCTTTATGTTTGGTCCAACCAAACCTAGTTTCTCTCGGTCTGAGAATCCCATTCTCAATCTCGTTTTAAATCCTTTGGATTACGCTCGTTGTGCGTGTGACAAAATAGGTTTGGCCAAAGACTCCACATGTATCGAAGAGTACCTTACTCTAAACATGTAATGCTTTGGCCAAAGACTTTAGTAACAATCCGACGAGAGGCCATGGGTATACATCTCCTCGCAAGGAGTGGTGAATCCTTTATAGGCTATTCAAACACCTTCGATCACTTCGACTTATACCCAATCATCCCGGGTCCACATCTCCTTAGAGATGCTTGCTTAAGATGTCAAAGCATAAGTCTCTATGATCAAGATGACTTGAATACCGCAAGTCAAAGGAACATCGCACTTAAGCCACAATAAGAACTTCATTGACATATCTATATATGCAGAGAACCATATGAAGTCTTACGGCTGGTCACTCCAATGAACTAGTTACCATAACTAGCATCCACGATTAACTCTGGACATCACTATGTCTCCAGCCAGTGAGAATCAGCTGCTTGGATACACCAAGGAGTATACCTCGTGCTAGTCTCGACAGAATTGATGGTGTCCAAATCCATCAATTCATCGGCTAGGGATAATTCCGATACATCACAATTACACATGTAGAGATACTCACTAGTTGTGATCCAATCACAAATTCTCTCATGCTGTGAATCGTATCATGGACATTCAGTAAATGAGTTTAAGATCCAATCAAATACAAGAAACATGTATACTCAAATAGTGAATCTTCATTTATCATATAAATGGTTCATACATAAGGCGATTGCCTTAGGACATCTCTCATATATTACTAACAGACTCCCACTTGGCCTAATGCCAATCGCTACGGTATCCAATACCATAAGCTCTAACATGACCCTCAAACTTACTTTGAGGTAATGCTTTAGTCAAAGGATCCGCTAAGTTCCTTTTCGATTAGGAATTTTCTCGATTTGTATTCGTTCCCTCGGTAGTCTCTCTGATAAGATGATAAGCGTGAAGCACATGTTTGGATCATTGATGAGACCACATCAAGTTCATAGATGAACTACTTGATCCAAACCGCTTCCTTTGCTGCTTCCAAAGCTGCAACGTATTCTGCCTTAGTGGCAGAATCCGCTATAGCGTCAAGCTTGGAACCTTTCCAACTTATTGCGCCTCCATTCTAGGTGAATACATGCCCAGACTGAGACATGGAATCATCCTTGTCTGTCTGAAGCTGGCATCCGTATACCCGCGTATCACCATGTCCCCTTCTCCATATATTAGGACCACATCCTTAGTTCTTATCAAGTACTTAAGGATCGTCTTAATAGCCGCCCAATGATCCATTCCTGGATCGGACTGGTATCTGCTCGTGACACTCAGAGCGTACGACACATCGGGTCTTGTACATAACATAGCATACATGATAGATCCTATTGCGGATGCATAGGGAATCTTACTCATGCAAATCCTCTCGTCTTCTATGCGCGGACACATAGACTTCGAAAGGTGTACCCCATGCCTGATGGGTAAGAAACATTTCTTGGATTCCGACATGCTAAACCTCTTTAGCACTCGGTCTATATATGTAGACTGCGAAAGACCAAGCAACCATTTCGATCTATCTCTATAGATCTTAATCCCGAGGATGTAGGTTGCTTTTCCTAGGTCTTTCATGGAGAATGTCTTGGATAACCAAACCTTCACTGACTGTAAGATTGAAACATCGTTTCCTATAAGTAGTATGTCATCGACATACAATACTAGGAACACGACTGCACTCCTACTAACCTTCTTGTACACACAAGGTTCGTCTGGATTTTGTGAGAAATCAAACTTTTTGATTGTCTCATCAAAACGGATATTCCAGCTCCTGGATGCTTGCTTCAATCCATAAATGGACCGTCGCAATTTGCATACCTTGGTTTTATCAACCAATGTGAAACCCTCAGGCTGTATCATATACACGTCCTCGAGCAGGTTTCCATTAAGGAAAGCTGTTTTCACATCCATCTGCCATATCTCATAATCATAATGAGCCGCTATGGCCAGGAGCATCCGAATGGATTTAAGCATAGCTACAGGCGAATAGGTTTCGTCATAATCAACACCTTGATTTTTACGATATCCTTTCGCCACCAATCTAGCCTTATAGGTAATCACATTACCATCCATGTCAGTTTTCTTCTTGAAAACCCACTTGCACCCTATAGGTTTTATCCCTTCAGGTGGGTCAACCAAGTTCCAAACTTGGTTTTCATACATGGAATCCATTTCCGACTTCATGGCACCAAGCCACTTATTCCTTTCTGAACTTGTCAGCACTTCTTCATAACTGGTAGGCTCCTCATCATCAATGAGTAACACGTCGTTCGATTCACTTATGAGAAATCCATATCTCTCAGGAATATTGCGTGTTCTACCAGATCTACGAAGATGTGGTGTTACAATAGGTCCAGCCGATTGCTCATCACTATGAGTTGTTGGCTGTTGTGCTTCACCAGGTATCTCATCAATGTCTATTTGAGTCTCTCGAGCCTCCTCAAATTCGACGACACTCCCACTGTTTTCTTGCAAGAGAAACTCTTTCTCTAGAAACACAGCATGCCTTGAAACAAACACCTTTTGTTCCACAGGATGATAGAATTGGTAACCCCTTGTTTCCTTAGGGTATCCAATAAATAGACATTTATCAGACTTAGCATCCAATTTGTCTGATACAGTCCGCTTCACATAAGCAGGACAACCCCATATCTTCAAGTAAGATACATGAGGTTTCTTACCATTCCATATCTCATATGGAGTAGTTGAGACTACCTTGGTAGGCATTCTGTTTAACAAGTAAAGCTTGATTATGCAAGTGCATAGCCCCAAAAGGACTTGGGAAGAGTCGCATGATTCATCATTGACTGACCATGTCCAACAAGGTCCGGTTACGCCTCTCAGATACACCATTATGCTGTGGTGTATATGGCGGAGTCCATTGAGACAATATACCATTGTCTCTTAGATAATCAAGAAACTCTTGACTTAAGTATTCACCACCTCAATCCGATCGAAGTATTTTAATACTCTTATCATGTTGTTTCTCTACTTCATTTCTGAATTCTTTGAACCTTTCAAAGGCTTCAGACTTGTGTTTCATCAAGAACACCTACCCAAACCGTGAGTGATCATCGGTGAAGGTAATGAAGTAGCTAAAGCCTCCTAATGCTTGAGTTGTTATAGGTCCACATACATCAGTATGTATTAGACCTAGTAACTCTCCCACTCGTTCACCTTTTCCAGTAAAAGGTAACTTAGTCATCTTGCCTTTTAAGCATGATTCGCATGTATCGTATGAATCCAATTCAAACGATTCCAGAATTCCACATCGGTGTAATTCGGACATGCGTTTCTTGCTTATATGGCCAAGCCGACAATGCCACATATAGGAGTCTATTTGATTATCCTTTCGAGCATGCGTGTTGCTCGCTTCGATATTGCAAACGTCACTGGATACGTCCAACGTATAAACACCATTGCTTAAAGTTCCAGTCCCATAAAGAACTCCATTCAAAGTTATGTAACAACAATTGTTACTAAAAGTCAAATGGTACCCATTTCTATTTAAACAAGAAATAGAAATGATGTTCTTTATCAACGAAGGAACATAAAAGCAATTGTCCAGTTCTAAGACAAGTCCTACAGGGAGTTCCAACAAATACGTTCCGATGGCGAGTGCAGCAACCGTTGCTCCATTTCCAACACGTAAATTTGACTCTCCCTTGACGAGTCTTCTTCTATTCCTTAGCCCATGTATGTCATTACATATATGTGAGCCACACCCAGTATCCAATATCCAAGTGTTTAAGAAAATAGAATGACAATTAATAACGAAGATATCTGAAGAAGATGGGGCATCTGATGCCTTATTCTTCTTCACGGACTCAAGATAAATCTTGCAGTTTCTTCGCCAGTGGCCTTCCTTGCCACAGTGATGGCAAGTGCCCTTTTGTGTTGGTTCCGCCTTCTTTGCCTTTTTGTTCTTTCCTTTCTTCTGTTCTTTTGCCTTCCTCTTAGAACCTTTCTTTGAGGAATCAACTAACAGAACCGCCTTCTCCTCATGCTTCATAGAAGGCTCCACAGTCTTCAGCATATTGAGGAGCTCGGGAATGGTGGATTCCAATTTGTTCATCCGATAGTTCATCACAAATTGCGAGAAACTCTTGGGAAAACAATGTAGAATTAAGTCAATACTTAACTCATGATCCATCACAAAACCGAGGGTAGCTAGCCGCTCGATGTACCCGTTAATCTTTAGCACAAACTGCACTACAGACGAACCTTCTTGCATCTTCGTGGTGAAGAGGAGCCTAGAGACCTCGAACCTTTCGGATCTCGCTTGCTCATCGAACAACTCATGAAGATGGAAGACCATAGTATTAGCATCCATATGCTCATACGCTTTGCGGCTGTAGTACCATATCGCTAGCATGATGCAACTCACACCAGACCGCCACATGCTTCTGATAGACCAACATTTGGTCTGGAGTTGCATCGTCCTTAGGACGGTCAGGAAGAGGCTCTTCGAGGACATATGCAAGCTTTTCCGCCTTGAGAACAATCACAATGTGCATCATATGAATGTTCACACATACATCGGGTTGTTAACACATTAACAAGTATGCATCATATGCATAGCACCCAACTTCACCTCCCTTTACATCGACCTTGGAGAGAGTCCAACAAGCCGATGCTCCAAGTTAAAGCCAACCCATTAATCGGGACATAGTTTTAATATGGTTAGAGCGCATTCAACCAATTAGCCCAGCTTGGAGAGAGTCCAACAACCAAAGCTAACGATTGACATCTGACTCTTACCATATTAGTATTAAACTATTCCATGGTTTGAACATGTTCGGGTTCGAGCCGGGCTTGGAGAGAGTCCAACAACCCAAACAAGAAACGAAACTCTGGTTCTAACCATATTAATGGAAGGTGTAGGCTTTAATATTGTTTAAGGGTTTTATGTCTCATCCTCTTTGCATGCAAATAGCTATTATCTACATGGCATGGCATACATGGCATACATCTACATGTCACGACACGCATGGCATAATGTTATGCATCTAATGCAATTACATGGCATACAATTATGTCATGTATATATTTCCTTATATGTCATAACTATTTATGGAAATAAATATGTTTAAGATTTGATTCTCGAAATCAAATCATAATTAAATTAGGAAACAAATTTCCAAATCTAATCACATATTTTATTCATGGAATTATTTGATTAAGGAAAATCTATTTAGGAAACCAATTTCCTAAATCATTAAAACTACTTATGGAAATAAAATATTTAAGATTTGATTTCCCAAATCAAATCATGATTAAATTAGGAAACAAATTTCCAGAATCTAATCAAATATTTTATTTATGGAAAATATCAATTTCCATAAATACTTCCAACTTTCCAAAAGTGGAAGATTTCCATAAATACTTCTAGACTTTCCAAAATTGAAAAATTTCCATAAATACTTCTAAATTTCCAAAATTAGAAAATTTCCAAAAATACATTATGACTATCGCTAAACCATTTTTACGATTATGTCGAAACACAACCTGGGCTATGATACCACTGTTGGGTTTCCGGCACCGCGGCGTGTGTGTGTTCGATCATGTTTCGTAAACATGAACACAGCGGAAGCAATAAAATAATAAATACTCCTATTTATTACAACACACACAACACACGCATGCATATTACAACAAGTGTAGACATAACCGTAAATTTAAATTTGCAATAAAAGGAAATTTATCTACGTTATACCTTTCGTATGACGTGTAGCGGGAACGGCATCAACCGGAACGATCCTCGCTAGAATCGTCTCTATCCGTATCCACGCCGAGTTCCTCGGGATGACTTCACTAAGCCACGAGCTTCGTCTTCGTACGGGTTACTAGCCTCGTGTTGAAGACGACGTGATCGAGAGATGATCACGATCCGAATCCAAATTCGGATCCAAAATGAGTCCTCAAAACTCGCTTCTCCGGAGAGGTATTCGTCAACCGATTGATGAATCCTTCGTCCTCCACCTCAGAGGATTACCGGAGATCGAATCCCCAGTAAGTTATCCGCTGTCGGAGCTCTAACCGTCGTCCAAACGACGCTCCAACGAGAGGAGAAGAAGCTGTCCAGAAAACTGGACAGCTTGGTGGAGGAGTAGGCGCCGGCCAAAACAAGGAAGCCAAGTGCTCACCTTTTCGCCGAGGCCTAGGAAGATCACCGGAGGGTCGCCGGTGGATCACCGGCTGAAGCTTGGTTGCCGGCAAGGAGCTGGACGCCGGCACAAGGGGCTGGGCTGCCAAGGAGGTTGGGCGGCACACCTAGGTTGGGCGGCAACTCTAGGTTGGGCGGCAACTCCAACTAGGGTTTGGATTAGTTAGGGCTTAACAATCCCTTAAGCCCTCTTTTATAGAGAACTAATTCTCTTAATGGTTAATGGATCATATCCATAAAGCCCGTTAACCCGCTCCATTAAGATAAGTTAAAATAAACCAAACCATGATGGTTTATTTTAAGTTAAAACGAACCGAACCAACTTTTGGTTCATTCGTTTAAAATAAACCAAACCCTTTGGTTTATTCTCCTCCATTGGATTAGAACCAAACCATTTTGGTTTGTTTATTATGTCTTCATAAGACACGGCCCATCCACGCTTCCATTGCGACTGAAACGATTTCATGCTCGCTTTATGTTTGGTCCAACCAAACCTAGTTTCTCTCGGTCTGAGAATCCCATTCTCAAGCTCGTTTTAAATCCTTTGGATTACGCTCGTTGTGCGTGTGACCAAATAGGTTCTCGGTTTATGTTGGACGTCTATAATTAATCATTAATTATAGAACGATCATGAGTGGCACCTAGTAGTACATCATGATCCCCAATTAACCGAAAAGATCAACGGTTGATCCAGAACTATTTCTGAAACCCTTCAGCAGCTCGAATGATTCGTGCCCCATTCCCTTCACTCATCTTATACCCACTTGGTTCAGGACATGGTCTATAGTGTCACCTCACTAGTCGACTCACGTCACACCTAGCCCAAGTATCATTTCCTCGTCCTACGGATTCTAGTTACTCCACATGTATCGAAGAGTACCTTACTCTAAACATGTAATACTTTGGCCAAAGACTTTAGTAACAATCCGACGAGAGGCCATGGGTATACATCTCCTCGCAAGGAGTGGTGAATCCTTTATAGGCTATTCAAACACCTTCGATCACTTCGACTTATACCCAATCATCCCGGGTCCACATCTCCTTAGAGATGCTTGCTTAAGATGTCAAAGCATAAGTCTCTATGATCAAGATGACTTGAATACCGCAAGTCAAAGGAACATCACACTTAAGCCACAGTAAGAACTTCATTGACATATCTATATATGCAGAGAACCATATGAAGTCTTACGGCTGGTCACTCCAATGAACTAGTTACCATAACTAGCATCCACGATTAACTCCGGACATCACTATGTCTCCTGCCAGTGAGAATCAGCTGCTTGGATACACCAAGGAGTATATCTCGTGCTAGTCTCGACAGAATTGATGGTGTCCAAATCCATCAATTCATCGACTAGGGATAATTCCGATACATCACAATTATACATGTAGAGATACTCACTAGTTGTGATCTAATCACAAATTCTCTCATGCTATGAATCGTATCATGGACATTCAGTAAATGAGTTTAAGATCCAATCAAATACATGAAACATGTATACTCAAATAGTGAATCTTCATTTATCATATAAATGGTTCATACATAAGGCGATTGCCTTAGGACATCTCTCATATATTACTAACATATTTTGTCACTTTTATAGACGATTATTCAAAATACGGATACATTTACTTGATAAACCGCAAGTCTGAATGCTTTGACAAGTTCAAAGAATTCAAAGATGATGTGGAGAAACGTCAAGGTAAAAGTATCAAGACACTACGATCTGATTGTGGTGGTGAGTACCTCTTGGGAGAGTTTAGGAATTACTTATTAGAGGCTGGGATTCAATCCCAATTGTCTGCACCTGACACACCCCAACAGAATGGTGTAGCTGAGCGAAGGAATAGGACTCTTATGGAGATGGTTAGATCGATGATGAGTTATTCTGAGTTGCCAGATTCGTTCTGGGGGTATGCTCTGGATATGACAATGTATATTCTGAACTTGGTACCATCTAAATCAGTGCTTTCTACTCCCACAGAATTGTGGACTGGGCAAAAGCCTAGTCTGAGACATATTCAGATTTGGGGGAGTCCAGCACATGTGCTGAAGGCAGATGCTGGTAAGTTGGAACCTCATACAGAAGTGTGCATGTTCGTAGGCTATCCTAGAGGAACGAAAGGTGGTTTGTTTTATAGTCCTAGAGATCAGAGGGTGATCGTTAGTACGAACGTCAGATTTCTAGAGGAAGACTATGTGATGAACCACAAGCCCATGAGTAAGATTGTTTTGGAGGAATTGAGAGGGGAAGTTACTACTTCAGTACCACCGATACAAGAAGATAAAACCACAAGTGACTGCACCGCATGTCACAGAGGATACACAGGTGATATCTCATCGTAGTGGGAGGGTTGTTAGACAGCCTGATAGATTTATGTTCTTGGGAGAATCTTCTGATTTGGTCCCTGGCGAACATGAACCTGATCCCTAGACATATGACGAGGCAATCCAAGATAAAGATGCAGTATCTTGGCAAAGTGCGATGAATTCTGAGATAGAATCTATGGATTCAAATCACTGGGAGCTAGTAGAACCACCCAATGGTGTAAAAACCATTGGATGCAAGTGGATCTACAAAAGAAAGAGAGGAATAGACAGGAAGGTTGAGACCTTCAAAGCAAGGCTTGTTGCAAAAGGGTATACTCAGAAAGAGGGTATCGATTATGAGGAGACCTTTTCACCGGTAGCCATTCTTAAGTCTATCTAGATTCTCTTATGTATTTCTACTCATATGGATTATGAGGTATGGCAGATGGATGTCAAGATATCTTTCCTTAATGGAAGTCTTGAGGAAAATATCTATATGAAGCAACCAGAAGGATTCATTGCAAAGGGCAAAGAGCATCTTGTGTGCAAGCTTAATCGGTCCATTTATGGATTGAAGCAAGCTTTAAGATCTTGAAACATTCGCTTTGATGAGGTAATCCAGTCTTATGGATTTATTCAAAGTCCGGATGAGTCTTGTATATACAAGAGATGTGACAGAAACGTAGTGGTATTTGTTGTACTATACGTAGATGACATTTTATTAATTGTAAACAATGCCAAGGTGTTATCCGATGTAAGGGTATAGTTGTCCAAACAGTTTAATATGAAGGACTTGGGAGAAGTGGGACACATCCTTGGGATTAAGGTTATAAGGGATCACAGGAAAAGGATGTTGTGCTTTCTCAAGCTTCATACATAGATACCATTTTGGCTCGTTTTAGCATGCAGAACTCCAAGAAAGGTTTTCTACCTTTTAGGCATGGAGTACCTTTATCTAAAGAGATGTGTCCTAGAACATCAAAGGAGATAGAGGAGATGAAGGTGGTTCCTTATGCTTCGGTAATAGGAAGCCTCTTGTATGCTATGCTATGTATGAGATTGGATATCTACTTTGCCATGGGCATGGTTAGCAGATATCAGAGTAATCCAGGACAGGGACATTGGACTGCGGTTAAGCATATATTGAAGTACTTGAGAAGGACTAGGGATTATATGCTGGTATACCAGGCAGATCAATTACTCCCTGTGGGTTACACAGATTCTAACTTCCAATCAAATAGGGATAACAGTAAGTCTACCTCAGGTTTTGTGTTTACTTTGGGAGGTGGAGCCATTGTATGGAGGAGTGTCAAGCAGAAATGCGCGGCGGACTCTACCAGAGAAGCTGAGTATGTGGTAGCCTCTGAGGCGGCCAAAGAAGTTGTATAGCTCAGGAACTTCTTGATGGACTTGGATGTGATTCCTGGTTTGCTCAGAACTATCACAATTTATTGTGATAACAGTGGTGCAGTTGCAAACTCGAAGGAACCACGAGCCCATAAGGCAAGTAAACACATAGAGCGCAAGTACCACCTGATACGAGAAATCGTAAAGCGAGGAGAAGTTGCTGTAGCCAAGATTACATCAGAGGATAACCTGACAGATCCTTTCATTAAGGTCCTTCCAACAAGAGCTTTTGATAGGCATGTGGAGGGAATGAGAATTAGATGTATGACAGTATGAGGACAGCATAATCTTTTTGTATAAGTGGGAGATTATTGGGATGTATACTAAAAAGTCTATCTTTTGTATGAACATCTTTATTTTTGAAATAATAATCACATGATCATTGTTTGCATATTTATGGTTATGCATATTGTCTGATACATTACATTGTAGATAACATGGTGTGTAGTGTCACACGGGAGATCATGTTATCAGTTCCTTGTAGAGTATAAGTAGAGGCTCACAACCGAGATGGTTTTAGATAAACCATTCTTATGGTTGTAGTGTGATTTGGTATTGGTTTGTCTTGACCATAGAATTACACTAGTACACTTTGTGTGTATTGAGCATGACCGACTTAGAGGTGATTCGATTTATTGCTGACTACATAATTGAATCGGACCTCGGATATTATAGTGTACATGCTCTTAATCCCGATATAATAACGGGCACATATACTTAGTATTTATTTCTTTGATTTACCAATGAGCGAGATTTATAGAGTAAATCGATAGGCTCAGTAAGTTGGGAAATGATATTATTTATATGGTGTGTCGTTGATTATAGGAGGAAATCGTGTCCTATATATTAGGATGATGATGTCCCCTTGAGGAGCTCATAAGGTTCATCATGTAAACCCTGCAGGTGGACTTGGTCCGGCATGATGATAAGGTTGAGTGGTACTACTCATGGAGTTAGATGTTGATTAATTAATTGTCAGTAAATTAATTAATTGATGGACATTAGAGATCTTAAACACGGGGAGATATTTGTACAATTAATATATGGAGCCCATATTTATTTATGGAGGTTGGTGAGGTAGATCAATGATAATCCTCTAGTGGAATGGATTATCATTAATGGATTAGACTTTATGTGGGCTAGATCCATTGGGTGGACAAGATCCAACTCCTCCTCATGGTCCCTATTGTAGCCTATTAAAATCCTCATGAAAGCCTAGATCTGATGGTGGAGATTGAAAAGAGGCTTAAGCCTAGCTCTATAAAAGGAGGGCTAAGGGCTTGGGCGTGGATATCTTTTGGGAGATTAGGGTTTTGGAGTTGGGCGGCAAGGCTTCTGGGGTTTTGGAGTTTTGCTAGGGTTTGGCGCGGCAAGCATTGGTTGCTAGGGTTTGCTCCTCCTAGGGTCGGCAGCAATAAGGTTGGAGGCTTAGGTTTTCTTCTTCTCCTCCTTCACTTGGCCGGTGACTCTTTCTCTCAAGCTTTGGCAGGCGCCCTCTCCTCTCCTTTGGCCGGCGGCAACCTTTCTTCAAGGTTGGCCGGTGTTCCTTCATCCTCTCCTTGGCCGGCGGAAACATCAAGTTCCTTGGCTTGGTGATCGGTTCTAGATAGGAGAAGAAGTTTTATTTTATTCTTTCCTTTGTTCGGAGCGAGCAAGGAAGGGAAGAACATAATCTAGGAGGCTTCGACTTTTGGAAGATCGTTGCCCACACGATGTCCAAAAGGAGGAAGGACATACAATAGAATACCTAGAGGTAAACAAGAGGTATAATTCTTGTTTAAGTATGTTTTCTTATTCTATGCAAATTGTATGTATGGTATGTGGCTAATTTACTTGGACACCGAAGACAAACACAAAAATCGGCCATCCGTATATTGTCTATTCCGCGGCTAATCGAAGAAAAGAGGTAGGTTACTTTGACAACAAGTTTGTTCAAGTGACCACTCTATTCGAATAGCACGACAATGGATCAGTTGCTTGGGTAATCTCTCTTTGTCAAGGAATTTTTTTTTTAATCCGGAGACGTAAATGGTATCGCTATGCACTAGCGACCGAGGTGGGAAGCGAAGTTTCCTCCCTTCAAAGGGCTCGACAATTTAAACTGTAGGTGGTTCATTTTTGTATGATGAAGGGAATTCTATATAAAAGAACTTGTGTCAAACCTTTGTTGTGCTATTTAGGAAAAGTAGAAGCAAGCTATGTTTTGAAAGAGGTGCATGAAGGAGCTTGTGGGAGTCATATAGGGGGTTGGGCATTGACTCAGAAAGTTTTGTTAGCTCGATATTTTTGGCCTACTTTGATGAAAGATTTTATACAGTTGGTACAACAATGTGAAATTTGTCCAAGGCATCATAATTGGTAGCATCAGCCAACCGAGTATATGAAGGCAGTGGTATCAGGTTGTCCTTTTGATCTATAGTAGGGCCATTTTCGATCGGGATAGGGCAAAAGAAGTTCTTGCTATTAGCCATTGACTATTTTTCTAAGTGGGTAGAGGCTAAGCCCTTGGCTCATATTACTGAGCAGATGGTATTGAAGTTTTTATGGAAAATCATTGTGTGCCATTTTTGTATTCCTAGGAGGCTAATATCTAATAATGGTCGACAGTTTCAAGGTAAGAAGTTAGCAAAATAGTGTCAAAACTTTAAGATTGAGCAAGTATTTACATCAGTGTCTTATCCCCAAAGTAATGGACAAACTGAGGTAACCAATAAAGAATTAGTGCATGGATTAAAGACTAAGTTGGAGCATGTAGGGGGTAATTGGGTAGAAGAGTTACCTAGTATATTATGATCTTCTGAACCACTCCTAGGAGGGTTATGGGGGAAACTCCCTTTAGTATGGTATATGGCTCAGAAGCAGTGCTGCCTATGGAAGTGGGAGTGGAGTCTTCCCGAGTGATGACCTATATCCCGAGCAACAATAGTGTGGCTCGACACATGGAGCTAGACTTGATTCAGGAGAAGAGGGATGATGCTTTATATAATGCTAAATTAGGTCACAAGTAATTAAAACTTATAATAAAAAGGTAGTGTCTCGCTCTTTTCAGGTAGGAGATTTGGTGCTAAGGAAGGTGTTGCTCGAGAGATGTAAAGGTAAGCCAGGACCCAAATGGGAACGACCCTTCTAGGTGGAGAGTTGAGCGGGAATGAGAGCTTATTACTTGAAGGATGCTCAAAGAAGGCTTTTAGCAAGGCCCTGGAATGTGTATCATTTGCGCCCTTATTTCAGTGGATAAAACCTTGTAAAATCTATGTTTTTTTTTCTTTTAAGAATAGTATAGTGTAGGAAAGTCATGTATTGTATTGCAAATATTATGTTAAATACAAGTTATATTTTTTCAACATTGGAAGGGAAAGGAAAAGATAGTAAATCAAGAGGAATGCGGTCAATTTATTACCAATGTCTAAAAACCTGGTAAAGTGCCTGGGAGGTGGATAGTCGGCTGCCTTGAATTGATTAATACAATTTTGGAAACCCCATTGAAGGAAGGCAAAGCCTCTGTCTAGGAACATGTCATTGATAGCAGTTGAAGTCCAAAAGTTTTCATGAGAAGCACTGGTTCCTTCTTGAAGTGGTCGGTCTTTTAGAATATCTAGAGTATTATGTAAGAAGGAAGTCTAGAAATGAAGGGTTGATAGTTCTGCCCTGTTAGCTTGTGCATTTATATAGGAAGCTTGTAGTTCTCTTTCAAGTCTTTGATAAGCTTGTTGTAATGCCAATTCTTTGGTTTGACACTCTTGTAGTTCCTTTTTGAGAATGTTAGTGTATTAAGCCCATTGATTGTTTAAATGATACCCTGCAAGAATAGATGTCAGTATCAAGAAAAGTAGGTGAAGGAAATTGTATACTAACATCGTTAATGTTGGATAATAGAGAATCTGGTAAGTTAGGTATTGAGGGGGAAGAGAGAGAGGGATTTGTGGAGTTTGACAAGTGGGTTGAGGTTGGATGGAAAGTGTTGGCTAACGGGGATGGAGTTGAATAGGATTTATATGGGAAGGTGGGTGAGCATGGTCGCCAGCTTGTAGTAGCAATGATTCTGAAAAAAAAGAAGACAGGTAAAACTTACATGTGTCATAACAAGTATGCAGAGATATAATCAGGGTAGGATGTTACCATGCATGCCAGTCGACTGCAGAGGATAACTGGTCCTGATTAATGACAGTGTCGATCTGGTCAATAGCCAACTCAAGTTGAATTTTTCTTCTGATAATAATAAAGTCATCATTTTATACTCTTCATTATCTCGATAAGAACCTAAGGAAGGGAGTGGAGGAAGAGTAGTTAACCATATAGAGGAGAAAGGAAAGGGAGAGGGGGAGTGCACAAAGAAGTAATGGTCCTTCCATCCTTTGTGTGAGGAAGGGATGCAAGGAGTTGAAAGTCCGATTGAGCTTGGAAGTAGAAAATTTATATTTCTAATGATTTTGCTTGGAAAAAATAGTGGAATAGAAAGACCGAAGGGGTAATTGATAAGAAGGATGTGATAAGATAAAAGCCTAGTATGAAACAGAAAGAGTTGTGACTTAGTTGATTTAGGGGGATAGAAAAATATTCAGAAACTTTTAAGAAGAAGGGATGGAGAAGGAAGAATAGACCAACTTCTACTTGCTCTAAGAAGAAGGCCTTGGTACGTCTAGGGGTAGATGAGGACGCTTAGTGGAGTTAACCACAATGATATGATAGTCTGAGGGAAGTTGTATTCAGGAAGAAAGGGATGGACAATGCTCTCCTATCATTTTAGAGCATGTGGAAGCAAACCATGGACGGGGTATTAAAGAAAGGGGGCTGCAATTTCTTGAAGATAGAGGGTAATGGTTAGTGTGTTAGTAATATATGAGAGATGTCCTAAGGCAATCGCCTTATGTATGAACCATTTATATGATAAATGAAGATTCACTATTTGAGTATATATGTTTAATGTATTTGATTGGATCTTAAACTCATTTACTGAATGTCCACGATACGATTCACAGCATGAGAGAATTTGTGATTGGATCACAACTAGTGAGTATCTCTACATGTGTAATTGTGATGTATCGGAATTATCCCTAGTCGATGAATTGATGGATTTGGACACCATCAATTCTGTCGAGACTAGCACGAGGTATACTCCTTGGTGTATCCAAGCAGCTGATTCTCACTGGCTGGAGACATAGTGATGTCCGGAGTTGATCGTGGATGCTAGTTATGGTAACTAGTTCATTGGAGTGACCAGCCGTAAGACTTCATATGGTTCTCTGCATATATAGATATGTCAATGAAGTTCTTACTGTGGCTTAAGTGCGATGTCCTTTGACTTGCGGTATTCAAGTCATCTTGATCATGGAGACTTATGCTTTGACATCTTAAGCAAACATCTCTAAGGAGATGTGGACCCGGGATGATTGGGTATAAGTCGAAGTGATCGAAGGTGTTTGAATAGCCTATAAAGGATTCACCACTCCTTGCGAGGAGATGTATACCCATGGCCTCTCGTCGGATTGTTACTAAAGTCTTTGGCCAAAGCAATACATGTTTAGAGTAAGGTACTCTTCGATACATGTGGAGTAACTAGAATCCGTAGGACGAGGAAATGATACTTGGGCTAGGTGTGACGTAGTCAGCCTAGTGGGGACTGACACAATAGACCATGTCCTGAACCAAGTGGGTATAAGATGAGTGAAGGGAATGGGGCACGATTCATTCGAGCATCAAGGGTTTCGTAAATAGTTACGGATCAACCGCTTGATCTTTTGGTAATTGGGGATCATGATGTACTACTAGGTGCCACTCATGATCGCTCTATAATTAATGGTTAATTATAGACGGCCAACATAAACCGAGAACCTATTTGGTCACACGCACAACGAGTGTAATCCAAAGGATTTAAAACGAGCTTGAGAATGAGATTCTCAGACCGAGAGAAACTATGTTTGGTTGGACCAAACATAAAGCGAGCATGAAATTGTTTCAATCGCAATGGAAGCGTGGATGGGCAGTGTCTTATGAAGACATAATGGATGGACCAAAATGGTTTGGTCCTAATCCAATGGATGAGAATAAACCAAAGGGTTTGGTTTATATTAAACGAATGAACCAAAGGTTGGTTCGGTTCGTTTTAACTTAAAATAAACCATCATGGTTTGGTTTATTTTAACTTATCTTAATGGAGCGGGTTAACGGGCTTTATGGATATGATCCATTAACCATTAAGAGAATTAGTTCTCTATAAAATAGGGATTAAACCCTAACCCTAAACCTAATCATCTAGTTGCCGCCCAACACCTAGTTGCCGCCCAACACATTGTGGCCGCCCAACATCTTGTTGCCGCCCAGCTTGGTGCAGCCTTCCAACTTGTTGCCGGCGACCAAGCTTCAGCCGGTGAACCTCCGGCGACGCTCCGTGATCCCTCAAAGGTTCGGCATCAAGGTGAGCTTTTGTCTCCTTGTTTTGGCCGGCGCCTATCTCCTCCACCAAGCTGTCCAGTTTTCTGGACAGCTTCTTCTCCTCTCGTCGGAGCGTCGTTTGGACGACGGTTAGTGCTCCGACAGCGGCTAACATACCGGGGATTTGATCTCCGATAATCCTCTGAGGTGGAGGACGAAGGATTCGTCAAACGGTTGACGAATACCTCTCCGGAGAAGCGAGTTTTGAGAACTCATTTTGGATCCGAATTTGGATTCGGATCGTGATCATCTCTCGATCACGTCGTCTTCAACACGAGGCTAGTAACCCGTACGAAGACGAAGCTCGTGACTTAGCGAAGTCATCCCGAGGAGCTCGGCGTGGATACGGATAGAGACGGTTCTTACGAGGATCGTTCCGGTTGATGCCGTTCCCGCTACACGTCATACGGAAGGTATAACGTAGTTTAAATTTCCTTTTATTGCAATTTTAATTTACGGTTATGTCTACACTTGTTGTAATAGCATGCGTGTGTTGTGTGTGTTGTAATAAATAGGAGTATTTATTATTTTTATTGCTTCCGCTGTACTCATGTTTACGAAACATGATCGAACACACACACGTGCATTTAAAACCTAACAAAGGGTATCAAAGCCCAGTTGTGTTTCGACATAATCGTAAAATGGTTTTGCGATAGTCATAATGTATTTCTGGAAATTTTCTAATTTTGGAAATTTAGAAGTATTTATGGAAATTTTTCAATTTTGGAAAGTCTAGAAGTATTTATGGAAATCTTCCACTTTTGGAAAGTTGGAAGTATTTATGGAAATTGATATTTTCATAAATAAAATATTTGATTAGATTCTAGAAATTTGTTTCCTAATTTAATCATGATTTGATTTGGGAAATCAAATCTTAAAATATTTTATTTCCATAAGTAGTTTTAAAGATTTAGGAAATTGGTTTCCTAAATAGATTTTCCTTAATCAAATAATTCCATGAATAAAATATGTGATTAGATTTGGAAATTTGTTTCCTAATTTAATTATGATTTGATTTGGAGAATCAAATCTTAAACATATTTTATTTCCATAAATAGTTATGACAAATAAGGAAATTATGTACATGACATAATTGTATGTCATGTAATTGCATTAGATGCATAACATTATGCCATGCGTGTCGTGACATGTAGATGTATGCCATGTATGCCATGCCATGTAGATAATAGTTATTTGCATGCAAAGAGGATGAGACATAAAACCCTTAATCAATATTAAAGCCTACACCTTCCATTAATATGGTTAGAACCAGAGTTCTGTTTCTTGTTTGGGTTGTTGGACTCTCTCCAAGCCCGGCTCAAACCTGAATATGTTCAAACCATGGAATAGTTTAATACTAATATGGTAAGAGTCAGAGGTCAATCGTTAGCTTTGGTTGTTGGACTCTCTCCAAGCTGGGCTAATTGGTTGAATGCGCTCTAACCATATTAAAACTATGTCCTGATTAATGGGTTGGCTTTAACCTGGAGCATCGGCTTGTTGGACTCTCTCCAAGGTCGATGTAAAGGGAGGTGAAGTTGGGTGCTATGCATATGATGCATACTTGTTAATGTGTTAACAACCCGATGTATGTGTGAACATTCAAATAGTTGATAGCACATTGTGATAGTTGCATATACGGGATATGTAATCGGTATAGATGATACCTACCGTCGTAGTTATGAATGGCTTGTTGGACTCTCTCCAAGGTTGTTCATAATTATGATGGATATCAGCCCATTCGGAGATGGACCTACGATCTCCCGAAGTGATTTTGGGGTTTTTGAATTCGAAAAATGAATGGGATTTATAAATGTATATTGATGCATTTTTAAAATCATCTTTCTCATATATGCTCGTTTTGTATTTCTAAGTTAATATATTGATCATGATGTGTTTGAATTTGCGTTCCATTTTGGATTCAAACAAACTGACTGGGCCTAACTTCCTGGACTGGCTTAGAAACCTGAGAATTGTTCTCAAGGCGGAAAAGCTTGCATATGTCCTTGAAGAGCCTCTTCCCGCCCGTCCTAGTGACGATGCAACTTTGGACCAATTGTTGGCCTATCAGAAACATGTGAGTGATTCTGAACAAATGAGTTGCATCATGCTAGCCGCGATGGAACCCAAGCTACAAAAGCAGCATGAGCATATGGATGCTCATATCGTAGTCCTTCATCTCTGTGAGTTGGTTGATGAGCAAGTGAGATTCGAAAGGTTCGAAGTCTCCAAGCTCCTCTTCACCTCTGAGATGCAAGGAGGTTCATCTGTGGTACTGCTCAACATGCTGAAGACTGTGGAGCCTTCTGAGAAGCATGAGTAGGGGACAGTGTTGTTAGTTGATTCCTCGAAGAAAGGTTCTAAGAGGGAGTCAAAGGAACAACAGAAGGGGAAGAAGAAAAAGGCTAAAAGACAGAACCAGCTCAAAAGGGCACTTGCCATCATTATGGCAAGGAGGGCCATTTGCGAAGAAAGTTCAAGATTTATCTTGAGTCCATGAAGAAGGATAAGGCATCGGATGTCCTATCTTCTTCAGAAATCTTCTTTATTGATTGTCATTCTATTTCATTAGACACTTGGGTATTGGATACTGGGTGTGGCTCACATATATGTAATGACATACATGGGCTAAGGAATAGAAGAAGACTCGTCAAGGGAGAGTCAAATTTGCGTGTTGGGAATGGAGCAAAGGTTGCTGCAATTGCCATTGGAACGCATTTGTTGAAACTCCCTACAGGACTTGTCTTAGAACTGGACAATTGCTTTTATGTTTCTTCGTTGATAAAGAACATCATTTCTATTTCTTGTTTAAATAGAAATGGGTACCATTTGACTTTTAGTAACAATTGTTGTTACATAACTTTGAATAGAGTTCTTTATGGGACTGGAACTTTAAGCAATGGTGTTTATACGTTGGACGTATCCAGTGACATTTGCAATATCGAAGCGAGCAACAAGCGTGCTCGAAAGGATAATCAAATAGACTCCTATATGTGGCATTGTCGTCTTGGCCATATAAGCAAGAAACGCATGTCCGAATTACACCGATGTGGAATTCTGGAATCGTTTGAATTGGATTCATACGAAACATGCGAATCATGCTTAAAAGGCAAGATGACTAAGTTACCTTTTACAGGAAAAGGTGAACGAGTGGGAGAGTTGCTAGGCCTAATACATAGTGATGTATGTGGACCTATGTCAACTCAAACTTTAGGAGGCTATAGCTACTTCATTACCTTCACCGATGATCACTCACGGTTTGGGTATGTGTTCTTGATGAAACACAAGTCTGAAGCCTTTGAAAGGTTCAAAGAATTCAGAAATGAAGTAGAGAAACAACATGACAAGAGTATTAAAATACTTCGATCGGATCGAGGTGGTGAATACTTAAGTCAAGAGTTTCTTGATTATCTAAGAGACAATGGCATATTGTCTCAATGGACTCCGCCCTATACACCACAGCATAATGGTGTATCTGAGAGGCGTAACCGGACCTTGTTGGACATGGTCAGGTCAATGATGAATCATGCAACTCTTCCCAAGTCCTTTTGGGGCTATGCACTTCAGACAGCTGTTTACTTGTTAAACAGAATGCCTACCAAGGTAGTCTCAACTACTCCATATGAGATATGGAATGGTAAGAAACCTCATGTATCTTACTTGAAGATATGGGGTTGTCCTGCTTACGTGAAGCGGACTGTATCAGACAAATTGGATGCTAAGTCTGATAAATGTCTATTTATTGGATACCCTAAGGAAACAAGGGGTTACCAATTCTATCATCCTGTGGAACAAAAGGTGTTTGTTTCAAGGCATGCTGTGTTTCTAGAGAAAGAGTTTCTCTTGCAAGAAAACAGTGGGAGTGTCATCGAACTTGAGGAGGCTCGAGAGACTCAAATAGACATTAATGAGATACCTGGTGAAGCACAACAGCCGATAACTCATAGTGATGAGCAATCGGCTGGACCTATTGTAACACCACATCTTCGTAGATCTGGTAGAACACGCAACATTCCTGAGAGATATGGATTTCTCGTAAGCGAATCGAACGACGTGTTACTCATTGATGATGAGGAGCCTACCAGTTATGAAGAAGTGCTGACAAGTTCAGAAAGGGATAAGTGGCTTGGTGCCATGAAGTCGGAAATGGATTCCATGTATGAATACCAAGTTTGGAACTTGGTTGACCCACCTGAAGGCATAAAGCCTATAGGGTGCAAGTGGGTTTTCAAGAAGAAAACCGACATGGATGGTAATGTGATTACCTATAAGGCTAGATTGGTGGCGAAAGGATATCGTCAAAAACAAGGTGTTGATTATGACGAAACCTATTCGCCTGTAGGTATGCTTAAATCCATTCGGATGCTCCTGGCCATAGCGGCTCATTATGATTATGAGATATGGCAGATGGATGTGAAAACAGCTTTCCTTAATGGAAACCTGCTCGAGGACGTGTATATGATACAGCCTGAGGGTTTCACATCGCTGACAAAACCAAGGTATGCAAATTGAATCCATTTATGGATTGAAGCAAGCATCCAGAGTCGAATATCCGCTGATGAGACGATCAAAAAGTTTGATTTCTCACAAAATCCAGACGAACCTTGTGTGTACAAGAAGGTTAGTGGGAGTGCAGTCGTGTTCCTAGTATTGTATGTCGATGACATATTACTTATAGGAAACGATGTGTCAATCTTACAGTCAGTTAAGGTTTGGTTATCCAAGACATTCTCCATGAAAGACCTGGGAGAAGCAACCTACATCCTTGGGATTAAGATCTATAGAGATAGATCGAAACGGTTGCTTGGTCTTTCGCAGCTCATATATATAGACCGAAAAGCAAAGAGGTTTAGCATGTCAATCCAAGAAAGGTTTCCTACCCATCGCATGGGGTACACCTTTCAAGTCTATGTGTCCGCGCACGTTTAAGACGAGAGGATTTGCATGAGTAAGATTCCCTATGCATCCGCAATAGGATCTATCATGTATGCTATGTTATGTACGAGGCCCGATGTATCGTATGCTCGAGTGTCACGAGCAGATACTCCCGATCCAGAATGGATCATTGGGTGGTCATAAGACGATCCTTAAGTACTTGAGAAGAACTAAGGATGTGTTCCTAATATATGGAGAAGGGTACATGGTGATACGTGGTATACGGATGCCAACTCCAGACAGACAAGGATGATTCCATGTCTCAGTCTGGGTATGTATTCACCTAGAATGGAGGCAATAAGTTGGAAAGGTTCCAAGCTTGACACTATAGCGATTCTACCACCGAAGGCAGTAATGCATTGCCTTTCAAGCAAAGAAGGAAGCGGTTTGGATCAATAAGTTCATCTCTCAACTTGATGTGGTCTCATCAATGATCCAAACATGTGCTTCGCCGCTATCATCTTATCGTAGAGATCATCGTAGGGAACGAAATACAAATCGAGAAAATTCCCATCAAAGGAACTTAGCGGATCCTTTGACTAAAGCATTACCTCAAAGTAAGTTTGAGGGTCATGTTGGTGCTTATGGTATTGATACCGTGAGCGATTGGCATTAGGCCGGCGGAGTCTGTTAGTAATATATGAGAGATGTCCTAAGGCAATCGCTTTATGTATGAACCATTTATATGATAAATGAAGATTCACTATTTGAGTATACATGTTTATGTATTTGATTGATCTTAAACTCATTTATCAATGTCCACGATACGATTCACAAAGATGAGAGAATTTGTGATTGATCACAACTAGTGAGTATCTCTACATGTGTAATTGTGATGTATCTAATTATCCCTAGTCGATGAATTGATGGATTTGACACCATCAATTCGCTCGAGACTAGCACGAGGTATACCCTTGGTGTATCCAAGCAACCGATTCTCACCGGGCCGAGACATAGTGATGTCCGGAGTTGATCGTGGATGCTAGTTATGGTAACTAGTTCATTGGAGTGACCAGCCGTAAGACTTCATATGGTTCTCTGCATATATAGATATGTCAATGAAGTTCTTACCGTGGCTTAAGTGCGATGTTCTTCGACTCAGATTCAAGTCATCTTGATCATGGAGACTTATGCTTTGACATCTTAAGCAAACATCTCTAAGGAGATGGACCCGGATGATTGGGTATAAGTCAAGTGATCAAGGTGTTTGAATAGCCTATAAAGGATTCACCACTCCTTGCAGGAGATGTATACCCATGGCCTCTCGCTGATTGTTACTAAAGTCTTTGCCAAAGCATTACATGTTTAGAGTAAGGTACTCTTCGATACATGTGGAGTAACTAGAACTGTGAGGACGAGGAAATGATACTTGGGCTAGGTGTGACGAGTCACTTAGTGGGGATCGGCACAATAGACCATGTCCTCAACCAAGTGGGTATAAGATGAGTGAAGGGAATGGGGCACGATTCATTCGAGCCATCAAGGGTTTCGTAAATAGTTCGATCAACCGCTGATCTTTTCGCTAATTGGGGATCATGATGTACTACTAGGTGCCACTCATGATCGCTCTATAATTAATGGTTAATTATAGACGGCCAACATAAACCGAGAACCTATTTGGTCACACGACAACGAGTGTAATCCAAAGGATTTAAAACGAGCTTGAGAATGGGATTCTCGCATCGAGAAACTATGTTTGGTCGACCAAACATAAAGCGAGCATGAAATTGTTTCAGTCGCAATGGAAGCGTGGATGGGCCGTGTCTTATGAAGACATAATGGATGGACCAAAATGGTTTGGTTCTAATCCAATGGATGAGAATAAACAAAAGTGTATTGTTTATATTAAACTAATGAACCAAAGTATGGTTCGGTTGGTTTTAACTTAAAATAAACCATCATGGTTTGGTTTATTTTAACTTATCTTAATGGAGCGGGTTAACGGGCTTTATGGATATGATCCATTAACCATTAAGAGAATTAGTTCTCTATAAAATAGGGATTAAACCCTAACCCTAAACCTAATCATCTAGTTGCCGCCCAACACATTGTGGCGCCCAACATCTTGTTGCCGCCAGCTTGGTGCAGCCTTCCAACTTGTTGCCGGCTGACCAAGCCGGTGAACCTCCGGCGACCCTCCGGTGATCCCCTAAAAGGTTCGGCATCAAGGTGAGCTTTTGTCTCCTTGTTTTGGCCGGCGCCTATCTCCTCCACCAAGCTGTCCAGTTTTCTGGACAGCTTCTTCTCCTCTCGTCGGAGCGTCGTTTGGACGACGGTTAGTGCTCCGACAGCGGCTAACATACCGGGGATTTGATCTCCGGTAATCCTCTGAGGTGGAGGACGAAGGATTCGTCAAACGGTTGACGAATACCTCTCCGGAGAAGCGAGTTTTGAGAACTCGTTTTGGATCCGAATTTGGATTCGGATTGTGATCATCTCTCGATCACGTCGTCTTCAACACGAGGCTAGTAACCCGTACGAAGACGAAGCTCGTGACTTAGCGAAGTCATCCCGAGGAGCTCGGCGTGGATACGGATAGAGACGGTTCTTACGAGGATCGTTCCGGTTGATGCCGTTCCCGCTACACGTCATACGGAAGGTATAACGTAGTTTAAATTTCCTTTTATTGCAATTTTAATTTACGGTTATGTCTACACTTGTTGTAATAGCATGCGTGTGTTGTGTGTGTTGTAATAAATAGGAGTATTTATTATTTTTATTGCTTCCGCTATACTCATGTTTACGAAACATGATCGAACACACACACGCCGCGGTGCCGGAAACCTAACATAGTGAAGGTTGCTTCTGTATTTATAGTGAAAGGGGAGGAAAAAGGGGGAAAATAACAACTTTTCCCACTCAATCTTGGAGAAGTGGAATTATAGAACCACATGACATTAGTTTATTAGGGTGAAAATGATGGGTAAGTAAAGAATTCAATTTTTAGTAAGGTAGGAGTAGGGTATGTTAGTTTCTGATATAGTGGATGATTTATCAGTTTTTTGTGAGTTTCATTATAAAGCATGTGTACAAATTATGAGGAGAAGTTTGGAAAGTGAATAATCGTGGTATAAATCTGGAAGTAAGACATTTACTGCAGATAAAGGATAATCTAAAAAATTATGTGCAGTATGTGCAGGGTAGACTCAAGAGGCATTACAAACAATCATTGAAATTGTGGATTGGTATTCCTTTTTAGATATAAGACCCATGCAGGTTGTGGTGGAAGGGTATAGAAATTGTATTTGTAGGGTGTTAACAAAATATGAAAATAATTTTTTATTGCAAATTGATATGAGACTTTATGAAGATAGACACAGTGCAAATATGGAATGTTAAACATTCATTGCAGAATGTGTTCAGATACAGTGGGAGTTTACAAAAATAGTTAATCATTACAGAATGAATTACAGTGTTTATTATAGGGGTTACTGTTCTGAATCAGTGTCAGAGTCAGTATTGAAGGCCTCCGGTGGGAATTTCTTGTAAGCTTCTCCTATATTAAGTTCATGATTGGGTAGGTCGGGTAGGAAAAGCTTCTTCTCGTTTGCTACTTGTAAGGCACCTTAAAACCCTCTTTGAAAATATTTGCTATATTTCTTGGCTGCCTGGGTTAGGATTTTGGTTTGCTTAGTTGTCCATCGTTCAGCTTCTGTTTCTTTGAGTTGGGACAACTCTTGGTTAAGGTGAGCAGCTCGTCTAGTTTCCTCATTAGCAACATTTGCCAGTTTATAGAAATGCTTCTTTAGTATATCAAAATGGAAGTGGAATTCATCTAGACTGTTACAGATTCTGTCCTTGAATTCATCAAAGGCATCAATTAGATATTGCATAGGTTGGAAGCATTGGCCCATTTGAAAGTGCTAGTCCCTCTCCTTTTGTACCCATTTCTGAATTTCTAATTGTTGAGAGGCTATTACTCGGTTTAACAGTTCATCACACTCTCGTAGTAATCTAATATTTGTATCCGTGAGGGAAAGTTCTCCTTTCATCTTGTGCATGTCTTGCCTATGATGAACAAAAATTTTCTCTTTCTCTGTTACTAGTTGATCTCGTTCGACAGATAAAGTTTCTATCTGAAGTGTTGGAATGTATACTGAAAGCCTAGCTTTTTTTGTATGAACATTTTATTTTGAAATAAGAATCACATGATCATTATTTGCATTTTATATGTGTGCATATTGTCTAATATTTTACATTGTAGATAACATGGTGCTTGGTGTGGCACAGAAGATCATGTTATCAGTACCTTGTAAAATATAAGTAGAGGCTCACAACCAAGATGGTTTTGGACAAACCATTGGCATGGTTGTAGTGTAGCTTGGTATTGTTTTATCTTGAACATAGAGTTACACTAGTACACTTAGGTGTATTGAGTAGGACCGACATAGAGGTGATTCAATTTAGTACTGACTACATAATTGAATCGGACCTCGGATATTATGTTGTACATGCTCTTAATCCCGATATAATAACGGGCACATGTACTTAGTGTTTATTTCTTTGATTTACCAGTGGGTGAGATTTAGATGGATTAAATCAATATGCCCGGTAAGTTGGGAAATAATATTATTTACATGGTGTGCCGTTGATTATAGGAGGAAACCGTGTCCTATATATTAGGTTGATGATGTCCCCTTGAGGAGCTCATAAGGTTCATCATGTAAACCCAACTGGTTGACTTAGTCAACATGATGATAAGGTTGAGTGGTACTACTCGAGGAATTAGATGTTAATTAATTGATGGTCAGTAAATCAATTAATTGACGGACATTCGATATCTTAAACACGGGGAGATTAATGTACAAATAATATATGGAGCCCATATTGATTTATGGGGGTTGGTGAGGTAGTTCAATGATGATCCTCTAGTGGAATGGAACATCATTGATGGATCAAGTTTGTGTGGTTCCGATCCATCGGGTGGCCAAGACCCAACTCCTCCTTATGGTCCCTATCGTAGCCTAATATAATCCTTGTGAAGTCTAGATCCAAGAATGTAAAACAAAACCTAGAACCAACGGTTGGGATTAAATCCCTAGATCCGATGGTTGGATGAAACCCTAGAACCAACGGTTGGGATTAAATCCCTAGATCCGATGGTTAGGATGAAATCCTAGAATCGACGGTTGGGATTAAATCCTTGTATCTGACGGTTGGGATAAAACCCTAGATCCGACGGTTGGGATAAAACCTTAGATCCGATGGTTGGGATGAAATCCTAGATCCGATGGTTGGGATTAAACCCTAGATCCGACGGTTGGGATAAAACCCTAGATCCGACGGTGGAGATTAAATCCCTAGATCCGACGGTGGAGATTAAAGGAGGCTTAAGCCCTATTCTATAAATAGATGGCTAGGGTTGGGCGGCAAGATAATCAAGGTTTAGAATTGTAATTAGGGTTTGGCTCTTGGATAGTGGGCGGCTAGGGTTTGGAGCTAGGGTGGGCGGCAACCATCTTCATCCAAAATTGTTGCCGGCGCCCACCTCCTTCAATCATTCCTTGGCCGGCGCCCTTCATCTTAGCCACTCTCTTCTTCCTTTGCCGGCGGTTCTCCTCCCATTGGTGGCCGGTTCTCTTCCTCCTCCCTATTCTCCAAAAGTGGTCGGCGGCAACTCTTCTTGGAGAAGTTAGCCGGCGCATCATCCATTGCTCCTTGGCCGGCGATTGCACCAAATTCCCTAATTTGGTGGCCGGTTCTAGATAGGAAAGGTATTTGCTAGTTCTTCTCTTTGTTCGCAGCGGACAAGGTAGAGAAGAAAGCGATCTAGAAGACTTCTACTCGTGGAGGATCTTCGTCCACACGTCGTCCACGAGAAGGAAAGGACATACGGTAGAAGATCGTGAGGTATAAAGTTATTTTAACTTTATGTACAGATCTAAGCATGTTCTTATTTGTTTTGATTATGCATGTGTGTGTATGAATATATATTGTATAATCATGGACCCCGAAGACAAACACAAAAACCGGCGATCCATCCGTCGTCTCTTCCGCGGCTAACCAACTAGAAGAGTTGTGTTGCTTGAACAACTAGTTTGTTCAAGCGACCACTCAAGTTGTTAGCACGACGACGAAATGGTGTTGTTAAGGAAGCTCATCCCATCCGGATTAATCCTTTCATTAGTGAAAATTTTAATCCGGGGACATAGGAGCCAATGAGCCTCCGAAGCATCCACCCTACATGAAGTTGTAACCATTGTATTTTCTATTTATATTCATCCTCTTTTGCTGCCTGATCAGGAGAGGAAGGAGGGCTGGTCTGTATTCCCAGATTATGTGTTGAGAATTCTTCAGAGCTGGTCTGGGTGCCTTTAGTGGAAGTTGAGGGTGCAGCTGACATTACAGAAGGCTGTGGTGGTTCTGAATATGAAGTTGATGGTCTGCACTGTTGGTTTTGGAATTCAGAGAACTGAAAAATGAATGAAAATAATGCAAAATAACTATTTGTATAGAAAAAGCAGTTAGTAAAAAAAAGAGAGGAAAACTTACTGTTTGGAGGCTTTCTTGCAATTCTTGAAGGATTAAGGGAATTTCAGGAGAAGTAGTGAGGGGGATAGGCTGCAGTAGTGTGGATTCTGGTACAAGGGGAAGAATATCAGAATGAATAGGGGAGGAAGGAGGTGGAGGAGAATCTTGGATACAAGGGGATATGGGGAGTATAGGAAGGGAAGAAAGGAGGTGGTTGGGATAGGAGTCCGACATTTGCGTTATTTGGTAGGAGGAAGGTATGGGTTTTTTCTGTTTAGTTGGAAATAAGGAGGCTAAAGGAAGGTCACCAATGGAGGAGGAGGGAGAAGAAGATGAGAAAGAAAGTTCAATAGGATCATAGGAAGTATCAAGTGGTGGACTGTGGGTAGATGTATCAGAAGGGGGTTGGAATTCTGAAGGAGTTGAAGAAGAGAGTTTTGTGAGGGGTAAAATGTCAAGAGGAAGAAGGAGGTTGGTAATTGGTTATGGTGGAGGAGGGATAAGGTCAGAAGCTATTAAGGTAAGGGTTGGCTAGTCCGGTTCAGTAATAGTTAGGATTGGGGCTTTAGGAATTTCAAGGGGAGCTTGTGACAAAGAAGTGTAAGTAATTCTTTGGGGGATTGAATCAATGTAATTAAAAAAAGAGATAGTAGATGAGTAAGTGTTAGTTACTGAAGTAGGAGGCTCAAGGATGGAAGAGTGTTGGATCGAGTGGATCGCTAGAGGGGGGGGGTGAATAGCGATAAACACTTTTTCTTTTAAATCGTTCGGTAGACAATTAAATGCAGCGGAAATGTAAATAAAAACTAAATGAGACAAATAGTTTTTTTACTTGGTTCGTAGCCTTCGGCCACTACTCCAAGGCCCTAACGATCCTAGACCGTGTACGGAGGGCAATTCACTAAAACACTCCTCCTCGTTGAAGGTAGGTTTTGTACTTCATTCTGAATCTTTGAACTTTCAAAGGATTCGATTTATGTGTCATAAGATACACATAACCATATCTTACCTAAGTCATCAAGAAATGTAATGAAGTACATGTAACAATGACAAACTAAGATTATACCAACAACTCGAAGATAGGACTTAAACTAGGGTTGTTGGCAGCACTTCGTTGTTGTAGAGTCATCGGAGAGTCACAGCATTGCGGAGGATTTTGAGCACTTAGAATTGATGATAAAACCCTAGGTTAGGACCTCCTTTTATAGCCTTTGAGCCCCTTTTCGAGAGGAACCCTAGCCAATCACAATTGAGCACCAATCTCCTTGAAATGGGGTGATAAGCCTTGACTCCTTGAATCTGATCATTGACCATCACGATCGGTGATGGCCATCATCGATCGGCGATGATCGACGCATCGATCAGTCGACGACCTCCGGCGGTCGGCCCGATTGGCGATCGAGTCCTCAGTGGCGATCGGCCCGATGCTTGTTAGCTCAACAAAAACATAATTTCGACGGTCGTCGACCGTCCGATCTCGACCTAGACCATCTATAGGATGTCTTTGGTCGGATCTACGCTTAAGATCATCCCCGTAACGAGGATACGACTTCACTTACGCTTGCACACACGAGCTTACCTCGATACTTACGTGTTTCTTTTGCTTCCGGCCTTCCACTCGATTCCTTCGGCTCCCTCCGAAGTCACTCGAGTGTCGCCCGACCACCGCGACTCCGGGTGTCGCTAGCCTTCAGCTCCAGCTATAGCAATCTTCTGCACACTCGATTCAGCTCGTGAGATAACGATGTGAGCTTAACTTTGTATCGTTTGCTATAATCAAAACTCAGGTTCGACTTAGGTGCCTACTACACCAACAATCTCCCCCTTTTTTATTTATGGCAAACCCACATACAAAGTTAAGTAAATAGTAAGCATGAAGAATAATGTGCATTAGAAACAAACAAGAAATAAAGAAGATTAAGTTGGAGTAGTAAGGATTTTCTTCAAATACTCCCCCTTGACCGAGGGTGAGTCTTGAAGAAAGACCTTAATCCTCCCCCTTGAGGGTTGCTTTAAGTAATTACTTAAAGTTGGCCTTAGTAAAACGTTTAAGTTAAGAGTTCTTCTTAACTTGGCCCTTTCTCCCCTTTAAGTAAAGCATTAAGCATAATGTTTACATTGACGGCACACATAAGTTTAAGTTAAGAATTCTCTTAACTTGGCCTTTACTTCCTTTTGTTAAAAGTTAAATAAGTTTTCAAAAACTTAGAGTTAACTTTTGGTTTAAATATGAAGTAAGAGTTAAGTTATAAAAAATTTGACCCCTTAACTTTGGCCTTTTTCTCCCCCTTTTGCCATATATCGAAAAGAGTGAGGGTGTGTGTGGAAAACAAAAATAAGTGTTAAATTTAAAGTCCAAGCATGTTCCACATTATTTTGAAAATAATATACTGAAAATAAGTTCATCTATAAAATGTTCGACTCATATTTGGCTTGATTGATATGAAAGATCAACCAGTCCTGGTCAGAGTCGGTTAGTATGTATGATTATACTCCATGGTTCATAACGATGCACTAGCTCTACATTTGGAACCAGGAGTAAGGTCCTAACATCTCACGCCCATCTACGTGGCTATATACACAAACACATTAGTCCTATGTGTTGTGAGATGTACTGGCTCCTTAAATTTATAGGTGCATGATATCTAAGGTAAGTCCTATACTAGTTCCATGAAAAATGAAAAGTAAGAAATAGTAGTAATATAATTTGCAAAGTCCTATTCTACTACGCACATGCCCAATTTTCGTCTTAATAGACTGAATTCGGCTTCGGGTAGGGGTTTAGTAAATAGGTCTACCAAGTTAGACTTCGATTTGACGTATTCGAGTTGTATGGCTCCGTTGGCCACATGTTCTCGAATGAAATGGTGTTTGACCTCTATATATTTAGTCCTAGAGTGACATATCGGATTCTTAGTAAGGTTAATTGAACTAATGTTATCTACGTGGAGTTTTGTGTTGGTAAAGTCTAACTTAAAATCGCGGAGAGTGTGCTTCATCCAAAGAAGCTGCGTGACACACTCACCCATCGCGATGTATTCGGCTTCGGTGGTAGATAAGGCAACACAGTGTTGCTTCCTACTGCACCAACTCACTAGACTCGAGCCGAGAAGTTGACAACAACCACTCGTACTCTTTCTATCGAGCTTACTACCGGCATAGTCCGAATCAGAGTAGCCGATTAGTTCGAACTCGGTAGATCTAGGGTACCAAATACTGACATTAATTGTACCCTTTAGATATCTAAGGATACGTTTAACTAGAGTTAGGTGAGACTCCTTGGCACAGGTTTGGAACCTTGCGCACATACTTACTGCAAATAGGATATCAGGTCGGCTTGCAGTTAAGTAAAGGAGACTCCCTATTATGCTCCTATAGTATTTTAAATCAATTGAGTTTCCGATTAAATCTTCTTCTATATTGACATTAGTTGCCATTGGGGTATTAATAATTTTAGCATCTTGCATTCCAAAGCGTTTAATTAATTCCCTAGTATATTTGCGTTGATGTAGGTATATTCCATCTTTAGTTTGTTTAATTTGTAGACCTAAAAAGAAGCTTAACTCACCTACTAAATTCATTTCAAATTCACTTTCCATAAGTAAAATGAACTCATTTAGTAGGATTGAGTTGGTGGTTCTGAAAATAATATCATCTACGTAGATTTGGGCTATGAATATGTCTTTACCTAAGGTTTTTACGAAAAGAGTTGGGTCAACTACACCTTGGTTAAAACCTTTGGACTTAAGATAAATCGAAAGTCTCTCGTACCAAGCTCGAGGAGCTTGTTTAAGTCCATAAAGAGCTTTCTTTAACCTAAGGACATGATCGGGTTTGTCTAAACTTTCGAAACCAGGGGGTTGACTAACGTAAACTTCTTCTTTAATGTATCCATTTAAGAATGCAGATTTCACATCCATTTGAAACAATTTAAATCCTCGATGTGCTGCATATGCTAATAGCATTCGAATGGACTCTAATCTAGCTACTGGGGCATAGGTCTCGTCGTAATCTAAACCTTCGACTTGACTAAACCCTTTAGCAACTAGTCTAGCTTTATTTCTAACTACTTCACCTTTATCATCAATTTTATTTCTAAACACCCACCTTGTTCCAATGATTGTTTTATCTTTAGGTGGTGATACTAATTCCCATACTTCGTTCCTAGTGAATTGAGCCAACTCTTCTTGCATTGCAATAATCCAATCGGGATCAAGAAGAGCTTGGTCAATAGTTTTGGGTTCAATTTTAGAAATCAAAGACATTTGACTAAGGTTTCTGTATGAGGCTCTAGTTCGAACTCCTAGACTTGGATCACCTATCACTTGGTCGATAGGATGATTCGTTTGGGTCCTAGTTGGATTTGGGTTTGATTCTACAACTTGATCCATAGGATGGCTGGTTTGAGTTCTAGTTTGGTTGGAGTCATCTATCACTTGGTCGATAAAGTGACTTGGTTGACTTAGGTAAGGATTAACACTAGACCTGATCTCCGGATCAGAGTTAGGTCTGGTATGAGTCAGCTCACTAATTGGGGTTGCCGGGGGTTTTGTAGGTTCATGTCCTTCATCAAATACTACATTGATAGTCTCCTCGACTCTAAGGGTGTCGTGGTTATATACTCTATAGGCTCTGCTTGTAGTCGAGTATCTTAGAAAGATTCCGGTCGTGGTTTTAGATGTAAATTTCCCTAGGTAATTCTTAGTGTTTAGGATATATACCTTACATCCAAATACCCTAAAGTACTTGATGTTAGGTATTTTATCGTGATAAATCTCGTATGAGGTCTTAAGGTGCCTCTTTACCATAAGGATTCTATTTTGGACATAGCATGTCGTACTCACGGCTTTCGCCCAAAACCTATCGGGTAGGTTATACTCATTTAACATTGTCCTAGTGGCTTCTTGTAGGGTTCTATTTTTGCGTTCTACTAGGTCATTTTGTTGTGGAGTTCTAGGTCAAGAGAACTCGTGGTGGTATCCATTTAGGTTACAGAATTCTGTAAACCTATGGTTTTCGAATTCACCACCATGATCAGTCCTAAGTCTTTTGATTTTAATGCTTTGTTGATTTTCTATTAACTTAAATAGATTGATTAATTGATCTAGGGTATCATTTTTGTGTTTGATGAACCTAACCCAAGTAAATCTAGAATAGTCATCAATTATGACTAAGGTAATTTACTTCCGTTAAGTGACTTAGCTCCGTGTGAATCAAATAGATCCATGTGTAGGAGCTCAAGCACACTTTTGGTTCGTTCTTGACTAGTTAGTTGATGTTGTGTCCTAGATTGTTTACCTTGTTGACAAGCATTACATATTTTATTATCCAAGTTATTGAGGTTAGGCAAACCACTAACTAAGTCACTCTGACTCATCTTGTGGATGAGTCTTGGGTGTGAGTGACCGAGTCGTCGGTGCCACAACCATGATTCCTCTTGCCATGTCATAAGACACTTAGTTGAGGAGTTAGTTAAGTTAATAGTGTAAATGTTGTTATTTCTAGTTCCCTTAAGAATTGTTTTAGAGGTTTCGTTTGTATTAATTACGCATTCGTTTTCTAGAAATATGACCTTATAGTTATTATCACACAATTGGCTTACACTGAGAAGATTATATTGAAAATTTTCTACTAATAAAACATTTTGAATGACAAAATTTGAGTTAAGCTCAATATCACCTGATCCAATGATTTTGAGCTTACCGTTATTTCCGAAGGCTCCCGATCCTTGTCGTTTGAATCGAAGCTTCGAAAACTTGAGTTGATCCCCGGTCATGTGTCGGGAGCAACCACTTTCCAACATCCATTGATCCTACACGCAAGGTAATTGGATCGGATATTGGATTTATTAAAAAATTGGTTGAAAATTATTAACTTAAATCATCTCACCCATGTCTACATGATCAAACATGTTAATCCTATATGTTCTTGTGAGATGACTTCCAATTTTAGTTGAATTAAATTTAATGACTTAAACACTTGTCAACCTTGCGTTAGATTCAGATTTGACCTTAGGCTCATCAAGTCACCTTTTCAAGATCATGGCTTCCAGGTCGTGGCGAGGCACAGAGGCCTTCTTTGATTTGAAAAACGACAACTTCCTTAGACAAAGCCATTTTCAAGAAAATAGAGACTTGACTCACCTAAGACCACTTCCTGGTCTAACTAGTCTAGGATACGGCGAGGTAGCTTCAGCTAGTTCTGCTCGGTCAAGTACACCAAACTAGATACGCCTTATCTAGCCCGAATACACAAGACTCCACTTTCCTAGCGTACTATCATCTCGCCGCGTCCTGGTACTATGTTATCAAGTATTGACGAGTTATAGTCCTATCTAACCATTCTAAGAAGTAAAATCAAACTAAATAAAAACCTAAGCATGCAATTTCTAAGTTAAAACACAAACAAATTTCGTACTAGCTCCCCCTGGACCGTTGAATCGATTCGGTCTCTCCACATAGTGGATTTGGTCCTTGGGAACCCAGTACTAGTTTGATCCTAAGTTTGAAATCAAGGTGGTCTTAGGAACCCATGCTTGGACACGTTTTTTATGTCGACTTACGATTGATATATACGACTTATTGGTCATGTTTGAGCTAAACCCTAGCCCGACCTTGTTGTACACGGTCCTTTGCGATCCAAGTAGGAGGTCAAGTCCTTTGGATCCCAAAGTAAACCTTTCCAACATATTCCTAAGATCTTCGACTTGACTCTTTAAGAGTGAGTTCTCAACTTCGAGTTTTTCAACCCGAGTTGAGTCCTTCTCTTGAACTCGACTAGTCGAAGAGGTTAGGGAGACCTCGTGTTTGAGGAGTTTAACTTCCTCAACCAAGGTCTCGACCTTGGACTCGGACTTAGCTAATTTTCTATTTAAAAACTTAATTGCACTATAAAGTGTAGTAATAAGAGACCGACTTACCTTGAGTGTATCTTTTGAACCGGATACGTATTCGTGGCTCGTCTTGAATAGTGCTTTGCAGTCCGACTCGTGTTCGGTTTCCGATTCAAGTTCCGGTTCCAACTCCGTCTCCGATTCCACCGGTTTAGCCATGAGGACTCGATCGTTATCTTCTTCCTCAGAAGCTTCTTCCCAAGTGGCGTTAAGTTCCTTTTTGTGTTTTGGTGCCTTGCTCTTGAGTTTTGGGCATTCGGACTTAATGTGTCCAAACCTGTTGCATTCATAACATCTTATGTTTGAACTTTTAGGCTTACCTTCGTTGGGTCGAGTGACGGCTCATTTTTGGCCCTTGACTATCCTCCGAACTAGGTTGACTAGTTCGGCCTCCATTTCTGAGTCAACCTCCTAATCGAACTCATCCTCTTCTTCCTTCGGAGGTGGCTTGCTAGCGGTTTTCTTCTTTGAACCTGCAAATAATGCTATACCTTTCTCGGGTTCTGAGTTAGACTGCTCATGAAGTTCAAAATCAGAAAAAAGTTCATCTAATCTAAGTTTAGAAAGATCCTTGGAGACCTTGTAGGCATCGACCATGGATGCCCACAAGGTAGTCCTCGGAAAGGAGTTTAGGACATACCTTATAAGGTCGCGGTTTTCGACCTTTTGCCCGATTGCGTGTAGATTGTTGACGATGTCCTGGACTCGGGCGTGAAGTTGCATCGCGGACTCGTGTTCCTGCATTTTTAGATTATATAATTTATTGAATAAAAGGTCGCGCTTACATACCTTGGCTTCATCGGTCCCTTCGTGTAGCTCTACTAGCTTTATCCATAGGTCCTTTGCGCTGATGAAGGGGCCGACGTGATTTAACTCCTCCTTGGACAAGCCACATTGGAGGATTTGTGTTGCCTTGGCATCGGCTTTGACTTGTCATTTTGTTGCAATGGTCCATTGATCATAACCCAAGGATTCACCCACTTCGTTAGTCGGAAGTGTGAAACCCGTTTGGATTATGATCCACATCTCGATTTGGGTTTTGAGAAAGCACTCCATCCGACCTTTCCAGTAACGGAAATCATCTCTGTTGTAAAACGGAGGTCGGACGGTGCTAAAACCCTCGAGATGGGTCATTTGGAAGGAAAACCTTGCACATAAAAATACAAAAAAAAAACACAAAAATGGTTCCAAGACTTCGCCTTGTATTAGTGGTGTGGGAAATAAAAAGAAACAAACGAGAAATAGAAAGTTAAGCAAAGAAATACGAAACTAAATAAAAAGTAAGTACTCACAACCTTCGATGTCCCTGAAAGGCTACTAAACGTCGATTTTTGAGGATGAAAATAGCTTGTTACAGGAGTAAACCCCCATAAGAAGTGTAGATCTCTCAGAGAGCTTCGATTTGGTGGGTAGATCGTTTCGTTAGTCCCCTTGTAGCAAAAGTTATGCTCGTTTGATCGTGAGGTACTCCGAAGGCGATTAGTACTTGCAAAAACATAACCAAAACTATGTACCAAGACTTGGTCTTGGATTAGTAGTGTGGGAGAAATCTTAAAATGATAAATACGAAAATAAAATTGCTCGATTGGTGGTTGCACCGAATCTGAGCGCCCCCGACTTTGATACCAATTGTTGGATCGAGTGGATCGCTAGAGGGGGGGGTGAATAGCGATAAACACTTTTTCTTTTAAATCATTCGGTAGACAATTAAATGCAGCGGAAATGTAAATAAAAACTAAATGAGACAAATAGTTTTTTTACTTGGTTCATAGCCTTCGGCCACTACTCCAAGGCCCTAACGATCCGAGACCGTGTACAGAGGGCAATTCACTAAAACACTCCTCCTCGTTGGAGGTAGGAGTTTTACGATTACAAAAACCTTCGAAGCAAAAGATAGAGAGACAACCCCTCTCTTCTATTAAAATAAAATGCAATGGTAGAAAGCCTCGATTAACAAATGAATTGCAAGATTAAGAGAAATGACAAACTAAGATTATACCAACAACTCGAAGATAGGACTTAAACTAGGGTTGTTGGCAGCACTTCGTTGTTGTAGAGTCATCGGAGAGTCGCAGCGTTGCGGAGGCTTTTGAGGACTTAGAATTGATGATAAAACCCTAGGTTGGGACCTCCTTTTATAGCCTTTGAGCCCCTTTTCGAGAGGAACCCTAGCCAATCACAATTGAGTACCAATCTCCTTGAAATGGGGTGATAAGCCTTGACTCCTCGAATCTGATCATTGACCATCAGTCGACTGATGGCCATCATCACCGATCGATGGCGATCGGGCCAAGTCCGACCTCCGTGATCGATTGACGGCAATGAGTCCTCAAGTCGGGCGATCGATGCTTGCTGCAAGTCAAAGTTAGCTTAACAAAAACATAATTTCGACGGTCGTCGACCGTCCGATCTCGACCTAGACCATCTATAGGATGTCTTTGGTCGGATCTACGCTTAAGATCATCCCCGTAACGAGGATACGACCTCACTTACGCTCGCACACACGAGCTTACCTCGATACTTACGTGTTGATTTTGCTTCCGGCCTTCCACTCGATTCCTTCAGCTCCCTTCGAAGTCACTCGAGTGTCGCCCGACCACCGCGGCTTCCTCCGGGGGTCGCTGGCCTTCAACTCCAGCTATAGCAATCTTCTGCACACTCGATTCAGCTCGTGAGATAATGATGTGAGCTTAACTTTGTATCATTTGCTATAATCAAAACTCAGGTTCGACTTAGGTGCCTACTACACCAACAAAGAGGAGGCAACTGTCAGTTCTAATCTTTTTCTATTCTTTTCTTGTTTCTTTGCCAAAGTCCTTGTAATGACTATATGCATCATATCCTCTGTAAAATAGAAAATTATTGGACATTTCAAGATAAAATCAGTAAGTATAATAGAGTAAGGTGGTAGTATATATTGAAAAATAGAAATTGTAATTGTGGAACGGAGTATCTATATGCATGAAGAAGTGGATTCAGTGTTTATGTAGGTTAGAATATTTCTTGGTATACAAGGGTAAATTCAGTAAATATTCAGAATGAAGTATTAAGATGTATTTGAAGATTAATGCAGTAAGTATGTAAGATATCAGTATCCAATAAATAGAATGCAGTATTATTATGTATATAAAGGCAAATACAATGAATAAAATTTACCAATTGGATGAACCTCTGTTGATTGAATGGGTGATATTCCATAATAGGACAGGGTGGGTTCTTGGAGAAGCTCATTGATACTAAAGTGTTTGTTTTTGAGTATGGCTTCAATAGAGGGAAAGTTGACGGTAGCTTTAACTGTCTTGAGGTCAGGAAGATTTTGAAGTGTGGTTTTCCAAGTATAAGAGAATTGCAGGACTTGATCTAGAGGAACATAGAAGTATAATTCTTTCCAGACCTTATGAGAAGTGGGCATATTAGTTACGAATTGGTAACCTTAGCGTGCCATGAAGTAAAACATGCCTGATTTAACCATTTTAAATTGGTAAAAATAGTGGAATATGTGAGGAATTTGGAGAATATTGAAATGCTAGAATACGATTATAGTTCCAACTAGGATACAGATGGAATTAGAGGTTAGTTGGTTGATAGGAAGGTCGTAGTAGGTTAGAAAGTGGAAGAGAGGCTTCGTGATAGGGAGGCGAAGAACTCCTTCTAGTTGCCCTGTGAAGAGGGTGGTGGTGCTAGTCGGAGGTCGATGAGGGCATTGGCCGGGAGTGGCGATGATGGTGGTGAAACCTTCCGGGATGTATTTGGGCTCATGGAGGAAGAACGGATGGTTGGGGGTTAGTTGGTTGGGTGTGCTTTCGTATTAGGGAATGGTAGAAGAGGAGGAGGCCATGAAGAGGAGATGAGGGTTGAGAATTTGAAAGCATCATAAGAGAAGGGAGCTAGGGTTTCGGAAGAAAATAGAGTTGAAACAGTAAAGATAGTGATTAGAAAATAAGTATGGTGCTCGGTAAAGGTTAAAAAGGAAGTTAAGGTATTTTTATTAACCCTAATGTTTTCTTGAGAATTTTTCTCTTGCAGAAGTACTTCAAATATTTTCTAAGGCATTTTTATGTTGGGTTTCCGACACTGCAGCGAGTGTGTGTTCGAACATATTTCGTAAACATGTGCACAGCGGAAGGAATAACAATAATAAATCTAATTTATTACAACACACACACCACACGCATGCATAGTACAACATGTGTAGACATAAACGTAAATTCAAATTTTGCAATAAAAGGAAATTTATACTACGTATACTTGACGTATCACGTGTAGCGGGAAAGACATCAACCTGAATGATCCTCGCTAGAATCGTCTCTATCAGTATCCAAACCGAGTATCTTCGGGATGACTTCACAAAGTCATGAGTCTCGTTTTCGTACGAGTTACTAGCCTTGTGTTGAAGACGATGTGATCGAGAGAAGATCACGATCCGAATCAAAATTCGGATCCAAACGAGTCCTAAAAAAGTTGCTTCTCCGGAGAGGTATTCGTCAACCATTTGACGAATCCTTCGTCTTCCACCTAAGAGGATTACCGGAGATCGAATCCCTGGCAAGGAAGCCACTGTCGGAGCTCCAAACGTCGTCCAAACGACGCTCCGACACGAAGTAAACAAGCTGTCCAGAAAACTGGACAGCTTTGGTGGAGGAATAGGGGCCGGCCAAATAAGGAATCTTGAGGCTCACCTTGTCGCCGGACCCAAAGAAGATTATCGAAGCTCCTCCGGCAGCAACTCGACGCCAGCAAGAGGGGAGGACGGCAGTGTTGATAAAGAATTGTTGAAAATAGATTTTCCGAAATAATCGAGGAGACAACAATCTGATATGATCTCGTCGAGGCTAGTGTTTGACACTATCTCCGTAAAACGATATTGCTCCGCTCAGGTGCTTACGGATAGCAGCAATTCGTTTCCAAGATACAACGACGATGTCTCGAAATAGTAGCACTATAAATTCTGAGACCGGCGAACCTACTCGTAGGCTTTTTGGACTCTGGATGCAGAAGATGGGATCGATGAGATGAGAACTTGAGTGAATCAGTTAATTCCATTATCTAAGAGTTTCTATTTATACTTGTGAAGGGATAGAGGCACCTCTTGGTTCAATCAAATCTCATCCATTCAATTAAAAATGGATGATCTAGATTGCATCCCTTCCCAAAAGACATAATGTCTCTTCATTTGGATGCATCTAAGCCTTTCATTTTGATTTCAATGATCAAGATTAAGCCATCCAAAAAGGTACTTATACCCTTTCATTTGAATGAACCAGATTTATCCATCTTAATCCAACGATCTAGATTAAGCCATATTAATTTCTCATTCATATAATTGAGAAAATTAATCAAATTTTTTTTTCAACAATCCCCCACATGAATGAAAATTAATACGTGTATACATGCTGACACTTTACAAGAGTCCAATCGATAAGTCAATGCATCGGGAGAGGTAGCTTGTGGCTTTGAACCTTCCGTAGTGGAATGCTATCGAGCATACTAGGCTGAGCAGTGAACATGATGTCTTGAACTGCTCAGCTGTTTGTGTATACTTAGACAATAACACCCACACAAAGACTTATCTCACCTACTTTTGGTTCTCATGGTTGATTCCGTTTTGGCCATGGACACCATCTTGGATTCATGAGTGTTTCATTGAAGCGGCCTATCTTCACACTCACATAGGTGACACTTCTATCAAGAGTATCCTACCATACTCCACCTTATAAAGGTATAGAAGTCATTAAAAGCATAAGCTTAACCTCACTACATGTGGTAGGACAGCACATATTCATCCTAGGACTGGGATAGAGATAATATATCTCGTGTGCTGTAACACAACTTTTGTAACTTCGTTGTCCCATTGAACCAAGATCTTGGGATCTCCAGTCAACAAGGTTAGGTTACCGCTACAGTCATTTTAGTTGTAGATTTTTTATCTCATTCCTCTTGATGAGCAGTATACTTGATCTCGATTTAGCCCCTTCGTAAGAGGATCTGCTAAATTATTTTTAGACTTGACATAGTTGATTGCAATCACTCCATTCGAGATCAACTGTCTAATGGTATTATGTCTACGACGTATATGTCATGACTTACCATTATACATACTACTCTGTGCCCTTCCAATCGCCGATTGACTATCACAATGTATAAGTACGGCAGACACAGGTTTTGTCCAGCTCGGAATATCTTCCAAGAAATTCCGCAGCCATTCAACTTCTTCAGCTGCTTTGTCTAGTGCTATAAACTCAGATTCCATAGTTGACCGAGCAATGCACGTCTGCTTAGTGGATTTCCAAGATACCGCTCCTCCACCAATTGTGAATATATATCCACTAGTGGATTTGGAATCTTTTGTATCTGATATCCAATTAGCATCACAATATCCCTTTAAGACAGCGGGATATTTTTTGAAATGTAATCCATAGTTCATAGTATATTTCAAATATCTAAGAACTCGCATCAGTGCTTTCCAATGGGTGTCGTTTGGATTACTTGTAAAACGACTTAGTTTGTTAACCACACAGGCAATGTCCGGACGTGTGCAATTTGTGAGATACATCAAACTGCCTATTATCTGGGAATATTCTAATTGTGATATGGGCTCACCTTAGTTTTTCGCTAAGTGTTGACTTAGATCCATAGGTGTCTTTACTGTAGAGAGATCGTACGCATTGAACTTCTTCAACACCGATTCTACATAGTGAGATTGTGTCAAAACTATCCCCTCAGACGTCCTGAGAATTTTAATTCCCAATATAACATCTTCTTGACTCATATCATTCATATCAAAATTCTTGGTCAACATTTTCTTTGTACTCATTATTATATCATGGTCACTACCCATTATAAGCATATCGTCTACGTATAGACAGACGATTATATAACCTTTAGGTGTGTCTTTGACAAATGCATTTGTCACATTCATTTATTTTGAATTCGTTTGACAACATTATTTTGTCAAATTTCTCGTGCCATTGTTTAGGCGCTTGTTTTAGTCCGTACAACGACTTAACAAGTCTGCACACCTTTTCCTCTTTTCCTAGAACTATGAACCCCTCGGGTTGCTCCATATAGATTTCTTCTTCCAACTCACTATTAAAAATGCAGTCTTAACATCCATTTGATGTATTTCAAGGTCATACAATGCTGTGATGGCTATCAGCACTTGTATAGACGTAATCCTTGTCACCGGTGAGGAGGTGTCGAAGTAATCAGAGCCTTCTTTTTGCTTGTACCCTTTGGCTACAAGTCTTGCCTTATACTTGTCAATAGATCCATCAACTTTATACTTGCGTTTTAGTATCCACTTACAGCCTAATGGTTTAGTACCAGAAGGAAGGTCCACTAATTCCTAAGTATGATTATTCATGATGGACTCGATTTCACTATTGACTGCTTCTTTCCATAATGGGGCGTCGGGACTAGAGAGAGCTTCACTCAATGTTCTTGGATCCGTTTCTGACATAAAAGTCAAAAAGTCCGGCCTGAATGATTTCTCAACTCTAGCCCGTTTGCTCCGACGTGGCTCTTCATTTTGATAGTCAATAGTCCTTTTACGACAATTAAGTTCAGAGACGTCATTGTTGTTAGAACTTCCGTTGCTATCAATTTGAATGTTTCCCCTTTTATTTGGGAATACATTTTCAAAGAATATCGCATTCCGAGATTCTATGGTTGTTCCCACATGAATATCAGGAATGTCTGACTTGTGAACTATGAACCGATATGCACTACTGTTTTGGGCATATCCGACAAATATTGCATCGAACGTTTTAGGTCCGATTTTTATTTGCTTTGGCTTGGGTACTTCGACCTTTGCCAGGCACCCCCACACTTTCAAGTATTTGTACGATGGCTTGCGGCCTTTCCATAGTTCATATGGTGTTTTATCATTTTGCTTGTGAGGGATTTTATTGAGAATGTGATTTGCCGATAATAAGGCTTCCCCCCACAAGTTCTGGGGTAAGCCTGAATTTATCAACAAGGCATTCATCATTTCCTTGAGTGTCCGATTTTTACGTTCGGCAACACCATTTGATTGAGGTGAGTAAGGCGCCATTGTCTGATGGATAATGCCAGATTCTGAACAAAATTCATCAAACGATGCACCATATTCTCCACCTCTATCTCTACGAATTATTTTAATTCGTTTATCAAGTTGATTCTCAACTTCTGTTTTATAGGTTCTAAAAGCCTCTAAGGCTTCGTCTTTACTTCTTAAAAGAAAGACATAACAGAACCTCGTGCAGTCATCGATAAAGGTAATAAAATACTTTTTACCTTTTCTGGTTTGCATGAATTTTAAGTCACATAGATCACTATGTATTAACTCTAGAGGAGTCGTTGACCTTTCCACCGACTGAAAAGGTAGTCTTGTCATTTTTGCTTCCACGCACACTTCACATTTGTGTGTTTTGTCAACATCGATATTTGGTAATAAATTTAATTTGACGAGACATTTTAGAGTGTTATTATTAACATGTCCAAGTCGATCATGCCATAAATTAAAACACTCGACAACATAGCTGGAAGCTTTTATTTTATTACCATCAAATTCATGGTGTACAGTCATTACAACCATCTTGAACAGACTTTGTTCTAAGTACCCTTTACTTACGAATACACCGTTCTTCGTAAGTACAAAATTATTTGATTGGAACACTAGTCTTAACCCGACTTTAACAAGTGCCAATCCAGAAACTAGGTTCTTTCTGATGTCGGGAACATGGAGCACATCAATAAGCATTAGCTCCTTTCCTGATGTCATTTTCAGAACAACTTTGCCGAGTCCGACAATCAGCGATGTTGTGGAATTGCCCATATAGAGCTTCCTTCCATTTATCGGAGTATACTTGGAGAACATCGCCTTATCAGAACAGATATGACGTGTTGCTCCAGTATCTATCCACCACTGCTTCGGGTTGTCCACCACCGTGTTGGCTTCAAACATGACTGTAGTGAGATCTAGCTTCATGTCGTCAGAAGTTGTGACCTGGTTCGCAACTTCCTTCTGACTCTTGGTTGGTTTCTTTGGGCGTCTGCAGTCTTTGGACATGTGTCCTAGCTTTCCGCAGTTGTAGCATGAGCCCTTGAATTTCTTTCCTGGAGCCTTCTTTTTGAATTGCTTCGGCTTTTTGGTGTTCGGCTCAGCCAGGTTAGACATCTCGTCGATAGTCCGCTTCGTTCCTTTAGAGTCGGAGAATCTTCGATTATCCTCCTCTATTCGTAGCCTCAAGATCAGGTCTTCAAGCCCCATCTCCTTTTGCTTATGCTTCAGGTAATTTTTGAAATCCTTCCACAATGAGGGGAGTTTCTCAATTACCGCGGCTACTTTGAACGACTCATTTAGCTTCATGCCTTCGACATCCAGATCATGCAATATCAGTTGCATATCTTGGATTTGAGATGTCACACCCTTGGAATCCACCATTTTGAAATCCAGAAACTGGCCGACGATGAATTTCTTTAAACCGGCATTTTTAGTTTTGTATTTCTTCTCTAGTGATTCCCACAGAGATTTAGCCGTCTCTATCAGACTATACACGTTATACAACGTGTTGTCCAATGCATTGAGAATGTAATTACGGCACAGGAAATCTCCATGCGACCACGAATTGCAAGCAGCCTTACTATTGGAATCATCTTCCTTAGCGGCTGGCGGGTCTTCACGCAAAAACCGTACGAGGTTTAGCGTTGTCAGATAGAACAGCATCTTCTACTGCCATCGTTTGAAATCGGCTCCGTTGAATTTCTCCGGCTTCTCTCCGGGTGGAACAGAGGTTGTGACTCCGGTGGTCGGAACGTCATTGATCACGGCCATATCAGATTGCACCAAATATCGTTTTACGATTGTTGATAAAAGAATTGTTGAAAATAGATTTTCCGAAATAATCGGGGAGACAACAATCTGATATGATCTCGTCGAGGCTAGTGTTTGACACTATCTCCGTAAAACGATATTGCTCCGCTCAGGTGCTTACGGATAGCAGCAATTCGTTTCCAAGATACAACGACGATGTCTCGGAATAGTAGCACTATAAATTCCGAGACCGACGAACCTACTCGTAGGCTTTTTGGACTCTGGATGCAGAAGATGGGATGGATGAGATGAGAACTTGAGTGAATCAGTTAATTCCATTATCTAAGAGTTTCTATTTATACTTGTGAAGGGATAGAGGCACCTCTTGGTTCAATTAAATCTCATCCATTCAATTAAAAATGGATGATCTAGATTGCATCCCTTCCCAAAAGACATAATGTCTCTTCATTTGGATGCATCTAAGCCTTTCATTTTGATTTCAATGATCAAGATTAAGCCATCCAAAAAGGTACTTATACCCTTTCATTTGAATGAACCAGATTTATCCATCTTAATCCAACGATCTAGATTAAGCCATATTAATTTCTCATTCATATAATTGAGAAAATTAATCAATTTTATTTTCAACAGGCGGCTGCTGGACCCCGGCAAGGGGGCTTGGGCGGTGGTGGGCGGCGACAAGAGGTTGGCGCCGACTACACCAAGGAGAAGTGGGCGGCAACTTTAGGGTTGCAAGGATTAGGCCTTAACAAAACCCTTAAGCCCTATTTTATAGAGAACAAATTCTCTTAATGGTTATCGAATCATAACCAAAAGCCCGTTAACCCGCTCCATTAATTTAAGTTAAAATAAACCAAACCATGATGGTCTATTTTAAGTTAAAACGAACCGAACTAACTTTGGTTCATTCGTTTAAAACAAACCAAACCCCTTTGGTTTATTCTCCTCCATTGGATTAGAACCAAACCAATTTGGTTCATCCATCATGTCTTCATAAGACACAGCCCATCCACGCTTCCATTGCGACTGAAACGATTTCATGCTCGCTCCATGTTTGGTCCAACCAAAACTAGTTTCTCTCGGTCTGAGAATCTCATTCTCAAGCTCGTTTTAAATCCTTCGGATTACGCTCATTGTGCATGTGACCAAATAGGTTCTCGGTTTATGTTGGCCGTATATAATTAACCATTAATTATAGAATGATCATGAGTGACATCTAGTAGTACATCATGATCCCCAATTAACTGAAAAGATCAACGGTTGATCCAGAACTATTTCTGAAACCCTTCAGCAGCTACAATGAATCGTGCCCCATTTCCTTCACTCATCTTATACCCACTTGGTTCAGGACATGGTCTATAGTGTCAGTCCCTACTAGGTTGACTACATCACACCTAGCCCAAGTATCATTTCCTCGTCCTACGGATTCTAGTTACTGCACATGTATCGAAGAGTACCTTACTCTAAACATGTAATGCTTTGGCCAAAGACTTTAGTAACAATCCGACGAGAGGCCATGCGTATACATCTCCTCGCAAGGAGTGGTGAATCCTTTATAGGCTATTCAAACACCTTCGATCACTTCGACTTTTACCCAATCATCCCGGGTCCATATTGTTGGATCGAAGCGGATCGCTAGAGGGGGGTGAATAGCGATAGAAACTTTTCTTTGAATTCGTTCGGTAAATCATGAGTAGACACAGTGGAAGATAAATCTAAAATAGAAGAGACAATGGGTTTTTTACTTGGTTCGTAGCCGAAGGCTACTACTCCAAGGCCCTAGTGGTCCTTGACCACGCAACGAGGGCAAAACACTAAACGAACTCCTTCTCGTTGGAGATAGGAGTTAAACGAATACAAAAACTCAAGAAAGACTCAAGGTAAAGGGACACTCCCCCTCTCCTTGATATGATTTAAAGCTCGAAATAAGAACAACTTATATAAATTAAAGATTATACCGACGACTTTTGAAGACTTGAATCTTGGAGCTTGAGTCGTCGTCTCGGCAGCGCTTCGTCGTAGGGATGTCGGAGACTCGTAGCGTATCGGAAGAACTTGGAAGCTTTTTAATTGATGAAAAACCCTAGGACAAGCCCTCCTTTTATAGCCTTTAAGCCCCTCATCGAATGGGTCTTCAACCAATAGGAATTGAGCACAAAACCTCCTTGAAAAATGGTGATAGAGCTTGACTTCTCGAGGCTGATCCTTGACCATCAGTCGACTGATGGCCATCATCACCGATCGATGGTAGCATCACCGAGGCCGACCTTCGAATGATCGATTGACAACAGTCGAGTCCTCCAAGCTAGCAGTCGACTGATGCTTGCTGCAAGTCAAAGTTAGCTCAACAAAAACATAATTCCGATGGTCGTCGACCGTCCGATCTCGACCTAGACCATCTATAGGATGTCTTTGGTCGGATCTACGCTTAAGATCATCCAAGTAAAGAGGATACGACCTCACTTACGCTCACACACACGAGCTTACCTCGATACTTACTGTGTCGCTTTCGCTTTCGGCCTTCCACTCGATTCCTTCGGCTCCCTCCGAAGTCACTCGAGTGTCGCCCGACTACCGCAGCTTCCTCCGGGTGTCGCTAGCCTTCAGCTCCAGCTTTAGCACTTTTCTGCACACTCGATTCAGCTCATGAGATAATGATATATCCTTGACTTTGCATCTTTTGTCATAATCAAAATACAGGTTTGACTTAGGTGCCCCTGCACCAACAATCTCCCCCTTTTTGATCCTATGGCAAATTTATGCAAAGTTAAGGGAAAATATAAAGCAGAAAATGAGTAAGATAAACGTTACGCTCATTTTTAGTGAACTCCCTCTTAACCTTCGGTGAGTTTTAAAACAAAAGTTTTTTACGCAAAGTTAACGGAAAATATAAAGCAGAAAATGAGTAAGATAAACGTTACGCTCATTTTTAGTGAACTCCCTCTTAACCTTCGGTGAGTTTTAAAACAAAAGTTTTAATTTTTAAAAATTTAAATTTTGTTCTCCCCCTTAACTTATGCTCTTCTCCCCCTTTTTCCATGAATCAAAAAAAGTGTGGGGTTTTATATAAAAAGTAGGGGTTTTTTAATAGAAAAGGTAGCATGCATAAAGATTATCTAACATGAGTCCAAGCATGTGTCTTGATTTAATTTGGTTCGAGGTATAGCCCTCTGCACCAACAATGAAAGTTTTTGGAAACTAAGTTTGATTTTCAAAATACTTATAAAATTAGCTTTGAGTTCCACAATACTTATACGCTAATAACTTTTGAAAATATATAAAACCCTTATAGTTAGTTTGCTCTCCCCCTTAATCAAATATATAAGGTACAAAAGAGTTAAGGGGCGCTAAACATTGACCTAGAAGGTTGTATATTTAGAGTTTTGTCCGAAAATAAATGTTTACGCTCAATAGTTTGAAAAATAGATAGCATTTTTGAAAACATTATGTAAATTGAAATTATTCCTTATTCATCTCACCCATTCTGAGTGTCTTAGAATTTGTCACCTTATATGTTGTGTGAGATGATTCCAATTTAATCTTGATTAAGTTTTAATGATTTGAAACTTGTCAACCTTGCGTTAGATTCGGATTTGATCCTAAGCTCATCAAGTCACCTTTTCAAGATCTTGGCTTCCAGGTCGTGGCGAGGCTCAGGGGCCTTCTTTGATCGGAAAAACGACCACTTCCTTAGACAAAGCCAATTTTGAGAAAGTAGTAACTTGACTCACCTAAGACCACTTCCTGGTCTAACTAGTCTAGGATACGGCGAGGTAGCTTCAGCTAGTTCCACTCGGTCGAGTGAACCGAACTAGATACGCCTTATCTAGCCCGAATACATAAGACTCCGCTTTCCTAGCGTACTATCATCTCACCGCGTCCTGGTACTATGTTATCAAGCATTGATGAGTTATAGTCCTATCTAACCATTCTAAAAGAAATAAGTGGTTTAGGTTATCGGATATACTATTTTGGTATTAGCTCCCCTTGGATCATTGAACCGATATGGTCTGGTCAAGTAATGAACTTGATCCTTGGGAATCCAAAACCTATTGGTCCTTATATGTGAGTTTAATAAAGTTTTCGGGACCCACGCTTGGATTCGATGATGACTACGGTTTACGATAGACATGTAAGATATATTTGTAGTCTTTGAGCTATATCCGAGTCCGGCTCTGTTGTACACGGCTCTCTGAGTTCCAAGAAGTCGGTTAAGATTCTTGGACCCCATCGAGAACTTGTTCAACCGAGCTTCGAGCTCTTGGACTTTCCCTTTCAAGAGAGAGTTCTCTTCTTCGAGTTTTTCAACTCGAGTTGAGTCCTCCTCTTGAACTCGACTAGTCGAAGAGTTTAGGGGTGTCTCTTGTTTGAGGGTTTCAACCTCCTCAACCAAGGACTCGACCCTAGACTTGGATTTAGCTAATTTCCTAGTTAGCAATTTAATTGTATTGTAAAGCGTATGAATTAGTGAGCGGCTAACCTTGATTTTATCTTTCGGTCCAGCTTTGAGTTGCTTCTCGAAGTAGTCCTCGAGTTCGGAGTCGGTGTTGTAGTTTGATTCAGATTCGGACTCGGACTCGGACTCTTCGGGTCTTGCCATGCATGCTATGCCGACACCTTCTTCGTTGTCCCATGTTGCATGAAACGCCTTCTTTTGACTTGATTTGAATTGTGCCCTCTTTTTGTTTTTTAGTAGGCTCCTTTCCCTCCAAACGATCTTCCGCACTACGTTCACTATTGCTTCCACCTTTTCGGATTCGGACTCTGATTCGTCTTCGGGTTCGAGTCCATCTTCTTGCTTGGTGGGTGTCTTGCTTCTTTGTCCTGCAAGTAGAGCAATACCTCTCTCGGCCCGAACCATATTAGTTTGCTCGTGAAGTTCAAACTCGGAAAATAACTCGTCTAACCTAAGCTTTGAAAGGTCCTTAGAAACCTTGTAGGCATCAACCATGGATGCCCACAAGGTAGTCCTAGGAAATGAGTTAAGAACATACCTTAGGAGGTCATAGTTTTCGACCTTGTGTCCGATGGTGTGCAAGCCGTTGACAATGTCCTGGATGCGGGTGTGTAGTTGCGTTGCCGTCTCACATTCCTGCATTTTTAGGTTATACAATTTATTAAGTAGCAAATCACGCTTACTTACCTTTGCATCGTTAGTCCCTTCGTGTAGTTCTATGAGTTTTGTCCATAGATCTTTTGCGCTGATGAAGGGTCCGATGCGGTTGAGCTCTTCCTTAGACAAACCGCATTGCAATATTTGGGTTGCTCTTGTATCGGCTTCGATTTGCCTCTTGGTTGCATTGGTCCACTTGTTGAAATCCAAGGGCTCGCCTTGATCATTGGTGGGTAGAGCAAAGCCGGTTTGGATGATTATCCAAGACTCGACTTGTATTTTTAAAAAACACTCCATCTGACCTTTCCAGTAACGAAAATCATCTCCGCTAAAGAACGGAGATCGGGTGGTGTTGTACCCCTCAATTTGAGCCATAAAGAAAAACTTGCACACACAAAAAAAAACAAAAAAAAACTTGCCAAGACTCGAGTCTTGGATTAGTGGTGCGGAAAATAAAAGGAAACAAACGAGAAATAGAAAGTTAAACAAAGAGATAAGAAACTAAACAAAAAGTAAGTACTCACAACCTTCGATGTCCCCGAAAGGGAACTAAACGTCGATTTTTGGGGATAAAAACAGCTTGTTACTGTTGGTGCAATCGGCCCAGGTTGACTCGAGTTTGACTCGAGCAGTACCTTGATGATATTTTGATGATAGACAAAACTCATGACATGGGATTGTCATGGGAAAGTCCAACATGGGGTTGGCATGGAAAATCCAAGCATGGAGCTTGGTGTGGAAGTCCAAAGCATTGCGAAGCTGTGCGCTTGGTGCTTGGCATGGGAAATGCATTACGAAGCCATGTGCTTGGTGCATGTGAGAAGTCTTGAGGACTTGGTAAGTTCACTAGGCTCGGGGTCCTTGAGTCGGTGAAGGATGGCATTGCGAAGCCGTGCGCTTGGTGCATCCGAGGGACCGCCGGACAGGGAGCGAATGGAGTGAGACCAAAGGGAAGCATATTTCTAGGGCATGAGATGCGAAGGATGGCGTTGCGAAGTCGTGCGCTTGGCGCATCCGAGGGACGTAGGCCGAGGGAAGAGAGCTTCGGTGGGGAACTCCATGAGGGATAAGGTGGACTTGGCCAAGTGGCTAAGACTGAGTGTCGGAGGCTCAAACATCGTTATGTTTGAGGTTTTAGCCGACATCAGTCGACTGGCATAGGTGCCAGTCGACTGCTCTAGGTCGTATGGGTTCGACCAGTGTTCGACTGAACCAAGTCTGGCTGATCAGTCGACTGCCGAGGGAGGGCAATGATCGCTTGGAGGATCACCGATCGCCGAGGGATGGCACGATCGATGACACCGCACGGGCACAGAATGGAGTCGATCTCGCCAGCACTTGACTGATGGATGATCAGTCGACTGATGGGTGCCATCAGTCGACTGATGTGTGATCCGTTGGAACTTAACCAACGTGGATCTGGCCGTTGTGAGACAACGGCTACGGGACCAGTCGACTGATGGTCACGATCAGTCGACTGATAGGCGCGAAAACAGCTTGATGCAGGTTATAAATGGAGCACGAGTTGGAGGATTTCTCCAAAGGCTTTTTGGGTGACTTTGGAGGGGAATTGCTGTTGCATTCCAAACCTTCAAGAGCAAGCAAAAGCAAGCCACAAGAAAGCGATCAAAAGCAATCGGTGTAAAAAGTTCTCTTTTGTATTGTCTTTGTATTTCTTGTTGTATTTCATTACTTAGTGTAATAGCTTGTGAGAGGTTTCTCCACCTCCGACGTGTAGTCGATAAGGAGTGTTGTTAGTGCCGTTCACATAACACGAGCTCGTTGAGCTCACCCCGTGGAGTAGGAGTAGGAACCATTTGGTTCCGAACCACGTATATGCTTGTGTATTGATTGTGCTTGTATTGTTGTTATTTCTATTGTTATTCCGCTGCGTATTAATGACAATTGTAGACGAGCACGTATGACGAACGAACGAATTCCGACATCCATCGTACGAGGGCTATTCACCCCCCTCTAGTCGGCCAATCGATCCCCAACAAGTGGTATCAGAGCCAAGGTTGCTTGTCACCGGACTAACCGCCGTGAGAGCACTACAAGATGGCCGGCTTCATCCATCCACCGAAATTTGATGGAGATTTTTCTTGGTGGAGGAAACGGATGGAGGTATATCTCGAAACCGATTTTGATTATATGATTATTATAGAAAATGGTTTTGAGATGCCTAGGGACAAACACAACAAGCCCATTGAAAAATCAAAATGGACCCAAGACCAAATCAAAGACTTCAAGACAAATCTCAAGGTAATCAATTTGATTAGTGATTTGTTACCTAACACTATTTGGTCTAGATTGGGTAATTATAGGGATGCAAAAGAATTATGGGAGAAGATAATGAAATTTCAAGAAAACTCCCAACCGGCACAAGTAGAAGATAATGTCGAGGAAGAAGAACCCACAACATTTGAAGATGTTGATGACTTGGTGGAGACCTCCACCTCTAGCATTGAGGGGGAGGAGAGGCAATCTTCCATCCTGGAGCAAGAACAAGAAGCATCCACATCCGGGAGAAGTGAAGATCGGGAAGAGGCCTCCACCACCTCCCTAGGTAACTCAAGTGTTATTATTTTAAATAAAAATCATATAATATGCTTTGAGTGTAGGGAGAAAGGACATTATAAGAGCAAATGCCCTAAATTGGCTAAGGAAAAGGCATCAACACCAAAAGTCAATCCAAAGTCAAAGGATGCCGGTGTTCCCAAAATCAAGAGCAAAGAGTACATTGTGTGCTTTAAATGCAACCAAAAGGGACACTATCGAAGCCAATGCCCTAGGGGGAGGAAGAAAGGGCAAGAAGGTGCAACTCATGTAGGGGGAGCTCCTAAAACTAACCCCAAGGTAAATTTATTTAATGCACCTTTAATTCCTAGAACTAAAAAGCATGCTAAGAATTATTTTAGTTCTCTAGCAATTATCAATGAAAAGCATGCTAGGAGAAATAATAAAGTTTATTGTTTAGGTGCAAGGCATGTTAATTTAACTAAGGATAAACCTAGGACTCATAATTCTAGACCTATCTTACCTAAAGAGTCCATTAGGAGAATTGAGAACCACCTAGGTGTTAACCCCAAGAAATCTAGGCATATGCCTAGAAAGAGTCCTTCCCAAAAGATAAATGAAAATTCAAAATTGGGAAAATTAGAGTTAGAAAACCAAGCCTTGAGGTCAAGGCTAGAAAAATTGGAGAAGACCCTAGCAATAATCAAAAATTCGGTTCAAGGGTCAAATACAAAAAAATCAAGGCCTAGAAAACAAGAATTATCTAAGGGAAAGAAGGGTTTGGGTCACAAACCTATGTCCTACCATAATGTTCCATTTAATTATGGGACAACATCTAGGTCTAGAAAAACCAAGACTAATGGGGAAGCCATCCCTAAGTCTAGCCATGGTGTGTGTTTAGTGGCTAAGGACTTAAGAAAAATCAAGAAAGCCACTAAGAAGGTCAATGGAGGAGTCACCTCTAGAGTTGACCCAAGTAAGACCCATTTGACTAAGGCTTCAAAGCCTAAAAGGGTCATTAGGAAGGTATCTAGGGAAGTTATCCCTAGGGAATACCTTGTTAACCCAAGGAGCTCCAATAGATATTGGGTTCCTAAGAGCGTGATCAATTCACGCTAAATGGGTTAGGGTGTGTCAACCCTAAGTGGATGGGTAGTTAACCTAACCATAGTAGAGTTGACACATTATGATGTGCCAATATGCTTGAAAAGTCAAAAATGATTTAAATTGGCACAATTAGGTCATAGAGGTCGTGGTTTGCTATTTTGGGTTTTTGGCACACTAAGGAAATAATGCATTAAGGCAAAATGAATTTAATCCCTAGAAATGGCAAATTGATTTTAACACTTAGGTATTTTATACCTTAGTATATTTTTCTTGCCATGCTTTATTTGCCTTGCCATGTCATGACATCATTTTCATTTTCATCTATAAAAATGTCATGATCATGTTTAGATTTATGTTTAGATGTCATGTATGCTTAGGTTTCATTCACATGCCATGACATCATGATATTGGCATATGTTTTTATCTATATCATATCTATGCCATAATCATATCATGCATGAATTAAAATGGAGTTAAGGACTATGGCATAATTTGAAAGGAATCAAATAATGTTGCCTAGAAATATGCATGAAAACATAAACAAAACAAAACCCACATCTCACAAAAATTTGACTTGTATATGTTTTACACATCTAGATATTGGTGAGATGTTTAGGAAAAAGAAAATAAAGGTTTGAAAAACATTTTGAAAACATTTTGAAAAACCTTGGTGAAGTCTATCTTTTGATAGCTATCACCATTGAATGGGATGATACAAAGATAGCTCTTTATTGAAGCTTTTCTTAAATTTTGAACTTTGTATCAATTTCCTAATTTAATGGGTAAAATAAATTTTCAATATTTTTCACCCATAGTGTTTAGGATAAGTATTATACGTATGCATTTTCAAGATTTTTAAAATTACGTATATTTACTTATGGATTTCGAAAATCCAATTTTTTGAAACTACGAGAAACTATGTATCGTAAGATCACGATCGATCAGTAATGGCAATGATCGATGGTAAAGTCCAATTAGTTAGGCCCATGTTTAGCCATGTTTTGGTCCCCTAATCACTCCTAACCCTAGGATATGCTTGGGAGAGCATTAGAGAGGGTGGAAATCCATTGGATATGGATTAGGAGTTGGGTTGAGGGTGAGTATCAATTTTAAGGTGGAAGAGAGTTCATTTTTGAACTTTGCCTTAATTTTGATTTGGTTAATGTTCCTATTGGCTTAGGGACTCTCCAAGGACATTGTTGGTGCAATGGTCAAGGGGGAGCAAGCCTCTAGGGGGAGGTATCCATCATGGGAAGATGGATGTGTATTTCCTCATGGGAGGAAAATTGGGTTGCCTCTCTTTAAGTGATATGGGATCACTAGAATGATTGTAGGCATGTGTTCCTCCAAGGGAGAGATTGTAAGATCTCATTGGGATATGAGACATTCATACCCTTGGGGAGGACCTTTTTGATGTAATGTCAAAAAGGGGGAGAAGTTACCAAGTTACCAATTATGGTTCGTTGGAATTCTCATTGGGATATGAGAATTGCCAATATGGGAGAATTGGTAGACTTGAGATGGTAGTTTTGTCAATCATCAAAAAGGGGGAGATTGTTGGTGCAATCGGCCCAGGTTGACTCGAGTTTGACTCGAGCAGTACCTTGATGATATTTTGATGATAGACAAAACTCATGACATGGGATTGTCATGGGAAAGTCCAACATGAGGTTGGAATGGAAAATCCAAGCATGGAGCTTGGTGTGGAAGTCCAAAGCATTGTGAAGCCGTGCGCTTGGTGCTTGGCATGGGAAATGCATTGCGAAGCCGTGCGCTTGGTGCATGTGAGAAGTCTTGAGGACTTGGTAAGTTCACTAGGCTCGGGGTCCTTGAGTCGGTGAAGGATGGCATTGCGAAGCCGTGCGCTTGGTGCATCCGAGGGACCGCCGGACAGGGAGCGAATGGAGTGAGACCAAAGGGAAGCATATTTCTAGGGCATGAGACGCGAAGGATGGCGTTGCGGCCGTCGCCGCGCATCAGGAGGACGAGAGGAAGAGAGCTTCAGTGGGGAACTCCATGAGGGATAAGGTGGACTTGGCCAAGTGGCTAAGACTGAGTGTCGGAGGCTCAAACATCGTTATGTTTAAGGTTTTAGCCGACATCAGTCGACTGGCATAGGTGTCAGTCGACTGCTCTAGGTCATATGGGTTCGACCAGTGTTCGACTGAACCAAGTCTGGCTGATCAGTCGATCGCTGGGGAGGGCGATCGCATTTGGAGGATCCGATCGCTGAGGATGGCGCCGATCGGAGGGATGGCAATGATCGATGACACCGTGCAGACGCACGAGAATGGAGTCGAAGCCGCCCGACTCGACTGATGGATGATCAGTCGACTGATGGGTGCCATCAGTCGACTGATGTGTGATCCGTTGGAACTTAACCAACGTGGATCTGGCCGTTGTGAGACAACGACTACGGGACCAGTCGACTGATGGGCGCGAAAACAGCTTGATGCAGGTTATAAATGAAGCACGAGTTGGAGGATTTCACCAAAGGCTTTTTGGGTGACTTTGGAGGGGAATTGCTGTTGCATTCCTGACCTTCAAGAGCAAGCAAAAGCAAGCAACAAGAAAGAGATCAAAAGCAATTGGTGTAAAAAGTTCTCTTTTGTATTGTCTTTGTATTTCTTGTTGTATTTCATTACTTAGTGTAATAGCTTGTGAGAGGTTTCTCCACCTTCGACGTGTAGTCGATAAGGAGTGTTGTTAGTGTCGTGCGCATAACACGAGCTCATTGAGCTCACCCCGTGGAGTAGGAACCATTTGGTTCTGAACCATGTATATGCTTGTGTATTGATTGTGCTTGTATTGTTGTTATTTCTATTGTTATTCCGCTGCGTATTAACGACAATTGTAGACAAGCACGTACAACGAACGAATGAATTCCGACATCCATCGTACGAGGGCTATTCACACCCCTCTAGCCGGCCAATCGATCCCCAACAGTTATGGGGTAAACCCTGGTAAGAAGTGTAGATCTCTCAGAGAGCTTCGATTTGGTGGGTAGATCGTTTCGTGAGTCCACTTGTAGCAAAAGTTATGCTCGTTTGATCGTGAGGTACTCCGAAGGCGATTAATACTTGCAAAAACACAACCAAAAACTATGTACCAAGACTTGGTCTTGGATTAGTAGTGTGGGAGAAATCTTAAAACGATAAATACGAAAATAAAAATGCTCGACCGGTGGTTGCACTGAATCTGAGCACCCCCGGCTCTTATACCAATTGTTGGATCGAAGCGGATCGCTAGAGGGGGGTGAATAGCGATAGAAACTTTTCTTTGAATTCGTTCGGTATATCACGAGTAGACACAGCGGAAGATAAATCTAAAATAGAAGAGACAATGGGTTTTTTACTTGGTTCGTAGCCGAAGGCTACTACTCCAAGGCCCTAGTGGTCCTTGACCACGCACGGAGGGCAAAACACTAAACGAACTCCTTCTCGTTGGAGATAGGAGTTAAACGAATACAAAAACTCAAGAAAGACTCAAGGTAGAGGGACACTCCCCCTCTCCTTGATATGATTTAAAGCTCAAAATAAGAACAACTTATATAAATTAAAGATTATACCGACGACTTTTGAAGACTTGAATCTTGGAGCTTGAGTCGTCGTCTCGGCAGCGCTTCGTCGTAGGGATGTCGGAGACTCGTAGTGTATCGAAAGCACTTGGAAGCTTTTTAATTGATGAAAAATCCTAGGACAAGCCCTCCTTTTATAGCCTTTAAGCCCCTCATCGAATGGGTCTTCAACCAATAGGAATTGGGCACAAAACCTCCTTGAAAAATGGTGATAGAGCTTGACTTCTCGAGGCTGATCCTTGACCATCAGTCGACTGATGGCCATCATCAGTCGACTGATGGTAGCATCACGAAAGTCTTGACCTCCGACGGTCGGTCGATTGTGGCGGTTGAGTCCTCCAAGGCGGTCGTGATGCTTCGCAAGTCAAAGTTAGCTCAACAAAAACATAATTCCGATGGTCATCGACCATCCGATCTCGACCTAGACCATCTATAGGATGTCTTTGGTCGGATCTATGCTTAAGATCATCCCCGTAAAGAGGATACGACACACACGAGCTTACCTCGATACTTACTGTGTCGCTTTCGCTTTCAGCCTTCCACTCAATTCCTTTGGCTACCTCCGAAGTCACTCGAGTGTCGGCTGACTACCGCAGCTTCCTCCGGGTGTCGCTAGCCTTCGGCTCCAGCTTTAGCACTTTTCTGTACACTCGATTCAGCTCGTGAGATAATGATATATCCTTGACTTTGCGTCTTTTGTCATAATCAAAATACAGGTTCGACTTAGGTGCCCCTGCACCAACACACATCTCCTCAGAGATGCTTGCTTAAGATGTTAAAGCATAAGTATTTATGATCAAGATGACTTGAATACCGCAAGTCAAAGGAACATCGCACTTAAGCTATAGTAAGAACTTTATTGACATATCTATATATGCAGAGAACCATATGAAGTCTTACAGCTGGTCACTCCAATGAACTAGTTACCATAACTAGCATCCACGATTAACTCTGGACATCACAATGTCTCCAGCTAGTGAGAATCAGCTTCTTGGATGCACCAAGGAGTATACCTCATGCTAGTCTCGACAGAATTGATGGTGTCCAAATCCATAAATTCATCGACTAGGGATAATTCTGATACATCACAATTACACATGTAGAGATACTCACTAGTTGTGATCCAATCACAAATTCTCTCATGCTGTGAATCGTATCGTGGATATTCAGTAAATGAGTTTAAGATCTAATCAAATACATGAAAATATGTATACTCAAATAGTGAATCTTCATTTATCATATAAATGGTTCATACATAAGACGATTTCCTTAAGACATCTCTCATATATTACTAACATTTTATGCCTAATACGGAGCTTGAAGGTTATTTGAAACCCTATTTGCGGTGATTGGTATTATTTTTTAAGGAATTTTATGCCTAATACCTGAATTTTATGCCTAATACCTTTGTGTGGCAAGGAGACCCTCCTTGGGTTGGGCAGCAAGAAGAGGAAGAGGAGAAGAGAAGTGGGCGGCAACTCTTAGGGCTTCATTAGGGTTTCCAAAACCCATAAGCCATATTTTATAGAGTGTGTGTTTCTTCACCATCAAGAAGCTTTCTCCTAGTGGTTATTGGTTCACAACAAAAATCCTTTAACCTGCTCCAATAACTTAAGTTAAAATAAACCAGACCGCGTTGGTCTATTTTAAGTTAAAACGAACCGAACCAACTTTGGTTCATTCGTTTAAAACAAACCAAACCCCTTTGGTTTATTTTCCACCATTGGATTAGAACCAAACCAATTTGGTTCATCCATTATGTCTTCAAAAGACACGACCCATCCATGCTTCCGATGCGATTGAAACCATTTCATGCTCACTCTATGTTTGGTCCAAACAAACCAAGTCTCTCTCGATCTAAGAATCTCACTCTCAAGCTCGTTTTAAATCCTTCGGATAATGCTCGTTGTGCATATGACCAAATAGGTTCCTGGTTTATGTTAGTCGTCTATAATTAACCATTAATTATAGAATGATCATTGAGTGGCACCTAGTAGTACATCATGATCCCCAATTAATCAGAAAATCAATGGTTGACCCCAGAACATCTTCTAAAATCTTTCAGCAGCCACAGTGAATCGTGCCCCGTTCCCTTCACTCATCTTATACCCACTTGGTTTAGGACATGATCTATAGTGTCAGTCCCCACTAGGCTGACTACGTGACACTTAGCCCAAGTATCATTTCCTCATCTTGTGCATTCTAGTTACTTCACATGTATCCAAGAGTACCTTACTCTAAACATGTAATGCTTTGGCCAAATACTTTAGTAACAATCTGACGAGAGGCTAAGGGTATATATCTCCTCGCAAGGAGTGGAGAATCCTTTGTAGGTTATTCAAACACCTTCAGGCACTTCGACTTATACCAAACCATCCTGGGCCCACATATCCTTGGAGATGCTTTCTTAAGATGACAAATCATAAGTCTCCATGACCAAGATGACTTGAATACCGCAAGTCGAAGGAACATCGCACTAAAGTTGCAGTAAGAACTTCATTTACATATCCATATATTTAGAGAACTATATGAAGTCTTACAGCTGGTCACTCCAATGAGCTAGTTACCATAACTAGCATCCACGATTAACTCCGGACATCCCAATGTCACCAGCTAATGACAAACAAATGCTTGGATAAACCAAAGAGTATAACTCGTGCTAGTCTCAACAGAATCGATAGTATTCGTATGCATCAATTCATCGACTAGGGATAATTCCAATACATCACAATTACATATGTAGAGATATTCACTAGTTGTGATTCAATCACAAATTCTCTCATGCTGTGAATCGTATTGCGAACATCCAGTAAATGAGTTTAAGATCCAATCAAATACAATAAAATATGTATACTCAAATAGTGAATATTCATTTATCAAATAAATGGTTCGACCATAAGGCGATTGCCTTAGGCCACCTCTCATATATCTCTAACAAACTCCCACTTGGCCTAATGTCAATCGCCTCGGTATCCAATATCATAGGCCTTAACATGGCCCTCAAACTTACTTTGAGGTAAGGCTTTAGTTAAAGAATCCGCTAAGTTCTTTTCAGTGGGAATCTTCTCGATTTATATTTCCTTCCTATGATGATCTCTCTGATCAGATGATAGCAGTGAAGCACATGTTTGGATCATTGATGAGACCGCATTAAGTTCAGAGATAAACTTCTTTATCCAAACCGCTTCCTTTGCTGCTTCCAAAGCTGCAATGTATTCTGCCTCAGTGGAAGAATCCGCTATAGTGTCTTGCTTGGAACTTTTTCAACTTATTGTGCCTCCATTCTAGGTAAATACGTACCCAGATTGAGACCTGGAATCATTCTTGTCTGTCTGTAAGCTGACATCCATATACCTGCATATTACCATATCACCCCCTCCATATATTAGGAACACATCCTTAGTTCTTCTTAAGTACTTAAGGATTGTCTTAACAGCCACCCAATGATCCATTCCTGGATCAGATTGATATCTGCTCGTGACACTCAGAGCATAAGATACATCGGGCCTCGTACATAATGTTGCATACATGATAGACCCTATTGCGGATGCATAGGGAATCTGACCATGCAAATGTTGGGATTTCGGCACCGCGGCGTGTGTGTGTTCGATCATGTTTCGTAAACATGAACACAGCGGAAGCAATAAAAATAATAAATCTACATTTATTACAACACACACAACACACGCATGCATATTACAACAAGTGTAGACATAACCGTAAATTTAAATTTGCAATAAAAGAAAATTTATCTACGTTATACCTTTCGTATGACGTGTAGCGGGAATGGCATCAACCGGAACGATCTTCGCTAGAATCGTCTCTATCCGTATCCACGCCGAGTTCCTCGGGATGACTTCGCTAAGCCACGAGCATCGTCTTCATACGGGTTACTAGCCTCGTGTTGAAGACGACGTGATCGAGAGATGATCACGATCCGAATCCAAATTCGGATCCTAATACGAGTTCTCAAAACTCGCTTCTCCGGAGAGGTATTCGTCAACCAATTGACGAATCCTTCGTCCTCCACCTCAGAGGATTACCGGAGATCGAATCCCCGGTAAGTTAGCCACTGTCGGAGCTCTAACCGTCATCCAAACGACGCTCCGACGAGAGGAGAAGAAGCTGTCCAGAAAACTGGACAGCTTGGTGGAGGAGTAGGCGCCGGCCAAAACAAGGAAGCCAAGTGCTCACCTTTTCACCGAGGCCTAGGAAGATCACCGGAGGGTCGCCGGAGGGTTCACCGGCTAAAGCTTGGACGCCGGCAAGGAGATGGACGGCGGCACAACAAGCTGGGCGGCACACCTAGGGTTGGCGCCGAAAATCTCCAAGGATGAGGTGGGCGGCAACCTTAGGGCAAGGGTTTTGGATTAGGGCTTAATTATCCATTAAGCCCTCTTTTATAGAGAACTAATTCTCTAAATGGTTATTGGATCATAACCATTAGGCCCGTTAACCCGCTCCATTAAGATAAGTTAAAATAAACCAAACCATGATGGTTTATTTTAAGTTAAAACAAACCGAACCAACTTTTTGTTCATTCATTTAAAATAAACCAAACCCTTTGGTTTATTCTCCTCCATTGGATTAGAACCAAACCATTTTGGTTCATCCATTACGTCTTCATAAGACTCGGCCCATCCACGCTTCCATTGCGACTGAAACGATTTCATGCTCGCTTTATGTTTGGTCCAACCAAACCTAGTTTCTCTCGGTCTGAGAATCCCATTCTCAAGCTCGTTTTAAATCCTTTGGATTACGCTCGTTGTGCGTGTGACCAAATAGGTTCTCAGTTTATGTTGGACGTCTATAATTAATCATTAATTATAGAACGATCATGAGTGGCACCTAGTAGTACATCATGATCCCCAATTAACCGAAAAGATCAACGGTTGATCCAGAACTATTTCTGAAACCCTTCAGCAGCTCGAATGATTCGTGCCCCATTCCCTTCACTCATCTTATACCCACTTGGTTCAGGACATGGTCTATTGTGTCAGTCCCCACTAGGCGACTACGCCACACCTAGCCCAAGTATCATTTCCTCGTCCTACAGTTCTAGTTACTCCACATGTATCGAAGAGTACCTTACTCTAAACATGTAATGCTTTGGCCAAAGACTTTAGTAACAATCCGACGAGAGGCCATGGGTATACATCTCCTCGCAAGGAGTGGTGAATCCTTTATAGGCTATTCAAACACCTTCGATCACTTTGACTTAAACCCAATCATCCCGGGTCCACATCTCCTTAGAGATGCTTGCTTAAGATGTCAAAGCACAAGTCTCTATGATCAAGATGACTTGAATACCGTAAGTCAAAGGAACATCGCACTTAAGCCACAGTAAGAACTTCATTGACATATCTATATATGTAGAGAACCATATGAAGTCTTACGGCTGGTCACTCCAATGAACTAGTTACCATAACTAGCATCCACGATTAACTCCGGACATCACTATGTCTCCGGCCAGTGAGAATCAGCTGCTTGGATACACCAAGGAGTATACCTCGTGCTAGTCTCGACAGAATTGATGGTGTCCAAATCCATCAATTCATCGACTAGGGATAATTCCTATACATCACAATTACACATGTAGAGATACTCACTAGTTGTGATCCAATCACAAATTCTCTCATGTTGTGAATCGTATCGTGGACATTCAGTAAATGAGTTTAAGATCCAATCAAATACATAAAACATGTATACTCAAATAGTGAATCTTCATTTATCATATAAATGGTTCATACATAAGGCGATTGCCTTAGGACATCTCTCATATACTACTAACAGACTCCCACTTGGCCTAATGTCAATCGCTACGGTATCCAATACCATAAGCTCGAACATGACCCTCAAACTTATTTTGAGGTAATGCCTTAGTTAAGGGATCCGCTAAGTTCCTTTCAGTGGGAATTTTTCTCGATTTGTATTTCGTTCCTACTGATGATCTCTCTGATAAGATGATAGCGGCGAAGCACATGTTTGGATTATTGATGAGACCACATCAAGTTCAGAGATGAACTTCTTGATCCAAACCGCTTCCTTTGCTGCTTCCAAAGCTGCAATGTATTCTGCCTTAGTGGCAGAATCCGCTATAGTGTCAAGCTTGGAACCTTTCCAACTTATTGCGCCTCCATTCTAGGTGAATACATACCCAGACTGAGACATGGAATCATCCTTGTCTGTCTGGAGTTGGCATCCGTATACCCACGTATCACCATGTACCCTTCTCCATATATTAGGAACACATCCTTAGTTCTTCTTAAATACATAAGGATCGTCTTAACAGCCACCCAATGATCCATTCCTGGATCAGACTGGTATCTGCTCGTGACACTCAGAGCATACGATACATCGGGCCTCGTACATAACATAGCATACATGATAGATCCTATTGCGGATGCATAGGGAATCTTACTCATGCAAATCCTCTCGTCTTCTGTGCGCGGACACATAGACTTCGAAAGGTGTACCCCATGCCTGATGGGTAGGAAACCTTTCTTGGATTCCGACATGCTAAACCTCTTTTGCTTTTCGATCATATATGTAGCTGCGAAAGACCAAACAACGTTTCGATCTATCTCTATAGATCTTAATCCGAGGATGTAGGTTGCTTCTCCCAGGTCTTTCATGGAGAATGTCTTGGATAACCAAACCTTCACTGACTGTAAGATTGAAACATCGTTTCCTATAAGTAGTATGTCATCGACATACAATACTAGGAACACGACTGCACTCCCACTAACCTTCTTGTACACACAAGGTTCATCTGGATTTTGTGAGAAATCAAACTTTTTGATGGTCTCATCAAAACGGATATTCCAGCTCCTGGATGCTTGCTTCAATCCATAAATGGAACATCGCAATTTGCATACCTTGGTTTTATCAACCGATGTGAAACCCTCAGGCTGTATCATATACACGTCCTCGAGCAGGTTTCCATTAAGGAAAGCTATTTTCACATCCATCTACCATATCTCATAATCATAATGAGCCGCTATGGCCAGGAGCATCCGAATGGATTTAAGCATAGCTACAGGCGAATAGGTTTCGTCATAATCAACACCTTGTTTTTGACGATATCCTTTCGCCACCAATCTAGCCTTATAGGTAATCACATTACCATCCATGTCGGTTTTCTTCTTGAAAACCCACTTGCACCCTATAGGCTTTATCCCTTGGTGGGTCAACCAAGTTCCAAACTTGGTTTTCATACATGGAATCCATTTCCGACTTCATGGCACCAAGCCACTTATCCCTTCTGAACTTGTCGGCCACTTCTTCATAAGCTGGTAGGCTCCTCATCATCAATGAGTAACACGCGTCGTTTGATTCACTTACGAAATTCATATCTCTCGGGAATATTGCGTGTTCTACGGATCTGAAGATGTGGTGTTACAATAAGTCGTAGATTGCTCATCACTATGAGTTGTCAGTTTTTCACAGTATCTCATTAATGTCTATTTGAGTCTCTCGAGCCTCCTCAAGCTCGACGACACTCCCACTGTTTTCTTGCAAGAGAAACTCTTTCTCTAGAAACACAGCATGTCTTGAAACAAACACCTTTTGTTCCATAGGATGATAGAATTGGTAACCCCTTGTTTCCTTAGGGTATCCAACAAATAGACATTTATCAGACTTAGCATCCAATTTGTCTGATACAGTCCGCTTCACATAAGCAGGACAACCCCATATCTTCAAGTAAGATACATGAGGTTTCTTACCATTCCATATCTCATATGGAGTAGTTGAGACTACCTTGGTAGGCATTCTGTTTAACAAGTAAACAGCTGTCTGAAGTGCATAGCCCCAAAAGGACTTGGGAAGATTCGCATGATTCATCATTGACCTGACCATGTCCAACAAGGTCCTATTACGCCTCTCAGATACACCAATATGTTGTGGTGTATATGGTGGAGTCCATTGAGACAATATACCATTGTCTCTTAGATAATCAAGAAAATCCTGACTCAAGTATTCACCACCTCGATCCGATGGAAGTATTTTAATACTCTTGTCATGTTGTTTCTCTACTTCATTTCTGAATTATTTGAACCTTTCAAAGGCTTCAGACTTGTGTTTCATCAAGAACACATACCCAAACCGTGAGTGATCATCGGTGAAGGTAATGAAGTAGTTATAGCCTCCTAAAGCTTGAGTTGACATAGGTCCACATACATCAGTATGTATTAGACCTAGCAACTCTCCCACTCGTTCACCTTTTCCTGTAAAAGGTAACTTAGTCATCTTGCCTTTTAAGCATGATTTGCATGTATCGTATGAATCCAATTCAAACGATTCCAGAATTCCACATCGGTGTAATTCGGACATGCGTTTCTTGCTTACATGGCCAAGATGACACATATAGGAGTCTAATTGATTATCCTTTCAAGCACGCTTGTTGCTCGCTTCGATATTGAAAACGTCACTGGATACGTCCAACGTATAAACACCATTGCTTAAAGTTCCAGTCCCATAAAGAACTCCATTCAAAGTTATGTAACAACAATTGTTACTAAAAGTCAAATGATACCCATTTCTATTTAAACAAGAAATAGAAATGATGTTCTTTATCAATGAAGGAACACAAAAGCAATTGTCCAGTTCTAAGACAAGTACTGCAGGGAGTTTCAACAAATACGTTCCGTTGGCGAGTACAACAACCTTTGCTCCATTCCCATCACGTAAATTTGACTCTCCCTTGATGAGTCTTCTTCTATTCCTTAGCACATGTATGTCATTACATATATGTGACCACACCCAGTATCCAATACCCAAGTGTCTAAGGAAATAGAATGACTATCAATAACGAAGATACCTGAAGAAGATGGGGCATCCGATGCCTTATCCTTCTTCACGGACTCAAGATAAATCTTGTAATTTCTTCGCCAATGGCCCTCCTTGCCATGATGATGGCAAGTACCCTTTTTGAGCTGGTTCTGCCTTTTTAGCCCTTCTCTTCTTTCCCTTCTGTTGTTCCTTTGACTTCCTCTTAGAACCTTTCTTCGATGAATCAACTAACAGCACCGTCCCCTGCTCATGCTTCTCAGAAGACTCCATAGTCTTCAGCATGTTGAGCAGCACCACAGATGAACCTTCTTGCATCTCAGAGGTGAAGAGGAGCGTGGAGACTTCGAACCTTTCAAATCTCTCTTGCATATCAAACAACTCATAAAGATGAAGAACTACGATATGAGCATCCATATGCTCATGCTGCTTTCGTAGCTTGGGTTCCATCGCGGCTAGCATGATGCAACTTGTCAGTTCAGAATCAGTCACATGTTTCTGATAGACCAACAATTGGTCCGGAGTTGCATCGTCACTAGGATGGGCGGGAAGAGGCGCTTCGAGGACATACGCAAGCTTTTCAACCTTGAGAACAATTCTCAAGCTTCTAAGCCAGTCCATGAAGCTCGGCCCAGTCAATTTATTCGAATCCAAAATGGAACGCAAATTCAAAGACATCATGATCAATCTTAGAAATACAAAACGAGCATATATGAGAAAATGATTTTTAAAATGCATCATTATACATTCATAAATCCCATTCATTTTTTCGAATTTCAAAAACCCCAAAATCACTTCGGGAGATCGTAGGTCCATCTCCGAATGGGCTGATATCCATCATAGTTATGAACAACCTTGGAGAGAGTCCAACAAGCCATTCATAACTACGACGATAGGTATCATCTATACCGATTGCATATCACGTATATGCAACTATCACAATGTGCTATCAACTAATTGAATGTTCACACATACGTTGGGTTGTTAACACATTAACAAGTATGCATCATATGCATAGCACCCAACTTCACCTCCCTTTACATCGACCTTGGAGAGAGTCCAACAAGCCGATGCTCCAGGTTAAAGCCAACCCATTAATCGAGAAATAGTTTTAATATGGTTAGAGCGCATTCAACCAATTAGCCCAGCTTGGAGAGAGTCCAACAACCAAAGCTAACGATTGACCTCTGACTTACCATATTAGTATTAAACTATTCCATGGTTTGAACATGTTCGGGTTCGAGCCGGGCTTGGAGAGAGTCCAACAACCCAAACAAGAAACGGAACTCTGGTTCTAACCATATTAATGGAAGGTGTAGGCTTTAATATTGTTTAAGGGTTTTATGTCTCATCCTCTTTGCATGCAAATAACTATTATCTACATGGCATGGCATACATGGCATACATCTACATGTCACGACACGCATGGCATAATGTTATGCATCTAATGCAATTACATGGCATACAATTATGTCATGTATAATTTCCTTATATGTCATAACTATTTATGGAAATAAAATATGTTTAAGGTTTGATTCTCCAAATCAAATCATAATTAAATTAGGAAACAAATTTCCAAATCTAATCACATATTTTATTCATGGAATTATTTGATTAAGGAAAATCTATTTAGGAAACCAATTTCCTAAATCTTTAAAACTACTTATGGAAATAAAATATTTTAAGATTTGATTTCCCAAATCAAATCATGATTAAATTAGGAAACAAATTTCCAGAATCTAATCAAATATTTTATTTATGGAAAATATCAATTTCCATAAATACTTCCAACTTTCCAAAAGTGGAAGATTTCCATAAATACTTCTAGACTTTCCAAAATTGAAAAATTTCCATAAATACTTCTAAATTTCCAAAATTAGAAAATTTCCAGAAATACATTATGACTATCGCAAAGCCATTTTTACGATTATGTCGATCCACGCCGAGTTCCTCGGGATGACTTCGCTAAGCCACGAGCTTCGTCTTCGTACGGGTTACTAGCCTCGTGTTGAAGACGACGTGATCGAGAGATGATCACGATCCGAATCCAAATTCGGATCCTAATACGAGTTCTCAAAACTCGCTTCTCCGGAGAGGTATTCGTCAACCAATTGACGAATCCTTCGTCCTCCACCTCAGAGGATTACCGGAGATCGAATCCCCGGTAAGTTAGCCGCTGTCAGAGCTCTAACCGTCGTCCAAACGACGCTCCGACGAGAGGAGAAGAAGCTGTCCAGAAAACTGGACAGCTTGGTGGAGGAGTAGGTGCCGGCCAAAACAAGGAAGCCAAGTGCTCACCTTTTCACCGAGGCCTAGGAAGATCACCGGAGGGTTGCCGGAGGGTTCATCGGCTGAAGCTTGGACGCCGACAAGGAGATGGACGGCGGCACAACAAGCTGGGCGGCACACCTAGGGTTGGCGCCGAAAATCTCCAAGGATGAGGTGGGCAGCAACCTTAGGGCAAGTGTTTTGGATTAGGGCTTAATTATCCATTAAGCCCTCTTTTATAGAGAACTAATTCTCTTAATGGTTATTGGATCATAACCATTAGGCCCGTTAACCCGCTCCATTAAGATAAGTTAAAATAAACCAAACCATGATGGTTTATTTTAAGTTAAAACGAACTGAACCAACTTTTGGTTCATTCGTTTAAAATAAACCAAACCCTTTGGTTTATTCTCCTCCATTGGATTAGAACTAAACCATTTTGGTTCATCCATTACGTCTTCATAAGACTCGGCCCATCCACGCTTCCATTGCGACTGAAACGATTTCATGCTCGCTTTATGTTTGGTCCAACCAAACCTAGTTTCTCTCGGTCTAAGAATCCCATTCTCAAGCTCGTTTTAAATCCTTTGGATTACGCTCGTTGTGCGTGTGACCAAATAGGTTCTCGGTTTATGTTGGCCGTCTATAATTAACCATTAATTATAGAACGATCATGAGTGGCACTTAGTAGTACATCATGATCCCCACCAACCTAAAAGATCAACGGTTGATCCGTAACTATTTACGAAACCCTTCAAACTCGAATGATTCGTGCCCCATTCCCTTCACTCATCTTATACCCACTTGGTTCAGACATGGTCTATTGTGTCGGTTCCCACTAGGGTCGACTCACGTCACACCTAGCCCAAGTATCATTTCCTCGTCCTCGGATTCTAGTTACTCCACATGTATCGAAGAGTACCTTACTCTAAACATGTAATGCTTTGGCCAAAGACTTTAGTAACAATCCGACGAGAGGCCATGGGTATACATCTCCTCGCAAGGAGTGGTGAATCCTTTATAGGCTATTCAAACACCTTCGATCACTTCGACTTATACCCAATCATCCCGGGTCCACATCTCCTTAGAGATGCTTGCTTAAGATGTCAAAGCACAAGTCTCTATGATCAAGATGACTTGAATACCGCAAGTCAAAGGAACATCGCACTTAAGCCACAGTAAGAACTTCATTGACATATCTATATATGCAGAGAACCATATGAAGTCTTACGGCTGGTCACTCCAATGAACTAGTTACCATAACTAGCATCCACGATTAACTCCGGACATCACTATGTCTCCGGCCAGTGAGAATCAGCTGCTTGGATACACCAAGGAGTATACCTCGTGCTAGTCTCGACAGAATTGATGGTGTCCAAATCCATCAATTCATCGACTAGGGATAATTTCGACACATCACAATTACACATGTAGAGATACTCACTAGTTGTGATCCAATCACAAATTCTCTCATGCTGTGAATCGTATCGTGGACATTTAGTAATTGAGTTTAAGATCCAATCAAATACATAAAACATGTATACTCAAATAGTGAATCTTCATTTATCATATAAATGGTTCATACATAAGGTGATTGCCTTAGGACATCTCTCATATACTACTAACAGCAAATCCTCTCGTCTTCTGTGCGCGGACACATAGACTTCGAAAGGTGTATCCCATGCCTGATGGGAAGGATACCTTTCTTGGATTCCGACATGCTAAACCTCTTTAGCACTCGGTCTATATATGTAGATTGCGAAAGACCAAGCAACCATTTCGATTTATCTCTATAGATCTTAATCCCGAGAATGTAGGTCGCTTCTCCCAGGTCTTTCATGGAGAATGTTTTGGATAACCAAATTTTGACTGACTGTAAGACAGATATATCATTTCCTATAAGTAATATGTCATCGACATACAACACTAGGAACACGACTGCACTCCCACTAACCTTCTTGTACACACAAGATTCGTCTCGATTTTACGAGAAATCAAACCTTTTGATTATCTCATCAAAATGGATATTCCAGCTCCTGGATGCTTGATTTAGTCCATAAATGGACCATCGAAGTTTGCATGCCTTGGTTTTATCAACCGATGTGAAACCCTCAGGTTGTATCATATACACATCCTCGAGAAGGTTTCCATTGAGGAAAGTCATTTTCACATCCATCTGTCATATCTCATAGTCATAATGAGCCGCTATAGCCAGGAACATCCGAATGTATTTAAGCATAGCTACTAGTGAATAGGTCTCGTCATAATCAACACCTTGCTTTTGACGATAGCCTTTCGCCACTAATCTAGCCTTAAAGGTAATCACATTACCATCCATGTCGGTCTTCTTCTTGAAAACCCACTTGCACCCTATAGGCTTAATGCCTTCAAGTGGGTCCACCAAGTTCCAAACTTGATTTTCATATATGGAATCCATTTCCAACTTCATAGCTTCAAGCCATTTGTCCCTTTCTGAACTTTTCAGAACTTCTTTATAACTGGTAGGCTTCTCATCGTCAATGAGTAACACGTTGTTCGATTCACTTACGAGAAATCTATATCTCTCAGGAATGTTGTGTATCCTACCAGATCTACGAAGATGTGGTATCACAATAGGTTCAGTCGATGTCTCATCACTATGAGTTATCAGTTGAGGTGCTTGACTAGGTATCTCTTCAATGTCTATTGGAGTCTCTTGAACCTCCTCAAGTTCAACGCCACTCCCACTGTTTTCTTGCAAGAGAAACTCTTTCTCCAGAAACACAGCATGCCTTAAATAAATACCTTTTGTTCCACAGGATGATAGAATTGGTAATCCCTCGTTTCCTTAAGGTATCCAATAAATAGACATTTATCAAACTTAGCATACATTTTGTCTGACACAGTCCGCTTCACATAAGTAGAACAACCCCATATCTTCAAGTAAGATAAATGAGGTTTCTTACTATTTCATATCTCATATGGAGTAGTAGAGACTACCTTGGTTGGAACTCTATTTATCAAGTAAATAGCAGTCTGAAGTGCATATCCCCAAAAGGACTTGGGAAGATTCGCATGATTCATCATCGACCTAACCATGTCCAACAAGGTTCGGTTTCGCCTCCCATACACATCATTAAGCTGTGGTGTATACGGTGGAGTCCATTGAGACAATATACCATTGTCCCTTAGATAATCCAGAAACTCTTGACTCAAGTATTCACCACCTCTATCCGATCGAAGTATTTTAATACTCTTGCCAAGTTGTTTCTCTACTTCATTTATGAATTCTTTGAACCTTTCAAAGGCTTCATACTTGTGTTTCATCAAGAACACATACCCAAACCTTGAGTGATTATCGGTGAAGGTAATGAAGTAGCTATATCCTCCTAGAGCTTGAGTTGACATAGGTCCGCATACATTAGTATGTATTAGACCAAGCAACTCTCCCACCGGTTCACCTTTTCCAGTAAAAGGTAACTTGGTCATCTTGCTCTTTAAGCATGATTCGCATATATCATATGAATCTAATTCAAACGATTCCAGAATTCCACATTGGTGTAATTCGAACATGCATTTCTTGCTCAGATGGCCAAGATGACAATGCCACATGTAGGAGTCTTATTGATTATCTTTTCAAGCATACTTGTTGCTACCTTTGATATTGAAAATGTCATTGGATACGTCCAACGTATAAATACCATTGCTTAAAGTTCCAGTCCCATAAAGAACGTCATTCAAAGTTATATAACAACAATTGTTACTGAAAGTTAAATGGTACCCATTTCTATTTAAACAAGAAATAGAAATGATGTTATTTATCAACGAAGGAACATAAAGGCAATTGTCTAGTTCTAAGACAAGTCCTGTAGGGAGTTTTAACAAATACATTCCGATGGCGAGTGCAACATCCTTTGCTCCATTTCTAACACGTAAATTTGACTCTCCTTTGACGAGTCTTTTTCTATTCGTTAGCCATGTATGTTATTACATATATGTGAACAACACCCGGTATCCAATACCCAAGTGTCTAAGAAAATAGAATGACAATCAATAACGAAGATATCTGAAGAAGATAGGACATCAGATGCCTTATTCTTCTTCACAGACTCTAGATAAATCTTGCAGTTTCTTTGCCAATGACCCTCCTTGCCGCAATGATGGCAAGTGCCTTTTTGAGCTAGTTCTGCCATTTTAGCCCTTTTCTTCTTCCCCTTTTATTATTCCTTTAACTTCCTCTTAGAATCTTTCTTTGAGGAATCAACTAACAACATCGTCCCCTGTTCATGCTTCATAGAAGGCTCCACAGTCTTCGGCATGTTGAGTAGTACCATAGATGAACCTTCTTGCATCTCAGAGGTGAAGAGGAGCTTAGAGACTTCGAACCTTTCGGATCTCACTTGCTCATCAAACAACTCATAAAGATAAAAGACTATGGTATGAGCATCCATATGCTCATGCTGCTTCCGTAGCTCAGGTACCATCACGGCTAACATGATGCAACTCACTAGTTTAGAATCACTCACATGTTTCTGATGGGCCAACAATTGGTCCGGAGTTGCATCATCACTAGGACGGGCGGGAAGAGGCGCTTTGAGGACATACACAAACTTTTCACTCTTGAGAACAATTCTCAGGTTTCTAAGCTAGTCCAAGAAGTTTGGCCCGGTCAATTTATTTGAATCCAAAATAGAGCGCAAATTCAAAGATATCATGATCAAGATATTAGCGTAGAAATACAAATCGAGCATATATGAGAAAATGATTTTAAAATGCATCAACATACATTTATAAATCCCATTCATTTTTCAAAATTAAAAACCCTCAAAATCAATTTGGGAGATCGTAGGTCCATCTCCGAATGGGTTGATATCCAACATAGATAAGAACGACCTTGGAGAGAGTCCAACAAGCCATTCTTAGCTACGATGGTAGGTATCAAGTATACCAATTGCATATCACATATATGCAACTATCACAACGTGCTATCAACTAATTGAATGTTCACACATACATCGGGTTGTTAACTCATTAACAAGTATGCATCATATGAATAACACCCAACTTTACCTCCCTTCACATCGACATTGGAGAGAGTCCACCATACTGATGCTCCAAGTTAAAGCTGACCCATTAATCGTGAAATAGTTTTAATATGGTTAGAGCGCATTCAACCAATTAGCCAGGCTTAGAGAGAGTCCAACAACCCAAACTAACGATTGACCTCTGACTCTTACCATATTAGTAATAAACTATTCCAATGGTTTGAACATGTTCAAGTTCGAGCCAGGCTTGGAAAGAGTCCAACAACCCAAACAAGAAATGGAACACTGGTTCTAACCATATTAATGGAAGATGTAGGCTTTAATATTGTATAAGGGACTTAAGGTCTAATCCTCTTTGCATGCAAATAACTATTATCTACATGACATGACACACATGACATACATCTACATGTTACGACACGCATGACATAATGATATGCATCTTAATGCAATTAAACGACATACAATTATGGCATGTACAAAAATTTCCTTATTTGTCATAACTATTTTGGAAATAAAATATGTTTTAGATTTGATTTCTCAAATCAAATCATGATTAAATTAGGAAATAAATTTTCAAATCTAATCACATATTTTATTTATGGAAAGTGTTAATTAAGGAAAGTCAAATCTAATTTAGAAAATAAATTTTCTAAATTGTAATTTCCTAATCATATTAGGAAACTTCCAATTTAAATTTCTTTACAAATTAAAATTTCTATAAATACTTCTAAACTTTCCAAAAGTAGAATATTTCCATAAATACAATTATGATTATTGCAAAATAATTTTACGATTATGTCGAAACACAGTCTGGCTCTGATACCACTATTGGGTTTCCCCGGCACTGACGTGGGTATGTATTCGAACATGTTTCGTAAACATGCATACAGCGAAAGCAAAAAGAAGCAATAAATTAATTTTATTACAACACACACCACACGCATGGAGGATACAATAAGTGTAGACATAATCACTATTTTAAATTTTGCAATAAAAGGAAATTTATTCTAGTTATACCTGACGTATCACGTGTAGCGGGAATGACATCAACCGTAGCGACCCTCGCTAGAATTGCCTCTATCCGTATCCACGTCGAGTATCTTTGGGATAGCTTCACAAAGCCATGAGCCTCGTCTTCACAAGAGTTACTAGTCTCGTGTCGAAGACGTTGTGATCCAAGAGACGATCACAATCCGAATCAAAATTCGGATCCAAAAATGAGCTCCACGAACTCGCTTCTTGGAACAGGTTTTCGTCAACCAATTGATGAAATCTTGGTCCTCCACCTATGAGGATTGCCAGAGATCCAATCTCTGGCAAGTAGGTCACTGTCGGAGCACAAAACACCAAACAAATGACCTCTCTATGAAGAGAGAAACAAGCTGTCCAAAACTGGACAGCTTGTGTTGGTGGAGAAGATGGTCGTCCAATCAATGGAAGGTTGCTCCTTGGTTGCCATCGGCCAAGGGAGGATGGCCGAAGGAGTCGCCGGCGGCTGGTGGGTGGCCGGCGGCGAGGAGGAGGAGCTACTACAGCAAGGTTGGGCGGCATCAACCTTTGGGTGGCAAGGAGACCCTCCTTTGGTTGGGCGGCAAGAAGAGGAAGAGGAGAAGAGAAGTGGGTGGCAACTCTTAGGGCTTCATTAGGGTTTCCAAAACCCTTAAACCATATTTTATAGAGTGCGTATTTCTTGACCATCAAAAAGCCTTCTCCTAGTGGTTATTGGTTCACAACAAAAACCTGTTAACCCACTCTAATAACTTAAGTAAAAATAAATAAGACCGCATTGGTCTATTTTAAGTTAAAACAAACCGAACCAACTTTGGTTTATTTTTCACCATTGGATTAGAATCAAACCAATTTGGTTCATCCATTACGTCTTCAAAAGACACGGCCCATCTATGCTTCCGATGCGATTGAAATCATTTCATGCTCACTCTATGTTTGGTCCAACCAAACCAAGTCTCTCGATCTGAGAATCCCATTCTCAAGTTCGTTTTAAATCCATTGGATAACATTGATTGTTCATGTGACCAAATAGGTTCCCGATTTATGTTGGTCGTCTATAATTAACCATTAATTATAGAACGATCATGAGTGGCACCTAGTATCATGATCCCCAATTAACTAGAAAATCAACGGTTGACCCCAGAACATCTTCTGAAACCTTTCATCATCCACAATGAATCGTGCCCAGTTCCCTTCACTCATCTTATACCCACTTGGTTCAGGACATGGTCTATAGTGTTAATCCCCACTAGGCTGACTACGTCACACCTAGCCCAAGTATCATTTCCTCGTCCTGTGGATTCTAGTTACTGAACATGTATCCAAGAGTACCTTACTCTAAACATGTAATGCTTTGGCCAAAGACTTTAGTAACAATCCGACAAGAGGCCAAGGGTATACATCTCCTCGCAAGGAGTGGTGCATCCTTTGTAGGCTATTCAAACACCTTCGGACACTTCGACTTATACCCAACAATCCCGGGTCCACATCTCCTTGGAGATGCTCGCTTAAGATGTCAAAGCATAAGTCTTCATGACCAAGATGACTTGAATGCTGCAAGTAGAAGGAACATCGCACTTAAGTTGCAGTAAGAACTTCATTGACTTATCCATATATGTAGAGAACCATATGAAGTCTTACAGCTGGTCACTCCAATAAACTAGTTACCATAACTGGCATCCACGATTAACTCCGGACATCCCAATGTCACCAACTAGTGAGAAATAGTTGCTTGGATAAACCAAAGAGTATAACTCGTGCTAGTCTCAACAGAATCGATAGTGTTCGTATGCATCAATTCATCGACTATGGATAATTCCAATACATCACAATTACACTTGTAGAGATACTCACTAGTTGTGATCCAATCACAAATTCTCTCATGCTGTGAATCATATTGAGGACATTCAGTAAATGAGTTTAAGATCCAATCAAATACAAGAAAATATGTATACTAAAATAGTGAATATTCATTTATCAAATAAATGGTTCGACAATAATGCGATTGCTTTAACCCACCTCTCATATATCTCTAACAATTCATGATTATGTTGCAGGGATTATGGATATTTTTTCTAAGGTATCTTATGCCGAATTTAGGAAATGTTCTCTTGCAGGATATTGGTGGTAAAAATTAACTCAAGGCTCTACACCTAATATAACAGCCTATGGACTAGATAGCTATATTTCCCCATAGGGACTATAATGCCACTTATATGGCATATGTATATGTTCTCAAGGCTCTACACCTAATATAACAGCCTATGAGCTAGATAGCTACATTCTCCCACGGAGACTATAACGCCACTTATACGGAATATATATATGTTCTCAAGGTTTTTACGCTTTCTATAACAACCTATGGGCTATGTAGTTACCTTCCCCCACGGGGAATTATAATGTCAGCTATAATGGGCAGGTAAAATCCTGATATTCAAGCTCAACGCCTCATATAACATTCAAGGCCCTGTGCCTCACATGATATTTTAAGGCCCTATGCCTAACATGATGCATCATGGCCACGTACCTAGTATGACAATTTAGAACCCTACGCCTAACGTAAGAGTTTAGTGTCCTGTGCCTAGTGTAAGAGTTTAAGGCCTTGTGCCTATATCAGCTTATGGTTTATGGTATAATCTATATCAGTAAATACTTTTGAAACTTCATTCGACTTTGCTCTTCAGTTTCACTAGAGAGAGGGAACTTATGATGGGTGTGGGATTTTTTCAATTAAGGCAAAAGAAATTTGTTATTTTAAGAACTTGTAGAACATCACTCGACTTCGCTCTTCAATTTTACTAAAGAGGGGGGACTTATGATGGGGTCCGGGTTTTTTCTAATTAGTTTATGCTTTTCCCGGACAGTCTGTGTTTGCTGAGCAGTATGAGCACTTCCTGAGCGATTTATGTTTTTCCCGAGCAGTGTATGTGATTGACAAGCTTAGTAGAGGTAGGTAGTGTGGTGGTGTTCATAGGTGAAGTATAATGTTGTCAGAATAGTATGAGCACTTCCTGAGAAGTTTATGTTTTTAATGAGCAGTGTATGTGATTACCAAGCCCAGTAGAGGTGGGTAGTGTAGTGGTGTTCAGAAGTGAAGTATAATGTTGACCGAGAAGTAGGAGCACTTCCTGAGCAGTTTATGTTTTTCCTATGTGATTCCGAGCACAGTGGAGGTGAGTAGTGAAGGGTTGTTCAGAAGAGAAGTGTAGTGTTGATAGAGCAGTATATTTATTTCCTGAGCCAAGAAATTTTTTCTGTACATGGTGAAATAAGGAGGAATGGGTATTCTGAAATATTCGTGATAGCAAGAAGAGTTAAGGAAGATAAATATGATTAATATAAGATACTTTGTTATTTGTTTATATTTTTTATTTAATTAATATTTGGCAAAGAAATATAAGATGCATGAAGCATTTGAAAGAGATATTTTGAATATAGGCGGGAAAAGCAGTTACACTTGACAGCTAGGCGAGGGTATTAGAGTAAATTCACTTCAAAAAGGTGGCAGAATGAAGCATCTATAAAAGAGGTAGAGGTAGAAGGGAGAAGGGGATGGTTGTTTCTTCGTTATTCGGTACCTCAGAGATTTTCTTCTCACTTCTTCTTCTTCATTCTTTCTACATTGTCATTTTCTTCATACTACTGTTATTGATTTTAGTGTCGAAGTGGTCATGCCGGGAAGGCAGCCCATCTCTAACACTCTTTCTCACAAAGTGGCAGATCTAGCTCCATTCCTTATTTCATCCCTATCACTCTTTGGTGACATATCTCGTAGAGAGCTTTAGGATCTGAGGTGATCGGAGGAGATTTCCAAGAAGGGGGAGGGAGATCTTGGCAGGCTGAAGAAGTAAACACCATCAGATAGAATTCTCAGCGAAGAGTTACCTCAACATTTTCGAGCTCCTCATATGCCCGAATATACTAGGTCTTCTGATCCCAAGGATCATTTGGGCAAATTTGAGAATTCAACATTATTATATTGTTATAATGATGGGGGTTAAGTGTCGAGTTTTCCTTACTACATTAGTCAGACCTGCATAACAATGGTTTAATACTTTAAAATCATAAAGTATTGCTTCATTTAGAGTTTTTTCAGTATTATTTTTATGGCATTTTTCTAGTTCTAAGAAATATCTTCCTCAACCATTGAGTTTTTTTCAATCTAATTAAGCAGAGAGAATAGGAAACTCTTAGGCAATATATGCAAAGATTTACTCAGTCGGTACGAGAAATTCCTACTATGGAACCTGACATGATAGTAGGAGCATTTACTCAAGGGTTGAGGGAGGGAGACTTCATCAAATCTTTAGCTAAAAATCCTCCTACAGTTTTTTATGTCTTATTATCTAAAGTCAAGAAGTTTATTAATTTAGAGGATGCTCAAAAGTCCCGGCAGGATTCTCGGGATTATTGAATGATAGAAATGTTAGAAAGATGAGCTAAATGGGTGAGACCAGCCCGACCTTCAGGGGAAAGATCTATGTATGTTCCTCAATTGAGGGTTTCTAAGTAATGGGCTATGAACATCTATTAAGAGCAGCAATTATTGAGAAGGTCAAATGGAGCTGCTAGAGGAACTAGAAGTATCTTCTACTTTCTATTATTACCGTCAAAACTATGGGCATAACACTCAGGATTGACAACAGTTATATTCTAATTTATAGAGAATTATGAGGGCTCATTCTCGAATTAGGAATATGGTCATGAATCCAACTCCAAATCAGCATAGGCCCTGATGATGTGAACCCGATGAGAAGAAAGTCTCAAGAACCCACAACAAATTGAAGAAGACAAGAGGAAAGTCTAAATCGATAAGACGGATGGAAAGAACCTTGACCTAATGCTTAAGAAAGCACGAACCTTAGTATAGAAGATGGAAGACGTTACAAGCTTGGGATTGATGTTGATAAGTCTTTGAATGCCACAAGGGATTGCCTTGATAAGTTATAGTTCAATGAAGAACCAACAAGTGAGAGCCTCACCATGCTCTGATACCAACTGACGTGAACCCGATGAGAAGAAAGTCTCGAGAATCCACAACAAATTGAAAAAGAAACAAAGAAAGTCTAAATCGATAAGATGGATGGAAGGAACCTCGATCCAATGCTTAAGAAATCACAAACCTTGGTATAGAATATGGAAGACGCCACAACCTTGGGATTGAGGTTGATAAGTCTTTGAATGCCACAAGGGATTGCCTTGATAAGTTCTAGTTCAATGAAGAACCAACAAGTGAGAGCCTCACCATGCTATCGATTGAAAATAACCAAAGATTCGAAAAATAAGAAAAAATAATCAAAAGATGAGCAAAATAGATGAAAAGTATTACAAAGATTTGAGCACAAGAGAAAAGATAACCAAATCGATTTAGAAAGAACTTAGGCTCTGATACCATCCCTCGCCTTTTCTTCATCAACTGTTATTCCCTTACCACTAACAATATACCCAAGAAACTCAATTTGATTAGTGCAAAAAGAACATTTTTTAAGATTCGCATACAAGTTTTCATTTCGTAGAACAAGTAAAACTTTTTGTAAATGATTAAGATGTTCATCTATGTTTTTGTTGTAAATCAAGATGTCATCAAAATATACTACAATAAATTTTCCAATATAAACACGCAAAACATGGTTCATTATTCTCATGAAAGTACTAGGTGCATTAGTTAGCCCAAATGGCATGACTAACCATTCATACAAACCATACCTAGTCTTGAAAGTAGTTTTCCATTCATCGCCTTCACGCATGCGAATTTGATGATAACCAGACTTCAAATCAATTTTAGAGAAAATACAAGAGCCATGTAATTCATCTAGCATATCATCTAATCTAGGAATAGGATGACGATACTTTACCATTATCTTGTTGATAACTCTGCAATCCACGCACATTCTCCAAGTTCAATCCTTCTTAGGCACAAGCAAAATTGGAATCACGCAAGGACTCAAACTTTCTCTTACATACCCTTTTCTTATCAACTCCTCGACTTGTCGTTGAAGCTCCTTTATTTCCTCAGGATTGCTTCTATAGGCTGGTCGATTAGGAATGGATGCTCTAGGGATGAAATCAATTTGATGCTCTATTCCCCTAAGTGGTGGCAATCCATCATGAATTTCATTAGGGAATACATCTTCAAATTCCTGCAAAAGAGAATCAATACTAGGAAGAGTAGAGTTAAGATGGTTAGTGTTGAAACAAGCCTCCTTATACAATAGTAAAATCATTGGCTGTTGAGAATAAAAAGCTCTCTTAATCTCTCTTTCTTTTGCATAAAAGCTCTTTTTTTTTTCTCTCTTGCTTTTGAACATTTTCTTCTTTTTCTTTTTCATTTTCATTCTTTTCTCCACTCCTCTCATCCTTATTTAATATTTTTTCACACTTTTTTTCTTTTTCACTTGTTTTTATTTTGTCATTCTCTTTTTTCTCATCATTCTTTTTTTTCCTCATAGACATTTTTTCTCACTCTCATTTTTTGTTTTCAATTGATCTTCATATACTTGCCTCGGAGTTAATGGTACAAGAGTGACTCATTTACCATGCATCATTAAAGAATACTTATTTTTGTACCCATCATGCATGACTCTCCTATCAAATTGCCATGGCCTACCTAAAAGTAAATGAATTGCATGCATTGGCACTACATCACAAAGCACCTCATCAAGATACCTACCAATGAAAAATGACACTAACACTTGCTTATTGACCTTCACTTCCCCACACTCATTCAACCATTGTAATTTATATGGTCTAGGATTTTTAGTTGTAGGCAAGCTTAATTTCTCAACCAAGACAGTACTAGCTACATTAGTGCAACTATCCCCATCTATAACCATACTACATATCTTGTCTTTAATGTGGAAGTGAGTATAAAAGATGTTGTCTTGTTTTTCTTCATTTTCTTCTTTCACTTATACATTTAAAGCACGCTGAGTGACAAGGGCATCACCCTCAACCGGATATTCCTCTTCATCACTTTCCAATAATTGTGACAAGGCATTATCATCATCTGACTCATTGTCAGTTTCAATATCTCTATTTTCTCTCAGAATCATGACTCTTTTGTTTGAACATTGTGATGCAATATGACCTCTTCCCAAGAACTTAAAGCATTTGATGTCTCTATTTCTCATAGTTTGTGTAGGTTCTTTACCTTTGAATGAAGTAAAACTTGCATCCTTATTCTTTAAAGTTCGGGCTTACTCTTAGAAACAATTTTATCATCTCTTTTTCTCTAGCTAGATTTCCATGTGGATGAACCTGAACTATGACCATGCTTGGTTGAAGCCTTCCTTTTGAGTTGCCTTTCTACTTTCATGGACATATGCACCATATCCTCAATCTCGACATAATGTTGTAACTCCACTATATTTGCAATTTCTGGATTCAATCCTTGCAAAAATCTTGCCATCATTACTTCTCGATCCTCCTCCACATTGGCCCGAATCATGGCAATCTCCATCTCTTTGTGATATTCCTCCACACTTTTAGATCCTTGGGTTAAACTCTGCAGACGTTGGTACAAATCTCGTTAGTAATGTGATGGAATGAACCGCTTTCGCATAATAGATTTCATTTCATCCCATGTGTCAACTGGTCTCTCTCGGTTTCTTCTCCTAGTTAGAACAATTTGATCCTACCAAATAATAGCATAATCGATAAACTCAACTGCAACAAGTTTTACCTTCTTCTCTTCAGAGCAATTGTGGCAATCAAATACTAGTTCCACTTTCTTTTCCCATTCTAAATATGCGTCCTGATCACTTTTTCCTAAAAATGATGGAATCTTCATCTTGATGTTTCCTAAGTTTCTATCAATATGATCATCAAAGCTTCCTCTTCGGCTAACAATTCTTCCATGACCAGATCTATTACTTGAAGGTCTATCATCAATATCCTCAGAAACACTATCTTTATCTTCATTTGTGACACAATTTTGATGCCTAGCCCTTTGTGTAGGAACTCTACCAACTTGATTCCTTTGTAATCTAGTAATTGCAACATCTTGTTGTTCCATTTTGTCTAAGATCTGACAAAATTTGATTTCCATATTCTCCAAATGTTGTCTCAAGGAATGTTGCTCAAATGATTCACCCAGTCTAGTTTCGTCACCGTTGGTCGCCATTAAAGAAATAGGTTGTCACTCAATCACTCAACTCACTAAGTTTAGCTCTTTAAAGAACTTAGAATGGAGGCAAATCCCTATAAGTGTTCGTTGACTAATAGAAATTTTTCAAGGATATGGAGTAAGGATTAGGATAAAAGATAGGAATTGAAAGAAAAAATGCACTTAGGTAGAATGATAAACTTGAATTAAGTGCAGAAAATAAATTATGAGAATGGAATATGAGCAAGTGCCTAAATATAATCTTGGAAAAACATAAAGAAAAACAGAATTGAAAGATAAAGATACTTCAAATAAGTGTTGAAATGACTTTTGCCATAATTTAATCTAGGCAAGTGGTGCTAGAATTTAATCTTGGAAAAACTTAAAGGAAATGCAGAATTGAAAGGTAAGGATAAAATAAATACTGAAAGGAAATTTACCAGAATTTAATATAGGCAGGAGGTGCTAGAATTTAATCTTGGCAAAGCTTAAAGGAAATACTGAATTGAAATGTATGGATAAAATAAGTGCTGAAAAAAATTTGCCAGAATTGAATCTAGGCAGTTGCTAGAATTGAATCTAGGCAGTACTTAAAAAAATATACAGAATTGAAAGAGTAGAAGAAGTATTTCTACCTTTTTTTTCTTTCTTTCTTTCTTTTTTTCTTTTCTTTTCAATTTTTTCCATTTTTTTTTAATTTCGGCTTTCCCTTGTTTTTTCTTCTTCTTGCCTTTTTCCTTTTTTTCTATCGAAAATCACAACTTTTTTTCTTTTCTTTTTTTTTATAGCAAAAAATGCAAATAAGACTTGCAAAGATTCGAAAAATAAGAAAAAAATATCAAAATATGAGCAAAATAGATGAAAAATATCATAGAGATTTGAGCACAAGAGAAAAGAACCAAGGCTCTGATACCAACTGATGTGAACCTAATGAGAAGAAAAGTATCAAGAACCCACAACAAATTGGAGAAGAAATAAGGAAAATCTAAATCTATAAGACGGATGGAAAGAACCTTGACCCAATGATTAAGAAAGCATGAACCTTAGTATAGAAGATGGAAGACGCCACAACCTTGGGATTAAGGTTGATAAGTCTTTGAACACCACAAGGGATTGCCTTGATAAGTTCTAGTTCAATGAAGAACCAACAAGTGAGAAAAATTGTTGGGTTTTCGACACCACGGCGAGTGTGTGTTCAAATATGTCTCGTAAACATGTGCACAGTGGAAGAATTAAAAGGTAATAAATCTAATTTATTACAACACACACATCACATGCATGCATAGTACAACATTTGTAGACATAATCATAGTTTCAAATTTTGTAATAAAAAGAAATTACTCTAGTTATACCTGACGTATCAAGTGCAGCGAGAATGACATCAACCGGAGCGACTCTTGCTAGAATTGCCTCTATCCATATCCACGCTGAGTATTGTCGGGATGACTTCACAAACCCACGAGCCTCGTCTTCGTAGGAGTCACTAGCCTCGTGTCGTAGACGATGTGATCGAGAGAAGATCATAATCCAAATCAAAATTCGGATTTGAAAATGAGACCCCAAAAATCGCTTCTCCGTGTTGGATTGAAGTGGATCGCTAGGGGGGGGAATAGTGATAGAAAACTTTTCTTCATTTCGTTCGTTAAAACAATTAAACGCAGCTGAAAATAAAAGCAAAGTAAATGAGACAAGAGAATTTTACTTGGTTCGTAGCCTTCGGCTACTACTCCATGGCCCTAGTGGTCCTTGACCATGTACGGAGAGCAAAACACTAATGAACTCCTCCTCGTTAGAGGTAGGAGTTAATTGATACAAAAAGTCACAAAGCTTGAGGTAGAGGGACACTCCCCCTCTCCTCGTTATGATAAAAACTCCGAAAAATTAAAGCAATAAACTGAGACAAAACTTATACTGACGTAATAAAATAAAAGCAATTTAAACCTAGACGTCGGAGAAGAAGCACTTAGTTGTTAAAGAGTTGTAGCTTTGCGGAGGCTTTTGGAAGCTTAGAATTGATGATGAAACCCTAGGATAGGCCCTCCTTTTATAGCCTTTGAGCCCTTTTTCGAGAGGAACTTTAGCCAATCACAATTGAGCACCAATCCCCTTGAAATGAGGTGATAAGCCTTGACTCCTCGAAGCTGATCCTTGACCATCAGTCGACTGATATCCATCATCAGTCGACTGATGGCAGCATCAGTCGAATGCTAAATGTAGACAGTCGACTGATTTATAGCAGTCGAGTCCTCCAAGATGGCAGTCGACTGATGCTAGCTGAAAAGACAAGTTAGCTAAACAATAACATTATTTCGACAGCCTCCGACCGTCCGATCTTGACCTAGACCACGGATGGGATGTCTTGGGTCGGATCTACGCTTAAGTCTATCCCGGTAAAAAGGATACGACCTCACTTACACTCGCACACGCATGAGCTTACCTCGATACTTACTGTGTCACTTTTGCTTTCGGCCTTCCACTCGATTCCTTCGGCTCCCTCCGAAGTCACTCGAGTGTCGACCGACCACCACGGCTTCCTCTGGGTGTTGCTAGCCTTCAGCTCTAGCTATAGTAATTTTCTGCACACTTAATTCAGCTCGTGAGATAACGACATGAGCTTAACTTTGTATCGTTTGCTATAATCAAAACTCAGGTTCGACTTAGGTGCCTGCTTCACCAACAATCTCCCCCTTTTTGATTTATGGCAAACCCACATACAGAGTTAAGAAAATAGCATGCATGAAGAATAATAATGTGCATGAGAAACAATAATAATAAAGATTAGTAGGAGTAGTAAGGATTTTCTTCAAGTACTGCCCCTTGAGGAAACCTCCCCCTTGACCGAGGGTGAGTCTTGAAAGAAGACCTTAGTCCTCCCCCTTGAGGGTTGCTATTTAGGAAGAGTTTAAGTAATTAACATTACTTAAAGTTAGCCTTAGTAAAGCGTTTAAGTTAAGAGGACTTCTTAACTTGGCCCTTTCTCCCCGTTAAGTAAAACATTAACATTTACTTCCTTTTTGTTAAGAATAAGTTTTTAAGTTAAGAATTCTCTTAACTTAGCCTTTACTTCCTTTTAGTTAACAAAAATGAGTTAAGTGAATTTTCAAGTTAAGTAAATTTTCAAAACTTAAAGTTAAGTAAACATTTACTTAACTTTTGGCCATGTGAATAAATATGAAGTGAGTTAGGTTATAAAAAAATTTTGATCCCTTAACTTTGGACTTTTTCTCCCCCTTTTGCCATATATCGAAAAGAGTGAGGGTGTGTGTGGAAGACAAAAATAAGTATTAAATTTAAAGTCCAAGCATGTTCCATATTATTTTGAAAATAATATACTGAAAATAAGCTCATCTATAAAATGTTTGACTCATATTTGACTTGATTGATATGAAAGATCAACTAGTCATGGTCAAAGTTGGTTAGTATGTATGATTATACTCCGTGGTTCATGGCGATGCACTAGCTCTACATCTGGAACCAGGAGTAAGGTCCTAATATCTCACGCCCATCTACATGGCTAAGTACACAAACACATTAGTCCTATGTGTTGTGAGATGTATTGGCTTCTTAAATCTATAGGTGCATGATATCTAAGGTATGTCCTATGCTAGTTCCATGAAAATGAAAAGTAAGAAATAGTAGTAAGAAAATATAATTTGTAAGTTCCTATTCTACTATGCACATGCTCAATTTTCGTCTTAATAGACTAAATTCAGCTTCGGGTAGGGGTTTAGTAAATAGGTCTGCCAAGTTAGACTTTGATTCAACGTATTCGAGTTGTATGGCTCCGTTGGCCACATGTTCTCGAATGAAATTGACCTCTATATGTTTGGTCCTAGAGTGACATATCGGATTCTTAGTAAGGTTAATTGAACTAATGTTATCTACGTGAAGTTTAGTGTTTGTAAAGTCTAACTTAAAGTCGCAGAGAGTGTGCTTCATCCAAAGAAGCTGAGTGACACACTCACCCATCGCGATGTATTCGGCTTCGGTGGTAGATAAGGCAACACAGTGTTGCTTTTTACTGCACCAACTTACTAGACTCGAGCCGAGAAGTTCACAACAACCACTCATACTCTTTCTATCGAGCTTACTACCGACATAGTCTGAATCGGAGTAGCTGGTTAGTTCGAACTCGGTAGATCTAGGGTACCAAATACCAACATTAAGTGTACCCTTTAGATATCTAAGGATACGCTTGACTAGAGTTAGGTGAGACTCCTTGGCACAAGTTTGGAACCATGCACACATACTTACTGCAATTAAGATATCAGGTCGTCTTGCAGTTAAGTAAAGAAGACTCCCTATTACGCTTCTATAGTATTTTAAATCAATTGAGTTCCCGATTACATCTTCATCTATATTCACATTAGTTGCCATTGGGGTATTAATAATTTTAGCGTCTTGCATTCCAAAGCGTTTAATTAATTCCCTAGTATATTTGCGTTGATGTAGGTATATTCCATCTTTAGTTTGTCTAATTTGTAGACCTAATAAGAAACTCAACTCGCCTACTAAATTCATTTCAAATTCACTTTCCATAAGTGAAATGAACTCATTCAGTAGGATCGAGTGGGTGGTTCCGAAAATAATATCATCTACGTAGATTTGGGCTATGAATATGTCTTTACCTAAGGTTTTTATGAAAAGAGTTGGGTCAACTACACCCTGGTTAAATCCTTTGGACTTAAGATACACCGAAAGTCTCTCGTACCAAGCTCGAGGAGCTTGTTTAAGTCCATAGAGGGTTTTCTTTAACCTAAGGACATGGTCGGGTTTATCTAAACTTTCGAAACCAGGGGGTTGACTAACATAAACCTCTTCTTTAATGTATCCATTCAAGAACGCTGATTTCACATCCATTTGAAACAACCTAAATCTTCGATGTACAACATATGCTAATAGCATTCGAATGAACTCTAATCTAGCTACTGGGGCATAGGTCTCGTCATAATCTAAACCTTCGACTTGACTAAACCCTTTAACGACTAGTCTAGCTTTATTTCTAACTACTTCACCTTTATGATCAAGTTTATTTCTAAACACCCACCTTGTTCCAATGATTGTTTTATCTTTAGGTGATGGTACTAATTCCCATACTTCGTTCCTAGTGAATTGAGTCAGCTCTTCATGCATTTCAATAATCCAATCGGGATAAAGAAGAGCTTGGTCAATAGTTTTGGGTTCAATTTTAGAAATCAAGGAGATTTGACTAAGGTTTCTGTATGAGGCTCTAGTTCGAACTCCTAGACTTGGATCACCTATCACTTGGTCGATAGGATGATTCATTTGAGTCCTAGTTGGATTTGGGTTTGAGTCTACCACTTGGTCAATAGGATGACTCGTTTGAGTTCTAGTTTGGTTAGAGTCATCTATCACTTGGTCGATAGGCTGACTTGGTTGACTTAGGTTAGGACTAGACTTGATCTCCGGATCGGAGTTGAGTCTAGTATGAATCGGCTCGCTAATTGGGGTTGTCGGGGGATTTGTAGGTTCATGTCCTTCATCAAATACTACATTGATAGTTTCCTCGACTCTAAGGGTGTCATGATTATATACTCTATACGCTCTACTCGTAGTCGAGTATCCTAGAAAGATTCTGGTCGAGGTTTTGGATGTAAATTTCCCTAGGTAATCCTTAGTGTTTAGGATATGTACCTTACACCCAAATACCCTAAAGTACTTGATGTTAGGTATTTTATCGTGATAAATCTCATATGAGGTCTTAAGGTGCCTCTTTACCATAAGGATCCTATTTTGGACATAGCATGTCGTACTCACGGCTACCGCCCAAAACCTATCGGGTAGGTTATACTCGTTTAACATTGTCCTAATGGCTTCTTGTAGGGTTCTATTCTTACGTTCTACTAGGTCATTCTGTTGTGGGGTTCTAGGAAAAGAGAACTCATGGTGGTATCCATTTAGGTTACAGAATTCTGTAAACCTGTGATTCTCGAATTCACCACCATGATCAGTCCTAAGTCTTTTGATTTTAATGCTTTGTTGATTTTCTATTAGTTTAAATAGGTTGATTAATTGATCTAGGGTGTCACTTTTGTGTTTGATGAAACTAACCCAAGTAAATCTAGAGTAGTCATCAATTATGACTAAACAAAATTTACTTCCATTAAGTGACTTAGCTCCGTGTGAATCAAATAGATCCATGTGTAGGAGCTCAAGAACACTTTTGGCTCGTTCTTGATTAGTTAGTTGATATTGTGTCCTAGATTGTTTACCTTGTTGACAAGCATTACATATTTTATTATTCAAGTTATTGAGGTTAGACAAACCTCTGACTAAGTCACTCTGACTCATCTTGTGGATGAGTCTTGGGTGTGAGTGATCGAGTCGTCGGTGCCACAACCATGATTCCTCTTGCCATGTCATAAGACACTTAGTTGAGGAGTTAGTTAAGTTAATAGTGTAAATATTATTATTTCTGGTTCCCTTAAGGATTGTTTTAGAGGTTTCATTTGTATTAATTACGCATTCATTTTCTATAAATATGACCTTATAGTTGTTATCACACAATTGGCTTACACTAAGTAAATTATATTGAAAATTTTCTACCAATAAGACATTTTGAATAATAAAGTGAGAGTCGAGCTCAATATCACCTAATCCGATATTTTGAGCTTATCGTTGTTTCCGAAGGCTACTGATCCTTGTCATTTGAATCGAAGCTTAGAAAACTTTGTTAGTAATATATGAGAGATGTCCTAAGGCAATCGCCTTATGTACGAACCATTTATATGATAAATGAAGATTCACTATTTGAGTATACATGTTTCATGTATTGATTGGATCTTAAACTCATCTACTGAATGTCCACGATACGATTCACAGCATGAGAGAATTTGTGATTGGATCACAACTAGTGAGTATCTCTACATGTGTAATTGTGATGTATCAGAATTATCCCTAGTCGAAGAATTGATGGATTTAGATACCATCAATTCTGTCGAGACTAGCACGAGGTATACTCCTTGGTGTATCCAAGCAGCTGATTCTCACTGGCTGGAGACATAGTGATGTCCGGAGTTAATCGTGGATGCTAGTTATAGTAACTAGTTCATTGGAGTGACCAGCCGTAAGACTTCATATGGTTCTCTGCATATATAGATATGTCAATGAAGTTCTTACCATGGCTTAAGTGCGATGTTCCTTTGACTTGCGGTATTCAAGTCATCTTGATCATGGAGACTTATGCTTTGACATCTTAAGCAAACATCTCCGAGGAGATCTGGACCCGGGATGATTGGGTATAAGTCGAAATGATCGAAGGTGTTTGAATAGCCTATAAAGGATTCACCACTCCTTGCGAGGAGATGTATACCCATGGCCTCTCGTTGGATTATTACTAAAGTCTTTGGCCAAAGCATTACATGTTTAGAGTAAGGTACTCTTCGATACATGTGGAGTAACTAGAATCCGTAGGACGAGGAAATGATACTTGGGCTAGGTGTGACGTAGTCAGCCTAGTGGGGACTGACACAATAGACCATGTCCTGAACCAAGTTGGTATAAGATGAGTGAAGGGAATGGGGCACGATTCATTCGAGCTACTGAAGGGTTTAGAAATAGTTCTGGATCAACCGTTGATCTTTTCGGTTAATTGGGGATCATGATGTACTACTAGGTGCCACTCATGATCGTTCTATAATTAATGGTTAGTTATAGACGGCCAACATAAACTGAGAACCTATTTGGTCACACGCACAACGAGTGTAATCCAAAGGATTTAAAACGAGCTTGAGAATGGGATTCTCAGACCGAGAGAAACTATGTTTGGTTGGACCAAACATAAAGCGAGCATGAAATTGTTTCAGTCGCAATGGAAGCGTGGATGGGCCATGTCTTATGAAGACATAATGGATGGACAAAAATGGTTTGGTTCTAATCCAATGGATGAGAATAAACCAAAGAGTTTGGTTTATTTTAAACGAATGAACCAAAAGTTGGTTCGGTTCGTTTTAACTTAAAATAAACCATCATGGTTTGGTTTATTTTAACTTATCTTAATGGAGCAGGTTAACGGGCTTTATGGATATGATCCATTAACCATTAAGAGAATTAGTTCTCTATAAAAGAGGGCTTAATGGATAATTAAGCCCTAATCAAAACCCTAGACCTTGGAGTTGCCGCCCACCCCTTGAAGGAGGATTTCGGCGCCAACCCTAGTGTGCCGCCGCCCAACCTCTTGTGCCGCCGTCCAACTTGTTGCCGGTGACCAAGCTTCAATCGGTGAACCTCCGGCGACCCTCCGGTGATCTCCTCTAGGTTCGGTGATAAGGTGAGCTTCCATCTCTCCTTGGCCGGCCTCTATTCCTCCACCAAAAGCTGTCCAGTTTTTCTGGACAGCTTGTTTCTTTGTTGTCGGAGTGTCGTTTGGACGACGGTTAGTGCTCCGATAGCGACTAACTTACCGGGGATTTGATCTCCGGTAATCCTCTGAGGTGGAGGACGAAGGATTCGTCAAACGGTTGACGAATACCTCTCCGGAGAATCGAGTTTTGAGGACTCGGTTTTGGATCCGAATTTGGATTCGGATTGTGATCATCTCTCGATCACGTCGTCTTCAACACGAGGCTAGTAACCCGTACGAAGATGAAGCTCGTGGCTTAGCGAAGTCATCCCGAGGAGCTCGGCGTGGATACGGATAGAGACGATTCTTACGAGGATCGTTCCGGTTGATGCCGTTCCCGCTATACGTCATACGAAAGGTATAACGTAGATAAATTTCCTTTTATTGCAAATTTTAATTTACAGTTATGTCTACACTTGTTGTAAAATGCATGCGTGTGTTGTGTGTGTTGTAATAAATATAGATTTATTAATTTTAATTGCTTCCGCTGTGCTCATGTTTACGAAACATGATCGAACACACACACGCCGCGGTGCCGGAAACCTAACAGTGGTATCAGAGCCCAGGTTGTGTTTTGACATAATCGTAAAAATGGTTTTGCGATAGTCATAATGTATTTCTGGAAATTTTCTAAATTTTGAAAATTTAGAAGTATTTATGGAAATTTTTCAATTTTGGAAAGTCTAGAAGTATTTATGGAAATCCTCCACTTTTGGAAAGTTGGAAGTATTTATGGAAATTGATATTTTCCATAAATAAAATATTTGATTAGATTCTGGAAATTTGTTTCCTAATTTAATCATGATTTGATTTGGGAAATCAAATCTTAAAATATTTTATTTCCATAAGTAGTTTTAATGATTTAGGAAATTAGTTTCCTAAATAGATTTTCTTTAATCAAATAATTCCATGAATAAAATATGTGATTAGATTTGGAAATTTGTTTCCTAATTTAATTATGATTTGATTTGGAGAATCAAATCTTAAACATATTTTATTTCCATAAATAGTTATGACATATAAGGAAATTATATACATGACATAATTGTATGCCATGTAATTGCATTAGATGCATAACATTATGTCATGCGTGTCGTGACATGTAGATGTATGCCATGTATGTCATGCCATGTAGATAATAGTTATTTGCATGCAAAGAGGATGAGACATAAAAACCCTAACTCAATATTAAAGCCTACACCTTCCATTAATATGGTTAGAACTAGAGTTACATTTCTGTTTGGGTTGTTGGACTCACTCCAAGCCTCGAACTGAACATGTTCAAATCATTGGAATAGTTTAACTCTAATATGGTAAGAGTCGAGGTCAATCGTTAGTTTGGGTTGTTGGACTCACTCCAAGCTTTGGCTAATTGGTTGAATGCGCTCTAACCATATTAAAACTATTTCGCGATTAATGGGTCGGCTTTAACTTGGAGCATCGATTTGTTGGACTCACTCCAAGGTCGATGTGAAGAGAGGTGAAGTTGGGTGCTATGCATATGATGCATACTTGTTAATGTGTTAACAACCCAATGTATGTGTAAACATTCAATTAGTTGATAGCACATTGTGATAGTTACATATACATGATATGTAATCGGTATACTTGATACCCACCATCATAGCTAAGAATGGCTTGTTGGACTCACTCCAAGGTTGTTCTTATCTATGATGGATATCGATCGGAGATGGACCTACGATCTCGAAGTGATTTTAAGGGTTTTGAAATTGAAAAATGAATGGGATTTATAAATGTATATTGATGCATTTTAAAATCATTTTCTCATATATGCTCGTTTTGTATTTCTAGGTCAATAAATTGATCATGGCGTCTTTGAATTTGCGCACTATTTTGGATTGAACAAAGTAGTGGGCCTAACTTCTGGGTGGCTTAGAAACACGAGAATTGTTCTCAAGGCGGAAAAGCTTGCATATGTCCTTGAAGAGCCTCTTCTGACCGTCTAAGGGCGATGCAACTCGGACCAAATGTTGGTCTATCGAGAAACATGTGGCGGTTACGGTGGCGAGTTGCATCATGCTAGCGGCGATGGTACCTGAGCTGCAAAAGCAGCATGAGCATATGGATGCTAATACTATGGTCTTCCATCTTCATGAGTTCTTCGATGAGCAAGCGAGATCCGAAAGGTTCGAGGTCTCTAGGCTCCTCTTCACTACGAAGATGCAAGAAGGTTCGTCTGTAGTGCAGTTTGTGCTAAAGATGAACGGGTACATCGAGCGGCTAGCTACCCTCGGTTTTGTGATGGATCATGAGTTAAGTATTGACTTAATTCTGCATTGTTTGCCCAATAGTTTCTCGCAATTTGTGATGAACTATCGGATGAACAAATTGGAATCCACCATTCCCGAGCTCCTTAATATGCTGAAGACTGTGGAGCCTTCTGTAAAGCATGAGGAGAAGGCGGTTCTGTTAGTTGATTCCTCAAAGAAAGGTTCTAAGAGGAAGGCAAAAGAACATAAGAAAGGAAAGAAAAAGGCAAAGAAGGCGGAACCAGAGCAAAAGGGCACTTGCCATCACTGTGGCAAGGAAGGCCACTGGCGAAGAAACTGCAAGATTTATCTTGAGTCCATGAAGAAGAAGAAGGCATCCGATGCCCCATCCTCTTCAGGTATCTTCGTTATTGATTGTCATTCTATTTCCTTAGACACTTGGGTATTGGATACTGGGTGTAGCTCACATATATGTAATGACATACAGGGGCTAAGGAATAGAAGAAGACTTGTCAGAGGAGAGTCAAATTTGCGAGTTGGCAATGGAGAAAAGGTTGCTGCGGTCGCCATCGGAACTTATTTGCTGAAGCTCCCTAGTGGACTAGTCTTGGAACTGGACAATTGCTATTATGTTCCTTCTCTAATAAAGAACATTGTTTTTATTTCCTGCTTAAATAGAAATGGTTTCCATTTAACGTTTAGTAACAATTGTTGTTATATAACTTTGAATGGCGTACTTTATGGAACTAGAACTTTGAGTAATGGCATTTATACGTTGGACGTATCCAGTGACATTTTCAATATCGAAGCGAGCAACACGCGTGCTCGAAAGGATAATCACATAGACTCCTATATGTGGCATTGTCGTCTTGGCCATATAATCAAGAAACGCATGTCCGAATTACACCGATATGGAATTCTGGAATCGTTTGAATTGGATTCATACGATACATGCGAATCATGCTTAAAAGGCAAGATGACTAAGTTACCTTTTACTGGAAAAGGTGAACGAGTGGGAGAGTTACTAGGTCTAGTACATACTGATGTATGTGGACCAATGTCAACTCAAGCTTTAGGAGGCTATAGCTACTTCATTACCTTCACCGATGATCACTCACGGTTTGGGTATATGTTCTTGATGAAACACAAGTCTGAAGCCTTTGAAAGGTTCAAAGAATTCAGAAATGAAGTAGAGAAACAACATGACAAAAGTATTAAAATACTTCGATCGGATCGAGGTGGTGAATACTTAAGTCAAGAGTTTCTTGATTATCTAAGAGACAATGGCATATTGTCTCAATGGACTCCGCCCTATACACCACAGCATAATGGTGTATCTGAGAGGCGTAACCGGACCTTGTTGGACATGGTCAGGTCAATGATGACTCATGCGACTCTTCCCAAGTCCTTTTGGGGCTATGCACTTCAGACAGCTGTTTACTTGTTAAACAGAATGCCTACCAAGGTAGTCTCAACTACTCCATATGAGATATGGAATGGTAAGAAACCTCATGTATCTTACTTGAAGATATGGGGTTGTCCAACTTATGTGAAGCGGACTGTATCAGACAAACTGGATGCTAAGTCTGATAAATGTCTATTTATTGGATACCCTAAGGAAACAAGGGGTTACCAATTCTATCATCCTGTGGAACAAAAGGTGTTTGTTTCAAGGCATGCTGTGTTTCTAGAGAAAGAGTTTCTCTTGCAAGAAAACAGTGGGTGTGTCGTCGAGCTTGAGGAGGCTCGAGAGACTCAAATAGACATTGATGAGATACCTGGTGAAGCACAACAGCCGACAACTCATAGTGATGAGCAATCGGCTGGACCTATTGTAACACCACATCTTCGTAGATCTGGTAGAACCGCATAATATTCACGAGAGATATGGATTTCTCGTAAGTGAATCGAGCGGCGTGTTACTCATTGATGATGAGAGCCTACGGTTATGAAGAAGTCTTGACAAGTTGAGAAAGGGATAAGTGGCTTGGTGCCATGAAGTCGGAAATGGATTCCATGTATGAAAACCAAGTTTGGAACTTGGTTGACCCACCTGAAGGCATAAAGCCTATAGGGTGCAAGTGGGTTTTCAAGAAGAAAACCGACATGGATGGTAATGTGATTACCTATAAGGCTAGATTGGTGGCGAAAGGATATCGTCTAAAACAAGGTGTTGATTATGACGAAACCTATTCGCCTGTAGCTATGCTTAAATCCATTCGGATGCTCCTGGCCATAGCGGCTCATTATGATTATGAGATATGGCAGATGGATGTGAAAACAACTTTCCTTAATGGAAACTTGCTCGAGGACGTGTATATGATACGGCTGAGGGTTTCACATCGGTTGATAAAACCAAGGTATGCAATTTGACGGTCCATTTATGGATTGAAGCAAGCATCCAGAGTCGGAATATCCATTTTGATGAGACGATCAAAAGTTTGATTTCTCACAAAATCCGCATTTAACCTTGTGTGTACAAGAAGGTTAGTGGGAGTGCAAATGTGTTCCTAGTATTGTATGTCGATGACATATTACTTATAGGAAACGATGTGTCAATCTTCTGATCGATTAAGGTTTGGTTATCCAAGACATTCTCCATGAAAGACCTGGGAGAAGCAACCTACATCCTCGGGATTAAGATCTATAGAGATAGATCGAAACGGTTGCTTGGTCTTTCGCAGTCTACATATATAGACCGAGTGCTAAAGAGGTTTAGCATGTCAGAATCCAAGAAAGGTTATCTGCCCATCAGGCATGGGGTACACCTTTCGAAGTCTATGTGTCAGCGCACAGAAGACGAGAGGATTTGCATGAGTAAGATTCCCTATGCATCCGCAATAGGATCTATCATGTATGCTATGTTATGTACGAGGCTCGATGTATCGTACGCTCTGAGTGTCACGAGCAGATACCAATCCGATCCAGGAATGGATCATTGGGCGGCTGTTAAGACGATCCTTAAGTACTTGAGAAGAACTAAGGATGTGTTCCTAATATATGGAGAAGGGTACATGGTGATACGTGGGTATACGGATGCCAGCTCAAGACAGACAAGGATGATTCCATGTATTTGTCTGGGTATGTATTCACCTGGAATGGAGGCGCAATAAGTTGGAAAGGTTCCAAACTTGACACTATAGCGGATTCTGCCACTAAGGCAGAATACGTTGCAGCTTTGGAAGCAGCAAAGGAAGCGGTTTGGATCAAAAGTTCATCTATGAACTTTATGTGGTCTCATCAATGATCCAAACATGGGCTTCGCCGCTATCATTTGATCAGAGAGATCATTAGTAGGAAGGAAATACAAATCGAGAAAAACCCGACTGAAAGGAACTTAGCGGATCCTTTGACTAAGGCATTACCTCAAAGTAAGTTTGAGGGTCATGTTCGAGCTTATGGTATTGGATACCGTAGCGATTGGCATTAGGCCAAGTGGGAGTCTGTTAGTAATATATGAGAGATGTCCTAAGGCAATCGCCTTATGTACGAACCATTTATATGATAAATGAAGATTAACTATTTGAGTATACATGTTTCATGTATTGATTGGATCTTAAACTCATTTACTGAATGTCCACGATACGATTCACAGCATGAGAGAATTTGTGATTGGATCACAACTAGTGAGTATCTCTACATGTGTAATTGTGATGTATCGGAATTATCCCTAGTCGAAGAATTGATGGATTTGGACACCATCAATTCTGTCGAGACTAGCACGAGGTATACTCCTTGGTGTATCCAAGCAGCTGATTCTCACTGGCTGGAGACATAGTGATGTCCGGAGTTAATCGTGGATGCTAGTTATGGTAACTAGTTCATTGGAGTGACCAGCCGTAAGACTTCATATGGTTCTCTGCATATATAGATATGTCAATGAAGTTTTTACCGTGGCTTAAGTGCGATGTTCCTTTGACTTGCGGTATTCAAGTCATCTTGATCATGGAGACTTATGCTTTGACATCTTAAGCAAACATCTCCGAGGAGATCTGGACCCGGGATGATTGGGTATAAGTCGAAATGATCGAAGGTGTTTGAATAGCCTATAAAGGATTCACCACTCCTTGCGAGGAGATGTATACCAATGGCCTCTCGTCGGATTGTTACTAAAGTCTTTGGCCAAAGCATTACATGTTTAGAGTAAGGTACTCTTCGATACATGTGGAGTAACTAGAATCCGTAGGACGAGGAAATGATACTTGGGCTATGTGTGACGTAGTCAGCCTAGTGGGGACTGACACAATAGACCATGTCCTGAACCAAGTGGGTATAAGATGAGTGAAGGGAATGGGGCACGATTCATTCGAGCTACTGAAGGGTTTCAGAAATAGTTATGGATCAACCGTTGATCTTTTCGGTTAATTGGGGATCATGATGTACTACTAGGTGCCACTCATGATCGTTCTATAATTAATGGTTAATTATAGACGGCCAACATAAACCGAGAACCTATTTGGTCACACGCACAACGAGTGTAATCCAAAGGATTTAAAACGAGCTTGAGAATGGGATTCTCAGACCGAGAGAAACTATGTTTCATTGGACCAAACATAAAGCGAGCATGAAATTATTTCAGTCGCAATGGAAGCGTGGATGGGCCGTGTCTTATGAAGACATAATGGATGGACCAAAATGGTTTGGTTCTAATCCAATAGATGAGAATAAACCAAAGGGTTTGGTTTATTTTAAACGAATGAACCAAAAGTTGGTTCGGTTCGTTTTAACTTAAAATAAACCATCATGGTTTGGTTTATTTTAACTTATCTTAATGGAGCGGGTTAACGGGCTTTATGGATATGATCCATTAACCATTAAGAGAATTAGTTCTCTATAAAAGAGGGCTTAATGGATAATTAAGCCCTAATCAAAACCCTAGCCCTTGGAGTTGCCGCCCACCCCTTGAAGGAGGATTTCGGTGCCAACCCTAGTGTGCCGCCGCCCAACCTCTTGTGCCACCGTCCAACTTGTTGCCGACGACCAAGCTTCAGCCGGTGAACCTCCGGCGACCCTCCGGTGATCTCCTCTAGGTTCGGTGATAAGGTGAGCTTCCATCTCTCCTTGGCCGGCCTCTATTCCTCCACCAAAAGCTGTCCAGTTTTTCTGGACAGCTTGTTTCTTTGTTGTCGGAGCGTCGTTTGGACGACGGTTAGTGCTCCGATAGCGACTAACTTACCAGGGATTTGATCTCCGGTAATCCTCTGAGGTGGAGGACGAAGGATTCGTCAAACGGTTGACGAATACCTCTCCGGAGAATCGAGTTTTGAGGACTCGGTTTTGGATCCGAATTTGGATTCGGATTGTGATCATCTCTCGATCACGTCGTCTTCAACACGAGGCTAGTAACCCGTACGAAGATGAAGCTCGTGGCTTAGCGAAGTCATCCCGAGGAGCTCGGCGTGGATACGGATAGAGACGATTCTTGCGAGGATCGTTCCGGTTGATGCCGTTCCCGCTATACGTCATACGAAAGGTATAACGTAGATAAATTTCCTTTTATTGCAAATTTTAATTTACGGTTATGTGTACACTTGTTGTAAAATGCATGCGTGTGTTGTGTGTGTTGTAATAAATATAGATTTATTAATTTTAATATCTTCCGTTGTGCTCATGTTTACGAAACATGATCGAACACACACATGCCGCGGTGCCGGAAACCCAACAAACTTGAGTTGATCCCCGGTCATGTGTCGGGAGCAACCACTGTCCAACATCCATTGATCCTACACGCAAGGTAGTTGGATCGGATATTGGATTTATTAAAGATTGATTGAAGTTTATTAACCTAAATCATCTCACCCATGTCTACATGATCAAACATGTTAACCCTATATGTTCTTGTGAGATGACTTCTAATTTTACTTGATTTAAATTTAATGAATTGAACACTTGTCAACCTTGCGTTAGATTCGGATTTGACCTTAGGCTCATCAAGTCACCTTTTCAAGATCATGGCTTCCAGGTCGTGGCGAGGCACAGAGGCCTTCTTTGATTGGAACAATGACCACTTCCTTAGACAAAGCCATTTTCAAGAAAATAGAAACTTGACTTACCTAAGACCACTTCCTAGTTTAACTAGTCTAGGATACGGCGAGGTAACTTCAGCTAGTTCCACTCGGTCAAGTGCATCGAACTAGATACGCCTTATCTAGCCCGAATACACAAGACTCCGTTTTCCTAGCGTACTATCATCTCGCCGCGTCCTGGTACTATGTTATCAAGTATTGACGAGTTATAGTCCTATCTATCCATTCTAAAAATAAAAATCAAACTAAATAAAGAACCTAAGCATGCAATTTCTAAGTTAAAATACAAACAAGTTTCGTACTAGCTTCCCCTGAACCGTTGAATCGGTTTGGTCTCTCCACATAGTGGATTTGGTCCTTGGGAACCCAGTACTGGTTCGATCCTAAGTTTGAAATCAAGGTGATCTTAGGGACCCATTCTTTTACACGTTTTTTATGTCGACTTACAATCGACATATATGACTTGTTGGTCGCATTTGAGCTAAACCCTAGCCTGGCCTTGTTGTACACGGCCCTTTGCGATCCAAGTAGGAGGTCAAGTCCTTTGGATCCTAAAGTAAACCTTTCCAATGTGTTCCTAAGATCTTCGACTTGACTCTTCAAGAGTGAGTTCTCAACTTCGAGTTTTTCAACCCGAGTTGAGTCCTCCTCTCGAACTCGACTAGTCGAAGAGGTTAGGGAGACCTCGTGTTTGAGGAGTTTAACTTCCTCAACCAGGGTATCGACCTTGGACTCGGACTTAGCTAATTTTCTAGTTAAAAACTTAATTGCACTATAAAGTGTACTAATGAGGGATCGACTTACCTTGAGTGTATCTTTTGAACCGGATGCGTATCTGTGGCTTGTCTTGAATAGTGCTTCGCAGTCCGACTCGTCTTCGGTTTTCAATTCATGTTTCGGTTCCAACTTTGTCTCCGATTCCACCGGTTTAGCCATGAGAACACGATCATTATCTTCTTCCTCGGATGCTTCTTCCTAAGTAGCGTTGAGTGCCTTTTTGTGTTTTGGTTCTTTTCTCTTGAGTTTTGGGCATTCGGACTTGATATGTCCAAACCTGTTGCATTCGTAACATCTAATATTCGAACTTTTAGGCTTACCTTCATTGGGTCGAGTGACGGTTCATTTTCGGCCCTTGACTATCCTCTGAACTAGGTTGACTAGTTCAACCTCCATTTCTGAGTCAACCTCCAAATCGGACTCATCCTCTTCTTCCTTCGGGGGTGGCTTGCTTGCGGTTTTCTTCCTCGAACCTGCAAAAAGTGCTATACCCTTCTCGGGTTCCGAGTTAGACTGCTCATGAAGTTCAAAATCAAAAAATAATTCATCTAACCTAAGTTTCAAAATATCCTTGGAGATATTGTAGGCATCGACCATGGATGCCCACAAGGTAGTCCTCGAAAAGGAGTTAAGAACATACCTTATAAGGTCGCGATTTTCGACCTTTTGCCCGTTCGCGTGTAGATTATTGACTATGTCTTGAACATGGGCGTGAAGTTGCATTGCCGTTTCGTGTTCCTGCATTTTTAGATTATATAATTTATTAAAAAGAAGATCGCGCTTACATACCTTGGCTTCATCGGTCCCTTCGTGTAGCTCCACTAGCTTTGTCCAAAGGTCCTTTGCGTTGATGAAGGGGCTGACACGATTAAGCTCCTCCTTGGACAAGCCGCATTGGAGGATTTGAGTTGCCTTGGTGTCGGCTTCGACTTGTCATTTTGTCACAATGGTCCATTGGTCATAATCCAAGGATTCACCCACTTCGTTAGTCGGAAGTGTGAATCCAGTTTGAATTATGATCCACATCTCGATTTGAGTTTTAAGAAAGCATTCCATCCGACCCTTCCAATAACGGAAGTCATCTCCATTGTAAAACGGAGGTTGGACGGTGCTAAAACCCTCGAGATGGGCCATTGATACAAAATAAACAAGGAGATGAAGACGAGAAACCTAACAACGACAAAAACACATGAAATGTACCAAGACTCGCGTCTTGGATTAGTTGTGCAGGAAAAAGGCTAACCAAATGAAATATAGTCAAAATAAATAGAAAAAAAAAAGAAAAGAAACCTGTAAAAAGCTAGATCGGTGGTTTCACCAAATCTTAGCACCCTGGCTCTGATACCAATTGTTGGATCGAAGCGGATCGCTAGGGAGGGGTGAATAGCGATAGAAAACTTTTCTTCATTTCATTCGTTAAAACAATTAAACGCAGTGGAAAATAAATGCAAAGTAAATGACACAAGAGAATTTTACTCGGTTCGTAGCCTTCGGCTACGACTCCAAGGCCCTAGTGGTCCTTGACCACGCACGGAGGGCAAAACACTAAAGAACTCCTCCTCGTTAGAGGTAGGAGTTAATCGATACAAAAAGTCACAAAGCTTGAGGTAGAGGGACACTTCTCCTCTCTGTTGGTGCAATCGGCCCAGGTCACGATTGACCAGACTCGAGTTTGACTCAAGAGATGTTTTGATGTTTGACAAAGTAAGTTGACATTAATGTTTGACATCAATGTCTGTTGATAAATTGGGAAGATTGTTTATACAATCAACTCGGGTTATGTTAACTGGACTCGAGGGAGACTTTGATGGTTGACTAGGGTTGACCATGTGGTTATGGAAAGTCCAAGCATGGGTCTTGGCATGGAAAGTCCAACATGGTATTGGCGGCATAAAGTCCAAGCGGGAGTCTTGGCGGAGTAAGTCCAATGTGCCTTGGCAGTGCAGACACCGTTAGAATGACATAGCCGATGGAAGCACCTGAAGGCTAGCGCGATGGATGAACAAGTCATGGATGACTTGGAGGGATCCGAGAGGCGTAAGGCTGATGGAGGTGGCTAGAAGGCTTATGTCTAGGCTAAGGGTGGTCTAGCAAGTATGGGGGCACCATACTTGGCTAAAACCTCATGTTTGAGGTGTGTCAGTCGACTGATGCAATGTGGCAGTCGACTGACGTAGTCAACTAGGGTTTGACTGCGGGAATTGCCCTAGCAGTCGACTGCCATAGATGAGCAGTCGACTGATCTTGTGATCAGTCGACTGATGCTCGAATTTCAGGGCACAGAATGGAGTCTCACTCGACCGCTAGGACGAGCAGTCGAGTGATGCTTGGTCAGTCGACTGATGCTCATGATCAGTCGACTAATGTCCTAGCCGTTGGATTTTTCCAACGTGGATTACACCGTTGTCTCACAGCAACAGTGTGATCAGTCGACTGATGTCCCAAGTAGTCGACTAATCGACCTTTTCCAGCACAGGTTGAAGCTATAAAAGGAGCTCGTGATGAAGGAAAAGGCATCGGTTTTCTTGGACGTTTTGAAGCGATTTACTGCTGCAAATCAGGGCCTTCAAGTGCTAGTCCAAGGCAATCAACAAGCAAGCTTCCAAAGAGTTTTTGTAAAGTGTTCTTTACTTCTCTTGTTGTATTTCATATTGTATTTGCTTGTTGTATTTAGATTATTGTTATAATCACATTGTAAGGGGTTTCTCCGCCTTCGACTTGTGTCGAGAAGGAGTGATTATCATAGTGGTGTGTGATTGGCATCGCTAGGGTTCGTACGAACCCAATCCGTGGAGTAGGAACCGTTCGGTTCCGAACCACGTTAAATATTTATGTTTGCATGTTGTTTATTTCGTTATTGCTTTCATTACTATTCCGCTGCATGCTAACGAAATTGTAGAGACAACCACGATCGAATTCCATCTACGAACAAACACGACGCTATTCACCCCCCTCTAGCGGCTTCAAATATCCTACAATTGGTATCAGAGCCCGGGGCTCTTCTACGGATTAACAACCCGGAGTCAAGATGCTAGAGGAACAAGATGGAATTCCAAGACAAGCTTGGATGGGACATCAACACTTCACTGCCATATGATCGAGAAGACTTCTCGGCGTGGAGAACAAGAATGGAGACATTCTTGATGATGGATATAGAGGATTGGTTCATCCTCGTAGAAGGTTTTGAGCCTCCTCGGGATAAAAAGGGGCAAGTCCTCAAATTGAAGAAATGGACCCAAGAGTAACGGAAAAAATTCAAAACCGAAGCCAAGGTAACAAAACTTTTAGAAGATTTGATACCTAATGATGTTTTGTCTAGGCTAGGTGAATATCTTGATGCCAAGGAGCTATGGGACAAATTGGCCAAGTTCAATGAGAAGCCCCACTTGGCACAAGTAGAAGAAGATAAGGAAGAGGATGAAGAGAGTTCATCATCCTCACGATCAAGTGAGGAATCAGAAGTTGAAGAGGAGCCAACTTTTGGATCGGTGGAAGAGGAGGTGGAAGAAATAGAAGACACCTCCACCTCTAGGATTGAGGAGGAGGAAAGAATTTCCACTCCGGAGCAACAAGAGAAAGCTTCGACATCTAGTCAAGATAAAGAAGCTCTAATTCCGGCACCTACCACTACCATAGGTAACTCAAGCATGTTAATTGTAAATAAAAATCATATAATATGCTTTGAGTGTAGGGAATTCGGACACTACAAGAGTAAGTATCCGAAAAGAGTTAAGAAGTCTCCTCCGGCACCAAAAGTCAATGAAAAAGTCAAGGATGCCTGTGTCCCCACCAAGAAGAGCAAGGAGCACGTGGTGTGCTTCAAATGCCGACAATCGGGACACTATAGGAGCCAATGTCCAAGAAGAAAGGAGGGAGCTTCACAAGTAGGGGGAGTCTCTAAGACTAACTCTAAGGTATATTTTCATAATGCTCATTCTTTAAATTCTAAGCAAAAGCACGCTAGAATTAATTCAAATAACTTTGCTATTACTCATGAATCAAAGCATGCTAGGAATAATAACTCTATGTCTATTTTAAAGAAGGAGAAATTTGGGACTAATGTCCCTAGAAATGTCATTCCTAAGAAAACAATTAAGAAAATCGAAAACCATTTAGGTATCAATCCCAATAAGGGTAGACATATGTCTAAAGTGAATGGTAATGCCCAAACACCTAATCAAAAATCATTTGGGCAATTAGAGTTAGAAAATCAAGCCTTGAGGTTAAGGGTTGAGAAATTGGAAAAGACTCTTGCAAATATGCAAAATCAATTTGAAGGGTCAAAGTATCAAACTCTAGGATCTAGGAGTCAACAAAAAGTGTGTAAGAGGTAAGAATCATCTAGGAGACAAGGTTTCGGTCACAAACCTATGTTTAAGAAAGCAATGCCTACTTATCACAATGTTCCATTTGATTATGGAACTAAACCTAATCTAAGAAAACCAAGGTCTTTAGGGAAATTATTCCTAAGGCCAACCATAGTGTGTGCTTAGTGGCTAGGGTTTCTAAGAAACCTAAGGAAGCCATTAATAAGGTTATGAGGGAGGCAATCCCTAAGACTAACCATGGCAAGACCATAATGACCAAGGCTAACAAGCCTAGAAGGGTCATTAAAACGGTATCTAGGGAAGTCATCCCTAAGGAATACCTAATTAATCCAATGAGCTCAAATAGATTTTGGGTTCCAAAGAGCGTGATTGATTCACGTTAAATGGGTTAGGATGTGCCAACTTTGATTGGATGGGTAGTTAACTCAACCATAGCAAAGTTGACATGTTAGGTTATTTTCAAGGTTATGGATACCTTGGAAATAGGTTTGATATTATATCCTAAAATATTTTAGGATGTGCCAATATATTTTTGAAATCATGAAAAAAACAATAAAATTGGCACAATCTAGATTTAGAGGTCATAGTGTGTCATTTTGATCTTTGACACACTTTAGGAATAGTGGTGGAGGTAGCCCGACAAGGTGTGCGTGAAGGAAACAACGAGGGAGAAGAGGTGGCGTCGGGCTGCTGGCTGTGGCGAGGAGAGGGTTTCGTGAAGAAGAGGGGTTCGCGAAGAGGGAAGAGTCGGGTCGCGAGAGGAAATCATTGGTGCAGCACTGGGGGGAAAGAAGTTATCGCGAGCGAAGAGGGAGTCGGACACGATGTGGAAAGAAAATGAGAAATAGAAAACCTAGGTTTGGTTTCTATTAATCCCCCAGTAATTTAATTATCCCCGTAAATCTCGTACATGCCCCATTTTAATTCCAGAAAAATTCTGGAAAAATTCTTAAAATTCTCCATAAATCCCAAAATAATTCCCAGGCTTATTTTTCCTAAATTTTTGGCCATTTAATTTAGTATTTTAAATTTCCGTATTTAACATTAATTGACTGTAAGACAGAAATATCATTTTCTATAAGTAATATGTCATCGACATATAATACTATGAACACGACTGCACTCCCACTAACCTTTTTGTACACACAATGTTCGTCCAGATTTTGTGAGAAATCAAACTTTTTTATTGTCTCATCAAAACGGATATTCCAACTCCTAGATGCTTGCTTCAGTCCATATATGGACCGTCGCAGTTTGCATACCTTGGTTTTATCAACCGATGTAAAACCCTTAGGTTGTATCATATACACATCCTCGAGCAGGTTTCCATTAAGGAAAGTCGTTTTCACATCTATCTGCATATCTCATAATCATAATGAGTCGCTATGGCCAGGAGCATCCGAATAGATTTAAGCATAGCAACAGGTGAATAGGTCTAGTCATAATCAACACTTTACTTTTGACGATACCCTTTCACCACTAATCTAGCCTTATAGGTATTCACATTACCATCCATGTCAGTTTTCTTCTTGAAAACCCACTTGCACCCTATAGGCTTTATGCCTTCAGGTGGGTTAACCAAGTTTCAAACTTGATTTTCATACATGGAATCCATTTTCGACTTCATGGCGTTAAGCCACTTATCCCTTTCTGAACTTTTCAGAACTTCTTCATAACTGGTAGGCTCCTCACCATCAATGAGTAACACATCGTTCGATTAACTTAAAGAAATCTATATCTCTCAGGAATGTTGCGTGTTCTACTAGATCTATGAAGATGTGGTGTCTCAATAGGTCCAGCCGATGGCTCATCACTATGAGTTATCGGTTGTGGTGCTTCACCAGGTATCTCATCAATGTCTATTTGAGTCTCTTGAGCCTCCTCAAGCTCAACGACACTCCCACTATTTTCTTGCAAGAGAAACTCTTTCTCTAGAAATACAACATGCCTTGAAACAAACACCTTTTGTTCCACAGGATGATAGAATTGGTAACCCCTTGTTTCCTTAGGGTATTTAATAAATAGACATTTATCAGACTTAGCATTCAATTTGTCTGATACAGTCCACTTCACATAAGCAGGACAACCCCATATCTTCAAGTAAGATACATGAGGTTTCTTACTATTCCATATCTCATATGGAGTAGTGGAGACTACCTTGGTTGGCATTATGTTTAGTAAGTAAACAGTTGTCTGAAGTGCATAGCCCCAAAAGGACTTAGGAAGATTTGCATGATTCATCATTGACCTGACCATGTCCAACAAGGGTCGGTTACGCCTCTCAGATACACCATTATGCTGTAGTGTATATGGTGGAGTCTATTGAGATAATATACCATTGTCTCTTAGATAATCAAGAAACTCTTGACTTAAGTATTGACCACTTCGATCTGATCGAAGTATTTTAATACTCTTGTCATGTTGTTTCTCTACTTCATTTCTAAATTCTTTGAACCTTTCAAAGGCTTCAAACTTGTGTTTCATCAAGAACACATACTCAAACCGTGAGTGATCATCGGTGAAGGTAATGAAGTAGCTATAGCCTCCTAGAGCTTGAGTTGACATAGGTCCGCATACATCAGTATGTATTAGACCAAGTAACTCTCCCACCCGTTCACCTTTTCCTGTAAAAGGTAACTTAGTCATCTTGCCTTTTAAGCATGATTCGCATGTATCGTATGAATCCAATTCAAACGATTCCAGAATTCCACATCAGTGTAATTCGGACATACGTTTCTTGCTTGCATGGCCAAGACGACAATGCCACATGTAGAAGTCTAATTGATTATCCTTTTGAGCATGCTTGTTGCTCGCCTCGATATTGAAAATGTCACTAGATACGTCCAACGTATAAATACCATTGCTCAAAGTTTTAGTCTCATAAAGCACACCATTCAAAGTTATATAACAATAATTATTACTAAACGTTAAATGGTAACCATTTCTATTTAAGTAGGAAATAGAAACAATGTTCTTTATTAGAGAAAGAATATAATAACAATTGTCCAGTTCTAAGACTAGTCCACTATGGAGCTTCAGCAAATAAGTTCCGATGGTGACTGCAGTAACCTTTGTTCCATTGCCAACTCACAAATTTGACTCCCCTCTGACGAGTCTTCTTCTATTACTTAGCCCCTGTATATCATTACATATATCTGAGCCACACCCAATATCCAATACCCAAGTGTCTAAGGAAATAGAATGACAATCAATAACGAAGATACCTAAAGAGGATGGGGCATCGGATGCCTTCTTCTTCTTCATGGACTCAAGATAAATCTTGCAGTTTCTTCGCCAGTGGCCCTCCTTACAACAATGATGGCAATATAGGGATGTATATTGAAAAGTCTATCTTTTGTATGAACATCTTTATTTTGGAATAAGAATCACATGATCATTGTTTGCATATTTTTATGGTTATGCAATATTGTCTAATACTTTACATTGTAGATAACATGGTGTGTGGTGTCACACAGGAGATCATGTTATCGGCCCCTTGAAAAGTATAAGTAAAGGCTCACAACCGAGATGGCTCTAGATAAACCATCGGAATGGTTGTAGTGTGATTTGGTATTGATTTGTCTTGACCATAGAATCACACTAGTGTACTTTGTGTGTATTGAGCAGGACCGACTTAGAGGTGATTCGATTTATTTCTGACTACATAATCGAATCGGACCTCAAATATTATTTAGTACATGCTCTTAATCCCGATATAATAACGGGCACATATACTTAGTACTCATCTCTTTGATTTACCAATGGGCGAGATTTATAGATTAAATCGATAGGCTTGGTAAGTTGGGAGATGATATTATTTATATGGTGTGCTGTTGATTATAAGAGGAAACCATGTCCTATATATTAGGATGATGATGTCCCCTTGAGGAGCTCATAAGGTTCATCATGTAAACCCTGTAGGTGGACTTGGTCCGGCATGATGAAAAGGTTGAGTGGTACTACACAAGGAGTTAGATATTGATTAATTAATGGTCAGTAAAATTAATTAATCGACAGATATTCGAGATCTTAAACACGGGGAGAAAATGTACAAATAATATATAGAGCCCATATTATCATATGGGGGTTGGTGAGGTAGATCAATGATGAACCTTTAATGGATTGGATCATCATTAGTGGATTGGACTTTATGTGGGCTTGATCCATGGGTGGCCAAGACCCAACTCCTCCTCATGGTCCCTAATGTAGCCTATTAACACCTCATGATGCTTAGATCCAATGGATAGAAACAAAAGTCTAAGATCCATTGGTAGAGATTAAATCTCTAAGATTCGACGGTTGAGATTAAATCTCTAGATCCGATGGTTGAGATTAAATCCCTAGAACCAATGGAGGAGATTAATTCATGACTTATCCCTAACTCTATAAAAGGGTGTCAAGGTGTTGGCGTGAACAACAATTTGAAGAGAGCAAGGCTTGGGCGGCAAGAGAAGGGAATCCTAGTTGATATAGGATTAGGATTAGGGTTAGGGTTTGGAGGCTAGGGCGGCACCAAATAAGGCAAGGTTTCCTTTCTTCTTCCTTGTCTTGTGGCCAACGTCTAGCAGGTTTCCAGGCCCTTCCCTGCCCTTGTCCGGCACCCAAAAGCTCCCTTCTCCCTCTCCTTAGGTGGTGGAAAGAAGATATAGGGTTTCCCTTGGTGTCTTGGTTGTTTTCCACCATCTTCTCCTTCATCTAGTTGGCCGGCGGCAAGGAAAGCTTTGGTTCCTTGTTGGTTGTTTCTAGTGAGGAGAAAAACCTTGTTTCTATTCTTCCTCTTGCTTTGAAAGAGCAAGGAAGGAAGATTTACGATCTAGGAGCTTCGACTTTTGGTGGATCATCGCCCACACGACGTCCAAAATGAGGAAGGTCATACATTAGAAGATCGAGAGGTATACCTATTCTACTTTCTTCTTTTGTTTGTTGCTTGTTTTTTTTTCAATTATAATCATGTTATAAATCTGTAAATGGCTAAATAATACTTGGATCCCGAGCATAAACACAAAAACCGGCGATACGGACATCGTCTATTCCGCGACTACTCGTAGAATAGAGGATGGTCACTTGAACAACTAGTTTATTCAAGTGACCTCTCTAAACGAATAGCACGACGATGACTTGGTGGTTTGTGCAATCTCTTTTGTCTATGATTAAATTTTTTTAATCCAGGGACAACAAGGCTAGTATTTAGTTTTTGGTAAATTAAATACGGCATTGTTTAGCCACTCTTTATTTTATTTTACTTTCGATCTAGATTTCATGTACACTCACTTGTGGAGTATAGGATCGATGGATGTAAAATAAAATAGGTTTTAGTCTCGGCTCGGATCTCCGGATGGCTCGTACATGGCGTAGGAGGAGCGGACGAGATGGCGATGCGACGGGAGTCATATTGAAGACAAAAGCCATAATAGTTGGAAAATAATTTATTTTTCATATTTATTACTTTTTGTTTGATATGCATGTCGTAGGCTAGGAAAATTCCTTAATTTCAAATTACTAAGTGGGAGAGGGAATTTTTTAAAATTCCCACGGCCTCCATTACGATGTGACAAGTGATGCAAATAAACTTGCGCGTCGGCTCTGAGTGCCTTCCTTCATATCGGAAGGGTTTGTTTGCGGAACACAAGGTCGAATATGGTTATAGAAAATTATTAAGGAGCGTGTGTACTTGTCCATCGTAAGGCACATAACCCGAGATAATTACCTTGGTACTGAGTAATGGTGAATACTTAGATACAAATATAAGTATCCTCCCCATCGGAGTCACTGCTTTTATTTGTAGGGCCAAAGAGGAACCAACTATTAATTTTACTTGTCAAAAAGTTAGGTTGATAAGATAGTAAAATTAATGGGTAAAACCTCCTCTTACAAATGTAGAATTCATATACGTCCACACTATCGTGGCATACGATATTCTCGGTATTTTGAGGTGTTGGTTGATTTTAAAATTTTATTGTTTGAGGAATCAATAATTTTTTGAAATCTAATGTTTTGATTTATGTGATTCTTAGGTTTTCTTTCAAAATGACTTTCAACCCACTTGCTGTGATACTGAAAGAGAACAAACTTACTGGACCCAACTATGTATATTGGAAGAGGAATCTAGACATTGTCTTGACTGCTAAGGAATACAAATATGTACTCCTCGAAGAATGCCCTCCCAAGCCTGCAGATAATTCTAGGGAAAAGGAGAGAGAGCTATAAGAAGTGGATTGATGTCTTGTTTTTCGCAAGTGCACGGTTGTCGTCAAGTAATAAAAATATTGATCCCACAGGGATTGGGTCAATTACCGAGTGGTCGTGATACCAAGTTATCTAGTCAATCGAATTGTGGTTTAAACAAAGAACCTGAGAAGTCAAGAACAACGAATGAGAAGAATGAGCTGAAAGTCAAGAGTTGAGGAGAATCTAAGGATATAGGTTTCACCACGTCGACGATTTATAAGGTGATTTAATTCTTTCCTAACCTTATTAGAGTTGTTTTGATGGAACCTATCCTAAAGTAAATCAACGGCCCCTTTCGAGGTCTACGTTAACTGTACCTATCGAACTCAATTTACCTGTCACGGTGTTCTAGCATAGGGGATCATAATCAACTAAGAGGACCTGTCACGAGACCCCCGCAAACCTCCCTATGTCTTACCTCCGTTACTTGGTAAAAACTGGATTTGATAGATCCATTAAGTTCATGAGAGTTCCTCTAGAGTCAAATTTCCTCTTCACGGTAGGTTTGCACACGGGACCATAATCAGCTAAGGGGACCTATCACGAGACCCCCGCAAGCCCTCATAGATACACTACCGCTACTAGTAGGAGTTATTCCCTAGTTGGTTCTCAAGCTTTCGAACTCGGGTTCACTGTTAGGTACTTCCCCTTTGCTCCTTAGGTTTATCAATAAGAATCCAAAAGAACCAGATCAAAATAAACAATAGTTCAGGTAGTATAGATTATATCATCCGTCATAAATCGTCAAGGGCTACTCCCCCATCCTAAGATTACAGGATACTACTCCATAGTCTGACAAGAATTACTAGAGAAAGAAATTACGATCTGGGTGCCATATCCTTCCCGACTCTTCTCTTTATCTTCTTCCGTCGTCCGATCTCCACCACCCGCCATCCTCTTCTTAGGTTAGAATCTCTCCTCTTTATAGCCTTGGCCTCCTCTTCAATTAAGGCAATAGATTTCCCGCAATTGAGACGAAGATCCCGATTGCTCGCAAAAGGAATTCGAATCAGCCAACACGCCTGCGGCAAATGAGGGCACCGCGCGTCGCATTTCTCCGGCGTGTTGCGCTTTGAACCGGGCGTGTTGGAGCCGAATGGTGTGTGTTTACCGGCTGGAACCCTTGACACAGCGTGTCAATCGGTGAGCGTATGCGTTGGAGCCGAATCGGGCGTGTCACCGGAACCCTTGACACAAAGCGTGTCAATCGGTGAGCCAGTGTTGGTGGCTCTCATGACACGGGCGTGTTGATTTCTAACACGCTGTGTTGTTTTGATACACGCTTTCTTCGCCTGTAACACAAAAACACCCAAAAGCGCTCTTCGTCCAAAATATGCTAAACTTTAACTGAATCATGGTAAAATACATGCCTAGGATATGAAATGTGATAGAATGCATGTATATGGAGTAGTGAAAACATAGCATGATTTACACACATCAAAATCCCCTAGTCCTAAACTTTTGCTTGTCCTCAAGCAAAGAAAACCCAAAAGACAACTTAATTGTGGAAATGCTAGACACCATCCAGAGGTATACAATCTGATCTTAATCTTTTCAAATCATTCCTAGTTGCCAAGTTTGAAAGATCCCTATATAGTGTACGTGAAAAGGTGGACTAATGTCATTGGACACCAATCTGGACTTGACATCCCTTCTATCGTAGAACATTCTTATTTCCGGCATAGAGGCACTTACCTGCCTTAATGCATGGATCATTCTTACCTATCATCAAAAGGTCTCAAAGGAGCACTTTCTAAGAAGAGAGAAGGAAAGGAATTATAGAGAGCATTTCCCCAGTAACTAGTTAGTCTCAAAGGGGCACCTTTTAGGTGTTTCCCCAGTAACCACTTGGTCTCAAAGGGGTGCTTGAAAACAATTCCAGTAACTCCCCCTTTTTTTTTTTTTTTTTTTTTTTTTTTTACATACTTCTAGTGAAAGTGTTTCTCCAGTAACCAAGTTGCGCAGGTAAGTCTCCAATGGAAAATCGAGTACTCGTCCGATATGGGGAATTTAAATCTTTTCTTTGGATACCTCAGACCTATAGACCGTGTTAGAAGTGAAATAGGGTTCTTATCAAATAGGCAAAAAGGAAGATCATGATCCGACCAATGTTCAGTTGTATTACGCTAGATGATATAAAAAATGCACTGTTATGATATATGAAAAGATGCAAACAAAATTGCAGTAACCAAACTAAAAATCTAAGTAGAGATAGAACAAACAATAAAGGATGTGAATCGAAACTCACAAAATAGTTCAAGGTGGTCAATGGTCATCGTCTTCACTACTAGCATCCTCCTCTGCCCACCTACGTCGCTGCTCCTGGTAAAATTCCTGGGACTCCTGTCGAAATCTATCATCATCTTCCCTCCGGGCGGACTCAGCAGTGAAAAACTCATCAGCTCTCCTGTAAAAATCAGCTATGTGCGAGGTATGTTCGACCCTGAAAGCTTCGAATGATGATCGGAATCCTAAAAATTAGGGCGTGCTCGGGTCGGCTTTAGAGGGCTATCCGCAGCATAGGCGTGTCGGGGATCCTCATACGCAAATACCCGACCCGTTTAAGCACGACATAGGCGTGCTCCGTCGCTCCCAGCGTGCGCATCCGGAAAGTGCGACAGGGCGTGCTAGTCGCCGCCGCTGTGTTGTCTTGGTGCCAACAACACGCTGTGTCGTCGAAGACAGCGGGTCGTGTCAACTTGGCACGCAGTGGCACGTATCCTGAAAACCTAAAAAAAAATAAAAATAGAATAAATAATAAAATAAAATAAAATGACTAAAAAAAAATGAAAATAGCATGGGTTGTCTCCGAAGAAGCGCTTGTTTAAGGTCGTTAGCTTGACCCCTCAGTTATCCCCTAGTTTTGGGGATATGGCTCGAGGAGTGTGCTCTGTCCCTCTTCCTCCTCAACCAGATACGTGGTGTTAGGTTGGGGTCGGAAATCTCCAGCTCTTTATCCTCAGACCCCCCTTTGAGCTTATTAAGATAAGTTTGTTCTGGTGCTCCTTCTAGTGTTGTTGACTGGAGACTGTCAATCCTACAACAATCATCAAAAACAGAAGGTTGTTTAACAGCTTTTGAAAGGTCGAATTCAATTTTGTCGTTTCCAAATGCAAGTGAGAGTTTGTGGTTCTTGACATCTATCATTGCCCCTGCAGTAGCCAAGAAAGGTCTCTCCAAAATGAGTGGAATGCATGGGTCTTCATCCATGTCAAGCACTACAAAATCTGCAGGAATAATAAAATTTCCCACCTGCACTGGTACATCTTCTAAGATTCCCAAAGGATATCTAATGGAGCGATCGGCTAACTGTAAGGCCATAGTAGTTAGTTTCATCTCTCCCAAATCCAATTTCTTGCATATGGAAAGAGGTATCAGATTTACACTGGCGCCCAAATCGCAAAAAGCCTTATCAAAATTTGAGTCATTAATTATGCAAGGTATAGAAAAGCTACCCGGATCATTTAGTTTGGGAGGTACCATGTTCTTAATTAAAGCGCTGCACTCCTCAGTAAGAGCCACTGTTACATGCTCCTCGACTTTTCTTTTATTGGTTAAGATATCCTTCAAGAATTTGGTGTATGTAGGCATTTGTTGAAGAGCTTCTATAAAAGGTATATTGATATACAGCTTCCTAATTACCTCAAGGAACTTACCAAATTGTTCATCCAATTTTTCCTTAATCAGCCTTTGAGGGAACGGGATAGGGGGCTTATATGTTCTTGGTTCCCTATTCGACACGCCTGTGTCGTTCGTGTTAGTTAAAGCCCTAGAACCAATCATGTGATGGTTGAATAGGGAACATTTTGTATCATATTCTATAAAGGCAAAGGATTGGTTATTATATTTACATCTTGCTTGTGCCAGCTAATTTAAATATAATAATGCCCTAGAAAAGTAGGTTCTTATCTACAGCACATCAATTGGCAGAATTGATTATGAGAGGCTGTAGAGAACACTTTCCTAAATGTTCCTAGTCGAGTATTAATATGCAAGGGCAATATTAATACATAAAGACTAGCATGTAGGTCAATTGATGACTTGATCTCACAAGTCATGGATATATGATATCAAGTTGACACATGGGTATATATTGGAGAATATATACTGAACTGACCCGCCATGAGAAAGTTTCATGGATCGTTATATGAGTGTCATAAACTTTCTCATGTGACTATTGGTATGAATAGTCCTTAGACCTGAAGTCACTATGGTTCCCTACATAAGGAGTTATGTACTTTGGTATCGTCAAACGTCACCCGTAACAGGGTGGACCATAAAAGCGATTACTGGGTATGTAACAAATTATGCGGAGGGATGTGAGTGATGTAGATGGGATCTATCCCTTCCATATGACGGGAGTGATATCGGTGGGCCCCTTGATTGAGTAGAACTACTAAAACGCATGGCCATGCTCGAATGAGTCAATCTGAGATATTGAGCTCATTTGTTTGAGTTAGTTTACTCAGGGATCAAGAAACACATAGATTGATCGAGGATGACACGGTCTATGCCTCATTGATCAATCTGATATCAAGGATAGAAGGACACGGTCATATATTATAGTAGTCACGGAAAGGTTAGTCGGATCTTGACTTATCTCATAACTTGGGTAGCAATGATGTATTGCTAGATGCCGCTCATTGCTTGTGTATCTAAAAGAGTTTAGGTCCACTGCCAACGTTATGAGAGCCTATAGGGTCACACACAAAGAGCATGATGATTAGAGGAATTAGAGTATTCTAGTTTGACTAGAATAATTTGGGAATAAGCTTAAGTACAAAATGGTTTTTGGACTTTAAGCTTAATGAGAATTTTAGCTAATTGATTTAATGAGATTAATTCAATATGTTACCTCATTGATTTAATAAGATTAATTCAATATGATAACATAAGCTTAATTGAATTAATAAGATTAATTCAATATGATTACATATAATAATTGAATTAATAAGATTAATTCAATATGATAACATAAGCTTAATTGAATTAATAAGATTAATTCAACATGCATGAATGCCACATAAGAATGCCACATAAGCATGCCACATAAGCATGCCACCTAAGCATCCACCTAAGCTAGATAAGGTGGAAGGAAACAAAATGGTTTTGTCTCCTTAAGTGGCCGGCCAAACAAATGTCCCAATGCAATGGATTGCATTGAATGTGTGGAGGTGAAAGGGTTTTTCCAACCCTATAAAAGACCCCATGGAGTGGCCGGCCAAAGCAATTGTAGGTGTGGTTGTTGGGAGCTTGAGGCTTGGAGAGAGCTTGAGAGCTTATTGTTGTGTGGCTTTTGTGAGTGTAGCAAGAAGAGTAGTCTTCTTCTTCCCTTCTCTTTTTCCCTAGCTTCCTCTCCTTTAGGGACTTCTCTAGCAAGAAGTAAAGGAGAGCTCCTCTAGTTTTCTTTTGTGAGACAAGAGCTTGCTCGTGTGGATACATATAGAGGCACGGACACTTGAACGTGCTAAAGATCCAACAAACAAAAGGAAGAAGCGGGATTAACAAGGGCACGCAACAAAGGTAATCCTCTCCTATAAGATAGGATTGGTTTAGAGAAATTTATTTTATACGAGTTTTCTTTCGCATGGATCACTTGGAAGGGATCCTAATTTTTCCGTTGCGCATATGCCATTTGGCATACGAGATTTCCCTACAGTTCGGCACAGGCTGGGCGTGTCAGCTGCTGGAGTTACCCGACACGGGTGTGTCGGCTGACACGCGCTCGTGTGTCTGCTTTCCCTCAGGCGTGTTGAACAACACGCCCTGGGTCAGGGTGTGTTGTCGGCTTCCTTTACTACTCAACCCAGGCGTGCTGCTATCTTCTTCCAACTCTGGCACGCTCGTGTCAAAGGCTGCTTGTTGAGCTCTGTCTCCTTCTAAAATCCTTCCACTTCTCAAACTTATAGAATTACAATGCTCGGCTGGGTTTATACGAATTTCCAGAAATCACGGCGTCCTTGATCTTGGCCGAAATGGCAATTTGGGAAATTTGATTTTCCAGCATTCTTGTGTGATTAGTCAAATTATCAACCTTGCTTCCCAATTGCTTGATTGCCTCGGTATTATTTTGATGTTGCCGGTTTGATTCTACAATATGCTGTCGAAATTCATCATTTATCTTCCCCTGACACGTAATAAAATTTTCCATCATCTTTTCTAAGCTCGACTTGGGTCCTGGCTGAAATCCCGAAGGTGCTCCAAAACTGTTCTGTCCCGAAAAATTTTGGTTGGCTCTATACGAAAAGTTAGGATGATTCCTCCAACCGGGATTGTACGTGTTCGAGTAAGGGTTGCCATCATTAGGCTTCTGATTAAAATTATTTAGCGCATCTACTTGCTCAATCCCAGCTCCTTCAGATGGTGCGTGTAGGATTTGGCAATTCATTGCTACATGTCCTGTTACACCACATATCTCGCAAGTGACATTAGATGAGTTTACAGCTGATACATTAAAATGTTTGAGCTTTTGAGTTAACGCATCGACTTTCGCACTGAGTAGATCAATGGTACTTACCTCAAACTTACCTGGCATTTTAGTTTGATATCCTCGTTCTGTAGCCCATTGGTGAGAATTCATTGCCACATTCTCGATGATCTCAAAAGCTTCATCCAATGTTTTGTTCATAAGAGCTCCTCCTGCAGCAGAATCAAGAGAAACTTTAGTAGCATACGAGATTCCATTGTAGAAAGTATGAACAATGAGCCACTTCTCCAGCCCATGATGAGGGCATTGCTGTAGTAATCCCTTAAATCTGTCCCAGGCTTCAAATAATGTTTCTCCATCCTTTTGCGCAAAATTCGTGATTTGATGACGAAGACTTGCAGTTTTGCTGGGTGGAAAATACTTGTCTAAGAATCTTTGCTCCAGCTGATCCCAGGTAGTTATACAATCTGCTGGAAGAGAGTGTAGCCAAGCTCTAGCTTTGTCCCGCAATGAGAAAGGAAACAAGCGCAGTCTAATAGCATCAGCTGAGGCTCCATTCAGTTTTAAAGTTTCGCAAAATTCCAAAAATACTTCCAAGTGTAGATTTGGATCTTCAGTGAGTGCTCCTCCGAATTGATGCTGTTGGACCATGGATAGTAGAGCCGGTTTTAATTCAAAATTGTTCGCTTCAATAGGGGGTCTTCTAATACTCGATCTCAATCCCCTTGTACTAGGTGCTGCATAATCCCTTAGAGGTTTATTCTCATTCTGATCAGCCATGTTGGAGGTCAGATTTTCTTCCTGTCGTTGCTGAAATCGTCTTCTAGCAAGGAACGTTCTCTCTATCTCAGGATCAATATCGATGATTTCCCTATTAAATCTGTGCATGCAACGACAAGAGAGGCTCCCAAAACAAGAATTCAGAATAGACAAAAAGAAAGAAAAAAAAACAAAAACAGAAATCTAGATTAACTAAATCACGCTCAATTCAATATTGAGTGTCATTCCTCGGCAACGGCGCCAAAAACTTGATGTCTTGTTTTCCGCAAGTGCACGGTTGTCGTCAAGTAATAAAAATATCGATGCCACAGGGATTGGGTCAATTACCGAGTGGTCGTGATACCAAGTTATCTAGTCAATCGAATTGTGGTTTAAACAAAGAACCTAAGAAGTCAAGAACAACGAATGAGAAGAATGAGCTGAAAGTCAAGAGTTGAGGAGAATCTAAGGATATAGGTTTCACCACGTCGACGATTTATAAGGTGATTTAATTCTTTCCTAACCTTATTAGAGTTGTTTTGATGGAACCTATCCTAAAGTAAATCAACGGCCCCTTTCGAGGTCTACGTTAACTGTACCTATCGAACTCAATTTACCTGTCACGGTGTTCGAGCATAGGGGATCATAATCAGCTAAGAGGACCTGTCACCAGACCCCCACAAACCTCCCTATGTCTTACCTCCGTTACTTGGTAAAACCTGGATTTGATAGATCCATTAAGTTCATGAGAGTTCCTCTAGAGTCAAATTTCCTCTTCACGGTAGGTTTGCACACGGGACCATAATCAGCTAAGGGGACTTGTCACGAGACCCCCGCAAGCACTCATAGATACACTACCGCTACTAGTAGGAGTTATTCCCTAGTTGGTTCTGGCTTTCGGGAACTCGGGTTCACTGTTAGGTACTTCCCCTTTGCTCCTTAGGTTTATCAATAAGAATCCAAAAGAACCAGATCAAAATAAACAATAGTTCAGGTAGTATAGATTATATCATCCATCATAAATCGTCAAGGGCTACTCCCCCATCCTAAGATTACAGGATACTACTCCATAGTCTGACAAGAATTACTAGAGAAAGAAATTACGATACTGGGTGCCATATCCTTCTTCTGCCGACTCCTTCTCTTTATCTTCTTCTGTCGTCGATCTCTGACCACCCGCCGTCCTCTTCTTAGGGTTAGAATCTCTCCTCTTTTATAGCCTTGGCCTCCTCTTCAATTAAGGCAATAGATTTCCCCGTAATTGAGACGAAGATCCTGATTGCTCGCAGAAAAGGAATTCTGGAATCAGGCCAATACGCCCGTGCCAAATGAGGGCACTGGCATGTCGGGCATTTCCCTCCGAGCGTGTTGCGCTTGAACTGGGGCGTGTTGGAGCTGAACTGGGTGTGTCGGCTGCTGGAACCCTTGACACAGGCGTGTCAATCGGTGAGCCAGGGCGTGTTGGAGCTGAACTGGGCGTGTCGGCTGCTGGAACCCTTGACACAGGCGTGTCAATCGGTGAGCCAGGGCGTGTTGGCTGCTGGCTCTCATGACACGGGCGTGTTGATTTCTAACACGCCTGTGTTGTTTTGATACGCCTGTTTCTTCGCTTTGTTAACACAAAAACACCCAAAAGCAGTCTCTTCGTCCAAAATATGCTAAACTTTAACTGAATCATGATAAAATACATGCCTAGGATATGAAATGTGATAGAATGCATGTATATGGAGTAGTGAAAACATAGCATGATTTACACACATCTTGGATCAAGGCCGATGAGATGACGCGGTGTTACATTTTGGCATCTATGTCAAATGTACTGCAACATCAGTATCAAGCCATGTCCACTGCTTATGATATGATGCTCAATCTCAAGGAGCTTTTCGGACACCAGAATCGGGCTGTGAGGCAAGAGGCCATGAGAAACTTGATGATGACCACCATGGTCGAGGGAACACCCGTGAGGGATCATGTTCTCAAGATGATGGCTCATTTGAATGAGCTGGAGGTCCTAGGAGCTGAGATCGATGGGGAAACCTAGGTCGATATCATACTCCATTCTCTACCTAGGAGTTTTGAGCAGTTTCGCCTGAACTACAACATGAACAAGAGGTTGTATTCATTCGCAGAACTTCTGACAGAACTCCAGGCGGTAGAGGGACTATTTTGTCAGAGTGCTCAGGCGCATGCCGTGGTGACCCAGAAGGTTTCTACTTCTAAGCCGAAAGGCAAGAAGAAGAAGAAACAAACCGGGGCGAAGGTGATGGGAGGTACTCAGGGAGGAGTGAAGAAGCCGAAAGGAAAATGCTTCACTTGTAAGCAGACTGGACACTAGAAGAAGGATTGCCCCAACCGCAAGAACAAAGGTATATCTTTTGGCCTAGTCGTTGAAACATGTTTAGTGGTGTTATCTATCGACACCTGGTGTGTAGGTACGGGAGCCACTGATCATGTCTGTAATACTTTGCAGGGGTTCTAGGAAACCAGACGACTGTCTGAGGGGGAGATTACCGTGTACTTGGGCAATGCCACGAAGGTGGCGGCTATTGCAGTGGGAGATGTTCATTTATCTTTTGAGAAAAATAAACTTTTGGTTCTTAAGAATTGCCTTTGTGTACCCTTATTTAGAAAGAATTTAATTTCGGTTTCTAAATTATTTATGGATGGATATTCTATTTCTTTTAATGACAGAGTTGTTATAAGAAGGAATAGGGACATTATCTGTTCGGGTGCATTGATATGAAATTTGTACACACTTGAACCAAAACCTCCCACGGTGCAAATTGAAGTTAATAACTCATCTTCTAATAAGAGAAAAGAACCTTCGAAGATAAACCAAACATATCTTTGGCATCTTAGGCTTGGTCACATTAACCTAAGCAGAATTCAAAGGTTGATAGCTGATGGACCTTTGGGTTCATTAGTGGTGGAGGATCTCCCAACCTGTGAATCTTGCTTGGAGGGTAAGATGACCAAGAGGCCTTTTAAGGCCAAGGGGTATAGAGCAAAAGATGTGTTAGAATTGGTTCATTCTGATTTGTGTGGTCGTATGTCTATCCAGGCTAGAGGTGGTTTTGAGTATTTCGTCTCTTTTATAGATGATTACTCAAGATATGGATACATTTACTTGATGCGCCGCAAGTTTGAATGCTTTGACAAGTTTAAAGAATTCAAGGCTGATGTGGAGAAACGACAAGGTAAAAGTATCAAGACACTACGATCTGATCGTGGTGGTGAGTACCTCTTGGGAGAGTTTAGAAACTACTTATCAGAGGCTGGGATTCAATCTCAATTGACTGCACCTGGCACACCCCAGCAGAATGGTGTAGTAGAGCGAAGGAATAGGACTCTTATGGAGATGGTTAGATCGATGATGATATATTTTGACTTGCCAGATTCGTTCTGGGGATATGCTCTAGATACGGCGGTGTACATTCTGAACTTGTTTCATCTAAATCAGTGCCTTCTACTCCCACAGAGTTGTGGACTGGGCAAAAGCCTAGTCTAAGACATATTCGGATATGAGGGAGTCTAGCACATGTGCTAAAGGTAGATGCTGGTAAGTTGGAACCTCGTACAGAAGTACGCTTGTTCGTTGGCAATCCCAGGGGAACGAAGGGTGGATTATTTTATTGTCCTAGAGATTAGAGGGTGATTGTTAGCACGAACGCCAAATTTCTAGAGGAAGACTATGTGATGAGCCACAAGCCCAAGAGTAAAATTGTTCTGGAGGAGTTAAAAGGGGAAGTCACTTCTTTAGTACCGCCGGTACAAGAGGATATACAACATGTCACTGCACTGCGTGTCATAGAGGATACACAGGTGATACCTCGTCATAGTGGGAGGGTTGTGAGACAGCCCGAGAGATTCATGTTCTTGGGAGAATCTTCTGATTTGGTCCCCGGCGAACATGAACCTGATCCCTGGACATATGACAAGGAAATCCAAGATAAAGATGCAGTATCTTGGCAAAGTGCAATGAATGCTGAGATTGAATCTATGGATTCAAATCAGGTCTGGGAGCTAGTAGAACCACCCGATGGTGTAAAAACCATTGGATGCAAGTGGATCTACAAGAGAAAGAGAGGGATAGATGGGAAGGTTGAGACCTTCAAAGCGAGGCTTGTTGCGAAGGGGTACACTCAGAAAGATGGTATCGATTATGAGGAGACCTTTTCGCCGGTAGCCATGCTTAAGTCTATCTGGATTCTCTTATGCATAGCAGCTCATATGGATTATGAGGTGTGGCAGATGGATGTCAAGACAGCTTTCCTTAATGGAAGTCTTGAGGAAAACATCTACATGAAGCAACCAGAGGGATTCATTGCTAAGGGAAAAGAGCATCTTGTATGTAAGCTTAATCGGTTCATTTATGGATTAAAACAAGCTTCGAGGTCTTAGAACATCCGGTTTGATGAGGTGATCCAGTCTTATGGATTTATTCAAAGTCTGGATGAGTCTTGTGTACACAAGAGATGTGATGGAAACATAGTGGTATTTCTTGTACTATATGTAGATGACATTTTGTTGATTGGAAACAATATCAAGGTGTTATCGGACGTAAGGGTATGGTTGTCCAAACAGTTTGATATGAAGGACTTGGGAGAGGTGGGACACATCCTTAGGATCAAGGTTATAAGGGATCGCAGGAAAAGGATGTTGTGCTTATCCCAAGCTTCATACATAGACACGATTATGGAGCGTTTTAGCATGCAGAACTCCAAGAAGGGTTTTCTACCTTTCAGGCACGGAGTTCCTTTATCTAAGGAGATGTGTCCTAGATCATTTGAGGAGATAGAGGAGATGAAGGCGGTTCCTTATGCTTCGGCAGTAGGAAGCCTCATGTATGTGATGCTCTGTACGAGACCAGATATCTTCTTTGTCGTGGGCATGGTCAGCAGATATTAGAGTAATCCAGGACAGGGACATTGGACTGTAGTAAAGCATATATTGAAGTACCTGAGAAGGACTAGGGATTATATGCTGGTTTACCGAGTAGACCAATTACTCCCTGTGGGTTACACGGATTCCGACTTCCAATCTGATAGGGATAACAGTAAGTCTATCTCAGATTTTGTGTTTACTTTGGGAGGTGGAGCCATTGTATGGAGGAGTGTCAAGCAAAAATGTGTGGCGGACTCCACCATGGAAGTTGAGCATGTGGCGGCCTCTGAGGAGGCCAAAGAAGTTGTATGGCTCAGGAACTTCCTGATGGACTTGGATGTGATTCCTAGTTTGCCCAGAACTATCACAATTTATTGTGATAATAGTGGTGCAGTTGCAAACTCGAAGGAACCATGAGCCCATAAGGCTAGTAAACACATAGAGCACAAGTACCACCTGATACGAGAAATCGTAAAGAGAGGAGAAGTTGTTGATGCCAAGATTGCATCGGAAAAAAACCTGGCAGATCCTTTCACTAAGGCCCTTCCTGCGAGACCTTTTGATAGGCATGTGGAGGGAATGGGGAACAGATGTATGACACTTTGAGGACAGCATAGTCTTTTAGTATAAGTGGGAGATTGTAGGGATGTATACTAAAAAGTCTATCTTTTGTATGAACATCATTATTTTGGAATAAGAATCACATGATCATTGTTTGTATATTTTATGGTTATGCAATATTGTCTAATACTTTACATTGTAGATAACATGGTGTGTGGTGTCACACAGGAGATCATGTTATCGGCCCCTTGAAAAGTATAAGTAAAGGCTCAAAGACGAGATGGCTCTGAACAAACCATCGGAATGGTTGTAGTGTGATTTGGTATTGGTTTGTCTTGACCATAGAATCACACTAGTGCACTTTTTGTGTATTGAGTAGGACCGACTTAGAGGTGATTCGATTTATTGCTGACTACATAATCGAATCGGACCTCAGATATTATTTAGTACATGCTCTTAATCCCGATATAATAATGGGCACATATAATTAGTACTCATCTCTTTGATTTACCAATGGGCGAGATTTATAGATTAAATCGATAGGCTCGGTAAGTTGGGAGATGATATTATTTATATGGTGTGTCGTTGATTATTGGAGGAAACCGTGTCCTATATATTAGGATGATGATGTCCCCTTGAGGAGCTCATAAGGTTCATCATGTAAACCCTGCAGGTGGACTTGGTCCGACATGATGAAAAGGTTGAGTGGTACTACTCATGGAGTTAGATGTTGATTAATTAATGGTCAGTAAAATTAATTAATCGACGGACATTTGAGATCTTTAACATGGGGATAAAATGTACAAATAATATATGGAGCCCATATTATCATATGGGGGTTGGTGAGGTAGATCAATGATGAACCTTTAGTGGATTGGATCATCATTAGTGGATCGGACTTTATGTGGGCTTGATCCATGGGTGGCCAAGACCCAACTCCTCCTCATGGTCCCTAATGTAGCCTATTAACACCTCATGATGCTTAGATCCAATGGATACAAAAAAAAGTCTAAGATCCATTGGTAGAGATTAAATCTCTAAGATTCGACGGTTGAGATTAAATCTCTAGATCCGACGGTTGAGATTAAATCCCTAGAACCAATGGAGGAGATTAATTCATGACTTATCCCTAACTCTATAAAAGGGTGTCAAGGGGTTGGCGTGAACAACAATTTGAAGAGAGCAAGGCTTGGGCGGCAAGAGAAGGGAATCCTAGTTGAGATAGGATTAGGATTAGGGTTAGGGTTTGGAGGCTAGGGCGGCACCAAATAAGGCAAGGTTTCCTTTCTTCTTCCTTGTCTTGTGGCCAACGTCCAGCAGGTTTCTAGGCCCTTCCCAGCCTTTGGCTGGTGCCCAAAATCTCCCTTCTCCCTCTCCTTAGGTGGTGGAAAGAAGATATAGGGTTTCCCTTGGTGTCTTGGTTGTTTTCCACCATCTTCTCCTTCATCTAGTTGGCCGGCGGCAAGGAAAGCTTTGGTTCCTTGTTGGTTGTTTCTAGTGAGGAGAAAAACCTTGTTTCTATTCTTCCTCTTGCTTTGGGATAGCAAAGAAGGAAGGTTTGCGATCTAGGAGCTTCGACTTTTGGTGGATCGTCGCCCACACGACGTCCAAAAGGAGGAAGGTCATACATTAGAAGATCGAGAGGTATACCTATTCTACTTTATTCTTTTGTTTGTTGCTTGTTTTTATTTTCAATTATAAGCATGTTATAAATCTGTAAATGGCTAAATAATACTTGGATCCCGAGCATAAACACAAAAACCGGCGATCCGGACATCGTCTATTCCGTGGCTACTCGTAGAATAGAGGATGGTCGCTTGAACAACTAGTTTGTTCAAGTGACCTCCCTAAACGAATAGCATGACGATGACTTGGTGGTTTGTTCAATCCCTTTTGTCTATGATTAAATTTTTTTAATCTGGGGACATCAAAGGGATCGCCATGGACAAGCTACCGAGGTGAAGTAGGAAGTGAAGTTTCTCCTCACGGACTCGATATGCAAAACCCTTCAGGCAAGTGCTCTTTTATGCTGGTTCTGCCTTCTTAGCCTTCTTATTCTTCCCTTTCTTCTGTTCCTTTGGCTTCCTCTTAGAATCTTTCTTTGAGGAATCAACTAACATAACCGCCTTCTCCTCATTCTTCATAGAAAGCTCCACAGTCTTCAACATATTGAGGAGCTCAGGAATACTGGATTCAAGTTTGTTCATCCGGTAGTTCATCACAAAATGTGAGAAACTCTTGGGCAAACAATGTAGAATTAAGTCAATACTTAATTCATGATCCATCACAAACCCGAGGGTGGCCAGTCGCTCGATGTGCCCATTCATCTTTAGCACAAACTATACTACAGATGAACCTTCTTGCATCTTAGAGGTGAAGAGGAACCTAGAGACTTTGAACCTTTCGGATCTCGCTTGCTCATCAAACAACTCATGAAGATGGAAGACCATGGTATTAGCATCCATATGCTCATATTGCTTTTGCAGTTTGGGTACCATCGCGGCTAGCATGATGCAACTCGCCAGTTCATAATCTGCCACATGTTTCTGATAGGCCAACAATTGGTCTGGAGTTGCATCGTCTCTAGGACTGTTGGGAAGAGGCTCTTCAAGGACATACGCGAGCTTTTCAGCCTTGAGAACAATTCTCAAGTTTCTACGCCAATCCAAGAAGTTAGGCCCAGTCAATTTGTTTGAATCCAAAATAGTGCGCAAATTCAAAGACGTCATGATCAATCGATTAACCTAGAAATACAAAACGAGCATATATGAGAAAGATGATTTAAATTGCATCAACATACATTTATAAATCCCATTCATTTTTCGAATTTCAAAAACCCCAAAATCACTTCAGGAGATCGTAGGTCCATCTCTAAATGAGCTGATATCCAATATAGATATGAACAACCTTGGAGAGAGTCCAACAAACCATTCATAGCTACAATGGTAGGTATCATATAAACTGATTGCATATCACATATATGTAACTATCACAATGTGCTATCAACTAATTAAATGTTCATACATACATCGGGTTGTTAACTCATTAACAAGTATGCATCATATGCATAGCACCCAACTTTACCTCCCTTTACATCGACCTTGGAAAGAGTCCAACAAGTTGATGCTCCAGGTTAAAGTCAACCCATTAATCAAGGAATAATTTTAATATGGTTAGAGAGCATTCAATCAATTAGCCCGGCTTGGAGAGAGTCCAACAACCAAAGCTAATGATTGAACTCTGACTCTTACTATATTAGTATTAAACTATTCCATGGTTTGAACATGTTTGGGTTCGAGCCGGGCTTAGAGAGAGTCCAACAACCCAAACAAGAAACAGAACTTTGGTTCTAACCATATTAATGGAAGGTGTAGGCTTTAATATTGTGTAAGGGTTTTTATGTCTCATCCTCTTTGCATGCAAATAACTATTATCTACATGGCATGACATACATGGCATACATCTACATGTCACGACACGTATGGTATAATGATATGCATCTTATGCAATTACATGACATACAATTATGGCATGTACAAAATTTTCTTATATGTCATAACTATTTATGGAAATAAAATATGTTTAAGATTTGATTCTCAAAATCAAATCATGATTAAATTAGGAAACAAATTTCCAAATCTAATCACATATTTTATTTATGGAAGGTCTCAATTAAGAAAAGTCAAATTTAATTTAGGAAACAAATTTCCTAAATTGTCAAAACTATTTATGGAAATAAAATATATTTTAGATTTGATTTCCCAAATCAAATCATGATCGAATTAGGAAACAAATTTCCAAATCTAATCAAATATTTTATTTATGGAAAGTGTTAATTTCCATAAATACTTCTAACTTTCCAAAAGTAGAAGATTTCTATAAATACTTCTAAACTTTCAAAAATTAGAAAATTTTCATAAATACTTCTAAAATTTCCAAAAGTAGAAAATTTCCTTAAATACAATTACAACTATCGTAAAATAATTTTACGATTATGTCAAAATACAACCTGGCTCTGATACCACTGTTGGGTTTCTGACACCGCGGCGAGTGTGTGTTTGAACATATTTTGTAAACATGTGCACAACGGAAGAATTAAAAGATAATAAATCTAATTTATTATAACACACACATCAAACACATGCATAGTACAACATGTGTAGACATATTCATAGTTTCAAATTTTGCAATAAAAAGAAATTACTCTAGTTATACCTGACGTATCACGTGCAGTGGGAATGACATCAACCGAAGCGACTCTCGCTAGAATCACTTCTATCCATATCCACACCGAGTATCGTCGGGATGACTTCACAAAGTCATGAGCCTCGTCTTCGTAGGAGTTACTAGCCTCGTGTCAAAGACGATGTGATCGAGAGAAGATTATAATCCGAATCAAAACTCGGATTCGAAAATGAGTCCCCAAAACTCTCTTCTCCGGAGAGGTATTCGTCAACCGATTGACAATTCCTTCGTCCTCCACCTATGAGGATTACCAGAGATCAAATCCACGGTAAGGTAGCCACTGTCAGAGCTTCAAAAATCATCCAAATGATGCTCCGACAGGCAAGGAAACAAGCTGTCCAGAAAACTGGACAGCTTGGTGGAGGAGTTGCGCCGGCCAAAGAGGATGGCCGGCCAACCCTTGGTCGCCGGAACCAAGGTGAGTCGCCAGAGGGTCACCGGAGGAAGGCCGACAACAGCTTGGATGCCAGCAGCAAGGTGGATAGTGGCATAAACGCTGGTGGCGTGTGTTAGTAATATATGAGAGATGTCCTAAGGCAATCGCCTTATGTATGAACCATTTATATGATAAATGAAGATTCACTATTTGAGTATACATGTTTTATGTATTTGATTGGATCTTAAACTCATTTATGAATGTCCACGATACGATTCACAGCATGAGAGAATTTGTGATTGGATCACAACTAGTGAGTATCTCTACATGTGTAATTGTGATGTATCGGAATTATCCCTAGTCGATGAATTGATGGATTTGGACACCATCAATTCTGTCAAGACTAGCACGAGGTATACTCCTTGGTGTATCCAAGCAGCTGATTCTCACTGGCTGGAGACATAGTGATGTCCGGAGTTGATCGTGGATGCTAGTTATGGTAACTAGTTCATTGGAGTGACCAGCCGTAAGACTTCATATGGTTCTCTGCATATATAGATATGTCAATGAAGTTCTTACTGTGGCTTAAGTGCGATGTTCCTTTGACTTTCGGTATTCAAGTCATCTTGATCATATAGACTTATGCTTTGACATCTTAAGCAAACATCTCTAAGGAGATGTGGACCCGGGATGATTGGGTATAAGTCGAAGTGATCGAAGGTGTTTGAATAGCCTATAAAGGATTCACCACTCCTTGCGAGGAGATGTATACCCATGGCCTCTCGTCGGATTGTTACTAAAGTCTTTGGCCAAAGCAATACATGTTTAGAGTAAGGTACTCTTCGATACATGTGGAGTAACTAGAATCCGTAGGACGAGGAAATGATACTTGGGCTAGGTGTGACATAGTCAGCCTAGTGGGGACTGACACAATAGACCATGTCCTGAACCAAGTGGGTATAAGATGAGTGAAAGGAATGGGGCACGATTCATTCGAGCTACTGAAGGGTTTCAGAAATAGTTCTGGATCAACCGTTGATCTTTTCGGTTAATTGGGGATCATGATGTACTACTAGGTGTCACTCATGATCGCTCTATAATTAATGGTTAATTATAGACGGCCAACATAAACCGAGAACCTATTTGGTCACACGCACAACGAGTGTAATCCAAAGGATTTAAAACGAGCTTGAGAATGGGATTCTCAGACCGAGAGAAACTATGTTTGGTTGGACCAAACATAAAGCGAGCATGAAATTGTTTCAGTCGCAATGGAAGCGTGGATGGGCCGTGTCTTATGAAGACATAATGGATGGACCAAAATGGTTTGGTCCTAATCCAATGGATGAGAATAAACCAAAGGGTTTGGTTTATATTAAACGAATGAACCAAAGGTTGGTTCGGTTCGTTTTAACTTAAAATAAACCATCATGGTTTGGTTTATTTTAACTTATCTTAATGGAGCGGGTTAACGGGCTTTATGGATATGATCCATTAACCATTAAGAGAATTAGTTCTCTATAAAATAGGGCTTAAACCCTAATCCCAAACCCTAATCCAATTAGTGGCCGCCCAACCCATCCTCCTTGTTGTTGGCGTCAACAACAAGGGCTGCCGCCCAACTTGATTGAGCTGCTGCCATCTCCTTGTCGGCGTCCAAGTTTCGGCCGGTGAACCTCCGGCGACCTCCTCCGTGATCTCCTTGGGTTCGTGTAAAGGTGAGCCTCCATCTCTTCTTTAGCCGGGCGCCTATTTCTCCACCAAAGCTGTCCAGTTTTCTGACAGCTTTTCTCCTCGCCGGAGCGCTGCTTGGACGACGGTTAGTGCTCCGACAGCGGATAACATACCGGGATTTGATCTCCGTAATCCTCTGAGGTGGAGGACGGCGATTCGGCCAATCGGTTGACGAATACCTCTCCGGAGAAGCAAGTCTTGAGGACTTGTTTTAGGTCCGAATTTGGATTCGGATCGTGATCATCTCTCGATCACGTCGTCTTCAACACGAGGCTAGTAACCCGTACGAAGACGAAGCTAGTGGCTTGGCGAAGTCATCCCGAGGAGCTCGGCGTGGATACGGATAGAGACGATTCTTACGAGAATCGTTCCGGTTGATGCCGTTCCCGCTACACGTCATACGGAAGGTATAACGTAGTTTAATTTCTTTTATTGCAATTTTAATTTACGGTTATGTCTACACTTGTTGTAATAGCATGCGTGTGTTGTGTGTGTTGTAATAAATAGGAATATTTATTATTTTTGTTGCTTCCGCTGTGCACATGTTTATGAAACATGATCGAACACACACACGCCGCGGTGCCGGAAACCCAACAGTGGTATCAGAGCCCAGGTTGTGTTTCGACATAATCGTAAAAATGGTTTTGCGATAGTCATAATGTATTTCTGGAAATTTTCTAATTTTGGAAATTTAGAAGTATTTATGGAAATTTTTCAATTTTGGAAAGTCTAGAAGTATTTATGGAAATCTTACACTTTTGGAAAGTTGGAAGTATTTATGGAAATTGATATTTTCAATAAATAAAATATTTGATTAGATTCTGGAAATTTGTTTCCTAATTTAATCTTGATTTGATTTGGGAAATCAAATCTTTAAAATATTTTATTTCCATAAGTAGTTTTGAAGATTTAGGAAATTGGTTTCCTAAATAGATTTTCCTTAATCAAATAATTCCATGAATAAAATATGTGATTAGATTTGGAAATTTGTTTCCTAATTTAATTATGATTTGATTTGGAGAATCAAATCTTAAACATATTTTATTTCCATAAATAGTTATGACAAATAAGGAAATTATGTACATGACATAATTGTATGCCATGTAATTGCATTAGATGCATAACATTATGCCATGCGTGTCGTGACATGTAGATGTATGCCATGTATGCCATGCCATGTAGATAATAGTTATTTGCATGCAAAGAGGATGAGACATAAAACCCTAACTCAATATTAAATCCTACACCTTCCATTAATATGGTTAGAACCAGAGTTCTGTTTCTTGTTTGGGTTGTTGGACTCACTCCAAGCCCGGCTCGAACCTGAACATGTTCAAATCATTGCAATAGTTTAACTCTAATATGGTAAGAGTCAGAGGTCAATCGTTAGTTTGGGTTGTTGGACTCACTCCAAGCCTGGCTAATTGGTTGAATGCGCTCTAACCATATTAAAACTATTTCGCGATTAATGGGTCGGCTTTAACTTGGAGCATCGATTTGTTGGACTCACTCCAAGGTCGGTGTGAAGAGAGGTGAAGTTGGGTGCTATGCATATGATGCATACTTGTTAATGTGTTAACAACCCAATGTATGTGTAAACATTCAATTAGTTGATAGCACATTGTGATAGTTACATATACATGATATGTAATCGGTATACTTGATACCCACCATCATAGCTAAGAATGGCTTGTTGGACTCACTCCAAGGTTGTTCTTATCTATGATGGATATCAGCCCATTCGGAGATGGACCTACGATCTCCCGAAGTGATTTTGGGGTTTTTGAATTCGAAAAATGAATGGGATTTATAAATGTATATTGATGCATTTTAAAATCATTTTCTCATATATGCTCGTTTTGTATTTCTAGGTCAATAAATTGATCATGACGCTTTGAATTTGCGCACTATTTTGATTCGAACAAACCGACCGGGCCTAACTTCCCGGATCGCTTAGAAACTCCGAGAATTGTTCTCAAGGCGGAAAAGCTTGCATATGTCCTTGAAGAGCCTCTTCCGACCGGGCCCTAAGGACGATGCAACCTGCATCAAATGTTGGTCTATCGTAAGCATGTGGCGGATTCTCGAAATGGGCGAGTTGCATCATGCTAGCGGGCGATGGTACCCGAGCCGCGTATGCAAAGATGAGCATATGGATGCTAACACTATGGTCTTCCATCTTCATGAGTTGTTCATGAGCAAGCGAGATCCAAAGGTTCGAGGTCTCTAGGCTCCTCTTCACCACGAAGATGCAAGAAGGTTCGCTCAGAGTACGCTTTGTGCTAAAGATGAACGGGTACATCGAGCGCTAGCTACCCTCGGTTTTGTGATGGATCATGAGTTAAGTATTGACTTAATTCTGCATTGTTTGCCCAAGAGTTTCTCGCAATTTGTGATGAACTATCTGGATGAACAAATTGAATCCACCATTCCCGAGCTCCTCAATATGTCAAGACCGTGGAGCCTTCGTGAAGCATGAGGAGAAGGCGGTTCATAGTTGATTCTCAAAGAAAGGTTCTAAGAGGAAGGCAAAAGAATGTAAGAAAGGAAAGAAAAGGGCAAAGAAGGCGGAACTACAAGAAAAGGGCACTTGCCATCATCAGGCAAGGAAGGCCACCGCGAAGAAATCGCAAGATTTATCTTGAGTCCATGAAGAAGAAGAAGGCATCCGATGCCCCATCCTCTTCGTATCTTCGTATTGATTGTCATTCTATTTCCTTAGACACTTGGGTATTGGATACGGGTGTAGCTCACATATATGTAATGACATACAGGGGCTAAGGAATAGAAGAAGACTTGTCGTAGGGGAGTCAAATTTATGAGTTGGCAATGGAGCAAAGGTCATTACGCCATCTAACTTATTTGTCAAGCTCCTAGTGGACTAGTCTTGAACTCGACAATTGCTATTATGTTCCTTCTCTAATAAAGAACATTGTTTCTATTTCCGCTTAAATAGAAATGGTTTCCATTTAACGCTTAGTAACAATTGTTGTTATATAACTTAAATGGCGACTTTATGGAACCGAACTTCGAGTAATGGCATTTATACGCTGGACCAAAGGACATTTTCAATATCGGGCGAGCAACACGCTGCGTTTCGAAAGGATAATCACATAGACTCTATATGTGGCATTGTCGTTTTGGCCATATAAGCAAGAAACGCATGTCCACTACACCGATGTGGAATTCTGGAATCGTTTGAATTGGATTCATACGATACATGCGAATCATGCTTGAAAGGCAAGATGACTAAGTTACCTTTTACTGGAAAAGGTGAACGAGTGGGAGAGTTACTAGGTCTAGTACATACTGATGTATGTGGACCTATGTCAACTCAAGCATTAGGAGGCTATAGCTACTTCATTACCTTCACCGATGATCACTCACGGTTTGGGTATGTGTTCTTGATGAAACACAAGTCTGAAGCCTTTGAAAAGTTCAAAGAATTCAGAAATGAAGTAGAGAAACAACATGACTAAAGTATTAAAATACTTCGATCGGATCGAGGTGGTGAATACTTAAGTCAAGAGTTTCTTGATTATCTAAGAGACAATGGCATATTGTCTCAATGGACTCCGCCCTATACACCACAGCATAATGGTGTATCTGAGAGGCGTAACCGGACCTTGTTGGACATGGTCAGGTCAATGATGAATCATGCGACTCTTCCCAAGTCCTTTTGGGGTTATGCACTTCAGACAGCTGTTTACTTGTTAAACAGAATGCCAACCAAGGTAGTCTCTACTACTCCATATGAGATATGGGCTAGTAAGAAACCTCATGTATCTTACTTGAAGATATGGGGTTGTCCTGCTTATGTGAAGCGGATATCGGACATAAATCGATGCTAAGTCCGATAAATGTCTATTTATTGGATACCCTAAGGAAACAAGGGGTTACCAATTCTATCATCCTGTGGAACAAAAGGTGTTTGTTTCAAGGCATGCTGTGTTTCTAGAGAAAGAGTTTCTCTTGCAAGAAAACAGTGGGAGTGTCGTTGAGCTTGAGGAGGCTCGAGAGACTCAAATAGACATTGATGAGATACCTGGTGAAGCACAACAAATGACAACTCATAGTGATGAGCAATCTACTGACCTAATGTAACACCACATCTTCAGAGATCCGGTAGAACACGCAATATTCCCGAGAGATATGGATTTCTCGTAAGTGAATCGAACGACGTGTTACTCATTGATGATGAGGAGCCTACGCTTATGAAGAAGTCCGACAAGTTCGAGAAGGGATAAGTGGCTTGGTGCCATGAAGTCGGAAATGGATTCCATGTACGAAAACCAAGTTTGGAACTTGGTTGACCCACCAAGGCATAAAGCCTATTGGTGCAAATGGGTTTTCAAGAAGAAAACCGACATGGATGGTAATGTGATTACCTATAAGGTTAGATTGGTGGCGAAAGGATATCGCCAAAAACAAGGTGTTGATTATGACGAAACCTATTCACTCGTAGCTATGCTTAAATCCATTCGATGCTCCCGCCATAGCACTCATTATGATTATGAGATATGGCGGATGGATGTGAAAACAGCTTTCCTTAATGGAAACTTGCTCGAGGACGTGTATATGATACACATGAGGGTTTCACATCGGTTGATAAAACCAAGGTATGCAAGTTGCGATCCATTTATGGATTGAAGCAAGCATCCAGGAGCTGGAATATCCGTTTTGATGAGACGATCAAAAAGTTTGATTTCTCACAAAATCCAGACGAACCTTGTGTGTACAAGAAGGTTAGTGGGAGTGCAGTCGTGTTCCTAGTTTTGTATGTCGATGACATATTACTTATAGGAAACGATGTGTCCATCTTACGATTAAGGTTTGGTTATCCAAGACATTCTCCATGAAAGACACGGGAGAAGCAACCTACATCCTTGGGATTAAGATCTATAGAGATAGATCGAAAGCAGTTGTTGGTCTTTCGCAGCCTACATATATAGACCGAAAGTGCAAAGAGGTTTAGCATGTCGGAATCCAAGAAAGGTTATCCGCCCATCGTGCATGGGGTGCACCTTTCAAGTCTATGTGTCCGCGCACGTAAGACGAGAGGATTTGCATGAGTAAGATTCCCTATGCATCCGCAATAGGATCTATCATGTATGCTATGTTATGTACGAGGCCCGATGTATCGTATGCTCCGAGTGTCACGAGCAGATACGATCCGATCCAGAATGGATCATTGGCGGTCATTAAGACGATCCTTAAGTACTTAAGAAGAACTAAGGATGTGTTCCTAATATATGGAGAAGGGTACATGGTGATACGTGGGTATACGGATGCCAGCTCCAGACAGACAAGGATGATTCCTGTGTCTCACCGATAATGTTCACCTTGAATGGGGGCGCAGATGAGTTGGAAAAGTTCCAAACAAGAGATCGTAGCGATTCTACCATCGAGGTAATATATTGCCTTCAAGGCGCAAAGGAAGCGGTTTGGATCAAGAAGTTCGTTCATGAACTTGGTGTGATTCCGGCCATTGTTGAAGCAATACCGGTCTACTGCGACAACAATGGAGCAATTGCACAGGCAAAAGAGCCAAGGTCTCATCAACGATCCAAACATGTGCTTCGCCGCTATCATCTTATCAGAGAGATCATCAGTAGGAATGAAATACAAATCGAGAAAATTCCCACTGAAAGGAACTTAGCGGATCCTTTGACTAAAGCATTACCTCAAAGTAAGTTTGAGGGTCATGTTGGTGCTTATGGTATTGGATACCGTAGCGATTGGCATTAGGCCAAGTGGGAGTCTGTTAGTAATATATGAGAGATGTCCTAAGGCAATCGCCTTATGTATGAACCATTTATATGATAAATGAAGATTCACTATTTGAGTATACATGTTTTATGTATTTGATTGGATCTTAAACTCATTTATCAATGTCCACGATACGATTCACGATGAGAGAATTTGTGATTGGATCACAACTAGTGAGTATCTCTACATGTGTAATTGTGATGTATCGGAATTATCCTAGTCGATGAATTGATGGATTTGGACACCATCAATTCGCCAAGACTAGCACGAGGTATACTCCTTGGTGTATCCAAGCGGTGATTCTCACCGGGCCGGAGACATAGTGATGTCCGAGTTGATCGTGGATGCTAGTTATGGTAACTAGTTCATTGAGTGACCAGTAAGACTTCATATGGTTCTCTGCATATATAGATATGTCAATGAAGTTCTTATTGTGGCTTAAGTGCGATGTTCCTTTGACTTGCGGTATTCAAGTCATCTTGATCATGGAGACTTATGCTTTGACATCTTAAGCAAACATCTCTAAGGAGATGTGGACCCGGGATGATTGGGTGATCAGTGATCAAGGTGTTTGAATAGCCTATAAAGGATTCACCACTCCTTGCGAGGAGATGTATACCCATGGCCTCTCGTCGGATTGTTACTAAAGTCTTTGGCCAAAGCAATACATGTTTAGAGTAAGGTACTCTTCGATACATGTGGAGTAACTAGAATCCGTAGGACGAGGAAATGATACTTGGGCTAGGTGTGACGTAGTCAGCCTAGTGGGGACTGACACAATAGACCATGTCCTGAACCAAGTGGGTATAAGATGAGTGAAAGGAATGGGGCACGATTCATTCGAGCTACTGAAGGGTTTCAGAAATAGTTCTGGATCAACCGTTGATCTTTTCGGTTAATTGGGGATCATGATGTACTACTAGGTGCCACTCATGATCGTTCTATAATTAATGGTTAATTATAGACGGCCAACATAAACCGAGAACCTATTTGGTCACACGAACAACGAGTGTAATCCAAAGGATTTAAAACGAGCTTGAGAATGGGATTCTCAGACCGAGAGAAACTATGTTTGGTTGGACCAAACATAAAGCGAGCATGAAATTGTTTCAGTCGCAATGGAAGCGTGGATGGGCCGTGTCTTATGAAGACATAATGGATGGACCAAAATGGTTTGGTCCTAATCCAATGGATGAGAATAAACCAAAGGGTTTGGTTTATATTAAACGAATGAACCAAAGGTTGGTTCGGTTCGTTTTAACTTAAAATAAACCATCATGGTTTGGTTTATTTTAACTTATCTTAATGGAGCGGGTTAACGGGCTTTATGGATATGATCCATTAACCATTAAGAGAATTAGTTCTCTATAAAATAGGGCTTAAACCCTAATCCCAAACCCTAATCCAATTAGTGGCCGCCCAACCCATCCTCCTTGTTGTTGGCGTCAACAACAAGGGCTGCCGCCCAACTTGATTGAGCTGCTGCCATCTCCTTGTCGGCGTCCAAGTTTCGGCCGGTGAACCTCCGGCGACCCTCCGGTGATCTCCCTTAGGTTCGGTGTAAAGGTGAGCCTCCATCTCTTCTTTAGCCGGCGCCTATTTCCTCCACCAAAGCTGTCCAGTTTTCTGGACAGCTTCTTCTCCTCTCGTCGGAGCGTCGTTTGGACGACGGTTAGTGCTCCGACAGCGGATAACATACCGGGGATTTGATCTCCGGTAATCCTCTGAGGTGGAGGACGAAGGATTCGTCAATCGGTTGACGAATACCTCTCCGGAGAAGCAAGTCTTGAGGACTTGTTTTAGGTCCGAATTTGGATTCGGACCGTGATCATCTCTCGATCACGTCGTCTTCAACACGAGGCTAGTAACTAGTAAGACGAAGCTCGTGGTTTGCGGTCATCCCGAGGAGCTCGGCGTGATACGGATAGAGACGATTCTTACGAGATCGCTTCGGTTGATGCCGTTTCGCTACACGCCATACGGAAGGTATAACGTAGTTTAATTTCCTTTATTGCAATTTTAATTTACGGTTATGTCTACACTTGTTGTAATAGCATGCGTGTGTTGTGTGTGTTGTAATAAATAGGAATATTTATTATTTTTGTTGCTTCCGCTGTGCACATGTTTATGAAACATGATCGAACACACACGCCATGAAACCCAACAAAGGGTATCAGAGCCCAGTTGTGTTTCTACATAATCGTAAAATGGTTTTGCGATAGTCATAATGTATTTCTGGAAATTTTCTAAATTTTGGAAATTTAGAAGTATTTATGGAAATTTTTCAATTTTGGAAAGTCTAGAAGTATTTATGGAAATCTTCCACTTATGGAAAGTTGGAAGTATTTATGGAAATTGATATTTTCCATAAATAAAATATTTGATTAGATTCTGGAAATTTGTTTCCTAATTTAATCTTGATTTGATTTGGGAAATCAAATCTTTAAAATATTTTATTTCCATAAGTAGTTTTGAAGATTTAGGAAATTGGTTTCCTAAATAGATTTTCCTTAATCAAATAATTCCATGAATAAAATATGTGATTAGATTTGGAAATTTGTTTCCTAATTTAATTATGATTTGATTTGGAGAATCAAATCTTAAACATATTTTATTTCCATAAATAGTTATGACAAATAAGGAAATTATGTACATGACATAATTGTATGCCATGTAATTGCATTAGATGCATAACATTATGCCATGCGTGTCGTGACATGTAGATGTATGCCATGTATGCCATGCCATGTAGATAATAGTTATTTGCATGCAAAGAGGATGAGACATAAAACCCTAACTCAATATTAAATCCTACACCTTCCATTAATATGGTTAGAACCAGAGTTCTGTTTCTTGTTTGGGTTGTTGGACTCACTCCAAGCCCGGCTCGAACCTGAACATGTTCAAATCATTGGAATAGTTTAACTCTAATATGGTAAGAGTCAGAGGTCAATCGTTAGTTTGGGTTGTTGGACTCACTCCAAGCCTGGCTAATTGGTTGAATGCGCTCTAACCATATTAAAACTATTTCGCGATTAATGGGTCGGCTTTAACTTGGAGCATCGATTTGTTGGACTCACTCCAAGGTCGATGTGAAGAGAGGTGAAGTTGGGTGCTATGCATATGATGCATACTTGTTAATGTGTTAACAACCCAATGTATGTGTAAACATTCAATTAGTTGATAGCACATTGTGATAGTTACATATACATGATATGTAATCGGTATACTTGATACCCACCATCATAGCTAAGAATGGCTTGTTGGACTCACTCCAAGGTTGTTCTTATCTATGATGGATATCAGCCCATTCGGAGATGGACCTACGATCTCCCGAAGTGATTTTGGGGTTTTTGAATTCGAAAAATGAATGGGATTTATAAATGTATATTGATGCATTTTAAAATCATTTTCTCATATATGCTCGTTTTGTATTTCTAGGTCAATAAATTGATCTTGACGTCTTTAAATTTGCGCACCATTTTGGATTCGAACAAACTGACTGGGCCTAACTTCCTGGACTGGCTTAGAAACCTGAGAATTGTTCTCAAGGCGGAAAAGCTTGCATATGTCCTTGAAGAGCCTCTTCCTGACCGTCCTAAGGACGATGCAACTCCAGACCAAATGTTGGTCTATCAGAAGCATGTGGCAGATTCTGAGCTGGCGAGTTGCATCATGCTAGCGGCGATGGTACAAGTGCGAAGCGGCATGAGCATATGGATGCTAACACTATGGTCTTCCATCTTCATGAGTTGTTCGATGAGCAAGCGAGATCCGAAGGTTCGAGGTCTCTAGGCTCCTCTTCACCACGAAGATGCAAGAAGGTTCGTAAATCTGATTTGTGCTAAAGATGAGCAGTACATCGAGCGGCTAGCTACCCTCGGTTTTGTGATGGATCATGAGTTAAGTATTGACTTAATTCTGCATTGTTTGCCCAAGAGTTTCTTGATTTGTGATGAACTATCGGATGAACAAATTGGAATCCACCATTCCCGAGCTCCTCAATATCTTGAAGACTGGAGCCTTCGTGAAGCTTGAGGAGAAGGCGGTTCGGGTAGTTGATTCCTCAAAGAACGGTTCTAAGAGGAAGGCAAAAGAACAGAAGAAAGGAAAGAAAAAGGCAAAGAAGGCGGAACCCGCGCAAAAGGGCACTTGCCATCACTGTGGCAAGGAAGGCCACTGGCGAAGAAACTGCAAGATTTATCTTGAGTCCATGAAGAAGAAGAAGGCATCCGATGCCCCATCCTCTTAGTATCTTAGTTATTGATTGTCATTCTATTTCCTTAGACACTTGGGTATTGGATACTGGGTGTAGCTCACATATATGTAATGACATACAGGGGCTAAGGAATAGAAGAAGACTTGTCAGAGGGGAGTCAAATTTGCGAGTTGGCAATGGAGCAAAGGTTGCTACGGTCGCCATCGAACTTATTTGTCAAGCTCCCTAGTGGACTAGTCTTGAATCGACAATTGCTATTATGTTCCTTCTCTAATAAAGAACATTGTTTCTATTTCTTAAATAGAAATGGTTTCCATTTAACGTTTAGTAACAATTGTTGTTATATAACTTTGAATGGCGTACTTTATGGAACTGGAACTTTGAGTAATGGCATTTATACGTTGGACGTATCCAGTGACATTTTCAATATCGAAGCGAGCAACACGCGTGCTTGAAAGGATAATCACATAGACTCCTATATGTGGCATTGTCGTCTTGGCCATATAAGCAAGAAACGCATGTCCGAATTACACCGATGTGGAATTCTGGAATCGTTTGAATTGGATTCATACGATACATGCGAATCATGCTTGAAGGCAAGATGACTAAGTTACCTTTTACTGGAAAAGGTGAACGAGTGGGAGAGTTACTAGGTCTAGTACATACTGATGTATGTGGACCTATGTCAACTCAAGCATTAGGAGGCTATAGCTACTTCATTACCTTCACCGATGATCACTCACGGTTTGGGTATGTGTTCTTGATGAAACACAAGTCTGAAGCCTTTGAAAAGTTCAAAGAATTCAGAAATGAAGTAGAGAAACAACATGACTAAAGTATTAAAATACTTCGATCGGATCGAGGTGGTGAATACTTAAGTCAAGAGTTTCTTGATTATCTAAGAGACAATGGCATATTGTCTCAATGGACTCCGCCCTATACACCACAGCATAATGGTGTATCTGAGAGGCGAATCGACCTTGTTGGACATGGTCGTCAATGATGAATCATGCGACTCTTCCCAAGTCCTTTTGGGGTTATGCACTTATGCATACCTTGTTACTTGTTAAATGTAATGCCAACCAAGGTAGTCTCTACTACTCCATATGAGATATGGGCTAGTAAGAAACCTCATGTATCTTACTTGAAGATATGGGGTTGTCTCGCTTATGTGAAGCGATCAGACAAACTGGATGCTAAGTCTGATAAATGTCTATTTATTGGATACCCTAAGGAAACAAGGGGTTACCAATTCTATCATCCTGTGGAACAAAAGGTGTTTGTTTCAAGGCATGCTGTGTTTCTAGAGAAAGAGTTTCTCTTGCAAGAAAACAGTGGGAGTGTCGTTGAGCTTGAGGAGGCTCGAGAGACTCAAATAGACATTGATGAGATACCTGGTGAAGCACAACAGCCGACAACTCATAGTGATGAGCAATCGGCTGGACCTAATGTAACACCACATCTTCGTAGATCTGGTAGAACACGCAATATTCCTGAGAGATATGGATTTCTCGTAAGTGAATCGAACGACGTGTTACTCATTGATGATGAGGAGCCTACCAGTTATGAAGAAGTGCTGACAAGTTCAGAAAGGGATAAGTGGCTTGGTGCCATGAAGTCGGAAATGGATTCCATGTACGAAAACCAAGTTTGGAACTTGGTTGACCCACCTGAAGGCATAAAGCCTATAGGGTGCAAATGGGTTTTCAAGAAGAAAACCGACATGGATGGTAATGTGATTACCTATAAGGCTAGATTGGTGGCGAAAGGATATCGTCAAAAACAAGGTGTTGATTATGACGAAACCTATTCGCCTGTAGCTATGCTTAAATCCATTCGGATGCTCCTGGCCATAGCAGCTCATTATGATTATGAGATATGGCAGATGGATGTGAAAACAGCTTTCCTTAATGGAAACTTGCTCGAGGACGTGTATATGATACAGCCTGAGGGTTTCACATCGGTTGATAAAACCAAGGTATGCAAGTTGCGACGATCCATTTATGGATTGAAGCAAGCATCCAGGAGCTGGAATATCCGTTTTGATGAGACGATCAAAAAGTTTGATTTCTCACAAAATCCAGACGAACCTTGTGTGTACAAGAAGGTTAGTGGGAGTGCATTCGTGTTCCTAGTATTGTATGTCGATGACATATTACTTATAGGAAACGATGTGTCCATCTTACAGTCAGTTAAGGTTTGGTTATCCAAGACATTCTCCTTGAAAGACCTGGGAGAAGCAACCTACATCCTTGGGATTAAGATCTATAGAGATAGATCGAAACGGTTGCTTGGTCTTTCGCAGTCTACATATATAGACCGAGTGCTAAAGAGGTTTAGCATGTCAGAATCCAAGAAAGGTTATCTGCCCATCAGGCATGGGGTACACCTTTCGAAGTCTATGTGTCCGCGCACAGAAGACGAGAGGATTTGCATGAGTAAGATTCCCTATGCATCCGCAATAGGATCTATCATGTATGCTATGTTATGTACGAGGCCCGATGTATCGTATGCTCTGAGTGTCACGAGCAGATACCAATCTGATCCAGGAATGGATCATTGGGCGGCTGTTAAGACGATCCTTAAGTACTTGAGAAGAACTAAGGATGTGTTCCTAATATATGGAGAAGGGGACATGGTGATACGCGGGTATACGGATGCCTTCCGCATGCATAAGGATGATTCCGTGTCTCACCGATACGTGTTCACCTTGAATGGGGGAGCGCAGTGAGTTGGAAAAGTTCCAAACAAGAGATCAGAGCGGATTCTACCATCGAGGCGAATATATTGCGCCGGAAGCAAAAGAAGGAAGCGGTTTGGATCAAGAAGTTCGCTCATGAACTTGGTGTGATTCCGCCATTGTTGAAGCAATACTGGTCATCGCGACAACAATGGAGCAATTGCACAGCAAAAGAGCCAAGGTCTCATCAACGATCCAAACATGTGCCACGCTATCATCTTATCGAGAGATCATCGTAGGGAATGAAATACAAATCGAGAAAATTCCCGAAAGGAACTTAGCGGATCCTTTGACTAAAGCATTACCTCAAAGTAAGTTTGAGGGTCATGTTGGTGCTTATGGTATTGATACCGTAGCGATTGGCATTAGGCCAAGTGGAGTCTGTTAGTAATATATGAGAGATGTCCTAAGGCAATCGCTTTATGTATGAACCATTTATATGATAAATGAAGATTCACTATTTGAGTATACATGTTTTATGTATTTGATTGATCTTAAACTCATTTATCAATGTCCGATTCACAAAGATGAGAGAATTTGTGATTGGATCACAACTAGTGAGTATCTCTACATGTGTAATTGTGATGTATCGGAATTATCCCTAGTCGATGAATTGATGGATTTGGACACCATCAATTACAAGACTAGCACGAGGTATACTCCTTGGTGTATCCAAGCGGTGATTCTCACCGGGCCGGAGACATAGTGATGTCCGAGTTATCGTGGATGCTAGTTATGGTAACTAGTTCATTGGAGTGACCACCGTAAGACTTCATATGGTTCTCTCGCATATATAGATATGTCAATGAAGTTCTTATGCGGGCTTAAGTGCGATGTTCCTTCGACTTTCATGTATTCAAGTCATCTTGATCATGGAGACTTATGCTTTGACATCTTAAGCAAACATCTCTAAGGAGATGTGGACCCGGATGATTGGGTATAAGTCAAGTGATCAAGGTGTTTGAATAGCCTATAAAGGATTCACCACTCCTTGCGAGGAGATGTATACCCATGGCCTCTCGTCGGATTGTTACTAAAGTCTTTGCCAAAGCAATACATGTTTAGAGTAAGGTACTCTTCGATACATGTGGAGTAACTAGAACTGAGGACGAGGAAATGATACTTGGGCTAGGTGTGACGAGTCACCTAGTGGGGATCGACACAATAGACCATGTCCCAACCAAGTGGGTATAAGATGAGTGAAAGGAATGGGGCACGATTCATTCGAAGCCATCAAGGGTTTCGAAATAGTTCGATCAACCGCTTGATCTTTTCTGCTAATTGGGGATCATGATGTACTACTAGGTGCCACTCATGATCGCTCTATAATTAATGGTTAATTATAGACGGCCAACATAAACCGAGAACCTATTTGGTCACACGACAACGAGTGTAATCCAAAGGATTTAAAACGAGCTTGAGAATGGGATTCTCGCATCGAGAGAAACTATGTTTGGTTGACCAAACATAAAGCGAGCATGAAATTGTTTCATGCAATGGAAGCGTGGATGGGCCGTGGTCTTATGAAGACATAATGGATGGACCAAAATGGTTTGGTTCTAATCCAATGGATAAGAATAAACCAAAGGGTTTGGTTTATTTTAAACGAATGAACCAAAAGTTGGTTCGGTTCGCTTTAACTTAAAATAAACCATCATGGTTTGGTTTATTTTAACTTATCTTAATGGAGCGGGTTAACGGGCTTTATGGATATGATCCATTAACCATTAAGAGAATTAGTTCTCTATAAAATAGGGCTTAAACCCTAATCCCAAACCCTAATCCAATTAGTGGCCGCTAACCCATCCTCCTTGTTGTTGGCGTCAACAACAAGGGCTGCCGCCAACTTGATTGAGCTGCTGCCATCTCCTTGTCGGCGTCAAGTTTGGCCGGTGAACCTCCGGCGACCCTCGGTGATCTCCCTTGGGTTCGGTGTAAAGGTGAGCCTCCATCTCTTCTTTAGCGCCTATTTCTCCACCAAAGCTGTCCAGTTTTCTGACAGCTTTTTCCTTCCGCCGGAGCGCTGCTTGACGACGGTTAGTGCTCCGACAGCGGATAACATACCGGGATTTGATCTCCGGTAATCCTCTGAGGTGGAGGACGGGCGATTCGGCCAATCGGTTGACGAATACCTTCCGGAGAAGCAAGTCTTGAGGACTTGTTTTAGGTCCGAATTTGGATTCGACGTGATCATCTCTCGATCACGCCGCCTTCAACACGAGGCTAGTAACCCGTACGAAGACGAAGCTCGTGGCTTGGCGAAGTCATCCCGAGGAGCTCGGCGTGGATACGGATAGAGACGATTCTTACGAGAATCGTTCCGGTTGATGCCGTTCCCGCTACACGTCATACGGAAGGTATAACGTAGTTTAATTTCTTTTATTGCAATTTTAATTTACGGTTATGTCTACACTTGTTGTAATAGCATGCGTGTGTTGTGTGTGTTGTAATAAATAGGAATATTTATTATTTTTGTTGCTTCCGCTGTGCACATGTTTATGAAACATGATCGAACACACACACGCCATGTGCTCTAAAACCCAACAAAGGGTATCGAGCCCAGTTGTGTTTCACATAATCGTAAATTGGTTTTGCGATAGTCATAATGTATTTCTGGAAATTTTCTAAATTTTGGAAATTTAGAAGTATTTATGGAAATTTTTCAATTTTGGAAAGTCTAGAAGTATTTATGGAAATCTTCCACTTTTGGAAAGTTGGAAGTATTTATGGAAATTGATATTTTCCATAAATAAAATATTTGATTAGATTCTGGAAATTTGTTTCCTAATTTAATCTTGATTTGATTTGGGAAATCAAATCTTTAAAATATTTTATTTCCATAAGTAGTTTTGAAGATTTAGGAAATTGGTTTCCTAAATAGATTTTCCTTAATCAAATAATTCCATGAATAAAATATGTGATTAGATTTGGAAATTTGTTTCCTAATTTAATTATGATTTGATTTGGAGAATCAAATCTTAAACATATTTTATTTCCATAAATAGTTATGACAAATAAGGAAATTATGTACATGACATAATTGTATGCCATGTAATTGCATTAGATGCATAACATTATGCCATGCGTGTCGTGACATGTAGATGTATGCCATGTATGCCATGCCATGTAGATAATAGTTATTTGCATGCAAAGAGGATGAGACATAAAACCCTAACTCAATATTAAAGCCTACACCTTCCATTAATATGGTTAGAACCGAGTTCTGCTTCTTGTTTGGGTTGTTGGACTCACTCCAAGCCCTACTAACTCAACATGTTCAAACCATGGAATAGTTTAATACTAATATGGTAAGAGTCAGAGGTCAATCGTTAGCTTTGGTTGTTGGACTCTCTCCAAGCTGGGCTAATTGGTTGAATGCGCTCTAACCATATTAAAACTATTTCCCGATTAATGGGTTGGCCTTAACTTGGAGCATCGATTTGTTGGACTCTCCAAGGTCGATGTGAAGAGAGGTGAAGTTGGGTGCTATGCATATGATGCATACTTGTTAATGTGTTAACAACCCAATGTATGTGTAAACATTCAATTAGTTGATAGCACATTGTGATAGTTACATATACATGATATGTAATCGGTATACTTGATACCCACCATCATAGCTAAGAATGGCTTGTTGGACTCACTCCAAGGTTGTTCTTATCTATGATGGATATCAGCCCATTCGGAGATGGACCTACGATCTCCCGAAGTGATTTTGGGGTTTTTGAATTCAAAAAATGAATGGGATTTATAAATGTATATTGATGCATTTTAAAATCATTTTCTATGCTCGTTTTGTATTTCTAGGTCAATAAATTGATCATGACGTCTTTGAATTTGCGCACTATTTTGGATTCGAACAAACTGACTGGGCCTAACTTCCTGGACTGGCTTAGAAACCTGAGAATTGTTCTCAAGGCGGAAAAGCTTGCATATGTCCTTGAAGAGCCTCTTCCTGACCGTCCTAAGGACGATGCAACCTGCCAAATGTTGGTCTATCGTAAGCATGTGGCGATTCTCGAGTGGCGAGTTGCATCATGCTAGCGGCGATGGTACCGAGCCGCGGCAGCATGAGCATATGGATGCTAACACTATGGTCTTCCATCTTCATGAGTTGTTCGATGAGCAAGCGAGATCCGAAAGGTTCGAGGTCTCTAGGCTCCTCTTCACCACGAAGATGCAAGAAGGTTCGTCTGTAGTACAGTTTGTGCTAAAGATGAACGGGTACATCGAGCTGCTAGCTACCCTCGGTTTTGTGATGGATCATGAGTTAAGTATTGACTTAATTCTGCATTGTTTGCCCAAGAGTTTCTCGCAATTTGTGATGAACTATCGGATGAAGAAATTGGAATCCACCATTCCCGAGCGCTCCTCAATATGTCAAGACTGTGGGAGCCTTCTCGTGAAGCATGAGGAGAAGGCGGTTCATAGTTGATTCCTCAAAGAAAGGTTCTAAGAGGAAGGCAAAAGAATGAAGAAAGGAAAGAAAAGGCAAAGAAGGCGAACTAGCGCAAAAGGGCACTTGCCATCATGTGGCAAGGAAGGCCATTGCTAAGAAACTGCAAGATTTATCTTGAGTCCATGAAGAAGAAGAAGGCATCCGATGCCCCATCCTCTTGTATCTTCGTTATTGATTGTCATTCTATTTCCTTAGACACTTGGGTATTGGATATCGGGTGTAGCTCACATATATGTAATGACATACAGGGGCTAAGGAATAGAAGAAGACTTGTCGAGGGGAGTCAAATTTGCGAGTTGGCAATGGAGCAAAGGTCATGGCCGCCATCGGAACTTATTTGTCAAGCTCCTAGTGGACTAGTCTTGAATCGACAATTGCTATTATGTTCCTTCTCTAATAAAGAACATTGTTTCTATTTCTGCTTAAATAGAAATGGTTTCCATTTAACGCTTAGTAACAATTGTTGTTATATAACTTTGAATGGCGACTTTATGGAACCGGAACTTTGAGTAATGGCATTTATACGCTGGACGATTCAAAGGACATTTTCAATATCGCGAGCAACACGCTGCTTGAAAGGATAATCACATAGACTTATATGTGGCATTGTCGCCTTGGCCATATAAGCAAGAAACGCATGTCCGAATTACACCGATGTGGAATTCGAATCGCTTGAATTGGATTCATACGATACATGCGAATCATGCTTAAAAGGCAAGATGACTAAGTTACCTTTACGAAAAGGTGAACGAGTGGGAGAGTTACTAGGTCTAGTACATACCGATGTATGTGGACCTATGTCAACTCAAGCATTAGGAGGCTATAGCTACTTCATTACCTTCACCGATGATCACTACTTTGGGTATGTGTTCTTGATGAAACACAAGTCCAAGCCTTTGAAAAGTTCAAAGAATTCAGAATGAAGTAGAGAAACAACATGACAAAAGTATTAAAATACTGACGGATCGAGGTGGTGAATACTTAAGTCAAGAGTTTCTTGATTATCTAAGAGACAATGGCATATTGTCTCAATGGACTCCCTATACACCACAAAGATAATGGTGTATCCGAGAGGCGAATCGACCTTGTTGGACATGGTCGTCAATGATGAATCATGCGACTCTTCCCAAGTCCTTTGGGGTTATGCACTTCGCATACCGCTTACTTGTTAAATGAATGCCTAACCAAGGTAGTCTCTACTACTCCATATGAGATATGGGCTAGTAAGAAACCTCATGTATCTTACTTGAAGATATGGGGTTGTCTCCGCTTATGTGAAGCGATCAGACGTATAAACCGATGCTAAGTCCGATAAATGTCTATTTATTGGATACCCTAAGGAAACAAGGGGTTACCAATTCTATCATCCCGTGGAACAAAAGGTGTTTGTTTCAAGGCATCGTGTTTCTAGAGAAAGAGTTTCTCTTGCAAGAAAACAGTGGGAGTGTCGTCGAGCTTGAGGAGGCTCGAGAGACTCAAATAGACATTGATGAGATACCTGGTGAAGCACAACAGCCGACAACTCATAGTGATGAGCAATCGACTTATAATGTAACACCACATCTTCAGATCCGTAGAACACGCAATATTCCCGAGAGATATGGATTTCTAAGTGAATCGAACGACGTGTTACTCATTGATGATGAGGAGCCTATATGAAGAAGTGGCCGACAAGTTCGTAGAAGGGATAAGTGGCTTGGTGCCATGAAGTCGGAAATGGATTCCATGTACGAAAACCAAGTTTGGAACTTGGTTGACCCACCTGAAGGCATAAAGCCTATAGGGTGCAAGTGGGTTTTCAAGAAGAAAACCGACATGGATGGTAATGTGATTACCTATAAGGATAGATTGGTGGCGAAAGGATATCGTCAAAAACAAGGTGTTGATTATGACGAAACCTATTCGCCTGTAGCTATGCTTAAATCCATTCGGATGCTCCTGGCCATAGCTGCTCATTATGATTATGAGATATGGCAGATGGATGTGAAAACAGCTTTCCTTAATGGAAACTTGCTCGAGGACGTGTATATGATACAGCCTGAGGGTTTCACATCGGTTGATAAAACCAAGGTATGCAAGTTGCGACGATCCATTTATGGATTGAAGCAAGCATCCAGGAGCTGGAATATCCGTTTTGATGAGACGATCAAAAAGTTTGATTTCTCACAAAATCCAGACGAACCTTGTGTGTACAAGAAGGTTAGTGGGAGTGCAGTCATGTTCCTAGTATTGTATGTCGATGACATATTACTTATAGGAAACGATGTGTCCATCTTACAGTCAGTTAAGGTTTGGTTATCCAAGACATTCTCCATGAAAGACCTGGGAGAAGCAACCTACATCCTTGGGATTAAGATCTATAGAGATAGATCGAAACGGTTGCTTGGTCTTTCGCAGTCTACATATATAGACCGAAAAGCAAAGAGGTTTAGCATGTCAATCCAAGAAAGGTTATCTACCCATCGTGCATGGGGTGCACCTTTCAAGTCTATGTGTCCGCGCACGTAAGACGAGAGGAATGAGTAAGATTCCCTATGCATCCGCAATAGGATCTATCATGTATGCTATGTTACGAGGCCCGATGTATCGTATGCTCGAAAGTGTCACGAGCAGATACTCACCGATCCAGAATGGATCATTGGGTGGTCATAAGACGATCCTTAAGTACTTGAGAAGAACTAAGGATGTGTTCCTAATATATGGAGAAGGGACATGGTGATACGTGGTATACAGATGCCACCCGCATGCATAAGGATGATTCCGTGTCTCACCGATAATGTGTTCACCTTGAATGGGGGCGCAGATGAGTTGGAAAAGTTCCAAACAAGAGATCAGAGCGGATTCTACCATCGAGGCAGAATATATTGCGCCTTCGAAGCAAAGGAAGCGGTTTGATCAAGAAGTTCGCTTCATGAACTTGGTGTGATTCCGCCATTGTTGAAGCAATACCGGTCATCGCGACAACAATGGAGCAATTGCACAGCAAAAGAGCCAAGGTCTCATCAACGATCCAAACATGTGCCACCGCTATCATCTTATCGGAGAGATCATAGAGGGAATGAAATACAAATCGAGAAAATTCCCACCGAAAGGAACTTAGCGATCCTTTGACTAAAGCATTACCTCAAAGTAAGTTTGAGGGTCATGTTGGTGCTTATGGTATTGATACCGTAGCGATTGGCATTAGGCCAAGTGGAGTCCGTTAGTAATATATGAGATGTCCTAAGGCAATCGCTTTATGTATGAACCATTTATATGATAAATGAAGATTCACTATTTGAGTATACATGTTTTATGTATTTGATTGGATCTTAAACTCATTTACTGAATGCCCACGATACGATTCACAGCATGAGAGAATTTGTGATTGGATCACAACTAGTGAGTATCTCTACATGGGTAATTGTGATGTATCGGAATTATCCCTAGTCGATGAATTGATGGATTTGGACACCATCAATTCTGTCGAGACTAGCACGAGGTATACTCCTCGGTGTATCCAAGCAGCTGATTCTCACTGGCTGGAGACATTGTGATGTCCGGAGTTAATCGTGGATGCTAGTTATGGTAACTAGTTCATTGGAGTGACCAGCCGTAAGACTTCATATGGTTCTCTGCATATATAGATATGTCAATGAAGTTCTTACTGTGGCTTAAGTGCGATGTTCCTTTGACTTGCGGTATTCAAGTCATCTTGATCATGGAGACTTATGCTTTGACATCTTAAGCAAACATCTCTAAGGAGATGTGGACCCGGGATGATTGGGTATAAGTCGTGATCAAGGTGTTTGAATAGCCTATAAAGGATTCACCACTCCTTGCGAGGAGATGTATACCCATGGCCTCTCGTCGGATTGTTACTAAAGTCTTTGCCAAAGCATTACATGTTTAGAGTAAGGTACTCTTCGATACATGTGGAGTAACTAGAACTGTGAGGACGAGGAAATGATACTTGGGCTAGGTGTGACATAGTCACCTAGTGGGGACTCGACACAATAGACCATGTCCTCGAACCAAGTGGGTATAAGATGAGTGAAGGGAATGGGGCACATTCATTCGAAGCATCAAGGGTTTCGTAAATAGTTCGATCAACTGCTGATCTTTTCGGTTAATTGGGGATCATGATGTACTACTAGGTGCCACTCATGATCGCTCTATAATTAATGGTTAATTATAGACGGCCAACATAAACCGAGAACCTATTTGGTCACACGCACAACGAGTGTAATCCAAAGGATTTAAAACGAGCTTGAGAATGGGATTCTCGCATCGAGAGAAACTATGTTTGGTCGACCAAACATAAAGCGCAGCATGAAATTGTTTCACTGCAATGGAAGCGTGGATGGGCCGTGGTCTTATGAAGACATAATGGATGGACCAAAATGGTTTGGTTCTAATCCAATGGATGAGAATAAACCAAAGGGTTTGGTTTATATTAAACGAATGAACCAAAGGTTGGTTCGTTCGTTTTAACTTAAAATAAACCATCATGGTTTGGTTTATTTTAACTTATCTTAATGGAGCGGGTTAACGGGCTTTATGGATATGATCCATTAACCATTAAGAGAATTAGTTCTCTATAAAATAGGGCTTAAACCCTAATCCCAAACCCTAATCCAATTAGTCCCATCCTCCTTGTTGTTGGCGCCACCAACAAGGGGCTGCCGCCACCAACTTGATTGAGCTGCTGCCATCTCCTTGTCGGCGCCCAAGCTTCGCCGGTGAACCTCCGCGACTCTCCGGTGATCTCCTAGGTTCGTGCAAGGTGAGCCTCCATCTCTTCTTTAGCCGGGCGCCTATTTCTTCCACCAAAGCTGTCCAGTTTTCTGACAGCTTTTCTCCTTCGCCGGAGCGCCGCTTGACGACGGTTAGTGCTCCGACAGCGGATAACATACCGGGATTTGATCTCCGTAATCCTCTGAGGTGGAGGACGGCGATTCGCCAATCGGTTGACGAATACCTCTCCGGAGAAGCAAGTCTTGAGGACTTGTTTTAGGTCCGAATTTGGATTCGGACCGTGATCATCTCTCGATCACGTCGTCTTCAACACGAGGCTAGTAACCCGCACGTAAGACGGCTCGCGGGCTTAGCGGAAGTCATCCCGAGGAGCTCGGCGTGGATACGGATAGAGACGATTCTTACGAGGATCGTTCCGGTTGATGCCGTTCCCGCTACACGTCATACGGAAGGTATAACGTAGTTTAATTTCTTTTATTGCAATTTTAATTTACGGTTATGTCTACACTTGTTGTAATAGCATGCGTGTGTTGTGTGTGTTGTAATAAATAGGAATATTTATTATTTTTATTGCTTCCGCTGTGCTCATGTTTACGAAACATGATCGAACACACACACGCCATGGGTCCGAAACCCAACAAAGGGTATCAGAGCCCAGGTTGTGTTTCACATAATCGTAAAATTGGTTTTAGATAGTCATAATGTATTTCTGGAAATTTTCTAAATTTTGGAAATTTAGAAGTATTTATGGAAATTTTTCAATTTTGGAAAGTCTAGAAGTATTTATGGAAATCTTCCACTTTTGGAAAGTTGGAAGTATTTATGGAAATTGATATTTTCCATAAATAAAATATTTGATTAGATTCTGAAATTTGTTTCTAATTTAATCATGATTTGATTTGGGAAATCAAATCTTAAAATATTTTATTTCCATAAGTAGTTTTAATGATTTAGGAAATTGGTTTCCTAAATAGATTTTCCTTAATCAAATAATTCCATGAATAAAATATGTGATTAGATTTGGAAATTTGTTTCCTAATTTAATTATGATTTGATTTGGAGAATCAAATCTTAAACATATTTTATTTCCATAAATAGTTATGACATATAAGGAAATTATATACATGACATAATTGTATGCCATGTAATTGCATTAGATGCATAACATTATGCCATGTGTCGTGACATGTAGATGTATGCCATGTATGCCATGCCATGTAGATAATAGTTATTTGCATGCAAAGAGGATGAGACATAAAACCCTAACTCAATATTAAAGCCTACACCTTCCATTAATATGGTTAGAACCAGAGTTCCGCTTGTTTGGGTTGTTGACTCACTCCAAGCCCTACTAACCTCAACATGTTCAAATCATTGGAATAGTTTAACTACTAATATGGTAAGAGTCGAGGTCAATCGTTAGTTTGGGTTGTTGGACTCCACCCAAGCCCGCTAATTGGGTTGAATGCGCCTAACCATATTAAAACTATTTCGCGATTAATGGGTTGGCTTTAACTTGGAGCATCGATTTGTTGGACTCACTCCAAGGTCGATGAAGAGAGGTGAAGTTGGGTGCTATGCATATGATGCATACTTGTTAATGTGTTAACAACCCAATGTATGTGTGAACATTCAATTAGTTGATAGCACATTGTGATAGTTACATATACATGATATGTAATCGTATACTTGATACCTACCATCATAGCTAAGAATGGCTTGTTGGACTCACTCCAAGGTTGTTCTTATCTATGATGGATATCACCATTCTGAGATGGACCTACGATCTCCAAGTGATTTTGGGGTTTTTGAAATTCAAAATGAATGGGATTTATAAATGTATATTGATGCATTTTAAAATCATTTTCTCATATATGCTCGCTTTGTATTTCTAGGTCAATAAATTGATCATGACGCCTTTGAATTTGCGACTATTTTGGATTCAAATAAACCGACCGGGCCTAACTTCGGATCGCTTAGAAACTCGAGAATTGTTCTCAAGGCGGAAAAGCTTGCATATGTCCTTGAAGAGCCTCTTCTCGATCTCTAAGGACGATGCAACCTGCACTAAATGTTGGTCTATCGTAAGCATGTGGCGATTCTCGAAATGGCGAGTTGCATCATGCTAGCGGCGATGGTACCGAGTCCGCAAAGCAAAGATGCATATGGATGCTAACACTATGGTCTTCCATCTTCATGAGTTGTTCATGAGCAAGCGAGATCCGAAAGGTTCGAGGTCTCTAGGCTCCTCTTCACCACGAAGATGCAAGAAGGTTCGCTCAGAGTGCGCTTTGTGCTAAAGATGAACGGGTACATCGAGCGCTAGCTACCCTCGGTTTTGTGATGGATCATGAGTTAAGTATTGACTTAATTCTGCATTGTTTGCCCAAGAGTTTCTCGCAATTTGTGATGAACTATCTGATGAACAAATTGGAATCCACCATTCCCGAGCTCCTCAATATGCTGAAGACTGTGGAGCCTTCAGAAGCATGAGGAGAAGGTTTCATAGTTGATTCCTCAAAGAAAGGTTCTAAGAGGAAGAAGAAAGGAAAGAAAAAGAAAAGGCAAAGAAGGCGGAACTATAAAGGGCACTTGCCATCATTATGGCAAGGAAGGCCACCGGCGAAGAAAGTGCAAGATTTATCTTGAGTCCATGAAGAAGAAGAAGGCATCCGATGCCCCATCCTCTTCGTGTATCTTCATTATTGATTGTCATTCTATTTCCTTAGACACTTGGGTATTGATAATCGGGTGTAGCTCACATATATGTAATGACATACATGGGCTAAGGAATAGAAGAAGACTTGTCGAGGGGAGTCAAATTTATGAGTTGGCAATGGAGCAAAGGTTGCCTCGCCATCTAACTTATTTGTCAAGCTCCTAGTGGACTAGTCTTAGAATCGACAATTGCTATTATGTTCCTTCTCTAATAAAGAACATTGTTTCTATTTCGCTTAAATAGAAATGGTTTCCATTTAACGCTTAGTAACAATTGTTGTTATATAACTTTGAATGGCGATTTTATGGAATCGAACTTTGAGTAATGGCATTTATACGCTGGACGATCCAAAGGACATTTTCAATATCGGGTTAGCGAGCAACACGCTGCGTGCTCGAAAGGATAATCACATAGACTCTATATGTGGCATTGTCGCCTTGGCCATATAAGCAAGAAACGCATGTCCGAATTACACCGATGTGGAATTCGAATCGCTTTGAATTGGATTCATACGATACATGCGAATCATGCTTAAAAGGCAAGATGACTAAGTTACCTTTACCGAAAAGGTGAACGAGTGGGAGAGTTACTAGGTCTAGTACATACCGATGTATGTGACCTATGTCAACTCAAGCATTAGGAGGCTATAGCTACTTCATTACCTTCACCGATGATCACTCACGGCTTTGGGTATGTGTTCTGATGAAACACAAGTCCAAGCCTTTGAAAGGTTCAAAGAATTCAGAAATGAAGTAGAGAAACAACATGACAAGAGTATTAAAATACTTCGATCGGATCGAGGTGGTGAATACTTAAGTCAAGAGTTTCTTGATTATCTAAGAGACAATGGCATATTGTCTCAATGGATCCGCCTATACACCACAAAGATAATGGTGTATCCGAGAGGCGAATCGACCTTGTTGGACATGGTCAGTCAATGATGAATCATGCACTCTTCCCAAGTCCTTTGGGGTTATGCACTTCGCATAAATGCTTACTTGTTAAATGTAATGCCTACTAAGGTAGTCTCAACTACTCCATATGAGATATGGAATAGTAAGAAACCTCATGTATCTTACTTGAAGATATGGGGTTGTCCTCGCTTATGTGAAGTGGATCAGATCGTATAAACCGATGCTAAGTCTGATAAATGTCTATTTATTGGATACCCTAAGGAAACAAGGGGTTCCCAATTCTATCATCCTGTGGAACAAAAGGTGTTTGTTTCAAGGCATGCTGTGTTTCTAGAGAAAGAGTTTCTCTTGCAAGAAAACAGTGGGAGTGTCGTCGAGCTTGAGGAGGCTCGAGAGACTCAAATAGACAGTGATGAGATACCTGGTGAAGCACAACAGCCGACAACTCATAGTGATGAGCACTCGACCGACTTATCGTAACACCACATCTTCAGAGATCCGCAGTAACACGCAATATTCCCGAGAGATATGGATTTCTCGTAAGTGAATCGAACGACGGTTACTCATTGATGATGAGGAGCCTACCACTTATGAAGAAGTGCCGACAAGTTCGAAAGGGATAAGTGGCTTGGTGCCATGAAGTTTAAATGGATTCCATGTACGAAAACCAAGTTTGGAACTTGGTTGACTCCACCAAGGCATAAAGCCTATAGGTGCAAGTGGGTTTTCAAGAAGAAAACCGACATGGATGGTAATGTGATTACCTATAAGGTTAGATTGGTGGCGAAAGGATATCGCCAAAACAAGGTGTTGATTATGACGAAACCTATTCGCCCAGTAGCTATGCTTAAATCCATTCGGATGCTCTCGCCATAGCGCTCATTATGATTATGAGATATGGCAGATGGATGTGAAAACAGCTTTCCTTAATGGAAACTCGCCGAGGACGTGTATATGATACACCGAGGGTTTCACATCGCTGATAAAACCAAGGTATGCAAATTGCGACGATCCATTTATGGATCAAGCAAGCATCCAGAGTCGAATATCCGCTTTGATGAGACGATCAAAAGTTTGATTTCTCACAAAATCCGCATTTAACCTTGTGTGTACAAGAAGGTTAGTGGAGGCAAATGTTTCCTAGTATTGTATGTCGATGACATATTACTTATAGGAAACGATGTGTCAATCTTACAAAGCTTAAGGTTTGGTTATCCAAGACATTCTCCATGAAAGACTGGGAGAAGCAACCTACATCCTGGGATTAAGATCTATAGAGATAGATCAAACGGTTGCTTGGTCTTTCGCAGCCTACATATATAGACCGAAAAGCAAAGAGGTTTAGCATGTCGGAATCCAAGAAAGGTTATCCTACCCATCGTGCATGGGGTACACCTTTCAAGTCTATGTGTCCGCGCACGTAAGACGAGAGGATTTGCATGAGTAAGATTCCCTATGCATCCGCAATAGGATCTATCATGTATGCTATGTTATGTACGAGGCCCGATGTATCGTGACGCTCGAGTGTCACGAGCAGATACTACCGATCCAGAATGGATCATTGGGTGTCATAAGACGATCCTTAAGTACTTGAGAAGAACTAAGGATGTGTTCCTAATATACGGAGAAGGGACATGGTGATACGCGGTATACGATGCCCTTCCGCATGCATAAGGATGATTCTGTGTCTCACCGATACGTGTTCACCTTGAATGGGGCGCAGTGAGTTGGAAAAGTTCCAAACAAGAGATCAGAGCGATTCTACCATCGAGGTAATATATTGCGTTCTGCAAAGAAGCGAAGCGGTTTGGATCAAGAAGTTCGCTCATGAACTTGGTGTGATTCCGCCATTGTCAAGCAATACCGGCTCATCATCGCGACAACAATGGAGCAATTGCACAGCGAAAGAGCCAAGGTCTCATCAACGATCCAAACATGTGCTTCACGCTATCATCTTATCGAGAGATCATAAGTAGGAACGAAATACAAATCGAGAAAATTCCTAATCGAAAGGAACTTAGCGGATCCTTTGACTAAAGCATTACCTCAAAGTAAGCTCGAGGGTCATGTTAGAGCTTATGGTATCGATACCGTGAGCGATTGGCATTAGGCCAAGGGGAGTCCGTTAGTAATATATGAGAGATGTCCTAAGGCAATCGCTTTATGTATGAACCATTTATATGATAAATGAAGATTCACTATTTGAGTATACATGTTTTATGTATTTGATTGGATCTTAAACTCATTTATCAATGTCCATTTATATTTATCTACAAAGATGAGAGAATTTGTGATTGGATCACAACTAGTGAGTATCTCTACATGTGTAATTGTGATGTATCTAATTATCCTAGTCGATGAATTGATGGATTTGGACACCATCAATTCTCGAGACTAGCACGAGGTATACTCCTTGGTGTATCCAAGCACCGATTCTCACCGGGCCGGAGACATAGTGATGTCCGAGTTAATCGTGGATGCTAGTTATGGTAACTAGTTCATCGAGTGACCACCGTAAGACTTCATATGGTTCTCGCATATATAGATATGTCAATGAAGTTCTTACTGCGGGCTTAAGTGCGATGTTCTTCGACTTATGCAGATTCAAGTCATCTTGATCATGGAGACTTATGCTTTGACATCTTAAGCAAACATCTCTAAGGAGATGTGGACCCGGATGATTGGGTATAAGTCAAGTGATCAAGGTGTTTGAATAGCCTATAAAGGATTCACCACTTTATGCAGGAGATGTATACCATGGCCTCTCGTCGGATTGTTACTAAAGTCTGCCAAAGCATTACATGTTTAGAGTAAGGTACTCTTCGATACATGTGGAGTAACTAGAACTGTGAGGACGAGGAAATGATACTTGGGCTAGTCACTAGCAGTGGGGATCGGCACAATAGACCATGTCCTCAACCAAGTGGGTATAAGATGAGTGAAGGGAATGGGGCACGATTCATTCGAGCCATCAAGGGTTTCGTAAATAGTTCGATCAACCGCTGATCTTTTCTGCTAATTGGGGATCATGATGTACTACTAGGTGCCACTCATGATCGCTCTATAATTAATGGTTAATTATAGACGCCAACATAAACCGAGAACCTATTTGGTCACACGACAACGAGTGTAATCCAAAGGATTTAAACGAGCTTGAGAATGGGATTCTCGCATCGAGAGAAACTATGTTTGGTTGGACCAAACATAAAGCGAGCATGAAATTGTTTCAGTCGCAATGGAAGCGTGGATGGGCCGTGTCTTATGAAGACATAATGGATGGACCAAAATGGTTTGGTTCTAATCTAATGGATGAGAATAAACCAAAGGGTTTGGTTTATATTAAACGAATGAACCAAAGGTTGGTTCGTTCGTTTTAACTTAAAATAAACCATCATGGTTTGGTTTATTTTAACTTATCTTAATGGAGCGGTTAACGGGCTTTATGGATATGATCCATTAACCATTAAGAGAATTAGTTCTCTATAAAATAGGCTTAAACCCCAATCCTCCCAAACCCTAATCCAATTAGTGGTCCGCCAACCCATCCTCCTTGTTGTTGGCGTCAACAACAAGGCTGCCGCCAACTTGATTGAGCTGCTGCCATCTCCTTGTCGGCGTCAAGTTTGGCCGGTGAACCTCCGCGACCCTCCGGTGATCTCCCTTGGGTTCGTGTAAAGGTGAGCCTCCATCTCTTCTTTAGCCGGGCGCCTATTTCCTCCACCAAAGCTGTCCAGTTTTCTGGACAGCTTTTCTCCTTCGTCGGAGCGTCGTTTGGACGACGGTTAGTGCTCCGACAGCGGATAACATACCGGGATTTGATCTCCGTAATCCTCTGAGGTGGAGGACGGCGATTCGTCAATCGGTTGACGAATACCTCTCCGGAGAAGCAAGTCTTGAGGACTTGTTTTAGGTCCGAATTTGGATTCGGACCGTGATCATCTCTCGATCACGTCGTCTTCAACACGAGGCTAGTAACCCGTACGAAGACGAATCTCGTGGCTTGGCGAAGTCATCCCGAGGAGCTCGGCGTGGATACGGATAGAGACGATTCTTACGAGGATCGTTCCGGTTGATGCCGTTCCCGCTACACGTCATACGAAAGGTATAACGTAGTTTAATTTCTTTTATTGCAATTTTAATTTACGGTTATGTCTACACTTGTTGTAATAGCATGCGTGTGTTGTGTGTGTTGTAATAAATAGGAATATTTATTATTTTTGTTGCTTCCGCTGTGCACATGTTTATGAAACATGATCGAACACACACACGCCGCGGTGCCGGAAACCCAACAGTGGTATCAGAGCCCAGGTTGTGTTTCGACATAATCGTAAAATTGGTTTTGCGATAGTCATAATGTATTTCTGGAAATTTTCTAAATTTTGGAAATTTAGAAGTATTTATGGAAATTTTTCAATTTTGGAAAGTCTAGAAGTATTTATGGAAATCTTCCACTTTTGGAAAGTTGGAAGTATTTATGGAAATTGATATTTTCCATAAATAAAATATTTGATTAGATTCTGGAAATTTGTTTCCTAATTTAATCTTGATTTGATTTGGGAAATCAAATCTTTAAAATATTTTATTTCCATAAGTAGTTTTGAAGATTTAGGAAATTGGTTTCCTAAATAGATTTTCCTTAATCAAATAATTCCATGAATAAAATATGTGATTAGATTTGGAAATTTATTTCCTAATTTAATTATGATTTGATTTGGAGAATCAAATCTTAAACATATTTTATTTCCATAAATAGTTATGACAAATAAGGAAATTATGTACATGACATAATTGTATGCCATGTAATTGCATTAGATGCATAACATTATGTCATGCGTGTCGTGACATGTAGATGTATGCCATGTATGCCATGCCATGTAGATAATAGTTATTTGCATGCAAAGAGGATGAGACATAAAACCCTAACTCAATATTAAAGCCTACACCTTCCATTAATATGGTTAGAACCAGAGTTCCGTTTCTTGTTTGGGTTGTTGGACTCTCTCCAAGCCCGGCTCGAACCCGAATATGTTCAAACCATGGAATAGTTTAATACTAATATGGTAAGAGTCAGAGGTCAATCGTTAGCTTTGGTTGTTGGACTCTCTCCAAGCTGGGCTAATTGGTTAAATGCGCTCTAACCATATTAAAACTATTTCGCGATTAATGGGTCGGCTTTAACTTGGAGCATCGATTTGTTGGACTCACTCCAAGGTCGATGTGAAGAGAGGTGAAGTTGGGTGCTATGCATATGATGCATACTTGTTAATGTGTTAACAACCCAATGTATGTGTAAACATTCAATTAGTTGATAGCACATTGTGATAGTTACATATACATGATATGTAATCGGTATACTTGATACCCACCATCATAGCTAAGAATGGCTTGTTGGACTCACTCCAAGGTTGTTCTTATCTATGATGGATATCAGCCCATTCGGAGATGGACCTACGATCTCCCGAAGTGATTTTGGGGTTTTTGAATTCGAAAAATGAATGGGATTTATAAATGTATATTGATGCATTTTAAAATCATTTTCTCATATATGCTCGTTTTGTATTTCTAGGTCAATAAATTGATCATGACGTCTTTGAATTTGCGCACTATTTTGGATTCGAACAAACTGACTGGGCCTAACTTCCTGGACTGGCTTAGAAACCTGAGAATTGTTCTCAAGGCGGAAAAGCTTGCATATGTCCTTGAAGAGCCTCTTCCGATCCGGGCCCTAAGGATCATGCAACCTGCATCAAATGTTGGTCTATCGAGCATGTGGCGGACGTGGCGAGTTGCATCATGCTAGCGGCGATGGTATGGATGCTAACACTATGGTCTTCCATCTTCATGAGTTGTTCGATGAGCAAGCGAGATCCGAAAGGTTCGAGGTCTCTAGGCTCCTCTTCACCACGAAGATGCAAGAAGGTTCGTCTGTAGTACAGTTTGTGCTAAAGATGAACGGGTACATCGAGCGGCTAGCTACCCTCGGTTTTGTGATGGATCATGAGTTAAGTATTGACTTAATTCTGCATTGTTTGCCCAAGAGTTTCTCGCAATTTGTGATGAACTATCGGATGAACAAATTGGAATCCACCATTTTCGAGCTCCTCAATATGTCAAGACCGTGGAGCCTTCGTGAAGCATGAGGAGAAGGTGGTTCTCATAGTTGATTCCTCAAAGAAAGGTTCTAAGAGGAAGGCAAAAGAATGTAAGAAAGGAAAGAAAAGGGCAAAGAAGGCGGAACTAGTGCAAAGGGCACTTGCCATCACTGTGGCAAGGAAGGCCATCAAGAAATCGCAAGATTTATCTTGAGTCCATGAAGAAGAAGAAGGCATCCGATGCCCCATCCTCTTCGTGTATCTTCGTTATTGATTGTCATTCTATTTCCTTAGACACTTGGGTATTGGATCGGTGTAGCTCACATATATGTAATGACATACAGGCTAAGGAATAGAAGAAGACTTGTCGAGGGGAGTCAAATTTGCGAGTTGGCAATGGAGCAAAGGTTGCCTCGCCATCGGAACTTATTTGAAGCTCCCTAGTGGACTAGTCTTGAATCGACAATTGCTATTATGTTCCTTCTCTAATAAAGAACATTGTTTCTATTTCTTGCTTAAATAGAAATGGTTTCCATTTAACGTTTAGTAACAATTGTTGTTATATAACTTTGAATGGCGTACTTTATGGAACTGGAACTTTGAGTAATGGCATTTATACGTTGGACGTATCCAATGACATTTTCAATATCGAAGCGAGCAACACGCGTGCTCGAAAGGATAATCACATAGACTCCTATATGTGGCATTGTCGTCTTGGCCATATAAGCAAGAAACGCATGTCCGAATTACACCGATGTGGAATTCTGGAATCGTTTGAATTGGATTCATACGATACATGCGAATCATGCTTGAAAGGCAAGATGACTAAGTTACCTTTTACTGGAAAAGGTGAACGAGTGGGAGAGTTACTAGGTCTAGTACATACTGATGTATGTGGACCTATGTCAACTCAAGCATTAGGAGGCTATAGCTACTTCATTACCTTCACCGATGATCACTCACGGTTTGGGTATGTGTTCTTGATTAAACACAAGTCTGAAGCCTTTGAAAGGTTCAAAGAATTCAGAAATGAAGTAGAGAAACAACATGACTAAAGTATTAAAATACTTCGATCGGATCGAGGTGGTGAATACTTAAGTCAAGAGTTTCTTGATTATCTAAGAGACAATGGCATATTGTCTCAATGGACTCCGCCCTATACACCACAGCATAATGGTGTATCTGAGAGGCGTAACCGGACCTTGTTGGACATGGTCAGGTCAAAGATGAATCATGCGACTCTTCCCAAGTCCTTTTGGGGTTATGCACTTCAGACAGCTGTTTACTTGTTAAACAGAATGCCTACCAAGGTAGTCTCAACTACTCCATATGAGATATGGAATAGTAAGAAACCTCATGTATCTTACTTGAAGATATGGGGTTGTCTGCTTATGTGAAGCGGTGTATCGGACAAAGGGATGCTAAGTCGATAAATGTCTATTTATTGGATACCCTAAGGAAACAAGGGGTTACCAATTCTATCATCCTGTGGAACAAAAGGTGTTTGTTTCAAGGCATGCTGTGTTTCTAGAGAAAGAGTTTCTCTTGCAAGAAAACAGTGGGAGTGTCGTTGAGCTTGAGGAGGCTCGAGAGACTCAAATAGACATTGATGAGATACCTGGTGAAGCACAACAGCCGACAACTCATAGTGATGAGCAATCGGCTGGAACTAATGTAACACCACATCTTCGTAGATCTGGTAGAACACGCAATATTCCTGAGAGATATGGATTTCTCGTAAGTGAATCGAACGACGTGTTACTCATTGATGATGAGGAGCCTACCAGTTATGAAGAAGTGCTGACAAGTTCAGAAAGGGATAAGTGGCTTGGTGCCATGAAGTCGGAAATGGATTCCATGTACGAAAACCAAGTTTGGAACTTGGTTGACCCACCTGAAGGCATAAAGCCTATAGGGTGCAAATGGGTTTTCAAGAAGAAAACCGACATGGATGGTAATGTGATTACCTATAAGGCTAGATTGGTGGCGAAAGGATATCGTCAAAAACAAGGTGTTGATTATGACGAAACCTATTCTGTAGCTATGCTTAAATCCATTCGATGCTCCCCGCCATAGCCTCATTATGATTATGAGATATGGCAGATGGATGTGAAAACAGCTTTCCTTAATGGAAACTTGCTCGAGGACGTGTATATGATACAGCCTGAGGGTTTCACATCGGTTGATAAAACCAAGGTATGCAAGTTGTGACGATCCATTTATGGATTGAAGCAAGCATCCAGGAGCTGGAATATCCGTTTTGATGAGACGATCAAAAAGTTTGATTTCTCACAAAATCCAGACGAACTTTGTGTGTACAAGAAGGTTAGTGGGAGTGCAGTCGTGTTCCTAGTATTGTATGTCGATGACATATTACTTATAGGAAACGATGTGTCCATCTTACAGTCAGTTAATGTTTGGTTATCCAAGACATTCTCCATGAAAGACCTGGGAGAAGCAACCTACATCCTTGGGATTAAGATCTATAGAGATAGATCGAAACGGTTGCTTGGTCTTTCGCAGTCTACATATATAGACCGAGTGCTAAAGAGGTTTAGCATGTCGGAATCCAAGAAAGGTTTCCTACCCATCAGGCATGGGGTACACCCTTCGAAGTCTATGTGTCCGCGCACAGAAGACGAGAGGATTTGCATGAGTAAGATTCCCTATGCATCCGCAATAGGATCTATCATGTATGCTATGTTATGTACGAGGCCCGATGTATCGTATGCTCTGAGTGTCACGAGCAGATACCAGTCTGATCCAGGAATGGATCATTGGGCGGCTGTTAAGACGATCCTTAAGTACTTGAGAAGAACTAAGGATGTGTTCCTAATATATGGAGAAGGGGACATGGTGATACGCGGGTATACGGATGCCAGCTTCCAGACAGACAAGGATGATTCCAGGTCTCAGTCTGGATACGTGTTCACCTTGAATGGGGGCGCAGTGAGTTGGAAAAGTTCCAAACAAGAGACTGTAGCGGATTCTACCACTGAGGCAGAATATATTGCAGCTTCGGAAGCAGCAAAGGAAGCGGTTTGGATCAAGAAGTTCGTTCATGAACTTGGTGTGATTCCAGCCATTGTTGAAGCAATACCGGCCCATCGCGACAACAATGGAGCAATTGCACAGAGCCAAAGAGCCAAGGTCTCATCAACGATCCAAACATGTGCTTCGCCGCTATCATCTTATCAGAGAGATCATCAGTAGGAATGAAATACAAATCGAGAAAATTCCCACTGAAAGGAACTTAGCGGATCCTTTGACTAAAGCATTACCTCAAAGTAAGTTTGAGGGTCATGTTGGTGCTTATGGTATTGGATACCGTAGCGATTGGCATTAGGCCAAGTGGGAGTCTGTTAGTAATATATGAGAGATGTCCTAAGGCAATCGCCTTATGTATGAATCATTTATATGATAAATGAAGATTCACTATTTGAGTATACATGTTTTATGTATTTGATTGGATCTTAAACTCATTTACTGAATGTCCACGATACGATTCACAGCATGAGAGAATTTGTGATTGGATCACAACTAGTGAGTATCTCTACATGTGTAATTGTGATGTATCGGAATTATCCCTAGTCGATGAATTGATGGATTTGGACACCATCAATTCTGTCAAGACTAGCACGAGGTATACTCCTTGGTGTATCCAAGCAGCTGATTCTCATTAGCTGGAGACATAGTGATGTCCGGAGTTGATCGTGGATGCTAGTTATGGTAACTAGTTCATTGGAGTGACCAGCCGTAAGACTTCATATGGTTCTCTGCATATATAGATATGTCAATGAAGTTCTTACTGTGGCTTAAGTGCGATGTTCCTTTGACTTGCGGTATTCAAGTCATCTTGATCATGGAGACTTATGCTTTGACATCTTAAGCAAACATCTCTAAGGAGATGTGGACCCGGGATGATTGGGTATAAGTCGAAGTGATCGAAGGTGTTTGAATAGCCTATAAAGGATTCACCACTCCTTGCGAGGAGATGTATACCCATGGCCTCTCGTCGGATTGTTACTAAAGTCTTTGGCCAAAGCAATACATGTTTAGAGTAAGGTACTCTTCGATACATGTGGAGTAACTAGAATCCGTAGGACGAGGAAATGATACTTGGGCTAGGTGTGACATAGTCAGCCTAGTGGGGACTGACACAATAGACCATGTCCTGAACCAAGTGGGTATAAGATGAGTGAAAAGAATGGGGCACGATTCATTCGAGCTACTGAAGGGTTTCAGAAATAGTTCTGGATCAACCGTTGATCTTTTCGGTTAATTGGGGATCATGATGTACTACTAGGTGCCACTCATGATCGTTCTATAATTAATGGTTAATTATAGACGGCCAACATAAACCGAGAACCTATTTGGTCACACGCACAATGAGTGTAATCCAAAGGATTTAAAACGAGCTTGAGAATGGGATTCTCAGACCGAGAGAAACTATGTTTGGTTGGACCAAACATAAAGCGAGCATGAAATTGTTTCAGTCGCAATGGAAGCGTGGATGGGCCGTGTCTTATGAAGACATAATGGATGGACCAAAATGGTTTGGTCCTAATCCAATGGATGAGAATAAACCAAAGGGTTTGGTTTATATTAAACGAATGAACCAAAGGTTGGTTCGGTTCGTTTTAACTTAAAATAAACCATCATGGTTTGGTTTATTTTAACTTATCTTAATGGAGCGGGTTAACGGGCTTTATGGATATGATCCATTAACCATTAAGAGAATTAGTTCTCTATAAAATAGGGCTTAAACCCTAATCCCAAACCCTAATCCAATTAGTGGCCGCCCAACCCATCCTCCTTGTTGTTGGCGTCAACAACAAGGGCTGCCGCCCAACTTGATTGAGCTGCTGCCATCTCCTTGTCGGCGTCCAAGTTTCGGCCGGTGAACCTCCGACCCTCCGGTGATCTCCCTTGGGTTCGGTGTAAAGGTGAGCCTCCATCTCTTCTTTAGCGGCGCCTATTTCCTCCACCAAAGCTGTCCAGTTTTCTGGACAGCTTCTTCTCCTCGTCGGAGCGTCGTTTGACGACGGTTAGTAGTGCTCGACAGCGGATAACATACGGATTTGATCTCCGGTAATCCTCTGAGGTGGAGGACGAAGGATTCGTCAATCGGTTGACGAATACCTCTCCGGAGAAGCAAGTCTTGAGGACTTGTTTTAGGTCCGAATTTGGATTCGGACCGTGATCATCTCTCGATCACGTCGTCTTCAACACGAGGCTAGTAACCCGTACGAAGACGAAGCTCGTGGCTTGGCGAAGTCATCCCGAGGAGCTCGGCGTGGATACGGATAGAGACGATTCTTACGAGAATCGTTCCGGTTGATGCCGTTCCCGCTACACGTCATACGGAAGGTATAACGTAGTTTAATTTCTTTTATTGCAATTTTAATTTACGGTTATGTCTACACTTGTTGTAATAGCATGCGTGTGTTGTGTGTGTTGTAATAAATAGGAATATTTATTATTTTTGTTGCTTCCGCTGTGCACATGTTTACGAAACATGATCGAACACACACACGCCGCGGTGCCGGAAACCCAACAGCGTGGGCTTCTTGGGTGGCGGCAAGGAGAAGATAGGGAGAGGGTGGCTAGGTTTTCTAACACTCAAGTTTTTTCATGAAAAACCCTTAAGCCATGTTTTTATAGAGAACACATTCTCCTAATGGTTATTGATTCATAACCAAAACCCGTTAACCCACTCCAATAACTTAAGTTAAAATAAACCAAAACACATTGGTCTATTTTAAGTTAGAATGAACCGAACCAACTTTGGTTCATTCGTTTAAAACAAACCAAACCCCTTTGGTTTATTCTTCACCATTGGATTAGAACCAAACCAATTTGGTTCACCCATCATGTCTTCATAAGACACGGCCCATCCATGCTTCCATTGCGACTGAAATAATTTCATACACGCTCCTTGTTTGGTCCAACTAAATCTTGTTTCTCTCGATCTGAGAATCTCATTCTCAAGCTCATTTTAAATCCTTCGAATTACGCTCGTTGTGCGTGTGACCAAATAGGTTCTCGATTTATGTTGGCCATCTATAGTTAACCATTAATTATAGAATGATCAAGAGTGGCACCTAGTAGTACATTATGATCTCCAATTAACTGAAAAATCAACGGTTGATCCAGAACCATTTCTGAAACCCTTCAGTAGCTATAATGAATCGTGTCCCATTCCCTTCACTCATCTTATACCCACTTGGTTTAGGACATGGTCTATAGTGTCAATCCTTACTAGGCTGACTACGTCACACCTAGCCCAAGTATCATTTCCTCATCCTATGGATTCTAGTTACTGCACATGTATCCAAGAGTATCTTACTCTAAACATGTAATGCTTTGGCCAAAGGCTTTATTAACAATTTGACGAGAGGCCATGGGTATACATCTCCTCGCAAGGAGTGGTAAATCCTTTATAGGCTATTCAAACACCTTCGACCACTTTGACTTATACACAATCATCCCGAATCTACATCTCCTCAGAGATGCTTGCTTAAGATATCAAAGCATAAGTCTTCATGACCAAGATGACTTGAATATCGCAAGTCAAAGGAACATCGCACTTAAGCTACAGTAAGAACTTCATTGACATATCCATATATGTAGAGAACCATATGAAGTCTTACAGCAGATCACTCCAATGAACTAGTTACCATAACTAGCATCCACGATTAACTCCGGACATCACAATGTCTCCAGCCAGTGAGAATCAGCTTCTTGGATACACAAAAGAGTATACCATGTGCTAGTCTCGACAGAATTGATGGTGTCCAAATCCATCAATTCATCGAGTAGGGATAATTTCAATACATCACAATTACACATGTAGAGATACTCACTAGTTATGATCCAATCACAAATTCTCTCATATTGTGAATCGTATTGTGGACATTCAGTAAATGAGTTTAAGATCTAATCAAATACATGAAAACGTGGATACTCAAATAGTGAATCTTCATTTATCATATAAATGGTTTAAACATAAGGCGATTGCCTTAGGACACCTCTCATATATAACTAACAAATAACCAAAGATTACATGTGTGGCTACCACCCCCTTTATTTATAGCTTTAGAGTGACCTAAAAACCCTAAAAGGTCAAAAGGAAGCCCATTTAGAAAAGGCCTAAGTAGACTGCATAACTATATTGGCCTTAAGTCACCATTACAACCCAAATAAGGATTGCAATTGAGCCTAAAAAATAGAATTTTATCAAAATACGACTTGGAGGTTAATTTAGCTCATTTATGGCTTGAATTAGGTTGACCAAACCACATGATTTGCTCTTGGTCAAATCCACTTCAATTGTAGCTTTGGCCTTAGAGTCTTCAATTAACACATTTAATGCTTCTATCATCTTTCTAGCTCTAGATCTTGTAATTGGATCTTCAATTATGTGTAATGGATCATCAAGAACATCTTTGACTCCATCACTTGAGCTAAAAATTATGGTAGAGAAAATCAATTGAGACCTCCTATTAACTGACCTGTATAACCTGATCATCTAAGAGAAATAGTTTTTGACAGAATAATGCTTGCAGTCCAACATCCTGTGAGGGGTGCTATCAACATGATCTCTGGGAGTTCCACTATTGGGAATTCAAATAGGGTTTGAAAAAGGCATAGTCGGGAGGAATGTATAGCTGTAATAGTTTTGCCTAGAGCTAGAGGATCTATTTTTGGTTTTGGTCCTATTGATTTAGAAGGAGTAATAACTCCTCATACTGATGCTTTAGTGATTTGGGCTCTTATGGCCAATTTTGATGTGGGAAGAGTTTTTGTGGATCCGGGGTGTTTAGTAGATATCTTATATTGGTCTGCATTAGAGAATATGGGAGTAAGTATGAATGATTTACAGATGATTGACACTTTTGTTCGGTTTTCTCGCAAGTACAATGATGGGTCAGATTAAATTGCCTCTGCCTTTAGGAGAAGAGCCGAGAAGAAAAATAGTACTTATTATAATGCTATTTTGGGTTGATCTATTTTGGGAAGTTTGCAGGCAGTGGCTTCTCCTTATCATTAAAAGATTAAGTTTTCTGTCGGAAGTGAAGTGGCAGAAGTTAAGAGTGAACAATAACTTTCTCGGAGGTGTTATGTAGATGCTATCCAGATAGGGTAGAAAGGGAAGGCTATTAGTAAATCTCTTCAAAAACTTAATCAGTATGGGAGTGCAATATGTATCATTCGGGAGGGGAGTTCTTGGTCTGATTTTGCAAGCGGGGGTTTCTTTGATTAAGTTTGACATATGGTTATCTTGCGGTATTTTTTGAAGTAGTTATCAGTTGGAATGTTTTCAGAGATAAGATATTTACAGTAGTCTCTCCTCAACTCCGGGGATATTCTAAAGTTAAAGGATGGAGTGTATTATTATCTCCTTGATTTCATTGTTCTCCTGAGAGGAAGAAACTCGATGGTATTTGATGTTATGTTCTTCTCTTGGTATGTATATGGTTATCTTTGAGGGGAGAAAAGTTGGCCATGGGGATAAAAAAGCTTGAGGAATAGAGAGGTCTTGGAAGGAGGCTCAAGGAGAGATTACTTTTGATATACAAAGGGGGAGGGATTCAATTTATAGAAGTAGAAGAGGGTAATGTAGGGATGTATACTGAAAAGTCTATCTTTTGTATGAACATCTTTATTTTGAAATAAGAATCACATGATCATTGTTTGCATATTTTTATGGTTATGCAATATTGTCTAATACATTACATTGTAGATAACATGGTGTGTGGTGTCACATGGGAGATCATGTTATCGGCTCCTTGTAAAGTATAAGTGAAGGCTCACAACCGAGATGGCTTTGGACAAACCATCGGAATGGTTGTAATGTGATTTGGTATTGGTTTGTCTTGACCATAGAATCACACTAGTGCACTTTGTGTGTTTTGAGCAGGACCGACTTAGAGGTGATTCGATTTATTGCTGACTACATAATCGAATCGGACCTCAGATATTATTTTGTACATGCTCTTAATCCCGATATAATAACGGGCACATATACTTAGTATTCATCTCTTTGATTTACCAATGGGCGAGATTTATAGATTAAATCGATAGGCTCGGTAAGTTGGGAAATGATATTATTTATATGGTGTGCCGTTGATTATAGGAGGAAACCGTGTCCTATATATTAGGATGATGATGTCCCCTTGAGGAGCTCATAAGGTTCATCATGTAAACCCTGCAGGTGGACTTGGTCCGGCATGATGAAAAGGTTGAGTGGTACTACTCATGGAGTTAGATGTTGATTAATTAATGGTCAATAAATTAAATAATCAACGGACATTTGAGATCTTAAACACGGGGAGAAAATGTACAAATAATATATGTAACGCCCATAAAATTTCTAGCAATTTTACGAGAGTCTTTGGCTTTACGATAATGGGCTTGATGTGGGCTTTTTTCGAAAAATAAAAGAAAATAGCCAAAAAGAGATGCAAGGCCTAGGAATTGAACTCCAAACCTCTAGAGATAGCCAAGCCCTATAGATGCACCCACTAACCAGAAGCCCAATAGGATTAGATCATTAGAAGAAGAGGGGAAATTGTAGATAAGTGTGATGAGGGTAAATGAAGGGGCATGGAAAAGAGAAGAGAAACTTCTCTTCCTCCCTTTATAAAGAAGAAGGAAGTTTCCACTTGGCCACTTCTTCTTCCCTTCTTCTTCCTCACCGAAAACCATCTCTCCCCCTCTCCATTTTCACCTTTGGCCGAACCCCATCCAAGCAAGGAGAAGCTAGTTCTTGGCTTCCATAAGGTCAACTACCCACTAAAAGCAAGCGAAGGATGTAAGATTCCCTCACCTGTAGTATATTAGTTTTGTAGGATAGGTTACATGAAAGAAATATGAAGTTTGTATCCCTATATGTTTCGGCCAACTAAGTTTTTGGGCTAGGATTCATGAAAATGCTACTAGGGAAATTTTTATAGGTTGTATGCTTCAAGTAGGAATCTTTAGGTGTCAAAAGTCCAAAGATTATAGCCCTACATGTTTCGGCCAACCCAAGCTTTTGGGGTTAGGGTTGCATGAACTTGATTCTAAGGTTATGTTCATAGATGGTATGCTTCAAGTAGGATTTTTAGGTGTCAACAATCCAAGATAATGGCCCTACATGTTTCGGCCAACCAATGGTTTTAGGGTTAGGGTTTCATGAAAATACCCCTTATGAAGTTATGTTATGATATATGCCTACATGAATGAATTTAGGTGACAAAAATCCAAGCTTTGTGCCCCTATATGTTTCAGCCACCAATGGTTTTAGGGTTAGGGTTTCATGAAAATACCCCTTATGAAGTTATGTTATGATATATGCCTACATGAATGAATTTAGGTGACAAAAATCCAAGCTTTGTGCCCCTATATGCTTCGGCCACCAATGGTTTTAGGGTTAGAGTTTCATGAAAATACCCCTTATGAAGTTATGTTATGATATATGCCTACATGAATGAATTTAGGTGACAAAAATCCAAGCTTTGTGCCCCTATATGTTTCGGCCACCAATCGTTTTAGGGTTAGGGTTTCATGAAAATACCCTTTATGAAGTTATGTTATGATATATGCCTACATGAATAAATTTAGGTGACAAAAATCCAAGCTTTGTGCCCCTATATGTTTCGGCCAACCTTGGGTTTAGGGTTAGGGTTCCATGAAAACACCCCCTTATGAAGTTATGTTAGGTGGATGACTTTAATATGCCTATGTGATGAACAAGTTTTATGATTTAATATGCCAAGAAATGGGGTTTATGAAATATGCCTATGTGATGAACATGTTTTATGATTTAATATGCCAAGAAATATGTTTATGAAATATGCCTATGTGATGAACATGTTTATGATGTAATATGCCATGAAATATGCCTATGTGATGAACATGTTTTATGATTTAATATGTCATGAATATGTCTATGAATTATGCTTATGTGATAAACATGTTTATGCTTTAGGACCCCTTTAGGGTATTCTTATGTTATGAATGAATGTATGCTATGAAATGTCTAAGTTGGAGATGCTTCCCTTTCAAGTAGGGATTAAGAGCTCTCCTTATGATAAGATAAGATGGAGATGCTTCCCTTTCAAGTAGGGATTAAGAGCTCTCCTTATGATAAGACAAGAAAGAAAGGAATTAAGTATTTTACTTTGTAAGAGGTTAAGTACCCGACCCGTCAGGTGGTCGTTAATCAAATCCATAGGGACATAAGAAGACGTAAGAGGTCTTGCCCTGGTAAGACGTAAGAGGTCTTGCTCTAGTAGGTCTGGTTGCTCACTACCCCAGCCTATTAGGGAACGCGCATTATGTGGTACTTAACCTGGGGCCCCCCATGCAAGTTATGATTATTTTGAAGTATCTACATGTATATGTTTTGAAAAGAAAAGACCTTTATGAAATTATGAATGTTAGGTTCAAGTTTAAGAATGCTTGTGTTTATGTACTTTATGCATGTTTAGGATTTAAGAAATTATGAATGCTTATGTTCAAGTTTAAGAATGCTTATGATTATGTCTTTGATGCATGTTTAGGATTTATGTAATTATGAATGCTTATGTTCAAGTTTAAGAATGCTTATGAGATTTATGTAATTATGAATGCTTATGTTCAAGTTTAAGAATGCTTATGATTATGTCTTTGATGCATGTTTAGGATTTATGTAATTATGAATGCTTATGTTTAATTTATGCCTTGCTTAGAGTTAATTATGTTTAGCATGCTTATGTAAATTGTATGACATGCTTATGTTTTCATTACGTTGGTATGTTGATGAATAGTGTTGTTATGAAATACTTATGCTATTTTTGCTAGTATGCTCCTGTTTTCTAATTGCTTGATGAAGTTTGTGGCTTTTGTGAGTAGGCAAGAATCTTACTAAGCTATATGCTTATAGTTTATGTTGTCCATATACTGCAGATAAAGGAAACATGAACTAAGAGGAAGTAGCAGGAGGGGCCAAGTGTGTGTGATAGTGGCATGGTGGAAAGAGACCCTATTACTATCTGCTTATATTTATATGCTCAGTGAACACCTTAAGACATGTGCTTCCGCTTATAAGACCTATGATTTATTAGTACCATGTTGAATGTTGCTTAGTTATGTTACTGTTCAATTACTTATGAAAGTTTGGTATGTTAGAACTCATGGATGAATCTTGATGTTATGCATGTTATAAAATGAGATAAGATGAGATAACATGCTAATTATGAATATGATATGTGATGCATGTATATAAGAAGGTTTAAGCCATGATAACATGTTTAAGTATGTAGAAGGAGAAATGATCCATATATGTTATCATATAAGAGAAAAAAAAGTAGCGCCGCCCTGAGAGCAGATAAGGGCGGGCGTTACAATATATGGAGCCCATATTATCTTATGGGGGTTGGTGAGGTAGATCAATGATAATCCTTTAGTAGATTGGATTATCATTAATGGATCGGACTTTATGTGGGCTTGATCCATGGGTGGCCAAGATCCAACTCCTCCTCATGGTCCCTATTGTAGCCTATTAACACCTCATGAAGCTTAGATCCAATGGATAGAAATAAAACTCTAGATCCAAAGGTAGAGATTAAATCTCTAAGATCCGACGGTTGAGATTAAATCTCTAGATCCGACGGTTGAGATTAAATCCCTAGAACCAATGGTGGGGATTAAAAGGAGGCTTATCCCTAACTCTATAAAAGGAGTTTGAGGGGTTGGCATGGAGAATCAATCAAGAGAAGCTAGGGTTTTGGAGGTTGCCGGCAAGAGATAGGAGCTAGGGTTTGGGCATGGGCGGCACCTAATAAGGAAAGTTTGGCCTTCTTCTTCTTCCTCAAGCTGCCGGTGCCCCTTGAGCTCCATCCAACCCTTGTTCGGCATCCAAACTCCCTCTTCTCCTTCTCCTTGGCCGGTGGAAACAAGATATAGGGCTTTCCCTTGGTGTCTTGGCTGGTTTCCACCATAATCTCCTCTTCCTTCTTGGCCGACGGCAAACTCCATCCTTGGAGGTTGTTGGTTGGTTGAAAGAAGAAATATAGCTTTGTTTCTATTCTTCCTCTTGCTCGAAACTAGCAAGGAAGGAAGATTGGCGATCTAGGAGCTTCAACTTTTCGTAGATCGTCACCCACACGACGTCCGAAAGGAGGGAGGTCATACATTAGAAGATCGAGAGGTATATCTATTCTCTATTCTCTTTTGTAACATGCTTGTATTTGTTTTTCCAATTATGAGCATGATATATTCTGTTTGTGGCTAAATAATACTTGGATCCCGAACATAAACACAAAAGTCGGCGATCCGGACATCGTCTATTCCGCGGCTACTCGTAGAATAGAGGTTGGTCGCTTGAATAACAAGTTTGTTCAAGTGACATCTCTAAACAAATAGCACGACGATGACTTGGTTGTTTGGGAAATCCCTTTTGTCTAGGATTATATATTTTTTTAATCTTGGGACATCGATGGGATCGCCATGAACAAGTGACCGAGGTGAAGTGGGAAGCGAAGTTTCCCCTCACGGATTGATAACAAAACCAACAATTGGTATCAGAGCAAAGGTTTCCGGTTTTGTGTGTTTAGGATTCGGTTAATTTTTATGCACTTTTCATATATTATATGTGTCGAATAATAGTAGGATATGCGTAGGTTAACTCTTTGGTTGCAGGCATAAGATCCGACTATTATGGTCATATGTGTGTATGTGATTGTATGTGTATATTTTGTTGAATTCTCGGGGTTGATGAGGCTAGTATTTAATTTTTTATAAATTAGATATGGCATTGTTTAGCCACTCTTTTTATTTTAGTTTACTTTCAATCTAGATTTCATGTACACTCTCTCGTGGAGTATAGGATCAATGGATGTAAATTAAAATAGATTTTAGTCTCGGCTTGGATCTCCGGATGGCTCGTACATGGCGTAGGAGGAGCGGACGAGAAGGTGATGCGACAGGAGACATATTGAAGACAAAAGCCATAATAGTTGGAAAATAATTTATTTTTCATATTTATTTCTTTTTGTTTGATATGCATGTCGTAGGCTAGGAAAATTCTTCATTTTCAAATTACTAAGTGGGAGAGGGAAATTTTTATAAATTCCCACGGCCTCCATTACAATTTGACATGTGATGCAAACAAACTTGCGCATTGGCTCTAAGTGCCTTCCTCCCCATCGGATGAGTTTGTTTGCGGATCACAAGGTCAAATATGGTTATAGGGAATTATTAAGGAGCGTGTGTACTTCCCCATCGGAAGGCACATAACCCGAGATAATTGCCTTGATACCGAGTAATGGTGAACACTTAGATACAAATATAAGTATCCTTCCCATCGGAGTCACTGCTTTTATTTGTAGGACCAAAGAGGAACCAACTATTAATTTTACATGTCAAAAAGTTAGGTTGACAAGATAGTAAAATTAATGGGTAAAACCTCCTCTTACAAATGTAGAATTCGTATACGTCCACACTATCGTGGCATTCGATATTCTCGGTGTTTTGAGGTGTTGGTTGATTTTAAAATTTTATTGTTTGAGGAATCAATAATTTTTTGAAATCTAATGTTTTGATTTATGTGATTCTTAGGTTTTCTTTCAAAGTGACTTTCAACCCACTTGTTGTGATACTGAAAGAGAACAAACTTTCTGGACCCAACTATGTTGATTGGAAAAGGAATCTAGACATTGTCTTGACTGTTGAAGAATACAAATATGTACTCCTCGAAGAGTGCCCTCCTAAGCTGCGGATGATTAAGGAAAAGGAGAGAGAGTTATAAGAAGTGGATCAAAGGCGGATGACGGTGTTACATTTTGGCATCTATGTCGATGTCTTTACCAACATCGACATCAAGCCATGTCCACTGCTTATGATATGATGCTCAATCTCAAGGAGCTTTTCGGACACCAGAATCAGGCTGCGAGGCAAGAGGGCATGAGAAACTTGATGACGACCACCATGATCGAGGGAACACCTGTGAGGGATCATGTTCTCAAGACGATGGCTCATCTGAATGAGCTGGAGGTCCTAGGAGCTGAGATCGATGGGGAAACTTAGGTCGATATCATACTCCGCCTCTACCTAGGAGTTTTGGCGGCGAACTACAACATGAACAAGAGGTGGAACTTCGATGTAACTCGCAGAGAGGGGCTATTTCGTCAGAGTGCTCAGGCACATGCCATGGTGACCCAAAAGGTTTCTACTCCTAAGCCGAAAGGCAAGAAGAAGAAGAAACAAACTGGGGCAAAGGCGGTGGGAGGTACTCAGGGATGAGTGAAGAAGTCAAAAGGCAAGTGCTTCACTTGTAAGTAGATTGGACACTGGAAGAAGGACTGCCCCAACCGCAAGAACAAAGGTATATCTTTTGGTCTAGTCGTTGAAACATGTTTAGCGGTGTTATCTACCGACACCTGATGTGTAGATACGGGAGCCACTGATCATGTCTGCAATACTTTGCAGGGGTTCCAGGAAACCAGATGACTGGCTGAGGGGGAGATTACCGTGAACTTGGGCGATGCCACGAAGGTGGCGGCTGTTGCAGTGAGAGATGTTCATTTATCTTTTGAGAAAAATAAACTTTTGGTTCTTAAGAATTGCCTTTGTGTACCCTTATTTAGAAAGAATTTAATTTCGGTTTCTAAATTGTTTATGGATGGATATTCTATTTCTTTTAATGACAGAGTTGTTATAAGAAGGAATAGGGACATTATCTATTCGGGTGCATTGATACAAAATTTGTACACACTTGAACCAAAACCTCCCACGGTGTAAATTGAAGTTAATAACTCATCTTCTAATAAGAGAAAAGAACCTTCGAAGATAAACCAAACATATCTTTGGCATCTTAGGCTTGGTCACATTAACCTAAGCAGAATTCAAAGGTTGATAGCTGATGGACCTTTGGGTTCATTAGTGGTGGAGGATCTCCCAACCTGTGAATCTTGCTTGGAGGGTAAGATGACCAAGAGGCCTTTTAAGGCCAAGGGGTATAGAGCAAAAGATGTGTTAGAATTGGTTCATTCTGATTTGTGTGATCCTATGTCTATCCAGGCTAGAGGTGGTTTTGAGTATTTCGTCTCTTTTATAGATGATTACTCAAGATATGGATACATTTACTTGATGCGCCGCAAGTTTAAATGCTTTGACAAGTTCAAAGAATTCAAGGCTGATGTGGAGAAACGTCAAGGTAAAAGTATCAAGACACTACGATCTGATCATGGTGGTGAGTACCTCTTGGGAGAGTTTAGGAACTACTTATCAGAGGCTGGGATTCAATCCCAATTGATTGCACCTGGCACACCCCAGCATAATGGTGTAGTAGAGCGAAGGAATAGGACTCTTATGGAGATGGTTAGATCGATGATGAGTTATTCTGAGTTGCCAGATTCGTTCTGGGGATATGCTCTAGATACGGCGGTGTACATTCTGAACTTGGTTCCATCTAAAACAGTGTCTTCTACTCCCACAGAGTTGTGGACTGGGTGAAAGCCTAGTCTAAGACATATTCGGATATGGGGGAGTCCAGCACATGTGCTGAAGGCAGATGCTGGTAAGTTAGAACCTCGTACATAAGTACGCATGTTCGTTGGGTATCCTAGAGGAACGAAGGGTGGTTTGTTTTATAGTCCTAGAGATCAGAGGGTGAACGTTAGCACTAACGCTAGATTTCTAGAGGAAGACTATGTGATGAGCCATAAGCCCAAGAGTAAAATTGTTCTGGAGGAATTAAAAGGGGAAGTCACTTCTTCAGTACCACCGGTACAAGAGGATATACCACAAGTCACTGCACCGCGTGTCACAGAGGATACATAGGAGATACCTCGTTGTAGTGGGAGGGTTGTTAGACAGCCTGATAGATTCATGTTCTTGGGAGAATCTTCTAATTTGGTCCTTGGCGAACATGAACCTGATCCCTGGACATATGATGAGGCAATCCAAGATAAAGATGCAAAATCTTGGCAAAGTGCAATGAATGTTGAGATTGAATCTATGGATTCAAATCAGGTCTGGGAGCTAGTAGAACCACCCGATGGTGTAAAAATCATTGGATGCAAGTGGATCTGCAAAAGAAAGAGAGGAATAGATGGGAAGGATGAGACCTTCAAAGCGAGGCTTGTTGCAAAGGGGTATACTCAGAAAGAGGGAATCGATTATGAGGAGACCATTTCATCGGTAGTCATGCTAAAGTCTATCCGGATTCTCTTATGCATAGCAGCTCATATGGATTATGACGTGTGGCAGATGGATGTCAAGACAACTTTCCTTAATGGAAGTCTTGATGAAAACATCTATATGAAGCAACCAGAGGGATTCATTGCGAAGGGCAAAGAGCATCTTGTATGTAAGCTTAATCGGTCCATTTATGGATTAAAGCAAGCTTCGAGGTCTTGGAACATCCGCTTTGATGAGGTAATCCAGTCTTATGGATTTATTCAAAGTCCAGATGAGTCTTGTGTATACAAGAGATGTGACGGAAACGTAGTGGTATTTCTTGTACTATACGTAGATGACATTTTATTGATTGGCAACAATATCAAGGTGTTATCGAACGTAAGGGTATGGTTGTCCAAACAGTTTGATATGAAGGACTTGGGAGAGGTGGGACACATCCTTGGGATCAAGGTTATAAGGGATCGCAGGAAAAGGATATTGTGCTTATCCCAAGCTTCATACAAGGACACGATTATGGATCGTTTTAGCATGCAAAACTCCAAGAAGGGTTTTCTACCTTTCAGGCATGGAGTTCCTTTATCTAAGGAGATGTGTCCTAGAACATATGAGGAGATAGAGGAGATGAAGGCGGTTCCTTATGCTTCGGTGGTAGGAAGCCTCATGTATGCGATTCTATGTACGAGACCAGATATCTGCTATGTCGTGGGCATGGTCAGCATATATCAGAATAATCTAGGATAGGGATATTGGACTGCGGTAAAGCATATATTGAAGTACCTGAGAAGGACTAGGGATTATATGCTGGTTTACCGGGCAGACCAATTACTCCCTGTGGGTTACACAGATTTCGACTTCCAATCTGATAGGGATAACAGTAAGTCTACCTCAGGTTTTTTGTTTACTTTGGGAGGTGGAGCCATTGTATGGAGGAGTGTCAAGTAGAAATGCGTGGTAGACTCTACCATGGAAGATGAGTATGTGGCGGCCTCTGAGGCGGCCAAAGAAGCTGTGTGGCTCAGGAACTTTCTAATGGACTTGGATGTGATTCCTGGTTTGCCCAAAACTATCACAATTTATTGTGATAATAGTGGTACAGTTGCAAACTCGAAAGAACCATGAGCCCATAAGGCTAGTAAACACATAAAGCGCAAGTACCACCTGATACGAGAAATCGTAAAGAGAGGAGAAGTTGCTGTGGCCAAGATTGCATCGGAGGATAACCTGGCAGATCCTTTCACTAAGGCCCTTCCGGCGAGAGCTTTTGATAGGCATGTGGTGGGAATGGGGATCAGATGTATGGTAGTTTGAGGACCGCATAGTCTTTTAGTACAAGTAGGAGATTGTAGGGATGTATACTGAAAAGTTTACCTTTTGTATGAACATCTATATTTTGAAATAAGAATCACATGATCATTGTTTGCATTTTTATGGTTATGAAATATTGTCTAATACATTACATTGTAGATAACATGGTGTGTGGTGTCACACGGGAGATCATGTTATCGGCTCCTTGTAAAGTATAAGTAAAGGCTCACAACCGAGATGGCTTTGGACAAACCATCGGAATGGTTGTAATGTGATTTGGTATTGGTTTATCTTGACCATAGAATCACACTAGTGCACTTTGTGTGTATTGAGCAGGACCGACTTAGAGGTGATTCGATTTATTGCTGACTACATAATCGAATCGGACCTCAGATATTATTTTGTAAATGCTCTTAATCCCGATATAATAACGGACACATATACTTAGTATTCATCTCTTTGATTTACCAATGGGCGAGATTTATAGATTAAATCGATAGGCTTGGTAAGTTGGGAAATGATATTATTTATATGGTGTGTCATTGATTATAGGAGGAAACCGTGTCCTATATATTAGGATGATGATGTCCCCTTGAGGAGCTCATAAGGTTCATCATGTAAACCCTGCAGGTGGACTTGGTCCGGCATGATGAAAAGGTTGAGTGGTACTACTCATGGAGTTAGATGTTGATTAATTAATGGTCAGTAAATTAATTAATCGATGGACATTCGAGATCTTAAACACAGGGAGAAAATGTACAAATAATATATGGAGCTCATATTATCTTATGGGGGTTGGTGAGGTAGATCAATGATAATCCTTTAGTGGATTGGATTATCATTAATGGATCAAACTTTATGTGGGCTTGATCCATGGGTGGCCAAGATCCAACTCCTCCTCATGGTCCCTATTGTAGCCTATTAACACCTCATGAAGCTTAGATCCAATGGATAGAAACAAAACTCTAGATCCAAAGGTAGAGATTAAATCTCTAAGATCCGATGGTTGAGATTAAATATCTAGATCCGACGGTTGAGATTAAATCCCTAGAACCAATGGTGGAGATTAAAAGGAGGCTTATCTCTAACTCTATAAAAGGAGTTTGAGGGGTTGGCGTGGAGAATCAATCAAGAGAAGCTAGGGTTTTGGAGGTTGGCGGCAAGAGATAGGAGCTAGGGTTTGGGCTTGGGCGACACCTAATAAGGAAAGATTTCCTTGCCTTCTTCTTCTTCCTCAAGCTGTCGGTGCCCCTTGAGCTCCTTCCAACACTTCGCTGGCATCCAAACTCTCTCTTCTCCTTCTCTTTGGCTGGTGGAAACAAGATATAGGGCTTTCCCTTGGTGTCTTGGCCGGTTTCCACCATAATCTCCTCTTCCTTCTTTGCCGGTGGCAAGCTCCATCCTTGGAGGTTGTTGGTTGGTTGAAAGAAGGAATAGAGCTTTGTTTCTATTCTTCCTCTTGCTCGGAACGAGCAAGGAAGGAAGATTGGTGATCTAGGAGCTTCAACTTTTGGTAGATCATCGCCCACACGACGTCCGAAAGGAGGGAGGTCATACATTAGAAGATCGAGAGATATATCTATTCTCTATTCTCTTTTGTAACTTGCTTGTATTTGTTTTTCCAATTATGAGCATGATATATTCTATTTGTGGCTAAATAATACTTGGATCTCGAACATAAACACAAAAGTCGGCGATCCAGGCATCGTCTATTCCGCAGCTACTCGTAGAATAGAGGTTGGTCGCTTGAACAACAAGTTTGTTCAAGTGACCTCTCTAAACGAATAGCACGACGATGACTTGGTTGTTTGGGCAATCCCTTTTGTCTAGGATTATTTTTTTTTAATCTGGGGACATCGATGGGATTTCCATGAACAAGTGACCGAGGTGAAGTGGGAAGCGAAGTTTCCCCTCACGGATTGATCACAAAACCAACAGGTAAAAGGTGAAGAGTTTTCTGTATTTAAGAGGGAACATGGAGAGTCAGAGCTTTTAAATGGGTGGTGTGTTCCGAGGAGGTAGGTGAGGAGAAACTGCACAGGTAAAGGGATAATAGAGAAAGAGACGTGGATGTATCATTTATTACAAATGTTATTTTGATTAAAAAGTTAACACGATAATCATTCATAAAATCCTCCAGTGGTAAATAAAGGATTTATAAGTGAGGTGATGACTATTGCAGTTGTGATGAATATAATGTTCATTCATGTTCTCCAATCTACAGGGTAGGGTCAACAAAAAGGGGGAGAATGAGTGGTCTTTTATATGAACTAAGCAATAGAATCCATAGAGGATTCTCCTTCTAAGTAGGGTTGTGGAGCTATCGGAGGAGGAGGAGTGGCAGTCGGCGAAAGATGGGAAGCCATCTGGGGTTGTCGTTGGAGAGACGGAGGATTAAATAGGCGGTTGCCAAAGGAGGGAAAAGGAGATCAGAAAGGCTCCCTTTTGCCTGCTGGGGCCATTGCATCGATAGGACTCCTAAGGGGTAGTGGTCGGTATGCTGAGGTTGTTATGGAGTGAGTATCTGAATCGGAAGGCTGATTTGTATCAATGCTTATGTGGATAAGATGCGCAAGGGGGGGGGATGCCATGGAAGGATAAAGAATAGAGATGAGGGGAAGGGCAAGGCAGAGTTCAACTTTTATAAAGGTGTCTGGGAGGAAGACGAAGTGAACTATGTATTCCCCATAATCAAGGATGATACCGAGGGGGTTTAAAGAATTAAATTAGGTTGGTGGAAGGGTCGGTGTCATGCCCCGAGAGCATGTCGAGCTGAAAATCTAACGGACGGCATCTCCCCTGTACGTGGCAATATTTCGGGCTAATACAAGACACGTAGGCCCACAATAACAACAATATATACATATATGAAAACAACAACTACACAAAACACAGCAAAAACATGATACAATAACATCCCAACCTACACACATGCATACCGGTATGACTAACACCAGAACATAAAGAAAACCTCGTCAAAAGTCGCACCAACATGTGCGTACATCACATAATACATAACATCACGAAAACTCCGAATACATAACAAGACATACAGAAAATCCAACACAAACACGAAAGCCTCAGAGGTGAGATGAGATGTCAGCCATCGGTGCTCCAAGTCCATCACGAAGTCGGCTACCTGTTACCTGGGCGACAGAAAAACCCAGGGTTCGTTAGGGTGGTGAGTAAAACTCAGCAGGTAATAGAAAATATGTATATATGTCATATCACATGTATTTTCAACAACATAATCTAGAGGTACAACAGATATATCAGCATAGTGTATAAATACAAGCATATACCGTCTAACCAAATGAACAACATAAAATGTAGACATGCCTGAATTCTGCTTCGCTACTCTGCTCCAACCTGAACATATATCCAACATCTATATATATATATATATATATATATATATATATATAACAGGAAGAGTAATACCAACTCATAATCTACTCATGCTACAGGTCAAGGTATCTAATGGTCTGTCCAACACATATACCAGTATCCGACACAACCGTATAACATATGCAAGAAGCATGCATGAATATGATGTACAAACAAGTGCAGCAAGCATAATACAATCAAATGCATCATCACAATAAGCATATATATATAGACTGCATCTATATATGTATACTAATCACAATCATCCATATATATATATATATACATGCATATATGTATATATATGGCAATATGCAAAAATGTCATAAGCCGACAATGTAGCATGCATGGTCATGTCGGCTCACCCTAAAGCTACCACGGCCCCAGTGTGGCCTTGGTGGCTCGAGCATAACAATTGTCCCAACTCAACACCAACCACTACTCTCGAGTGGCCAAGTGGGCCGTATGATCGAGTAGCATATAAGCGTAAAGAGCAAGCTACACGATGGGGGTCCCTGCTATTGGCCACTCCGACAGTCACTACCCATAAGTGATCGAGTGCCACACACGTAGGACTACGGAACACAAATCCAACTACCACTGTCTATAGTGGTAGAGTGTGGCACCACAATGCTCTTCCCTCACACCAGTTACTCCTCCTATGAGTAACCGTGGAGGCAGGATGACTAGTGACACTCTCAACCATAAGGGAGACCTCGTCGCCAGCATGCATGCAAATGACATGAATGCAATGTCTCACATACAGACATCCACCATAGACTCTATATTCTATAGGGAATCATACTAACCAGATCAATGCACTCTGTATCCTACAGAGAGTCGTACTTAACTGATCATAATACTCTCTATCTTGTAGAGAGTCATACCAATCTAATCGACGCACTCTCTATCCTGTAGAGAGTCGTACTCAACTGATCATAATACTCTCTATCCTGTAGAGAGTCATACAAATCTAATCGACGCACTCTCTATCCTGTAGAGAGTTGTACTCAACTGATGGACGCACTCTCTATCCTGTAGAGAGTCATACTCATATAATTATAACAAACTAGGACCACCAGTCCATAGTGACACACTAAGTATCATTCCCCTGACCATTTACACAATACATGGTCGGTGGTAACATGCAACCTAAGGGTACTAGAACTAACCCTAGGTTCAAGACATTATCTACCTACGGATGACCTTTTTGCCCAATGTACAATCAAGTTGTCATCCGGACTTTACTATTTGCACTTAACTTAAACAATTTCTAAGTTACTTACATCACCAATATGTATAACTCCTAATCATGGTAAAATAAACATGATAGCAGCAATGGAGTTAATAGCCAACGGTAAAGTATCAAGCATACGATAATAAGAGCAGGGTCAAGATAATATGAACATATAACATGCTCATATCTATGTCTAAATCTTAATGCAATTACATCTACCGGACCAGGTACGAAATTACCCACCTGTTATCAAGCTCGTGCTAGCTATCCATGCGTCCAAGAATCTAATCCAATCTTAATCCCTTACACCGCATCAATTCCCATAGCTTATCTGGAAGAATAATCCGGTGTTAATCACCTATAATCCATTTCTATGATTACACAGCCGATCTAAACAAGCATCCACACAAATTCATCAACTAGTCCAAATCAAAACAGAGATAGGACAAAGGATTACCCAACTTAGCCTTGCTTCCATCGCTTCTTAATCCCTGGTTTGAAGTCACAGATCGAGCTCCATCACTGACTTAAAATCAACAAAGCCCAATACCATGAAGCTTCCACAGCCTACAACTTATCTGGCAGATAACCTACTGTCAATCTATCGTAATCACAATTATATCAATTTCCCCCTGTTCACCATCATTCGTTGAACAAATATCAAATTAGCTACATAAACAACCATATACTACAATTTTCTGGAATTTGAGCTTACCTATTCTTGCTCCTATCATTCCCAGTCGGTCTTAAACCACTCCAGATCAATTGAAACAATAGCAGAAAGCTGGACAACACCTAATTCAATGTTGTAAATGGAGCTTACCTTCACATTCAGCCACAACCAAGCCATTTACCAATAGATCTTCACAACTGATCTAAATTAACAACTACAAAGAAATGAAAGAGATGAATTATGCTTACCAATCCTAACAACTCCACCGACGATACTCCTTCCTCTTCTCAATTCATCGACCACAGACCCTGCTCAATTTCAACAAATCAAGCTCAAATCTGAAACAAAATCATAGCTTGACCTTATATCTCATCCAAGATTGAAGAAAACATCCCCTACTCACCCGACTCCAACCGATCCTTGAACTCACGGGACGAAGGATCTGATTTGGCGTCGGCACTGTCCATCGGTAGCGGAGGTCCATCCCTAATCCTCGAGACCGAAGAGATCGGCAACCCTCATCTGGCAGTTCGTGCTCGTAGTGAAGATCAATGATCGCGGCCGCGTCGCGAGGGCCGGCGGGACACGAGGTGGTTTGCACTGAGAACCTCGAGAGGCCATGGGCGATCATGGGGCAAGAGTGTGGTGAAGGCGGTGGCCATGGGCAACGGCATGGCGAGATCGTGAAAGATGATGTGCGCGACAACCCTCTCGAGAAGGGAATCGGAAGAAGAGAGGCGAAGTCGTGGGTCGCTGGTCGAGCGCAAGGGTGGCTGGTGCAATGGCTGCAAAGCAGAGGCCATCAGCGGCTAGGCGTGGTCGGGTGCATGAGGGAGAGAAGACAAGAAGAAGATTGGGAGGGGAAAAGAATCGACGCGATTGGGAAGAAAATGGAAGAAGCAACGCTCGGAGTTGAGTTGCGATGAGAAACGAAAGAACAGAAAAAGTAAATGGTTGGGTGTTTAGAGAAGTAAACGGATCGAGTTTTACTAACGGGTTTGGGTTTAAACCCTATAATTCAAATCTAGATCCACTTAAATTAAACCCATATATCTTAAAGCTAGGTTAGATTGAATTAAATCTATAACCATGCTTTATTTATTATTATTATTTTTTTTTTCGATATTTTACAGTCGGCCTATTTTGCTAAAGGAAGAGAAGGAATAGCATCTCAGGAAGTACCTTATGATAGTGGGATAAAAATAGAATACATTCAGAGTACAAGCATGTTGCATTTATCTGAGTAATTTTAAGTTGCAAGTAGATTACTCCTTTTAGTATGGTGTAAGACACAGAAGCAGTATTGCTTGTAGAAGTTGGAGTAGAGTCTGCCCGAGTGATGACCTATATCTCAAGTGATAATAAGGTGGCTCGGCATATGGAGTTAGACTTGATTCAGAAGAAAAGGGATTCTGCTTTATATCATGTTAAAAGGTATAGGTCGCAAGTGATGAAAGCTTATAATAAGAATGTAGTACCCCATGCTTTTCAGGTAGGAGACTTAGTATTAAGAAAAGTATTGCCCGAGGGATGCAAATGTAAGCTGGGACCTAAATGGGAAGGTCCTTTCCAGGTGGAGAGCCGAGCAGGGATTGGAACTTATTACTTGAAGAACGCTCAAGGAAGGCTTTTAGCAGGACCATGGAACGTGTATCATTTACGTCCTTATTTTAGTGGATGAATGTTATAGAATTTGTGTTTTTTCTTCTTTAGAAATATACAATGTAGACTAAATAGTATATTATATTTCAAGGGTGGTATTGAATACAAATTATTACATTTTCTCAGTATTGGATGAAAAAGGAAAAGATAGTAAATCAGGTGGGGTTCAATCAATTGCATTGCTTGAATCAAGAAAATTGGTAGAATGCCCGGGAGGTAGATAGCCTGCTGCTTGAAATTGCTTGATGTAGTCTTGGAAGCTCCATTGTAAAAAAGAAAAACCTTGATCTAGGAAAATGTCGTTGATTGCAGTAGAAGTCCCAAATGTTTCTTGTATGGTGCTTGTTTCTTCTTTGGAGGGTGGTCGGGTTCTTAAAATGTCTAAAGTATTCTGTAAGTAAGTTGTTTGAAAATAGAGGGTTGAAAGTTCTGCTCGGTCAGCTTGGAGTTCTCTCTCAAGTCTTTGATAAGCATGTTATAGTGATAACTCACGAGCTTGACATTCCTGTAATTCTTTCTTTAGGGTAGTAGTATATTGGATCTATTGGTTATTTAAATGAGTTATGCTTCTGAGTCCTTGCCAGGTTAGATGTTAGTATCAATCAAAAATAATAAAAGAAATAGTGAACTGACCTCATTAATGTTGGATAAAAGGGAATCTGGTAAATCTTGGAATAAGGGAGAAGGAGGAGGGTTTTGCATGGTTTGGAATGAAGGTGAAGGTTGAAGGGAAGGTGTTAAGTTATGAGGGAGAAGTTGAATAGGGTTTATATGAGAGGGTGGCTGAATATTGCTGTAAGTCTATAATAAGAGTGATTATGAAAGGAAAAAAGGGTAATAGTGCATATATGTTATATAAATATATAGGAATATGGTCTAGGAGATTGTTACCGAGCATATCAGTCGACTGCAAGGGGTAATTCAGCCTAATCGATGAAAGTGCTAATTTGGAGAGTAACTAATTTATGTTGAATTTTTATTCTGCTAATGACAAGGTAATCAATTAATAATCAGGGTTATCTCAGTGATGGCCTAGGGAAGAATGAGGTGGAAGAGTAGTTAGCCAACTAGATGAAAAAGGGATTGGAGATGAAGAATCCACAAAGAAGTAGTGCTCTTTCCATCCCTTGTGAGAAGAGGCGATGCCAGTTAGAAATTGAAAATTTGACCGAGCTTGAAAATAGAAGATACCTATTTTTATTTATTTTATTTGGAAAAAGTAGTGAAATAAAAAGACTGATGGAGTAACTGATAGGTATGATGCGATAAGATAAAAGCCTAACATAAAGCAAAAAGAGTTAGGCCTTAGTTGATTTAAAGGAATGGAAAAATACTCGATTATCTCTATCAAAAAAGGATGAAAAGTGAAATATAATCCGACTTCTATCTGCTCCAAGAAGAAGGCCTTTGTGCGCCCGGGGGGTGAATGGGGACGCTCGATATAAATGGCTAGAGAGAGTCCAACAACCAAAGCTAACGATTGAACTCTGACTCTTACTATATTAGTATTAAACTATTCCATGGTTTGAACATGTTTGGGTTCGAGCCGGGCTTAGAGAGAGTCCAACAACCCAAACAAGAAACAGAACTTTGGTTCTAACCATATTAATGGAAGGTGTAGGCTTTAATATTGTGTAAGGGTTTTTATGTCTCATCGTCTTTGCATGCAAATAACTATTATCTACATGGCATGACATACATCTACATGTCACGACACGCATGGTATAATGATATGCATCTAATGCAATTACATGACATACAATTATGGCATGTACAAAATTTTCTTATATGTCATAACTATTTATGGAAATAAAATATGTTTAAGATTTGATTCTCAAAATCAAATCATGATTAAATTAGGAAACAAATTTCTAAATCTAATCACATATTTTATTTATGGAAGGTCTCAATTAAGAAAAGTCAAATTTAATTTAGGAAACAAATTTCCTAAATTGTCAAAACTATTTATGGAAATAAAATATATTTTAGATTTGATTTCCCAAATCAAATCATGATCGAATTAGGAAACAAATTTTCAAATCTAATCAAATATTTTATTTATGGAAAGTGTTAATTTCCATAAATACTTCTAACTTTCCAAAAGTAGAAGATTTCTATAAATACTTCTAAACTTTCCAAAATTAGAAAATTTTCATAAATACTTCTAAAATTTCCAAAAGTAGAAAATTTCCTTAAATACAATTACAACTATCGTAAAATAATTTTACGATTATGTCAAAATACAACCTGGCTCTGATACCACTGTTGGGTTTTCGACACCGCGACGAGTGTGTGTTTGAACATATTTTGTAAACATGTGCACAACGGAAGAATTAAAAGATAATAAATCTAATTTATTATAACACACACATCAAACACATGCATAGTACAACATGTGTAGACATATTCATAGTTTCAAATTTTGCAATAAAAAGAAATTACTCTAGTTATACCTGACGTATCACGTGCAGTGGGAATGACATCAACCGAAGCGACTCTCGCTAGAATCGCTTCTATCCATATCCACGCCGAGTATCGTCGGGATGACTTCACAAAGTCATGAGCCTCGTCTTCGTAGGAGTTACTAGCCTCGTGTCAAAGACGATGTGATCGAGAGAAGATTATAATCCGAATCAAAACTCGGATTCGAAAATGAGTCCCCAAAACTCTCTTCTCCGGAGAGGTATTCGTCAACCGATTGACAAATCCTTCGTCCTCCACCTATGAGGATTACCAGAGATCAAATCCACGGTAAGGTAGCCACTGTCAGAGCTTCAAACATCATCCAAATGACGCTCCGACAGGCAAGGAAACAAGCTGTCCAGAAAACTGGACAGCTTGGTGGAGGAGTTGTGCCGGCCAAAGAGGATGGCCGGCCAACCCTTGGTCGCCGGAACCAAGGTGAGTCGCCAGAGGGTCACCGGAGGAAGGCCAACAACATCTTGGATGCCAGCAGCAAGGTGGACAGTGGCATAAACGCTGGCGGCGTGGGCTTCTTGGGTGGCGGCAAGGAGAAGATAGGGAGAGGGTGGCTAGGTTTTCTAACACTCAAGTTTTTTCATGAAAAACCCTTAAGCCATGTTTTTATAGAGAACACATTCTCCTAATGGTTATTGATTCATAACCAAAACCCGTTAACCCACTCCAATAACTTAAGTTAAAATAAACCAAACCACATTGGTCTATTTTAAGTTAGAATGAACCGAACCAACTTTGGTTCATTCGTTTAAAACAAACCAAACCCCTTTGGTTTATTCTTCACCATTGGATTAGAACCAAACCAATTTGGTTCACCCATCATGTCTTCATAAGACACGGCCCATCCATGCTTCCATTGCGACTGAAATAATTTCATACTCGCTCCTTGTTTGGTCCAACTAAATCTTGTTTCTCTCGATCTGAGAATCTCATTCTCAAGCTCATTTTAAATCCTTCGAATTACGCTCGTTGTGCGTGTGACCAAATAGGTTCTCGATTTATGTTGGCCATCTATAGTTAACCATTAATTATAGAACGATCAAGAGTGGTACCTAGTAGTACATTATGATCTCCAATTAACTGAAAAATCAACGGTTGATCCAGAACCATTTCTGAAACCCTTCAGTAGCTATAATGAATCGTGTCCCATTCCCTTCACTCATCTTATACCCACTTGGTTTAGGACATGGTCTATAGTGTCAATCCTTACTAGGCTGACTACGTCACACCTAGCCCAAGTATCATTTCCTCATCCTATGGATTCTAGTTACTGCACATGTATCCAAGAGTATCTTACTCTAAACATGTAATGCTTTGGCCAAAGGCTTTATTAACAATTTGACGAGAGGCCATGGGTATACATCTCCTCGCAAGGAGTGGTAAATCCTTTATAGGCTATTCAAACACCTTCGACCACTTTGACTTATACACAATCATCCCGAATCTACATCTCCTCAGAGATGCTTGCTTAAGATATCAAAGCATAAGTCTTCATGACCAAGATGACTTGAATATCGCAAGTCAAAGGAACATCGCACTTAAGCTGCAGTAAGAACTTCATTAACATATCCATATATGTAGAGAACCATATGAAGTCTTACAGCAGATCACTCCAATGAACTAGTTACCATAACTAGCATCCACGATTAACTCCGAACATCACAATGTCTCCAGCCAGTGAGAATCAGCTTCTTGGATACACAAAAGAGTATACCTTGTGCTAGTCTCGACAGAATTGATGGTGTCCAAATCCATCAATTCATCGACTAGGGATAATTTCAATACATCACAATTACACATGTAGAGATACTCACTAGTTATGATCCAATCACAAATTCTCTCATATTGTGAATCGTATTGTGGACATTCAGTAAATGAGTTTAAGATCTAATCAAATACATGAAAACGTGGATACTCAAATAGTGAATCTTCATTTATCATATAAATGGTTTAAACATAAGGCGATTGCCTTAGGACACCTCTCATATATAACTAACAAATAACCAAAGATTACATGTGTGGCTACCACCCCCTTTATTTATAGCTTTAGAGTGACCTAAAAACCCTAAAAGGTCAAAAGGAAGCCCATTTAGAAAAGGCCTAAGTAGACTGCATAACTATATTGGCCTTAAGTCACCATTACAACCCAAATAAGGATTGCAATTGAGCCTAAAAAATAGAATTTTATCAAAATACGACTTGGAGGTTAATTAAGCTCATTTATGGCTTGAATTAGGTTGACCAAACCACATGATTCGCTCTTGGTCAAATCCACTTCAATTGTAGCTTTGGCCTTAGAGTCTTCAATTAACACATTTAATGCTTCTGTCATCTTTCTAGCTCTAGATCTTGTAATTGGATCTTCAATTATGTGTAATGGATCATCAAGAACATCTTTGACTCCATCACTTGAGCTAGAAATTATGGTAGAGAAAATCAATTGAGACCTCCTATTAACTGACCTGTATAACCTGATCATCTAAGAGAAATAGTTTTTGACAGAATAATGCTTGCAGTCCAACATCCTGTGAGGGGTGCTATCAACATGATCTCTGGGAGTTCCACTATTGGGAATTCAAATAGGGTTTGAAAAAGGCATAGTCGGGAGGAATGTATAGCTGTAATAGTTTTGCCTAGAGCTAGAGGATCTATTTTTGGTTTTGGTCCTATTGATTTAGAAGGAGTAATAACTCCTCATACTGATGCTTTAGTGATTTGGGCTCTTATGGCCAATTTTGATGTGGGAAGAGTTTTTGTGGATCCGGGTTGTTTAGTAGATATCTTATATTGGTCTGCATTAGAGAATATGGGAGTAAGTATGAATGATTTACAGATGATTGACACTTCTTTGTTCGGGTTTTCTGGTCATGAAGTACAGTCGATGGGTCAGATTAAATTGCCTCTGCCTTTAGGAGAAGAGCCGAGAAGAAAAATAGTACTTATTATAATGCTATTTTGGGTTGATCTATTTTGGGAAGTTTGCAGGCAGTGGCTTCTCCTTATCATTAAAAGATTAAGTTTTCTGTCGGAAGTGAAGTGGCAGAAGTTAAGAGTGAACAATAACTTTCTCGGAGGTGTTATGTAGATGCTATCCAGATAGGGTAGAAAGGGAAGGCTATTAGTAAATCTCTTCAAAAACTTAATCAGTATGGGAGTGCAATATGTATCATTCGGGAGGGGAGTTCTTGGTCTGATTTTGCAAGCGGGGGTTTCTTTGATTAAGTTTGACATATGGTTATCTTGCGGTATTTTTTGAAGTAGTTATCAGTTGGAATGTTTTCAGAGATAAGATATTTACAGTAGTCTCTCCTCAACTCCGGGGATATTCTAAAGTTAAAGGATGGAGTGTATTATTATCTCCTTGATTTCATTGTTCTCCTGAGAGGAAGAAACTCGATGGTATTTGATGTTATGTTCTTCTCTTGGTATGTATATGGTTATCTTTGAGGGGAGAAAAGTTGGCCATGGGGATAAAAAAGCTTGAGGAATAGAGAGGTCTTGGAAGGAGGCTCAAGGAGAGATTACTTTTGATATACAAAGGGGGAGGGATTCAATTTATAGAAGTAGAAGAGGGTAATGTAGGGATGTATACTGAAAAGTCTATCTTTTGTATGAACATCTTTATTTTGAAATAAGAATCACATGATCATTGTTTGCATATTTTTATGGTTATGCAATATTGTCTAATACATTACATTGTAGATAACATGGTGTGTGGTGTCACATGGGAGATCATGTTATCGGCTCCTTGTAAAGTATAAGTGAAGGCTCACAACCGAGATGGCTTTGGACAAACCATCGGAATGGTTGTAATGTGATTTGGTATTGGTTTGTCTTGACCATAGAATCACACTAGTGCACTTTGTGTGTATTGAGCAGGACCGACTTAGAGGTGATTCGATTTATTGCTGACTACATAATCGAATCGGACCTCAGATATTATTTTGTACATGCTCTTAATCCCGATATAATAACGGGCACATATACATAGTATTCATCTCTTTGATTTACCAATGGGCGAGATTTATAGATTAAATCGATAGGCTCGGTAAGTTGGGAAATGATATTATTTATATGGTGTGCCGTTGATTATAGGAGGAAACCGTGTCCTATATATTAGGATGATGACGTCCCCTTGAGGAGCTCATAAGGTTCATCATGTAAACCCTGCAGGTGGACTTGGTCCGGCATGATGAAAAGGTTGAGTGGTACTACTCATGGAGTTAGATGTTGATTAATTAATGGTCAATAAATTAAATAATCGACGGACATTTGAGATCTTAAACACGGGGAGAAAATGTACAAATAATATATGTAACGCCCGTAAAATTTCTAGCAATTTTACGAGAGTCTTTGGCTTTACGATAATGGGCTTGATGTGGGCTTTTTTCGAAAAATAAAAGAAAATAGCCAAAAAGAGATGCAAGGCCTAGGAATTGAACTCCAAACCTCTAGAGATAGCCAAGCCCTATAGATGCACCCACTAACCAGAAGCCCAATAGGATTAGATCATTAGAAGAAGAGGGGAAATTGTAGATAAGTGTGATGAGGGTAAATGAAGGGGCATGGAAAAGAGAAGAGAAACTTCTCTTCCTCCCTTTATAAAGAAGAAGGAAGTTTCCACTTGGCCACTTCTTCTTCCCTTCTTCTTCCTCACCGAAAACCATCTCTCCCCCTCTCCATTTTCACCTTTGGCCGAACCCCATCCAAGCAAGGAGAAGCTAGTTCTTGGCTTCCATAAGGTCAACTACCCACTAAAAGCAAGCGAAGGATGTAAGATTCCCTCACCTGTAGTATATTAGTTTTGTAGGATAGGTTACATGAAAGAAATATGAAGTTTGTATCCCTATATGTTTCGGCCAACTAAGTTTTTGGGCTAGGATTCATGAAAATGCTACTAGGGAAATTTTTATAGGTTGTATGCTTCAAGTAGGAATCTTTAGGTGTCAAAAGTCCAAAGATTATAGCCCTACATGTTTCGGCCAACCCAAGCTTTTGGGGTTAGGGTTGCATGAACTTGATTCTAAGGTTATGTTCATAGATGGTATGCTTCAAGTAGGATTTTTAGGTGTCAACAATCCAAGATAATGGCCCTACATGTTTCGGCCAACCAATGGTTTTAGGGTTAGGGTTTCATGAAAATACCCCTTATGAAGTTATGTTATGATATATGCCTACATGAATGAATTTAGGTGATAAAAATCCAAGCTTTGTGCCCCTATATGTTTCAGCCACCAATGGTTTTAGGGTTAGGGTTTCATGAAAATACCCCTTATGAAGTTATGTTATGATATATGCCTACATGAATGAATTTAGGTGACAAAAATCCAAGCTTTGTGCCCCTATATGCTTCGGCCACCAATGGTTTTAGGGTTAGAGTTTCATGAAAATACCCCTTATGAAGTTATGTTATGATATATGCCTACATGAATGAATTTAGGTGACAAAAATCCAAGCTTTGTGCCCCTATATGTTTCGGCCACCAATGGTTTTAGGGTTAGGGTTTCATGAAAATACCCTTTATGAAGTTATGTTATGATATATGCCTACATGAATAAATTTAGGTGACAAAAATCCAAGCTTTGTGCCCCTATATGTTTCGGCCAACCTTGGGTTTAGGGTTAGGGTTCCATGAAAACACCCCCTTATGAAGTTATGTTAGGTGGATGACTTTAATATGCCTATGTGATGAACAAGTTTTATGATTTAATATGCCAAGAAATGGGGTTTATGAAATATGCCTATGTGATGAACATGTTTTATGATTTAATATGCCAAGAAATATGTTTATGAAATATGCCTATGTGATGAACATGTTTATGATGTAATATGCCATGAAATATGCCTATGTGATGAACATGTTTTATGATTTAATATGCCATGAATATGTCTATGAATTATGCTTATGTGATAAACATGTTTATGCTTTAGGACCCCTTTAGGGTATTCTTATGTTATGAATGCATGTATGCTATGAAATGTCTAAGATGGAGATGCTTCCCTTTCAAGTAGGGATTAAGAGCTCTCCTTATGATAAGATAAGATGGAGATGCTTCCCTTTCAAGTAGGGATTAAGAGCTCTCCTTATGATAAGATAAGATGGAGATGCTTCCCTTTCAAGTAGGGATTAAGAGCTCTCCTTATGATAAGACAAGAAAGAAAGGAATTAAGTATTTTACTTTGTAAGAGGTTAAATACCCGACCCGTCAGGTGGTCGTTAATCAAATCCATAGGGACATAAGAAGACGTAAGAGGTCTTGCCCTGGTAAGACGTAAGAGGTCTTGCTCTAGTAGGTCTGGTTGCTCACTACCCCAGCCTATTAGGGAACGCGCATTATGTGGTACTTAACCTGGGGCCCCCCATGCAAGTTATGATTATTTTGAAGTATCTATATGTATATGTTTTGAAAAGAAAAGACCTTTATGAAATTATGAATGTTAGGTTCAAGTTTAAGAATGCTTGTGTTTATGTACTTTATGCATGTTTAGGATTTATGTAATTATGAATGCTTATGTTCAAGTTTAAGAATGCTTGTGTTTATGTACTTTATGCATGTTTAGGATTTAAGAAATTATGAATGCTTATGTTCAAGTTTAAGAATGCTTATGATTATGTCTTTGATGCATGTTTAGGATTTATGTAATTATGAATGCTTATGTTCAAGTTTAAGAATGCTTATGAGATTTATGTAATTATGAATGCTTATGTTCAAGTTTAAGAATGCTTATGATTATGTCTTTGATCCATGTTTAGGATTTATGTAATTATGAATGCTTATGTTTAATTTATGCCTTGCTTAGAGTTAATTATGTTTAGCATGCTTATGTAAATTGTATGACATGCTTATGTTTTCATTACGTTGGTATGTTGATGAATAGTGTTGTTATGAAATACTTATGCTATTTTTGCTAGTATGCTCCTGTTTTCTAATTGCTTGATGAAGTTTGTGGCTTTTGTGAGTAGGCAAGAATCTTACTAAGCTATATGCTTATAGTTTATGTTGTCCATATACTGCAGATAAAGGAAACATGAACTAAGAGGAAGTAGCAGGAGGGGCCAAGTGTGTGTGATAGTGGCATGGTGGAAAGAGACCCTATTACTATCTGCTTATATTTATATGCTCAGTGGACACCTTAAGACATGTGCTTCCGCTTATAAGACCTATGATTTATTAGTACCATGTTGAATGTTGCTTAGTTATGTTACTGTTCAATTACTTATGAAAGTTTGGTATGTTAGAACTCATGGATGAATCTTGATGTTATGCATGTTATAAAATGAGATAAGATGAGATAACATGCTAATTATGAATATGATATGTGATGCATGTATATAAGAAGGTTTAAGCCATGATAACATGTTTAAGTATGTAGAAGGAGAAATGATCCATATATGTTATGTTATAAGAAAAAAAAAAGTAGCGCCGCCCTGAGAGCAAATAAGGGCGGGCGTTACAATATATGGAGCCCATATTATCTTATGGGGGTTGGTGAGGTAGATCAATGATAATCATTTAGTAGATTGGATTATCATTAATGGATCGGACTTTATGTGGGCTTGATCCATGGGTGGCCAAGATCCAACTCCTCCTCATGGTCCCTATTGTAGCCTATTAACACCTCATGAAGCTTAGATCCAATGGATAGAAATAAAACTCTAGATCCAAATGTAGAGATTAAATCTCTAAGATCCGACGGTTGTGATTAAATCTCTAGATCCGACGGTTGAGATTAAATCCCTAGAACCAATGGTGGGGATTAAAAGGAGGCTTATCCCTAACTCTATAAAAGGAGTTTGAGGGGTTGGCATGGAGAATCAATCAAGAGAAGCTAGGGTTTTGGAGGTTGCCGGCAAGAGATAGGAGCTAGGGTTTGGGCTTGGGCAGCACCTAATAAGGAAAGTTTGGCCTTCTTCTTCTTCCTCAAGCTGTCGGTGCCCCTTGAGCTCCATCCAACCCTTGTTCGGCATCCAAACTCCCTCTTCTCCTTCTCCTTGGCCGGTGGAAACAAGATATAGGGCTTTCCCTTGGTGTCTTGGCTGGTTTCCACCATAATCTCCTCTTCCTTCTTGGCCGACGGCAAACCCCATCCTTGGAGGTTGTTGGTTGGTTGAAAGAAGAAATACAGCTTTGTTTCTATTCTTCCTCTTGCTCGAAACTAGCAAGGAAGGAAGATTGGCGATCTAGGAGCTTCAACTTTTCGTAGATCGTCACCCACACGACGTCCGAAAGGAGGGAGGTCATACATTAGAAGATCGAGAGGTATATCTTTTCTCTATTCTCTTTTGTAACTTGCTTGTATTTGTTTTTCCAATTATGAGCATGATATATTCTGTTTATGGCTAAATAATACTTGGATCCCGAACATAAACACAAAAGTCGGCGATCCGGACATCGTCTATTCCGCGGCTACTCGTAGAATAGAGGTTGGTCGCTTGAATAACAAGTTTGTTCAAGTGACATCTCTAAACGAATAGCACGACGATGACTTGGTTGTTTGGGCAATCCCTTTTGTCTAGGATTATATATTTTTTTAATCTTGGGACATCGATGGGATCTCCATGAACAAGTGACCGAGGTGAAGTGGGAAGCGAAGTTTCCCCTCACGGATTGATAACAAAACCAACAATTGGTATCAGAGCAAAGGTTTCCGGTTTTGTGTGTTTAGGATTTGGTTAATTTTTATGCACTTTTCATATATTATATGTGTCGAATAATAGTAGGATATGCGTAGGTTAACTCTTTGGTTGTAGGCATAAGATCCGACTATTATGGTCATATGTGTGTATGTGATTGTATGTGTATATTTTGTTGAATTCTCGGGGTTGATGAGGCTAGTATTTAATTTTTTGTAAATTTGATATGGCATTGTTTAGCCACTCTTTTTATTTTAGTTTACTTTCAATCTAGATTTCATGTACACTCTCTCGTGGAGTATAGGATCGATGGATGTAAATTAAAATAGATTTTAGTCTCGGCTCGGATCTCCGGATGGCTCGTACATAGCGTAGGTGGAGCGGACGAGAAGGTGATGCGACAGGAGACATATTGAAGACAAAAGCCATAATAGTTGGAAAATAATTTATTTTTCATATTTATTGCTTTTTGTTTGATATGCATGTCGTAGGCTAGGAAAATTCTTCATTTTCAAATTACTAAGTGGGAGAGGGAAATTTTTATAAATTCCCACGGCCTCCATTACAATTTGACATGTGATGCAAACAAACTTGCGCATTGGCACTGAGTGCCTTCCTCCCCATCGGATGAGTTTGTTTGCGGATCACAAGGTCAAATATGGTTATAGGGAATTATTAAGAGCGTGTGTACTTCCCCATCGGAAGGCACATAACCCGAGATAATTGCCTTGATACCGAGTAATGGTGAACACTTAGATACAAATATAAGTATCCTTCCCATCGGAGTCACTGCTTTTATTTGTAGGACCAAAGAGGAACCAACTATTAATTTTACATGTCAAAAAGTTAGGTTGACAAGATAGTAAAATTAATGGGTAAAACCTCCTCTTACAAATGTAGAATTCGTATACGTCCACACTATCGTGGCATTCGATATTCTCGGTGTTTTGAGGTGTTGGTTGATTTTAAAATTTTATTGTTTGAGGAATCAATAATTTTTTGAAATCTAATGTTTTGATTTATGTGATTCTTAGGTTTTCTTTCAAAGTGACTTTCAACCCACTTGCTGTGATACTAAAAGAGAACAAACTTTCTGGACCCAACTATGTTGATTGGAAAAGGAATCTAGACATTGTCTTGACTGTTGAAGAATACAAATATGTACTCCTCGAAAAGCATATATTGAAGTACCTGAGAAGGACTAGGGATTATATACTGGTTTACCGGGCAGACCAATTACTCCCTGTGGGTTACACAGATTTTGTCTTCCAATCTGATAGGGATAACAGTAAGTCTACCTCAGGTTTTGTGTTTACTTTGGGAGGTGGAGCCATTGTATGGAGGAGTGTCAAGTAGAAATGCGTGGTAGACTCTACCATAAAAGATGAGTATGTGGCGGCCTCTGAGGCGGCCAAAGAAGCTGTGTGGCTCAGGAACTTTCTGATGGACTTGGATGTGATTCCTGGTTTGCCCAAAACTATCACAATTTATTGTGATAATAGTGGTGCAGTTGCAAACTCGAAAGAACCATGAGCCCATAAGGCTAGTAAACACATAAAGCGCAAGTACCACCTGATACGAGAAATCGTAAAGAGAGGAGAAGTTGCTGTGGCCAAGATTGCATCAGAGGATAACTTGGCAGATCCTTTCACTAAAGCCCTTTCGGCGAGAGCTTTTGATAGGCATGTGGAGAGAATGGGAATCATATGTATGACAATTTGAGGACAGCATAGTCTTTTAGTATAAGTGAGAGATTGTAGGGATGTATACTGAAAAAGTCTATCTTTTGTATGAACATCTTTATTTTGAAATAAGAATCACATGATCATTGTTTGCATTTTTATGGTTATGCAATATTGTCTAATACATTACATTGTAGATAACATGGTGTGTGGTGTCACACGAGAGATCATGTTATCGACTCCTTGTAAAGTATAAGTGAAGGCTCACAACCGAGATGGCTTTGGACAAACCATCGGAATGGTTGTAATGTGATTTGATATTGGTTTGTCTTGACCATAGAATCACACTAGTGCACTTTGTGTGTATTGAGCAGGACCGACTTAGAGGTAATTCGATTTATTGCTGACTACATAATCGAATCGGACCTCAGATATTATTTTGTAAATGCTCTTAATCCCGATATAATAACGGACACATATACTTAGTATTCATCTCTTTGATTTACCAATGGGCGAGATTTATAGATTAAATCGATAGGCTTGGTAAGTTGGGAAATGATATTATTTATATGGTGTGTCATTGATTATAGGAGGAAACCGTGTCCTATATATTAGGATGATGATGTCCCCTTGAGGAGCTCATAAGGTTCATCATGTAAACCCTGCAGGTGGACTTGGTCCGGCATGATGAAAAGGTTGAGTGGTACTACTCATGGAGTTAGATGTTGATTAATTAATGGTCAGTAAATTAATTAATCGATGGACATTCGAGATCTTAAACACAGGGAGAAAATGTACAAATAATATATAGAGCTCATATTATCTTATGGGGGTTGGTGAGGTAGATCAATGATAATCCTTTAGTGGATTGGATTATCATTAATGGATCAAACTTTATGTGGGCTTGATCCATGGGTGGCCAAGATCCAACTCCTCCTCATGGTCCCTATTGTAGCCTATTAACACCTCATGAAGCTTAGATCCAATGGATAGAAACAAAACTCTAGATCCAAAGGTAGAGATTAAATCTCTAAGATCCGATGGTTGAGATTAAATATCTAGATCCGACGGTTGAGATTAAATCCCTAGAACCAATGGTGGAGATTAAAAGGAGGCTTATCTCTAACTCTATAAAATGAGTTTGAGGGGTTGGCGTGGAGAATCAATCAAGAGAAGCTAGGGTTTTGGAGGTTGGCGGCAAGAGATAGGAGCTAGGGTTTGGGCTTGGGCGACACCTAATAAGGAAAGATTTCCTTGCCTTCTTCTTCTTCCTCAAGCTGTCGGTGCCCCTTGAGCTCCTTCCAACCCTTCGCCGGCATCCAAACTCTCTCTTCTCCTTCTCTTTGGCTGGTGGAAACAAGATATAGGGCTTTCCCTTGGTGTCTTGGCCGGTTTCCACCATAATCTCCTCTTCCTTCTTTGCCGGTGGCAAGCTCCATCCTTGGAGGTTGTTGGTTGGTTGAAAGAAGGAATAGAGCTTTGTTTCTATTCTTCCTCTTGCTCGGAACGAGCAAGGAAGGAAGATTGGTGATCTAGGAGCTTCAACTTTTGGTAGATCATCGCCCACACGACGTCCGAAAGGAGGGAGGTCATACATTAGAAGATCGAGAGATATATCTATTCTCTATTCTCTTTTGTAACTTGCTTGTATTTGTTTTTCCAATTATGAGCATGATATATTCTATTTGTGGCTAAATAATACTTGGATCTCAAACATAAACACAAAAGTCGGCGATCCAGGCATCGTCTATTCCGCAGCTACTCGTAGAATAGAGGTTGGTCGCTTGAACAACAAGTTTGTTCAAGTGACCTCTCTAAACGAATAGCACGACGATGACTTGGTTGTTTGGGCAATCCCTTTTGTCTAGGATTATTTTTTTTTAATCTGGGGACATCGATGGGATTTCCATGAACAAGTGACCGAGGTGAAGTGGGAAGCGAAGTTTCCCCTCACGGATTGATCACAAAACCAACAGGTAAAAGGTGAAGAGTTTTCTGTATTTAAGAGGGAACATGGAGAGTCAGAGCTTTTAAATGGGTGGTGTGTTCCGAGGAGGTAGGTGAGGAGAAACTGCACAGGTAAAGGTATAATAGAGAAAGAGACGTGGATGTATCATTTATTACAAATGTTATTTTGATTAAAAAGTTAACACGATAATCATTCATAAAATACTCTAGTGGTAAATAAAGGATTTATAAGTGAGGTGATGACTATTGCAGTTGTGATGAATATAATGTTCATTCATGTTCTCCAATCTACAGGGTAGGGTCAACAAAAAGGGGGAGAATGAGTGGTCTTTTATATGAACTAAGCAATAGAATCCATAGAGGATTCTCCTTCTAAGTAGGGTTGTGGAGCTATCGGAGGAGGAGGAGTGGCAGTCGGCGAAAGATGGGAAGCCATCTGGGGTTGTCGTTGGAGAGACGGAGGATTAAATAGGCGGTTGCCAAAGGAGGGAAAAGGAGATCAGAAAGGCTCCCTTTTGCCTGCTGGGGCCATTGCATCGATAGGACTCCTAAGGGGTAGTGGTCGGTATGCTGAGGTTGTTATGGAGTGAGTATCTGAATCGGAAGGCTGATTTGTATCAATGCTTATGTGGATAAGATGCGCAAGGGGGGGGGGATGCCATGGAAGGATAAAGAATAGAGATGAGGGGAAGGGCAAGGCAGAGTTCAACTTTTATAAAGGTGTCTGGGAGGAAGACGAAGTGAACTATGTATTCCCCATAATCAAGGATGATACCGAGGGGGTTTAAAGAATTAAATTAGGTTGGTGGAAGGGTCGGTGTCATGCCCCGAGAGCATGTCGAGCTGAAAATCTAACGGACGGCATCTCCCCTGTACGTGGCAATATTTCGGGCTAATACAAGACACGTAGGCCCACAATAACAACAATATATACATATATGAAAACAACAACTACACAAAACACAGCAAAAACATGATACAATAACATCCCAACCTACACACATGCATACCGGTATGACTAACACCAGAACATAAAGAAAACCTCACAAAAGTCGCACTGACATCACATAATACATAACATCAAAACTCCGAATACATAACAAGACATCTGAGAAAATCCAACACAAACACGAAAGCCTCGGAGGTGAGATGAGATGTAACCATCGGTGCTCCAAGTCCATCACGGTCGGCTACATTGCACTGGCGTGAGAAAAACCTGTGGTTCGTTAGGGTGGTGAGTAAAACTCAGCAGGTAATAGAAAATATGTATATATGTCATATCACATGTATTTTCAACAACATAATCTAGAGGTACAACAGATATATCAGCATAGTGTATAAATACAAGCATATACCGTCTAACCAAATGAACAACATAAAATGTAGACATGCCTGAATTACTCGCCGCTACTCTCAACTGAACATATATCCAACATCTATATATATATATATATATATATATATATATATATATATATATATAACAGGAAGAGTAATACCAACTCATAATCTACTCATGCTACAGGTCAAGGTATCTAATGGTCTGTCCAACACATATACCAGTATCCGACACAACCGTATAACATATGCAAGAAGCATGCATGAATATGATGTACAAATAAGTGCAGCAAGCATAATACAATCAAATGCATCATCACAATAAGCATATATATATAGACTGCATCTATATATGTATACTAATCACAATCATCCATATATATATATATATACATGCATATATGTATATATATGGCAATATGCAAAAATGTCATAAGCCGACAATGTAGCATGCATGGTCATGTCGGCTCACCCTAAAGCTACCACGGCCCCAGTGTGGCCTTGGTGGCTCGAGCATAACAATTGTCCCAACTCAACACCAACCACTACTCTCGAGTGGCCAAGTGGGCCGTATGATCGAGTAGCATATAAGCGTAAAGAGCAAGCTACACGATGGGGGTCCCTGCTATTGGCCACTCCGACAGTCACTACCCATAAGTGATCGAGTGCCACACACGTAGGACTACGGAACACAAATCCAACTACCACTGTCTATAGTGGTAGAGTGTGGCACCACAATGCTCTTCCCTCACACCAGTTACTCCTCCTATGAGTAACCGTGGAGGCAGGATGACTAGTGACACTCTCAACCATAAGGGAGACCTCGTCGCCAGCATGCATGCAAATGACATGAATGCAATGTCTCACATACAGACATCCACCATAGACTCTATATTCTATAGGGAATCATACTAACCAGATCAATGCACTCTGTATCCTACAGAGAGTCGTACTTAACTGATCATAATACTCTCTATCTTGTAGAGAGTCATACCAATCTAATCGACGCACTCTCTATCCTGTAGAGAGTCGTACTCAACTGATCATAATACTCTCTATCCTGTAGAGAGTCATACAAATCTAATCGACGCACTCTCTATCCTGTAGAGAGTTGTACTCAACTGATGGACGCACTCTCTATCCTGTAGAGAGTCATACTCATATAATTATAACAAACTAGGACCACCAGTCCATAGTGACACACTAAGTATCATTCCCCTGACCATTTACACAATACATGGTCGGTGGTAACATGCAACCTAAGGGTACTAGAACTAACCCTAGGTTCAAGACATTATCTACCTACGGATGACCTTTTTGCCCAATGTACAATCAAGTTGTCATCCGGACTTTACTATTTGCACTTAACTTAAACAATTTCTAAGTTACTTACATCACCAATATGTATAACTCCTAATCATGGTAAAATAAACATGATAGCAGCAATGGAGTTAATAGCCAGCAGAAAGTATCAAGCATACGATAATAAGAGCAGGGTCAAGATAATATGAACATATAACATGCTCATATCTATGTCTAAATCTTAATGCAATTACATCTACCGGACCAGGTACGAAATTACCCACCTGTTATCAAGCTCGTGCTAGCTATCCATGCGTCCAAGAATCTAATCCAATCTTAATCCCACCGCATCAATTCCAATAGCTTATCTGGAAGAATAATCCTGTGTTAAACACCTATAATCCATTTCTATGATTACACAGCCCATCTAAACAAGCAACAAAACAAATTCAAAAACTAGTCAAAATCAAAAAAGATAGGACAAAGGATTACCCAACTTAGCCTTGCTTCCATCGCTTTAATCCTCGGGTTTGAAGTCACAGATCGAGCTCCATCGACTTAAAATCAACAAAGCCCAATACCATGAAGCTTCCACTTACAACTTATCCGCGATAACCTCATCACAATCTCCCGTAATCACAATTATATCAATTTCCCCCTGTTCACCATCATTCGTTGAACAAATATCAAATTAGCTACATAAACAACCATATACTACAATTTTCTGGAATTTGAGCTTACCTATTCTTGCTCCTATCATTCCCAGTCGGTCTTAAACCACCTGCATCAATTGAAACAATAGCAGAAAGCTGGACAACACCTAATTCAATGTTGTAAATGGAGCTTACCTTCACATTCAGCCACAACCAAGCCATTTACCAATAGATCTTCACAACTGATCTAAATTAACAACTACAAAGAAATGAAAGAGATGAATTATGCTTACCAATCCTAACAACTCCACCGACGATACTCCTTCCTCTTCTCAATTCATCGACCACAGACCCTGCTCAATTTCAACAAATCAAGCTCAAATCTGAAACAAAATCATAGCTTGACCTTATATCTCATCCAAGATTGAAGAAAACATCCCCTACTCACCCGACTCCAACCGATCCTTGAACTCACGGGACGAAGGATCTGATTTGGCGTCGGCACTGTCCATCGGTAGCGGAGGTCCATCCCTAATCCTCGAGACCGAAGAGATCGGCAACCCTCATCTGGCAGTTCGTGCTCGTAGTGAAGATCAATGACGATGGCCCAGGCTGTGGTCGCCGACCGCGTGCGCAGGGACGGCGGGACACGAGGTGGTTTGCCTGAGAACCTCGAGAGGCCATGGACAGTCATGGGGCAGTAGTGTGGTGAGAAGGGCGGTGGCCATGGGCAACGGCATGGCGAGATCGTGAAAAGATGATGTGCCGCGACAACCCTCTCGTGAGAAGGGGCGACGGCGGCGAAATCGGGAAGAAGAGAGGCGAAAGTCGTGGCTGTTGGCTGATGCGCAAGGGTCACAAGGCGTGCAATGGTGCGTCGCAGCGCAGGCCATCGAGAGAAGACAAGAAGAAGATTGGGAGGGGAAAAGAATCGACGCGATTGGGAAGAAAATGGAAGAAGCAACGCTCGGAGTTGAGTTGCGATGAGAAACGAAAGAACAGAAAAAGTAAATGGTTGGGTGTTTAGAGAAGTAAACGGATCGAGTTTTACTAACGGGTTTGGGTTTAAACCCTATAATTCAAATCTAGATCCACTTAAATTAAACCCATATATCTTAAAGCTAGGTTAGATTGAATTAAATCTATAACCATGCTTTATTTATTATTATTATTTTTTTTTTCGGTATTTTACAGTCGGCCTATTTTGCTAAAGGAAGAGAAGGAATAGCATCTCAGGAAGTACCTTATGATAGTGGGATAAAAATAGAATACATTCAGAGTACAAGCATGTTGCATTTATCTGAGTAATTTTAAGTTGCAAGTAGATTACTCCTTTTAGTATGGTGTAAGACACAGAAGCAGTATTGCTTGTAGAAGTTGGAGTAGAGTCTGCCCGAGTGATGACCTATATCTCAAGTGATAATAAGGTGGCTCGGCATATGGAGTTAGACTTGATTCAGAAGAAAAGGGATTCTGCTTTATATCATGTTAAAAGGTATAGGTCGCAAGTGATGAAAGCTTATAATAAGAATGTAGTACCCCATGCTTTTCAGGTAGGAGACTTAGTATTAAGAAAAGTATTGCCCGAGGGATGCAAATGTAAGCTGGGACCTAAATGGGAAGGTCCTTTCCAGGTGGAGAGCCGAGCAGGGATTGGAACTTATTACTTGAAGAACGCTCAAGGAAGGCTTTTAGCAGGACCATGGAACGTGTATCATTTACGTCCTTATTTTAGTGGATGAATGTTATAGAATTTGTGTTTTTTCTTCTTTAGAAATATACAATGTAGACTAAATAGTATATTATATTTCAAGGGTGGTATTGAATACAAATTATTACATTTTCTCAGTATTGGATGAAAAAGGAAAAGATAGTAAATCAGGTGGGGTTCAATCAATTGCATTGCTTGAATCAAGAAAATTGGTAGAATGCCCGGGAGGTAGATAGCCTGCTGCTTGAAATTGCTTGATGTAGTCTTGGAAGCTCCATTGTAAAAAAGAAAAACCTTGATCTAGGAAAATGTCGTTGATTGCAGTAGAAGTCCCAAATGTTTCTTGTATGGTGCTTGTTTCTTCTTTGGAGGGTGGTCGGGTTCTTAAAATGTCTAAAGTATTCTGTAAGTAAGTTGTTTGAAAATAGAGGGTTGAAAGTTCTGCTCGGTCAGCTTGGAGTTCTCTCTCAAGTCTTTGATAAGCATGTTATAGTGATAACTCACGAGCTTGACATTCCTGTAATTCTTTCTTTAGGGTAGTAGTATATTGGATCTATTGGTTATTTAAATGAGTTATGCTTCTGAGTCCTTGCCAGGTTAGATGTTAGTATCAATCAAAAATAATAAAAGAAATAGTGAACTGACCTCATTAATGTTGGATAAAAGGGAATCTGGTAAATCTTGGAATAAGGGAGAAGGAGGAGGGTTTTGCATGGTTTGGAATGAAGGTGAAGGTTGAAGGGAAGGTGTTAAGTTATGAGGGAGAAGTTGAATAGGGTTTATATGAGAGGGTGGCTGAATATTGCTGTAAGTCTATAATAAGAGTGATTATGAAAGGAAAAAAGGGTAATAGTGCATATATGTTATATAAATATATAGGAATATGGTCTAGGAGATTGTTACCGAGCATATCAGTCGACTGCAAGGGGTAATTCAGCCTAATCGATGAAAGTGCTAATTTGGAGAGTAACTAATTTATGTTGAATTTTTATTCTGCTAATGACAAGGTAATCAATTAATAATCAGGGTTATCTCAGTGATGGCCTAGGGAAGAATGAGGTGGAAGAGTAGTTAGCCAACTAGATGAAAAAGGGATTGGAGATGAAGAATCCACAAAGAAGTAGTGCTCTTTCCATCCCTTGTGAGAAGAGGCGATGCCAGTTAGAAATTGAAAATTTGACCGAGCTTGAAAATAGAAGATACCTATTTTTATTTATTTTATTTGGAAAAAGTAGTGAAATAAAAAGACTGATGGAGTAACTGATAGGTATGATGCGATAAGATAAAAGCCTAACATAAAGCAAAAAGAGTTAGGCCTTAGTTGATTTAAAGGAATGGAAAAATACTCGATTATCTCTATCAAAAAAGGATGAAAAGTGAAATATAATCCGACTTCTATCTGCTCCAAGAAGAAGGCCTTTGTGCGCCCGGGGGGTGAATGGGGACGCTCGATATAAATGGCTGCGATTATGTGAAAGCATGGAGGAAGCTATAATCGGGAGGATAGAGATCAACATTGTTCTCCTGTCACCTTGGAATGGGTGGATGTAAACCATGGATGGAGAATTTTTGAAGTTGGATGAATGTTCTTGAAGGAATAGAGTGAAGAACAGTAAGGATTGTCTCTATATATATAGTGAAGAAAGGGAAGGAAAAAAATGAGGGAAGTAACAACTTTTCCTGCTTATTCTTAGGAAGAGTGGGGCCACTAAATCAGATCAAATTAGTTTGTTAGGGTAAAAATAATGGGTAAATAAGGAATGCAATTTCTGTTAAGGTAGGCATGGGGCATATAAGTTTGTTCAGATTCTGTTACAAGGCATATATAGGTCACGGTGTAAGGCTGAAAAATGGATATCTACGAAGTGTGTTTCAAAGCATTAACAATATAAATTTAGAAGTAGGTATTCATTGCATAATGGGGTAGTATGAAATTTCATATAGACAGTCACATCAGGTATATACATCACAGATTCAAAAACAACAATTCAGAATATAAAGTAACATTCATTGCAGACTCAAGGATTTGATATTTATTACAAAAGGTCAAGTAGGTGTTCATTACAAAAGTAATCATTACAATTCTATGATTCTAAGTCGGTATCTGACTCAGTATTGAAAGCCTCTGGTGGGAATTTAGCAATGGCAACTCCTATGTCTAAGAGGATCTCGGGTTCTTTTAAGGAGAAGAGGCCTTTATCATTGGCTGCCTGCAGAGCACCTTAAAATCCCCTCTGGAAGTACCTTCCATATTTGACCTCCATATTAGTTAAGAGTTTGGATTCTTGAGTTGACCAGCGTTCTGCCTCAGTTTCTTGTAGATTGGACAGTTCTCTGTAAAGTTGGGCAGCACGGTGTGTCTGGTCATTAGCAGCCTCTGATAATCTATGAAAATGTTGCATTAATATGGAGAAGTGAAAATGGAATTCTGCGAGACTATTTTTTGTTTTCTCCTTAAGCTCACTTATGGCATCTATAAGGTTTTCTAGAGGTTGGAAGCACTATCCGGCCTAAAAGTGCCAATTTTGCTCCTTTTGTGCCAATTTTTGAGTTTATGCTTGTAAAGATGTTATTTGATGTTTATAAGACTCTACTTGTCCTCAGAGAAATCAGATGGTAGTATCCTTGCAGGAACTTTCCCACTTTTCCTGATGCAGATCGTGTTGGCATTGAGCAGAGGTTTTTTCTTTCTCCGATAATAATTGGGATCTTTAAGCAGTCAGGGCTTGTACTTGAAATTGCAGGTCTTGTAGTTGTTGTTGAAGTGCCACTTCTTTCTCAACCCGATTGGGAGATGAAGAGGGGCTTGTTTGGAGTCCCTTGATAGAAGTTGAGCGTGTAGAAGGTATGGTAGGGGGCTAAGGCATTTCTGTATGTAACGGTGGAGGCTGAGGGTGCTGACTCTGAAAATCAAAAAACCATTGATTGAAGCTGTGAAGCTTGGAGGTGCTCTACAAAATAAATAAATGACATTAATGTGGGATATTTATTTGTATCATGAAAGGAGTTAGTAAAAAAAAAGATAAAAAGCTTACCATGAGGAGATTTTGAAGAAGCTCTTGTAGAAATAAGACAATGTCAGAGATGGTGAAAAGGGGGGAGAAATTTGCTGCTGAGTAGAATCTGAGGCAGGAAGGGGAAATTTGTGAGGGAATTAAGGATTCGGGAGGTATACTAGAAGGAGGAATGGATGGGGACATGGGAAGTTCTTGAGGAGAAGGAGGATAGTTGTGTTGGGTTTTTCGAGCCACAAAAACCACTTTTTGCGTTGCGGAAACCTCGGAAGCCCGGCCACGGATCCGTGCGAAGTATATAAAAATAAAAACATGTATGTTCTTAAGTAAACCTAGATCTACCTTAGATCTACAAGATGAGAGTGTTACCCTCGTAGCGGCGCCCTTCGCTTATCCCGCTCGTCCAAACGCTTTGTCGGAACTCAAGAGTGTCAAGTGTACCTCTATTGGTATCCACACGGACAAATTGTGAAGAAAATCAACCTAGAGTGTGCTAGCACTCATGGAAGATTCGGCCAAGATAAGGAATCGGAGAGAGCTTGAGGAAGAGCATCAAGGAAGAAGACGAAGTTAATCCACCAAATAACTTCCCACTTAGATCTCAACTAAGTTGTGGTCGGTCACTTCATGGAGGGGTTACATGCATGCATGTAACTCCAAGAGACAATGGCTCTTGGTCTCCCTCATTAGGTGGCACCACATGATAAGTCCATGATGATGTGGAACATCATCATTGGCCTTCCTCCATACCAAGTCACCATGACATGGCAATTGGTCAAGTCAAAATTGACCATTCATCTTCCATCTCAAGTCAAGTCAAATTTGACCTCTTATCTCCCATGGTTGATCAAATCTAACCACATGATTCAAGTCAATTTGATTTGATGAATCTCTATTTATTAATTTAAATTGACTCAATGAATCAAATCTAAATTAGACTCATTCAACACTTAAATCAAATTGAGTCTAACTCAATTAGTGTAATTTAGATTACTCTTAATCCAATTTAGTTCACCCCATAAACCTAATCCTCATGGTTCATCATATGAACCTAATCTTCATCTAATTGCCCTTTGTGTGTGACCCTATAGGTTCTTGTAACATTGGTAATGTTCCTAAACTGATTTAGGAACATAAGCAATGAGCGGTATCTAGCAACACATCATTGTTATCCAAGTTACAAGAATATTGAGCTCCAACATCACCTTTGTGACTACTAATTGTGACTCTCACAATATGTGACAATGTCCCTCTATCCTTGACATCTAGATTGACCAATTGAGGCATAGACCGTGTCATCCTCGGTACAATTTATATCTTGAACTCCAAGTAGACTCACTCTAATCAAATGAGATCAATATCTCATATTGACTCATTTGGGCATGCCCATGCACTTCGTGGTCTCACTCTATCAAGAATATCGATGTCACCCCCGTCATATAGGAGGGATAGATCCCATCTACATCACTCACATCCCTCCGCATAATTTGTTACATACCCAGTAATCACCTTTATAGTCCACCCATTTACGGGTGACGTTTGACGAAGCCAAAGTATGCAACTCCTTATGTAGGGAACCATGGTGACTTCAGGTCTAAGGACTAATAGTCATACTAATAGCCACATGAGAAAGTATATGACACTCCTATAATGATCCATGATACTTTCTCATGGCGGGTCATTCAGTATACATTATCCAATGCATACCCATGTGTCAACTTGATATCTCATATCCATGACTTATGAGATCAAGTCATCGTGTTGACCTACATGCTAGTCTCTATACATTAACATTGTCCCTGAATGTTAATACTTGACTAGGAATGATTAAGAGTAGTGTTCTCTATATCATCTCATTATCGATTCAACTAATCGATTGATATAGATAAGAACCTACTACTCAAGGACGTTATAATACTTAGTTAATTGGCACCAATACAAGTAAATATAATAACTATGTCTTTATAAATAGGAATATGATACAATAAAGTCCATATAACAATCATCACATGATTGGCTCTAGGGCTTTCACTAACAATCTCCCACTAGCACTAGTGTCAATCACCATAGTATCTAATACCCAATGACCTAGTGTGACCATCATGCTTTTTCTGTGCCAAAGCCTTGGTCAAGGGATCTGCAATGTTAGCCTCTGTGGGTACTCTGCAAATCTTCACATCTCCTCTATCGATAATCTCTCGAATGAGATGGAAGCGTCGTAGTATGTGTTTGGTCCACTGGTGTGAGTGAGGTTCCTTAGCCTGTGCAATCGCTCCATTGTTGTCACAATAGAGCTCTATGGGATCTGCTATGCTAGGAACCACCCCAAGCTCAGTAATGAACTTGCGGATCCAAACTGCCTCCTTTGCTGCCTCAAATGCAGCGATATACTCGGCTTCTGTTGTAGAATCAGCAACTGTGTCCTGCTTCGAACTCTTCCAGCTCACAGTGCCACCATTCAAGAAAAACACGAACCTTGACTGCGATCTATAATCATCCTGGTCAGTTTAGAAGCTAGCATCGTTGTAACCCTTTACAGCTAGCTCCTCATCACCTCCAAATATCAAGAAATATTCTTTAGTCCTCAAGTACTTAAGAATATTCTTGACTGCTATCCAGTGACGCTCACCTGGATCTGACTGGTATCAACTTGTCATTCTCAAAGCATACAACACATTAGGACGAGTACATAGCATGGTGCACATGATAGATCCTATAGCAGATGTATAAGGGATCTTATCCATGTGGTCTCTCTCCTCTCTAGAAGAGAGACTATGAGTCTTCGAAAGACTCACACCATGTGACATCGACAGAAGTCCCTTCTTGGAATTTTGTATGGCAAATCGTAGTAATACCGTGTCAATGTATATACTCTGACTTAGGCCAAGCAATCTCTTAGATTTATCTCTATAGATCTTGATGCCTAGAATACAGACTGCTTCACCTAAGTCCTTCATTGAGAAGCACATCCCCAGCCAAGTCTTCACAGACTGTAGCGAATGGATGTCATGTTGGGTTTTTCTGAGCCGCAAAAACCGATTTTTGCATTGCGAAAACCTCGAAAGCCCTGGCCACGGATCCGTGCGAAGTATAAAAAATATAAAACATGTATGTTCTTACAAAAACCCTAGATCTACCTTAGATCTAAGAGGTTAGAACATTACCCTCGTAGCGATGCCCTTCGCTTATCCCGCTCGCCCAAAAGTTCGTCGGAACTCGAGAGTGTCAAGTGCACACTCCTCTATGGTATCCACACAAGCAATAGGTGGAGAAAGAGACAAACTTGAGTGTGCTAGCACTCCTAGAAGATCTCGGCAAGATGAGGTTGGGAGAGGTAGAGAGCTTGAGAGAAAAATTCCAAGGAAGAAGATGAAGTTGGAATAACTCACAAAAATGAATTTCACCATCATGACCCCTAATGGTGTTGGCCGGCCACATTATGGCTTGGGAGGTTACATGCATGCATGTAACTCCCATGCCTCTTGGTCTTCCTCATGATGTGGCACCAATTGACAAAGTCAATGATGATGTGGAGCATCATTATTGGCCGGCCATGCCAAGTCATCATCATGACATGGCATTTGGTCAAGTCAAACTTGACCTTTCATCTTCCCTCTCAAGTCAAGTCAAACTTGACCTCTAATCTCCCATGGTTGATCAAATCTAACCACTTGACTCAAGTCAATTTAATTTAATGAATCTCTATTCATTAATTTAAATTGATTTGATGAATCAAATATAAATTAGACTCATTCAACACTTGAATCAACTTGAGTCTAACTCAATTAGTCTAATTTGGATTACTCTTAATCCAATTTGGTTCATCCCATGAACCTAATCCTCATGGTTCATCATATGAACCTAATCTCCATCTAATTGCTCTTATGTGTGTGACCCTATAGGTTCTTGTAACGTTGGCAATGTCCCTACACCGATTTAGGAACATAAGCAATGAGCGGTATCTAGCAACACATCATTGCTACCCAAGTTACAAGAATGTTGAGCTCCAACATCACCTTTGTGACTACTAATTGTGACTCTCACAATATGTGACAATGTCCCTCTATCCTTGACATCTAGATTGACCAATCGAGGCATAGACCGTGTCATCCTCGGTACAATCTAAATCTTGAATCCCAAGTAGACTCACTCTAATCAAATGAGCTCAATATCTCATATTGACTCATTTGGGCATGGTCATGCACTTCGTGGTCTCACTCTATCAAGAATATCGATGTCACCCCCATCATATAGGAGGGATAGATCCCATCTACATCACTCACATCCCTCCGCATAATTTGTTACATACCCAGTAATCGCCTTTATAGTCCACCCATTTATGGGTGACGTTTGACGAAGCCAAAGTATGCAACTCCTTATGTAGGGAACCATGGTGACTTCAGGTCTAAGGACTAATAGTCATACTAATAGCCACATGAGAAAGTATATGACACTCATATAACGATCCATGATACTTTCTCATGGCGGGTCATTCAGTATACATTCTCCAATGCATACCCATGTGTCAACTTGATATCTCATATCCATGACTTGTGAGATCAAGTTATCTTGTTGACCTACATGCTAGTCTCTACGCATTAACATTGTCCCTGAGTGTTAATACTCGACTAGGAATGATTAAGAGTAGTGTTCTCTATATCATCTCATTATCGATTCAACCAATCGATTGATATAGATAAGAACCTACTACTCAAAGACATTATTATATTTAGTTATTTGGCACCAATACAAGTATATATAATAACCATGCCTTTATTAATAGGAATATGATACAATAAAGTCCATACAACAATCATCACATGATTGGCTCTAGGGCTTTCACTAACAATCTCCCACTAGCACTAGTGCCAATCACCGTAGTATCTAATACCCAATGACCTAGTGTGACCATCATGCTTTTTCTGTGCCAAAGCCTTGGTCAAGGGATCTGCGATGTTAGCCTCTGTGGGTACTCTGCAAATCTTCACATCTCCTCTATCGATAATCTCTCGAATGAGATGGAAGCGCCATAGTATGTGTTTGGTCCGTTGGTGTGAGCGAGGTTCCTTAGCCTGTGCAATCGCTCCATTGTTGTCACAATAGAGCTCTATGGGATCTGCAATGCTAGGAACCACTCCAAGCTCAGTAATGAACTTGCGGATCCAAACTGCCTCCTTTGCTGCCTCAGATGCAGCGATATACTCGGCTTCTGTTGTAGAATCAGCAACTGTGTCCTGCTTCGAACTCTTCCAGCTCACAGCGCCACCATTCAAGCAAAACACGAACCCTGACTGCGATCTATAATCATCACAGTGGGTTTGGAAGGCTGGCATCAGTAACCCTTCTGCCTAGCTCCTCATCGCCTCCAAATATCAAGAAATATTCTTTAGTCCTTCTCAAGTACTTAAGAATATTCTTGACTACTATCCAGTGATGCTCACTTGGATCTGACTGGTATCTACTCGTCATGCTCAAAGCATACGAGACATCAAGACGAGTACATAGCATGGCGTACATGATAGATCCTATAGCAGATGCGTAAGGGATCTTATCCATGCGGTCTCTCTCCTCTCTAGAAGAGGGACTTTGAGTCTTCGAAAGATTCACACCATGTGACATCGGTAGAAGTCCTTTCTTGGAATTCTGCATGGCAAACCAAAGTAATACCGTGTCAATGTATGTACTCTGACTTAGGCCAAGCAATCTCTTAGATCTATCTCTATAGATCTTGATGCCTAGAATACAGGCTGCTTCACCTAAGTCTTTCATTGAGAAGCACGTCCCGAGCCAAGTCTTCACACACTGTAGCAAAGGGATGTCATTCCCAATGAGCAGTATGTCATCCACATACAATACAAGGAAGACAACTGTGTTCCCATTAACCCTCTTGTAGACACAGGGTTCATCTTCATTCTTGATGAAACCAAACTGTTTGATCGCATCATCGAATCAAAGATTCCAGCTCCGAGAAGCTTGCTTTAGCCCATAAATGGACCTTTGCATCTTGCATACCTTCCCAGTATGTTGTGGATCTACAAAACCCTCAGGTTGTGTCATGTACACATCCTCGAGCAAGTTTCCATTCAGAAATGCGGTTTTGACATCCATCTGCCAGATCTCATAATCATGGTATGCTGCAATAGCAAGCAAGATCCGAATGGACTTAAACATCACCACTGGAGAAAAGGTTTCATCATAGTCAATACCATGAATTTGCTTGTAACCTTTAGCCACCAATCGGCCCTTATAGGTATGCGTAAGTCCATCCATGTCAGCCTTTCTCCTAAAGACCCACTTACACCCAATGGGTTTGACCCCTTCAGGTGGATCAACCAAAGTCCATACTTGGTTGGTGTACATGGATTTCATCTCGGATCTCATGGCCTCTAGCCATTTCTCAGAATCTAGGCTCATCACAGTTTCCTGATAGGAGGTAGGCTCATTCTCAATGAGCATTACGTCATCATGGTCAGACAAGAGAAATGAATATCTCTCAGGCTGACGACGTACCCTATCAGATCTGCAAAGAGGTAGGTCTACATGAACAGGTGGTTGTTCCACAACTCTTTGTGCAATAACCTCATCACCCACAACACTTTGTGGTTCATGTTCAACCTCCATCAAGGCCTCAGTGCTATGGTCCTTATCTTGAATTTCTTTAAGATCGAAGGTACTCCCACTAGTTTTTCTAGAAACAAAATCCCTTTCTAGAAAAACTCCAGTCTATGCCACAAACACTTTGTGCTGACTGGGAATTTAGAAGTAATATCCCTTTGTATCCTTGGGATATCCAACAAAATAGCACCTATCAGATTTGGGTCCCAGTTTGTCTGAGACTTGACGTCGAACGTAAGTCTCGCAACCCCAAATCCTCATTAAAGACATCATGGGATTTCTCCATGTCCATATCGTATATGGTGTCTTTATCATAGCCTTGGATGGTACACGGTTAAGGGTAAAGGCTGCTGTGTCTAGAGCATATCCCCAAAAGGATATAGGAAGATATGTGTGACTCATCATAGATCGTACCATATCCAATAGGGTACGATTCCTCCTTTCGGATACACCATTCCACTGTGGTGTTCCAGGAGGAGTGAGTTGGGATAGAATCCCACACTCAACTAGATAGTCACGAAACTCATGGCTAAGGTATTCACCACCTCGATCTAATTGAAGTATCTTAATACTCTTGCCAAGCTGGTTTTGTACTTCATTCTTGAATTCTTTGAGCTTTTAAAAGGATTCTGATTTATGTGTCATGAGATACACATAATTATATCTACTGAAGTCATCAGTAAATGTAATGAAGTACCTGTAACCACCTCTAGCAGCAACATTGAAAGGACCACATACATCACTATGTATAAGTCCTAACAAATTTGTTGCTCTTTCGTTGTGTCCACTAAAGGGAGTTTTGGTCATCTTGCCTAAAAGGCAAGACTCGCATGTCTCATATGATTCAAAATCAAATGAGTCTAGCAGCCCATCCTTATGGAGCTGAGATAAGCGACTCTCATTTATGTGACCTAAGCGACAGTGCCAAAGATAAGTTTGGTTCAACTCATTTGACTTGAACCTCTTGGTACTTATGTTATAGATAGGGCTCTCTAAGTCTAGAAAGTAGAGTCCGTTCATTAGAGGTGCACTACAATAAAACATATCATTTAAATAAACTGAACAACATTTATTCTTTATTATAAATGAAAATCCTTTCCTGTCCAAACAAGAAACTGAAATGATGTTCTTGGTTAAGGCAGGCACATAACAACATTCATCTAATTCTAATACAAGCCCAGAGGGCAAAGATAGATCATAAGTTCCTACAGCAACAGCAGCAACTCTTGCTCCATTGCCTACTCGTAGGTCCACCTCGCCCTTTGTCAATGCCCTGCTATTTCTCAGCGCCTGCACATTGGTACAAATGTGAGATGCACATCCGGTATCTAATACCCATGATGAAGAAATAGATAGATTGACTTCTATAACATTTATACCTGAAGTAGAAGTCTCACTTCTTTTCTTCTTAAGATCTTCCAGGTAAGCTTTAGCTACGCTTCCAGTTGTCCAAATTTCCTTGCAGTGGAAGCAAGCCCCTTCCTTGGCTACCCCTCCTTTGGGTTTAAGTTCTTTGTCTTTGCCCTTGGCTTGGGACTTTCCCTTACCTTTAGGCTTGCCCTTGCCTTTCTTCTTCTGCACCATCAAAATGGTGTCAGATTTTCCCTTCTTAAGGTTCAGCTCAGCAGTTCTCAACATGTTGAGCATTTCAGGCAATGGCTTATCAATTTCATTCATGTTATAATTCATGACAAATTGATTGAAGGCTTGTGGCAAAGATTGCAAGATCAGGTCAGTGGCCAGCTCTTGGCCAAGTGGGAATCCCAGCCTTTGTAGGTTTTATATGTACCCAATCATCTTGAGTACATATGTACCTACGGGAGTCCCTTCTTGCATTTTGGACCCAAATAATGCCTTAGAGACTTCATATCTCTCATGCCTAGCTTGTCCTTGATATAGTTGACGAAGATGTCCAACCATATCATAAGCATTCATGAACTCATGTTGCTTCTGAAGCTCAGAGTTTATGGTCACGAGCATTAGACATGACACATCTAATGCGTCATCTTGATGCTTCTTGTAAGCATCTTTGTCAGCTCGCGAGGCACTGGCAGGAGGTGCCTCCGGAATGGGCTGCTCCAGGACATACAGCTTCCTTTCTTGGGTGAGAATAATTCTCAGGTTCCTGTACCAATCCAGGAAATTCACTCCATTGAGCTTGTCCTTCTCAAGGATAGAACGCAGAGAGAGAGTGTTCGTGTTTGTCGACATAGTTATCTACAACATACAATACAGAGAATTAATATCATATCCCTTTAATCATTTAATTAGGCCTTTAATCAAATGATGCTCCCACTGAATTATAGGAATTTTTGTAGAATCGAGTTATGGATGTGGTCAAACCACATTACTAGATTCATACAAACTAGCTATAATTCTTGCGGGACAAGATCCACATCATACTAAGCCTTGAGTTAGCTTTGGCTAAATCGCCCAAGACTTAGTATGATCGGTGGGTAACACATTACCGATTACATCTCTATGCAACTCTTGTTTATAGAATCAAGACCCACATTTACAAAAGACCTTGAGTTAGCTTTGGCTAAATCGCCCAAGATTTAGTGTAAATGCGATCTTGACCTATCGTTCCAACGATTGGAATATGCCTATAGTTCTACTCGATCCAATTGAGTTTAACTAGTTTTGCTCAATCTAATTGAGCTTACTCTAACCCAAGCGTGATAGGCAGGACCAAGATTGTCCCTCCGCACCCTACCAAGATAATATGTGTTGCTCTGCTTTGGCACATTCAACAACGACAAATGATCGAGGTAGTGATGGGTATCAAGGCTCGGTAGGCATTTTCGAGTTGATTCGATTATGATCTAATCTAATCGTAATGTGTATCTTATACGTATTTAGGCCTTTATTATCCTATATTAGCATGCATCACATACATACATTCATTATTCTAGCATGCATCATATACATACAAGAAAATTAACGTAGCATGCTTCATATACATACAAGCATTATTCTACTAGCATGCATCACATACATACAAGTAAAAATCAATTAAATATATATATATATATATCAACATATATATATATATATATATATATATATATATATATAATTAAATGTGATATAGTCATGGCCCTACTACGATCTTCTCAAGCCAATGAGAAGATCGGACGGTCTACCTAAGGCTAGCGGCTTCTCCAAGCGCTTCCTTTGACCGCCGTGTGTCGTCGTCACCCTTCTCGTAAGCTCGTCTTCAAGTGGACTTTCCACCGCTCCATTTTTGTACATTACAAATATGAAACTCGAGTTACATTCGAGTCTAAAAAACTAATTACAACTAGAATATCAAAAGAAGAGGTACGACGCGCAGGTCGCATACACTATACAACACGCACAACCACAAAATGGCACGCAGGCCGTATTATGAATTACAACACACATAATCCAATCAAATTGGGGTCATTGGGCCATGACAATCACAGAATTATACATAATTCTAAATTATGTATTTTTACAGAAATTTCTATAATTTTTCCTAATTTATTTTTCAAATTAATGAGTCACCTCTCCGTAACGGTCCCGCTAAGCGGTTTCCGGGCGCGATCGCGGGACAAAGCCCCTTTCGGGGATAGGGCAGCTCCCATACTCGCAAAATTAACTTTGCGAGTGTCCCTACTACGATCCTACAGTGACTTAAGTCGCTATCCCAAAAACCTAAAGCGAGAACTCGCCGTTTCGGAGAGTTTTTCTCGACGGTTGAAGCCTACAAGTGTCCCAACACTTGTTGCTTCGACTCTTTGAGAAAAATACCCAAAAATTATATAAAATTAGGAAATTTACAGAAACATATAAATCTGTAATTTTTTATATCTAATACAAAAATTACAAAGACGAAACACATACATGCTTCGTACGTGGCTCGATACCCTTTGTTGGGTTTCCGAGCCGCAAAATCGCTTTTGCGCATGAAACCTCGGAAGCCCTGGCCACGGATCCGTGCGAAGTATAAAAAATATAAAACATGTATGTGCTTACAAAAACCCTAGATCTACCTTAGATCTAAGAGGTTAGAACATTACCCTCGTAGCGATGCCCTTCGCTTATCCCGCTCGTCCAAAAGTTCGCCGAAACTCGAGAGTGTCAAGTGCACACTCCTCTATGTATCCACACAAGCAATAGGTGGAGAAAGAGACAAACTTGAGTGTGCTAGCACTCCTAGAAGATCTCGGCAAGATGAGGTTGGGAGAGGTAGAGAGCTTGAGAGAAAAATTCCAAGGAAGAAGATGAAGTTGGAATAACTCACAAAAATGAATTTCACCATCATGACCCCTAATGGTGTTGGCCGGCCACATTATGGCTTGGGAGGTTACATGCATGCATGTAACTCCCATGCCTCTTGGTCTTCCTCATGATGTGGCACTAATTGACAAAGTCAATGATGATGTGGAGCATCATCATTGGCCAGCTATGCCAAGTCATCATCATGACATGGCATTTGGTCAAGTCAAACTTGACCTTTCATCTTCCCTCTCAAGTCAAGTCAAACTTGACCTCTAATCTCCCATGGTTGATCAAATCTAACCACTTGACTCAAGTCAATTTAATTTAATGAATCTCTATTCATTAATTTAAATTGATTTGATGAATCAAATATAAATTAGACTCATTCAACACTTGAATAAACTTGAGTCTAACTCAATTAGTCTAATTTGGATTACTCTTAATCCAATTTGGTTCATCCCATGAACCTAATCCTCATGGTTCATCATATGAACCTAATCTCCATCTAATTGCCCTTATGTGTGTGACCCTATAGGTTCTTGTAACATTGTCAATGTCCCTAAACCGATTTAGGAACATAAGCAATGAGCGGTATCTAGCAACACATCATTGCTACCCAAGTTACAAGAATGTTGAGCTCCAACATCACCTTTGTGACTACTAATTGTGACTCTCACAATATGTGACAATGTCCCTCTATCCTTTACATCTAGATTGACCAATCGAGGCATAGACCGTGTCATCCTCGGTACAATCTAAATCTTGAACCCCAAGTAGACTCACTCTAATCAAATGAGCTCAATATCTCATATTGACTCATTTGGGCATGGTCATGCACTTCGTGGTCTCACTATATCAAGAATATCGATGTCACCCCCATCATATAGGAGGGATAGATCCCATCTACATCACTCACATCCCTCCGCATAATTTGTTACATACCCAGTAATCGCCTTTATAGTCCACTCATTTACGGGTGACGTTTGACGAAGCCAAAGTATGCAACTCCTTATGTAGGGAACCATGGTGACTTCAGGTCTAAGGACTAATAGTCATACTAATAGCCACATGAGAAAGTATATGACACTCATATAACGATCCATGATACTTTCTCATGGCGGGTCATTCAGTATACATTCTCCAATGCATACCCATGTGTCAACTTGATATCTCATATCCATGACTTGTGAGATCAAGTTATCTTGTTGACCTACATGCTAGTCTCTACGCATTAACATTGTCCCTGAATGTTAATACTCGACTAGGAATTATTAAGAGTAGTGTTCTCTATATCATCTCATTATCGATTCAACCAATCGATTGATATAGATAAGAACCTACTACTCAAGGACATTATTATATTTAGTTATTTGGCACCAATACAAGTAAATATAATAACCATGCCTTTATTAATAGGAATATGATACAATAAAGTCCATACAACAATCATCACATGATTGGCTCTAGGGCTTTCACTAACATGTCATTCTCAATGAGTAGTATGTCATCCACATACAATATAAGGAAGACAACTGTGTTCCCATTAACCCTCTTGTAGACACAGGGTTCATCTTCATTCTTGATGAAACCAAACTGTTTGATCACATCATCGAATCGAAGATTCCAGCTTCGAGAAGCTTGCTTTAGCCCATAAATAGACCTTTGCATCTTGCATACTTTCCCAGTATGATGTGGATCTACAAAACCCTCAGGTTGTGTCATATACACATCCTCAAGTAAGTTTCCATTCAGAAACACGGTTTTGACATCCATTTGCCAGATCTCATCATCGTGGAATGCTGCAATAGCAAGCATGATCCGAATGGACTTAAACATCGCCAACGGAGAAAAGGTTTCATCATAGTCAATACCATGAATTTGCTTGAAACCTTTAGCCACCAATCGACCCTTATAGGTATGCGTAAGTCCACCCATGTCAATATTTCTCCTAAAGACCCACTGACACCCAATGGGTTTGACCTTTTCAGGTGGATCAACCAAAGTCCATACTTGGTTGGTGTACATGGATTCCATCTTGGATCTCATGGCCTCTAGCCATTTCTTAGAATCTAGGCTCATCACAGCTTCCTGATAGAAGGCAGGCTCATTCTCAATGAGCATAACGTCATCATGGTCAGACAAGAGAAATGAGTATCTCTCAGGCTGACGACGTACCCTATCAGACCTGCGAAGAGGTAGGTCTACTTGAACAGGTGGTTGTTCAACAACTCTTTGTGTAACAATCTCATCACCCACAACACTTTGTGGTTCCTGTTCAATCTCTATCAAGGCCTCAGTGCTATGGTCCTTATCTTGAATTTCTTCAAGATCGAACGTACTCCCACTAGTTTTTCTAGAAACAAAATCCCTTTCTAGAAAAACCCCAGTCTTTGCCATAAACACTTTGTGCTGACTATGAATGTAGAAGTAATATCCCTTTGTATCCTTGGGATATCCAACAAAATAGCACCTATCGAATTTGGGTCCCAGTTTTTCTGAGACTTGACGTCGAACGTAAGCCTCACAACCCCAAATCCTCATGAAAGACATCTTGGGATTTTTTCCTGTCCATATCGTATATGGTGTCTTTATCACAACCTTGGATAGTAGACGGTTAAGTGTGAAGGTTGTTGTGTCTAAAGCATTTCCCCAAAAGGATATATAAGATATGTGTGGCTCATCATAGATCGTACCATATCTAATAGGGTATGATTCCTTCTTTCGGATACACCATTCTACTGTGGTGTTCCAGGAGGAGTGAGTTAGGATAGAATCCCACACTCAGCTAGATAGTCACAAAACTCATGGCTAAGGTATTCACCACCTCGATCTGATCGAAGTATCTTAATACTCTTGCCAAGCTGGTTTTGTACTTCATTCTTGAATTCCTTGAACTTTTCAAAGGATTCTGATTTATATATCATGAGATACACATAACCATATCTACTGAAGTCATCAGTAAATGTAATGAAGTACCTGTAACCACCTCTAGCAGCAACATTGAAAGGGCCACATACATCACTATGTATAAGTCCTAACAAGTCTGTTGCTCTTTTGTTGTGTCCACTAAAGGGAGTCTTGGTCATCTTGCCTAAAAGGCAAGACTCGTATATCTCATATGATTCAAAATCAAATGAGTCTAGCAGCCCATCCTTATGGAGTTGAGATAAGCGACTCTCATTTATGTGACCTAAGCGACAATGCCAGAGATAGGTTTGGTTCAACTCATTTGACTTGAACCTTTTGGTACTTATGTTATAGATAGGGCTCTCTAAGTCTAGAAAGAAGAGTCCGTTCATTAGAGGTGCACTACAATAGAACATATCATTTAAATAAATTAAACAATATTTGTTCTTTATTATAAATGTAAATCCTTTCTTGTCCAAACAAGAAACCAAAATTATGTTCTTAGTTAAGGCAGACACATAACAACATTCATCTAATTCTAGTAGAAGCCTAGAGGGCAGAGATAGATCATATGTTCCCACAGCAACAGCAACAACCCTTGCTCCATTGCCTACTCGTAGGTCCACCTCGCCCTTTGTCAATGCCCTGCTATTTCTCAACGCATGCACATTGGTACAAATGTGAGATGCATATCCGATAACTAATACCCATGATGAGGAAATAGATAGATTGACTTCTATAACATTTATACCTGAAGTAGAAGTCTCACTTCTCTTCTTCTTAAGATCTTCCAGGTATGCTTTGCAGTTACGCTTCCAGTGTCCAACTTCCTTGCAGTGGAAACAAGCCCCTTCTTTGGCCACCCCTCCTTTGGGTTTCAGTTCTTTGCATTTTCCCTTTGCTTGGGACTTTCCCTTACCTTTAGGCTTGCCCTTGCCTTTCTTCTTTTTCACCATCAAAATGGAGTCAGATTTTCTCTTCTTAAGGTTGAGCTCAGCAGTTCTCAACATGCTGAGCATCTCATGCAGTGGCTTATCAATTTTATTCATGTTGTAATTCATGACAAATTAATTGTAGCTTTGTGGCAAAGACTGCAAGATCAAGTCAGTGGCAAGCTCTTGGCCAAGGGGGAATCCCAATCTTTGTAGGTTTTCTACGTACCCAATCATCTTGAGTACATATGGACCTACGGGAGTCCCATCTTGCATTTTAGACCCAAACAATGCCTTAGAGACTTCATATCTCTCGTGCCTTGCTTGTCCTTGATATAGTTGATGAAGATGTTCAACCATGTCATAAGCATTCATGAAATCGTGTTGCTTCTGAAGCTCAGAGTTCATGGTCACGAGCATGAGACATGACACATCTAATGCATCATCTTGATGCTTCTTGTAAGCATCTTTGTCAGCTCATGAGGCAGTGGCAGGAGGTGCCTCCGGAATGGGTTGCTCCAGGACGTACAATTTCCTTTCTTGGGTGAGAACGATTCTCAGGTTCCTGTACCAGTCCAAGAAATTTGCTCCATTGAGCTTGTCCTTCTCAAGGATAGAACGCAGAGAGAGAGAGTGTTCGTGTTTGTCGACATAGTAATCTACAACATACAATGTAGAGAATTAATATCATATTTCTTTTATCATTTAATTAGACCTTTAATCAAATGATGTTCCCACTGAATTATAGGAATTTTTGTAGAATCGATTTATGGATGTGGTCAAACCACATTACTAGATTCATACAAACTAGCTATAATTCCTGCGGGACAAGATCCACATCATACTAAGCCTTGAGTTAGCTTTGGCTAAATCTCCCAAGCCTTAGTATGATCGGTGGGTAACACATTACCGATTATATCTCTATGTAACTCTTGTTTATAGGATCAAGACCCACATTTACAAAAGACCTTGAGTTAGCTTTGGCTAAATCACCCAAGATTTAGTGTAAATGCGATCTTATCCTATCTTTTTCCAACGGTTGGAATATGCCTATAGTTCTACTCGATCCAATTGAGTTAACTAGTTTTACTCAATCTAATTGAGCTTACTCTAACCCAAACCGTGATAGGCGGGACCAAGATTGTCCCTCCGCACCCTACCAAGATAATATGCGTTGCTCTGCTTTGGAAGATTCAACAACTACAAATGATCGAGGTAGTGATGGGTATCAAGGACTTGGTAGGCATTTTCGAGTTGATTCGATTAAGATCTAATCTAATCGTAATGTGTATCATATACGCATTTAGGCCTTTATTATCCTATACTAGCATGCATCACATACATACAAGCATAACAAATATATATATATATATATATATATATATATATATATATATATATATATATATATTTGTGATTAGGTCATATATATACTACATATATATATCTCAATCCAATGAGAAGATCGGATGGTCAACCTAGGTTATATATATCAAGCGCCTCCTTTAATATATATATGTGTCATATTCTCAGTAACTCCGTCTAGAAGTGGACCTTCCACCGCTCTATTTTGTACATTACAAACATGAAACTTGAGTTACATTCGAGTCTAAAACTATTTGCAACTAGAATTTTAAAAAGAAGAGGCACGACACGCAGGTCGCATACCCTATACAACAAGCACAATCACAAAATCGACACGCAGGTCGTATTATGAATTATAACACATTAACATCAAATCATATTGGGGTTCTTGGGCTATGACCATCAACGAATTATACATAATACAAAATTATGTAATTTACAGAAAATTTTTACAATTTTTCCTTTTTTTTTTCAATTTTATGAGTCACCTCTCCGTAACGGTCCCGCTAAGCGGTTTCCGAGCGCGATCGCGGGACAAGGCCCCTTTCGGGGATAGGGGCAGCGCCCCTACTCGCAAAAATAAACTCTGTGAGTGTCCCTAATTTATCTTACAGCAACTTAAGTCACTTTCCCAAAAATCTAAAGCGAGAACCCGCCGTTTCAGAGAGTTTTTATCGGCGGTTGAAGCCTACAAGTGTCCCAACACTTATTGCTTCGACTCTTTGAGAAAAATACCCAAAAATTCTATAAAAATAGAAAATTTATAGAAACATAAAAATCTATAATTTTTATATCTAATATAAAAACTACAAATATTAAACGCATACATGCTTCACACGTGGCTCTGATACCACTGTTGGGTTTTCCGAGCCGCAAAAACCGCTTTTTACATTGCCGAAACCTCGGAAGCCCGACCACGGATCCGTGCGAAGTATATAAAAATAAAAACATGTATGTGCTTAAGTAAACCTAGATCTACCTTAGATCTACAAGATGAGAGCATTACCCTCGTAGAAACGACCTTCACTTATCCCACTTGTCCAAACGCTTTGTCGGAACTCAAGAGTGTTAAGTGCACACTATTCTATTGGTATCCACACGGACAAATGGTGGGGAAAATCAACCTAGAGTGTGATAGAACTCATGGAAGATTCGGCCAAGATGTGGAATGGGAGAGAGCTTAAGGAAGAGCACCAAGAAAGAAGATGAAGTTAATCCACCAAATAACTTCCCACTTAGATCTCCAGTAAGTGGTGGTCGGCCACTTCATGGAAGGGGGGTTACATGCATGCATGTAACTCCAAGAGCCAATGGCTCTTGGTCTCCCTCATGAGGTGGCACCACATGATAAGTCCATGATGATGTGGAACATCATCATTTGCCTTCCTCCATGCCAAGTCACCATGACATGGCAATTGGTCAAGTCAAAATTGACCATTCATCTTCCATCTCAAGTCAAGTCAAACTTGATCTCTTATCTCCCATGGTTGATAAAATCTAACCACTTGATTCAAGTCAATTTGATTTAATGAATCTCTATTCATTAATTTAAATTGACTCAATGAATCAAATCTAAATTAGACTCATTCAACACTTGAATCAAATTGAGTCTAACTCAATTAGTCTAATTTGGATTACTCTTAATCCAATTTGGTTCATCCCATGAACCTAATCCTCATGGTTCATCATATTAACCTAATCTCCATCTAATTTCCCTTTGTGTGTGACACTATAGGTTCTTGTAATGTTGGCAATGTCCCTAAACCGATTTAGGAACATAAGCAATGAGCGGTATCTAGCAACACATCATTGCTACCCAAGTTACAAGAATGTTGAGCTCCAACATCACCTTTGTGACTACTAATTGTGACTCTCACAATATGTGACAATGTCCCTCTATCCTTGACATCTAGATTGACCAATTGAGGCATAGACCGTGTCATCCTCGGTACAATCTATATCTTAAATTCCAAGTAGACTCACTCTAATCAAATGAGCTCAATATCTCATATTGACTCATTTGGGCATGGCCATGCACTTCGTGGTCTCACTCTATCAAGAATATCGATGTCACCCCGGTCATATAGGAGGGATAGATCCCATCTCCATCACTCACATCCCTCTGCATAATTTGTTAGATACCCAGTAATCGCCTTTATAGTCCACCCATTTACAGGTGACGTTTGACGAAGCCAAAGTATGTAACTCCTTATGTAGGGAACCATGGTGACTTCAGGTCTAAGGACTAATAGTCATACTAATAGCCACATGAGAAAGTATATGACACTCATATAACGATCCATGATACTTTCTCATGGCGGGTCATTCAATATACATTCTCCAATGCATACCCATGTGTCAACTTGATATCTCATATCCATGACTTGTGAGATCAAGTCATCGTGTTGACCTACATGCTAGTCTCTATGCATTAACATTATCCCTGAATGTTAATACTTGACTAGGAATGATTAAGAGTAGTGTTCTCTATATCATCTCATTATCGATTCAACCAATCGATTGATATAGATAAGAACCTACTACTCAAGGACGTTATTATACTTAGTTATTTGGCACCAATACAAGTAAATATAATAACCATGCTTTTATAAATAGGAATATGATACAATAAAGTCCATACAATAATCATCACATGATTGTCTCTAGGGCTTTCACTAACAACTGGTATAGGCACCTGATATGGTCTGTACCAGAAAATCAAGAGGGGTGGAAGTGGTGAATTCGGGAACTATGGGGCTTTAAGGAGGTAAAGGTTGTTGTTGTCTAGTAGGAAATAGAGAAGCCAAAGGAATGTCATCAGTAGAAGAAGTGGGGGAGGAAGATGAGGAAAGGTCAATAGGGGTGTGTGAAGAATCAGGAAGTGAAGTAGGTGTTGTGGCAAGGGTTAGTAATTCTTGAGGACAGGAGGTTTCTGTGGGGAGTAGGATGTTGAAAGGGGGAAAAGGATTCTGAATTGGTTTGGGTGGAGGAGGAAGAAAAGTAGGATCTATTAAAGGGAGAGCTTCCCTGGTTCTGCAAGGGTTATAATGTCGTCTTGTGGGAGTTCAGAGAGAACCTATGATGCAGAAGTGTAAATAATTCTTTGTGAGGTATTTTCAAGAATTGAACAAAGATAAATAAAGTAGAGGGTAGTGGGAAAAGGAGTAATTAATGATGAGGAGGGTCCTTGGTTGGAATTGGAGGTGGAAGCTGCCTAAATTTTTCTTCTCTTCTTCTGCTATTTTTTTTTTTGCTAAAGTTATTACAACAACAACATGCATCATGTCCACTACAAAATAAGTATGTTAGCATACATTTAAAAGCAAAGACAGTAAGTATACAGTGAAGTAGTGCTTACCTATGGGATGTGCTCCAGCTGATTTAATAGGAGATAGTCCGTAGTAAGATAATATGGGTTCTTGCAAAATTTCAGAAATCCTGAAGTATCTATTTTTTATCAAGGGTTCAATGAAAGAGAAATTAACATAAGACTTGATGGCTCTGAGCTCGGGGAGTCGGGGAAGAGCAGTTCTCTAGGTTAAAAAAAACTACATAACAGGATCTAAAGGAACATAAAAATATAGATCTTTCAAGCCCTTATGGGAAGTAGGCATGTCGATAAGAAATTGGCAATCTTGGCGTACCGTGAAGTAAAACACGTAGTGTCAGTCATTTTGAGTTGGTAAAAGCAAAGGAAAACATGAGGAGTTTGGGGGATGTTAAGGTGTTTGAAAACGATTAGGGTTCCGACAAGGATGCTGAGGAAGTTGGGTGTTAATTGGTTAATGGGGAGACCATAGTATACTAAGATGTCAAAAAGAGGTTTCGGGACAAGGAGGTAGAGGCCTCCTTTGAGTTGGCATGTGAAGAGGGTACTGGTGCCGGTCGGGGGTTGGTGGGGTCATTGGTGTGGGGGAGAATGATGGTGGTGAAGCCCTTGGAGATGTATTTGGGTTTATGGAGGAAGAAGGGTGGTTGAGGGTTAGTCAGATGGGGGTGATTTCGTACCAGGGAGTGTTGGAAGAAGAAGAGTCCATGGAGGGATACTGTTGTAGAAGGGTTGAAGGTGTCGAGGACGAAGGAAACTAGGGTTTAGGGTTTCTGGTAAAAGCGAAGTTTGAGTTAATGGTTAAGTGATGAGTGAAGCGGGGTCCTTTAAAGAAAATAAAAAGGAGAAGTGAATGTGATAGTGGATGAAGGGGGAAAAAATGAAATTAAGTGAGATTTTTTTGTATTTTTCTCAACCCTAATATTTTCTCCGAGGACATTGTTTTGCAAGGATCAATAATTTTGTCTAAGGCTTTTATGCCTAATGCAAGAACCTAAGAGCTAAATAATGGTTTCTTTTGCAGGGATCAATTATTTTATCTAAGGCTTTTGCGCCTAACATAAGAGATCAGAAGTTGACAAATTTTCTCAAGGCTCTCACATCTAATATAACAGTCTATGGGCTAGATAATTACATTCCCCCACGGGGACTATAATGGCAGCTATAATAGTAGGTAAAATTTCCTTAAGGCTCTACACCGAATGTAACAACCTATGAACTATTATATTCCCCCAAGGGAACTATAATGTCAGTTATAATGGCAAGTAAATTGCTAACATGCAATTTTGAGGCCCTGTGCCTACTATGAAAATTTGAGACCCTGAGCTTAGCATGCCAATTTGAGGCTCTGCCTAGTATGACAGTTTGAGGTTTTTTAGTAAAGGCAGTTTCATAGTACTTGTAAAACTTCACTCAACTATGTTCTTAAATTTTTTTGAAGAGGGCGAACTTATGATAGTTGTGGGGTTTTTTGGCTAAGGCAGAAGGCAGAAGAATTTTTTTCTTCAATAAAGGAAGTTTCAGAGTACTTGTAAAACTTCACTAGACTTCGCTCTTCAGTTTTACTAAAGAGGGAGAACTTATGATGGGTGTGGGATTTTTTAGCTAAGCCAGAAGGCAGAGATATTTGGTTTTTCATTAAGCAGTTTCAGAGTACTTGTAAAATTTCACTCTTCAGTTTTACTAAAGAGGGAGAAATTATGATGGGTGTGGATTTTTTTTGGCTAAGGCAGAAGGCAGAAGAATTTTGTTTTTCAATAAAGGTAGTTGTAAAACTTCACTCGACTTCGCTCTTTAGTTTTACTAAAGAGGGGGAACTTATGATGGGGTCGGGGTTTTCAGTCAGGATACTTAGTATATTCTTAGAGGGTATCAAACATAATATTTGATCAGTTAGAAGGTTTTTCGAGTTATGAGTATGATTCCGGGGTAGTCAGTATAATTCTCGGGAAGTATATGTGATGGCCGAACCGAGTAGGGGCAAGCAGAGTAGTTGTGTTTAGAGTTAGGTGTTGTGTTCGTAGAGTAGTATATGCATTTCCTGGTTGATATATGTAATTCCAAAGTAATATATGTAACGCCCGAGCCGAGTAGGGGCAAGTAGAGTAGTTGTGTTCAGAGTTAGGTATTGTGTTAGCAGAGTAGTATATGCATTTCCTTGTTGATATATGTAATTCCCGAGTAGCATATGTGACGCCCGAGCCGAGTAGGGGCAAGCAGAGTAGTTGTGTTCAGAGTTAGGTGTTGTATTGGCAGAGTAGTATATGCATTTTTTGATTGATATATGTAATCCTCGAGCAAAATATGTGACGCCCGAGCCGAGTTTGGGCAAGCAGAGTAGTTGTGTTCAAAGTTAGATGTTGTGTTAACAGAGTAGTATATGCATTTCCCAGTTGATATATGTAATTCCCGAGTATTATATGTTACGCTCGAGCCAAGTAGGGGCAAGCAGAGTAGTTGTGTTCAGAGTTAGGTGTTGTGTTGGCAGAGCAGTGTACGCATTTCCTGATTGATGTATGTAATTCTAGAGCAGTATATGTGATGCCCGAGCCGAGTAGGGGCAAGCAGAGTAGTTGTGTTCAGAGTTTAGTGTTGTATTGGTAGAGCAGTGTATGTATTTCCCGATTGATATATGTAATTCCCGAGTCATGTATGCAATTCCTGAGCGATATAGGTATTTCCTGTGCCAAGTAGGAAGAGGCAGTGCAGATGGTTCAAAGTGTACCTGTGAGAAGTTGGATAATCTGTGCTCTACCTATTCAGTCTATGTATCCCTGAGCAACCTGCGTAATTCCCAAGCAGTATGTATATTTCCCGAGCAATATGTTCGTTTTTTGAATGATGTATTGGGCAGAAAGGGGAATATGGGTATTTTTGGGTGCAAAAGGTGATGGGGAGGCTCTTAAATAATGAATATTATTAGTATGATATATTTTGTTTATTTGATTAATGATTGAAGGAAAAATAAGGGACACGTGGAGGGTGTAAAAGGAACTATTTTGAAAAGGAGCAAGAGAAACGGTTACATCTCGACAGGTTGGCAAGGGTATTAAAATAAATTTACTTCGAGCAGAGGCGGGATGAATCTCCTATAAAAGAGGCAAAGGTCGAAGGAAGCAGGGATGGTTTTTTCTTCGCTATTCATATTAGTGTCAGCCCTTAGTGTCAATTATGAGATGATTGATTAGGGATCATATGTATTGTATATCATTAATAACAGGCAAAGATTGATTATTATATTTACTTTAGGTGTGTGCCAGCTAAATAAATATAATAATTTCCTTGAATAGTAAGTTCTAATCTACAGTATATCAATTGGTAAAAATTGATTATGAGAAACTATAGAGAACACTATACTTAAACATTCCTAGTCAAGTATTGTATTAATAGACAAAGGGATATATTGATACATTGAGACTAGCATATAGGTCAATGGATGACTTGCTCGCAAGTCATGGATATGTGATATCACATTGACACATAGGTATATATATTGGAGAATATATGTACTGAATTTACCCGCCATGAGAAAGTGTTATGGATCGTTATATGAGTGTCATATACTTTCTCATGTGACTATTGGTATGAATAGTCCTTAGACCTGAAGTCACTATGGTTCCCTACATAAGGAGTTATGTACTTTGGTATCGTCTAACGTCACCCATAATAGGGTGCACTATAACGGCGAATCTTGGGCGATTAGCCAAAGCTAACTCAAGATATGGTATAATATGGATCTTGTCCCACTTTGTGACCAATGGGAGAATCATTTAGTTAAAAGGCCTAGTTAAATGATTAAAGTATGATACATTTTTGCATTTCTGTATTGTAGATCACCATGACATCAAATACATCGAACACACTCTCTCTACAATTTATCCTTGATAAGGACAAGCTCACTGGAGTTAATTTCCTGGACTGGTACAGGAACTTGAGGATAGTCCTCAAGCAAGAACGTAAACTGTACATCCTAGAGCAGTCCATTCCTAAACCACTCACCCCTATGGTCACTTGTGCTGACAAGGATGCTTATAAGAAGCATCAAGATGACGCATTGGATGTGTCATGTCTTATGCTTGCCACCATGACCTCCAAGCTTCAAAAGCAACATGAGAACATGGATGCCTATGGTATGGTTGAGCATCTAAAACAACTATATCAGGGACAAGCAAGGAACAAGAGATACGAAGTATGAAAGGCCTTATTTCAATGAAAAATGCAAGAAGAAACTCCCGTAGGCACTCATGTACTCAAGATGATTTGGTACGTTGAGAACCTACCGAGATTGGGATTTCCATTGGGCCAAGAGCTGGCCACTGACCTTGTTCTTCAGTCACTACCAGAAATCTATAGTCATTTTGTTATGAACTATAACATGAATAAAATTGACAAGCCTTTACCTGAGTTGTTGAGTATGTTACGAACTGTTGAACTCAACCTTAAGAAGGCAAAGCCTGGTACCATTTTGATGGTGAACAAAGGCAAAGGCAAAGGCAAGCAGAAGCCTAAAGGTAAGGGTAAGACCCAAGCCAAAGGCAAAGGAAAAGGCAAGGCAAATGCATTAAAACCTAAAGGAGGGGTGTCTAAGGAAGGGGAATGCTTCCACTGTGGTGAGACCAGGCATTGGAAGAGAAACTACAAGATATACCTGAAAGAGGTGAAAAGGAAGAGAAGTGAGACTTCTACCTCAGGTATACATGTTATCGAAGTCAATTTATCTATCTCGTCTTCTTGGGTATTAGATACCAATTGTGCTTCTCACATTTGTACCAATGTGTAGGGCCTTCGAAAGACTAGATCATTGACAAAGGGCGAAGTGGACCTATGGGTTGGCAATGGAGCAAAGGTTGCTGCCATCACTGTAGGGACATATAACTTATCTTTGCCCACTGGGCTTATCTTAGAACTAGAAGAATGTTGTTATGTGTCTGCCTTGACTAAAAATATTATCTCCGTTTCTTGTTTAGACAAGAAAGGTTTCTCATTTGTAATAAAGGACAAGTGTTGTTCTGTTAATTTAAATGATATGTTTTTTTTATAGTGCACACCTTGTGAATGGCCTCTATCTTCTAGATCTTCAAACCCCAGTCTATAAGATAAATACCAAACGGTTCAAATCTAATGATCTGAACCAAACATATCTATGGCATTATCGCCTGGGTCACATAAATGAGAGTCTCATATCCCATCTCCATAAGGATGGATTACTGGACTCATTTGATTTTGAATCATATGAGACATGCAAATCCTGTCTTCTAGGCAAGATGACCAAGACTCCATTTAGTGGACATGGCGAATGAGCTACTGATTTGTTATAACTCATACATACTGATGTATGTGGGCCTTTCAATGTAGCAGCTAGAGGAGGCTACCAGTACTTCATTACTTTTACTGATGATTTCAGTAGATATGGATATGTATATCTTATGAGACACAAATTTAAATCCTTTGAAAAGTTCAAAGAATTCAAGAATGAAGTACAAAATCAACTTGGTAAGAGTATAAAAGTGCTTTGATCAAATCGAGGTGGGGAATACCTTAGCCAAGATTTTTGTAACTATCTCGTTGAGTTTGGAATTAGATCTCAACTCACTCCTCCTGGAACACCACAGTGGAATGGTGTATCAGAAAGGAGAAATCATACATTATTAGATATGGTATGTGTTGGACTTTCCGAGCCGCAAAAACTGCTTTTTGCATTGCGGAAACCTCGGAAACCCCGGCCACGGATCCGTGCGAAGTATAAAATATAAAACTAACATGTATGTGTTTAATACCTTTAGATCTACTCTAGATCTACATGATAAGAAGTTACCCTCGATGCGACGCCCTTCACAAATCCTGCTCGTCCAAAAGGTTCGTCGGAACTCGAGAGTGTCAAGTGCACACTCCTCTATTGGTATCCACACAAGCAATAGGTGGAGAAAAATACCTTAGAGTGTGATAGCACCCTTTAGGAATTTTGGCCAAGGAGGTTGGGAGAGCTTGAGAGGGTGATCCAAGGAAGAAGATGAAGTTGTGTAACCCACCAAAATGAATACTCATCTAATGGCAATAGTGGGTGGCCACTTTTCTTGTGGGGGTTACATGCATGCATGTAACTCCTCCAAGAGCCAATGGCTCTTGGTCTCCCTCATGAGGTGGCACCACATGCTAAGTCAATGATGATGTGGAGCATCATCATTGGCCGGCCATGCCAAGTCATCATCATGACATGGCATTTGGTCAAGTCAAACTTGACATTTCATCTTCCCTCTCAAGTCAAGTCAAATTTGACCTCTTATCTCTCATGGTTGATCAAATCCAACCATTTGATTCAAGTCAATTTAATTTAATGAATCTCTATTCATTAATTTAAATTGATTTGATAAATCAAATCTAAATTAGACTCATTCAACACTTGAATCAAATTGGGTCCAACTCAATTAGTCTAATTAGGATTACTCTTAATCCAATTTGGTTCATCCCATGAACCTAATCCTCATGGTTCATCATATGAACCTAATCTCCATATAATTGCCCTTATGTGTGTGACCCTATAGGTTCTTGTAATATTGGCAATGTCCCTAAACCAATTTAGGAACATAAGCAATGAGCGGTATCTAGCAACACATCATTGCTACCCAGGTTACAAGAATGTTGAGCTCCAACATCACCTTTGTGACTACTAATTGTGACTCTCACATTATGTGACAATTTCCCTCTATCCTTGACATCTAGATTGACCAATTGAGGCATAGACCGTGTCCAGCTTCCTTACAGTGGAAGCAAGCACCTTCCTTGGCTACCCCTCCTTTAGGTTTAAGTTCTTTGTCTTTGCCCTTGGCTTGGGACTTTCCCTTACCTTTAGGCATGCCCTTGCCTTTCTTTTTGTGCACCATCAAAATGGTGTCAGATTTTCCCTTCTTAAGGTTAAGCTCAGCAGTTCTCAACATGCTGAGCATCTCAGACAGTGGCTTATCAATTTCATTCATGTTGTAATTCGTGACAAATTGATTGTAGGCTTGTGGCAAAGATTGAAAGATCAAGTCAGTGGCCAGCTCTTGGCCAAGGGGGAATCCCAACCTTTGTAGGTTTTCTACGTACCCAATCATCTTGAGTACATATGGACCTACGGGAGTCCCATCTTGCATTTTGGACCCAAATAATGCCTTAGAGACATCATATCTCTCATGCCTTGCTTGTCCTTGATATAGTTGACGAAGATGTCCAACCATTTCATAAGCATTCATGAACTCGTGTTGCTTCTGAAGCTCAGAGTTCATGGTCGCGAGCATTAGACATGACATATCTAATGCATCATCTTGATGCTTCTTATAAGCATCTTTGTCAGCTCGCGAGGCAGTGGCAGGAGGTGCCTCCGGAATGGGCTGCTCCAGGACGTACAACTTCCTTTCTTGGGTGAGAACAATTCTCAAGTTCCTGTACCAGTCCAGGAAATTTATTCCATTGAGCTTGTCCTTCTCAAGGACAGAACGCAGAGAGAGAGTGTTCGTGTTTGTCGACATAGTAATCTACAACATACAATACAGAGAATTAATATCATATTCCTTTTATCATTTAATTAGGCCTTTAATCAAATGATGCTCCCACTGAATTATAGGAATTTTGTAGAATCGAGTTATGGATGTTGTCAAACCACATTACTAGATTCATACAAACTAGCTATAATTCTTGCGGGAAAAGATCCACATCATACTAAGCCTTGAGTTAGCTTTGGCTAAATCTCCCAAGACTTAGTACGATCGGTGGGTAACACATTACCGATTACATCTCTATGCAACTCTTGTTTATAGGATCAAGACCCACATTTACAAAAGACCTTGAGTTAGCTTTGGCTAAATCGCCCAAGATTTAGTGTAAATGCGATCTTATCCTATCTTTCCAACGATTGGAATATGCCTATAGTTCTACTCGATCCAATTGAGTTAACTAGTTTTACTCAATCTAATTGAGCTTACTCTAACCCAAGTCGTGATAGGCGGGACCAAGATTGTCCCTCCGCACCCTACCAAGATAATATGTGTTGCCTTGCTTTGGCAAATTCAACAACTACAAATGATCGAGGTAGTGATGGGTATCAAGGACCTGGTAGGCATTTACGAGTTGATTCGATTAAGATCTAATCTAATCGTAATGTGTATCATATACGCATTAAGGCCTTTATTATCCTATATTAGCATGCATCACATACATACATACATTATTCTAGGATGCATCATATACATACAAGAAAATTATCCTAGCATGCATCATATACATACAAGTATTATTCTACTAGCTTGCATCACATACATACAAGCAAAATCAAATATATATATATATATATATATATATATATATATAACTGTGATGTAGTCATGGCCCTACTATGATCTTCTCAAGCCAATGAGAAGATCGGACGGTCAACCTAAGGCTAGCGGCTTTTCCAAGCGCTTCCTTTGACCGCCAAGTGTCGTCGACACCCTTCTCGTAACTTCTTCTACAAGTGGACTTTCCACCGCTCCATTTTGTATATTACAAATATGAAACTCGAGTTACATTCAAGTCTAAAACTATTTACAACTATAATTTCAAAAGAAGAGGTACGACGCGCAGGTCGCATACACTATACAACACGCACAACCACAAAAACGACATGCAGGCCATATTATGAATTACAACACATCATAATCCAATCAAATTGGGGTCATTGGGCCATGACAATAATATAATTATACATAATTCTAAATTATGTATTTTTACAGAAAATTTATATAATTTTTCCTATTTCTTTTCAATTTTATGAGTCACCTCTCCGTAACGGTCCCGCTAAGAGGTTTCCGGGCGCGATCGCGGGACAAGGCCCCTTTCGAGGATAGGGGCAGCGCCCCTACTCGCAAAATAAACTTTGCGAGTGTCCCTACTATGATCTTACAGAGACTTAAGTCTCTGTCCCAAAAACCTAAAGCGAGAACTCGCTGTTTCGGAGAGTTTTTCTCGTTGGTTGAAGCCGACAAGTGTCCCAACACTCGTTGCTTCGACTCTTCGAGAAAAATACCCAAAAATTCTTTAAAAATAGGAAATTTATAGAAACATAAAATTCTGTAATTTTTATATCTAATATAAAAATCACAAAAACGAAACACATACATGCTTCGCACGTGGCTCTGATACCACTGTTGGACTTTCCGAGCCGCAAAAACCGCTTTTTGCGTTGCGGAAACCTCGGAAGCCCCGACCACGGATCCGTGCGAAGTATAAAATATAAAACTAACATGTATGTGTTTAATACCTTTATATCTACTCTAGATCTACATGACAAGAAGTTACCCTCGATGTGACACCCTTCGCAAATCCCGCTCGTCCAAAAGGTTCGCCAGAACTCGAGAGTGTCAAGTGCACACTCCTCTATTGGTATCCACACAAGAAATAGGTGGAGAAAAATAGCTTAGAGTGTGCTAGAACCCTTTAGGAATTTTGGCCAAGGAGGTTGGTAGAGCTTGAGAGGGTGATCCAAGGAAGAAGATGAAGTTGTGTAACCCACCAAAATGAATACTCATCTAATGGAAATAGTGGGTGGCCACTTTTCTTAGGGGGGGTTACATGCATGCATGTAACTCCTCCAAGAGTCAATGGCTCTTGGTCTCCCTCATGAGGTGGCACCACATGCTAAGTCAATGATGATGTGGAGCATCATCATTGGCCGGCCATGCCAAGTCATCATCATGACATGACATTTGGTCAAGTCAAACTTGACCTTTCATCTTCCCTCTCAAGTCAAGTCAAACTTGACCTCTTATCTCCCATGGTTGATCAAATCCAACCATTTGATTCAAGTCAATTTAATTTAATGAATCTCTATTCATTAATTTAAATTGATTTGATGAATCAAATCTAAATTAGACTCATTCAACACTTGAATCAAATAGAGTCCAACTCAATTAGTCTAATTAGGATTACTCTTAATCCAATTTGGTTCATCCCATGAACCTAATCCTCATGGTTCATCATATGAACCTAATCTCCATTTAATTGCCCTCATGTGTGTGACCCTATAGGTTCTTGTAACATTGGCAATGTCCCTAAACCAATTTAGGAACATAAGCAATGAGTGGTATCTTGCAACACATCATTGCTACCCAAGTTACAAGAATGTTGAGCTCCAACATCACCTTTGTGACTACTAATTGTGACTCTCACAATATGTGACAATGTCCCTCTATCCTTGACATCTAGATTGACCAATTGAGGCATAGATGTGTCATCCCTGACAATCTATATCTTGAACTCCAAGTAGACTCACTCTAATCAAATGAGCTCAATATCTCATATTGACTCATTTGGGCATGGCCATGCACTTCGTGGTCTCACTCTATCAAGAATATCGATGTCTCCCCCGTCATATAGGAGGGATATATCTCATCTACATCACTCACATCCCTCCGCATAATTTATTACATACCCAGTAATCGCCTTTATAGTCCACCCATTTACGGGTGACGTTTGACGAAGCCAAAGTATGCAACTCCTTATGTAGGGAACCATGGTGACTTCATGTCTAAGGACTAATAGTCATACTAATAGCCACATGAGAAAGTATATGACACTCATATAACGATCCATGATACTTTCTCATGGCGGGTCATTCAGTATACATTCTCCAATGCATACCCATGTGTCAACTTGATATCTCATATCCATGACTTGTGAGATCAAGTCATCGTGTTGACCTACATGCTAGTCTCTACGCATTAACATTGTCCCTGAATGTTAATACTCGACTAGGAATGATTAAGAGTAGTGTTCTCTATATCATCTCATTATCGATTCAACACATCGATTGATATAGATAAGAACCTACTACTCAAGGGCATTATTATATTTAGTTATTTGGCACCAATACAAGTAAATATAATAACCATGCCTTTATAAATAGGAATATGATATAATAAAATTCATACAACAATCATCACATGATTGGCTCTAGGGCTTTCACTAACAGTATGATCCATGATGAGTCACACAAATCTTCCTTCTTTCTTTTGAGGATATGTTTTAGAGACGGCTGCTTTCACACTTAACCGCATCCCATCTAAGGCAGTCATAAAGACACCATATGCGATATAGACTGGGAAGAGTTTCAAGATGTCTTTTATGAAGATTTAGGGTTGTGAGGCTTATATTTGACTTCAAGTCTCCGACAAACTAGGCTCCAAATCAGACAAGTGCTACTTTGTAGGATATCCTAAGGAAACAAAAGAATATTACTTCTATAATCCCACACAAGGCAAAGTGTTTTTCACTAGAAATGGAGTATTTCTAGAAAAAGAGTTCATCTCTAGAAGAACTAGTGGGAGTAAAATACATCTTGAAGAAATTCAAGATAAAGATAGCACTGAGATGGAAATTGAACATGCACCACAAAGTGTTGTGGATGATGAGATTGTTACACAAGATGTTGTGGAGTAACAACCTGTTTGAGTAGACTAACCTCTTCACAGGTCTGATAGGATACATCGTCAGCCTGAGAGATATTCATTTCTCTTGTCTAACAATGATAACGTTATGCTTGTTGAGTTGAACGAGCCTACATCCTATCAGGAAGTTGTGATGAGCCCAGATTCTGAGAAATGGCTAGAGACCATGAGATCCGAAATAGAATCCATGTACACTAACCAAGTATGGACTTTGGTTGATCCACCTGAAGGGGTCAAACCCATTGGGTGTAAGTGGATCTTTAAGAGAAAGACTGACATGGATGGTCTTATGCATACCTATAAAGGGCGATTGGTAGCTAAAGGTTTCAAATAGATTCATGGTATTGACTATGATGAAACTTTTTTACCAGTTGCGATGCTTAAGTCCATTCAGATCATGCTTGCTATTGCAGCTTACCATGATTATGAGATCTGGAAAATGGATGTCAAAACTACGTTTCTAAATGGAAACCTCCTCGAGGATGCATACATAACACAACATGAGGATTTTGTAGATCCAAAGCATGCTAGCAAAGTATGCAAGCTGCAAAGGTCCATTTATGATTTAAAGCAAGCATCTAGAAACTGGAATCTTTTATTTGATAATGCGATCAAACAGTTTGGTTTCATCAAGGATGAAGATGAACCCTGTGTCTATAAGAGGGTTAGTGGGAGCATAGTTATCTTTCTTATCTTGTATGTTGATGACATACTTCTCATGGGATACGACATCCCTCTACTGCAATCTGTGAAGACTTGGCTTGGGAATTGTTTCTCAATGAAGGACTTAGATGAAGCAGCCTATATTTTAGGCATTAAGATCTATAGAGATAGATCTAAGAAATTTCTTGGCCTAAGTCAGAGTGCATATATTGACAAAGTGCTTAAACATTTTTCCATGCAGAATTCCAAGAAGGGATTTCTACCAATGTCACATGGTGTGAGCCTTTCGAAGGCTCAATGCCCTTCTTCTAAGGAAGAAAGGGAATGCATGGATCAGATCCCTTATGCATCTGCTATAAGATCTATTATGTACGTCATGTCATGCACTCGTCCTGATGTATCATATTCTTTAAGAATGACAAGTACGTACTAGTCAAATCTAGGTGATAGTCACTAGATAGCCGTCAAGAATATTCTTAAGTACTTGAGAAGAACTAAAGAATATTTCTTGATATTTGGAGGCAATGAGGAGCTCGTTATAAAGGGTTACAGCGATGCTAGCTTCCAAACGGACAAGGACAATTACATATGGCAGTCAGGGTATATTTTTGTTTAAATGGTGGTGCTGTGAGCTGGAAGAGTTCAAAGCAAGACACAATCGCGGATTCTACTATAGAGGCCGAGTATATTGTTGCTTCTGATGCGACAAAAGAGGTTGTTTGAATCAGAAAGTTTGTTTCTGAGCTTGGTGTAGTTCCTAGCATCATGATCCCTATAAAGCTTTATTGTGACAATAACGAGGCTATAGCACAGGCTAAGGAACTTCGTTCTCACCAGCGTTCCAAACATATATTACGGCGGTATCACCTCATTCGAGAGATCATCAATAGAGGAGATGTGCGGATATGCAGAGTAGATACTGATGCTAACATTGTGGATCCCTTGACCAAGGCTTTGGCACAAAGAAAGCTTGATGGTCACACTAGGTCATTGGGTCTTAGAGATTACAGTGATTGGCACTAATTCTAGTGGGAGATTGTTAGTGTCAACCCTTAGTGATAATCATGAGATGATTGATTAGGGATCATATGTATCGTATTTAATTAATAACAGGAAAAGATTGATTATTATATTTACTTTATGCGTGTACCAGCTAAATAAATATAATAATTTCCTTGAATAGTAGGTTCTAATCTATAGTATATCAATTGGTAGAATTGATTATGAGAAACTTTAGAGAACACTATACTTAAAGATTCCTAGTCAAGTATTGTAATAATAGACAAAGGGATATATTGATACATTGAGACTAGCATGTAGATCAATGGATGACTTGATCTCACAAGTCATGGATATGTGAGATCACATTGACACATGGGTATATATATTGGAGAATATATGTACTGAATTGACTGGCCATGAGAAAGTGTCATGGATCGTTATATGAGTGTCATATACTTTCTCATGTGACTATTGGTATGAATAGTCCTTAGACCTGAAGTCACTACGATTCCCTATATAAGGAGTTATGTACTTTGATATCGTCTAACGTCACCCGTAACAGGGTGCACTATAACGGCGATTGCTGAGTATGTAACGAATTATGCGAAGGGATGTGAGTAATGTAGATGGGATCTATCCCTCCCATATGATGGGAGTGATATCTTTGACCTCTTAATAGAGTATGACTACGAAATGCATGGTCATGCTCAAATGAGTCAATATGAGATATTGAGCTCATTTGTTTGAGTGAGTCTACTTGGGGATCAAGAACCATAAAGATCGATAAGGGGATAACACGGTCTATGCCTCATTGATCGATCTATGATATCAAGGATAGAAGGACACTGTCATACATGATAATAGTCACGGAAAGGTTGTCGGATCTTGACTTTCTTGTAGCTTGGATAGCAATGATGTATTGCTAGATGTCGCTCATTGCTTATGTATCTAAAATGGTTTTAGATACATTACCAATGCTATGAGAGCCTATAGGGTCACACACAAAGAACATATTTTGGAGAAGTGTTCATCTTAGTTTGACTAAATGAACCATTAGTTAATTGAATGGACTAGAATGAGTTAGACTCATTGCTTGGCCAAACTTGAGTTGGACTCAGATTGGTTTAACTTGAGTTAGACTCAAGTGAAATCAATTGAAGAAGGTAAGCATGATTAATGATGATTAATCATGCATGCAAATGGATTAATGCATGAAATGAGATTTAATGCTTAATGTTGCATGCAAAGGCATTATTGCATGCAAATTGGATTATTGCATTAACATTGCATGAAATGTGATTTCACATGCAATTGAAATTTGAGAAACCACCCTAAACGTTGCATGCAAAAGAAGGGTTAATGCAAAAGAATTAATCCATGAAGTGGGGTTTCATCCTCAAACGTTGCATGCATGAATGGGGTTAATGCATGAATTGGAATTTAATGCATGTAAATGTGGATTAATGCATGATAAAGGTGATTTGAGAAATCTCCTTAACGTGGAGATTAGATCTCAAGTGTTATGCTTGCATCCTATTGTGTGCCTTGCATCCCTATTTTTCCTTCTTCTTCTTTTATGGAGAACCTTGGTTTTGGTTGCTAGCACAACCAAAGGTGTTATCTCCATCTCCAAGATACAGTTTGTGTGGATACCTTAGAGATACGGTTGTCTTTACCGTATTAAGATCCGACTGTGTTTGGATTAGCGGGATTGCGAAGAGCTCGCATCGAAGGTATATTTCTTCTTCTAGATAAGATCTAGATTAAAGAAAATGATTTATATATTTTTTATGGATCTCTGGAGGGATCCAGTTTATTTTTGTTTCCACTGCAGTTGTGCGAAATATTCGCCCGCGATATTATGAATGTCATGATCCAAATTTTCTCTACAATTCGGTACCTTAAAAATCTCTTCACACTTCTTCTTCTACATTCTACTTTTTCATTCTTTCGTTTCCAACTTTAGCGTCGGAGGAGCCACGCCAGGAAGCCGATCCATCCCTAACATTCTTCTTTAAGGTGATAGATCTAGCTTTCAGTTCAAGGGTCTAAGGCGATCAGAAGAAATCCTCAAGAAGGGAGAATAAGATCTGAGCAGGCCAAAGAAGAGGACACCATCAAGGACTTTACAAACATGGATCCTAAAAGATATATTGAATACATGAATGTTTTAATTATGATAAATTAACTTCCTCTTTGAATTATGTTGATTTTCTTAGGAATAAGTTGATTAGGGTTGAGTTGATTAGTATTGGGTTTGAGTTGAATTAGGGTTTAATTTGATTAGGGTTGAATTAGAATTGAGTTAAGTAGAGTTGAATTAGAATTGAGTAAAGTAGAGTTGAATTAGTATTGAGTTAAGTTGAGTTGTTTAGAATTGAATTGATTAAGTTGAGTTGGCTAGAATTGAATTGATTAAGTTGAGTTGTGTTAATTTGATTGAGTTGATTAAATTGAGTTTAATCATCTCACCCAGTCTAGATTTACAAAACACGTTAATCCTATAGGTTTTGTGAGATGATGATTCATTTTTATATTGATTAAATTTAATGAAAAAATTTCAAAGTTTTTAAACTTGTGTTAGATTCAAGTTTAGCTTGAGCTAATCAAGTAGGTTTTTCCAAAATTGACTTCCAAGTAGTGGCGAGATATATGACCTTCTTGGATATCAGGTGGACCACTTCCTAAAACAAAGTCAATGAAGGAATCAAATACTTGACTCACTTTAGACTAAGTTTTGGTCTAACTAGTTAAAGACTTAGTGAGTTAGCTTTGGTTAGTTCCACTCAACTTAGTGCACCAGGTCATGGTGAGGCATATGGTCTTCTTTGGATATCAGGTGGACCACTTCCTAGACATGCACTTTGAAGAGCTTCTCTAACTTACTCAATTCACTTCGTCTTAGTACTAGGTTGTTCAAGTTTAAACTACTTTGTTTCCTATCTAGTCCATTCAAAATTAAGCAAGTAAAGTAAACTAAACATGCAAGAGTTTAACTTATTAAATAAACAAACAAAGTGTTAGCTCCCCCTAAGTGATAACTTAGTTGAGTTTTGTTCACTAAGTGAACTTGACTCTTAGGAACCCAAAATTGGTTTGGTTCAATTTGATTGACTAAGCTAGACTTAGGAATCCATGTTTGGACTCAACTCTTAGCATTTCAGCTAAGTAATGACATGTATGAAGATTTGGCCTTGTATCCGAGTCCGGGCTTGTTGTACATGGCTCGTTGAGATCCAAGCATCCTATTGAGATACTTGGAGCCCAAGGTGAACCTTTCCAACATTCTGGTGAGATCTCCTACTTGCCTTTTTAGAATTGAGTTCTCTTCCTCAAGTTTTGCAATTTGAGTTGAGTCTCTATCCTTACTTTGGCAAGTCGAAGTCTTCGAGTTAGCTTGCTCCTTAAGTATTTAGACTTCCTTAAAAAGTGAGTCGACTCGATTCTCAGACTTGGCTAATTTTCTTCTTAGGCATGCAATAATGTTATACAATTTATCTTCTAGGGGAAATGTTACCTCGTCTAGTCCTTCGGAAATGGATGTGGATCCATGGCTTCGCTCGGACTCGGACTCAGACTCGAACTTGGAACTTAATTCGGCCTCGAAACTTTATTCTGCCATGAATGCTACGAAGCTTCTCTTTGTTTCTTCCGCGTCCAACTCCTCTAAAGATGATTCACACCAAGTCACCTTGAGTTCCTTCTTCTTCTTTTCCTTTTTAGGCTTTTCTTTCTTTTTTAGATTTGTGCACTCCGACTTGTAGTGACCTTTCCCGTTGAACTTGTAACAAGTAACTTTTGATCTAGGTCTTGGCTTGTTGTCGATGACCTTTTTGGCATCTTTCTTCGAAATCACTTTTTCCGATTGAACATCTTTTGGACCATATTTATGCTTTCTTCTTCTCCGTTTAGGTCCGACTCTGACTCATCTTCAGACTCACTCTTTGTTTTCCTTTCATTTTTAATCAAACCCGCCACTAAAGCAATACCCTTCTCAGTTTGACTCGTAGAAAATTTCACCTAGTCTAATTAAGGAAAGATCCCTGGAGACCTTATCGCCATCGACGATGGATGTCCATAAGGCATTCCGAGGAAATTCCCTAAGGGTATACCTAATTATATCCCTATTTTCAATTTGATGACCTATTAGGTGGAGTCCATTTAGTATGTCTTTTATCCTAGTGTGGAGTTGACTCTCACTTTCATTTTCAAGCATTTTATAATTAAATAGTTTATTAAGTAGCATGTCTCTTTTAGCTATTCTAGTGTCATTAGTACCCTGTGTAATTCAATTAACTTATCCTAAAGTTCCTTAGAATTTTCAAATGGTCCGACTCTATTGAGATCTTCTTTGGTTAGTCCACATTGTAAGGTGTTAAGGGCCTTTTAATCGACTTGAGCTCATTTCTTTATGTCTGTGATCCATTTCTTCGGATCTAACAACTCTCCCCAAGTCATCTACCAAAGGGATGAATCTTTGCTAATTGAAAACCACACCACAAGGTCGGTTTTCAAAAAGCATTACATTTGTCTCTTCTAATAGGAAAAGTCCTCTCCATTAAAGAGAGGAGGGCGAACAGTGTTATATCCCTCTAAGTGTGACAAAAAATTTAATAATAAAAAATTACAGATTTTTTATTTTTCAAAAATATTCCTAGAGTTAAAAAATGGAGCAATATTATACTAGTGAAAAAAATGAACTTATACTAAAGCAAGATAAACAAGTACTAGAAGATTTATTCTAGTGCAAAAGCAAAGATTAAAACTAATGAAAAAATTAATCTAAGACAAGAATCATAAAATTAAGGAAATTTTTATTCACTCTCTTAGTGGTTGCACCAAAATCAGAGCGCCACAACTCTGATACCAATTGTAGGATCGTAGTGTTCCAAGAGAGGAGGGTGAATCTCGGAAGTTTTAAAAAATTTCTTTTAGATTTTAAAATAAAAGAGTAATTGCAGATGAAATATAAAATGTGACAATATGATTTTTACTTGGTTCACAATCCTAGCCTGGTTGCTACTCCAAGGTTCGTAGCTCTCCAAGAGCTACCTCGATGGGCAATTCACTAAAGAGCCCTCCGATTCAAAACTCTCGAACTCGGAGGGTGTCGCTTTTACAAAAATGAGGTTAAGGTAACAAGATACCTTTCCTCTAAAATTTAAGTACAATAAGCAACAAGTAATTACACAAAAATAAATATATCGACACTTGAAGTTTAGAGATGAGGCTTAAGGTGTCAGTCTAGCAGAGTGTTGGTGTATCAAAGCTTTTACAGGTGAGGGAAGATAACAACAACACTTGAACGTCTTAGCCAATATGTTTTCGGAGTTGGTCCACTATTACTTCTATAAGCCTCTTCTATTCGACTAGAACTCCCTCCAGTCGACTCCAAATCAGCAAGTCAATTGGTAATTGACCTTCCCAGTCGACTAGACTTGGTCCAATCGACTCCAGGTCACTTGGCTCCGCATCGGGAAATTTGTCTTTACAATCAACTAGACCTCCCCAGTCGACTGGAGCTCTTGCCATCATGGTCGCTAGATCTCCGATTGATTACCAACTTATCTTGCCAACTAGGTAACTAGTCGACTGGACAATACGTAGTCGATTGGACTTCATTCGACTAGAGTCCTTTCGGTAGACTGGTCCCCTACAAAACAAGATTAGCAAAACATACAATATGAAATGTAATGGCAATAGTAATACTACCTGATCTAGACTTCTTAGTCCCATGCGAACTATCAGTCAGATTGACACTTAGCTTTATCACTGTTGGTGCAATCAGTCCAGGTCACGATTGACCAGACTCAAGTTTGACTCTAGTGATGTTTTGATGTTTGACATGGAAGTTTGACATCGATGTTTGACATTGATGTCTGATATTATTTTGGGAAGATTGTTGGCACAATCGACCTGGGTCATGATTGACCGGACTTGAGTTTGACTCGAGGGGGATTTTAATGGTTGACTGGAGTTGACCATGGTAAGGAAAAGTCTAAGCATAGGTCTTGGCATGGAAAGTCCAAAATGGGTTGGCAAGGAAAAGTCCAAGCATGAGTCTTGGCAAGGAAAAGTCCAAGCATGGGTCTTGGCATGGAAAGTCCAACATGGGTTGGCAAGGGAAAGTCCAAGCTTGAGTCTTGGCATTCGAGAAGTCCAAGGGTTTTGATATTGGCGGCGTAAAGTCCAAGCGGGAGTCTTGGCAGCATAAGTCCAATGGTTGGCAGCGTAAAGTCCAAGCGAAGTCTTGGCAGCGTAAGTCCAATGTGCCTTGGCGATGTAGACACTGTTAACATGACATAGCCGATGAAAGCACCTGAAGGCTAGCATAATGGATCAACAAGTCATGGATGACTTGGAGGGATCCGAGAGGCATGAGGCTGAAGGAGGTGGCTAGAAGGCTTAGGTCTAGGCTACGGGTGGTCTAGCAAGTATGGGGGCACCATACTTGGGTTAAACCTCATGTTTGAGGTTAAAATCTCATGTTTGAGGTGTGTCAGTCGACTGGTGTCATATAGCAGTCGACTGGTGTGAGTCAACTAGGGTTTGACTGCGGTAATTAGCCTAGTAGTCGACTGTCATAGGTGGGCAGTCGACTGATTGGCCGAGCAGTCGACTGATCGTGTGATCAGTCGATTGGTGCTTGGTTTTTCGAGCACAGAATGGAGTCGAGACTCGACTCTGGGGGAAGCAGTTGAGTGAAGGCTCCATCAGTTGACTGATGGTAATGATCAGTCGACTGATGTCCTATTTGTTGGATTTTTCCAGCGTGGATTACACCGTTGTCTCACAGCAACAGTGTCATCAGTCGACTGATGGTCCCAAGCAGTCGACTGATCAGCGATTTCTAGCCCCGGCAGAAGCTTTAAATGGAGCTCATGGAGGAGGATTTCACCAAGGTTCTTTGAGGTGTTTTGGGGCGAGTTGCTGCTGCAATTCAAGGTCTCCAAGTGCTACTCGATCAACCTAGTAAGCAAGCATTCAAAAGAGTTTTGTGTAAAGTTTTCTTTGCATCTCTTGTTGTATTTATTTGTTGTATTTAGTTTATTGTTGTAAACTATTGTACGAGGTTTCTCCACCTCCGACTTGTGTCGAGAAGGAGTTATTGCATAGTGGTGTGTGATTGGCATCGCTAGAGCTCTTTAGAGCTCGATCCGTGGAGTAGAAACCGTTTGGTTCCAAACTATGTTAAATATTTGTGTTTGTGTATCTGTCTATTTCGTTATTGCATTATTTCTATTATTCCGCTGTGCACTAACAAAAATTGTAGGCGAACGCCAACGAATTCCATCTACGCAACGTATCGACGCTATTCAATCCCCCCCTCTAGCGGTCAACATTTCCCCAACAATTGATATCAGAGCCCGGGGCTCTTCTACGGACTAACCGCCGAGAGATAAGACAAAGACGCTAGAGGGTGAAGATGGAGTTGGAAGAACAACTAAGTTGGGACATCAACACACCAGTCCCGTACTCATTATATGGACGAGAAGGCTTCAATTCTTGGAAGAGAAGAATTGAAGATTTTATAATGATGAGAGACTTTGAGGAGTGGTCCATCTTAATGGATGGTTTTGAATATCCAAGATGACCAAAAGGTGGCTTCCTCAAAAAGAAGAGATGGAGTGAAGAGCAACTCCAACAATTTGAGAAAAATAAGAAGGTAGTCAAATTTATTTTTGATTTAATTCCTAATAACTTCTTGTGTAGCCTAGGTGATTGCATGGATGCCAAGGAGCTTTGGAGGGAATTGGCCAAGCTCCATGAAGACCCATCACCAGCTCAAGAAGAGGAGGCCAAAGATGAATCCTCATCCTCACAAGCAGGTGAGGAGTCAGAAGTTGAGAAGGAATCAACTTTCGGATCGGTGGAAGAAGTGGAAGAAGCATCCACTTCTAAGATTGAGGAGGAGAGACCATCTACTCCAGAGCAAGAGCAAGAGCAAGGAGATCCATCTACTTCCGGGATAAGTGATGAACAAGCTCAAGAGGCCCTAACCACCACCCTAGGTAACTCAAGCATGTCAATTAATAATAAAATTCATATAATATGTTTTGAGTGTAGGGAATTCGGACACTATAAGAGTAAGTATCCGAAAAGAGTAAGGAAAGATCCACCGGTGCCTAAGAGTCAAGAAAAGTCAAAGGATACCGGTGTCCCCACCAATAAGAGAAAGGAGCACATGGTGTACTTCAAATGCCGACCACCGGGTCATTACTGGAGTCAATGCCCAAAGGGGGAGAAGAAGACTCAAGAGGGGGCATCACATGTAGGGGGAGCTTCTAAAGCTAACCCTAAGGTATATTTTAGTAATGCTTCTTCTAATTTTAAGGTCAAGAAGCATGCTAGAAGTAATTTAAATAATCTTGCTATTGTTCATAAGGAGCATACTATTAGGAATAACAAATATTTTTGTCTAGGTGCTAAGAGTGTAAACCTTAGGAATAAGGAGAAATTTGGGACTAATGTCCCTAGAAAGACCTTGTCTAGAGAATCTATCAAGAAAATAGAAGATCACTTAGGCTTAAACCCTAAATGGACTAGGCATATGCCTAGGAAAAATAATGCCCAAAACCAAATGAAAAATCAAAAATTGGGCAATTAGAATTAGAGAATCAAGCCTTGAGGTCAAGGCTTGAAAAACTTGAGAAGACCCTCAAGATTATGCAAAATCAAATGCAAGGGTCAAATAGTCAAAAATCTAGGTCCAAGATTCGAGGTCTAGAGTCTAGGAGGCAAGGCTCATCTATGGGCAAGAAAGGCTTGAGCCACAACCGTAAGTCCAAGATAGATAAGCCTACCTACCATAGTGTTCCATTAGATTATGGAACACAAACTAGGTCTAGGAAGACCAAGGTCAATAGGGAAGTCATCCCTAGAGTTGACCAAGGTATGTGCCTAGTGGCTAGGGTTTCAAGGAAACCTAAGGAAGCCACTAAGAAGGTTGGAAGGGGAGTCACCCCTAGAGTCAACCTAGGTAAGACCAAAATGACCAAGGCTACCAAGCCAAGGAGGGTCATTAGGAAGGTATCTAGGGAGGTCATCCCTAAGAAATACCTAGTAAACCCTAGGAGCTCAAATAGGTTTTGGATTCCTAAGAGCGTGATTGATTCATGCTAGATGGGATTAGGGTGTGCTAACTTTAAATGGAAGGGTAGTTAACCTAACCATGGTAAAGGTGTCACTTTAGGTAATTTTCAAGGTTATGGATACCTTGGAAATAGGCTTGAATCATAATCCTAAAAGATTTTAGGATGTGCCAATATATTTTTGGAATTATGAAAAATCAATCAAATTGGCACAATTTAGGTTTAGAGGTTATAGTGTGCCATTTTGAGTTTTTGGCACACTTGGGAGAAAATTAGTATTATGGAAAAATATACTTAATTATATCAAATGGCAACAATGAAGGGTTTTGCTTATCGAGTCTGTGAGGGAAAACTTCGCTTCCCACTTCACCTCGGTAGTTTGTCCATGGCGATCCCTTCGATGTCCCCGGATTAAAAAAATTTAATCCTAGACAAAAGGGATTGTCAAAGCAACCAAGTCATTGTCGTGCTATTCGTTTAGAGAGGTCACTTGAACAAACTAGTTGTTGAAGCGACCATCCTCAATTCTACGAGTAGCCGCGGAATAGACGATGTCCAGATCGTCGGTTTTTGTATTAATGCTCGGGATCCAAGTATTATTTATCCATTTACAGATTTATAACATGCTTATAATTGAAAAACAAAAACAAGCAACAAACAAAAGAAGAAAGTAGAATAGGTATACCTCTCGATCTTCTAATGTATGACCTTCTTCCTTTTGGACGTCGTGTGGGCGACGATCCACCAAAAGTCGAAGCTCCTAGATGCCAAATCTTTCTTCCTTGCTCTTCCAAAGCAAGAGGAAGAATAGAAACAAGGTTTTTCTCCTCACTAGAAACAACCAACAAGGAACCAAACTTATCCTTGCCGCCGGCCAACTAGATGAAGGAGAAGATGGTGGAAAACAACCAAGACACCAAGGGAAGCCCTATATCTTGTTTCCACCACCTAAGGAGAGGGAAAAGGAAGCTTTTGGGTGCCAGCCAAGGCTGGAAAAGAGCTGGGAAGGGTGCTGGACGTTGGCCAAAAGAGGAAGAAGAAGAGAGAAAGAACCTTCCTTATTTGGTGCCACCCTTGCCTCCAAAACCTAATCCTAATCCTATCTCAAATAGGATTCCTTCTTGCCGCCCAAACCCTAGATCTCCTATCATGTAGTTCACGCCAAATCCCTTTGTCATCCTTTTATAGAGTTAGGGATAAGTCAGGAATTAATTGTAGGGAAATCTCGTATGCCAAATGGCATATGCGCAACGGAAAATAGGATCCCTTCCAAGTGATCCATGCGAAAGCAAACTCGTATAAAATAAATTTCTCTAAACCAAACCTATCTTATAGAAGAGGATTACCTTTGTTGCGTGCCCTTGTTAATCCCGCTTTTCCTTTCGGTTTGTTGGATCTTTAGCACGTTCAAGTGTCCGTGCCTCTATACGTATCCACACGAGCACGCTCTTGTCTCACAAAAGGAAAACTAGAAGAGCTCTCCTTTACTTCTTGCTAGAGAAGTCCCTAAAGGAGAGGAAGAGAGGGAAAAGGAGAAAGGAAGAAGAAGACTCCTCTTCTTGCTAGCCTACACTCACAAACCCACACAACTAAAGCTTCCACCAAGCTTTCTCACAACCACAACACCAAAAACTCCACTATGGCCGGCCACTCCATGGAGCCTTTTATAGGGTTGGAAAACCCTTCCACCTCCTTCACATTCAATGCAATCCATTGCATTGAGACACACTCAAAAAGGATTTGGCTTCCTTGTTTGGCCGGCCACTTAAGGAGACAAAACCATTTTGTTTCCTTCCACCTTAACTAGCTTAGGTGGATGCTTAGGTGGCATGCTTATGTGGCATTCTTATGTGGCATTCATGCATGTTGAATTAATCTTATTAATTCAATTAAGCTTATGTTATCATATTGAATTAATCTTATTAATTCAATTAAGCTTATGTTATCATATTGAATTAATCTTATTAAATCAATAAGGTAACATATTGAATTAATCTCATTAAATCAATTAGCTAGAATTCTCATTAAGCTTAAAGTCCAAAAACCATTTTGTACTTAAGCTTATTCCCATATTATTCTAGTCAAACTAGAATACTCTAATTCCTCTAATTATCATGCTCTTTGTGTGTGACCCTATAGGCTCTCATAACGTTGGCAGTGGACCTAAACTCTTTTAGATACACAAACAATGAGCGGCATCTAGCAATACATCATTGCTACCCAAGTTACGAGATAAGTCAAGATCCGACTAACCTTTCCGTGACTACTATAATATATGACCGTGTCCTTCTATCCTTGATATCAGATTGATCAATGAGGCATAGACCGTGTCAGCCTCGATCAATCTATGTGTTTCTTGATCCCTGAGTAAACTAACTCAAACAAATGAGCTCAATATCTCATATTGACTCATTCGAGCATGGCCATGCGTTTTAGTAGTTCTACTCAATCAAGGGGCCCACCGATATCACTCCCGTCATATGGAAGGGACAGATCCCATCTACATCACTCACATCCCTCCGCATAATTTGTTACATACCCAGTAATCGCCTTTATGGTCCACCCTGTTACGGGTGACGTTTGACGATACCAAAGTACATAACTCCTTATGTAGGGAACCGTAGTGACTTCAAGTCTAAGGACTATTCATACCAATAGTCACATGAGAAAGTTTATGACACTCATATAACGATCCATGAAACTTTCTCATGGCGGGTCAGTTCAGTATATATTCTCCAATATATACCCATGTGTCAACTTGATATCATATATCCATGACTTGTGAGATCAAGTCATCAATTGACCTACATGCTAGTCTTTATGTATTAATATTGCCCTTGCATATTAATACTGACTAGGAACATTTAGGAAAGTGTTCTCTCTGACCTCTCATAATCAATTCGCCAATTGATGTGTCAGAGATAAGAACCTACTTTTCTAGGGCATTATTATATTTAAATTAGCACAAGCAAGATGTAAATATAATAACCAATCCTTTGCCTTTATAGAATATGATACAAAATGTTCCCTATTCAACCATCACATGATTGGTTCTAGGGCTTTAACTAACAATCTCCCACTAGCACTAGTACCAATCACTATGATATCTAATACCTAGTGACCTAGTGTGACCATCATGCTTCCTCTGTGCCAAAGCCTTGGTCAATGGATCTGCGATGTTAGCTTCGCTTGATCTGATATCCTCACATCTCCTCTATCGATGATCTCTGATGAGATGGAAGCGCCGCAGATATGTGTTTGGTCCACGATGTGATCGAGGTTCCTTAGCTCGCGCAATAGCCCCATTGTTGTCACAAATAGAGGTCTATTGGATCCGCAATGTTAGGAACTACCCCAAGTTCATCGATGAACTTGCGGAGCCAAACAGACCTCCTTTCCGCATCGATGCAATATACTCATTGTTGTAGAATCAAGAATCGTGGTCCTACTTTGAACTCTTCCACCACGGCTCCACCATTCAGGCAAAACACGCACTCGATTGCGATCTATAGTCATCCTTGTCTGCTTGGAAGCTTGCATCATCGTAACCCTTTACGATTAGCTCCTCATTGCCTCCAAATATCGAAATATTCTTTCGCTCTTCGTAAGTATTTAAGAATATTTTTGATCGCTATCCGTGACTTTCACCGATCCGATCGTATCTACTCGCCATGCTCAAAGCATACGAGACGTCAGGACGAGTACAAAGCATGGCGTACATGATAGACCCTATAGCTGATGCATAAGGGATCTTATCCATGTGATCTCTCTCCTCCTTAGAAGAGGGACATTGAGTCTTCGAAAGACTCACACCATGTGATAAAGGCAGAAACCCTTTCTTAGAATTTTGCATAGCAAAACGATCTAGCACTTTATCAATGTATGTACTCTGACTTAGGCCAAGTAATCTTCTAGATCTATCTCTATAGATCTTGATGCCTAGAATATAGGCACTTCACCTAAGTCCTTCATCGAGAAACAATTCCCTAACCACATCTTCACAGATCCGGAGTGAGGGAATATCATTTCGATGAGAAGTATGTCATCTACATACAAGACAAGAAATACAACTGTGTTCTACTATTTCTCTTGTAGACACAAGGCTCATCTTCATTCTTGATGAAACCAAACTCTTTGATTGCATCATCGAATCAAGATTCCAGAGAGGCTTGCTTTAGTCCATAAATGGACTTTGCAGCTTGCATACCTTTCCAGGATGCTTTGGATCTCCAAAACCCTCAGGTTGTGTCATGTACACATCCTCGAGTAGCTTTCCATTCAGAAAAGCGGTTTTGACATCCATCTGCCAGATCTCATAATCATGGTAGGCTGTAATAGCAAGTGTGATCCGAATGGATTTAAGCATCGCAACTGGTGAAAAGGTTTCTTCATAGTCAATACCATGAATTTGTTTGAATCCTTTAGCCACCAATCTACCTTTATAGGTATGCTTATTACCATCCATGTCAGTCTTTACTTTAAAGACCCACTTACACCCAATGGGTTTTACCCCTTCAGGTGGATCAACCAAAGTCCATACTTGGTTAGTGTACATGGATTCCATTTCGGATCTCATGGCCTCTAGCCATTTCTCAGAATCTGGGCTCATCATAGCTTCTTGATAGGATGTAGGCTCGTCAAGATCGACAAGCAATACTTCACCGTTGTCAGTCAAGAGAAAAGAATATCTCTCGGGTTGACGACGGATCCTATTAGATCTACGAAGAGGTTGGTCTACTTGAACAGGTGTTTGCTCCACAACTCTTTGGGCAACAAATTCCTCATCCACAACACTTTGTGGTGCCTGTTCATTTTCCATCGAAGCCTTAGTGTTATCATCATCTTGAACTTCTTCAAGATGAATTTTACTCCCACAGCTACAGCAGCAACTTTTGCGCCATTGCCTACTCGTAGGTCCACTTCACCCTTTGCCATTATTCTACTATTTCTCAGTCCCTGCACATTAGTACAAATGTGAGATGCACATCCGGTATCTAATACCCATGTAGAAGAAATAGATAGATTAACTTCTATAACGTGTATACCTGAGGCAGAAGTCCCACTTCTCTTGTTCTTTACTTCCTCAAGGTAGACTTTGCAGTTCCGCTTCCAGTGTCCAGTCTCACCGCAATGGAAGCAGTCCCCTTCCTTAGGTACTTTACCTTTACCCTTTGAAGTGGATGAATTGGCCTTGCCTTTGGCTTGGGTCTTACCCTTGCCTTTGCGCTTACCTTTGTCCTTCTTGACCATTAGTACATTACTAACTTTCTTCTTGAGATTTGGTTCAGCAGTTCTTAACATGCTGAGAATCTCAGGCAAAGGTTTATCAATTTCATTCATGTTATAATTCATGACGAATTGATTGTATGCTTCCGGCAACGATTGCAGGATAACATCAGTTGCCAATTCTTGGCTCAGTGGAAAACCTAGTCTTTCAAGGTTCTCAACGTACCCAATCATTTTGAGTACGTGAGTTCCTACAGGTGTTCCTTCTTGCATCTTGCATGCAAAAAGAGCCTTAGACACTTCAAAACGCTCGTGCCTAGCTTGTCCTTGATATAGTTGTTTCAAATGCTCAACCATATCATAGGCATCCATGTTCTCATGTTGCTTCAAGCTCGAGTTCATGGTGGCAAGCATAAGGCATGACACATCTAATCCATCTTGATGCTTCTTATAAGCATCCTTTTCAAAGACGAGTGGCCGTAGGGGCGGGTATTTCAGGGGTAGCCTGCTCTAGGACATAGAGTTTGCGTTCTTGCTTGAGGATAATCCTCAAGTTCCTATCCCAGTCAAGAAAGTTTGCTCCATTGAGCTTGTCCTTCTCAAGGACAGATCGCAAGTTGAGGGGGTGTGTCGTGTTAGATGACATGGTGATCTACAACATTAAAATGCAAAGTTAAGTATCATACCTAAATCATTTAATTAGGCCTTTAATTAAATGAGGCTCTACTAAATTCTCATAGCTACTATTTAGCTATAAATTTATATGGGATAAAGATCCACATCATAATTGCCTTGAGTTAGCTTTGGCTAATCGCCCAAGACGTAGTATAATTAGGTAGGCAATCTTTTGCCAATTACATCTGATGTAACTCTTTAATAGCTTTGGTTAAGTTTTAGATTAGTTTAGTGTTTATTCCTAAACCAGCTTCCAGGCTGTGGCGAGGCACAGGGGCCTTCTTGGATATCGGAGCAACGACCACTTCTAAGACAAAGCTGATGTTCGGAAATCACACAAAACTAATGTTAACACTTATGTTCAAAGCTAATATATGCCTCTACTTTCTTAACCAATTAAGAAAACACTTAATTAAGTCTTAACTAAGACGAGATAGTGACATCACGATTGTCCACTCGCACCCCTCCAAGATAAAATGCATTGCTTTGCTTTGGCAAACCCAATAACAAATGATCGAGGAAGTAGTGAGTACCAACTTTGGTAGGCATATAGTTTAGACTTATTAAGAAATAAACATGTATCATATACATATTAGCATACATCACATATAAGCTAAACTAATCATGCATCACATACAAGCTAAACTAACATGCATCACATACATATTAAACTAACGTGTCATGGTTATGGCCCTTATTCTACAATCTTCTCAAGCCAATGAAAAGATTGATTGGTCAACCTAGGGATAGCATCTTCTCCTAAGTGCTTCCTTTTGGTTGTCTTGTGTGTTGACTTCCTCCTTGTAACCTCATCTTCCAATGGACCCTCCATCCTTGTTTTGTACATTACAAAAGGAGAAATACTCGAGTTACATTCGAGTCTAAAACTAATTTTACAACAAGAATATTAGGAGAAAGGCACGACACGCAGGCCGTATTAAGAATTACAACACACAATCACAAACTTTTTGGGACTAGGCCATAACCATGCACCATGTCATTTTAACTTTTAAAAGACATTGGATATTTTATTATGTTTGAAAATTTGCTAATGCAATTATCAACTCATAATAAAATTTATCCTACTTCTATATCACATATAAAATAGAGAAAACCTATTTTTATACGATCTTTCGCAAGTGGCTCTGATACCACTGTAGGGAAATCTCGTATGCCAAATGGCATATGCGCAACGGAAAATAGGATCCCTTCCAAGTGATCCATGCGAAAGCAAACTCGTATAAAATAAATTTCTCTAAACCAAACCTATCTTATAGGAGAGGATTACCTTTGTTGCGTGCCCTTGTTAATCCCGCTTTTCCTTTCGGTTTGTTGGATCTTTAGCACGTTCAAGTGTCCGTGCCTCTATATGTATCCACACGAGCACGCTCTTGTCTCACAAAAGGAAAACTAGAAGAGCTCTCCTTTACTTCTTGCTAGAGAAGTCCCTAAAGGAGAGGAAGAGAGGGAAAAGGAGAAAGGAAGAAGAAGACTCCTCTTCTTGCTAGCCTACACTCACAAACCCACACAACTAAAGCTTCCACCAAGCTTTCTCACAACCACAACACCAAAAACTCCCTATGGCCGGCCACTCCATGGAGCCTTTTATAGGGTTGGAAAAACCCTTCCACCTCCTTCACATTCAATGCAATCCATTGCATTGAGACACACTCAAAAAGGATTTGGCTTCCTTGTTTGGCCGGCCACTTAAGGAGACAAAACCATTTTGTTTCCTTCCACCTTAACTAGCTTAGGTGGATGCTTAGGTGGCATGCTTATGTGGCATGCTTATGTGGCATTCTTATGTGGCATTCATGCATGTTGAATTAATCTTATTAATTCAATTAAGCTTATGTTATCATATTGAATTAATCTTATTAATTCAATTAAGCTTATGTTATCATATTGAATTAATCTTATTAAATCAATAAGGTAACATATTGAATTAATCTCATTAAATCAATTAGCTAAAATTCTCATTAAGCTTAAAGTCCAAAACCATTTTGTACTTAAGCTTATTCCCAAATTATTCTAGTCAAACTAGAATACTCTAATTCCTCTAATTATCATGCTCTTTGTGTGTGACCCTATAGGCTCTCATAACGTTGGCAGTGGCCCTAAACTCTTTTAGATACACAAGCAATGAGCGGCATCTAGCAATACATCATTGCTACCCAAGTTACGAGATAAGTCAAGATCCGACTAACCTTTCCGTGACTACTATAATATATGACCGTGTCCTTCTATCCTTGATATCAGATTGATCAATGAGGCATAGACCGTGTCATCCTCGATTAATCTATGTGTTTCTTGATCCCTGAGTAAACTAACTCAAACAAATGAGCTCAATATCTCATATTGACTCATTCGAGCATGGCCATGCGTTTTAGTAGTTCTACTCAATCAAGGGGCCCACCGATATCACTCCCGTCATATGGAAGGGACAGATCCCATCTACATCACTCACATCCCTCCGCATAATTTGTTACATACCCAGTAATCGCCTTTATGGTCCACCCTGTTACGGGTGACGTTTGACGATACCAAAGTACATAACTCCTTATGTAGGGAATCGTAGTGACTTCAGGTCTAAGGACTATTCATACCAATAGTCACATGAGAAAGTTTATGACACTCATATAACGATCCATGAAACTTTCTCATGGCGGGTCAGTTCAGTATATATTCTCCAATATATACCCATGTGTCAACTTGATATCATATATCCATGACTTGTGAGATCAAGTCATCAATTGACCTACATGCTAGTCTTTATGTATTAATATTGCCCTTGCATATTAATACTCGACTAGGAACATTTAGGAAAGTGTTCTCTACAGCCTCTCATAATCAATTCTGCCAATTGATGTGCTGTAGATAAGAACCTACTTTTCTAGGGCATTATTATATTTAAATTAGCTGGCACAAGCAAGATGTAAATATAATAACCAATCCTTTGCCTTTATAGAATATGATACAAAATGTTCCCTATTCAACCATCACATGATTGGTTCTAGGGCTTTAACTAACATTAATCTCCTCCATTGGTTCTAGGGATTTAATCTCAACTGTCGCATCTAGAGATTTAATCTCAACCGTCGGTTCTTAGAGATTTAATCTCTACCAATGGATCTTTGAGTTTTGTTTCTATCCTTTGAATCTAAGCATCATGAGGTGTTAATAGGCCACATTAGGGACCATGAGGAGGAGTTGGGTCTTGGCCACTCATGGATGAAGCCCACATAAAGTCCGATCCACTAATGATGATCCAATCCACTAAAGGTTCATCATTGATCTACCTCACCAACCCCCATATGATAATATGGGCTCCATATATTATTTGTACATTTTCTCCCCGTGTTTAAGATCTCGAATGTCCGTCGATTAATTAATTTACTGACCATTAATTAATCAACATCTAACTCCTTGAGTAGTACCACTCAACATTTTCATCATGCCGGACCAAGTCCACCTGCAGGGTTTACATGATGAACCTTATGAGCTCCTCAAGGGGACATCATCATCCTAATATATAGGACACAGTTTCCTCCTATAATCAACGGCACGCCATATAAATAATATCATCTCCCAACTTACCGAGCCTATTGATTTAATCTATAAATCTCGCTCATTGGTAAATCAAAGAGATGACTACTAAGTATATGTGCTCGTTATTATATCGGGATTAAGAGCATGTACAAAATAATATCTGAGGTCCGATTTGATTATGTAGTCAGCAATAAATCGAATCACCTCTAAGTTGGTCCTGCTCAATACTCACAAAGTGCACTAGTGTGATTCTATGGTCGAGACAAACCAATACCAAATCACACTACAACCATTCCGATGGTTTGTCCAAAGCCATCTCGGTTGTGAGCCTTTACTTATACTTTTCAAGGGGTCGATAACATGATCTCCTGTGTGACACCACACACCATGTTATCTACAATGTAAAGTATTAGACAATATTGCATAACCATAAAAATATGCAAACAATGATCATGTTATTCTTATTTCAAAATAAAGATGTTCATACAAAAGATAGACTTTTCAGTATACATCTCTATAATCTTCCACTTATACTAAAAGACTATGTTGTCCTCAAAGTGTCATACATCTGATCCACATTCCCTCCACATGCCTATCAAAAGCTCTCGCGTGGAAGGGCCTTAGTGAAAGGATCTGCCAGGTTATCCTCTGATGCAATCTTGGCCACAGCAACTTCTCCTATCTTTACGATTTCTCGTATCAGGTGGTACTTGTGCTCTATGTGTTTACTAGCCTTATGGGCTTGTGGTCCCTTCGAGTTTGCAACTGCACCACTATTATCACAATAAATTGTGATAGTTCTGGTCAAACCAGGAATCACATCCAAGTCCATCAGGAAGTTCCTGAGCCATACAGCTTCTTTAGCCGCCTCAGAGGCCGCCACATACTCAGCTTCCATGGTGGAGTCCGCCACGCACTTCTACTTGACACTCCTCCATACAATGGCTCCACCTCCCAAAGTAAACACAAAACCTGAGGTAGACTTACTGTTATCCCTATCAGATTGGAAGTCGGAATTCGTGTAACCCACAGGGAGTAATTGGTCTTCCTAGTAAACCAGCATATAATCCCTAGTCCTTCTCAAGTACTTCAATATATGCTTTACCGCAATCCAATGTCCCTGTTCTGGATTACTCTGATATCTGCTGACCATGCCCATGGCAAAGCAGATATCTGGTCTCGTACAGAGCATCGCATACATGAGGCTTCCTACTGCTGAAGCATAAGGAACCGCCTTCATCTCCTCTATCTCCTCAGATGATCTAGGACACATCTCCTTAGATAAAGGAACTCCATGCCTGAAAGGTAGAAAACCCTTCTTGGAGTTCTGCATGCTAAAACACTCTATAATCGTGTCTATGTATGAAGCTTGGGATAAGCACAATATCCTTTTCCTGCAATCCCTTATAACCTTGATCCCAAGGATGTGTCCCACCTCTCCCAAGTCCTTCATATCAAACTGTTTGGACAATCATACCCTTATGTCCGATAACACCTTGATATTGTTTCTAATCAATAAAATGTCATCTACGTATAGTACAAGAAATACCACTACGTTTCCATCACATCTCTTGTATACACAAGACTCATTCAGACTTTGAATGAATCCATAAGACTGGATCACCTCATCAAAGCGGATGTTCCAAGACCTCGAAGCTTGCTTCAATCCATAAATGGACCGATTAAGCTTACACACAAGATGCTCTTTGCCTTTAGCAATGAATCCCTCTGGTTGCTTCATGTAGATGTTTTCCTCAAGACTTCCATTAAGGAAAGCTGTCTTGACATCCATCTGTCACACCTCATAATCCATATGAGCTGCTATGCATAAGAGAATCTGGATAGACTTAAGCATGGCTACCGACGAAAAGGTCTCCTCATAATCGATACCCTCTTTCTGAGTATACCCCTTCGCAATAAGCCTCACTTTGAAGGTCTCAACCTTCCCATCTATTCCTCTCTTTCTCTTGTAGATCCACTTGCATCCAATGGTTTTTACACGATTGGGTGGTTCTACTAGCTCCCAGACCTGATTTGAATCCATAGATTCAATCTCAGCATTCATTGCACTTTGCCAAGATATTACATCTTTATCTTGGATTGCCTCGTCATATGTCTAGGGATCAGGTTCATGTTCACCATGGACCAAATCAGAAGATTCTCCCAAGAACATGAATCTATCAGGCTGTCTCACAACCCTCCCACTATGGCGAGGTATCACCTGTGTATCCTCTGTGACACGCGGTGCAGTGACATATTGTATATTCTCTTGTACCGGCAGTACTAAAGAAGTGACTTCCCCTTTTAACTCCTCCAGAATAATTTTACTCTTGGGCTTGTGGCTCATCACATAGTCTTCCTCTAAAAATCTGGCGTTCGTGTTAATGATCACCCTCTGATCTCTAGGACTATAAAACAATCCACCCTTCGTTCCCCTGGGATAGCCAACAAACATGCATACTTCTGTACGAGGTTCCAACTTACCAGTATCTGCCTTCAACACATGTGTTGGACTCCCCCACATCCGAATATGTCTTAGACTAGGCTTTCGCCAAGTCCACAACTCTGTGGGAGTAGAAGGCACTGATTTAGATGGAACCAAGTTCAGAATGTACACCGCCATATCTAGAGCATATCCCTAGAATGAATCTGGCAAGTCAGAATAACTCATCATCGATCTAACCATCTCCATAAGCGTCCTATTCCTTCTTCCAATGTCCAATCTACTTACAAGTGAAGCACTTTCCTTTCAGCTTCTTCACTCCTCCCTGAGTACCTCCCACCGCCTTCGCTCCAGTTTGTTTCTTCTTCTTCTTGCCTTTCGGCTTAGAAGTAGAAACCTTCTGGGTCACCACGGCATGCACCTGAGCACTCTGACGAAATAGTCTCTCTGCCGCCTGGAGTTCTGTCAGAAATTCCACCAACGAATACAACCTCTTTTTCATGTTGTAGTTCAGGCGAAACTGCTCAAAACTCCTAGGTAGAGACTGGAGTATGATATCGACCTGGGTTTCCCCATCGATCTCAGCTCCTAGGACCTCCAGCTCATTCAAATGAGCCATCATCTTGAGAACATGATCCCTCATGGGTGTTCCCTCGACCATGGTGGTCATCATCAAGTTTCTCATGGCCTCTTGCCTTGTAGCCCGATTCTGGTGTCCGAAAAGCTCCTTGAGATTGAGCATCATATCATAAGCAGTGGACATGGCTTGATGCTGATGTTGCAGTACATTTGACATAGATGCCAAAATGTAACACCGTGCCATCTCATCGGCCTTGATCCACTTCTTATAGCTCTCTCTCTCCTTTTCCCCAGAATCATCTGCAGGCTTGGGAGGGCACTCTTCGAGGAGTACATATTTGTATTCCTCAGCAGTCAAGACAATGTCTAGATTCCTCTTCCAATCTACATAGTTGGGTCCAGTAAGTTTGTTCTCTTTCAGTATTACAGCAAGTGGGTTGAAAGTCATTTTAAAAGAAAACCTAAGAATCACATAAATCAAAACATTAGATTTCAAAAAATTATTGATTCCTCAAACAATAAAATTTTAAAAACAACCAACACCTCAAAACACCGAGAATATCGTATGCCATGATAGTGTGGACGTATACGAATTCTACATTTGTAAGAGGAGGTTTTACCCATTAATTTTACTATCTTGTCAACCTAACTTTTTGACAAGTAAAATTAATAGTTGGTTCCTCTTTGGCCCTACAAATAAAAGCAGTGACTCCGATGGGGAGGATACTTATATTTGTATCTAAGTGTTCACCATTACTCGGTACCAAGGTAATTATCTCGGGTTATGTTCCTTACGATGGGAAAGTACACACGCTCCTTAATAATTTTCTATAACCATATTCGACCTTGTGATCCGCAAACAAACCCATCCGATATGGAGGAAGGCACTCAGAGCCGACGCGCAAGTTTGTTTGCATCACTTGTCAAATCGTAATGGAGGTCATGGGAAATAATAAAATTTCCCTCTCCCACTTAGTAATTTGAAAATGAGGAATTTTCCTAGCCTACGACATGCATATCAAACAAAAAGCAATAAATATGAAAAATAAATTATTTTCCAACAATTATGGCTTTTGTCTTCAATATGACTCCCGTCGCATCGCCATCTCGTCCGCTCCTACTACGCCATGTACGAGCCATCCGGAGATCCGAGCCGAGACTAAAACCTATTTTAATTTACATCCATCGATCCTATACTCCAAGAGGGAGTGTACATGAAATCTAGATCGAAAGTAAAATAAAATAAAGAGTGGATAAACAATGTCGTATTTAATTTACAAAAACTAAATACTAGCCTCGTCAATCCCGAGGATTCAATAAAACAAATATTTACACACATACAATCACATACACACATATGGCCATAATAGTCGAATCTTATGCCTGCAACCAAAGGGTTAAACTACGAATATCCTACTATTATCCGACACATATAATATATGAAAAAGTGCATAAAAATTAATCGAATCCTAAACACACAAAACCAGAAACCTTTGCTCTGATACCACTTGAAGGTTTTGCCCGGAAGCTCTGATACCACTTGAAGGGTTTTGCTTATCGAGTCCGTGAGGGGAAACTTCGCTTCCCACTTCACCTCAGTATCTTGTCCATGGCGATCCCTTCGATGTCCCCGGATTAAAAAAAATTTAATCCTAGACAAAATGGATTGCCAAAGCAACCAAGTCATCATCGTGCTATTCGTTTAGAGAGGTCACTTGAACAAACTAGTTGTTCAAGCGACCATCCTCTATTCTACGATTAGTCGCGGAATAAACGATGTCCGGATCGCCGGTTTTTGTGTTTATGCTCGGGATCCAAGTATTATTTATCCATTTACAGACTTATAACATGCTTATAATTGAAAAACAAAAACAAGCAACAAACAAAAGAAGAAAGTAGAATAGGTATACCTCTCGATCTTCTAATGTATGACCTTCCTCCTTTTGGACGTCGTGTGGGCGACGATCCACTAAAAGTTGAAGCTCCTAGATGTCAAATCTTCCTTCCTTGCTCTTCCAAAGCAAGAGGAAGAATAGAAACAAGGTTTTTCTCCTCACTAGAAACAACCAACAAGGAACCAAACTTATCCTTGCCGTCGGCCAACTAGATGAAGGAGAAGATGGTGGAAAACAACCAAGACACCAAGGGAAGCCCTATATCTTATTTCCACCACCTAAGGAGAGGGAAAAGGAAGCTTTTGGGCACTGTCCAAGGCTGGAAAAGAGCTGGGAAGGGTGCTGGACGTTGGCCAAAAGAGGAAGAAGAAGAGAGAAAGAACCTTCCTTATTTGGTGCCACCCTTGCCTCCAAAACCTAATCCTAATCCTATCTCAAATAGGATTCCTTCTTGCCGCCCAAACCCTAGCTCTCCTATCATGTAGTTCACGCCAAATCCCTTTGCCATCCTTTTATAGAGTTAGGGATAAGTCATGAATTAATTTCCTCCATTGGTTCTAGGGATTTAATCTCAACCGTCGGATCTAGAGATTTAATCTCAACCGTTGGTTCTTAGAGATTTAATCTCTACCAATGGATCTTTGAGTTTTGTTTCTATCCTTTGGATCTAAGCATCATGAGGTGTTAATAGGCTACATTAGGGACCATGAGGAGGAGTTGGGTCTTGGCCACCCATGGATCAAGCCCACATAAAGTCCGATCCACTAATGATGATCCAATCCACTAAAGGTTCATCATTGATCTACCTCACCAACCCCCATATGATAATATGTGCTCCATATATTATTTGTATATTTTCTCCCCGTGTTTAAGATCTCGAATATCCATCGATTAATTAATTTATCGACCATTAATTAATCAACATCTAACTCCTTGAGTAGTACCACTCAACCTTTTCATCATGCCGGACCAAGTCCACCTGCAGGGTTTACATGATGAACCTTATGAGCTCCTCAAGGGGACATCATCATCCTAATATATAGGTCACGGTTTCCTCCTATAATCAACGGCACACCATATAAATAATATCATCTCCCAACTTACCGAGCCTATCGATTTAATCTATAAATCTCGCCCATTGGTAAATCAAAGAGATGAGTACTAAGTATATGTGCCCGTTATTATATCGGGATTAAGAGCATGTACTAAATAATATCTGAGGTTCGATTCCATTATGTAATCAGCAATAAATCGAATCACCTCTAAGTCGGTCTTGCTCAATACACACAAAGTGCACTAGTGTGATTCTATGGTCAAGACAAACCAATACCAAATCACACTACAACCATTCCGATGGTTTGTCCAAAGCCATCTCGGTTGTGAGCCTTTACTTATACTTTTCAAGGGGTCGATAACATGATCTCTTGTGTGACACCACACACCTTGTTATCTACAATGTAAAGTATTAGACAATATTGCATAACCATAAAAATATGCAAACAATGATCATGTGATTCTTATTTCAAAATAAAGATGTTCATACAAAAGATAGACTTTTCAGTATACATCCCTACAAACAAATATTAAAATTTGGGTATTATTATACCTATACATTCTATTTGTCATGCTTGATTTGTCATATAACATGTCATGACATCATATCTATTTTTAATCATTTAAAATGTCATGATCATGCTTAGGGTTAGGTTAAATGTCATGTATGCTTAAATTGTATCATATGTCATGACATCATGATCATTGGACATGTTTACTTATGCTATTATTTATGCCATTATCATTCATGCATTTAATTTGATTAAAATTGATTTAAGGACAATGGCATGACTTGGAGTCCCATTTATAAGGGAATCAAGTAGGGTTGCCTTAGAAAAATGCATGAAACTCTAGATTAGGATGAACAAAACTCACATCTCACATCACATTGACTTGTATGTGTTTTTATACACCCTAGATATATGTGAGATGCTAGGATATGAGTTAAGTTCAAGGTGCATAGTTTTTGCATCTAGGTGAACCTAAACTCATCTTATCTTAAAGGTGGATCATTGAGAAAGTTTTTATACAAGTCATGTACATTGAGCCCAAGGAACATGATCCAATATAGGTTTTCAAAAATATTTTAAAATCATTTTAGAAAACCTTGGTGAAGTCTATCTTTTGATAGCAATCACCATTGATGAAGTTGATACAAAGTAGGGTGAAAATATTGAAAATTTCAATGGTTTTAAACTTTGTGTCAATTTCACTATTTTATGGGTAAAATAATTTTCAAATATTTTTCACCCATTGTATTGGTCATAAGTATTATACGTATGAATTTTCATGATTTTTTAAAATACGTATAATTATTTATGAATTTCTAAAATCCATTTCTGATAATTGAAATTCAGAAATTTTGATTATCGATCATTGCTCTTGGTGGTGTCAATCGATGGAGACTGCAATGATCGATCTACGATAGAGTCAATGTCGGTGATTTCGAGAAAAACAAGGATGTTTAATCCGTGTTCAGCTATGGTAAAGGTCTCTAACCACTCCTAACCCTAGGATATGCTTTGGGAAGCATTATAAAGGGTGAAAATCCATTAGATATGAATTAAGAGAGGTGTTAGGGGTATGTATCAATTTTAAGGTGTGGAGAGTTCATGTTTAAACTTTGAACCTTTTTTTTTATGGTTTAGAGTTCCTATTGGCTTAGGGACTTCCCAAGGACATTGTTGGTGCAATGGTCAAGGGGGAGCAAGCCTTTAGGGGGAGGTATCCATCATAGGATGATGGATGGTATTTTTCCTCATGAGGGGGAAAATGGGATTTTGAGATACCCAATTTGGAAATTGGGAGAGTGTATAGGATTGCCTCTCTTGAGTGATATGAGACTTATCACTAGGAAGATGGTAGGCATCCTAGGTAATTTTGGACCAAGGGGGAGATTGTAAGATCTCATTGGGACATGAGACATTGACCTTGTTGGACTTTCCGAGCCGCAAAAACCGCTTTTTGCGTTGCGGAAACCTCGGAAGCCCAACCACGGATCCGTGCGAAGATATATAAAATAAAACATGTATGTGTTTAAAGATCCTAGATCTACCTTAGATCTACAAGATGAGAGCATTACCCTCGTAGCGACGCCCTTCGCTTATCCTGCTCGTCCAAAAGCTTTGCCAAAACTCAAGAGTGTAAAGTGTACACTCCTCTATTGGTATCCACACGGATAAATGGTGGAGAAACACAACCTAGAGTGTGCTAGCACCCCTTGGAAGTTTCGGACAAGGTAGAGGATTGGGAGAGAAAGCTTGAGAGGAAGAGCAAGGAAGAAGATGAAGTTAGAGTTACACCCAAAATGAATTCACTTCATCAAGTAAAGTGGTCGGCCACTTCAATGGGTTGGGGTTACATGCATGCATGTAACTCCAAGAGCCAATGGCTCTTGGTCTTCCTCATGAGGTGGCACCCCATGAAAAGTCCATGATGATGTGGATCACCATCATTGGCCGGCCCCTATGCCAAGTCACCATGACATGGCAAATGGTCAAGTCAAAATTGACCATTCATCTTCCCTCTCAAGTCAAGTCAAACTTGACCTCTTATCTCCCATGGTTAATCAAATCTAACCACTTGATTCAAGTCAATTTGATATAATGAATCCTTATTCATTAATTTAAATTGACTCAATGAATCAAATCTAAATTAGACTCATTCAACACTTGAATCAAATTGAGTCTAACTCAATTAGTCTAATTTGGATTACTCTTAATCCAATTTGGTTCATCTCATGAACCTAATCCTCATGGTTCATCATATGAACCTAATCTCCATCTAATTGCCCTTTGTGTGTGACCCTATAGGTTCTTGTAACGTTGGCAATGCTCCTAAACCGATTTAGGAACATAAGCAATGAGCGGTATCTAGCAACACATCATTGCTACCCAAGTTACAAGAATGTTGAGATCCAACATCACCTTTGTGACTACTAATTGTGACTCTCATAATATGTGACAATGTCCCTTTATCCATGACATCTAGATTGACCAATTGAGTCATAGACCGTGTCATCCTCAGTAAAATCTATATCTTGAACTCCAAGTAGACTCACTCTAATCAAATGAGCTCAATATCTCATATTGACTCATTTGGGCATCGCCATGCACTTCGTGGTCTCACTCTATCAAGAATAACGATGTCACTCCCGTCATATAGGAGAGATAGATCCCATCTACATCACTCACATCCCTCCGCATAATTTGTTACATACCCAGTAATCGCCTTTATAGTCCACCCATTTACGGGTGACATTTGATGAAGCCAAAGTATGCAACTCCTTATGTAGGGAACTATGGTGACTTCGGGTCTAAGGACTAATAGTCATACTAATAGCCACATGAGAAAGTATATGACACTCATATAATGATTCATGATACTTTCTCATGGCAGGTCATTCAGTATACATTCTCCAATGCATACCCATGTGTCAACTTGATATCTCATATCCATGACTTGTGAGATCAAGTCATCATGTTGACCTACATGCTAGTCTCTACGCATTAACATTGTCCCTGAATGTTAATACTTGACTAGGAATGATTAAGAATAGTGTTCTCTATATCATCTCATTATCGATTCAACCAATCGATTGATATAGATAAGAACCTACTACTCAAGGGCGCTATTATACTTAGTTATTTGGTACCAATACAAGTAATTATAATAACCATGCCTTTATTAATTGGAAAATGATACAATAATTTCCATACAACAATCATCACATGATTGACTCTAGGGCTTTCACTAACAATCTTCCACTAGCACTAGTGTCAATCACCGTAGTATCTAATACCCAATGACCTAGTGTGACCATCATGCTTTTTCTATGCCAAAGCCTTGGTCAAGGGATCTGCGATGTTAGCCTCTGTTGGTACTCTGCAAATCTTCACATCTCCTCTATCGATAATCTCTCGAATGTGATGGAAGCGTCGTAGTATGAGTTTGGTCCGCTGGTGTGAGCGAGGTTCCTTAGTCTGCGCAATCGCTCCATTGTTGTCACAATAGAGCTCTATGGGATCTGCTATGCTAGGAACCACCCCAAGCTCAGTAATGAACTTGCAGATCCAAACTGCCTCCTTTGCTGTCTCAGATGCAGCGATATACTCGGCTTCTATTGTAGAATTAGCAACTGTGTCTTGTTTCGAACTCTTCTAGCTCACAGCGCCACCATTCAAGCAAAACACGAACCCTGACTGCAATCTATAATCATCCTGGTCAGTTTGGAAGCTAGAATCATTGTAACCCTTGACAGCTAGCTCCTCATCGCCTCCAAATATCAAGAAATATTCTTTAGTCCTTCTCAAGTACTAAAGAATATTCTTGACTGTTATCCAGTGACGCTCACCTGGATCTGACTGGTATCTACTCGTCATGCTCAAAGCATACGAGACATCAGGATGAGTACATAGCATGGCGTACATGATAGATCCTATAGCAGATGCATAAGGGATCTTATCCATGCGGTCTCTCTCCTCTCTAGAAGAGGGACTTTGAGTCTTCGAAAGACTCACACCATGTGACATCGACAGAAGTCCCTTCTTGGAATTCTGCATGGCAAATCGTAGTAATATCGTGTCAATATATGTACTCTGACTTAGGCCAAGCAATCTCTTAGATCTATCTCTATAGATCTTGATTCCTAGAATACAGGTTGCTTCGCTTATGTCCTTCATTGAGAAGCACGTCCCCAGCCAAGTCTTCACAGACTTTAGCGAAGGGATGTCATTCCCAATGAGTAGTATGTCATCCACATACAATACAAGGAAGACAACTATGTTCCCATTAACCATCTTGTAGACACAGGGTTCATCTTCATTCTTGATGAAACCAAACTATTTGATCGCATCATTGAATCAAAGATTCCAGCTCCGAGAAGCTTGCTTTAGCCCATAAATGGACCTTTGCAGCTTGCATACTTTACCAGTATGTTGTGGATCCACAAACGCCTCAGGTTGTGTCATGTACACATCCTCGAGCAAGTTTCCATTCAGAAACGTGGTTTTGACATCCATCTGCCAGATCTCATAATCGTGGTATGCTGCAATAGCAAGCATGATCCAAATGGACTTAAACATCGCCACTGGAGAAAAGGTTTCATCATAATCAATACCATGAATTTGCTTGAAACCTTTAACCACTAATTGGCCCTTATAGGTATGCGTAAGTCCATCCATGTCAGTCTTTCTCTTAATGACCCACTTATACCAAATGGGTTTGACCCCTTCAGGTGGATTAACCAAAGTCCATACTTGGTTGGTGTACATGGATTCCATCTCAGATATCATGGCCTCTAGCCATTTCTCAGAGTCTGGGCTCATCACAGCCTCCTGATAGGAGGTAGGCTCATTCTCAATGAGCATAACATCATCATGGTCAGACAAGAGAAATGAATATCTCACAGGCTGACGACGTACCCTATCAGACCTGCGAAGAGGTAGGTCTACCTGAACAGGTGGTTGTTCCAAAACTCTTTGTGCAACAACCTCATCACCCACAACACTTTATGGTTCCTATTCAACCTTCATCAAGGCCTCAGTTCTATGGTCATTATCTTGAATTTCTTCAAGATCGAACGTACTCCCACTAGTTTTTTTAGAAACAAAATTCCTTTCTAGAAAAACCCCAGTCTTTGCCACAAACACTTTGTGTTGACTGGGAATGTAGAAGTAATATCCCTTCGTGTCCTTGGGTTATCCAACAAAATAGCACCTATCGGATTTGGGTCCCAGTTTGTCTGAGACTTGACGTCGAACGTAAGCCTCACAACCCCAAATCCTCATGAAAGACATCTTGGGATTTCTCCCTATCCATATCGTATATGGTGTCTTTATCACAGCATTGGATGGTATACAGTTAAGTGTTAAGGTTGCTGTGTCTAGAGCATATCCCCAAAAGGATATAGGAAGATCTGTGTGACTCATCATAGATTGTACCATATCTAATAGGGTACGATTCCTCCTTTCGGATACATCATTTCATTATGGTGTTCTAGGAGAAGTTAGTTGGGATAGAATCCCACACTCAGCTAAATAGTCACGAAACTCATGGCTAAGGTATTCACCACCTTGATCTGATCGAAGTATCTTAATACTCTTGCCAAGTTGGTTTTGTACTTCATTCTTGAATTCTTTGAACTTTTCAAAAGATTCTGATTTATGTGTCATGAGATACACATAACTATATCTACTGAAGTCATCAATAAATGTAATGAAGTACCTGTAACCACCTCTAGCAGCAACATTGAAAGGGCCACATACATCACTATGTATAAGTCCTAACAAGTATGTTGCTCTTTCACTGTGTCCACTAAAGGGAGTCTTGGTCATCTTGCCTAAAAGGCAAGACTCGCATGTCTCATATAATTCAAAATCAAATGAGTCTAGCAGCCCATCCTTATGGAGTTGAGATAAGCGACTCTCATTTATGTGACCTAAGCGACAATGCCAGAGATAGGTTTGGTTCAACTCATTTGACTTGAACCTTTTGGTACTTATGTTATAGATGGGGCTCTCTAAGTCTAGAAAGTAGAGTCCGTTCATTAGAGGTGCACTACAATAGAACATATCATTTAAATAAACTTAACAACATTTGTTCTTTATTATAAATGTAAATCCTTTCTTGTCCAAACAAGAAACTGAAATTATGTTCTTAGTTGAAGCAAGCACATAATAACATTCATCTAGTTCTAGTACAAGCCCAGTGGGCAGAGATAGATCATAAGTTCCTACAGCAACAGCAACAACTCTTGCTCCATTGTCTACTCGTATGTCCACCTTGCCCATTGTCAATGCCTTGCTATTTCTCACTGCCTGAACATTGGTACATATGTGAGATGCACATCCGATATCTAATACCCATGATGAAGAAATAGATAGATTGACTTCTATAACATTTATACCTGAAGTAGAAGTCTCACTTCTCTTCTTCTTAAGATCTTCTAGGAATGCTTTGCACTTACGCTTCCAGTGTCCAACTTCCTTGCAGTGGAAGCAAGCCCCTTCCTTGGTCACCCCTCCTTTAGGTTTCAGTTCTTTGCCTTTGCCCTTGGCTTGAGACTTTCCCTTACCTTTAGGCTTGCCCTTGCCTTTCTTCTTTTGCACCATCAAAATGGAGTCAGATTTTCCCTTCTTAAGGTTGAGCTCAGCAGTTCTCAACATGCTGAGCATCTCAGGCAGTGGCTTATCAATTTCATTCATGTTGTAATTCATGACAAATTGATTGTAGCTTTGTGGCAAAGATCAAGGCTGGCCACCATGGCCATGTGGGAATCCCAATCTCTATAGGATTTCTACGTACCCAATCATCTTGAGTACATATGGACCTACGGGAGTCCCATCTTGCATTTTGGACCCAAACAATGCCTTAGAGACTTCATATCTCAAGTGCCTTGCTTGTCCTTGATATAGTTGACGAAGATGTACAACCATATCATATGCATTCATGAACTCGTGTTGCTTCTGAAGCTCAGAGTTCATGGTTGTAAGCATTAGACATAACACATCTAATGCATCATCTTGATGCTTCTTGTAAGCATCTTTGTCAGCTCGCGAGGCAATGGCAGGAGGTGCCTCCGGAATGGGCTGCTCCAGGATGTACAGTTTCTTTTCTTGGGTGAGAACGATTCTCAGGTTTCTATACCAGTCCAGGAAATTTGCTCCATTGAGCTTGTCCTTCTCAAGGACAGAACGTAGAGAGAGAATATTCGTGTTTATCGACATAGTTATCTACAACATACACAATGTAGAAAATTAATATCATATTTCTTTTATCATTTAATTAGGCCTTTAATCAAATGATGCTCCCACTGAATTATAGGAATTTTGTATAATCGAGTTATGGATGTAGTCAAACCACATTACTAGATTCATACAAACTAACTATAATTCCTGCGAGACAAGATCCACATCATACTAAGCCTTGAGTTAGCTTTGGCTAAATCGCCCAAGACTTAGTATGATCGGTGGGTAACACATTACCGATTACATCTCTATGCAACTCTTGTTTATAGGATCAAGACCCACATTTACAAAAGACCTTGAGTTAGCTTTGGCTAAATCGCCCAAGATTTAGTGTAAATGCGATCTTATCCTATCTTTCCAACGGTTGGAATATGCCTATAGTTCTACTCGATCCAATTGAGTTAACTAGTTTTACTCAATCTAATTGAGCTTACTCTGACCTAAGCCGTGATAGACAAGACCAAGATTGTCCCTCCGCACCCTACCAAGATAATATGCATTGCTTTGCTTTGGCAGATTCAACAACTACAAATGATCGAGGTAGTGATGGGTATCAAGGACTTGGTAGGAATTTTCGAGTTGATTCAATTAAGATCTAATCTAATCGTAATGTGTATCATATACGCATTAAGACCTTTATTATCCTACACTAGCTTGCATCACATACATACAAGCATTATTCTATCATGCATCATATACATACAAAAAAAATATTCTAGCATGCATCATATACATACAAGCATTATTCTACTAGCATGCATCACATACATACAAGCATAACAAATATATATATATATATATATATATATATATATATATATATATATATAAATTAATTATGATTAGGTCATGGCCCTACTATGATCTTCTCAAGCCAATGAGAAGATCGGATGGTCAACCTAGGGTTAGCGGCTTCTCTAAGCACCTCCTTTGATCGTCATGTGTCGTCTGCACCCTTCTCGTAACTCCGTCTAGAAGTGGACCTTCCATCACTTCATTTTGTACATTACAAACATGAAACTCGAGTTACATTTGAGTCTAAAACTATTTAGAACTAGAATTTTAAAAAGAAGAGACACGACGCGCAAGTTGCATACCCTATAAAACAAGCACAATCACAAAAATGGCACGTTGGCCGTATTATGAATTACAACACATTAACATCCAATCATATTGGGGTTCTTGGGCCATGACCATCAAATAATTATACATAATTCTAAATTATATATTTTACAGAAAATTTCTAAAAATTTCTTATTTTTTTTCAATTTTATGAGTCACCTCTCCGTAACGGTCCCGCTAAGTGGTTTTCGGGCGCGATCACGGGACAAGGCCCCTTTCGGGGATAGGGGCAGCACTCCTACTCGCAAAAATAAACTTTGTGAGTGCCCCTACTATATCTTACATCGACTTAAGTCACTTTCCCAAAAACCTAAAGCGAGAACTCGCCGTTTCGGAGAGTTTTTCTCGGTGGTTGAAGCCTACAATTGTCCCAACACTCGTTACTTCGACTCTTCGAGAAAAATACCCAAAAATTCTATAAAAATAGGAAATTTACAGAAACTTACAAATCTATAATTTTTATATCTAATACAAAAACTACAAATATGAAACACATACATGCTTCGCACGTGGCTCTGATACCACTATTGGACTTTTCGAGCCGCAAAAACCGCTTTTTGCATTGCGGAAACCTCAGAAGCCCAGCCACGGATCCGTGCGAAGAAATATAAAATAAAACATGTATGTGTTTAAAGATCCTAGATCTATCTTAGATCTACAAGATGAGAGCGTTACCCTCGTAGCGATGCCCTTTGCTTACCCCGCTCGTCCAAAAGCTTTGCCGGAACTCAAGAGTGTCAAGTGTACACTCCTCTATTGGTATCCACACGGACAAATGGTGGAGAAACACAACCTAGAGTGTGCTAGCACCCCTTGGAAGTTTCGGCCAAGGTAGAGGATTGGGAGAGAAATCTTGAGAGGAAGAGCAAGGAAGAAGATGAAGTTAGAGTTACACCCAAAATGAATTCACTTCATCAAGTAAAGTGGCCAGCCACTTCAATGGGTGGGGGTTACATGCATGCATGTAACTCCAAGAGCCAATGGCTCTTGGTTTTCCTCATGAGGTGGCACCCCATGATAAGTCCATGATGATGTGGAACACCATCATTGGTCGGCCCCCATGCCAAGTCACCATGACATGTCAATTGGTCAAGTCAAAATTGACCATTCATCTTCCCTCTCAAGTCAAGTCAAACTTGACCTCTTATCTCCCATGGTTGATCAAATCTAACCACTTGATTCAAGTCAATTTGATATAATGAATCCCTATTCATTAATTTAAATTGACTTAATGAATCAAATCTAAATTAGACTCATTCAACACTTGAATGAAATTGAGTCTAACTCAATTAGTCTAATTTGGATTACTCTTAATCCAATTTGGTTCATCACATGAACCTAATCATCATGGTTCATCATATGAACCTAATCTCCACCTAATTGCCCTTTGTGTGTGGCCCTATAGGTTCTTGTAAAGTTGGCAATGTCCCTAAATCGATTTAGGAACATAAGCAATGAGCGGTATCTAGCAACACATCATTGCTACCCAAGTTACAAAAATGTTGAGCTCCAACATCACCTTTGTGACTACTAATTATGACTCTCACAATATGTGACAATTTCCCTCTATCCTTGACATCTAGATTGACCAATTGAGGCATAGACCGTGTCATCCTCAGTACAATCTATATCTTGAACTCCAAGTAGACTCACTCTAATCAAATGAGCTCAATATCTCATATTGACTCATTTGGGCATGGCCATGCCCTTTGTGGTCTCACTCTATCAGGAATATCGATGTCACTCCCGTCATATAGGAGGGATAGATCTCATCTACATCACTCACATCCCATCGCATAATTTGTTACATACCCAGTAATCGCCTTTATAGTCCACCCATTTACGGGTGATGTTTAACGAAGCCAAAGTATACAACTTCTTATGTAGGGAACCATGGTGACTTCAGGTCTAAGGACTAATAGTCATACTAAAAGCCACATGAGAAAGTATATGACACTCATATAACAATCCATGATACTTTCTCATGGCGGGTTATTCAGTATACATTCTCCAATGCATACCCATGTGTCAACTTGATATCTCATATCCATGACTTGTGAGATCAAGTCATCGTGTTGACCTACATGTTAGTCTCTATGCATTAACATTGTCCCTGAATGTTAATACTTGACTAGGAATGATTAAGAATAGTGTTCTCTATATCATCTCATTATCGATTCAACCAATCGATTGATATAGATAAGAACCTACTACTCAAGGATGCTATTATACTTAGTTATTTGGCGCCAATACAAGTAAATATAATAATCATGCCTTTATTAATAGGAATATGATACAATAAAGTTCATACAACAATCATCACATGATTGACTCTAGGGCTTTCACTAATAGACCTCCTTGGAGAGAAACTTTTTGATGTTAGTCAAAAAGTGGGAGAATGTTATGGAAATTGGTAATCATACCTTTCTCCAAAATGTTTTGGGAGAGAATGGTATGGAGAGTGTTATCAATTGATGTTATCAATTGGCAATTCGGATAATTGGGGAGAATGTTTGGGATTACCAATTTGGGATAATTAGTAAAGGAGATTTGAGTTAGTGTTCTAACTCAAAGGTATGTGTTTTTGTCCAACATCAAAAAGGGATAGATTGTTGGTGCAATCGGCCCAGGTCACGATTGACCAGATTTGAGTTTGACTTGAGTGATGTTTTAATGTTTACATGGAAGTTTGACATCGATATTTGACATTGATGTCTGATATTGTTTTGGGAAGATTGTTGGCACAATCGACCCAGGTCTTGATTGACCAGACTCTAGTTTGACTCGAGGGGGATTTTGATGGTTGACTAGAGTTGACCATGGTAAGGAAAAGTCCAAGCATGGGTCTTGGCATGGAAAGTCCAACATGGGTTGGCAAGGAAAAGTCCAAGCATGGGTCTTAGCAAGGAAAAGTCCAAGCATGGGTCTTGGCATGGAAAGTCCAACATGGGTTGGCAAGAGAAAGTCCAAGCTTGAGTCTTGGCATTCGAGAAGTCCAAGGGGTTTGATATTGGCGGCGTAAAGTCCAAGCGGGAGTCTTGGCAGCATAAGTCCAATGGTTGGTGGCGTAAAGTCCAAGTGGAGTCTTGGCAGCGTAAGTTCAATGTGCCTTGGCGATGTAGATACTATTAGCATGACATAGCCGATGGAAGCACTTGAAGGATAGCGTATGGATGAACAAGTCATGGATGACTTAGAGGGATCCGATAGGCATAAGGCTGACGGAGATGGCTCGAAGGCTTAGGTCTAGGCTACGGGTGGTCTAGCAAGTATAGGGGCACCATACTTGGGTTAAACCTCATGTTTGATGTTAAAACCTCATGTTTGAGGTGTGCCAGTCGACTGGTGTCATATGGTAGTCGACTGGTGTGAGTCAATTAGGGATTGACTGCGGGAATTAGCCTAGTAGTCGACTGTCAGAGGTGGGCAGTCGACTGATCATGTGATCAGTCGACTGGTGCTCAGTTTTTCGGGCACAGAATGGAGTCGAGACTCAATTGCAAGGGAAGCAGTCAAGTGAAGGCTCCATCAGTCAACTGATGGTCATGATCAGTCGACTAATGTCCTATCCATTGGATTTTTCCAGTGTGGATTACACCATTGTCTCACAGTAACAGTGTCATCAGTCGACTGATGGTCCCGAGCAGTCGACTGATCGGTGATTTCCAGCCCAGGCAGAAGCTTTAAATGGAGCTCATGGAGTAGGATTTCACCAAGATTCTTTGAGGTGTTTTGGGGCGAGTTGCTGCTGCAATTTAGGGTCTCCAAGTGCTACTCAATCAATCTAGCAAGCAAGCATTCAAAAGAGTTTTGTGTAAAGTTTTCTTTGCATCTCTTGTTGTATTTGCTTGTTGTATTTAGTTTATTGTTGTAAACTATTGCACGAGGTTTCTCCACCTCCGACTTGTGTCGAGAAGGAGTTATTGCATAGTGGTGTGTGATTGGCATCGCTAGAGCTCTTTAGAGCTCGATCCGTGGAGTAGGAACCGTTCGGTTCCGAACCACGTTAAATATTTGTGTTTGTGTATTTTTCTATTTCGTTATTGCATTATTTCTATTATTCCGCTGCACTCTAACGAAAATTGTATACGAACGCTAATGAATTCCATCTACGCAACGTATCAACGCTATTCACCTCCCCCCTCTAGCGGTCAACATTTCCCCAACAGTCCCCACCTGAGAACTCAACCTCACCTCTTCACTCGAGGCTTACCTTCTGGCTCCCCAACCGGACTTACCATGCTTGACATACGATCTAACCCACCAAGACTTCTACCAGTTGTCCGGTCTCCCAAACCCAATTGGTCTTCATGCCGATTGTCTGGTCTCCTGACCCAATAGGTCTTCGTGCCAAATGTCCGGTCCACTCGACCCATCTGGACTTCATGCCTAGTGTCCGGTCCTCCTAATCTATCAAAGTTTGTGCCTAGTATCTGGTCAACACGACCTACTAGGACTTTCCATGCTTTGCTTAGTATCTAGTCTGCCTAACATACTAGGGCTTTCCTATTAAGCCTGCACACTTAACAGTCATATCAAAATACAAGTAAATCCTATCTTTAACTTATGGTTCATACATCAACACTAAGAAGTGATGCTCCCTACATCAACACTGAGTTCGTGACAAGTTCCCGTCGTTGCAAATAAGTTCATTGACCCATTAATGCTCCAAAATATATTTCATACCCTTTCCTACAACCTAATGTTTGAGTAATTGGCCCAGGTCACGATTAACTAGACTCGAGTTTGACACGAGTAGTATTTTGATGTTTGACAATGTGATTGTCATGGGAAGTCCAAGAATGGTCATGGCAATTGAGAAGTCCAAGCATGGGTCTTGGTAAAGGAAAAGTCCAAGCATGGGTCTTGCCAAAGGAAAAGTCTAGGTCATGTGTACTTGGCAAGAAAAGTTCAAAGGTATAGTCTTGGCGGCATAAGTCCAAGCGTATAGTCTTGGTGGCACAAAGTCCAAGTGAACTTGGCAGTGAAAGTCTAAGTATGGATACTTGGCAATTGAGAAGTCCAAGGTTGAGATAGGGCAGCATCAGATAGAGATGTATAACATTCTGCATACGTTTATCCAGGGTCAGCATCCTCCACCGCCTCAACCACCTCCAGCCGACAATGGTGGTGATTGGTAGTTTTGTAGCTATAGGAGGGTCTTGTGTCTTTATTGTAGGTTGACGGAGTCTTTTTTTTTACGTTGTGATGGGAAAATCTTGTATGAACACTTTTTGAAAATGAATGAAATCATTTTGTGTCACTTAATTGTTTCTATTATTTATCCTATATTATTTGATTGTGATAATGTGTGTTGTATTTCTCATTACATGTGTTGATGTGTATGCTCATTCATTACTCTTATGCCATGCCATCATCTATAAGCAATAGCCTTCTTTCAACAATGAAATCAATGTATATCATGACATTATAATTCTTATGGTTATTTTATTATGTCATGTCTGTACTTAGGTTTGTATTTTTATGTCATGACATAATGCATCATTGGCTTATGCTTTAATTTATGCAATCACTACTATGCCATGATCATTCATGCATTTAAGTTAATTCACATTGATTTAAGGATAATTGCATGATTTTAAGTCCCATGATAAGTGTTGGTGCAGGGGCACTAGATAATCGAACCTGTGTTTTGATTATGGCAAAGACACAAAGTTAAGTTTATATTGTTATCTCACGAGCTAAATCAAGTGTGCAGAAAAGTACTAAAGCTGGAGCTGAAGCCTAGCGACACCCGGAGGAAGCCGTGGTGGTCGGGCGACACTTGAGTGAATTCGGAGGGAGCCGAAGGAATCGAGTGGAAAGCCGGAAGCGAGAGCTACTATCGAGGTAAGCTCGTGTGAGTGAGAGATTGTAAGGTCGTGTCCTCTTTACGGGGACGACCGTAGGCGACGATTCGACTAAGACTTCCTGTGGAAGGTCTAGGTCGAGATCGGACGGTTAGAAACCGTCGTATTTATCATTTTCCGAGCTAATCTCTTCTTTGCAGGAAGTAGCGGTGCCGATGATCTTTGGACATTAGGCGATCGTATTATCGTTGGTGATGAGATGCATCGATCACTCATCGATCGGTGATGAGAGGCATCAGTCGACTGATGGCGACGATTCAACTTTTGCGCTAGGTCAAAACGGATAACGTTTGACGCGGCCACTTCGCGATAAAAATTTGGAAAAATTCATGATCCGTTCCAAAGAAATAGGAGACAAATTCAGAGGCTAAAGTCTATAAAAGGAGGGGAGGATTCATCTCCAAATCACATCAATTATTCATCAAGTGCTCCTACAACGCCAACGCTTCAACACCGTCATAACGCCGACGCGACGCCAAGTTTTGATCTTCTTCGTCGGCAGCAGATTCAAGTAATATTTTTGATATTATATTCTGTATTTTTATCTTCATAACGAGGTGAGGTAGGCTTGTTGCCTCATCCTCGTATATTCGGTTTTTGTAATCGTTGTCTCCTACCTCCAACGAGGAGGAGACGTTTTAGTGCTTTGCCCTCCGTACGCGGTCTAGGACCGATAGGGCCTTGGAGTAGCAACCGCTGGGTTGTGAACCAAGTAAAATAAACGTGTTCATTTATTTTCCGCTGTGCTTACTTTGCGTATCGAACGAACGAAAAAGAAAAGATTTACGATCGCTATTCCCCCCCCTCTAGCGACGCTTCTCGATCCAACAATTGGTATCAGAGCGGGGGCGCTAAGATTTGGTGAAACCACCAATCTAGCACGTTTTGGTTTTATTTTCGTATTTTTCGATTCGTATATTTCTTAGGTTTTGTTTCCTACTAATCCAAGACCAAGTCTTAGTACATAGTTTTTTGTTGTGTTTTTGCAAGTACTAATCTCCTTCGGAGTACCTCACGATCAAACGAGCATAACTTTTGCTACAAGTGGACTCACGAAACGATCTACCCACCAAATCGAAGCTCTTTGAAAGATCTACACTTCTTAAGGGGGTTTACCCCCGTAACAAGCTATTTCCAGCCCCAAAATCCAACGTTTAGTACCCTTTCGGGGACATCGAAGGTCGTAAGTTTCAAATTTTTGTTAGTTTCTTATCCTCCTTATTTATTTCTATTTTTTTCCTATTATTTCCGCATTACTAATCCAAGACCAAGTCTTGGAATTCTCTTAGTTTTTATTTGTGTTTTGCAAGATACTTAATGGCTCACATTGAGGATATAGCACCACCCGACCTCCGTTCTTTAACGGAGATGATTTCCGTTATTGGAAAGGTCGGATGGAGTGTTTCTTGAAAACACAAGTCGAGACTTGGATAATAATCCAAACTGGCTTTGCTTTACCCACCAATGATCAAGGAGAGCCATTGGATTTCAACAAGTGGACAAATGCAACCAAGAGGCAAATCGAAGCCGATGCAAGAGCAACCCAAATATTGCAATGCGGCTTGTCCAAGGAGGAACTCAACAGCATCGGACCATTCATTAGCGCCAAGGACCTATGGAATAAATTAATTGAGCTACACTGCGAAGGCGTCCGATGCTAAAGTATGTAAACGTGACCTTCTTTTCAATAAGTTGTATAACCTCAAGATCAGAACACGAGGCGGCAAGCGCAACTACTACGCCGCGTCCGGGACATTGTCAATGGCCTACACCATCGGACACAAGGTCAAAAACCGTGACCTACTAAGGTACGTTCTTAATTCATTTCCTAGGACTACCTTGTGGGCATCCATGGTCGATGCCTACAAGGTCTCTAAGGACCTATCGAAGCTTAGGTTAGATGAATTATTTTCCGAGTTTGAACTTCATGAGCAAACTAACGTGATCCGGGCCGAGAGAGGTATTGCTCTACTTGCGGGACAAAGAAGCAAGCCACCTACTAGGCAAGTAGATGAACTTGAACCCAAGACGAATCCGAATCAGAAGAGGAGGCCATAATAGTCAATATTGTGCGGAGAATAGTTCGACAAGAAAGAAGGAAATTGAAGAATGAGAACCAAAGAAAAGGAAGCAAGGAAAGCCTTCCATGCAACTTGGGACAACAGAGAAGACATAGCTTACATGGCAAGAACGGAGGAGTCCGAGTCGGAATCCGGCCGAGTCCAACTACAACTCCGACTCGACTCAAGATTATTTGAGAGAAAACTCAAAGCCGGACCAAAGGGAAAGTTAAGGTTGATTTCTCTTTAATTAGTACACTTTACAGACAATTAAACTGCTTAATAGGAAATTAACTAAGTCCGAGTCTAGGGTTGAGTCGTTACTTGAGGAGGTTGAAACCCTCAAGCAAGAGGCTACTCTAATCTCTTCAACTAGTCAAGTTCAAGAGAGAAACTCAACCCAAATTGAAAAACTTGAGAAGGAGAATTCTCTCTTGAAAGACCAAGTTCAAGAGGTCGAGGCTAGGTTGGAAAAGTTCACGTTGGGATCTAAGAACCTTAACCGACTACTTGGAACCCAAAGAGTCGTGTACAACAAAGTCGGACTCGGATTTAAGTCAAAGACTACGAATAGGTCTTATATGTCTATCGTAAATCGTAGTCATCAAAGAGTCCAAGCATGGGTCCCAAAGGTTTTATTAAATTCACATATTAGGACTAATAAGTATTGGATTCCTCAGGATCAAGTTCATTATTTGAATAGACCTTATTGGTTCAATGGTCTAGGGGGAGCTAACACTAAAATAGTATACTTAGCAAAACCATTGCATGCTTAGAATTTCTGTTAACTTGTGAACTTACTTAGAATACATACATAACCAACTAAAATCCTTCGAAAAGATTGAGCCTCGGGGAGCCTCTTTTCATAAATAACTAGTTAGTCAACTCTTGATAATATAGTATCAGGACGCGGTGAGATGATAGTACGTTAGGGAGACAAAGTCTCGTGTATTCGAGCTAGATAAGGCGTATCTAGCTTGGTGCACTTGACCGAGTGGAACTAGCTGAAGCTACCTCGCCGTATCCTAAACTAGTTAGACTAGGAAGTAACCCTAAGTGACTTAAGTGATATTTTCTTGAATTTGGCTTTGTCTAAGGAAGTGGTCGTTGTTCCGATCAAAGAAGGCCCCTGTGCCTCGCCACGACCTGGAAGCCAGTTTCTCGAAAAGTTACTTAACGATCTAAAGGTTAAATCTGAATCTAACCCAAGGTTGACTATCTTTAATCAATTTAAAATCATCTCACAAAACATATAAGGTGAACAAATTATGAGACACATAGAATGGGTGAGATGTTAAGGATAATTGAAATATACTTGAAACAATCCCTTCAAAATACTACTTATTTTCTCAACTATTGTACTTAACAACTCTGAGGCCAAAGTTTAGCGCCCCCTACATCTCTTATACTTCATATATTTGACTAAGGGGGAGAGCAAACTAATCTTAAGGGTTATATTATAAATCTTTAGATTATTGGTGCAGAGGGACACACCTCGAACCAATCTACCTAACTATTGCTAGACGATGCTTGGACTCATATTTGATTTATCTAGATGCATTCATAAGCGACTTTGTTTTAAAAACCTATTTTATACAAAAACCCCAACACTCTTTTTTGATTTATGGCAAAAGGGGGAGAAGAGCGAAAGTTAAGGGGGAGTAACACAAAATTTCATTTTGAAACACAAAATTTGTTTTTGAAAACTAAAGTATCTCTTTCAAAACTCACCTAGGGTTAAGGGGGAGTTTTGGTTAAGGGAGAGTTTTTGGGAATGGCATTCATCATCTACTATATGTGTTTTATGCTTTAATTTCCCTTAACTTTGTGTTGGTTTGCCATAGATCAAAAAGGGGGAGATTGTTGGTTCAGGGGCACTAGATAATCGAACCTGTGTTTTGATTATGGCAAAGACACAAAGTTAAGTTTATATTGTTATCTCACAGGCTAAATCAAGTGTCTGAGAGAAAATCTTAAAGCTGGGTGAAGCCTGGCGACACGGAGGAAAGCAGTGGTGGTCAGGCGACACTTGAGTGGTCGGAGGCAGAAGGTCGGTGGAAGCGAGCGAGAGCTACTATCGAGTAGCTCGTGAGTGAGAAGATTGTGGGTCGTGTCTCTCTTCGAGGGATGGCCAGTGAGGTAATGGATCGACTAAGACTTCACTGTGGAAGGTCTGGAGTCGAGATCGGACGGTTAAGCAAATCGTGTTATCATTTAAAGGCTAATCTCTTCTTTTGAAGTGGCCGTGTGATCAGCTACTTTGGACATTAGGCGATCAAACATTATCGAGTTGGTGATAGAGATATCGATCGATTGTTGTCATCGATCGGCCCGATGAAACATCGATCGGTGATGGCGATGATTGACTTTAAAATAGGTCAGCGGATAACGTTTGGCGGCCCGCCGCGATAAAAATTTGGAAAAATTCATGATCCGTTCCAAAGAAATAGGAGACAAATTCAGAGGCTAAAGTCTATAAAAGGAGGGGAGTATTCATCTCCAAATCACATCAATTATTCATCAAGTGCTCCTACAACGCCAACGCTTCAACACCGCCATAACGCCGACGCGACGCCAAGTTTTGATCTTCTTCGTCGGCAGCAGATTCAAGTAATATTTTTGATATTATATTCTGTATTTTTATCTTCATAACGAGGTGAGGTAGGCTTGTTGCCTCATCCTCATATATTCGGTTTTTGTAATCGTTGTCTCCTACCTCCAACGAGGAGGAGACGTTTTAGTGCTTTGCCCTCCGTACGCGGTCTAGGACCGATAGGGCCTTGGAGTAGCAACCGCTGGGTTGTGAACCAAGTAAAATAAACGTGTTCATTTATTTTCCGCTGTGCTTACTTTGCGTATCGAACGAACGAAAAAGAAAAGATTTACGATCGCTATTCCCCCCCCCCCTCTAGCGACGCTTCTCGATCCAACAATAAGGTAATCAAATAGAGTTGCCAAGATAAAATACATAAGTCCTTAGAATTAAGGAAGAACAAAAACTCACATCTCACAAGGACCTTAATTTGACATGTGTGTGTATTGATACACCCTAAACACATGTGAGATGTTAGGAAAATGAGTTAAGTTCAAGGTGCAAAGATATTGCATCGAGATGAACTCAAACTCATCGCAATCATAGGTATAAATCATGAAAAAAGCTATACAAGTAATATATACTTAGCCCATAAACCATGATTGAAAATAGGATTTTGAAATCATTTTGAAATCATTTTGAAAAAACTTGGGTGAAGACTATCTTTTGATAGCAATCATCATTGAAGAAGTTGATACAAAGTAGGTCAAAAACATTGAAAGTTTCAATGGTTTTTGAACATTGTATTAATCTCACAATTTAATGGGTATTTTAATTTAAAATTATTTTTCACCCATCATATTCCATGTAAGTAATGTACGTATAAATTTTCATGATATTTCAAAGTACATATATTTACTTGTGCATTTTTAAAAATCATTTTCAACAAGTCTGATTTCTGGAAATCGTGGTCACGATCACGGCCAGTATCTATTGATTTCGATTAAACAAGGTTTGTTTAGCCCATTTTCAACCATACCTAGGTACCCTAACAACTCCTAACCCTAGGATATACTTTGGAAAGAATTGGAAGGGTGAAATATCATTAAAAATGATTAGGAGAGGTGTTTAGGTTTGAGTATCGAATTCTAAGGGACGTTAAAGTTCAAGTTTGAACTTTTACCCTTAATTTTGATGGTTTAAGTTTCCTATTGGCTTAGGAACTATCCAAGGGCATTGTTGGGGAATTAGCAAGGGGGAGCAAGCCTTTAGGGGGAGGTTATTCATCAAGGGATGATGTTGGAGAATAGTGAGGATTGTCTCTCATTTAGTGATATATGATTTATCACTAGGAAGAGTGAAGGCATCCAAGATGATTTTGGATCAAGGGGGAGAATGCAAGGTATCATTAGTATATGAGACATTTCTACCCTTGGTAATCTTTTTGATGTATGCCAAAGGGGGAGAAGTGAGATTTAAGTTAGGTAAACCTGTGCTTTGGCATTGGAAGAGTTAAGGTTGGCCTTATTCGTTAGCCTAACTTAAAGGTGTTGTCAAACATCAAAAAGGGAGAGATTGTTAGTTCAATTAACCCAGGTCATGATTGACCATACTCGAGTTTTACTCGAATTTTACTCGAGTAGTATTTTGATGTTTGATAAAACATTTGATAATGTGATTGTCATGGGAAGTCCAAGAATGGTCTTGGCAATTGAGAAGTCCAAGCATGAGTCTTGGCAAAGAAAAAGTCTAAGCATGGGTCTTCGCAATGGTAAAGTCCATGTCATGGGTACTTGGCATGAAAAGTCCAAAGGTATAGTCTTGGTGGCATAAGTCCAAGCATGTAGTCTTAGCGGTGTAAAGTCCAAGTGAACTTTGGCGGTGAATGTCCAAGTATGAATACTTGGCAATTGAGAAGTCCAAGGGTGTGATATTGGTGGAATAAAGTCCAAACTGTAGTCTTAGTGGCTTAAGTCCAATGTTTGGTGGCGTAAAGTCCAAGCATTTGTCTTGGCGGCATAAGTCCAAATACACCTTGGAAAAGTAGACCAGGTTAACATGACAATAGTCGATGGAAGTACCTGAAGGCTAGCGTATGGATGAACAAGTCATGGATGACTTGGAGGGATCCGATAGGCGTGAGACTGATGGAGGTGGCTAGAAGGCTTAGGTCTAGGATAAAGGTGGTCTATCAAGTATGAGGGGATCATACTTGAGTTAAACCTCATGTTTGAGGTTTATCAGTTAATTGGGGTTATGCACTAGTTAACTGGCTAAGTGTTTGGCACTTGGCAGCCTAGTCCACTTGGATCAATCGATTAGAATTATGACCAATCGATCGGTCAAGTAGTCAACTGAGCTTCGACTTCTCGGATGAAGCATTGGCAGTCGACTGCAGCAGTCTATTGATTTAAGCAGACACGAGCATAGAAGTTTTGGTAGTCAACTAGACAATCAACTACTAGGAATCAATCGACTGCTGGTAAGGGCAATCGACTGATGTTGTATCTGTTAGAGTTTTTTCAGCATGGATTGAGCCATTGTGAGACAACGACACTATGAGCAGTCGACTAGTGCCTTTTGGCAGTTGACTGCTAGGCACGAAATTAGCTCGATGCAAGTTATAAAAGTAGCTCGAGATGGAGGATTTTGCATCAATTTTTGGGGTCATTTTGAAGGGGAAGTGATGTTGCATTCTAGATCTTCAAGATCAATCCAAAGCAAGCAATCAAATATTCTTTGTGTAAAGTTTTCTTTACTTGTATTTGCTTATTGCTTAGTATACTTGTTATATTTCTTGTATTATTATTGTAATCAAGTTGTAAGAGATTTCTCCACCTCCGGAGTTTTTTTCGAAAAGGAGAGGTTTATTAGTGGTGGTGTGCATCACTAGAGATCACTTGAGCTCGGCCTGTGTAGTAAGAACCCTAGGTTATGAATCACGTTACATCTTGTGTATTGCTAGTGTTTGTCGTATTTTGTTATTGCTATTTGTTTCCACTGCAGTAATAAGATTTGCAGATGAACACGATCTAACGAATTCCAAGCGACGAAGTGAAATCGCTATTCACCCCCTCTAGCGATACCATCGTTCCTAACACCTAATAATTTATGGATTCTATAAGTAATTGAAGGGTTTTACTTATCGAGTCCGTGAGAGGAAACTTCGCTTCCCACTTCACCTCGGTTGCTTGATCATGGCGATCCCTTCGATGTCCCCGGATTAAAAAAAAAATAATCCTAGACAAAAGAGATTGCCCAAATAACCAAGTCATCGTCGTGCTATTCGTTTAGAGAGGTCACTTGAACAAACTCGTTGTTCAAGCGACCAACCTCTATTCTACGAGTAGTCGCGGAATAGACGATGTCCGGATCACCAGTTTTTGTGTTTATGTTCGGGATCCAAGTATTATTTAGCCACATACATAAGGTAAACATCCACACAACACATGGATATAATTGAAAAGCAATTATAAACATAATACAAAAGAACATTAATCAAAATAAACAAGATTATACCTCTTGTTATACCTCTTGATCTTTTATTGTATGTCCTTCCTCCTTTTGGACGTTGTGTGGGCGACGATCTTCCAAAAGTCGAAGCTCCTAGATCGCCAATCTTCCTTCCTTGTTCACTCCGAACAAAGGAAGATCATAAAACAAAAACTCATCTTCCCATCTAGAACTGGCCACCAAGTCAATAAACTCGATGTTGCCGCCGGCCAAGGAAGAGAACATAGAGTATGGAAACCTGCCAAAGGAGAATCATGTTAGGGCAATCTCTTGCCGTAATATGGTTTTGATGGTGTGGCAAAGGGTTTAAGTTAGTTTGATATGTTGATGTGATATGTGCGTTGAAGTCGTGCAGGACTTAGTAATTCGCACATGGAGCCGTGGCGAGTTTCACATCTCATGACTCGTGCCTTGAGTCGGTGAAGGATAGCTTTGCGGAAGCCGTGCGCTTGGAGCATCCGAGGGACCGCCGGACGAGAAGCTTGGAGTGAAGCCGGAGGAAGTAGACTTCGAGGCAAGAGACGCGAAGGAGCATTGCAGAGCCGTGCGCCTGATGCTGCCGAGGGACGTGGCCGAGAACGAAGAGAACTTCGAAGGCGAGGGACTCCGAGAAATGAGAGTGAGCGATTGTAACCCGGGGAAGGGTCGCTCTTAGGTGAAACTTGGCCATTTGGCCAAGTCATGGCGATGTGAGTTCAGGTATACGATCGATCCGGATTGCCAGCGTGATCCCATCATCGTGGGCGGCGGCCGATCCAGACCATCGATCATCGGCGGCGCCGATCGATCAATAGGGTTTTGGCCACAGAACCGTTCGTAGCCGACTGGGCAGTCGACTACGGAGGCAGCAGTCGACTGATGAGGTCCATCAGTCGACTGCCAAGAGTTCCGTTGGACTACAACGGTCGGGATCCGACGTGTTCGGAGGCCGTTGTAGTGACGGCAGTCGACTGCCAAGGGCGGCCGTCGACTGATGGCGGCCAACGGGAAGAAAACAGCCCTCTCTATAAAAAGAGAGGGTGTAAGCCTTTGAGAGGCAAATGCTCATACTCCAAACGATCTTCCTAGTGCCCCACAAGCTTTAAACTCTTCTTACTTGTCTTTACTTCAATCCTATTGTAAGAAGAGTGATCTTGGTTGTAAAGGTTACCTCCACCTAGCTTGGTGCAAAGGAGAGACCATTTAGTGGATTGGTTTAACGGAGTGATTCACCGAGGACGAATCGGGGACCGTGGATTAGCGGCGTAGCCGTGAACCACGTTATACCATCGTGTTAGCGTTTGTTTTATTGTTTGTCTTTTGCTTTGTATTTGTATATTCCGCTTGCGCTAATCTTTTGTAGATGAGCAATTTACGACGTTCAACGTACGAGGGCTATTCACCCCCCTCTAGCCGGCCGCACCGATCCCCTACAAATCAAAGAGGGCATGGGCGCCGGCCAACACTTGGAGAAGAGAAAGAAAAACAATCCTCCTCCTTGTTTCCGCCCAAACCCTAAACTAAGCTCTCCTAATTTCCGACCAAGGATGAAGGGAAGAAAAATAGGTTGAGCTCCAACCAAGGTAGAGGGAAGAAGGAAAAGGGGTCAGCCAACCTTAGGAAGAAGAAGAAGAATCTCTCCTCCACTTGTTGCCGCCCACCAACAACCCTCAAAACCTAACCCTAGCCGCCCAATCCTATTCCTATCCCAACTAGGATTGCTTGCCACCCAAGGAAAGCAACCCTAATGCCATCCATCATAAGCCATAGATGAAAGGGAGAATCTTGGGCGCCGGCCAAACCAAGGAGAGAAGAAGGAGGAAGGGTTTCGGCCACCTTAGGAAGAAGAAGAAGAAGAAAACTCTTTCCTTAATTGTGGCCACCCAAAACCCTAAGTCTCCCTTGCCCTTGTCGCCTAAAACCCTAGCCCCTTTCCTCTAAATTGTGTCTTGCCACCCACCCCTAGTCCACCCTTTTATAGAGTTAGGGATAAGCCTTGGTTCAATCTCCACCATGGGTTCTAGGGATTTAATCTCAACCGTCGAATCTAGAGATTTAATCTCAACCGTCGGATCTTAGAGATTTAATCACTACCTTTGGATCTAGAGTTTTGTTTCTATCCATTGGATCTAAGCTTCATGAGGTGTTAATAGGCTACAATAGGGACCATGAGGAGGAGTTGGATCTTGGCCACCCATGGATCAAGCCCATATAAAGTCCGATCCACTAATGATTATCTATTCCACTAGAGGATTATCATTGATCTACCTCACCAACCCCCATAAGTTATTATGGGCTCCATATATTATTTGTACATTTTCTCCCTGTGTTTAAGATCTCGAATGTCCGTCGATTAATTAATTTACTGACAATTAATTAATCAACATCTAACTCCATGAGTAGTACCACTCAACCTTTTCATTATGTCGGACCAAGTCCACCTGCAGGGTTTACATGATGAACCTTATAAGCTCCTCAAGGGGACATCATCATCCTAATATATATGACACAGTTTCCTCCTATAATCAACGGCACACCATATAAATAATATCATCTCCCAACTTACCGAGCCTATCGATTTAATATATAAATCTCGCCCATTGGTAAATCAAAGAGATGAATACTAAGTATATGTGCCCGTTATTATATCGGGATTAAGAGCATGTACTAAATAATATCTGAGGTCCAATTCGATTATGTAGTCAGCAATAAATCGAATCACCTCTAAGTCGGTCCTGCTCAATACCCACAAAGTGCACTAGTGTGATTCTATGGTCAAGACAAACCAATACCAAATCACACTACAACCATTCCGATAGTTTGTCCAAAGTCATCTCGGTTGTGAGCCTTTACTTATACTTTACAAGGAGCCGATAACATGAACTCCCGTGTGACACCACACACCATGTTATCTACAATGTAATGTATTAGACAATATTGCATAACCATAAAAATGCAAACAATGATCATGTGATTCTTATTTCAAAATAAAGATGTTCATACAAAAGATAGACTTTTCAGTATACATCCCTACAGTAATCAGTACTAGTGCTTAAGCAAAGATCTATCTGGGTTCTCGTGATAGGTTCCTATCGTTATAACAAGTTCTCCAAAAGAACTAATACTGTGAAAGTAGAACCCGAATATATCCTTAGATAGGTTTCCTTCAAGAATACATATTAACCAAGAGTTGCTAAGACATTAGACATTGTACCAAAACCAAAGTCCTAGGATCATTCTCTATCGTATCTTTGTTAGTATTATCCCTTAGTGTCAATCAATTATGAGATGATTGATAAGGGAAACTCATATTTCATAATAAAGACAAAGTTTATGGTCATTGTATTTACTTCATTGAAGTGTCATTTGAATAAATATAATAATATTCTAGGGTAGTTGGTTCTAGTCTATGGCATATCAAGTTAGTGACCTGATATATATATATATATATATATATAACATGTAGGTCAACTGATGATATACCAGAATATTAATATACCAGAATAATATTAATACATTTAGACTAGAATGTAGGTCAACTGATGATTTAATCTCACAAGTCATGGATATAGGATATCAAGTTGGCACATGGGTATGTATTAGAGAATACGTACCGAACTGACCCTCCATGAGAATGTTTTATGGATCGTCATATGAGTATCATAAATATTCTCATAGTGACTATTGGAATGAATAGTCCTTAGATCTGAAATTTCTATGGTTCCCTACACAAGAAGTTGTATACTTTAGTATCGACAAACGTCACCTGTAACAAGATGGACTATAAAGTCGATCACTGGGTATGCAATGAATTATGCAGAGGGATGTGAGTGATGAAGATGAGATCTATCTCTTCCATATGATAAAAGTGATATATGTGGGCCCCTTGATAAAGTAGAACTACTATAATGCATGGTCATGCTCAAATAAGTCAATATGAGATATTGAGCTCATTTGATTAAGGTAGTACACTTGGAGATCAAGAAACACAAAGATTGATGACATGGTCTATGCCTCATTGATCAATCTAGATATCAAGGATAGAAGGATTGAGTCATACAAGATAATAGTCATAGACAGGTTATGTCAGATCTTGACATTCTCGTCACTCGGGTAGTAATGAAGCATTGTTAGATGTCACTTATTGCTTATGTATCTAAAATGATTTTTAAGGACATTGCCAATGTTACGAGAACCTAATGGGTCACACACAAAGAACATGTTGTTTTAGAGATGAGTTCATTTTAGTTTGACTGAAGGAATCATTAGGCTCATTGGATGGACTAGATTGATTTAGACTCATTGCTTGGCGAAAACTTGAGTTAGACTCAAATTAAACCAATTGAAGAAGATGAATGGATATAAATTCATAATGCATGATTAATGTGGATTAATCATGAATAGAAAAAGATGAATGGATATGGATTCATCATACATGATTAATGTAGATTAATCATGCATAGAAGAGGGAATACAAAAGGTTGGCAAAAACCTCTTTAAACTTATCCTTCACATCTTCTTGGCCTAGTTTTTTCTCCCCTCTTTTTTGGGTGGCCAAAGCTTTTGTGTGGTTTCTAGCCCAACCAAAGTCTTCTTATTCTTCTCTAAAAAGAGTGTTCATGTAGATACCATAGAGGTGCAACCATCCTGATCGCGCTGAGATCCATTTAAAAAGTTATTGCCGGGATTGCGAAGGGCTACGCATCAAGGGCAATCTCTCAATTAGATGTAGTTGTAAGAACGATCAATATTGTGTATACACATAGATCTATGGAGGGATCCAATTTCCGTTGCATTTTGCGATGGGTTTTTCGCATTAGATCCTGACAATCTTTTAATTCATTCGTTATCTTTTATCGACTCAGCCATTTGATTCTTTTAGATAATCTTTCCTTGCATTCATCTGGTACTTGACCAGTCTCTGTGGGATCGATATTTTATTACTTGACGATGACCGTATGCTTACGGATTCACACCATCACTCCCTAGTCATAGAATCTGGAGATCTACTCCATAGAATTTGAGAAACAATGGAGAGACATGAAAAATAAGAAAGAATACAACCGAAATTATATGAGATTTAGAGATGATGAATGCTATAACTCGGTTGGAATTGTGTCTTCTGCTACACCTTGCCTTGATCCTCTCTCCTTCAATTTGCAAGCTTTTTAAAGACTTTTTAGGTTCCTTCCTCCCCTTTTGCATCGAACCATGCCTCCCTCTATATAGGACGGCTCTCGCTCTTTCCAAATATGAAAAAGCCTATGTTCTTTACTGCATTTTCCTTTTCTATTTTATTGCTTTATTTTATTCCTTTTTCAGTTGACTACTTGTGCACGCAAAAACACATATTGTTTAATTTACTCAAATCTCTCCATGACTTTTCAATTGCTTCACTTGCCGAAGTATGTTTCAATGTAAGTCAGGGGGAGATTTTCATTTTGATATAACTGCTCGTGTGCTCATTTAGTTTTCTTACCTAAGTAGCATAGTTGTTTGCTTTTATAATTTTTAGCATTAGTTTTATTGTTTCTTCAGCGTGCATTATGTTTACTTGTTTTCTTGTCATATTCATGTATTGTCATTTTTATTTTTAGTTCACGTATCTACTTGTCCTTTTAGTAGGCTTCGATGTGTTTGATGGTATCATGTTTATATACTTCATTGTTTTTAGTAATTCATATTCTTCAATCTTGTGGTGCAATTTTATAAAACCTATATGAGTGTTTACCAAGTCCTAATAGTTAGTTTTTTTTCTCACATACACTTAGCCTAAATTCCAAAGAGTTGATTTAATACATAATTAGTCATGATTCATCTCGTTGGACTAGTACTTTGGAATCCATAGGTAACTTTCAACTAGCATTTTAGTTACTGGAGATGCTCAGATTGTGCATGACCATTTGAAAAAATCAAGATGCTAGTGAGGATGAGAAGAAAAGAAACTTTCTTATTAGAAAAAAAAACAAGAAAAAAAAGCTTAAAAATAGTTGTCATGGGTGGAATTCGTTTGGTGTCCCTTTGAGACCAAGTTAGGTTACTGAGAATACACCCACCAATTTCTCTCAATACCGAGCATGCATTAAGACTTTATGTTAGTTTGGGAGGATGACCCTCGCTTAGGGCAGGTTAGTGCCAAAAGTTGGAAACCTTAGGAATACGATGAGATGACGACTTGATTTAACTTGGAATTAGAAAACTCTAGGATTAAAAATATACACTTGCATGAAAAACTTTCCTTGTAGACTTGGTGAACTCAATTATTTAATTTGATAGTAGCACCACTTGATAGGATTAGATGAACATACTAGATAATGAAACTATTCATTTATATGCATTGTGTTGAGCACGAAAGTTTGCTAGAGGACACGCAAAGTTTAAGTTTGGGGGATTTTGATGTGCACATTTTATATAGACTTTTAGTTATCATTTAGGCACACATCTTTCTCATTTGTGTGGCATTCATTTCATATTATCTTTGTTTCACATTATTTTTCTATTATCTTTGTTCGGGGATATGCTGTTGTTTATTTGTCTTGATAGGGACAAAGATTCGAAGCAAAGTGAATCTTTAAATGAAGAATAAATTGTTGGTAATATGCTCTGGGCATATCCCTAGACATGGGTGTGCTCTCCAAAGTCAAACGGATCAAAAGGAAGCAAATAGAGGGCTACAGAATGAAACACGCGCGCGGGGGGGGATGTGACTTTTTCACATGCCTGTGTCTCTTTTTAGATAGTTTTTCTGCCTAAATTTCAATAGTTTTCAACGTTGCACATGACCCAACTGTGTGTACCACACACGACCATGTGGTGACATCGTGATTTTGAGGAATCAAGTATTTCACATATTTATGGAAAGTCGGAGCCACCTCTATATAAAACAAAATCCGTCCAAGAGGGTAGGGATCGCTAGGGGAGCCACCCTAGAGCTCCCAAGCCCCGAAAGGGGGCCCTCCAAGGGCCCCCAAATCGTCGAAGGCGACAGTCTGACGACTTCTCCAACTCTATAGATGCATCATAAGGACTTTCTTTGCCACCGCTCCAGATCTTAATGCGAGTTGTAGTGGGGGACTCACCTCACATTGAGACTAAGCCCTCTTTTCTTCTTTGCAAATTTGTTTGGGCTTGATCTTGTTTAGATTGATGTCTTGTGGTTGTATCTCCATCTTTATAGAGTAGATTTATGTGATTTTATGATTAGGGAGTAGCCTTTTTGATATGTAAACATTATTATGCAATGAACCCATGTTATTTTACATCATTTTCATTGTCTAAATATTTATTCTTGATCTTTATTCTATGATATGATTGTTCATGGTTTGGGTCCTTTGAAAAGTTCAAAGAATTCAAGAATGAAGTACAAAACCAGCTTAGCAAGAGTATTAAGATACTTCGATCAGATCGAGGTGGAAAATACCTTAGCCATAAGTTTCGTGACTATCTAGCTGAGTGTGGGATTCTGTCCCAATTCACTACTCCTAGAACACCATAGTGGAATGGGGTATCCGAAAGGAGGAATCGTACCCTATTAGATATGGTACGATCTAAGATGAGCCACACAGATCTTCCTATATCCTTTGGGAATATGCTCTACACACAATAACCTTCACACTTAACCGTGTTCCATCCAAAGCTGTGATAAAGATACCATATACGATATGGACAGGGAAAAATTCCATGATATCTTTCATGAGGATTTGGGGTTGTGAGGCTTACGTTTGACGTCAAGTCTCAGACAAATTGGGACCCAGATTTGATAAGTGCTATTTTGTTGGATATCCCAAGAAAACGAAGGAATATTACTTCTACATTCCCAGTCAACACAAAGTGTTTGTGGCAAAGACTAGGGTATTTCTAGAAAGGGACTTTATTTCTAGAAAAACTAGTGGGAGTACGTTCGATCTTGAAGAAATTCAAGATATGGACCATAGCACTAAGGCCTTGATGGAGGTTGAACAGGAACCACAAAGTGTTGTGAATGATGAGATTGCTGCACAAAGAGTTGTGGAACAACAACCTGTTCAAGTAGACCTACCTCTTCGCAGGTCTGATAGGGTACGTCGTCAGCCTGAGAGAAACTCATTTCTCTTGTCTGACCATGATGATGTTATGTTCGAAGAGAATGAGCCTACCTCCTATCAAGAAGCTGTGAAGAGCCCAGATTCTAAGAAATTGCTAGAGGCCATGAGATCCGAGATGGAATCCATGTACACCAACCAAGTATGGACTTTGGTTGATCCACCTGAAGGCGTCAAATCCATTGGGTGTAAGTGGATCTTTGAGAGAAAGACTGACATGGATGGACTTATGCATACCTATAAGGGCTGATTGGTAGCTAAAGATTTCAAGCAAATTCATGGTATTGACTATGATGAAACCTTTTCTCCAATTGCGATGTTTAAGTCCATTCGGATCATGCTTGCTATTGCAGCGTACCACAATTATGAGATCTGGCAGATGGATGTCAAAACTACGTTTCTGAATGGAAACATGCTTGAGGATGTGTACATGACACAACCTGAGGGTTTTGTATATCCACAGCATATTGGCAAAGTATGCAAGCTGCAAAGGTCCATTTATGGGCTAAAGCAAGCTTCTCGGAGTTGGAATCTTCGATTCGATGATGTGATCAAATAGTTTGGTTTCATCAAGAATGAAGATGAACCCTGTGTCTATAAGAGGGTTAATGAGAACACAGTTGTCTTCCTTGTATTGTATGTGGATGACATACTACTCATTGGGAATGACATCCCTTCACTACAGTCTGTGAAGACTTGGCTGGGGAAGTGTTTCTCAATAAAGGGCTTAGGTGAAGCAGCCTGCATTCTAGGTATCAAGATCTATAGAGATAGATCTAAGAGATTGCTTGGCCTAAGTTAGAGCACATATATTTACACGGTATTACTACCATTTGCCATGCAGAATTTCAAGAAGGGATTTCTGCCGATGTCACATGGTGTGAGTCTTTCGAAGACTCAAAGTCGCTCTTCTAGAAAGGAGAGAGACTGCATGGATAAGATCTCTTATGCATCTGTCATAGGATCTATCATGTACGCCATGCTATGTACTCATCCTGATATCTCGTATGCCTTGAGCAGGATGAGCAGATATTAGTCAGATCCAGGTGAGCATCATTGGATAGTGGTCAAGTATATTCTTAAGTACTTGAGAAGGACTAAAGAATATTTCTTGATATTTGGAGGTGATGGGGAACTAGTTGTAAAGGGTTATAGTGATGCCAGCTTCCAAACTGACAAGGATGATTATAGATCGTAGTCAGGGTTCATGTTTTTCCTGAATGGTGGCACTGTGAGCTGGAAGAGTTCGAAGCAGGATACATTTGCTGATTCTACAACAGAAGCCGAGTATATTGCTGCATCAGAGAATCAAAGGAGGCAGTTTGGATCTGCAAGTTCATTACTGAGCTTGGGGTGGTTCCTAGCATAGCATATCCTATAGTGCTCTATTGTGACAACAATGGAGCGATTACGCAGGCTAAGGAACCTCGCTCACACCAGTGGACCAAACACATACTACGGCGCTTCCATCTCATTCGAGAGATTATCGATAGAGGAGATGTGAAGATTTACAGAGTACCCATAGAGGATAATGTCGCAGATCCCTTGACCAAGGCTTTGGCACAGAAAAAGCATGATGGTCACACTAGGTCATTGGGTATTAGATACTACAGTGATTGGCACTAGTGCTAGTGGGAGATTATTAGTGAAAGCCCTAGAGTCAATCATGTGATGATTGTTGTATGGACTTATTGTATCATATTCCTATATATATTTATAAAGGCATTTCTTTATAGTTATTATACTTACTTGTATTGGTACCAAATAACTAAGTATAATAGCGTCCTTGAGTAGAAAGTTCTTATCTATATCAATCGATTGGTTGAATCGATAATGAGATGATATAGAGAATACTACTCTTAATCATTCCTAGTCAAGTATTAATATTCTGGGACAATATTATTGCGATGAGACTAGCATGTAGGTCAACACAATGACTTGATCTCACAAGTCATTGATATGAGATATCAAGTTGACACATGGGTATGCATTAGAGAATGTATACTGAATGACTCGCCATGAGAAAGTATCATGGATCATTATATGAGTGTCATATACTTTCTCATGTGACTATTAGTATGACTATTAGTCCTTGGACCTAAAGTCACCATGGTTCCCTACATAAGGAGTTGCATACTTTGGCTTCGTCAAACGTCACCCGTAAATGGGTGGACTATAAAGGCGATTACTGGGTATATAACAAATTATGCAGAGGGATGTGAGTGATGTAGATGGGATCCATCCCTCCTATATGACGAGAGTGATATCATGATTCTTGATAGAGTGAGACCACTAAGTGCATGGTCATGCCCAAATGAGTCAATAAGAGATATTAAGCTCATTTGATTAGAGTGAGTCTACTTGGAGTTCAAGATATAGATTGTACAGAGGATGATATGGTCTATGCCTCAATTGTTCAATCTAGATGTCAAGGATAGAGGGACATTGTTACATATTGTGAGAGTCATAATTAGCAGTCACAAAGGTGATGTTGGATCTCAACATTCTTGTAAATTGGGTAGCAATGATGTGTTTCTAGATACCGCTCATTGCTTATGTTTCTAAATCAGTTTAGGGGCATTGCAAATGTTACAAGAACTTATAGGGTCACACACAAAGAGCAATTAGATGGAGATTAGGTTCATATGATGGACCAAGAGGATTAGGTTCATGTGATGAACCAAATTGGATTAAGAGTAATCCAAATTAGACTAATTGAGTTAGACTCATTTTGATTCAAGTGTTGAATGAGTCTAATTTAGATTTGATTCATTGAGTCAATTTAAACTAATGAATAGAGATTCATTAAATTAAATTGATTTGAATCAAAGGTTGAATTTGATCAACCATGAGAGATAAGAGGTCAAGTTTGACTTGACTTGAGAGGGAAGATGAGAGGTCAAGTTTGACTTGACCAAATGCCACTCCATGGTGACTTGGCAAAGGGGTTGGCCAATGATGGTGTTCCACATCATCAAGGACACATCATGGTGTGCCACCTCATGAGGAAGACCAAGAGCCATGGCTCTTGGTATTACATGGATGTTTATAACCCTCATCTAAGTGGCCGGCAAAAATTGAATGGATGAATTAGTGTGGAATTCAATTCATCTTCTTCCTTCTCCTTGCTTCTTCTCTCCCTCTCTTCCATTGTCGTGACCTCCCAAGGGTGCTATCACACTCTAAGTGGTTTTCTCCATCTTTTGTCCGTGTGGATACGTGTAGAGGAGTGTACACTTGATACTCTATGAGATCGGGCAACCGTTTGGACTAGCGCGATAAGCGAAGGGCATCGCTACAAGGGTAACACTCTTTTCATGTAGATCTAGAGTAGATCTAGTGTTTATAAATATGTACATGAATTTTATTTTATTTTTCTTCGCACGGATCCGTGGTCGACTTCCGAGGTTTCCGTAACGCAAAAAGCGAGTTTTGCGGCTCGGAGAGTCTAACAGGATGACACCCATTTGGGGCTTGGGAGCCCTAGGGTGGCTCCCCTTGCGACAATAACCTTTTGGATGGGTTTTCTTAATATAGAGGCAGCTTCGACTTTCCATAAATGTGTGAAATACCTAATTCCTCGAAATTGCAGTGTCGCCACATGGTCGTGTGTGGTACACATGGGCGGGTCATGTGCATAGCTAGAAACTATTGAAATTTAGGCTAAAAAACTGTCTAAATAAAAAGACACGCGACCCCCACGAGAACTCTAGTGGTTCAATTCTAGACTTAAATCCTTACTTGTAGTCGATTCCCCCACGTCTCGATTTTCAATGGGTTGGAGGATTGGGTTCTCCTTTCAGTCCTTCCCCACACCTCTAAAATATGACCTAGTGCTTTTGGCATCTAAATCGGATAAACACAATAGACCCAGACCATGATCAATCATATCATAGAATAAAGAGCAAGCATAAATATTTATATAATGAAAATGATGTAAAATAACATGGATTCATTGCATAACTATGTTTACAAATCAAGTGGGCTACTCCCTAATCATAAAATCACATAAATCTACTCCATAAAGAATGAGATACAACCACAAGACATCAATCTAAACAAAATCAACCCCAAAGAAAATTACAAAAAAGAAAAGAGGGCTTAGTCTTGATGTAAGGTGAAGCTTCAACTGCAAGTCACATTAAGATCTGGAGCGGTGGCAAAGAAAGTCCTTCCGATGCATCTATAGATGTGGAGAAGTCTTCGGACGACTGCCTCCGGCGGTTTGAGGGCCCTTGGATGACCCCCTTTTGGGGCTTGGGAGCCCTAGGGTGGCTCCACTTGCGACCCAAACCTTTTGGATGGGTTTTCTTAATATAGAGATGGCTCCGACTTTCCATAAATGTGGTAAATACCTAATTCCTTGAAATTGCAGTGTCTCCACATGGTCATGTGTGGTGCACACGAGCAGGTCGTGTGCATGGCTAGAAACTATTGAAATTTAGGCTAAAAAACTATCTGAAAAAAAAGACACAATCCCCCCCCCCCCACCCCTCATGGTAAAAAAGGCATGGTCGTGTGAAAAAGACACAAACCCCCCCCCCTTCGTGTTTCATATGTAGCCTACTATTTGCTTTCTTTTCGATCCGTTCACTTCGAGGAACACACCCATGTCTTGGGACATGGCCGAGCATGTTCCCTACAATTTATTCTCCATTTAAAGCTTCATTTTTCTTCAAATATTCATCCCTATCAAGACAAATAAATAAAAACAGATCCTCGAACAAAGATAATAGCAAAATGATGCTAAACAAAGATAATATGAAATGAATACCACACAAATGAGATAAGATGTGCACCTAAATGATAACTAAACCTCTTTATAAAATGTGCATATTTAAATCCCCCAAACATAAACTTTTCTTGTCCTCAAGCAAACTTTCATGTTTAGTCAATGCATATAAATGAATAGCTTGATTATCTAGCATGTTTATCAAATCCTATCAAATGGTGCTACTATCAAATCAAATAATTGAGTTCACCAAGTCTACAAGGAAAGTTTTTCATGCAAGTGTATAATTTTAATGCAGTTTTCAAATTCCAAGTTAAGTCAAGTCGTCATCTCATTATCTTCCTAAGGTTTCCAGCTTTAGGCACTTACTTGCCCTAAGAAAGGGTCATCCTCCCAAACTAACACAAAGTCTCAAAGACATGCTCGATATTGAGAGAAATTGGTGGGTGTTTCCTCAGTAACTTAACTTGGTCTCAAAGGGGCACCAAACCATGAAGCATATCAATATAATACCATCAAAATAGTGCACATTGAAGCCTAATAAAAGGACAAGTAGATGCAAGAAACTAAAAACAAAAATGATAATGCATGAATATGATAAGAAAACAAGTAAACATAATGCATGCTGAAGAAACAATAAAACTAACGCTAAAAATTATAAAAGCAAACCATTATAATGCTCAGGTAAGAAAACTAAATGAGCACTTGAGTAGTTATATCAAAATGAAATTCTCCCCCATACTTAAATTGAAACATACTTCAACAAGTGAAGAAATTGAAAAGTCGTGGATAGATTTGAGGAAGTTAAAGCAATATGTATTTTCACGTTCACTTGTTGTCACCTGAAAAAGGAATAAAATAAAGCAGTAAAATAGAAAAGGAAAATGTAGTAATAAATGCAATAAAAAAAAGAGAATGGACCATACTAGAAAAAGGAAAACAATGTAAAACTAAAAAGGAAAAGGTTTAATACAATCAATGTACTTTTCAACCAATATCAATTTAAACCAGTCCCCAACAACGGCGCAAAAAACATGATGCACACAGACTGAGTCTTCAACTATGAGGCTAAAGATCATATTTGCACTCAACTCTCCAAGTGCACGGTTGTCGTCAAGTAGTAAAATATCGATCCCACAGGGATTGATAACCGAGTACTGGTTTACTAAATAAATGTAAATTGTCTAGACCAAATCAGTTGACAGAGAAAGCAGAGACTTGAAAGAGAGAATGGAGAGCAAGAGAGCTAAGAAATCACATTCACAAGGACACCCCTATCACTCAGTCCCTACCATGATGAAAGGGATGATTCTAGGATTTCAGTTTCACGTAAATGATTGCAAACATATGTCTTGCCCCTAATTATCAATGGTTTTCCATGTAGGTAGGATATCCTATTTGATCTGATGTGAACTTTTGAGACTACATCGGATTGCCCTATTCCAAGCCAGGGTTTCCCTTTCTGATTGATAAAGCTAAGGGGGTTGATATCAATGGGTTGCCCCTCACTAGCTCCCACAAGCCCTCTAGAGTTGTTTTCTTCTACTTCGCAGCCTTGTGTTGGAATAAGTTCCTTTCGTTCTATGATAGCTATGGGTCCTCACGGTAAATTGATCTACTTTCAGGATATTCATGTGTAGATGACCTTAGTCACATTAGGAACCTGTAACAAGAACCACAACAGATCAATTCTAGACTTAAATCCTTACTTGTAATCGATTACCCCCACGTCTTGATTTTCTATGGGTCGGAGGATTACGTTCTCCTTTCGGTCCTTCCCCACACTTCTAAAATATGACCTAGTGCTTTTGGCATCTAAATCGAATAAACACAATAGACCTGAACCATGAACAATATCATAGAATAAAGAGCAAGAAAATATATTTAAAGAATGAAAATGATGTAAAATAACATGGATTCATTGCATGACTATGTTTAGAAATCAAGTGGGCTATGATGCCACAAACGTGACCTCAAATTCCTGGCAAAGATGCCAAAATCTTGATTGCACATGAACTAAATCTTTAAGCCTATGGAAAAAGATTGTCTTGCGCTCAACCCCACAAGTGTACGATTGTCGTCAAGTAATAAAAATTATCGATCCCATAGGGATTGATATTTGATTATTGTTTGTCCAATGAACACTGATTATTTGGAGTGGATCTTAGTGTTTGAAGGTTGGTATCACTCGGAGTAAGGCAAAGGATGTACTCAAGCTCAAGGAAGAAGATTCCAGGACTTCAGTTTCACCTATGCGGTGTTGGGCATGTCATTAATTTATGCTCCTAAGTTCTCTAAATTCAATCTTGCGGATGGATCATCAAGTTTAATCCCGGTGAACTTTTGATACTACTCGGGAATTACCTAATCTAAACTAGAGGATCCCTTTCAGATCCACAGAGCTCAAAAGATTGCTATCAATGGGTTGCCCCTTCACTGGGTCCCACAACCTCTATGAGTTGGTTTCTCCTACTTTGCAGCCTCTAGATAGATTAGGTTCATGTAGTTCTAGGATGTCCTATGTTCTCCCCATGAACAAGTGAACCTTATTTCAAATCCTACACTTTCACATCTCATTATCTACAATTTTAGGAGAGAGGTCAACCTTTCGATTCTTCCTTAATTCTCCTAGGTTTCAATATAGATGCTTTTGGCATCTATATCGAATCAGTGCAGTAGAAACCTGAGTGAGTCATCATTATCAAAGAACTAGGAAACATAAATTACAAATATTTAATGGAAGAAATTAGAATTCATTGTAGTATTCATGTCCAACACACAGGTTACTCCCTAATCCTAGAATCGAAGGTTCTACTCCATAGAAAACGAAGAACAAACACAAGACATTATAGTTTAATGTTTACAATCAAAGAAATATCAGTTTGGAAGAGAATGCCCTACTTTGGTTGGAGATGTGTCTTGGCAGCCTTTCTATGGATGGAGCTTCATTGTCGACCTTGAATCTCCTCCTTTCCTCCGCCAATTAGCGAGCCTTTGGTGCTATTTTAGGGCACCGACCATCCTCTCTGTGGTTTGGTATGCCTCCACATATATAGAGGTGATCTCGACTTTCCATAATTACGTGGAAAACCTATTTCTTGGGATTTACGACAGCACAATACGGTTGTGTGAAATTCACATGGCTAGGCCATGTGTGGCACTGTGAACTACACTTGGAATCTATTCTGGAGAAAAAGGCTTGACCATGTGACTTCCTGGAAAGGCGCCTAACTCTGTCTTTTCATCCGGAAGCATGCTCGTGTCTTGAGAACACGACTAGAGCATACTTCTCTTTCATCATGCTCGGCTGGGTTCATTAAGATCTGAATCTTCATCCTGTATATAAAAAACAACAAAAGTAGACCTTCAAACAAGAAAGTAGCAATAAAGTGCAAAGTAAAGTAAATATACACAAAATACCTACTAAATGCAACGAGATGTGTGCCAAAATAACCATTAAAATCTTATATTATTTGTACACATCAAAATCCCCCAGACTAAAATCTTTGCTTGTCCTCAAGCAAATGTTAGCGTATCATGAATCATAGATAAAAGGTATGCTTCAATGCCTAGCAAATTTACTAAAACCTATCAAGTGGTACTGCAATTAAAGCAAGTAAATATGTTCACCAAGGTCACTAAATTAGTTTTCAGTGCAAGTGTAAAATGTTTTCCTAAGGGTTTCATTTTCTAAGTTACAATGTTTTCCTAAGGGTTTCACTTTCTAAGTTAAGTTAAGTCGTCATCCATAGTGTTCCTAAGATCTCCAGCTTTAGGCACTTACCTACCATAAGTGAGGGTCATTCCCTAAAATTAGCATAAAGTCTCAAAGGTGTGTTCGGTATCGAGAGAAATTGGTAGGTGTTTCCCAGTAACCTAACTCGGTCTCAAAGGGGCACCTAACCATTTACACTCATGATAACCTCTATCTTCTTTTCTCAAAATCTTACAATCACCCTTTTTTTCAAGTTGGGGTTTAATGATCCGAAGATCTCTAGTAACTAAAATGCTAACTTGGGGTCATCTATGGATTCTAGAGTACTAGTCTAATAGGATGAATCAAAACTAATTATACACTAGTTCCTTCCTTTCAAAATTCTCAATAAGTGTTTGTGAAAATAAAATCTAACTAGTCAGAATTAATGAACATTCATTATCACATTACAAATTTAGTACTACAAGATAAAGAAAGTAATATGCTTATGACATTGAAACACATTACAATGATTCTTTTCAAAACTTATTGCATCAAACTATGAGATCAAACCAAATAAGTACTGGAAGAAACCTAAAGAGATCTACATGTATGAAAACTGAAATAAACAAAATGAATAAAAATAAAAAAGCCAATGCTTAAACCAAATTTAAATACTAACAAATCGTAGAAAATGCAATATCCTAAAAAATATTCCCCCAAACTTGAATTTGATCATACCTCTAGCATAGCGATCGTGGAGGGAAATGAGAATGTCTCAGCATCTCATCTTGGCATCTATGAAGTGGTGCTCTCCGCAACTGCTCTGTGGTCCTCCTCTTGGGCCCACTATTGGCATGCATCTCTCATGAACTCCCGCATCTCCTGACGATATGCAGCCTCCTCTTGAAAATACTGCTCAACATGATCGTAGAATTGGTTCTCCCTCTAAAAATGACCTCTCAACTCCTAGAACTCCTCACACGTGAAGGTTCATTGCTCCTCCCATCTCTGCCCGTATGTCTGCTGCTCAGCATAGATGTCATCTAGGCACAATCAAATCTCTGAGAAATCAAATGTTGACTGACCTGCATCATGCTCAAAAGAAGCAAAAGAATGTTGTGCACGTTTGGGTCATGGGGATGGAGGGCTTCTATGATTGGTTGGACATAAGGGTGCATGAGGTGAAGGTGGTGCATGGGTAGAGGGACCTTCTTGTGGTAGGAATTCAACTATCCTATCCAACCATCAGTTTACAGTGTTTGTGACAATGGTACGATGGGGGTCAAGGAGCCAAAGGGGTGTCATATTTTTCCTAACAAAACAAAAATACTTTCCTTCTCTTACAATCATTTTCATTGTCATGCATACCCCCTAAGTCTAAGCTAGGGCTCCCTTCTACTCTATCCAATTCTCTACAACCATACCCTAAAGAGTCACAAATATGGGTTAACAATCCCCCTAATATAATCTCTCCCTTTGGTGCTTTACGCACTTTGACCAAATGCTTAATAATATGAGATTCTACATCCACTGAATTATTAACTTGCAACATGATCCATAGACACAATAGTTCACTTGCTCTCATCACTCCATCACTCTCTCCTCTACCAGAAATGGTACTAGGCATAAAACGGTGGATGTATCATAAAAATGGATTTCGTAGTCGAGATGCCTTAGCCCTAGAGGGGTCATAGGAGTTATCCCTAGTCAATTCAAATCAAAATGTTTATGCATTAATGTCCTTAGGTGTTCTCCTCTCTCTCCCATGAGGAAACCCAAAGCAAAGATTCCATTGATGAAGACTCCATCCATGTTCTTTATTAAACAACCTAAATGTTATCTTCCCTTCTTCACTATCCATGTCTGATAAAATTTCCGCAATCACCAAGTTCAAAAATTCTAAAGTAACCCTAGGGTGGGTTGGGCTTCTAATCCCCATTAACTCTTCCCATCCTTCTGTTAGTAGTAAGCTCTAGAGCCAATTATGTGATGATTGACTAGGGACTTATGTAACATATTCTATTAATAAAAAAGGTAAAGTTTGGTTATTATATTTACTTCATGCTTGTACCAGCCAAATAAATATAATAATGCCCTAGAAAGTAGGTTCTTATCTACAACACATCAATTGATAAAATTGATTGTGAGAGACTGTAGAGAACACTATTCATAAATAGTCCTAGTCAAGCAATAATATACAAAGTAAATATTAATGCATTGAGACTAGATGTAGGTCAATTGATGACTTGATATCACAAGTCATGGATATGTGATATCACATTGACACATGGGTATATATTAGAGAATATATACTGAATTGACCCACCATGAGAAAGTTTCATGGATCGTCATATGAGTGTCATAAACTTTCTCATAGTGACTATTGGTATGATTAGTCCTTAGACCTGAAATCACTACGGTTCTCTAGATAAGGAGTTATGTACTTTGGTATCGTCAAATGTCACCCGTAATAGAGTGGACTATAAAGACGATCACTAGGTATGTAACAAATTATACGGAGGGATGTGAGTGACGTAGATGGGATCTATCCCTCCCATATGATGGGAGTGATATCTTTAGGCCTCTTGATAGAGTAGGACCACAAAATACATGGTCATGCTCAAATGAGCCAATATGAGATATTGAGCTCATTTGTTTGAGTGAGTCTACTTGGGGATCAATAAACACAAAGATTGATAAGAGGATGACACAATCTATGTCTCATTGATCAATCTAGATATCAAGGATAGAAGGACAAGGTTATATATTATAGTAGCCACAATAAGGTTATGTCGAATCTCGATATTTTTGCCACTTGGGTAGCAATGATGCATTGCTAGATGTCATTCATTGCTTATGTTTCTAAAAGGGTTTTAGAAACATTGCTAATGTTGCAATAACCTATTGGGTCACACACAAAGAACACATTGATGCGCACAGACACGATCTCAAATCTCATGATGGATACCGTCGAGGACTCAAAGTACGCACTCGCGCTCAACGTCCGCAAGTGCACGGATGTCGTCAAGTAATAAAGATTATCGATCCCACAAGGACTGGGATTCGAATACCAATGTACTCAGTGGTGGTAATTGTTCGAACGTGATCTCTAAGAGGTTTCGGTTGGTGAGGGTTGTTGGTGGACTCTACTCTGTACGGTGTCACACGGAGGAGGAAAGGAGTGTGCCGAGGTCTTCAAAGGTGATTCTAGGACTTCGGTTTTGCTTGTGTATCACGAAACAATGTTGTCAATTGACGTTGTCTAGACATTTACCTATGATTTTATGGAAGGGACATCATACACTCTCCCACAGAGCCGCCGTATCTACCGGGAGCTATCTCCGCCTAAAAGGACGGGATAGACGGTACGAGGATGCCTAATCAATCCTTACGGTGGACCGTTTCTGATTCCACCACACCCTTCTCCCCATAGTTGTAGGAGATCAGGTTTACCCCTAGGTTCCTTAATCAAATCTCCTAAATTTTAGATTGCGAGGGCTCTCACCCCTCGTATCGCCTAAGCACAGTGAAAAGAAAGCCAAACATGCATAGATATAGTAAAGAGAAACTACCAATTGTCAAATCAAACTCATGGGCAGAATTTAACGTGAACCAACATTGTTTATGTACACAATCTACTCCCTAATCCTAGAATCGAAAGTATTACTCCATGTATACGAAGGAAGAATCACAAAGCATGTCTAAGTTTGAATACATAAGGAATAAAATGCAGAAATAAAGATATACAATACTTTCATGATCTTCTCTCTAACGTTGAATTGCAAGGTGTGGACCTCCGGCGGTGTTCCTCCTCCCCGTTGCGAGTTACCGAAGCTTTTTAGGGCTTCAGCGTGCCGTCCTAGCTGTCGTGCCTCCTCCCTAGGGTTTGGCCAGAGCCATCCTTATATATACATCGCCTCGGACCGCTACAAATCTGAAAAAAAGCCCTAGTCGTGCAAATCTGTCGGGCCGCAACACGGCCAGGCCGAGTGCGGCCCTAGGGTGCTGATCTCGCCCATTAGATATGGTTGTGTGAATCCACACACCCTGGTCGTGCCCCACTCTGCGTCTAGCTGCGAAATGTCCTTCTTTTGCTCTGAAAACATATCTTTTTCACCCGAAAAGCTAACTTGCACACAAAAGTACAACGAGCAGACCTCTGAACCAGAAAATAGAAAATGCGTGCAAAAATAGAGTAACATATGCATGAAACTAACACAAAATGCAATGAGATGTGAGTAAAAACTACTCCTAAAACCCTATATGTTTTGCTCACATCACTTCCCCTAGACTTAAATCTTTGCTTGTCCTCAAGCAAACCTCAGTGCCATGAAATTTTAAAAAGATATTGTTCCATAATTAGCATGTTAACTAAATTTATCAGGTGGTATTTGCAATCAAAGAAAAATAAATATGTTCTAGAAGTACACTAAGTTAGCTCCTCGTGCCCGTGCTAAGCGAACCATTCTTAGGGGATGCCCGTTCCATGGTGAGTTAAGTCGTCACCCCATAGCTTTCCTAAGGTTTCCGGCTCGTAGGCACTTACCTGCCCAAAGCAAGGGTCGTTCCCTAGATTTAGCATAAAGTCTCAAAGGCGTGCTCGGTATTGAGAGAAATTGGTAGGTGTTTCCCCAGTAACCTAACTCGGTCTCAAAGGGGCACCTACCCTTTTCCACCCACGACAACTGTTTTTTTTATCCCTCATGATCTTTTTTTTTCTCATTTCTTTTTCTCTTTTTCTTTTATTTATCTTTTTCTTTTCTCTCTTTTATTTTTTGGCTCACTGGGATTTTGATTTTTCTGAATGAGCTTACACAATCCGAGCATCTCCAGTAACTAAAATGCTAAACTTAGAGTCACCTATGGATTCCAAAGTACTAGACTACTGAAGTGAATCATAACTAGGTATGTACTAGATTCTCCCTTTTAGAATGTTCGCCATGTGTAAGTGCAAAAACAAAGCTAACCAGTGTAAGTCTAGAACATTCAATAGAGCGAATAAAATAAAATACCACAAGATAAATGGAGTTAAGCTACCTATGGGAACAACTCATGCAAGCAACTTTCAAAAATACTACTGAGGTAGCTTTACAAATAACAAAAATTAAGTACTGAAAGAAACTCAACAACTCAGGCATAAATAAATGAAAATACCATAAAAGAAACTACTACTAGGAAACAAAACAAAATAAACCTTGGGGTCTCCCCCCCCCCCCCAGACTTAAACGAAAATATACCTCTAATATGGTGGACGAGGTGGAAAGTCTGGGAGCCTAGGCACCTCTGGATCCTGGGAGAACCTACTGTTGAGCCACTGATGCCACATATACATGTGGTCGATCTGGGAGCTGGTGGATGTAGCGGTTGCTCGGTGCTCCTACTCCCTAGTCCACTGTGCATGTTGGGCATGCATGTGCTACTGCATCTCCCTATGGTAGGCAGCCTCATCCTGGCGACGAACAACCTCCTCCTGGAAGTATATGCGGGCCTCATCGTAGAACTCCTCAGCCCGCTGGAAGTGCTCCCGGAATCCCTGGAACTCCGTGTTGGGTTTTTCCGAGCCGCAAAAATTGCTTTTTGCGTTGCGAAAACCTCGGAAGCCCCGGCCACGGATCCGTGCGAAGATGTATTAAAACTAAAACATGTATGTGCTTATATAAAACCCTAGATCTACCTTAGATCTATATGATAAGGATGTTACCCTCGATGTGACGCCCTTCGCAAATCCCGCTCGTCCAAAAGGTTCGCCGGAACTCAAGAGCGTCAAGTGCACACTCCTCTATTGGTATCCACACAAGCAAAAGGTGGAGAAAAGCAATCTTGAGTGTGCTAGCACTCCTTAGATGCTCGGCAAGATGAGGAAGGAGAGAGGGAGAGTTTGAGGGAAGTTGATCCAAGGAAGAAGATGAAGTTGTGTGTAACTCACCTAATGAATTCAACCATCAAAACTCCTAAAGTGGCCGGCCACTTCAAGGCTTGGGAGGTTACATGCATGCATGTAACTCCCATGGCTCTTGGTCTCCCTCATGAGGTGACACCACATGATAAGTCAATGATGATGTGGAGCATCATCATTGGCCGGCCATGCCAAGTCATCATCATGACATGGCATTTGGTCAAGTCAAACTTGACCTTTCATCTTCCCTCTCAAGTCAAGTCAAACTTGACCTCTAATCTCCCATGGTTGATCAAATCTAACCACTTGACTCAAGTCAATTTAATTTAATGAATCTCTATTCATTAATTTAAATTGATTTGATGAATCAAATCTAAATTAGACTCATTCAACACTTGAATCAACTTGAGTCTAACTCAATTAGTCTAATTTGGATTACTCTTAATCCAATTTGGTTCATCCCATGAATCTAATTCTCATGGTTCATCATATGAACCTAATCTCCATCTAATTGTCTTTATGTGTGTGACCCTATAGGTTCTTGTAATGTTGGCAATGTCCCTAAACCGATTTAGGAACATAAGCAATGAGCGGTATCTAGCAACACATCATTGCTACCCAAGTTACAAGAATGTTGAGCTCCAACATCACCTTTGTGACTATTAATTGTGACTCTCACAATATGTGACAATGTCCCTCTTTCCTTGACATCTAGATTGACCAATTGAGGCATAGACCGTGTCATCCGTGGTACAATCTATATCTTGAACTCCAAGTAGACTCACTCTAATCAAATGAGCTCAATATCTCATATTGACTCATTTGGGCATGGTCATGCACTTCGTGGTCTCACTCTATCAAGAATATCGATGTCACCCCCGTCATATAGGAAGGATAGATCTCATCTACATCACTCATATCCCTCCGCATAATTTGTTACATACCCAGTAATCGCCTTTATAGTCCACCCATTTACGGGTGACGTTTGACGAAGTCAAAGTATGCAACTCCTTATGTAGGGAACCATAGTGACTTCAGGTCTAAGGACTAATAGTCATACTAATAGCCACATGAGAAAGTATATGACACTCATATAATGATCCATGATACTTTCTCATGGCGGGTCATTCAGTATACATTCTCCAATGCATACTCATGTGTCAACTTGATATCTCATATCCATGACTTGTGAGAACAAGTCATCGTATTGACCTACATGCTAGTCTCTACGCATTAACATTGTCCCTGAATGTTAATACTCGACTAGGAATGATTAAGAATAGTGTTCTTTATATCATCTCATTATCGATTCAACTAATCGATTGATATAGATAAGAACCTACTACTCAAGGATATTATTATATTTAGTTATTCGGCACCAATACAAGTAAATATAATAACCATGCCTTTATAAATAGGAGTATGATATAATAAAGTCCATACAACAATCATCACATGATTGGCTCTAGGGCTTTCACTAACAATCTCCCACTAACACTAGTGCCAATCACCGTAGTATCTAATACTCAATGACCTAGTGTGACCATCATGTTTTTTCTGTGTCAAAGCCTTGGTCAAGGGATCTGCGATGTTAGCCTCTGTGGGTACTCTGCAAATCTTCACATCTCCTCTATCGATAATCTCTCGAATGAGATGGAGTGTCGTAGTATGTGTTTGGTCCACTGGTGTGAGTGAGGTTCCTTAGCCTGTGCAATCGCTCCATTGTTGTCACAATAGAGCTCTATGGGATTTGCTATGCTAGGAACCACCCCAAGCTCAGTAATGAACTTGCGGATCCAAACTGCCTCCTTTGCTGCCTCAGATGCAGCGATATACTTACATTGTAGAATCGGCAATCGTGTCACCGCCGAACTCTTCCAGCTCACAGCGCCACCATTCAAGTAAAACACGAACCCTGACTGCGATATATAATCATCCTGATCAGTTTGGAAGTTGGCATCGCTGTAACCCTTAACATCTAGCTCCTCATCGCCTCCAAATATCAAGAAATATTCTTTAGTCCTTCTCAAGTACTTAAGAATATTCTTGACTATTATCCAGTGACGCTCACCTGGATCTGACTGGTATCTACTCATCATGCTCAAAGCATACGAGACATCAGGACGAGTACACAGCATGGCGTACATGATAGATCCTATAGCAGATGCGTAAGGGATCTTATCCATGTGGTCTCTCTCCTCTCTAGAAGAGGGACTTTAAGTCTTCGAAAGACTCACACCATGTGACATCGGTAGAAGTCCCTTCTTGGAATTCTGCATGGCAAATTGTAGTAATACCATGTCAATGTATGTACTCTGACTTAGGCAAAGCAATCTCTTAGATCTATCTCTATAGATCTTGATGCCTAGAATACAGGCTGCTTTACCTAAGTCCTTCATTGAGAAGCACGTCCCTAGCCAAGTCTTCACAGACTGTAGCGAAGGGATGTCATTCCCAATTAGTAGTATGTCATCCACATACAATACAAGGACGACAACTGTATTCCCATTAACCCTCTTGTAGACACAGGGTTCATCTTCATTCTTGATGAAACCAAATTGTTTGATCGCATCATCGAAACGAAGATTCCAGCTCCGAGAGGCTTGCTTTATCCCATAAATGGACCTTTGCAGCTTGCATACTTTCCCAGTATGTTGTGGATCTTCAAAACCCTCAGGTAGTGTCATGTACACATCCTCGAGTAAGTTTCCATTCAGAAACGCGGTTTTGACATCCATCTGCCAGATCTCATAATCGTGGTATGCTGAAATAGCAAGCAAGATCCGAATGGACTTAAACATCGCCACTGGAGAAAAGGTTTCATCATAGTCAATACCATAAATTTGCTTGAAACCTTTAGCCACCAATCGGCCCTTATAGGTATGCATAAGTCCATCCATGTCAGTCTTTCTCCTAAAGACCCACTTATACCCAATGGGTTTGACCCCTTCAGGTGGATCAACCAAAGTCCATACTTGGTTGGTGTACATGGATTCCATCTCGGATCTCTTGGCCTCTAGCCATTTCTCAGAATCTGGGCTCATCAAGCTTCCTGATAGGAGGTAGGCTCATTCTCAATGAGCATTACGTCATCATGGTCAGACAAGAGAAATGAGTATCTCACAGGCTGACGACGTACCCTATCAGATCTGGGAAGAGGTAGGTCTACCTGAACAGGTGGTTGTTCCACAACTCCTTGTGCAACAACCTCATCACCCACAACACTTTGTGGTTCCTGTTCAACCTCCATCAAGGCCTCAGTGCTATGGTCCTTATCTTGAATTTCTTCAAGATCGAACGTACTCCCACTAGTTTTTCTAGAAACAAAATCCCTTTTTAGAAAAACCCCAGTCTTTGCCACAAACACTTTGTGTTGATTGGGAATGTAGAAGTAATATCCCTTTGTATCCTTGGGATATCCAACAAAATAGCACCTATTAGATTTGGGTCCCAATTTGTCTGAGACTTGACGCCGAATGTAAGCCTCACAACCCTAAATCCTCATGAAAGATATCTTGGGATTTCTCCCTATCCATATCGTATATGGTGTCTTTATGACAGCTTAGGATGGTACACGGTTAAGGGTAAAAATTGTTGTGTCTAGAGCATATCCCCAAAAGGATATAGGAAGATCTGTGTGACTCATCATAGATCGTACCATATCTAATAGGGTATGATTCCTCCTTTCGGATACACCATTCCACTGTGGTGTTCCAGGAGGAGTGAGTTGGGATAGAATCCCACACACAGCTAGATAGTCACGAAACTCATGGCTAAGGTATTCACCACCTCGATCTGATCGAAGTATTTTAATACTCTTACCAAGCTGGTTTTGTACTTCATTCTTGAATTCTTTGAACTTTTCAAAGGATTCTGATTTATGTGTCATAAGATACACATAACCATATCTACTGAAGTCATCAGTAAATGTAATGAAGTACCTGTAACCACCTCTAGCAGCAACATTGAAAGGAGCACATACATCAATATGTATAAGTCCTAATAAATCTGTTGCTCTTTCGCTGTGTCCACTAAAGGGAGTCTTGGTCATCTTGCCTAAAAGGCAAGACTCGCATGTCTCATATGATTGAAAATCAAATGAGTCTAGCAGCCCATCCTTATGGAGCTGAGATAAGCGACTCTCATTTATGTGACCTAAGCGACAATGCCAGAGATAGGTTTGGTTCAACTCATTTGACTTGAACCTTTTGGCACTTATGTTATAGATAGGGCTCTCTAAGTCTAGAAAGTAGAGTCTGTTCATTAGAGGTGCACTACAATAGAACATATCATTTAAATAAACTGAACAACATTTGTTCTTTATTATAAATGTAAATCCTTTCTTGTCTAAACAAGAAACCGAAATTATGTTCTTAGTCAAAGCAGGCACATAACAACATTCATCTAATTCTAGTACAAGCCCAGAGGGCAGAGATAGATCATAAGTTCCTACAAAGAATAGAGAACCCTTGCTCCATTGCCTACTCGTAGGTCCACCTCGCCCTTTGTCAATGCCCTGCTATTTCTCAGCGCCTGCACATTGGTACAAATGTGAGATGCACATCCGGTATCTAATACCCATGATGAAGAAATAGATAGATTGACTTCTATAACATTTATACCTGAAGTAGAAGTCTCACTTCTTTTCTTCTTAAGATCTTCCAGGTAAGCTTTGCAGTTACGCTTCCAGTGTCTAGCTTCCTTGCAGTGGAAGCAAGCCCCTTCCTTGGCTACCCCTCCTTTGGGTTTAAGTTCTTTGCCTTTGTACTTGGCTTGGGACTTTCCCTTACCTTTAGGCTTTCCCTTGCCTTTCTTTTTGTGCACCATCAAAATGGTGTCAGATTTTCCCTTCTTAAGGTTAAGCTCAGCAGTTCCCATCATACTGAGCATCTCAAGCAGTGGCTTATCAATTTCATTCATGTTGTAATTCATGAAAAATTGATTGTAGGCTTGTGGCAAAGATTGCAAGATTAGGTCAGTGGCCAGCTCTTGGCCAAGTGGGAATCCCAACCTTTGTAGGTTTTCTACGTACCCAATCATCTTGAGTACATATGGACCTACGGGAGTACCATCTTGCATTTTGGACCAAAACAATGCCTTAGAGACATCATATCTCTCATGCCTTGCTTGTCCTAGATATAGTTGACGAAGATGTCCAATCATATCATAAACATTCATGAACTCGTGTTGCTTCTGAAGCTCAGAGTTCATGGTCGCGAGCATTAGACATGACATATCTAATGCATCATCTTGATGCTTCTTGTAAGCATCTTTGTCAGCTCGTGAGGCAGTGGCAGGAGGTGCCTCCGGAATGGGCTACTCCAGAACGTACAACTTCTTTTCTTGGGTGAGAACAATTCTCAGGTTCCTGTACCAGTCCAGGAAATTTGCTCCATTGAGCTTGTCCTTCTCAAGGACAGAACGCAGAGAGAGAGTGTTCGTGTTTGTCGACATAGTTATCTACAACATACAATGCAGAGAATTAATATCATATTCCTTTTATCATTTAATTAGGCCTTTAATCAAATGATGCTCCCACTGAATTATAGGAATTTTGTAGAATTGAGTTATGGATGTGGTCAAACCACATTACTAGATTCATACAAACTAGCTATAATTCTTGCGGGACAAGATCCACATCATACTAAGCCTTGAATTAGCTTTGGCTAAATCGCCCAAGATTTAGTATGATCAGTGGGTAACACATTACCGATTACATCTCTATGCAACTCTTGTTTATAGGATCAAGACCCACATTTACAAAAGACCTTGAGTTAGCTTTGGCTAAATCTCCCAAGATTTAGTGTAAATGCGATCTTATCCTATATTTCCAACGGTTGGAATATGCCTATAGTTCTACTCGATCCAATTGTGTTAACTAGTTTTGCTCAATCTAATTGAGCTTACTCTAACCCAAGCGTGATAGGCGGGACCAAGATTGTCCCTCCGCACCCTACCAAGATAATATGCGTTGCTCTGCTTTGGCAGATTCAATAACAACAAATGATCGAGGTAGTGATGGGTATCAAGGCTCGGTAGGTATTTTCGAGTAGATTTGATTATGATCTAATATAATCATAATGTGTATCATATATGCATTGAGGCCTTTATTATCCTATATTAGCATGCATCACATACATACATATATTATTCTAGCATGCATCATATACATACAAGCATTATTCTACTAGCATGCATCACATACATACAAGCAAAATCAAATATATATATATATATATATATATATACAACATATATATATACATTTAACTGTGATGTAGTCATGGCCCTACTACGATCTTCTCAAGCCAATGAGAAGATCGGACGGTTAACCTAAGGCTAGCGGCTTCTCCAAGCGCTTCCTTTGACCGCCATGTGTCGTCGGCACCCTTCTCGTAACTTCGTCTACAAGTGGACTTTCCACTGCTCCATTTTGTGCATTACAAATATGAAACTCGAGTTACATTCGAGTCTAAAACTATTTAAAACTAGAATTTCAAAAGAAGAGGTACGACGTGCAAGTCACATACACTATACAACACGCACAACCATAAAAACGACACACAGATCGTATTATGAATTACAACACACATATTCCAATCAAATTGGGGTCATTGGGCCATGATAATCACAGAATTATACATAATTCTAAATTATATATTTTTACAGAAAATTTCTATAATTTTTCCTATTTTTTTTTCAAATTTATGAGTCACCTCTCCGTAACGGTCCCGCTAAGCGGTTTCCGGGTGCGATCGCGGGACAAGGCCCCTTTCGGGGATAGGGGAAGCGTCCCTACTCGCAAAATAAACTTTGCGAGTGTCCCTATTATGATCTTACAGTGACTTAAGTCGCTGTCCCAAAAACCTAAAGCGAGAACTCACCGTTTCGGAGAGTTTTTCTCGACGGTTGAAGCCTACAAGTGTCCCAACACTCATTGCTTCGACTCTTCGAGAAAAATATCCAAAAATTCTATAAAAATAGGAAATTTACAGAAACATAAAATTCTGTAATTTTTATATCTAATATAAAAACTACAAAATCGAAACACATACATGCTTTGCACGTGGCTCTGATACCACTGTTGGATTTTTTCGAGTCGCAAAAACCGCTTTTTGCGTTGCGGAAACCTCGGAAGCCCCGGCCACGGATCCGTGCAAAGATGTATTAAAACTAAAACATGTATGTGCTTATATAAAATCCTAGATCTACCTTAGATCTATATGATAAGGATGTTACCCTCGATGCGACGCCCTTCGCAAATCCTGCTCGTCCAAAAGGTTCGCCGGAACTCAAGAGCGTCAAGTGCACACTCCTCTATTGGTATCCACACAAGCAAAAGGTGGAGAAAAGCAATCTTGAGTATGCTAGCACTCCTTAGATGCTCGGCAAGATTAGGAAGGAGAGAGGGAGAGCTTGAGGGAAGTTGATCCAAGGAAGAAGATGAAGTTGTGTGTAACTCACCTAATGAATTCAACCATCAAAACTCCTAAAGTGGCCAGCCACTTCAAGGCTTGGGAGGTTACATGCATGCATGTAACTCCCATGGCTCTTGGTCTCCCTCATGAGGTGGCACCACATGATAAGTCAAGGATGATGTAGAGCATCATCATTGGCCGGCCATGCCAAGTCATCATCATGACATGGCATTTGGTCAAGTCAAACTTGACCTTTCATCTTCCCTCTCAAGTCAATTCAAACTTGACCTCTAATCTCCCATGGTTGATCAAATCTAACCACTTGACTCAAGTCAATTTAATTTAATGAATCTCTATTCATTAATTTAAATTGATTTGATGAATCAAATCTAAATTAGACTCATTCAACACTTGAATCAACTTGAGTCTAACTCAATTAGTCTAATTTGGATTACTCTTAATCCAATTTGGTTCATCCCATGAACCTAATCCTCATGGTTCATCATATGAACCTAATCTCCATCTAATTGCTCTTATGTGTGTGACCCTATAGGTTCTTGTAACGTTGGCAATGTCCCTAAACCGATTTAGGAACATAAGCAATGAGCGATATCTAGCAACACATCATTGCTACCCAAGTTACAAGAATATTGTGCTCCAACATCACCTTTGTGACTACTAATTGTGACTCTCACAATATGTGACAATGTCCCTCTATCCTTGACATCTAGATTGATCAATTGAGGCATAGACCGTGTCATCCTCGGTACAATCTATATCTTGAACTCCAAGTAGACTCACTCTAATCAAATGAGCTCAATATCTCATATTGACTCATTTGGGCATGGCCATGCACTTCGTGGTCTCACTCTATCAAGAATATTGATGTCACCCCTGTCATATAGGAGGGATAGATCCCATCTACATCACTCACATCCCTCCGCATAATTTGTTACAGACCTAGTAATCGCCTTTATAGTCCACTCATTTACGGGTGACGTTTGACGAAGCTAAAGTATGCAACTCCTTATGTAGGGAACCATGGTGACTTCAGGTCTAAGGACTAATAGTCATACTAATAGCCACATGAGAAAGTATATGACACTCATATAACGATCCATGATACTTTCTCATGGTGGGTCATTCAGTATACATTCTCCAATGCATACCCATGTGTCAACTTGATATCTCATATCCATGACTTGTGAGATCAAGTCATCGTGTTGACCTACATGTTAGTCTCTACGCATTAACATTGTCCCTGAATGTTAATACTCGACTAGGAATAATTAAGAATAGTGTTCTCTATATCATCTCATTATCGATTCAACCAATCGATTGGTATAGATAAGAACCTACTACTCAAGGACATTATTATATTTTGTTATTTGGCACCAATACAAGTAAATATAATAACCATGCCTTTATAAATAGGAATATGATACAATAAAGTTCATACAACAATCATCACATGATTGGCTCTAGGGCTTTCACTAACACTCCGCCTGCTAGTAGGCGCTCTGCTCCTCCCATTGCTGCCTCTGCATCTTCTGCTCAGTGTAAATGTCGTCGAGGCACGATCAAAACTCTGAGAAATCATAGGCTGATGTACCTACATCCTGCTCAAAAGTAGAAAAAGGTGGTGGTGCAGGTGTAGGCTCATGTCGGCGTGGACTAGGTGGGCTCCTATGCATGTGTGGACTGGAGGGAGAGTGATACAAAGGTGGAGAGATGGGCGATGATGTGGATGGTCCCTCATGTGGAGGGGACTCCACTCTCTGGTCCAAGCGCTAGTTGGCGCGTATAGCGATGGTTGTACGATCCAGGTCGGGGAGCCTAAGGGTCGTAAGATTTTTCCTTACAAAGCATAAGGAGTCTCCTTCTCTCACAATCATTTTCATGGCCATGCATACTCCTTGGTTGATCTTAGGGCTCCCCTCTATACTCTCTAATGTTGTGTAATCGTACCCCATCCTATGGCAAATGTGGGTAAGTAGGCCTCCCACATTTATCTCTCCTCATACTGCTTTGCCCATCTTCACTAAGTGTCTGATGAAGTGGGACACTACATCGATGCTACTCCTTTCTTGTAGCATATCCCATAGGCAAAGCAGCTCGCTAGCTCTAACTACACCATCACTTTCCCCACGACCAAATATAGTACTGGCCATGATGCGATGGAGGTATCAAAAGATGGGGTTTTGGAGGCGCGACGCTTTGACCCTAGATGGGTCATAAGCATGCTCCCCTATCAACTCAGTCCAAACTATTCGAGAGTTGTACCCATTAGGGGTCCTTCTCTCTCCCCCACTTGGTAAGCCTAAGCATGAGTTCCATTGGTGAAGGGTCCACTCATGCTCAATGTTAAAAAGCCTAAAAGTTATCCTACCTTCTTCGCTCTCTCTACCCGTTAAAACTTCCGCCTCTAAGGAACTCAAAAAATCCAAAACTATCCTAGGGTAGGTTAGGTGCTTTATTCCCATAATCTCTTCCCACCCCATTTTTGCAAATAGGATTTGCATATCACTCAACAACCTTAAAGATTCTAGCAAATCTTCATCTAAGTACCTAGTAGCTGTAAGTTTACGAGTAGAGAGCATATTGTATCTATCTCTTTGTTCATTATTGCAAAAAAGTAGAGTGGGTAGGGCATTACCCTCCTCCAGAGCTTGAGGGGCGTTGGCTCTCCTTGTCCGTCGCTCCGAGGCACCGAATTGGGGTGCTACAAGCTTGGTCCTCCTCATCTTTGCTTCTTTTGTCTTCTTTAGAGATTAAAAATGCTTCTAGATAGTGGGGAAGACGAAATCACATGGCTAGAGTAAGAACTTTCGAAGCACACGGCACAAATGCAGTGAAAACACATGACTCGCCCCTTTTTACCTCGTGCACCACGACAGTGTGAAAACACACGGCCAGGCTATGTGCGCCTCGGGTTGGTCGAGCACGGTCGTGGGAAAACACACGGTCAGGCCGTGTGTCCCCATTTTTTCACCCATTTATGCACCACGGTCCGAATTTTCTCATACACTTCGCCGTGTAGGCTAATATGGATTTTGTTTTTGCCTAGTACAGTTCTTTTCTAGTCCTAACTCTAAATGTGATGGAAATCAAAACTAAAATCAAACAAATGTATGCAATGCAATCAAAAAGGGAAATCTAAAACTAAACTTGGGTTGCCTCCCAAGAAGCGCTTTGTTTAAGGTCGTTTAGCTCGACCGCACTCTACTATCAACTCGGCTATGGTTATTCAGTGAACCTCCATTCATCCGTCTCGGGATATAGGGACTCCCCTAGATACTTCTTCAAGCGTTGTCCATTTACCTTGATCTGCCCCGATTCTCTACTCCATATGTCCACTGCCCCGTATGGGTATACCCTTTTTACCCAAAACGGTCCTGACCACCTTGATTTTAGTTTTCCTGGAAAAAGTTTCAACCTGGAGTTATACAGGAGAACTAAGTCTCCTTCCTCAAACTTCCTTCTCAAGATGTGTTGGTCATTCTATTTCTTGGTTCTTTCCTTATATGTCTTAGCATGCTCGTATGCATCTTTTCGAATTTCATCCAATTTGCTTAACTGCATTTTGCTTTTCTCTCCCGCCGCGCTGTAGTCCAAGTTGAGTTTCTTAATGGCCCAGAAAGCCTTGTGTTCTAATTCAACGGGGAGATGGCAAGGCTTCCCGTAGACTAAGCGGAATGGGGTCATGCCTATCGGAGTCTTATAAGTCGTGCGGTAAGCCCAAAGAGCATCGTCCAGTTTCGGTGCCCAATCTTTCCGTGATGCCACTACCATTTTCTCTAGGATACTTTTGATTTCCCGATTCAAAATTTCCACCTGCCCACTAGTTTGCGGGTGGTACGCTGTTGAGACTCTGTGGATCACCCCATACTTATGTAGCAATTTTTCAAACTGTTTTTCAATGAAGTGGGATCCTCCATCACTGATTACTACTCGAGGAACTTCGAATCTAGGAAATATATTTCTTTTGAACATTTTTATTACGGTCCTAGCATCGCAATGGGGTGATGCCACAGCCTCCACCCATTTGGAGACGCAGTCTACAGCGACCAGGATGTATCTGTTTCCATCGGAAATGGGAAAGGGTCCCATGAAATCCACTCCCCATACGTCGAAGAGTTCTACCTCTAATATGGTGCCTGTCAGCATCTCATGTCTCCTTCCTATATTTCCTATTCTCTGACATCGATCGTAGGAAACTACATAGTTGTGTGTGTCCCTAAACAAACTAGGCTAGTAGAATCCTGACTGAAGAACTTTTGCGGCCATTTTTACAATCCCGGCATGACCCCCATATGCGGAAGAATGGCAGTGAAAAAGGATGCTCTCCACTTCCTCTTCTGGCATGCACCTCCGATATACGATGTTTGTACACTTCTTGAATAGGAAGGGGTCATCCCATACGTATTGCCGAACTTCCAAAAAGAATCTTTTCCTTTGTTGGGTCATGAATTCTGGTGGTATCACTCTTCCCGCAAGAAAATTCACCAAATCTGCATACCAGGGGGTGGTGTCCTTAATAGCCATGAGGGTATCATCCCACAGAGCATCGTCTATTTGGGCACTGTCTCCTTCCTCTATCCTACGATCTATGGGCATGCGCGATAAGTGGTCTACGATGACATTGTCCGTCGCCTTTTTATCCCTGATTTCTATATCAAATTCTTGAAGTAATAAAATCCAGCGAATAAGGCGGGGTTTTGCATCCTTCTTGCTTAGCAAGTAACGAATCGCAAAGATGGTTACCTTTGAACCTACCAAGTATTGTCTGAATTTGTCGAATGCGAACACAACTGCTGGTAATTCCTTCTCAGTCGTGGCATAATTAATTTGTGCCTCGTTCAGTGTCTTACTGGCATAGTGAATGACATGTAATTTTTTCTCCTTCCGTTGCCCTAAGACTGCCCCCACTGCATAATCACTAGCATCACACATGACCTCAAATGGTAGGCTCCAGTCAGGCAGCTGAATTATCGGGGATGTCACTAAGGCTCTCTTTATTTCCTCAAATGCCACTAAACATTTTTGATCAAAAATAAAGTCCATGTCTTTAGCTAGTAGATTTTTTATCAGTCTAGTTATCTGGGAAAAATTCTTTATAAACCTTCGATAGAAACCCGCATGCCCAAGAAAGCTTCGAACCCCCTTTACATCCCTGGGTGGCGGCAATTTCTCTATTACTTTGACCTTCGCCTTGTCTACTTCGATATCATTCCCTGATATCTTATGCCGTAGAACTATCCCTTCAGTCACCATGAAGTGGCATTTTTCCCAATTCAGAACCAAGCTATTCTCCTCACACCTTTGCAAAACCCTTTCTAAATTCTTTAGACATGCATCGAAACTTGTTCCATAGACTAAAAAATCATCCATGAATACCTCCATAATTTGTTCAATCATATCTGAAAAGATAGCTGTCATACAACATTGGAAGGTGGGCAGGGCATTACATAGGCCAAAGGGCATTCGTCTGTATGCGAAGGTTTCGTACGGACAGGTGAAGGTGGTCTTCTCTTGGTCTTTAGGGTGGATTGGGATTTGAAAAAATCCTGAGTGCCCGTCAAGGTAGCAAAAATAGGAATGGTTAGTCAGGTGTTCCAGCATCTGGTCGATAAACGGAAGTGGAAAATGATCCTTTTTTGTTGCTTTGTTTAATTTATGGTAATCTATGCACATTCTCCACCCCGTTACCATTCGAACAGGGATCAACCCATTCTCCTTGTTTTTGACTACTGTAGTACCGCCTTTCTTTGGGACTACATGTACTGGACTCACCCACTCACTATCTGAAATTGGGTATATTATTCTGGAATCCAAGAGTTTAAGAACTTCCTTTTTCACTACTTCTTGCAAATGAGGGTTAAGTCGTCTTTGGCGCTCCACGGTTGACTTACACCCGTCCTCAAGTATTATCCTATGCATACACAAAGACGAGCTTACCCCTTTCATGTCATCGATGGTATAAGCCAGCACTTTTTTATATGTCCTGAGCACCTCCAGCAATTTCCTTGTCCCTTCTTTACTCAAATTGGCATTTATAATCACCATATGGGTTGCAAGTGGGACTAAAAATTCATACTTTAGACTGGGGGAAAGTGGCTTCATCTCAAGCCCGATGTGTTTTTCTTCTGTCACCTGCCCCGATTCTTCCTCTTCTTCTGATTCGGAGGAGGAGTCTTCTTCCGTCAAGTACTCTCTCTCCTTATCCTCTCCCTGTACCTGGTAGACTACTTCAGTGCTATCTATCCCCTTGATCGGAAAAGCCTCCTGAAAGTGTTTCTCACTATTAGCCCATATTTTGAGAGTCCCCACCACTATCTCTATAATGTTATATGCGTCGTTTGTGCTCTTTTTCATCAACACGTCTCCCGCGGCTGTGTCCAAGAGTTCTTTCGACGTGTTAGTTATCCCGGAATAAAAAATATGGAGGAGTAACCAATCTTGTAATCCATGGTGCGGGCAACGAATCACCAGCCCCTATAGCCTCTTCCATGCTTCGACCAAAGTCTCTTCTTGCCCTTGCTCAAATGAAAGGATTTTATCCCTAAGGTAGGCTATTTTGTGGGGGGAAGAATTTACTTAGAAAAGTGTCTTCCATTTATTCCCATGTCGTTATACTTTCCTTTGGGTAGCGCGCATATCCATTGCTTAGCCCCTCCTTTTAGTGAGAATGGGAACATAATGAGCTTAATGGCCTCTGCTGGGACTCCTTCATATTGCACCGTCCCACAGTATGCAAGGAATTCTTCAAGGTGTAGATAGGGTTCCTCAATCTAAGTCCCTCCAAACTGTTTTCCTTGAATGAGAGCAATTAATGCAGGGTTTATTTCCCAGCTTGCTGCCTGAATTTGGGGAATAACAATGCAGGAGTTCCAGGCTTTTCATTTAGGCGCTATATAATCTTTCAAGGGTCGAGCGGCCTGTATTAACATTTCAACGCCCTTTGATGAGAGGTGCTTAATAGATCATATGCAATAGATGACTTGGAGGGTAAAACCAAAGGTTTAGTTTAAGGAGAAAAGTTAGGAGTGCTAATCTAATTCTAAAAGTAGAAAATAAATCAATCTAGCAAATAAAAATCTAAGATGCAATAAGTAAATAGGAAACTACTGCTAAAAATAAAAAACTAAATCTAAATATGGAAAATATAGAACTAAAGCAAATAAGATGAACTAGAAAAAAAATAAAGCAAGCAACTAATCTAATCCTAAGTCCGATCCAATTTACTACTGTTCGATTTGATATCGAATCGATCAGTCCCCGACAACGGTGCTAAAAACTTGATACGCACGGATGCGACCTCAAATCTCACGATGGATACCGTCGAGGACTCAAAGCGCACGCTCGCGCTCAACGCCCGCAAGTGCACGGATGTCATCAAGTAATAAAGATTATCGATCCCACAGGGATTGAGATTCGAATACCAATGTACTCAGTGGTGGTAATTGTTCGGACGTGATCTCTAAGAGGCTTCGATTAGTGAGGGTTGTCGTGGACTCTACTCTGTACGGTGTCACACGGAGGAGGAAAGGAGTGTGTCGAGGTCTTCAAAGGTGATTCTAGGACTTCAGTTTTCGCTTGTGTATCATGGAACAATGTTGTCAATTGGCGTTATCTAGACGTTTACCTACGGTTTTGTGGAAGGGACATCATACACTCTCCCGCAGAGTCGTCGCATCTACCGAGAGCTATCTCCGCCTAAAAGGACAGGATAAACGGTACGAGGATGCCGAATCAATCCCTACAGTGGACTGTTTTTGATTCCACCGCACCCTTCTCCCCGCAGTTACAGGAGATCAGGTTTACCCCTAGGTTCCTTAATCAAATCTCCTAAATTTTAGATTGCGAGGGTTGTCACCCCTCGTGTCGCCTAAGCATAGCGGAAAGAAAGTCAAACACGCATAGATATAGTAAAGAGCAACTACCAATTGTCAAATCAAACTCATGGGCAGAATTTAATGTGAACCAACTTGTTTATGTACACAAGCTACTCTCTAATCCTAGAATCGAAAGTACTACTCCATGTATACGAAGGAAGAATCACAAAGCATGTATAAGTTTGAATACATAAGGAATAAAATACAGAAATAAAGATATACAATGCTTCCGTGATCTTCTCTCCGGCGTTGAATTGCAAGGTGTGGACCTTCGGCGGCGTTCCTCCTCCCCGTTGTGAGTTACTGAAGCTTTTTAGGGCTTCGACGTGCCGTCCTAGCCATTGTGCCTCCTCCCTAGGGTTTGGGCGGAGCCACCCTTATATAGACATCACCTCGTACCGCTGCAAAATCCAAAAAAATCCCTAGTCGTGCAAATCTGTCGGGCCACCACACGGCCGTGTGTTTCCACACGGCCAGGTCGTGTGCGGCCCTAGGGTGTTGATCTCGCCCATTGGACACGCTCGTGTGAATCCACATGCCCTGGCCATGTCCCACTCTGCATCTAGCTGCGAAATGTCCTTCTTTTGCTCTGAAAATGCATCTTTTTCACTCGAAAAGCTAACATGCACACAAAAGTACAATGAGCAGACCTCCGAATCAGAAAATAGAAAATGCATGCAAAAATAGAGTAACATATGCATGAAACTAACACAAAATACAATGAGATGTGAGCGAAAACTACTTCTAAAATCCTATATGTTTTGCTCACATCACATGTTATTTTGGAGACAGGATCATCTTAGTTTGACTAAATGAATCATTAGTTAATTGAATGGACTAGAATGAGTTAAACTCATTGCTTGACCAAACTTGAGTTGGACTCAAATTGGTTTAATTTGAGTTAGACTCAAATGAAACCAATTAAAGAAGGCAAATGAGAAGGGATTTATTGCATGCAAATAGAATTTGAGAAAAATATCTCAACGTAGCATGTATGCATGCCAAGGGGATTTATTGCATGCAATGGGATTTAAAATGACTCATTAACATTGCATGAAAAAGGGATTAATGCATGCAATTGGAATTTGAGATGCCTCCTCAACCTTGCATGCAAAGGGGATTAATGCATGAAATGGGATTTAATGCATGAAAATCCTCAACGTTGCATGAAAAGCAATTAATGCATGAAATGGAATTTAATCCTCAAACATTGCATGTAAAAGGGTTAATGCATGGAATGGGATTTAATGCTCAATGTTGCATGCAAAGGGGTTAATGCATGAAAAATGGGATTTGAAAAATCCTCCTCAACATGAGTGGGTGTGGTGATCTCTTCCTTGTCGTGTATCCCATTTGTACCTTGCATCTCTTTTTCCTTCTCCCTTCTTCTTGGTCAAAAACTAGTCTTTGATAGAGAGCCTTAGTGTGGTTGCTAGCACAACCAAAGGTTTTGTCTCCTTCTCCAAGATAGTATTCATGTGGATTCCGTAGAGGCGCGACCATTCTGATCGCGCTAAGATCCGTCATCAAGAAGTTGCTGTCAGGATTGCAAAGGACTATGCTACAAGGGTGGGTAACTTATCAACTAAGGTGTAGTTAAAAGATACGATTTTCTATATGTATACACATGGATCTCTGGAGGGATCAAGTTTTTTTTCTTCTGCATTTGCGATTATTTTCGCAAAAGATCCCAACACCTACATTATGAATTAACCATTGAACATCATTAAAAAGACCTAGGGTTTCTAGGAGGGGCTCATTTATGTACCTAGTTGCCACTATTCTACGAGTAGATACCACGTCAAAAATGAGTTTTATGTTGGAACTTCGTGGGATCATGCACAGTGGAAGAAAAGAGAATAAAATAATTTTATTTCATCCCAGGCATCCCCTTGGAGCTAGGAATTCTTGATTTGACATAAATACATGCAATAACGAAAGAAGGAGAAGAGTTATACCTTCGGGATTCTTTTGAATCTGTAGAAACCAATAGCAAAGCTCACAAGCCTTGCCTTTATCGCTATCCACGCCGAGATCACCTGAGATAACTCCTCGAGCAGCAAGCCTTCGTCTCCGATTTGTGCTAGCCAACTGGTGGAGACGAAAGAGGGAGAGAGAGAGGAAGAAGACGACTACCAAGAACGAAAATCTTAGATTACCATTGTCTCCAAATTATCAATGGATCTATTTATAGATCTCTTGATTAGGGCATCTTAGGAGGCTTAAACGGAATCTATCTTACCATAATTATCCCATAATTAAGGTAAGAACAACCCATGAAATTTCCATAAGAGAATTCTCCAAAATTCAACAGCCTGCGACATGGTCGAGTGCTTTACACACGGTCTGGCCTTGGCAGGACCATGTGTCTTGCTGGGGAAAACCCTGGCTTTAACCATTTTTAGCTAGAGCTAGGCACGACTGTGTGAGGCTTTGAATGGTCCATTTAACTTCGATTAGGTGTGATATGGTCGTGCTAAGCCTCGGTATGGCCATAGGAGGTTTTATAGCCTCCGTCTCGCACCCTTGTGTTTTGGTCCAGCCAGATACATCCTCTCTCATTGAGAATCTCATTCTCAGACTTGTTTTACATCTCGAGATCACCTGAATTGTGTGTGACCCAATAGGTTTATGGCCATGTTGACCATTTATAATTAACCCCTTAATTATAAATAGATCATGAGTGGCACCCAATAGTATATTATGACCCCCAATTAATCAGAAAGTCTAAATCAAGTTCAGAACGTTTCTGAACCCTTCAGCGGTTATAGTTGTTTTCGTGTCTTGTTCCTTTCACTCATCCTATACCCACTTGGTTCAGGACATGATCTATGTGCTCGTCCCCACTAGGATTACTACGTCACACCTAATGCAAGTTAGTTTCCTTATCCTGTTGGTTTAAGTTAGTCCTACATGTTCCCAAAAGACCATCTTCTTAACATGTTTGCTCTGACCAGAGACTTTTGAGTAACAACCCTAACAAGAGGCCTAGGGTATACATCTCCCTTTTATAGGAGTGGTGAATTCTCTATAGCTATTCAAACATCTTCGATCACTTTGACGTATACCCGATCAACTCATAGTTACACCTCCTAAGGAGATGGCTATGAAGAAGTCAAACTATAAGACGCTATGATCAAGATGACTTGAATACCTCAATGTTGGTGCAATTGGCCCAGGTCACGATTGACCAGACTCAAGTTTGACTCGAGTAGTGTTTTGATGTTTGACATTGATGTCTGACAATGTGTTAGGAAGATTGTTGGTACAATCGACCCAGGTCATACTTGTTGTTTGACAATTGTTTGACAATAGTTTGACCATTGTCATGGGAGAAGTCCAAGTTTTGTGTACTTGGCATGAAAAGTCCAAGCTTGAGTCTTGGCATGGAAAGTCCAACATGGGTTGGCAAGGAAAGTCCTAGCATGGGTCTTGGCATGGAAAGTCCAACATGGGTTGGCAAGGGAAAGTCCAAGCTTGAGTCTTGGAAATTGAGAAGTCCAAGGGTAATATTGGCGGCGTAAAGTCCAAGGGTGGAGTCTTGGCAGTATAAGTCTAATAGTTGGTGGCGTAAAGTCCAAGTGGAGTCTTGGCAGAGTAAGCCCAATGTGCCTTGGCAGTGTAGACCACATTAGCATGACAATAGCTGATGGAAGCACCTGAAGGCTAGCATATGGATGAACAAGTCATGGATGACTTCGAGGGATCCGATAGGCGTGAGGCTGACAGAGGTGGCTAGAAGGCTTAGTTCTAGGCTAAGGGTGGTCTAGCAAGTATGGGGGCACCATACTTGGGTTAAAACCTCATGTTTGAGGTGTATCAGTCGACTGGGACTATGGTCAGTCGACTGATGGGAGTCGACTAGGGTTCGACTGTGAGAAGATGGCCTAGCAGTCGACTGCCATCATTGGGCATTCAACTGAATGTGTCATTAGTCAATTGCTAGGGTATGGCAGTCAGCTGATGCTTCGGCCACGAGCACAGTAAGCTCTCCAGTCGAGTGATCGACCCGATCACTCGACTGATTGAGCCATCAGTCGACTGATGGTTTATCCATTGAAACTTATCCAACGTGGCTTATGTCGTTGTGGGATAACTGCTACAGGGGAAGTCTACTGATGGTCTCAATTAGTCGACTGTTAGGCGAAAATCAGCCTGAGTTGCAAGTTTAAAAGGAGCACGAAGGGAGGATTTTTGGCATCGGTTCTTGGACATCTTTGGGGTAATTTGTTGCTACAAATCAGGGTCTCCAAGTGTAATTCAAGCAACCAAACAAGCAAGCATCCAAAAGTTCTTTGTAAAGTTTTCTTTACTTGCATTTTAGTGTATTTGCTTGTATTTCATTCTTATTGTTGTAAGAACTATTGTACGAGATTTCTCCACCTCAGGATTGTTCCGAGAAGGAGTTATTGTTATAGTGGTGTGTGATTGGCATCGCTAGGGCTCATTCAAGCCCAATCCATGAAGTAGGAACCATTCAGTTCCGAACCACGTTATATCGTATTGTTGTGCTTTTGTTTGTGTTGTATTTGTTTTATTATTTATATTTCGACTGCATATAACACTTTTTGTAGCAAGCATGCAATCGCAAACAAAATCCATCAAGCAAAGCGAGACGCTATTCACCCCCCCCCCCTCTCTAGCGGCCACCTAGGTCCTAACACTCAAGTCTAAGGAATCTCACACTCGAGCTGCAATGAGATCTTCAACGACATAAAGAACCATACGAAGTCTCATAGCACGACACTCCAATGAACTAGTTACCTTAACTAGCATCCACATATTCACTCTCAGGATCCCTATGCTTCCATTCAGTGAGTACCAAATGCTTGGATAAACCAAGGAACATAACATGTGCTAGTCTCACAGAATTTGATGATGTCCAATCTCATCAATTCATCGACTAGGAATAGTTTCAATACTCACATATTTACACATGATGAGATACCCATAAATTGTGATCAAATCACAATTTCTCTCATGCTATGTATTGTATTATGGACTTCAGTAGATGAGTTTAAGATCCAATCAAATACATAGATAATATATACTCAAATAGTGAATTTTATTAATAACTTCTAAGGGGATTACCTTAGGACACCTCTCAATTACATCATTTTATATGCATCATCACGAAATAAAATACCTAAAAGAGTGTTACCTTGCTCCAGAGCCTATTTCTTGTCTCTCCCCCTGGATCTTGATCTAGATGTGGAAGAAATGGCATCTCCTCACTTTGTCCTCCTTATCCTCACTTGTAGAGAGCTTCTTGGTGAAGATCGAGCTTGAGGTAGGGCTCTTGGTGGTTGGAACCGAAGAGAGAGGTGGGCTAGGGCTTGGAAACTCAAAACACACGTCAAATTTGGTTGAAACACATAGCTTACACCCTTTTAAAGGGGCATGACACGGTCGTGTCAAATTCACACGACCGTTCATGTGTCTCTCTATGGCCAATGTTCAGAAAATTTCCAAAAAAGGCAAGGTTGTGTGAATTTCACACAGACGACCGTGTGTATCTTTGGAAAATCCTGTTACGACCCATGATCCACACTTCTTTAACACGCCCTATCATGTTCTGTTCTACCCATGAGGTATAACCGTGTTCTATTCCATGACCAGAGCATGCTTCTCTTTCTTCATGCTCATCTGGGTCTTCTAAAGCAACAAAAGAAGTAGTTTGGATCAAGAAGTTCATCAATGAACTTGGAGTAGTTTTGACCATTATTGAAGCATTACCAGTTTACTGCGATAACATTGGAGCCATCATGCAAGAAAAGGATCCAAGGTCTCACCATCGATTTAAATATGTGATTCGGCATTATCATTTGATCAGAGAGATTATTAGTAGGAAAGGAATACAAATTGAGAAGATTCCCATTGAAAGAAACCTAGCGGATCCTTTGACAAAGGCTCTACCTCAAAGTAAGTTTGAGGAGTAATTTGTAGGCCTATGGTATTGGATACTATGGCGATTGACATTAGGTCAAGTGGGAGTATGTTATATTTGAGAGGTGTCCTAAGGCAATCACCTTATGGTTTGTACTATTTATTCGATAAATAGTAGATTCACTATTTGAGTGTACATTCATTATGTATTTGATTGGATTTTAAACTCATTTACTAAATTTCCGCAATATGATTCATAGCATGAGAGAATTTGTGATAGGATCACAACTAGTGAGTATCTCTACATGTGTAATTATGAATGTATTAAAATATTCCCTAGTCGATGAATCAATAAGCTCGGACATCATCGGTTCTGTGAGACTAGCATGTGTGATGCTCCTTGGTTTATTTAAGCAGTTGTTCCTCACTAGCTAGAGACATTGGGATGTCGAGAGTTAAACGTGGATGCTAGTTATGGTAACTTGTTCATTGGAGTGACCTATTATAAGACTTTATATGGTTCCTTACATATATGGATATGTCTACGAAGTTATTACTGATGCTTAAGTGTGAGTTTCCTTCGACTTGAGGTATTCAAGTCATGTTGGTCATGGAGACTTATACTTTGACATATTAAGCAAACATCTCTTCGAGATGTGGACCCGGGATGACTGAGTATAAGTTAAAGTGTCCGAAGGTGTTTGAATAGATAACAGAGGATTCGTCGCTCCTAGTAAAGGAGATGTATACCCTATGGCCACTCGTTAGGATTGTTACTCAAAAGTCTTTGACCAAAGTATTTACATGTTAAGAGTATAGTACTCTTGGACACATGTGGGAGTAATTTGATTCCGTAGGACGAGAAAGTATAACTTGGACTAGGTGTGACATAGTCAACCTAGTAGGGATAAACACATAGACCATGTCCTGAACCAAGAGGTTATAAGACAAGTGAAAGGAACGAGGCATGACTCATTATAGCTGCTGAAAGGTTCAGACGAAGTTTTGAGATCAACCGTTGATTTTTTAGTTAATTGGCGATCATGATGTACTACTAGGTGACACTCATGATTGTTCCATAATTAATAGTTAATTATGGATGACCAACTGTAGGAAGTCCAAGCGTGCTCGGAAACATTTTACAAGCACATAAGCAATGGAAAAATAGGATCCCTCCAGAGATCCATGTGAAAACAATACTCATTTTGATTTATTCTATCCTATGAGATTCGTAGTTACCTTCAATGCGAGCCCTTCATAATTCTATCAGCAACACTTGCGTGCAAGGTGTCTGGATCTCAGTACGGTCAGGATATCCGCACCTCCACGATATCCACATGAACCGTGAGATGAAGAGAAACCAAATTGTGGTGCTAGCCAAAAGGTTGGTTCGGCCAAGAAGGTAGAAGAAGAAGGAGAAGAAGATCACACGAAAGAAAACCATCCCCTAAGTCTCATTCAATCCCCTTTTTATATTCAACCATTGAATATGAAGGGTTTGTGACTCTTGGTTTCCATGGAATTAAAAACTCATTAATTCCATCTTAATGAGCATGCAACCCTTCTTAATGGTGAGTCTCACTCAATCCGAATTTGAATTGAGTCTAACTCGAGTCATATTCATTGGGTATACCTTGAGTCCTACTCAATCCGAATTTGACTTTAGTCTAACTTGAGTCAAATTCATTAGGTATATCTTGAGTCCCACTCATTGAGTCTAATCTACATTAGACTCAACCCGATGGCCCAATGGCTCATCGCATGAGCCATCTCCAACTCACATGTCCTACGTGTGTAACCCAATAAGTTCTCGTAATGTTGGCAATATTTCTAAAACCCTTTTAGAGACATAAGCAATGAGCGACATCTAGCAATACATCATTGCTACCCAAGTGACAAGAATGTTGAGATCCGACATAACCTTTCCGTGACTATTATCTTGTATGACTCAGTCCTTCTATCCTTGATATATAGATTGATCAATGAGGCATAGACTGTGTCATCCTCTTATTAATCATGAGTTTCTTGATCTCCAAGTAGACTACACAACCAAATAAGCTCAATATCTCATATTGACTTATTTGATCATGGTCATACATTTTAGTAGTCCTACTCTATCAAGGGGCTCATAGATATCACTTCCATTATATGGAAGGGATAGATTTCATCTACATTACTCACATTCCTTCATATAACTTATTGCATACCCAGTGATCGCCTTTATAGTGACCTTGTTACATGTGACGTTTGACGAAGCCAAAGTATACAACTCATTATATAGGGAACCATAGTGACTTCAGGTCTAGAGATTATTCATACCAATAGTCACATAAGAATGTTTATGACACTCATATAACGATCCATGAAATATACTCATGACAGGTCAATTCAGTACATAGTCTCTAATATGTACTCATGTGTCAACTTGATATCACATATTCATAACTTTTGAGATTAAGTCATGAATTGATCTACATACTAGTCTCTATGCATTAATATTGTCCTTGCATATTAATACTCGACTACTCTCACTATCAATTCAACCAATTGATATGCTGTAAACCTGAACCTACTATTCAAGGACACTATTATATTATTCATATAGCACAAAGAAATAATAAAATAAGCAAATCTTGTCTATTATTAATGAAATATGATACATATGATCCCTAATCAATCATCTCATGATTGACACTAAGGGCTGACACTAACACCAACATAAATCGAGAATCTACAAGGTCACACATACTATGAGTTATTTCCCAATGGACTTAAAATAAGTTTGAGAATTGGATTCTCATATTGAGAGGGACTGAGTTTGGTTAGACCAGACGAAGGGCAAGGATGAAAAGAATTTCATTGGAATGGAGGCTTGGATGAAGTCACGTCTTATAAAGATCGATTGAACCTATGGTTGTTTAATAATAAACCAAATTGGTTTGGTTCAAATATATGGCGGTTTGGTTCAATGAACCAAATGGTTTGATTTTGAACCAAAGGCTATTAGTCTGGGCTATTAGGATAAAGGTATTGGGTTTGGATCTAGAACCATTAAACCAATAAGTGACCCATATATAAGGGAAGCTTATGGAGGAAACCCTACCTAAGGAAGAGCTCTTCTCCTCTCTAGCCACTGCCCACACTTTGCTAACTTTTCCTCTTTCACCGGCCAAAAAGGTGTTGCTGCCGACAACCTTTGGCTTCGGCAGCCCTCCTCCGACATCCTAGGTCATAGAGGAACATTCTCTAATATTTTCCCCACCGTCCCCACCGGTAGTAATGTAGGGATCCATGCACGCTCGGAAATATTTTACAAGCACTTAAGCAACGGAAAGTAGGATCCCTCCAGAGATCCATGCGGAAACCATACTCGTTTGATTGATTCTATCCTATGAGATTTGTAGTTACCTTCGATGCGACCCCTTCGCGATCCCGTCAGCAACACTTGCATGCAAGGTGTTCGGATATCAGCGCGGTCAAGATGTTCGTGCCTCCACGGTATCCACATGAATCGTGAGATGAAGAGGAACCAATCTGTGGTGCTAGCCACAAGATGTTAGTTCGGCCAAGGAGGTAGAACAAGAAGGAGAAGAAGATCACACTAAAGAGTCTACAAAAACAACCACCGAAAACACTAAGTCTCATCTAATCCCTTTTATATTCAACCATTGAATATGAAGGGTTTATGACTCTTGGTTTCCATGGAACTAATAACTCATTAATCTCATCTTAATGATCATGCAACCCTTCTTAATGGTGAGTCTCACTCAATCCGAATTTGACTTGAGTCTAACTCGGGTCAAATTCATTGAGGATACCTTGAGTCCTACTCAATCCAAATTTGACTTGAGTCTAACTCGGGTCAAATTCATTGGGTATACCTCAAATCCCACTCAATGAGTCTAATCTATATTAGACTCAATCTGATGGCCCAATGGCTCATCACATGAGTCATCTCCAACTCACATGTCCTAAGTGTGTAACTCAATAGGTTCTCATAACATTGGCAATGTTTCAAAAATCCTTTTAGAGACATAAGCAATTAACAGCATCTAGCAATACATCATTACTACCCAAGTGACGAGAATGTCGAGATCCGACATAACCTTTCTGTGACTACTATCTTGTATGACTCAGTCCTTCTATCCTTAATATCTAGATTGATCAATGAGACAAAGACTGTGTCATCCTCTTATCAATCATGAGTTTCTTGATCTCCATGTAGACTACTCAACCAAATAAGCTCAATATCTCATATTGACTTATTTGAGCATGATCATGCATTTTAGCAGTCCTACTCTATCAAGGGGCCCATAGATATCATTTCTGTTATATGGAAGGGAAAGATCTCATCTACATCGCTCACATCCCTCTGCATAACTTATTGCATACCCAGTGATCGCCTTTATAGTCACCCTGTTATGGGTGACAACGTTTGACGAAGCCAAAGTATACAACTCATTAGGTAGGGAATCATAGTGACTTCAGGTCAAGGGATTATTCATACCAATAGTCACATGAAAATATTTATGACACTCATATAACGATCCATGAAACATTCTCATGATGGGTCAATTCAGTACATAGTCTCTAATATGTACTCATGTGTCAACTTGATATCACATATCCATAACTTATGAGATTAAGTCATGAATTGACTTACATGCTAGTTTCTATGTATTAATATTGTCCTTGCATATTAATACTCAACTAGGAATAGTTAAGAGTAGTGTTATATATATATATATATATATATACAAACTCTCACTATCAATTCAACCAATTGATATGTCGTAAACCTGAACCTACTATTCATGGACACTATTATATTATTCATATAGCACAGATAAGAAATAATATAATAAGCAAATCTTGCCTGTTATTAATGAAATATGATACATATGATCCCTAATCAATCATCTCATGATTGGCACTAAGGGTTGACACTAACACCAACATAAATCGAGAATTTACAAGGTCACACATACTATGAGTTGTTTTTCGATGGACTTAAAATGAGTTTAAGAATTGGATTCTCATATTGAGAGAGACTGAGTTTGGTTGGACCAGACGAAGGGCAAGGATGAAAAGAATTTCATTGGAACGAAGACTTGGATGAAGTCACGTCTTATGAAGATCGATTGAACCTATGGTTGTTTAATATTAAACCAAATTGGTTTGGTTCAAATATATGGTGGTTTGGTTCAATGAACCAAATGGTTTGATTTTGAACCAAAGGCTATTAGTCTGGGCTATTGGGATAAAGGCATTGGGTTTGGATCTAGATCCATTAAACCAATAAGTGACCCATATATAAGGGAAGCTTATGGAGGAAACCCTAGCTAAGGAAGAGCTCTTCTCCTCTCTAGCCGTTGGCCACACTTTTCTACCTTTTCCTCTTTCACCGACCAAAAAGGTGTTGCTGCCGACAACCTTTGGCTTCGGCAGCCCTCCTCCGGCATCCTAGGTCGAGAGGAACATTCTCTGATACTTTCCCCACTGTCCCCACCGGCAGTAATGTAGGGATCCATGCGCACTCGGAAACATTTTACAAGCACATAAGAAGATGAAAAGTAGGATCCCTCCAGAGATCCATGCAGAAACCATACTCGTTTGATCAATTCTATCCTATGAGATTCGTAGTTACCTTCGATGTGACCCTTTTGCAATCTCGTCAACAACACTTGCATGCAAGATGTCCGGATCTCAGCGCAGTCAAGATGTCCACGCCTCCATGGTATCCACATGAACCGTGAGATGAAGAGGAACCAAATTGTGGTGCTAGTCACAAGATATTGGTTCGGCCAAGGAGGTAGAACAAGAAGGAGAAGAAGATCACACTCAAGAGTCTACAAAAACAACCACCAAAAACACTAAGTCTCATCTAATCCCTTTTATATTCAACCATTGAATATGAAGGGTTTGTGACTCTTGGTTTACATGGAATTAATAACTCATTAATCTCATCTTAATGATCATGAAACCCTTCTTAATGGTGAGTCTCATGTTAGTGAAAGCCCTAGAGTCAATCATGTGATGATTGTTGTATGGACTTTATTGTATCATATTCCTATTTATAAAGGCATGGTTATTATATTTACTTGTATTGGTGCCAAATAACTAAGTATAATAATGTCCTTGAGTAGTAGGTTCTTATCTATATCAATCGATTGGTTGAATCGATAATGAGATGATATAGAGAACACTACTCTTAATCATTCCTAGTCAAGTATTAACATTCAGGGACAATGTTAATGCGTAGAGACTAGCATGTAGGTCAACACGATGACTTGATCTTACAAGTCATGGATATGAGATATCAAGTTGACACATGGGTATGCATTGGAGAATGTATACTGAATGACCCGCCATGAGAAAGTATCATGGATCGTTATATGAGTGTCATATACTTTCTCATGTGGCTATTAGTATGACTATTAGTCCTTAGACCTGAAGTCACCATGGTTCCCTACATAAGGAGTTGCATACTTTGGCTTCGTCAAATGTCACCCGTAAATGGGTGGACTATAAAGGCGATTACTGGGTATGTAACAAATTATGCGGAGGGATGTGAGTGATGTAGATGGGATCTATCCCTCCTATATGACGGGAGTGACATCGTTATTCTTAATAGAGTGAGACCACGAAGTGCATGGCCATGCCCAAATGAGTCAATATGAGATATTGAGCTCATTTGATTAGAGTGAGTCTACTTGGAGTTCAAGATATAGATTGTACCGAGGATGACATGGTCTATGCCTCAATTGGTCAATCTAGATGTCAAGGATAGGGGTACATTGTCACATATTGTGAGAGTCACAATTAGTAGTCACAAAGGTGATGTTGGAGCTCAACATTCTTGTAACTTGGGTAGCAATGATGTGTTGCTAGATACCGCTCATTGCTTATGTTCCTAAATCGGTTTAGGGACATTGTCAACGTTACAAGAACCTATAGGGTCACACACAAAGGGCAATTCGGTGGAGATTAGGTTCATATGATGAACCATGAGGATTAGGTTCATGGGATGGACCAAATTGGATTAAGAGTAATCCAAATTAGACTAATTGAGTTAGACTCAAGTTTATTCAAGTGTTGAATGAGTCTAATTTAGATTTGATTCATTAAGTCAATTTAAATTAATGAATAAAGATTCATTAAATCAAATTGACTTGAGTCAAGTGGTTAGATTTTATCAACTATGGGAGATTAGAGGTCAAGTTTGACTTGACTTGAGAGGGAAGATGAATGGTAAATTTTGACTTGACTAATTGTCATGTCATGGTGACATGGCATGGGGGCTGGCCAATGATGGTGTTCCACATCATCATTGACTTATCATGTGGTGCCACCTCATGAGGAAGACTAAGAGTCATTGGCTCTTGGAGTTACATGCATGCATGTAACCCCCCAATATTGAAGTGGTCGGCCACTATTCTCATTAGATGAGAATTGATTCATTTGGTTGTAACTTCATCTTCTTCCTTGCTCCACTCAAGTTCTCTCTCGATCCTCCATTTTGCCAAGACCTTCAAGGAGTGCTAGCACACTCAAGATTGTCTTTTCTCTACCTATTGCTTGTGTGGATACCAATAGAGGAGTGTGCACTTGACACTCTCGAGTTCCGACAATTCTTTTGGACGAGCGGGATAAGTGAAGGGCATTGCTTCAAGGGTAATTTTTTATCATGTAGATCTAGAGTAGATCTAAAGGTATTAAAAACATACATGTTAGTTTTATTTGTTATACTTTGTACGGATCCGTGGCCAGACTTCCGGGGTTTTCGCAACACAAAAAGCAGTTTTTGTGGCTCGGAAAGTCCAACAGTGGTATCAGAGCCACGTGAGAAGCATGTATGTGTTTCGTATTTATAGTTTTTGTATTAGATATAAAAATTATAAATTTTTAAGTTTCTATAAATTTCCTATTTTTATAGAATTTTTGGGTATTTTTCTCGAAGAGTCGAAGCAACGAGTGTTGGGACACTTGTAGGCTTCCACCACCGAGAAAAACTCTCCGAAACGGCGAGTTCTCGCTTTAGGTTTTTGGGACAGCAACTTAATTCGCTGTAAGATCGTAGTAGGGACACTCACAAAGTTTATTTTGCGAGTAGGGGCACTGCCCCTATCCCCGAAAGGGGCCTTGTCCCGCGATCGCGCCCAGAAACCGCTTTGCGGGACCGTTACGGAGAGGTGACTCATAAAATTGAAAAATAAAATAGGAAAAATTATAGAAATTTTATATAAAAATACATAATTTAGAATTATGTATAATTTTGTAATGGTCATAGCCCAAGAACCCCAATATGATTGGATGTTAATGTGTTGTAATTCATAATAAGGCCTGCGTGTCGTTTTTATGATTGTGCTTGTTGTATAGGGTATGCGACCTGCGTGTCGTGCCTCTTCTTTTTAAAATTCTAGTTGTAAATAGTTTTAGACTGAATGTAACTCGAGTTTCATGTTTGTAATGTATAAAATGGAGCGGTGGAAGGTCCACTTCTAGACGGAGTTACGAGAAGGGTGCCGACGACACATGGCGGTCAAAGGAGTTGCTTGGAGAAGCCGCTAACCCTAGGTTGGTCGTCCGATCTTCGCATTGGCTTGAGAAGATCGTAGTAGGGCCATGACCTAATCACAATTAATTTATATATATGTATATATGTTGATATATATATATATATATATTTGTTTTTCTTGTATGTATATGATGCATGCTAGGATATTTTTCTTGTATGTATATGATGCATGCTAGAATAATGCTTGTATGTATGTGATGCATGCTAGTAGGATAATAAAGGTCTTAATGTGTATATGATACACATTACGATTAGATTAGATCTTAATCGAATCAACTCGAAAAATGTCTACCAAGTCCTTGATACCCATCACTACCTCGATCATTTGTAGTTGTTGAATCTGCCAAAGCAGAGCAATGCATATTATCTTAGTAGGGTGCGGTGGGACAATCTTGGTCCCGCCTATCATGGTTTGGGTTAGAGTAAGCTCAATTAGATTGAGTAAAACTAGTTAACTCAATTGGATCGAGTAGAACTATAGACATATTCCAATCGTTGGAAAAATAGGATAAGATCGCATTTACACTAAATCTTGGGCGATTTAGCCAAAGCTAACTCAAGGTCTTTTGTAAATGTGGGTCTTGATCCTATAAACAAGAGTTGCATAGAGATGTAATCGGTAATGTGTTACCCACCGATCATACTAAGTCTTGGGTGATTTAGCCAAAGCTAACTCAAGGCTTAGTATGATGTGGATCTTGTCCCGCATGAATTATAGCTAGTTTGTATGAATCTAGTAATGTGGTTTGACCACATCCATAACTCGATTCTACAAAATTCCTATAATTCAGTGGAAGTATCATTTGATTAAAGGACTAATTAAATGATAAAAGGAATATGATATTAATTCTCTGCATTGTATGTTGTAGATTACTATGTCGACAAACATGAACACTCTCTCTCTGCGTTCTGTCCTTGAGAAGGACAAGCTCAATGGAGCAAATTTCCTGGACTGGTACAGGAATCTAAGAATTGTTCTCACCTAAGAAAGGAAACTGTACATCCTGGAGCAATCCATTCTAGAGGTACCTCCTGCCACTGCCTCGCGAGATGACAAAGATGCTTACAAGAAGCATCAAGATGATGCATTAGATGTGTCATGTCTAATGCTCGCGACCATGAACTCTGAGCTTCAGAAGCAACACGAGTTCATGAATGCTTATGATATGGTTGAACATCTTCGTCAACTATATAAAGACAAGCAAGGCACGAGAGATATGAAGTCTCTAAGACATTGTTTGTGTCCAAAATGCAAGATGGGACTCTCGTAGGTCCATATGTACTCAAGATGATTGGGAACGTAGAAAACCTACAGAGATTGGGATTCCCACTTGGCCAAGAGTTGGCCACTGACTTGATCTTGCAGTCTTTGCCACAAAGCTACAATCAATTTGTCATGAATTACAACATGAATGAAATTGATAAGTCACTGCCTGAGATGCTCAGCATGTTGAGAACTACTGAGCTCAACCTTAAGAAGGGAAAATCTGACTCAATTTTGATGGTGCAAAAGAAGAAAGGCAAGGGCAAGCCTAAAGGTAAGGGAAAGTCCCAAGCCAAGGGCAAAGGCAAGGAACTTAAACCCAAAGGAGGGGTGGCCAAGGAAGGGGCTTGCTTCCACTGCAAGGAAGCTGGACACTGGAAGCGTAACTGCAAAGCTTACCTGGAAGATCTTAAGAAGAAGAGAAGTGAGACTTCTACTTCAGGTATAAATGTTATAGAAGTCAATCTATCTATTTCTTCATCATGGGTATTAGATATCGGATGTTCATCTCACATTTGTACCAATATGCAGGCGCTGAGAAATAGCAGGGTATTGACAAAGGGCGAGGTGGACCTACGAGTAGGCAATGGAGCAAGGGTTGTTGTTGTTGTTGTAGAAACTTATGATCTATCTCTGCCCTCTAGGCTTGTACTAGAATTAGATGAATATTGTTATGTGCCTGGTTTAACTAAGAACATAATTTCGATTTCTTGTTTGGATAAGAAAGGATTTACATTTATAATAAAGAACAAATGTTGTTCATTTTATTTAAATGATATGTTCTATTGTAGTGCACCTCTAATGAACGGACTCTACTTTCTAGACTTAGAGAGCTCTATCTATAACATAAGTGCCAAAAGGTTCAAGTCAAATGAGTTGAACCAAACCTATCTCTGGCATTGTCGCTTAGGTCACATAAATGAGAGTCGCTTATCTCAGCTCCATAAGGATGGGCTGCTAATCTCATTTGATTTTGAATCATATGAGACATGCGAGTCTTGCCTGTTAGGCAAGATGACCAAGACTCCCTTTAGTTGATATAGCGAAAGAGCAACAAACTTGTTAGGACTTATACATAGTGATGTATGTGGCCCTTTCAATGTTGCAGCTAGAGGTGGTTACAGGTACTTCATTACATTTATTGATGACTTCAGTAGATATGGTTATATGTATCTCATGACACATAAATCAGAATCCTTTGAAAAGTTCAAAGAATTCAAGAATGAAGTACAAAACCATCTTGGCAAGAGTATTAAGATACTTTGATCAGATCGAGGTGGTGAATACTTTAGCTATGAGTTTCGTGACTATCTAGCTGAGTGTGAGATTCTATCCCAACTCACTCCTCCTGGAACACCACAGTGGAATGGTGTATCCGAAAGGAGGAATCGTACCCTATTAGATATGGTACGATCTATGATGAGTCACACAGATCTTCCTATATCCTTTTGGGGATATGCTCTAGACACATCAACCTTTATCCTTAACCGTGTACCATCCAAGGCTGTGATAAAGACACCATATACGATATGGACAGAGAGAAATCCTAAGATGTCTTTCATGAGGATTTGGGGGGTGCGGGGTAAGGATGAAGAGATAAGAACCAGGTATACAAGGGGCCCCATCGCATTCTTATCTTCTTATCGTCCCCTAGATTCCCTTATGACACAAAGGTGACACAATGGTGACACAAAGTAAAGGTGATATGGATGGCTCCCCGGGGCTCAACCTGGCCCAGGAACACTCAATCGAAGCTCATATGCGCCTCATCCAAAAAAAAGCAGCCCAACACGCCATCCAAGCCTTACAGCAATACAGAGCAATCCATCATATCAAATTGAAAGAATACAGATGATGCTCCACCAGACAAAATTTGTACGGTGACTGGCTACCCATGATCCAACAACAGGACAAACAGCTGGAAGATGCCCTTGCTTTGGTAATGGACACCGCCCACAGAGCCACAAGTTTCGTCTTTTAGTCACACCACCTTTATGTCCTATCCTTCCAGCTTTCAGCTTTGTGCATTATATTAAGGCCTTATTAGCTATTGGAGTTAATTTTGGAGGGAAACCAAGTTTTTTGTGATAGACTCCCATCGCATGAATACTTCATCAAAGTGCCCAAGTTGAGTTGGAATAACAAATATAGCACCAGTTTGGTGAAACACCGAAGGTAAGTTCCACCATTCATTCTATTCTTTTCGTCGGAATCATCCACCCTAATATCCCTCAAATGTTGGCCGGGTACTTGGTCCAGCTTCTAAGTTTGTGGTTGGGGGATAATTTGATGGTCCCATGGTGGTGTCAGGTGGTGGTCGATAGTTGGATACCGCAGAAGAGGAATATATATGCTCTGTGAATTGTGCTAGTTGAGGGTATTCCATTTCCCATCCTTCTTCTGGTGATTCTTCGGCTACTGCCAAAAATTCTTCTTCATAGTAATCATGGTCAGCATACTCATATTCAGCGTAATCATATTCGTTTCCCATACAATTCTTCTTCATCTTTACCATCATACTCAACAGGAGTAGTTAGTGCTGTGGAATAATTATGAAAACTAACCGATATCCTGCCGTCAATTAGATTAAGGCTACAGACTTCCAAAGGTTGCATTGGAATAATCACCTGAGTTGGTCTGATGACCCAATCCATGCCATGTAGTTGTTCTGTTGAATAACGTGTGCCTGGAAGTGCATGTACGCTGTGGCTAGTGAGGTAATCCACGACTTACGTTCGACGTCAAGTCTCAGACAAACTGGGACCCAAATTCGATAGGTGCTATTTTGTTGGATATCCCAAGGACACGAAGGGATATTACTTCTACATTTCCAGTTAGCACAAAATGTTTGTGGCAAATACTGGAGGTTTTCTAGAAAGGGATTTTGTTTCTAGAAAAACTAGTGGGAGTACGTTCGATCTTGAAGAAATTCAAGATAAGGAACATAGCACTGAGGCCTTGATGGAGGTTGAATAGGAACCACAAAGTATTGTGGGTGATGAGGTTGTTGCACAAAGAGTTATGGAACAACGACCTGTTCAGGTAGACCTACCTCTTCGCAAGTCTGATAGGGTACGTCGTCAGCCTGAGAGATACTCATTTCTCTTGTCTGACCATGATGACGTTATGCTCATTGAGAATGAGTCTACCTCCTATCAGGAAGCTGTGATGAGCCCAAATTCTGAGAAATGGCTAGAGGCCATGAGATCCGAGATGGAATCCATGTACACCAACCAAGTATGGACTTTGGTTGATCCACCTGATGGGGTCAAACCCATTGGGTGTAAGTGGGTCTTTAAGAGAAAGACTGACATGGATAGACATACGCATACCTATAAGGGTCAATTGGTGGCTAAAGGTTTCAAGCAAATTCATGGTATTGACTATGATGAAACCTTTTCTCCAGTGGCGATGTTTAAGTCCATTCGGATCATGCTTGCTATTGCAGCATACCACGATTATGAGATCTGGCAGATGGATGTCAAAACTACATTTCTGAATAGAAACTTACTTGATGATGTGTACATGACACAACCTGAGGATTTTGTAGATCCACAGCATACTGGGAAAGTATACAAGCTGCAAAGGTCCATTTATGGGCTAAAGCAAGCTTCTCGGAGCTGGAATCTTCGATTTGATGATGCGATCAAATAGTTTGGTTTCATCAAGAATGAAGATGAACCCTATGTCTACAAGAGGGTTAATGGGAACACAGTTGTGTTCCTTATATTGTATGTGGATGACATACTACTCATTGGGAATGACATCCCTTCGCTAAAGTCTGTGAAGACTTGATTGGGGACGTGCTTCTCAATGAAGGACTTAGGTGAAGCAGCCTGTATTCTAGGCATCAAATCTATAGAGATAGATCTAAGAGATTGCTTGGCCTAAGTTAGAGTACATACATTGACACGGTATTACTACGATTTGCCATGCAGAATTCCAAGAAGGGACTTCTATCGATGTCACATGGTGTGAGTCTTTCGAAGACTCAAAGTCCCTCTTCTAGACAGAAGAGAGACCGCATGGATAAGATCTCTTATGCATCTGCTATAGGATCTATCATATATGTCACGTTGTGTACTCGTCCTGATGTCTCGTATGCTTTAAGCATGACGAGTAGATACCAGTCAGATCCAGGTGAGCGTCACTGGATAGCAGTTAAGAATATTCTTAAGTACTTGAGAAGGACTAAAGAATATTTCTTGATATTTGGAGGCGATGAGGAGCTAGCTGTAAAGGGTTCTGTGATGCGGCTTCCAAACCGGCGGGATGATTATAGATCGCGATCGAGGTTCGTGTTTTGCTTGAATGGTGGCGCCGTGGTGGAAGAGTTGAGCGGATACGATTCTTGATTCTACAAGCGAGTAAGTATATATCATTGCATCTGAGGCAGCAAAGGAGGCAGTTTGGATCCGCAAGTTCATTACTGAGCTTGGGGTAGTTCCTAGCATAGCAAATCCCATAGAGATCTATTGTGACAACAATGGAGCGATTGCGTAGGCTAAGGAACCTCGCTCACACCAACGGATCAAACACATACTACGATGCTTCCATCTCATTCGAGAGATTATCGATAGAGGAGATGTGAAGATTTGCAGAGTACCCACAGAGGCTAACATCGCAGATCCCTTGACCAAGGCTTTGGCACAGAAAAAGCATGATGGTCACACTAAGTCATTGGGTATTAGATACTACGGTGATTGGCACTAGTGCTAGTGGGAGATTATTAGTGAAAGCCCTAGAGCCAATCATGTGATGATTGTTGTATGAACTTTATTGTATCATATTCCAATTTAAAAATGCATGGTTATTATATTTACTTGTATTGGTGCCAAATAACTAAGTATAATAATATCCTTGAGTAGTAGGTTCTTATCTATATCAATCGATTGGTTGAATCGATAATGAGATGATATAGAGAACACTACTCTTAATCATTTCTAGTCAAGTATTAACATTCAGGGAAAATATTAATGTGTAGAGACTAGCATGTAGGTCAACACGATGACTTGATCTCACAAGTCATGGATATAAGATATCAAGTTGACAGATGGGTATGCATTGGAGAATGTATACTGAATGATCCGCCATGAGAAAATATCATGGATCGTTATATGAGTGTCATATACTTTCTCATGTGGCTATTAGTATGACTATTAGTCCTTAGACCTGAAGTCACCATGGTTTCCTACATAAGGAGTTGCATACTTTGGCTTCGTCTAATGTCACCCGTAAATGAGTGGACTATAAAGGCGATTACTGGGTATGTAACAAATTATGCGGAGAGATGTGAGTGATGTAGATGGGATCTATCCCTCCAATATGACGGGAGTGATATCGTTATTCTTGATAGAGTGAGACCACGAAGTGCATGGTCATGCCCAAATGAGTCAATATGAGATATTGAGCTCATTTGATTAGAGGGAGTCTACTTGGAGTTCAAGATATAGATTATACCGAGGATGACACGGTCTATGCCTCAATTGATCAATCTAGATGTCAAGGATAGGGGGACATTGTCACATATTGTGAGAGCCACAATTAGTAGTCACAAAGGTGATGTTGGAGCTCAACATTCTTGTAACTTGGGTAACAATGGTGTATTGCTAGATACCGCTCATTGCTTATGTTCCTAAATCAGTTTAGGGACATTGCCAACGTTACAAGAACCTATACAGTCACACACAAAGGGCAATTAGGTAGAGATTTGGTTCATATGATGAACCATGAGGATTAGGTTCATGGGATGAACCAAATTGGATTAAGAGTAATCCAAATTAGACTAATTGAGTTAGACTCAAGTTGATTCAAGTGTTGAATGAGTCTAATTTAGATTTGATTTATTAAGTCAATTTAAATTAATGAATAGAGATTCATTAAATCAAATTGACTTGAGTCAAGTGGTTATATTTGATCAACCATGGGAGATTAGAGGTCAAGTTTGACTTGACTTGAGAGGGAAGATGAATGGTCAATTTTGACTTAACCAATTGTCATGTCATGGTGACATGGCATGGGAGCCGAACAATGATGGTGTTCCACATCATCATTGACTTATCATGTGGTGTCACCTCATGAGGAAGACCAAGAGAAATTGGCTCTTGGAGTTACATGCATGCATGTAACCCCCCAATATTGAAGTGGCTGGCCACTATTCTCATTAGATGAGAATTGATTCATTTGGTTGTAACTTCATCTTCTTCCTTGCTCCACTCAAGTTCTCTCTCAATCCTCCATTTTGCCGAGACCTTCAAGGAGTGCTAGCACACTCAAGATTGTCTTTTCTCCACCTAATGCTTGTGTGGATACCAATAGAGGAGTGTGCACTTGACACTCTCGAGTTACGGCAATCCTTTTGGACAAGCGGGATAAGCGAAGGGCATCGCTTCAAGGGTAATTTCTTATCATGTAGATCTAGAGTAGATCTAAAGGTATTAAACACATACATGTTAGTTTTATTTGTTATACTTCGCACGGATCCGTGGCCGGACTTCTTGGGTTTCCGCAATACAAAAAGCGGTTTTTGCGGCTCGGAAAGTCCAACATCTCACTCAATCCGAATTTGACTTGAGTCTAACTCGGGTCAAATTCATTGAGTATACCTTGAGTCCTACTCAATCCAAATTTGACTTGAGTCTAACTCGGGTCAAATTCATTGGGTATACCTTGAATCCCACTCAATGAGTCTAATCTATATTAGAATCAATCCCATGGTCCAATGGCTCATCACATGAGTCATCTCCAACTCACATGTCCTAAGTGTGTGACCCAATAGGTTCTCATAACATTGACAATTTTTCTAAAACCACTTTTAAAGACATAAGCAATGAGTGGCATCTAGCAATACATCATTGCTACCCAAGTGACGAGAATATCGAGATTCGACATAATCTTTCCGTGACTACTATCTTGTATGACTCAGTCCATCTATCCTTGATATCTAGATTGATCAAAGAGGCAAAGACTGTGTCATCCTCTTATCAATCATGAGTTTTTTGATCTCCAAGTAGACTACTCAGCCAAATAAGCTCAATATCTCATATTGACCTTTTTGAGCATGGTCATGCATTTTAGCAGTCCTACTCTATCAAAGGGCCCATAGATATCACTTCCATTATATGGAAGGGATAGATCTCATCTACATCACTCACATCCCTTCGCATAATTTATTGCATACCAGTGATCGCCTTTATAGTCACCCTGTTATGGGTGACGACGTTTGACGAAGCCAAAGTATACAACTCATTATGTAGGAAACTGTAGTGACTTCATATCTAGGGATTATTCATACCAACAGTCACATGAGAATATTTATGACACTCATATAATGATCCATGAAATATTCTCATGACAGGTCAATTCAGTACATAGTCTCTAATATATATCCATGTGTCAACTTGATATCATATATCCATGACTTGTAAGATTAAGTCATCAATTGATCAACATGCTAGTCTCTATGCATTAATATTCTCCTTGCATATTAATATTCAACTAGGAATAGTTAAGATTAGTGTGTGTGTGTGTGTGTGTGTGCAGACTCTCACTATCAATTCAACCAATTGATATGTTGTAAATCTGAACCTACTATTCAAGGACACTTTTATTTTATTCATATAGCACAGATAAGAAATAATATAATAAGTAAACCTTGTCTGTTATTAATGAAATATGATGCATATGATCCCTAATCAATCATCTCATGATTGACACTAAGGGCTGACACTAACAAGTAATGTCGGTGTAAGAATGCCCCAAGTAAAATTATATTTTGATGTTTGGATAATCATTTGAAGTTAGGCAAAAATTGTGATCTAACAATGAAATGTTTAAGGAATAGGAAAGTCCAAGTGTGAATCTTGGCAAAGGAAGTCCAAGTTTGAAGACTTGGCAAGGAAAGTCCATGGGTGAAGCCTTGGCAAGAAAAGTCCAAGAAAGTGGACTTGGCAGCATAAGTCCAAGCTTGTAGTCTTAGCAGCGTAAGTCCAAGTGGATCTTGGCAAGAAAGTCCAAAGGTGAGTCTTGGCAGCATAAATCCAAGCATGTAGTCTTGGCGACGTAAAGTCCAAGCAAACCTTGGCAAAGGAAGATCCCAAAGCATGATGAAACTAAAGGAAGCTTTCGAAGGCAGGCGCAAGGATGAAAGAGTCGTGGAGTCAGAGGGATCCTGGAGGTGCAAGGCTGATGGAGAAGCTAGAAGGTTTAGTCTAGGCTTTGGGTATGTTTCCATGTATGAGTTTGTCTATACCAGTCGACTGGTATCTTGGATTAGTCTACTGGTCTCGGGTGTTTGACACTCGAGAACTCATGCTAACTCAAGGCAGTGTCAGTAATATATGAGAGGTGTCCTAAGGCAATCGCCTTATGGTTGTACCAATTATTTGATAAATGAAGATTCACTATTTAAGTATACATGTTTTAATGTATTTGATTGGATCTTAAACTCATTTACTGAATGTCCACGCTACAATTCACAGCATGAGAGAATTTGTGATTGGATCACAACTAGTGAGTATCTCTACATGTGTAATTGTGATGTATCGAAATTATCCCTAGTCGATGAATTGATGGATTTGGACACCATCGATTCTGTCGAGACTAGCATGAGGTATACTCCTTGGTGTATCCAAGCAGCTGATTCTCACTGGCTGGAGACATTGTGATGTCCGGAGTTAATCGTGGATGCTAGTTATGGTAACTAGTTCTTTGGAGTGACCAGCCGTAAGACTTCATATGGTTCTCTGAATATATGGATATATCAATGAAGTTCTTACTATAGCTTAAGTGTGATGTTCCTTTGACTTGCGGTATTCAAGTCATCTTGGTCATGGAGACTTATGCTTTGACATCTTAAGCAAGCATCTCCAAGGAGATGTGGACCCGACATAATTGGGTATAAGTTGAAATGCCCGAAGGTGTTTGAATAGCCTATAAAGGATTCACCACTCCTTGCGAGGAGATATATACCCATGGTCTCTCGTCGGATTTTTACTAAAGACTTTGGCCAAAGCATTACATGTTTAGAGTATGGTACTCTTAGATACATATGCAATAACTAGAATCCGTAGAATAAGGAAATGATACTTGGGCTAGGTGTGATGTAGTCGACCTAGTGGGGACTGATACTATAGACCATGTCCTGAACCAAGTGGGTATAAGATGCGTGAAGGGAACGGGGCATGATTCATTGTAGCTACTGAAGGGTTTCAGAAATGGTTTTGTAATCAACCGTTGATTTTTTCGGTTAATTGGGGATCATGATGTACTACTAGGTGTCACTCATGATCGTTCTATAATTAATGGTTAATTATAGATGGCTAACATAAATCGGAAACCTATTTGGTCACACGTGTTAGGGCAATCTCTTGCCGTGATATGGTTTTGATGTGTGTGGCAAAGGGTTTAAGTTAGGTTGTTATTATGATTTGATATGTGTGTTGGAGTCTTGCTGGACTTAGTAATTCGCACATGGAGCCTTGGCGGGTTCACCACTCAGAACCTCGTGCTTGAGTCGGAGAAGGAGCATTGCAGAGTCGTGCACTTGATGCTGCCGAGGGACTGCCGGACGAGATGACTTGAAGCGAAGCCAAGGAAGCAGACTTCGGAGGCAAGAGATGCGAAGGAGCATTGCAGAGCCGTGCACCTGATGCTGCCGAGGGACGTGGCCGCGAACGAAGAGAGTTTCGGCGAGGGACTTCGAGTGAGATGAGAGAATGAGTGAATTGTAAGTAGCTCATTAGGTGAACTTGGCCGAATGGCTAAGTGTCAGATGAGTTTTTCCGACATCAGTCGACTGCGATGAAATGGCAATGATCGCTCGAGTCGAATAGGTTCGACCGTATCCGATCGAAAGTTGTTTTGCGCGATCGCTATGACGCGCATATGTGGGCAATGATCGCTAAGATTATCAGCCGATCGGCCAAGGCGACGATCGATTAAGAGGGTTTGGCCACAGAACCACTCGTAGCCGACTGGGCAATCGACTACGGAGGCAGCAGTCGATTGATGGGATCCATCAGTCGACTGCCAAGTGTTCCGTTGGACTACAACGGTCGGGATCCGATGTGTTCGGAGGCCGTTGAAGTGGCGGCAGTCGACTGCCAAGGGCAGCAGTCGACTGGTGGTGGCCAACGGGAAGAAATCAGCCCTCTCTATAAAAAGAGAGGGTGTGGGCTTTTGGATGGCTAATGCATATATTACAAACTATCATTCAAGTGCTCCACAAGTGATAAACTCCTTCTTCTAGATCTCTTTCACATCTATTATAAAAGAAGGAGTGTTCTTGAGTTGTAAGGGTTACCTCCGCCTAGCTTAGTGCAAAGGAGAGACCGATAGTGATTTGGTTGCAGAGTGATTCACCGAGGACGAATCGGGGACCGTGGATTAGCGGCGTAGCCGTGAACCACGTTATATTTCATGCTAGCATTGTTTGTATTCTTCTCTGTTTATTTGATTGTCTTTATTAGTATTCCGCTTGCACTAACAATTGTGTAGACGAGCAAATTCCACCATCCAACGACAAAGGGCTATTCACCTCCCTCTAGCCAGCCAATCGATCCCCTACAAGTGGTATCAGAGCCAAGGAAAACTTGTCGAGGACTAACCGCTACAACAAGCACATTCAAGAATGGTCAGCTCTAATATTCATCCGCCGAAGTTCGAGGGGGAATTCTCTTAGTGGAAAAAGAGAATGGAGGTATTTTTCAAGACCGATTTCGAAATTCTCTTAATTATGGAAAACGGTTTCGAATTACCTAGGAATGAAGATGGGGAGCCATTGGAGAAAGCAAGGTGGAGCAAGAGGCAAAGAGAAGAATATTTGGCGAATTCAAAAGCCAAGCACCACCTCTACAATGTACTCCCCCAACAAGAAGTTAACCGGATTGGGGAATGCTCTAGTGCCAAGGAGATGTGGGAGAAGCTAGTAGAGCTTCATGAAGGCACTTCGGAATCCAACATTAAATTAGAAAAGGGAGAAAATGTAACATCATTGCATTCTAGGTTTAAGGAAATTTTGATTGGACTAACAAGTGTAGGAGAAAGGCTCTCAAACCGGGACATGCTCATGAAAGCAATTGATGCTTTTCCCTGGTCATCAAAATGGAGCTCAATGGTGGACTCCTTCTACATGTCCAAGAACCTAGAAGTGAGCACCTTGGAGGAGTTCTTCTCAACAATGGAGCTCCAGGAAATGAGGCTTGAAGGAATACAAGAAGAGCCAAAGTTTCAACCTTCAAGAGGAGTAGCCTTGATGGCACACAAGGGGAAGAAGAAGATAGAGATCCCCTCCTCCTCCGATGAAGCGTCCTCCTCTTCCTCCATGGATAGCATGGAAGAAGCCTATATGGTAAGGAGGGTAAGGCGTGCATTAAAAGGTTTTCATTTTAATAAATCTAATGATAGGAGGAGAAGACCAAGGGGAAAGGTAATTTATTACAATTGCCAAGGAGAGGGACACATAAGGGACAATTGTCCTCTCCTAAACAAGAGCAAAGAAGAAAGAAGAAAAGAAGAAGAAAAAGGGGAGCAAAAAGAAGGAAGAAGAGAAGAAGGCCAAAGAAAAAGGGAAGGCCAAGGCATTCAAAGCAAAGACTTGGGATGACCCATCCTCCTCATCATCATCATCATCCGAGGAAGAAAATGCTTTTGTCACAAATTTGGCATTAATGGCGTTTGACGACTTGGATTGCTCCTCCTCCGAAAATGAAGGATCAAGCTCAAGTGGAGAGAGCTCAAGTGAAGGGGGAGCCTCCTCTACATCCTCATCATCGGAAGAGGATTTGGTAAGTGAGGTAACGAATCTACCCCCTAAGCAAATAATGTCTATGATTTCTAGCCTCACTAAGGATTTATTTAGGGCAAAGAAAAGGAATAAATGCATGCTTGAGCAAATTAAGGATTTAGAACAAAAGTTAGAAAAAGCATGTTTTAATGATGATAATGATGATGCATGCTTACATGATAATTATATGCCTTTGGATGTTAATGATGCATGCATAGAAGAAAATAGGGCTTTAAGGGAAAAGGTAGATTATTTGACCAAAGCCCTAGAAAAGTTTACCATAGGCTCCAACACCTTGAACATGATCATAGGGAGCCAAAGGGCAAGTTTTAACAAAAAAGGCCTAGGATATAAAGAAAAGAAAAATGAAAAGGCCTATAAATGTTTAATAGCTAGGGGTCAAGATAAAAAGAAGGTAATTGCTAGGAAATGGATCCCTAAGGAATTTTTAGTGAACCCCATAGGCAAGAATTTATATTGGGTTCCAAAATCCATCCTAAAGGGTTAGGAAAACCCTAGGATAGTCAACCATATGGAATTCACCTATATCATATTTTTTGGTTGACTTAGGATGGCGGGACAACATTTTTGAAATAGTATTAGGTGATGATAATGCACCTATAAGTAGATAAATCATGCTTTAGGTGATATTTGCTTTATTATTATGATGTAATACCTAATGCATGATCACAATTTGATGAATACTTTTGTTTCATGATCATAATGTGAAATTAATTCATATACATCTTTATGATCATGTGGAATGATAAGATGATACTTAACCTTGATAGAATTGCATGAAAATAATGGTTAAGTATATACAAATACCTTTAGGATACATCTCACACTCACTATAGGCTACTTTGATTGAAAACTTAGCATGAGTGAGATGCTAGGATGATACAAATGTCCACTAATGCCTATGACATTTAGATGGTCATTTAATGTATCAAAATAGCAATAATAGACCAATCATGGGGAAGGCTTATGTTTAATTCATAGACATATTGCCCAAAGATCATGGTTGGATATTTCATATGTTTTCAAAACAATTTCTTACTTTAAAATCTGTGTATTCATGTTTTGAAACAATTCAAAGCAAGACTAGGTGTTAAAATGGATACTAACATGATCAAAAACCTAGTGGTTTTTAAAGCTTTTGGATTTTTGGCAAATCTCTGAAAATATAATGATTTTTCATGAAAAAATAGTTTTCATTGATAGATATACTTACAAGAAATGTGTTCCCCAAAATTTCACTATTTTTAGAATTTTCTGGAATTTATAGTGTGTTTCTGAAAATTCATCCAGAAAATCAGAATTTCGGAATTTATTGTGTCAGTCGACTGCCATACTGATAGCAGTCGACTGCTAGCCTGATAATATGCCCAATAACCTTTTGTATCCGATTTTAAGGCATGTTTTGGCTTTTGTTTACCTCTAGACTTGATGCCATGCTTGTATAAATATTGTTAATTATTTTTTGATGGTGTCAAAGGGGGAGAAATGTATATGTTTAAGTAAGGGGGAGTTTCATGTATTAAGGGGGAGAGTTGCTAATCATGTTTATTCACATGCTTTCCTTTCCTTAATATTTTATCAAATATTTTACCTAACTTAAACGGATTTCCACACATAAAAAAGGGGGAGATTATTAGGGCAATCTCTTGTCGTGATATGGTTTTGATGTGTGTGGCAAAGGGTTTAAGTTAGGTTGTTGTTATGATTTGATATGTGTGTTGGAGTCTTGCTGGACTTAGTAATTCGCACATGGAGCCTTGGCGGATTCACCACTCAGAACCTCGTGCTTGAGTCAGAGAAGGAGCATTACAGAGCCGTGCGCTTGATGTTACCGAGGGACCGCCGGACGAGATGACTTGAAGTGAAGCCAAGGAAGCAGACTTCGGAGGCAAGAGACGCGAAGGATCATTGCAGAGTCGTGCGCCTGATGCTGCCGAGGGACGTGGCCGCGAACGAAGAGAGTTTCGTCGAGGGACTTCGAGTGAGATGAGAGAATGAGTGAATTGTAAGTAGCTCATTAGGTGAACTTGGCCGAATGGCTAAGTGTCGGATGAGTTTTTCCCAGCGTCGATCGCCATGAAATGGCAATGATCGCTTCCAGTCGAATGGGTTCAACCGTATCTCGATCGAGTTGTTTTGGGGCCGTAGTCAATCGCTATATGTGGGAAGTCGATCGCCAAGACCATCGATCATCCAAGCGTGATCGATTAAGAGGGTTTGGCCACAAAACCACTCGTAGCTGATTGGGCAGTCGACTACGGAGGCAGCAGTCGACTGATGGGATCCATCAGTTGACTGCCAAGTGTTCCATTGGACTACAATGGTCGGGATCCGACGTGTTCGAAGGTCGTTGAAGTGGCGGCAGTCGACTGCCAAGGGCAGCAGTCGACTGGTGGCGGCCAACGAGAAGAAATCAGCCCTCTCTATAAAAAGAGAGGGTGTGGGCTTTTGGATGGCTAATGCATATATTCCAAACTATCATCCAAGTGCTCCACAAGTGATAAACTCCTTCTTCTAGATCTCTTTCACATCTATTGTAAAAGAAGGAGTGTTCTTGAGTTGTAAGGGTTACCTCCACCTAGCTTAGTGCAAAGGAGAGACCGATAGTGATTTGGTTGCGGAGTGATTCACCAAGGATGAATCGGGGACCGTGGATTAGCGGCGTAGCCGTGAACCACGTTATATTTCGTGTTAGCATTGTTTGTATTCTTCTTTGTTTATTTGCTTGTCTTTATTAGTATTCCGCTTGCGCTAACAATTGTGTAGACGAGCAAATTCCACCATCCAACGACAAAGGGCTATTCACCCCCCTCTAGCCGGCCGATCGATCCCCTACAACACGTACAACGAGCATAATCCGAAGGATTTAAAACAAGCTTGAGAATGAGATTCTCAGATCGAGAGAAACTAGGTTTGGTTAGACCAAACAAGGAGTGAGCATGAAATCATTTCAATCGCAACGGAAGTATGGATGGGCCGAGTCTTATGAAGACATGATGGATGAACCAAATTGGTTTGGTTCTAATCAAATGGTGAAAAATAAACCAAAGTGGTTTGGTTTGTTTTAAACGAATGAACCAAAGTTGGTTCGGTTCGTTTTAACTTAAAATAGACCAATGCGGTTTGGTTTATTTTAACTTAAGTTATTGGAGCGGGTTAACGGGTTTTGGTTATGAACCAATAACCGTTAGGAGAATGTGTTCTCTATAAAACAAGGCTTAAGGGTTTTTCGTGGAGAATTAATTGGTTCAAGGGTTTTGGAAACCCTAGCCACCTTCTCCTCTTCTTCCTTGCTCTAGCCGCCCAAGTTGGTTGCCACCCAACTTTATTGCTGCCTTCTCCTCGCCGTTGACCACCCACCAGCCGCCGGTGACTCCTCCTTCCATCCTCCATTGGCCACCGGCGACCAAGGAGAAGCCGGCCATTGATTGGTCAGCCATATCTTCCACCAAACAAGCTGTCCAGATTCTGGACAGCTTGTTCTTCTCTTCATGGAGAGGTCGTTTGGTCGGCGTTTTGTGCTCCGACAGTGACCTACTTGCTAGGAATTGGTTCTCCAGCAATCCTCATAGGCGGAGGGTTAAGTTTTCGTCAAACGGTTGACGAAAACCGCTTCCGACAAGCGAGTTTGTGAAACTCATTTTTGGGATCCGAATTTTGATTCGGATTGTGATCGTCTCTCAGATCACATCATCTTCGACTCGAGGCTAGTGACTTTTATGAAGATGAGGCTCGTGTCTTTGTGAAGCTATCCCGATGATACTCAGCGTGGATATGGATAGAGGCGATTCTAGCGAGAGTCGCTATGGTTGATGCTATTCCCACTACACGTGAGACGTCAAGTATAACTAGCATAATTTCCTTTTATTGAAAAATTTGAAACTGCGATTATGTCTACACATGTTGTATCTTGCATACGTGTGATGTGTGTGTTATAATAAATTAGATTTATTGCTTTTAATTCTTCCACTGTGCACATGTTTACGAAACATGTTCGAACACAAAATCGCCGCGGTATCGGGGAAATCCAACAGGCAGTCGACTAGGGTTATAACTAGTCGACTGATCAAATAGTTGACTAATGTCTGACTGTCAACTATGCCTTGGTAGTCGATTGGTGGATTTAACTAGTCAACTAGTCCACATCAATCGACTACTAGTTTTTGGTAGTCAACTGAAATTAAGTGGACAATACATAGAATATTTTGTAGTCGACTGACCAGTCGACTGGGCTTGAGTAGTCGACTGGGCTTGAGCAGTCGACTGGGCTTAAGTAGTCGACTGCTAGTATGAGCAATCAACTGATCAAGTATCCATTGATGGATGACGATCGTGATAAAATTTTGTCAAAGTTGTTGGATCTAGTCAGCGATAACACCCGGTCATTCTTGGTATCACGTGATCAGTGAGTCCTCAACGGACAAAAATGACCAAGTTCTATAAAGAGGGACTTGGGGAGCTTGAACTAGGCTAGTGCTCTCATTCAATTCTTTCTTCTCAAGCTCACCAAGCCTTCTTCTAAGCTTTCATGTGTTTCTAACCTCTTCTTCTCTAGCTTAACTCAATCATCTTGTAAGAAAAGGAGTGTGCATTGTAAGAAGGCTTCTCCACCTTAGTGTTCTCATCAAAAATAGATTTTAGTCATTGCTTGCCAGGAGTGATACACCTTATGGATTATCGTGGAGTAGGAGTGTCATCTCCGAACCACTTTACATCGACTTTGTTAGCATTGCCTTTCATTATTTTGGCTTTATTTATTGTATTATTTGTATTGCTTTCGCTAACAAAATTGTAAAAATCAAAGAATGGCTATTCACCCTCCCCCCCCCCCCCCCTCTAGCTATTCCAAAGGATCCTACAAGTGGTATCAGAGCCCGGATCGCTTGGAAGATTTAACCATCAACCGAAGCATCACAATGGCTTTTCAAGAGGGGCATAACATTGTGCGACCACCGCTCCTCTACGGTGATGACTTTGCATATTTGAAAGGTAGGATGAAGTACTTTTTAATGAATGATATTAAAATTTGAGTTAGAGTTGTCAAGGGATACGAAGAACCGATGGATCAATTTGCAACACCCATCCTGATCGTGGATTGGACAAAGGAGGTGTACGAGAAGGCTCAAGCAAATAGCAAAGCGATAACCACACTCCAATGTGGACTGTCAAAGAGGCAATTCAATAAGGTGGGACCTTTTCAATACCGCAAAGGAGCTTTGGTAGAAGCTCATCGAGCTAAATGAAGGATCAACAAAATCAAGAAGAGTCAGAGAGACTTATTGATAGGTCAACTTCAATTGTTCTCCATGAAAACCAACGAAATGATAAGTCAAATGCATAGAAGGTTCAAGGAGATCATCAACGGACTTCATGTCATAGGTGAGAAAGTGGACGACCGGGACTTGATAAGGTATGTGCTTCAATCATTTCCTAGAACCCCCTTATGGGCATCAATAGTTAATGCTATTAAGGTTTATAGAGACCTTTCTTTAGTTAAAATAGATGAATTATTTTGTGAATTTGAATTACACGAGCAAACTAACATGTCTCCCAAGGAAAAAGTTTTAGCTTCCTTTGTAGAAAAGAAGAAGAAAAACAAGAAGGAGAAGGAGGAATCATCTTCATCCGAATCGGAGGATGAACTATCAAGTAGCGATAAGGGGTTATCGGCAAATGAGATAGCCAACTATGTCAAGAAGTGGACAGGAAAATTAAAGGGACTTACAAAGAAGGATGTGAAGAAAATGTTCCGGTCTACAAAAGGTAAATCTAATGGAAATTTGAATTTTAATACTAATGTCATTTGCTATGGATATAACAAGAAGGGGCATACCAAGCCAAATTGCCCAGAGATAAAGAAGAACGAAGAGAAGGAAAAGAAGAAAAAGGAAAAGAAGGAGAAGAAGAAAAGGGAAGTCATGGTAGCATAAGCGACATGGGACACTCAAAGTGTTGAAGACTCATTGGATGAAGAAGAGTTATGCCACATCACCCGGCACATGGCATTCATGGCTTTGGATAATGACTCTGACGAATCTGTTGGTGCAGGGGCACTAGGTAATTGAACCTAAATTTTGATTATGGCAAAGGTTCAAAGTTAAGTTATTTATTATCTTATGTGTTGTGATAAGTATGTAGGAACTGAGTAAGCCTTAGCTAAGATCAAAGGCGTCAAGAGAATTAGATGCTAAGCAACAAATAAATAGGCCAAGGTAAGCTCCAAGTGAGGAGCAATGGTAAGGATGCACCCTCGGTATGGGAACAACCAAGGCTTCCGAAGGAATGCTGAAGTTGAGATCGGATGGTCAAAAGGGTTGTCACTATTAATATACTTAAATATTTTATGCTAATCTTGTAATGCAGGTGAAAGACTGAAGAAGCACCAAGTGTATTTGTCAAGTACCTTACAGCAGTCGACTAATAGGAATTACCAATCGACTGATGCCAGGTTACATGGTCCAATAGAGTCAGCTTCTCAACACAGTCGACTGGTCCAGTCGGCTGGGAGAAAATAGCAATCAATTGATACCCACGAATCAGCCAAAATGCCAAGTCATGATTTGGATCGATCAAAGCTACCACCTCAAAATAAGATCCACGAAATTGGGATCTAGATCTGGACTCATTCCAAGGCTCGAGTCTATAAAAGAAGTCTCTATGGCAAACCCTAACAATCAATTATTCCAAGTGCTCTTGCTCTTCCAACTCTCAAGCCTTCACAAGTTCTCAAGCAAACATCCCACACACCTTCTAAATTATGACGAAGCTTCATCTTTTCTTTACTTGTGTCGGTAATTATTTAAGTGTTGCTTTTCTTATTTGTACTTAATTTGTGTTGGGACCGGTAAGGTTGTTACTATCCCATTTCTTTGAATTTGTAATCGCCTTGTCTCTTACCTCCAACGAGGAAGAGACTCTTTTATTGATTTTCCTTCGAAAGTGATCAAAGATCGCAAGGCCTTAGACTAGCAACCATTCGATTGTGAACCAAGTAAAAGAGATTTGTGTCTTTGTTTTTATCTTTGTGTTGGTGTTTTTGTGTTTCTCCTGCGAGTTACAAGGTTTGTACAAATGAGAGAAAAATTTTAAATATGCTATTCACCCCTCCCCCCCCCTCCTCTAGTGTTTTTCGGTCCTTCAATTGATATCAGAGCAGGGGTGCTCAAACTCAGTGCAACCACCGGTTGAGCATTGTTTTCTCGCTTTTTGTTTACTTTTCACTATCTTTCCCGCACTACCAATCCAAGACCAAGTCTTGAAAATTTTTTTTTCGTGTTTTTGCGAGGTACTTCAATGGCCCACCTTGAGTGGTACAACACCACCTGACCTTCGTTCTTTAGTGGAGATGACTTCCGATATTGGAAGGGTAGGATGGAGTGTTTTTTAAAAACACAAGTCGATATGTGGATTGTCATCCAAATCGGCTTTGCTTTACCCACCAATGACGAAGGAGAACGGTTGGAATATGACAAATGGACTAATGCAATGAAGTGGCAAATCGAAGCCGATGTAAAAGCAAACCAAATCTTGCAATGCGGCTTATCCAAGGAGGAGCTCGACTGCATTGGTCCATTCATTAGCGCCAAGGATCTTTGTAATAAACTCATTGAACACCACGAAGGTGTAGGGTCGATGGTTGGCCGACTAGAGGGGGCTGAATAGCCTAATACGCATATGGTGGAATTTTCTCGTCGATTGCTCGTCTACAAATTCGTTAGCGCAAGAGGAAGTATAAACAATAAAGACAAAGCAATAACAAGAATACAAACACTAACACAAAGTCGTAACGTGGTTCACGGCCCTTGCCGCTAGTCCACGACCTGATTCGTCCAAGGTGAATCACGCCTCAATCTATCCACTAGATCTCTCCTTTGCACCAAGCTAGGTGGAGGTAACCTCTTTTACAATAATTCACTCCTCTTACAAATATGATGTAAATAAACTCAAGTAAGAGGATGGAAAAACTTTAGGGCACTTTGGGAGAGTTTTGAGCATGAACATTAGGCCCCCAAAGCCCCTCACCCCTCCTTTTTATAGAGGAAGAGGGTTTCTTCCCGTTGACACAGGACCAGTCAACTGATGCCCCGATCAGTCGACTGATCCCGTAGAAGTTGCCCAATAACGGCTGCTTCCACGTTGGATTCCATCCAACGACTCCCACATCAGTCGACTGATCTTACCATCAGTCGACTAATGGAGCTAGCAGTCGAGTGTCGGAAGCGGAAACTCCATTCTGTGCTCGAAACCCTTGCAATCAGTCGACTGATGCCTTTATCAGTCGACTGGTGGTCTCGCAGTCGACTGTCAATCCATAGCAGTCGACTGTTGACACATGAACCGGACTTGAACACTAGTCAAGTCACAGTCGACTTAGAGTAGTCGACTACCATTACATGGCAGTCGACTAGTGTCGGGAAATCCCATCCGACACTTAGCCAATTGGCCAAGTTCCACCTAAGCGCACTACCCCTTCCCGAGTTACATTCGCTCACTCTCATCCCTTGGAGTCCCTCGCCTTTGAAGTTGTCTTCGTTCGGCCACGTCCCTCAGATGTGTCAAGCGCACGGCTCTGTAGTGTCATCATTCATGTCTTGCCCTGAAGTCTACTTCCTCCGACTTCACTCCAATCTCCTCATCCGGCGGTCCCTCGAATGCTCCAAGTGCATGGCTTCCGCAAAGCCATCCTTCACCGACTCAAGGACCGAGTCATGAGAGGTGAAACTCGCCAATGCTCCATGTGCGAATTACTAAGTCCTGCACGACTCCAACGCATATATCAAATCCAAACATCCTAACTTAAACCCTTTGCCACACACATCAAAACCATATCACGGCAAGAGATTGCCCTAACAATCTCCCCCTTTTTGATGTGTGGCAATCCATTTAAGTTAGGTAAACACATTTGATAAAAATACTAAGGTAAGAAAGCATGTAAATAACATGATTAGCAACTCTCCCCCTTAATACATGAAGCTCCCCCTAAATACAATTCTCCCTTACTTAAACATATATATTTCTCCCCCTTTGACACCATCAAAAATGTTAAATAAAGTTTATATGAGCATAGCATCAAGTTTAGAGGGAAACAAAAACCAAAACATGCCTTAAAATCGGATAAAAGAGGTTATTGGGCATGTTATCAGTCGATCAGTCGACTGGTTCAGACTACCAGTCAACTGGCACTCTGATTTCGGATTTTTTTTAATTTTCAGGATGAATTTCAAAAATGCATTAAAAATTCTACAAAATTTGAAAAATCATGAAATTTGGGGAACACATTTCTTTTAAGGTCCTTTATTAGTGAAAAATAGTTTTTCATGAAAAATCATTATATTTTCGAAAATTAGCCAAAAATCCAAAAGCTTCAAAAACAACTAGGTTTTTGATCAAGTTAGTATCAATTTTAACACCTAGTTTTGCTTTGAATTGTTTCAAAACATGAACACACAGATTTTAAAGTAAGAAATTGTTTTGAAAACATATGAAATATCTAACCATGATCTTTGGGTAATATGTCTATGAATTAAACATAAGTCTTCTCCATGATTGGTCTATTATTGCTATTTTGACACTTTAAATGACCATCTAAATGTCATAGGCATTAGTGGACCATTAGTATCATCCTAACATCTCACTCATGCTAAGTTTTCAATCAAGGTCGCCTATGGTGAGTGTGAGATGTTCCTAAAGGTATTTGTATATACTTAACCATTAATTTCATGCAATTCTATACAAGGTTAAATATCATCCTAACAACCCACATGATCATAAAGACATATATGAATTAATTTCACATTATGATCATGAAACAAATGTATCACTAAAATTGTAATCATGCATTAGGTATAAAAATTATGATAATAAGTCAAATATCACCTAGAGCATGATTTGAACCCTAATGCCCATGACTATGTGTCAAATATCAAGATCATAAATCATGATTACAAACATGTGTAACAATTACATTAACTATCATGATTTAAGCATTATTATCAATTTATGGGCACATTATCATCATCCAACACTATGCTAAAAATGTATGAGTATCACATAACACTAAGTATTGAGCATGACTTAAACTATTTATGGGTGCATTATCATCACCCAACACTATTTCAAAAATTATGTCCCGCCATCCTAAGTCAACCAAAAATATGATATAGGTGAAATCCTCATGGTTGACTATCCTAGGGTTTTCCTAACCCTTAAGGATGGATTTAGGAACCCAATACAAGTTCTTTCCTATGGGGTTCACTAAAAATTCCTTAGGGATCCATTTTCTAGCTATTGTTTTCTTTTTATCTTGACCCCTAGCAATTAAACATTTATAGGCCTTTTCATTTTTATTTTCCTTATATCCTAAGTCTTTCTTATTAAAGCTTGCTCTTTGGCTCTCTATGATCATATTAAAGGTGTTGGAGCCAATAGTGAATTTTTCTTGGGCCTTGGTTAACTGATCTATTTTCTCTCTTAAAGCTCAATTTTCCTCTATGCATGCATCATTAACATCAAAAGATATATAAAGATCATATGAGCATGCATCATCACTAGAAGAAATATTATCATTAATAGTTAAGCATGTTTTTTCTAATTTTTCTTCTAAGTCCTTAATTTGATCTAGCATGCATTTGTTCTTTTTCTTTGCCCTAAACAAGTCCTTAGTGAGGCTAGATATCATGGAAACTATTTTATTAGGTGAGAGATTTGTTACCATAGTTTCCATGTCTTCTTCTTCTTCGGATGAGGATGGTGAAGAAGCTCCCCCTTCACTAGAGCTCTCCTCACTTGAACTTCCTTCTTCATTTTCGGAGGAGGAGGTATCTAGGTCATCAAACGCCATCAAAGCAAGGTTGGTGACAAAAGCATTCTCCTCTTCCGATGATGATGATGATGATGAAGAGGGGGCATCCCATGTCCTTGCCTTTAGTGCCTTGGCCTTCCCCTTTTCTTTGGCCTTCTTCTCTTCTTTCTTCTTCTTGCTCCCCTTTTTCTTCTTTTCTTCCTTCTTCCTCCTCTCTTCTTTGCTCTTGTTTAGAAGGGGACAATTATCCCTAATGTGTCCCTCTCCTTGGCAATTGTAGCAAATTACCTTCCCCCTTGGTCTTCTCCTCCTATCATTAGATTTATTAAATTTAAAAATTTTCAAAGCACGTCTTACCTTCCTTACCATGTATGCTTCTTCCGTGCTATCCATGGAGGAGGAGGAGGATGCTTCATCGGAGGAAGAGGGAGTCTCCATCTTCTTCTTCCCTTTGTTGGCCAATAATGTCACTCCCCTTGATGGTTGAAGTTTTGGCTCTTCTACTACTCCTTCGAGCCTTGTTTCGTGAAGCTCCATGGTTGAGAAAAATTCCTCCAAGGTGCTAACTTCTAGGTTCTTGGAGATGTAGAAGGAATCTACCATAGAGCTCCATCTTGAGGACTGGGGAAAGGCATCTATAGCCTTCATTACCATATCCCAGTTGGAGAGCTTTTCCCCTACACTTGTCAACCCGGTTAGAATTTTCTTAAACCTAGAGTGTAGAGATTTTACCTTCTCTCCCTTTTCAAGTTTGATATTGGATAATTGGGAGCGAAGAACATCTCTCCTTTCTAGCTTGGCCTCGGATGTGCCTTCATGAATCTCTATGAGTTTCTCCCACATCTCCTTGGCACTAGAGCATTCCCCTATCCGATTTACTTCTTGTTGGGGGAGTACGTTGTAGAGGTGGTGCTTTGCCTTGGAGTTCGCCAAGTACTCCTCCCTTTGCCTCTTGCTCTACCTTGATTTTTCCAATGGCTTCCCTTCTTCATCCCTAGGCATCTCGAAACCGTTTTCCATAATTAATAGAATTTCGAAGTCGGTTTCAAAAAAATACCTCCATTCGCTTCTTCCACCAAGCGAATTCCCCCTCGAACTTCGACGGATGAATATTAGAACCGGCCATCACTTGATGAAGTGCATGTTGCGGCGGTTAGTCCTCGACAAGCGACTTGGCTCTGATACCACTTGTAGGGTCGATGGTTGGTCGGCTAGAGGGGGGTGAATACCCTAATATGCGTATGGTGGAATTTTCTCGTCGATTGCTCGTCTACAAATTCGTTAGTGCAAGCGGAAGTATAAACAATAAAGATAAAGCAATAATAAGAATACAAATGCTAACACAAAATCGTAACGTGGTTCACGACCCTTGTCGCTAGTCCACGACCTGATTCGTCCAAGGTGAATCACGCCTCAATCTATCCACTAGATCTCTCCTTTGCACCAAGCTAGGTGGTGGTAACCTATTTTACAAGAATTCACTCCTCTTACAAATATGATGTAAATAAACTCAAGTAAGAGGTTGGAAAAATTTTAGGGCTCTTTGGGAGAGTTTTGAGCATGAACATTAGGCCTCCAAAGCCCCTCACCCCTCCTCTTTATAGAGGACGAGGGTGTCTTCCCGTTGACACAGAACCAGTCGACTGATACCCCGATCAGTCAACTGATCCTGTAGCTGTTGCCCAATAACGGTTGCTTCCACGTTGGATTTCATCCAACGACTCCCATATTAGTCGACTGATCTTACGATCAGTTGACTGATGGAGCTATCAGTCGAGTGCCGAAAGCGGACACTCCATTATGTGCCTGAAACCCTTGCGACCCGATCGGTGATGCCTTCATCGTGGTCTCGCATGATCGCGATCCATGGCGGATCCATGGATCGTCGACATGAACCGGACTCGAACACTTGTCGAGTCACAGTCGACTTAGAGTAGTCGACTACCATTACATGGAAGTCGACTAGTGTCCGAAAATTCCATCTGACACTTAGCCAATTGGCCAAGTTCCACCTAAACGCACTACCCCTTCCCGGGTTACATTCGCTCACTCTCATTCCTTGGAGTCCCTCGCCTTTGAAGTTGTCTCCGTCCGACCACGTCCCTCGGATGCACCAAGCGCACGACTTTGCAGCGTCATCCTTCGCGTCTTGCCCTGAAGTCTACTTCCTCTGGGTTCACTCCCTCGAATTCTCCAAGCGCACGGCTTCCGCAAAGCCATCCTTCACCGACTCAAGGACCGAGTCATGAGAGGTGAAACTCGCCAATGCTCCATGTGCGAATTACTAAGTCCTGCAAGACTCCAACACACATATCAAATCCAAACATCTTAACTTAAACCCTTTTCCACACACATCAAAACTATATCATGGCAAGAGATTGCCCTAACAGAAGGAATGTCCGACACGAAGGTATGTAAAAGAGATCTTTTAGTCAATATTTTGTATAATTTAAAAATGCAGGACAACGAGACGGCTACTAAACTTCATGCTCGGATCCAAGACATCATGAACAACCTCCACTCCATTGGACAAAAGGTAGAAAACCGCGACATCATAAGGTATGCTCTAAGAGTTTTTCCTAGGACTACTTTGTTGGCATCCATAGTATATGCTTACAAGGTATCTAGAGATTTGTCTAAAATTAGGTTAGATAAAATGTTTTTCGGAATTTGAGTTGCATGAATAATCTAATTCGCCCCCGATCAAGAAGAGTATTGCTTTGTATGCAGGTCAAAAGAAGGGGAAAAGTAAGCCTCCTCCCGAGGAAGACAAGTCAGAATCGGAGTTAGACAAAGAGAAGGAGACCGTACTAGTTAATCTAGTTCGAAGGTTGACCAAGCGTAGAAGGCCACCAAACAATCCAACGAAAGAGAAGAGATCCAACACGAGTCAAAATTACAAGTGCTACGAGTGCAACAAATAAGGACACTTCATGTCCGAGTGTCCGAAGCTAAAGAACAAGCGACCACAAACCAAGAAAGCACTCAATGCGACTTGAGAGGAATCGTCGGAAGAATAAGAAGACCAAGTCAACAACTTGGTTCTAATGGCAAGACCATCTGAGTCCGAGTTTGAAGCCAACATCGAGTCCGAGTCTGAGTCTAGAACCGACACTGAGCTCGAGTTCGAGTCAAGCCACAGATTTGTATCCGGTTCAAAAGGGTCAATCAAGATAAGTCATTCATTAATTAAAACTTTATACGATGCTATTAAATTTTTGAATAAAAAATTTACTAAATCCGAGTCTAAAGTCGAGTCGTTACTTAAGGAGGTTAAAATCCTTAAGCATTAGGCAACCCTAACTCCTTCAACTAATCAAGTTCAAGAGGAAAACTCAACTCAAGTCAAAAAACTTTAAGGAAGAGAATTCTCTCTTGAAAGGGCAAGTTCAAGAGCTTAGGACATCGTTGAAAAAGTTCACATTGGGTTCCAAGGGTCTTGACTTAATCCTTGGATCTCAAAGCATGGGTCCCTAAGACCAGTTTAACATTGCAACTAGGTTCGACTAAGTATTGGGTTCTCAAAGATCAAATCCACTATGTGAATAAACCGTATCGATTCAATGGTCTAGGGGGAACCAATACTAAATTTGTGTGCTCAATTACTTGATTAATTTATTTTTTCATGCCTAGTTAGTTATTACTTGCTTAATTTAGAATGGTTAGATAGGACCAAAGGTTAGTTAATCCTTACAATATAGTATCAGGATGTGGTGAGATGATAGTACATTAGGGAAACGAAGTCACATGTATCCGGGTTAGATAAGGAGTATCTAGCTAGGTGGACTTGGCTAAGTGGAACTGACTAAAGCTACCTCACCACATCCTAAACTAGTTAGACCAGGATTTAATCCTTAGTAAATTAAGTGTATAAATTCTTAAGTTGGCTTTATCTAAGGAAATGGTCGTTGTTCCGATCAAAGAAGTCCTCTGTGCCTTGCCATGACCTGGAAGCCCTCTTTTGAAATCTTCACTTAACTAACTAAAGGTTAAATCCGAATCTAACCCAAAGTTAATTAATTTAAGTCATCAAAATTAAAAAGAAATAATGACCCTCATCTCATAATTCATATAAGGTTAACATGATTGATCATGTAGAAAGAGTGAGATAAAACTTTGGATAAAAACTTCTAAATCAATTTAAAATTTCAATATCCTACCCAACTACTTTATGCGTAGGATCAATGGATGTTGGACATGTTAGGAATGTTGGCATCGCTAGAGGGGGGAGGGGGGTGAATAGCAATTTCACTTCTTCGCTTGGAATTCGATTGTGTTTGTTCGATTGCTTATCTACAATTATTGTTAGCGCAGTGAAAACCAAATACAAATAACAAATGAAAATAACAACACAAGTACAACACAAGATATACATGGTTCGGAAGCTAGGGTTCCTACTCCAAGGTGTTAGGACCTGTGCGCGTGCTAGAGGGGGGTGAATAGCGATTTGGCGTTGCTTGATCGGAATTCGTTCGTTTCTACAAATTGTGTTAGTGCATAGTGGAATAATGAAAATAACAAAAATAAAAGGTACTAACACAATCACAACACCAAATATAACGAGGTTCAGGACCGAATGGTTCCTACTCCATTGATTGGGCTCGAATGAGCCCTAACGATGTCAATCATACACCACTACTAAATAACTCCTTCTCTGAATAATCCGAAGGTGGAGAAACCTCGTACAATGATTACAAAAGTAATACAAAAAGTAAACAAGAAAATACAAGATGAATATATAAAACAACGTAAAGAAAACTTTATAACTATTGCTTTGGAGTTCTTTCTTGTTGATTGCTTGAACCGTGCTTGAAGACCCTGATTTGCACCAGCAAATTGCCTCAAAAAGGTCCAAGAATCGATGGCAAAAACCTCCTCTACGAGCTCCCTTTAAAGCTTCTCCATGACCTGGATTCTGCCTAGCAGTCGACTGCTCCTGTAGTCGTTGTCTCACAACGGCATGAGCCACATTGTATAAGTTCCAATGGATAGACCATCAGTCGACTGATCAGGTCATCACTCGACTGTCAAACTCTAATAGTCGACTCGGTAACCTTCTATCCCTGAATTCCCGACCAACAGTCGACTAATCTCCAGATCAGTCGACTACCCAATGCTGGCAGTCAACTGCTAGGACAATTTCAGCAGTCGAACTCTAGTCGACTCTCATCAATCGACTGACCATAGTCCCAGTCGATTGATACACCTCAAACATGAGGTTTTAACCCCAAGTATGTTTCCCCCATTCTTGCTAGACCACCCTTAGCCTAGACCTAAGCCTTCTAGCCACCTCCGTCAGCCTCACGCCTATCGGATCCCTCCAAGTCATCCATGACTTGTTCATCCATACGCTAGCCTTCAAGTGCTTCCATCAGTTATTATCATGCTAATGTGGTCTACACCGCCAAGGCACATTGGGCTTACACTGCTAGGACTCCCGCTTGGACCTGTTGGACTTTCCGATCCGCAAAAACCGCTTTTTGCATTGCGGAAACCTCGGAAGCCCGGCCACGAATCCGTGCGAAGATATAAAATAAAAAATAAAAACTACATGTATGTGTTATGGAAAACCTAGATCTACCATTGATTTATATAATGAGAGCGTTACCCTCGTAGCGACGCCCTTCGCTTATCCACACGGACAAATGGTGGAGAAAAATAACCTAGAGTGTGCTAGCACTCCTTGGAAGTTTCGACCAAAAGAAGATGAGGGAGAGAGCTTGAGGAAGAGCCAAGGAAGAAGATGAAGTTCATCACAAAATAACTTCACACAATGAAGAAAAGTGGTCGTCGACTTCAAGTTGGGGGGTTACATGCATGCATGTAACTCCATGAGCCAATGGCTCTTGGTCTCCCTCATGAGGTGGCACCACATGATAAGTCCATGATGATATGGAACATCATCATTGGCTGGCCCCCATGCCATGTCACCATGACATGGAAATTGGTCAAGTCAAAATTGACCATTCATCTTCCCTCTCAAGTCAAGTCAAACTTGACCTCTTATCTCCCATGGTTGATCAAATCTAACCACTTGATTCAAGTCAATTTGATTTAATGTATCTCTATTCATTAATTTAAATTTACTCAATGAATCAAATCTAAATTAGACTCATTCAACACTTGAATCAAATTGAGTCTAACTCAATTAGTCTAATTTGGATTACTCTTAATCCAATTTGGTTTATCCCATGAACCTAATCCTCATGGTTCATCATATGAATATAATCTCCATCTAATTGCCCTTTGTGTGTGACCCTATAGGTTTTTGTAACGTTGGCAATGCTCCTAAACCTATTTAGGAACATAAGCAATGACGGTATCTAGCAACACATTATTGCTACCCAAGTTACAAGAATGTTGAGCTCCAACATCACCTTTGTGACTACTAATTGTGACTCTCAAAATATGTGATAATGTCCCTAATAGTCACATGAGAAAGTATATAACACTCATATAATGATCCATGATACTTTCTCATGGCGGGTCATTTAGTATACATTCTCTAATGCATACCCATGTGTCAACTTGATATCTCATATCCATGACTTGTGAGATCAAGTCATCGAGTTGACTTACATGCTAGTCTCTATGCATTAACATTGTCCCTGAATGTTAATACTTGACTAGAAATGATTAAGAGTAGTGTTCTCTATATCATCTCATTATCGATTCAACCAATCATTTGATATAGATAAGAACCTTCTACTCAAGGACGTTATTATACTTAGTTTATTTGGCACCAATACAAGTAAATAAAATAACCATGCCTTTATAAATAAGAATATAATACAATAAAATCCATACAACAATTATTACATGATTGGCTCTAGGGCTTTCACTAATAATCTCCCACTAGTACTAGTGTCAATCACCGTAGTATCTAATACTCAATGACCTAGTATGACCATCATGCTTTTTTTGTGCCAAAGCCTTGGTCAAGGGATCTGCGATGTTAGCCTCTGTGGGTACTCTGCAAATCTTCACATCTCCTCTATCGATAATCTCTCGAATGAGATGGAAGCGTCGTAGTATGTGTTTAGCCCGCTGGTGTGAGCGAGGTTCCTTAGCCTGTGCAATCGCTCCATTGTTGTCACAATAGAGCTCTATGGGATCTGCTATGCAAGGAACCACCCCAAGCTCAATAATGAACTTGCAGATCCAAACTGCCTCCTTTGCTGCCTCAGATGCAGCGATATACTCGGCTTCTATTGTAGAATCAGCAATTGTATCCTGCTTCGAACTCTTCCAACTCACAGCACCACCATTCAAGCAAAACACAAACCCTGACTGTGATCTATAATCATCCTAGTCAGTTTGAAAGCTGGCATCGTTGTAACCCTTTACAGCTAGCTCCTCATCGCCTCCAAATATTAAGAAATATTCTTTAGTCCTTCTCAAGTACTTAAGAATATTCTTGACTGCAATCCAATGATGCTCACCTGGATCTGACTGATATCTACTCATCATGCTCAAAGCATACGAGACATCAGGATGAGTACACAACATGGCGTACATGATAGATCCTATAGCAGATGCGTAAGGGATCTTATCCATGCGGTCTCTCTCCTCTCTAAAAGAGGGACTTTGAGTCTTCGAAAGACTCACACCATGTGACATCGGCAGAATTCCCTTCTTGGAATTCTGCATGGCAAAACGTAGTAATACCGTATCAATATATGTACTCTACCTTAGGCCAAGCAATCTCTTAGATCTATCTCTATAGATCTTGATGCCTAGAATACAGGCTGCTTCACCTAAGTCCTTCATTGAGAAGCACATCCCCAGCCAAGTCTTCACAGACTGTAGTGAAGGGATGTCATTCCCAAAGAGTAGTATGTCATCCACATACAATACAAGGAAGACAACTGTGTTCCCATTAACCCTCTTGTAGACATAGGGTTCATCTTCATTCTTGATGAAACCAAACTATTTGATCGCATCATCGAATCGAAGATTCCAGCTCTGAGAAGCTTGCTTTAGCCCATAAATGGACCTTTGCAGCTTGTATACTTTTCCAGTATGTTGTGGATCTACAAAACCCTCAGGTTGTGTCATGTACACATCCTCGAGTAAATTTCCATTCAAAAATGCAGATTTGACATCCATCTGCCAGATCTCATAATCGTGGTATGCTGCAATAGCAAGAGTGATCCGAATGGACTTAAACATCACCACTGGAGAAAAGGTTTCTTCATAGTCGATGCCATGAATTTGCTTGAAACCTTTAGCCACCAATTGGCCCTTATAGGTATGCATAAGCCCATCCATGTCATTCTTTCTCTTAAAGACCCACTTACACCCAATGGGTTTGAACCCTTCAGGTGGATCAACCAAAGTCCATACTTGGTTGGTGTACATGGATTCCATCTCGGATCTCATGGCCTCTAGTCATTTCTCAGAGTCTGGGCTCATCACAACTTCCTGATAGAAGGTAGGCTCATTCTCAATGAGCATAACGTCATCATGGTCAGACAAGAGAAATGAGTATCTCTGAGGCTGACGACGTACCCTATCAGACCTGCGAAGAGGTAGGACTACATGAAAAGGTGGTTGTTCCACAACTCTTTGTGCAACAATCTCATCACCCACAACACTTTGTGGTTCCTGTTCAACCTCCATCAAGGCCTCAGTGTTATGGTCCTTATCTTGAATTTCTTCAAGATTGAACGTACTCCCACTAGTTTTGCTAGAAACAAAATCCCTTTCTAGAAAAACCTCAGTCTTTGCCACAAACACTTTGTGCTGTCTGGGAATGTAGAAGTAATATTCCTTCGTCTCCTTGGGATATCCAACAAAATAGCACTTATCGAATTTGGGTCCCAGTTTGTCTGAGACTTGACGTCGAACGTAAGCCTCACAATCCCAAATCCTCATGAAAGACATCTTAGGATTTCTCCCTGTCCATATCGTATATGGTGTCTTTATCACAACCTTGGATGGTACATGGTTAAGTGTGAAGGTTGTTGTGTCTTGAGCATATCCCCAAAAGGATATAGGAAGATCTGTGTGACTCATCATAGATCGTACCATATCTAATAGGGTATGATTTCTCCTTTCGGATACACCATTCCACTGTGGTGTTCCTGGAGGAGTGAGTTGGGATAGAATCTCACACTCAGCTAGATAGTCACGGAACTCATGGCTAAGGTATTCACAACCTCGATCTGATCGAAGTATCTTAATACTCTTGTCAAGCTGGTTTTGTACTTCATTCTTGAATTCTTTGAACTTTTCAAAGGATTCTGATTTATGTGTCATGAGATACACATAACCATATCTACTGAAGTCATCAGTAAATGTAATGAAGTACCTGTAACCACCTCTAGCAACAACATTGAAAGGGTCACATACATCACTATGTATAAGTCCTAACAAGTCTGTTGCCCTTTCGCTGTGTCCACTAAAGGGAGTCTTGGTCATCTTGCCTAAAATGCAAGACTCGCATGTCTCATATGATTCAAAATCAAATGAGTCTAGCAGCCCATCCTTATGGAGCTGAGATAAGCGACTCTCATTTATGTGACCTGAGCGACAATGCCAGAGATAGGTTTAGTTCAACTCATTTGACTTGATCCTTTTGATACTTATGTTATAGATGGGGCTCTCTAAGTCTAGAAAGTAGAGTCCGTTCATTAGAGGTGAACTACAATAGAACATATCATTTAAATAAACTGAACAACATTTGTTCTTTATTATAAATGTAAATCCTTTCTTGTCCAAACAAGAAACCGAAATTATGTTCTTAGTTAAAGCAGACACATAACAACATTCATCTAGTTCTAGTACAAGCCTAGTGGGCAGAGATAGATCGTAAGTTCCTACAGCAACAGCAGCAACTCTTGCTCCATTGCCTACTCGTAGGTCCACCTCGCCCTTTGTCAATGCCCTACTATTTCTCAGTGCCTGCACAATAGTACAAATGTTAGATGCACATCCGGTATCTAATACCCATGATGAAGAAATAGATAGATTGACTTCTATAACATTTATATCTGAAGTAGAAGTCTCACTTCTCTTCTTCTTAAGATCTTTCAGGTAAGCTTTGCAGTTACGCTTCTAGTGTCTAGCTTCCTTGCAGTAGAAGCAAGCCCCTTCTTTGGCCACCCCTCCTTTAGGTTTTAGTTCTTTGTCTTTGCCCTTGGCTTAAGACTTTCCCTTACCTTTAGGCTTGCCCTTGCCTTTCTTCTTTTGCACCATCAAAATGGAGTCAGATTTTCCCTTCTTAAGGTTGAGTTCAGCAGTTCTCAACATGTTGAGCATCTCAGGCAGTGACTTATCAATTTCATTCATGTTGTAATTCATGACAAATTGATTGAAGCTTTGTGGCAAAGACTGCAAGATCAAGTCAGTGGTAAGCACTTGGCCAAGTGGGAATCCCAATCTCTGTAGGTTTTCTACGTACCCAATCATCTTGAGTACATATGGACCTACGGGAGTCCCATCTTGCATCTTGGACTGAAACAATGCCTTAGAGACTTCATATCTCTCATGCCTTTCTTGTCCTTGATATAGTTGACGAAGATGTTCAACCATTTCATAAGCATTCATGAACTCGTGTTTCTTCTGAAGCTCAGAGTTCATGGTCGTGAGCATGAGACATGACACATCTAATGCATCATCTTGATGCTTCTTGTAAGCATCTTTGTCAGTTCATGAGGCAAAGGGCGTGAGGTGCCTCCTAATGGGCCGCCCAGACGATGCTTCCTTTCTTGGGTGAGAACGATTCTTAGGTTCCTGTACCAGTCCAGGAAATTTGCTCCATTGAGCTTGTCCTTCTCAAGGACAGAACGCAGGGAGAGAGTGTTCATGTTTGTCGACATAGTAATCTACAACATACACAATGCAGAAAATTAATATCATATTCCTTTTATCATTTAATTAGGCCTTTAATCAAATGATGCTCCCACTGAATTATAGGACTTTTGTAGAATCGAGTTATGGATGTGGGCAAACCACATTACTAGATTCATACAAACATGCTATAATTCCTGCGGGACAAGATTCACATCATACTAAGCCTTGAGTTAGCTTTGGCTAAATCGCCCAAGACTTAGTATGATCGATGGGTAACACATTACCGATTACATCTCTATGCAACTCTTGTTTATAGGATCAAGACCCACATTTACAAAAGACCTTGAGTTAGCTTTGGCTAAATCGCCCAAGATTTAGTGTAAATGCGATCTTATCCTATCTTTCTAACGGTTGGAATATGCCTATAGTTCTACTCAATCCAATTGAGTTAACTAGTTTTACTCAATCTAATTGAGCTTACTCTAACCCAAGCCGTGATAGGCGGGACCAAGATTGTCCTTCCGCACCCTACCAAGATAATATGCGTTGCTCTGCTTTGGCAGATTCAACAACTACAAATGATCGAGGTAGTGATGGGTATCAAGACTTGGTAGGCATTTTTCAAGTTAATTCGATTATGATCTAATCTAATCGTGAATGTGTTTCATATACGCATCAAGGCCTTTATTATCTTATACTAGCATGCATCACATACATACAAGCATTATACTAGCATGCATCATATACATACAAGTAAAATATCCTAGCATACATCATATACATACAAGTAAAATATCCTAGCATGCATCATATACATGCAAACAAAATTTATTAGCATGCATCACATACATACAAGCAAAACAAATATATATATATATATATAAATTAATTGTGATTAGGTCATGGCCCTACTACGATCTTCTCAAGCCAATGAGAAGATCGGACGGTCAACCTAGGGTTAGCGGCTTCTCCAAGCGCCTCCTTTGACCACCATGTGTTGTCGGCTCCCTCCTCGTAACTCTGTCTACAAGTGGACCTTCCACCGCTCTATTTTTGTACATTACAAACATGAAACTAGAGTTATATTTGTGTCTAAAACTATTTACAACTAGAATTTTAAAAGAAGAGGCACGACGCGTAGGTCGCATACCCTATTGAACATGCACAACCATAAAAATGGCACGCAAGCCGTATTATGAATTACAACACATTATCATCCAATCATATTGGGATTATTGGGCCATGACTATCACAGAAATATACATAATTCTAAATTATGTATTTTACAGAAAATTTCTATAATTTTTTCTATTTTTTCAATTTTATGAGTCACATCTCCGTAACGGTCCCGCTAAGCGATTTCCGGGCGCGATCGCGAGACAAGGCCCCTTTTGGGGATAGGGGCAGTGCCCCTACTCGCAAAAATAAACTTTACGAGTGTCCCTACTTGATCTTACAGCGACTTAAGTCGCTGTCCCAAAAACCTAAAGCGAGAACTCGTCGTTTCGGAGAGTTTTCTCGGTGGTTGAAGCCTACAAGTGTCCCAACACTTATTGCTTCGACTCTTCAAGAAAATACCCAAAAATCTATAAAAATAGGAAATTTATAGAAACTTAAAAATATGTAATTTTTATATCTAATACAAAAACTACAAATTTAAAATACATACATGCTTCGCACGTGGCACTGATACCACTGTTAGACTTTTCGAGCCGTAAAAACTGCTTTTTGCGTTGCGGAAACCTCGGAAGCTCGGCCACGGATCCCTGCGAAGATATAAAAAAAATAAAAACTACATGTATGTGTTATGGAAAATCTAGATCTACCATTGATCTATATGATGAGAGCGTTACCCTCGTAGCGACACCCTTTGCTTATCCCGCTCGTCCAAAAGCTTTGTTGGAACTCAAGAGTGTCAAGTGTACACTCCTCTACAAGTATCCACACGGACAAATGGTGGAGAAAACCAACCTAGAGTGTGCTAGCACTCCTTGGAAGTTTCGGCCAAAAGAGGATGAGGGAGAGAGCTTGAGGAAGAGGCAAGGAAGAAGATGAAGTTCATCACAAAATAACTTCACACAATGAAGAAAAGTGGTCGACCACTTCAAGTTGGGGAGTTACATGCATGCATGTAACTCCAAGAGCTAATGGCTCTTGGTCTCCCTCATGAGGTGGCACCACATGATAAGTCCGTGATGATGTGGAACATCATCATTGGTCGGCCCCCATGCCATGTCACCATGACATGGCAATTAGTCAAGTCAAAATTGACCATTCATCTTCCCTCTCAAGTCAAGTCAAACTTGACCTCTTATCTCCCATGGTTGATCAAATCTAACCACTTGATTCAAGTCAATTTGATTTAATGTATCTCTATTCATTAATTTAAATTTACTCAATGAATCAAATCTAAATTAGACTCATTCAACACTTGAATCAAATTGAGTCTAACTCAATTAGTCTAATTTGGATTACTCTTAATCCAATTTGGTTCATCCCATGAACCTAATCCTCATGGTTCATCATATGAACCTAATCTCCATCTAATTGCCCTTTGTGTGTGACCCTATAGGTTCTTGTAACGTTGGTAATGCTCCTAAACCAATTTAGGAACATAAGCAATGAGCGGTATCTAGCAACACATCATTGCTACCCAAGTTACAAGAATGTTGAGCTCCAACATCACCTTTATGACTACTAATTGTGACTCTCACAATATGTGACAATGTCCCTCTATCCTTGACATCTAGATTGACCAATTGAGGCATAGACCGTGTTCGGAGGCCGTTGTAGTGACGACAGTCGACTGCCAAGGGCAGCAGTCGACTGGTGGCGACCAACGGGAAGAAATCAGCCCTCTCTATAAAAAGAGAGGGTGTGAGCCTTTGAGAGGCTAATGTTTATGCTCTAAGTGATCTTCCTAGTGCCCCACAAGCTCTAAACTCTTCTTACTTATTTTTACTCCATTCCTATTTGTAAGAAGAGTGATCTTGATTGTAAATGTTACCTCCACCTAGCTTGGTGCAAAGGAGAGACCAATAGTGATTGGCTTTGGAGGAGTGATTCACCTTGGACGAATCGGACCATGGATTAGCGGCGTAGCCGTGAACCACGTTACATCTTCTTTGTTAGCGTTTGTATTTTCATTTATTGCTTTGTCTTTATTGTTTATGCTTCCTCTTGCGCTAACGATTGTGTAGACGAGCAAACGAACGAGAGAGTTCCGACATCCAACGAAAGAGGGCTATTCACCCCCCTCTAGCCGGCCGTATCGATCCCCTACAAGTGGTATCAGAGCCAAGGAAAGCTTGTCGAGGACTAACCGCCACAACAAGCAACTTTCAAAATGGCCGACTCCAACATCCATCCTCCGAAGTTTGAAGGAGATTTCACTTGGTGGAAGAAGCGAACGGAGGTATTTTTCGAAACAGATTTTGATATTATGATTACAATGGAATCCGGTTTCGTTTTGCCTAGGGATGAAGAGGGGAAGCCAATAGAGAAATCTAGGTGGACCAAAAGGCAAAGGGAAGAGCACCTTGCAAATTCAAAAGCCAAGCATCATCTCTTCAATGTGCTCCCCCAACAAGAAATCAACCGAATAGGAGAATGCCTAAGCGCCAAGGAGATGTGGGAGAAGCTAATTGAGCTTCATGAAGGCACATCCGAGGTGAAGCTAGCAAGGAGAGATCTCCTCCGCTCCCAACTATCCAACATTAAATTAGAAAAGGGAGAAAAGGTAACTTCTTTGCATTCTAGATTCAAAGAAATTTTAATTGGACTAACAAGTGTAGGAGAAAGGCTCTCCAATCGCAATATGATAATGAAGGTCATAGATGCTTTCCCCCGATCATCCAAGTGGAGTTCAATGGTGGACTCATTTTACATTTCAAAGAATCTAGAGGTAAGTACTCTAGATGAATTTTTCTCCACTATGGAATTACATGAATCTAGGCTTGAAGGAATACAAGAAGAGCCAAAAATACAACCTTCAAGGGGAGTAGCATTGTTGGCAAATAAGGGGAAGAAGAAGATAGAGATCTCCTCCGATGATGATGATGAAGCGTCTTCCTCCTCCATGGATAGCACCGAAGAAGCCTATATGGTAAGGAGGGTAAGACGTACTTTAAAAGGTTTTCATTTTCATAAATCAAATGATAGGAATAGAAGACCGAGGGAGAAGGTCATATGCTACAATTGCCAAGGAGAGGGGCACATAAGGGATAATTGTCCCCTCCTAAACAAGAGCAAGGAAGAGAAGAAAAAGAAAGAAGAAAAGAAGAAGAAAAAGGGGAGCAAGAAAAAGAAGGAAGAGGAGAAGAAGACAAAAGAAAAGGGGAAGACCAAAGCTCTAAAGGCAAGGACTTGGGATGACCCATCCTCATCCTCATCATCATCGGATGAGGAGAATGCCTTTGTCACCAATTTGGCCTTGATGGCCTTTGATGACTTGGATTGCTCCTCCACCGAAAATGAAGGATCAAGCTCAAGTGGAGAGAGCTCAAATGAAGGGGGAGCCTCCTCCACATCTACATCCTCCTCATCCGAAGAAGAAGAAGAGGATATGGAAACTATGGTAACGAATGCCTCTCCTAAGAAAATAGTTTCCATAATTTCTAGTTTAACTAAGGACTTATTTGGAATGAAAAAGAAAAATAAAAGCATGCTTAATCAAATTAAGGCATTGGAAAAGAAGCTAGAAAATGCATGCTTAAATGATAATATTTCTTCTAGCTTAAATGATGCATGCTCACATGATCTTTATGTGCCATTAGATGTTAATGATGCATGTATAAATGAAAATAGGGCCTTAAGGGAAAAGGTAGATTATTTAACAAAAGCCCTAGAAAAATTCACAATTGGCTCCAACACATTGAACATGATCTTAGGGAGTCAAAGAGCTAGTTTTAACAAAAAGGGCCTAGGTTATAAAGAAAAGAAAAATGAAAAGGCCTATAAATGCCTAATTGCTAGGGGACAAGATAAAAAGAAGGTAATAGCTAGGAAATGGATCCCCAAGGAGTATCTAGTGAACCCAATAGGCAAGAACTTATTTTGGGTTCCAAAATCCATCCTTAAGGGTTAGAAAACCCCTAGGGTAGTCAACCATATGCAATTAACCTATATCATATTTTGGTTGATTTAGGATGGCGGGACAACATTTTTAGAATAGTGTTGGGTGATGATAACGTGCCCATAAATAGATAATAATGCTTAAATCATGATGATTAATGTAATTGCTATGTATATGTACAATCATGATTTATGATTTGTTAGGGCAATCTCTTGCCATAATATGGTTTTGATGGTGTGGCAAAGGGTTTAAGTTAGTTTGATATGTTGATATGATATGTGCGTTGAAGTCGTGCAGGACTTAGTAATTCGCACATGGAGCCGTGGCGAGTTTCACATCTCATGACTCGTGCCTTGAGTCGGTGAAGGATAGCTTTGCGGAAGCCGTGCGCTTGGAGCATCCGAGGGACCGCCGGACGAGAAGCTTGGAGTGAAGCCGGAGGAAGTAGACTTCGAGGCAAGAGACGCGAAGGAGCATTGCAGAGCCGCGGCGCCGATGCCGAGGACGGGCCGAGAACGAAGAGAACTTCAAGGCGAGGGACTCAGAAATGAGAGGAGCGATTGTAACCCGGGAAGGGTAGTTTTAGGTGAAACTGGCCATTTGGCCAAGTGTCGATGGGTTTTTCGACACCGCCGATCGCTATGTCATGGCAATGATCGCTTCCGAGTCGAGTGAGTTCGACCGTATACGACCGATCGATTAGCCAGCAATGATCGCCATACGCGGGGCCGATCGCTAAGATTATCACCGATCAAGGCGCGAATGACCGTCAATAAGGGTTCGGCCATTGAACCGCTCGTAGCCGATCGGGCGCCGATTACGACGAGAGGCAGCAATGATCGATGAGGTCCATCACCGATCGCTAAGAGTTCGCTGACTACACCCGCCGATCCGACGTGTTCGAGGCTCAGAGGATGCAATGATCGCCAAGGGCGGCAATGATCGATGGCGCAAACGGAAGAAGTTAGCCCTCTCTATAAAAAGAGAGGGTGAGCCTGAGAGGCTAATGCTCATACCCAAACAATCTCTTCCTAGTGCCCCTGAGCTCTAAACTCTTCTTACCTGTTCTTACTCCATTCTATTTGTAAGAAGAGTGTGCTTGATTTGTAAAGGTTACCTCCACCTAGCTTTGTGCAAAGGAGAGACCGATAGTGATTGGTTTTGGCAGAGTGATTCACCGTGGACGAATCGGACCGTGGATTAGCGGCGTAGCCGTGAACCACGTTATACCATCGTGTTAGCGTTTGTTTTATTGTTTGTCTTTTGCTTTGTATTTGTATATTCCGCTTGCGCTAATCTTTTGTAGGCGATCAATTTCGACGTCCAGCGTCGAGGGCTATTCACCCCCTCTAGCCCGCCATACCGATCCCTACAAGTGGTATCGAGCCGAGGAAAGCTTGTCGAGGACTAACCGCCACAACAAGCAACTTTGAAAATGGTCGGCTCCAACATCCATCCTCCGAGTTTGAAGGAGAATTCGCAGTGGAAGAAGCGAATGGAGGTATTTTAAAGCAGTTTTGATATAATGATTACAATGGAATCGGTTTCGTTTTGCCTAGGGATGAAGAGGGAAGCCAATAGAAATCTAGGTGGACCAAGAGGCAAAGAGAGGAGCACCTTGCAAACTCCAAAGCCAAGCACCATCTCTACAATGTGCTCCCTCAACAAGAGATCAACCGGATCGGAGAATGTGCTAGCGCCAAAGAGATGTGGGAGAAGCTTATAGAACTCCATGAAGGCACATCCGAGGCCAAGCTAGCAAGGAGAGACCTCCGCCGCTCCCAACTATCCAATATAAAACTAGAAAAGGGAGAAAAGGTAACCTCACTACACTCTAGGTTTAAAGAAATTTTAATTGGGCTAACAAGTGTAGGTGAGAAGCTATCAAACCGGGACATGCTCATGAAGGCTATAGATGTCTTTCCCCGGTCCTCAAAGTGGAGCTCCATGGTGGACTCATTCTATATCTCAAAGAATTTAGAAGTGAGCACCTTGGAGGAGTTCTTCTCAACAATGGAACTCCACGAAACTAGGCTTGAAGGAATACAAGAGGAGCCTAGAATTCAACCTTCAAGAGGAGTAGCATTGTTGGCAAGTAAGGGGAAGAAGAAGATGGAAATCACCTCCTCCTCCGATGACGAAGCATCTTCCTCCTCCTCCATGGATAGCACCGAAGAAGCCTATATGGTAAGGAGGGTAAGACGTGCATTTAAGAATTTTATATTTGATAAATCTAATGATAGGATGAGAAGACCAAGGGGGAAGGTCATATGCTATAATTGCCAAGGAGAAGGACACATAAGGGACAATTGTCCTCTCCTAAACAAGAGCAAGGAAGAAAGGAAAAAGAAAGAAGAAAAGAAGAAGAAGAGGGGGAGCAAGAAAAAGAAGGAAGAGGAGAAGAAGACAAAGGAGAAGGGAAAGGCTAAGGCTCTCAAGGCAAGGACTTGGGATGACCCATCCTCATCCTCCTCCTCATCATCGGATGAGGAGAATGCCTTTGTCATCAATTTGGCCTTGATGGCCTTTGATGACTTGGATTGCTCTTCCTCCGAAGATGAAGGTTCAAGCTCAAGAGGAGAGAGCTCAAATGAAGGGGGAGCTTCTACATCATCCTCATCATCCGAAGAAGAAGAGGACATGGAAACTATGGTAACCAACCTCTCACCTAATAAAATAGTTTCTATGATTTCTAGCTTAACTAAGGACTTATTTAGAGCTAAGAAGAAGAACAAAAGCATGCTAGATCAAATTAAGGACCTAAAACAAAAATTAGAAAAAGCATGCTTAAATGAAAATGAAAATATTTCTTCTAGCTTAGATGATGCATGCTCACATGATTATATGCCTTTAAATGTTAATGATGCATGCATAGAGGAAAATAGGGCATTAAGGGAAAAGGTAGATTATTTAACCAAAGCCCTAGAGAAATTCACTATTGGCTCCAACACATTGAACATGATCTTAGGGAGCCAAAGAGCTAGTTTCAACAAGAAGGGCCTAGGCTACAAGGAAAAGAAAAATGAAAAGGCCTATAAATGCCTAATAGCTAGGGGACAAGATAAAAAGAAAGCAATAGCTAGAAAATGGATCCCCAAGGAGTATTTAGTGAACCCAATAGGAAAGAATTTATTTTGGATTCCAAAATCCATCCTTAAGGGTTAGAATAACCCTAGGGTAGTCAACCATATGAACTTGACCTATATCATATTTTGGTTGACTTAGGATGACGGGACAACATTTTTTAGATAGTGTTGGGTGATGATAACGTGCCCATAAATAGGTAATAATGCTTAAATCATGATGATTGATGTAATTCCTGTGTATGTCTTAAATCATGATTTATAATTTTGATATTTGGCATATTATCATGAGAAATAGGGTTAAATCATGCTTTAGGTGATAATTTGTTTATTATCATCGTATAATACCTAATGCATGACTATTATTTGATGGATACATGAGTTTCATGATCATAATGTAGAATTGATTGATATATGTCATTATGATCATGTAGGATGTTAGGTTGATACTTAACCATGATAGAATTGCATGAATATATGGGTTAAGTATATACAAATACCCCCTAGGATACATCTCACACTCACTATAGGTTAACTTGATTGCAAACTTAGCATGGGTGAGATATTAGGATGATACAAATGTCCACTAATGCCTATGGCATTTAGATGGTCATTTAAAGTATCAAAATAGCAATAATAGACCAATCATGGGGAAGGCTTATGTTTAATTCATAGACATATTGCCCAAAGATCATGGTTGGATATTTCATATGTTTTCAAAACAATTTCTTATCTTAAAATACATGTATTCATGTTTTGAAACAATTGGATGCAAAACTAGGTAGCTAACTTGATACTAGAATGATCAAAAACCTAGTGGTTTTTAGAGCTTTTGGATTTTTGGCAAATATGTGGAAATATAATGATTTTTCACGAAAACATATTTTTCACTGATAGATATACTTAAAAGAAATATGTTCCCCAAATTTCATGATTTTTAGAATTTTCTGGAATTTATAATGCATTTAAATTGGCCCGTAAAATCGTAAATTTGATTCCTTTCTACCGACCGCCATACGATAGCATATGATCGGTGGCCTGTAAATTAGAACATTGAAGGCCGAATTCAGTTTGTAAACCTACAACAAGTGGTAGAAATATACTTGATGCCATCAACAAGTGGTACCCAATTTTAAATCAACTTGTCATACTTTCCCTCCATTATACTTGATGCCATGAGCTTATAACTTAGTGTTAATCTTTTTGATAGTGTCAAAGGGGGAGAAATAAGTATGTTTAAGTTAATCACTTTAGGGGGAGAAATATATTTTAGGGGGAGAAATATATGATAGGGGGAGAAAATTTGCATAGAGAGTTTCATGGATTAAGGGGGAATTGCATGTTGTTATATCATGTTTATCTTTACATGCTTTCTTACCTTAGAATGTATATCAAATGTTTTTACCTAACTTAAACGGATTGCCACACATCAAAAAGGGGGAGATTGTTAGGGCAATCTCTTGCCATAATATGGTTTTGATGGTGTGGCAAAGGGTTTAAGTTAGTTTGATATGTTGATGTGATATGTGCGTTGAAGTCGTGCAGGACTTAGTAATTCGCACATGGAGCCGTGGCGAGTTTCACATCTCATGACTCGTGCCTTGAGTCGGTGAAGGATAGCTTTGCGGGAGCCGTGCGCTTGGAGCATCCGAGGGACCGCCGGACGAGAAGCTTGGAGTGAAGCCGGAGGAAGTAGACTTCGAGGCAAGAGACGCGAAGGAGCATTGCAGAGCCGTGCGCCTGATGCTGCCGAGGGACGTGGCCGAGAACGAAGAGAACTTCAAAGGCGAGGGACTCCGAGAAATGAGAGTGAGCGATTGTAACCTGGGGAAGGGTAGCTCTTAGGTGAAACTTGGCCATTTGGCCAAGTGTCGGATGGGTTTTCCCGACACCAGTCGACTGCCATGTCACAGCAGTCGACTGCTCTGAGTCGAGTGAGTTCGACTGGTATACGATCGATCGATAGGCCAGCGAATGACTTCCATACGTAAGGCCGATCGCATTGCCAAGACATCGATCGCCAAGGCGGCGCAATGATCGGGTCAATAAGGGTTCGGCCATTAGACCGCTCGTAGCCGATCGCGGGCCGATTACGGAGGTAGCAATGATCACGAGGTCCATCGGCCGATCGCCAAGAGTTCCGCTGACTACAACGGTCGGGATCCGACGTGTTCGAGGGATCGCCAAGGGCGCCGATGGCGGCAAACGGGAAGAAGTTAGCCCTCTCTATAAAAAGAGAGGGTGTGAGCCTTTGAGAGGCTAATGCTCATACTCCAAACAATCTTCCTAGTGCCCCACAAGCTCTAAACTCTTCTTACCTGTTCTTACTCCATTCTATTTGTAAGAAGAGTGTGCTTGATTTGTAAAGGTTACCTCCACCTAGCTTTGTGCAAAGGAGAGACCGATAGTGATTGGTTTTGGCGGAGTGATTCACCGTGGATGAATCAGACCGTGGATTAGCGGCGTAGCCGTGAACCACGTTATACCATCGTGTTAGCGTTTGTTTTATTGTTTGTCTTTTGCTTTGTATTTGTATATTTCGCTTGCGCTAATCTTTTGTAGACGATCAATTTACGACGTCCAACGTACGAGGGCTATTCACCCCCCTCTAGCCGGCCATACCGATCCCCTACATGATTTTGATATTTGTCACATCATCATAAGAAATAGGGTTTGAATCATGCTTTAGGTGATACTTTGTTTATTATCATCATATAATACCTAATGCATGAGAACAATTCAATGAATACATGTGTTTCATGATCATAATGTAGAATTGATTGATATATGCCTTTATGATCATGAGGATTGTTAGGTTGATACTAAACCTTGATAGAATTGTATGAATATAATGGTTAAGTATATACAAATACCCCCTAGGATGCATCTCACACTCACCATAGGCTACTTTGATTGAAAGCTTAGCATGGGTGAGATGTTAGGATAATACAAATGTCCACTAATGCCTATGGCATTTAGATGGTCATTTAAGGTATCAAAATAGCAATAATAGACCAATCATGGGGAAGGCTTATGTTTAATTCATAGACATATTGCCCAAAGATCATGGTTGGATATTTCATATGTTTTCAAAACAATTTCTTACTTTAAAATCCATGTATTCATGTTTTGAAACAATCCTAAGCAATACTAGGTGTTAAAATGGATACTAACATGCTCAAAAATTAGTGGTTTTTAAAGCCTTTGGATTTTTGGTAAATCTCGGAAAATATAATGATTTTTCTTTTAAAAAAACTATTTTTCATTGATAGATATACTTAAAAGAAATATGTTCCTCAAATTTCATGATTTTTTGAATTTTCTGGAATTTTTAATGTATTTCAAATTCACTTAAAATCGTAATTTGAATCCATTGTGCCCGATCGCCATCTTGATAGCGATCGCTCACCTGAAAAATAGCCCAATATTTTCTGATTTCAGATTTTAATCATATTTTTGGTATTTTCCTCTTATTTAACTTGATGACATGGATTTATAACTTAGTGTTAATCTTTTTGATGGTGTCAAAGGGGAGAAGTAATTATGTTTAAGTAAATTATGATAGGGGGAGAAAATTTGAAAATTTGTATAGGGAGTTTCATGGATTAAGGGGAAGTTGCATGTTGTTATATCATGTTTATGTTTACATGCTTTCTTACCTTAGAATTTTCATCAAATGCTTTTACCTAACTTAAACGGATTGCCACACATCAAAAAGGGGGAGATTGTTGGGGCAATCTCTTGCCATGATAAGGTTTTGATGTGTGTGGCAAAGGGTTTAAGTTAGGTTGGTATTGTTATTTGATATGTGCGTTGGAGTCTTGCAGGACTTAGTAATTCGCACATGGAGCCTTGGCGGGTTCACCCTCACAACCTCGGTCCTTGAGTCGGTGAAGGATGACTTTACGGAAGCCGTGCGCTTGGAGCATCCGAGGGACCGCCGGACGAGATGACTTGAAGTGAAGCCAAGGAAGAAGACTTCGGAGGCAAGAGACGCGAAGGAGCATTGCAGAGTCGTGTGTCTGATGCTGCCGAGGGACGTGGCCGCGAACGAAGAGAGCTTCGGCGAGGGACTTCGAGTGAGATGAGAGAATGAGTGAAATGTAAGTAGCTCATTAGGTGAACTTGGCCGAATGGTTGAGTGTCGGAGACTTGACCGCAAGGGTTAAGGTTTACCCGACCGCCGGAAGCTCAAACTTATGTTAAGTTTAAGTTTCACACGGCACCAGTCGACTGCCATGTAATGGCAGTCGACTGCTCTGAGTCGAGTAGTGTTCGACTGGTATCCGGCTGATGGGTTTATGCTCCATGGCAGTCATCGCGCAGAGGATATCGCGGCCGCGAACCGCTCGTAGCCCGGGGCGGTCGACTACGGAGCGCGAGCAATTGAGTTCCATCGGATCGCTAAGAGTTCCGTTGGACTACAACGGTCGAGATCTGACGTGTTCGGAGGTCATTGTAGTGACGGCAGTCGACTGCCAAGGGCAGCAGTCGACTGGTGGCGGCCAACGGGAAGAAATCAGCCCTCTCTATAAAAAGAGAGGGTGTGAGCCTTTGAGAGGCTAATGCTTATGCTCTAAGTGATCTTCCTAGTGCCCCACAAGCTCTAAACTCTTCTTACTTGTTTTTACTCCATTCCTATTTGTAAGAAGAGTGATCTTGATTGTAAAGGATACCTCCACCTAGCTTGGTGCAAAGGAGAGACCAATAGTGATTGGCTTTGGAGGAGTGATTCACCTTGGACGAATCGGACCGTGGATTAGCGGCGTAGCCGTGAACCACGTTACATCTTCTTTGTTAGCGTTTGTATTTTCATTTATTGCTTTGTCTTTATTGTTTATGCTTCCGCAAAGCTATCCTTCACCGACTCAAGGCACGAGTCATGAGATGTGAAACTCGCCACGGCTCCATGTGCGAATTACTAAGCCCTGCACGACTTCAACGCACATATTAAATCACAACAACAACCTAACTTACACTCTTTGCCACACCATCAAAACCATATTACGGCAAGAGATTGCCTTAACACTTTGTGACTACTAATTGTGACTCTCACAATATATGACAATGTCCCTCTATCCTTGACATCTAGATTGACCAATTGAGGCATAGACCGTGTCATCCTCGTACAATCTATATCTTGAATCCAAGTAGACTCACTCTAATCAAATGAGCTCAATATCTCATATTGACTCATTTGGACATGATCATGCACTTCGTGGTCTCACTCTATCAAGAATAACGATGTCACTCCCGTCATATAGGAGGGATAGATCCCATCTACATCACTCACATCCCTCCGCATTATTTGTTACACACCCAGTAATCGCCTTTATAGTCCACCCATTTACGGGTGACGTTTGACGAAGCCAAAGTATACAACTCCTTATGTAGGGAACCATGGTGACTTCAGGTCCAAGGACTAATAGTCATACTAATAGTCACATGAGAAAGTATATATAACAATCCATGATACTTTCTCATGGCGGGTCATCCAGTATACATTATCCAATGCATACTCATGTATCAACTTGATATCTCATATCCATGACTTGTGAGATCAAGTCATCGAGTTGACCTACATGTTAGTCTCTACGCATTAACATTGTCCCTGAATGTTAATATTTAACTAGGAATGATTAAGAGTAGTGTTCTCTATATCATCTCATTATCGATTCAACCAATCGATTGATATAGATAAGAACCTTCTACTCATGGATATTATTATACTTAGTTATTTGGCACCAATACAAGTAAATATAATAACCATGCCTTTATAAATAGAAATATGATACAACAAAGTCCATACAACAATCATCACATGATTGGCTCTAGGGCTTTCACTAACAATAGATTGCACTAAGGTTTTTCAAAATGATTTTAAAATATTTTTAAAACCTTATATTGGATCATATTCTTTGGGTTTAATGTACATGACTTGAACATAAATTTTTCCAATGATCCATCAATAATATAAGATGAGTTTGAGTTCATCTAGATGCGAAAACTATGCACCTTGAACTTAATTCATTTCCTAACATCTCACATGTATCTAGAGTGTATCAATATTCATACATATCAATGTGATGTGAAATGTGGGTTTTGTTCTCCTAAACTAGGGTTTCATGCATTTTCTAGGGCAACACTACTTGATTCCCTTATACAAGAGACTTCAAGTCATGTCAATTATTCTTAACTCAATTTTTTATTAATGCATGAATGATTATGACATTTATGATGATATAAATAAGCATGTGCTCATAATCATGATGTCATAGCATAAAATGGAATCTAAGCATACATGATATTTAGCCTTAATCCTAAGCATAATCATAACATATTATATAATTAAAAGTAGATATGATGTCATGACATGGTATATGGCAAATTAAGCATGGCAAATAAAAAGTAAAGGTATATAATATCTAAATTTTAATATTTGTTGTCATTTGTTATTATTAGCCCTATTTTTCCATATTACTACTAAACCCCCAAGTGTGCCAAAAACCCAAATGACACACCTCAAGCTCTAAACCTAAATTGTGCCAATTTAATTGATTTTTCATAATCTTCAAAATATATTGGTATATCCTAAAATCTTTTAGGATTTAAATTCAAACCTATTTCCAAGGTATCCATAACCTTGAAAAAGACTTAAAATGTCACCTTTACTATGGTTAGATTAACTACCCATCCATTCAAGGTTGACACACCTAAACTCATTTAGCGTGAATCGATCATGCTCCTAGGAACCCAATACCTATTGGAGCTCCTTGGGTTTACTAGGTATTTGCTAAGGATAACTTCCCTAGATACCCTCCTAATGACTCTCCTAGGCTTAGAAGTCTTAGTCATTTGGGTCTTGCCTAGGTCAACTCTAGAGGTAACTCTCCCTTTGACATTCTTAGTGGTTTCCCTAGGTTTCCTTGAAACCCTAGCCACTAGGCATCTACCTTGGTCAACCTTAGGGATGACTTCCCTATTGACCTTGACTTTCCTAGACGTAACTTGAATTCCATAATCGAATAGAACATTATGATAGGTCTCCTTGGACTTAGATTTGTAACCCAAATCTTTCTTTTCCTTGGTTGACTCTTGTCTCCTAAGCCCTTGACTTTGACCATTTGACCCCTTAATTTGATTTTGTATATTCCTAAGAGTCTTTTCCATTTTCTCAAGCCTTTACTTCAAGACTTGATTTTCCTTTTCTAATATCTCAATTTTTTATTTTTCATTAACTCTTGAGATATTCTTATTTCTAGGTATATCTCTAGATTTCTTGGGAGTAAAGCCTAGATGATCCTCTATCTTCCTAATGGTCTCCCTAGGAAGGATAGGTCTAGAATTGTTTGATCTAGGTTTATCCTTAGGTAAAATTATTTTAGGAACATTAGTCTCAAATTTCTCCTTATTTCTAAAGTTGACATTTTTAGCTCCTAAGCAATCAAACTTATTTTTACTAGCATGCTTTTCATGAGTAATTACATATGAATTAAAAGCATGTTTTTTTATCCTAGAACTAGAAAGTGCATTAAAATATACCTTAGGGTTTACCTTAGAGGCTCCCCCTACAAGTGATGCTCCCTCTTTTCTCCTAGGGCATTGGCTTCTATAGTGCCCCTTTTGATAGCACTTGAAGCATACTACGTCCTCCTTGCCCTTGATCATTGGAGTACCGGCATCCTTGATTTTTTCGTTGACTTTTGGTGCCGGAGGACTTTTCTTGACTCTTTTAGAACATTTACTCTTGTAATGTGCTACTTCCCTACACTTAAAGCAAATTATGTGATTTTTAATTTTACCAAAATTGTTTAAGTTACCTAGGTCAATGGCGATCGGATTTTGAGCTTCTTCATCTTGACCGGATGTTGAAGGCTCTTCTTCTTGCTCCAACATGGAAGGTGATCTCTTCTCCCCCTCAATCCTAGAGGTGGAGGGTTCCTCTACTTCTTCTACCTTCTCTTCCTCCTCGGATGTCGAACATTCCTCGAAAACTTCCGACTCCTCACTTTCTTGTGAGGAAGAGCTTTCTTCTTCTTATGTCGGTTTGAATTTTTCATGAAGCATTTCCAATTTTCTCCATAGATCCTTGGCATCTTGAAATTCACCTATTTTGGACAATAATTCATTAAGAATTAAATCAACTACCATATCGATTACCTTATCATTTGTTTCGGATTTTTATAATTGATCTTGAGTCCATCTCTTCTTCTTGAGATATCCTCCCTTGAACCCTCTTGGATATTCGAATCCTTCCATTAGGGCAGACCACTCCTCAAGGTCCCTCATCATCAAGAAGTCTTCGATTCTTGCCTTCCATTGGTTGAATCCTTCTTGTCCTTAGAAATTGTCAGGCACCAGTGTGTTGATATCCCATCCTAATTGTTTTTCAAACTCCATCTTCCCTTTAGCGATCTTGCTCCCGGGTGTTAGTCCGTTGAAGAGCTCCTAGCTCTGATACCAATTGTTAGGACATGTGCGCCCGCTAGAGGGGGTGAATAGTAATTCGACGTTGCTTGATCGGAATTCGTTCATTTCTACAAATTGTGTTAGCGCAGAGCGGAATAATGACAATAACAAAAATAAAAGGCACAAACACAATCACAACACTAAATATAATGTGGTTTGGAACCGAATGGTTCCTACTCCACGGATTTGGCTCAAATGAACCCTAGCGATTCCAATCACACACCACTACTAAATAACTCCTTCTCGGAACAATTCAGAGATGAAGAAACCTCGTACAATGATTATAAAAGTAATACAAGAAGTAAACAAGCAAATACAAGATGAATATACAAAACAACGTAAAGAAAACTTTACAACTATTGCTTTGGAGTGCTTGCTTGTTGATTGCTTGAACCGTGCTTGAAGACCCTAATTTACACCAGCAAATCGCCTCAAAAACGTCCAAGAATTGATGGCGAAAACCTCCTCCACGATCTCCCTTTAAAGCTTCTCCTTGGGTTGAATTCTGCCTAGCAGTCGACTAATCGGGACCATCAGTCGAATGATCGGGACCATCAGTCGACTGCTCCTGTAGTCGTTGTCTCACAACGGCATGAGCCACGTTGCATAAGTTCCAACGGATAGACCATCAATCGACTGATCATGCCCATCAGTTGACTGATCGGGTCATCACTCGACTATCAAACCCTAATAGTCGACTCGGGAATCTTCTATCCCCAAATTCCCGACTAGCAATACGATCTTGGATCGATCATTTGCTCGCCATCGATCGCTTGATGCTAGCGATCATTGCTAGGCCAATTCGATGGTCGAACTCTAGTCGACTCTCATCAGTCGACTGGTACACCTCAAACATGAGATTTTAACCCCAAGTATGGTGCCCCCATACTTGCTAGACCACCCTTAGCCTAGACTTAAGCCTTCTAGTCACCTCGGTCAGCCTCACGCCTATCGGATCCCTCCAAGTCATCCATGACTTATTCATCCATACGCTAACCTTCAGGTGCTTCCATCAGCTATTGTCATGCTAATGTGGTCTACATCACCAAGGCACATTGGGCTTATGCTGCCAAGACTCCCGGTTGAACTTTACGCCGCCAACCATTAGACTTATGTTGCCAAGACTCCCGCTTGGACTTTACGCCGCCAATATTCCCCTTGGACTTTTCAATTGTCAAGACTCAAGCTTGGACTTTCCCTTGCCAACCCATGTTGGACTTTCCACGCCAAGACCCATGCTTAGACTTTCCTTGCCAAGACCCATGCTTAGACTTTCCTTGCCAACCCATGTTGAACTTTCCTTGCCAAGACTCAAGCTTGGACTTTTCCTGCCAAGTACATAAGACTTGGACTTCTCCCATGACAATGGTCAAACCATCGTCAAACATCAAATATGACCTGGGTCGATTGCACCAACAATCTCCCCAACACTTTGTTAGACATCAATGTCAAACATCAAAACACTACTCGAGTCCAACATGAGTCTGGTCAATCGTGAGCTAGGTCGATTGCACCAACACACGGGGCGAGCTCAAGTGAGCTCTAGTGATGCACACCACCAATATCAAACTTCACCTTCTTGGTATGACACCGGAGGTGGAGAAACCTCTTACAATGTGTTTACAATAATAAACAATAAGATATAAGAAAATACAATAAGCAAATGAATACAAGTAAAGAAAACACTTTACAAATATGAGCTTCTGAATGTTTGATCTTTGGTTGCTTTTGGAATGCCTTGAAGGTCTGGAATGCAGCAGTAATTCCCCTTCAACTTCCTCAAGAAATGCTAGCTTCATCCTTCCTTCTTGAGCTCCTTATAAAGCTACAACTCGGACTGATTTTCACCTAGCAGTCGACTGCAAAAGGCCCCAGTCGACTTCTCTCCCATCTGTTGTCTCACAACGACTCCATCTATGCTGGAACCTTCCCAATGGATACCCTAGTAGTCGACTGCCCTTGCCACCAGTCGATTGTTGCCCGGTAGTTGACTACCAAATATTCTGTGCTTGTGTCCACAAACTCCAGTGGACTACCCTCCATGGCAGTCGACTGCTCAAGATCAGTCGACTGCCCATACATGCCAGTCAACTGCCTGTAGCAAACGATAGCGGTCAAGCCTCCAATCAACTACTGACCAGTCGATTGGTCATAATCTCAATCGACTGCTCTGAGTTGACTAGGCTATCAAGTATCAAAAACTCAGTCAGTCAACTGATTCATAACTCCAGTCGACTGATAAACCTCAAACATAAGGTTTAACTCAAGTATGATCCCCTCATACTTGATAAACCAACCTTAGCCTAGACCTAAGCCTTCTAGCCACCTCCATCAGCCTCATGTCTATCGAATCCCTCCAAGTCCTCTATGACTTGTTCATCTATATGCTAGCCTTCAAGTGCTTCCATCGGCTATTATCATGCTAACCGGGTCTACCTTGCGCCGCCAAGATAAATGCTTGGACTTTACGCCACCAAACATTGGACTTATACTGCCAAGACTACATGCTTGGACTTTACGCCCCCAATATCACACCCTTGGACTTCCCAATTGCAAAGCATCTATACTTGGACTTTCACCGCCAAAGTTCACTTGGACTTTATGTCGTCAAGACTACACACTTGGACTTATGCCACCTAGACTATACCTTTGGACTTTCCTTGTCAAGTACTCATGACTTGAACTTTACCATTGCCAAGACTCATGCTTGAACTTTTATTTTGCAAAGACCCATGCTTGGACTTTCCATACCAAGACCTATGCTTGGACTTCTCAATTGTCAAGACCATTCTTGGACTTCCCATAACAATCACATTGTCAAACATCAAAATACTACTCGAGTCAAACTCGAGTCTGGTCAATCGTGACATGGATCGATTGCACCAACAGGACAATGGGTGCTCCTGACATATGATCGGAGACCGACTGAAGTTTACGAAGTTGAGATTCAAAAACTTAAGATCGATAGCCTTCGAAAATAATGGTAAACTCAAAATCATCGAATCATGTGATATTAAGCTAAACTCAAACTTTATAATACACAAAGTCTTTTTATCAAAGAATTTTGAGTTTAATCTTTTAAGTGTTAGCCAATTGTGTGATACTAGATATAAAGTTATCTTTTCACCAAGCGAATGTCTAATTAAGAATAATGAATTCTCAAAAATCATACTTAGGGGAATTAGAAATAATAATATTTATACAATAAATCTACCCAACTCCTCAACTAAGTGTCTAATGACACAGTAAGAGGAATCCTAGTTATGGCACTGACGACTGGGTCATTCTCATCTAAGACTTATACATAAAATATGTCATAATGGTCTAATTAGAAGTCTACCTAAACTAGGTAACTTAGAAAGTAAAATTTGTGATGCATGTCAACAAGGAAAACAAATTAAAACTTCACATAAATTGACTAATTAAGAAAGAACTAAAGATGTACTTGAGCTCCTAGGTTTGGACCTATTTGACACACATTGAGCTAAGTCACTAAATGAGAGTCAATATTATTTGGTAATAGTAGATTACTACTCTAGGTTTACTCGGGTCAAATTCTTAAAATATAAAAATGAAACCTTGGATCAATTTACTAATATATGCAAGCTATTAGAAAATGAAAAGAACTTAAAGATTAAAAGAATTAGGAGTGACCATGGGAGAGAGTTTGAAAATCATAGATTTGCGAAATTTTGCAATCAAAATGGATATCACCATGAATTCTCTTACTCTAGAACTCCTCAATAAAATGGGTTAGATGAGAGAAAGAATCGGACTTTACAAGAAGCTGCTAGAACCATATTAAACGGGTATAGGTTAGCCGATAGATTTTGGACTGAGGCGATTAATACTGTGTGTTATGTCCAGAATTGAACTTTAATTAGTAAACGACATAATAAAATACCCTATGAATCATACTATAATAAGATACCAAACATTAAATATTTTAAAGTATTTGGTTGTAAAGTACACATAATAAACACTAAAGATTACTTAGGAAAATTCACTTCTAAATCATCAAGTGGTATATTTCTAGGATATTCAACTACCAATAGAGCCTATAGGGTATATAATAATGAATCCTTAAGAATTAAATAAACAATTAACATAATATTTAATGAAGAAAACAATCCAACAAAATCTGAAGTGAATATTGAATTAAACAACAAAAATTTACAAAATGATGTTAGACCTGAACTTAACTCAAAATGAATCAAGTATAAACCCTAATCCAAGAACACCTCGAGTTAGACTCGATCATCCTATAGATCAAGTATTAAGTGACTCTAATCTAGGTGTTCGAACTCGGGCATCCCATAGAAATATAAGTCAAATTTCATTCATATCTAAAATTAAACCTAAAACTATAGATCAAGCTCTTCTTGACCCCGATTGGATCATTTCTATGCAAGAATAGTTAGCCCAATTCATTAGGAATCAAGTTTGGGAATTAGTACCAACTCCTAAAGATAAAATTGTTATAGGTATAAAATGGGTATTCCGGAATAAACTTGATGACAAAAGTTAGAGTGTTAGGAATAAGGCTAGGTTGGTAGCTAAAGGTTTTAGTCAAGTAGAAAACTTAGACTATGATGAAACCTATGCACTAGTAGCTAGGCTTGAGTCAATTAGAATGTTGTTAGCCTATGCTTCATACAACATTTATCATTTATCATAAATGTGAAACCTTTCTTGTCCAAACAAGAAACAGAGATAATGTTCTTAGTTAAAGCAGACACATAATAGCACTCTTCCAGTTCCAGAACAAGCCTAGAGGGCAAAGATAAAGAGTATGTTCCTACAGTAATAGTAATAACTCTTGCATCATTGCCTACTTGTAGGTTCACTTCGCCCTTTGTCAACTCTCTAGTTCTTCTTAGGCCTTGCACATTGGTACAAATGTGAGAGGCACAACCGGTATCTAATACTCATGAAGAAAAAATAGATAGATTGACTTCTATAACATATATACCTGAAGCAGAAGTATCACTTATTTTGGTCTTAACTTCCTTCAGGTAAATCTTACAATTTATCTTCCAATGTCCGGTCTCACCACAATATAAGTAGGTTTCTTCCTTAGGCACCCCAAAATGCTCATGCCTTGCTTGCCCTTGATACAGTCGCTTAAGGTGATCAACTATATCGTGAGCATTCATGTTCCTATGTTGCTTCTGAAGCTCAGAGTTCATGGTGGCAAGCATTAGGCATGATACATCCAATGCATCATCTTGGTGCTTCTGGTAAGCATCCATTTTCGCACATGTAGCAGTAGTAATAGGTGTTTCAGGAAGAGGTTGTTCTAGGACGTAGAGTTTTCGTTCTTGCTTGAGGATGATCCTCATGTTTCTAAACCATTCCAGGAAATTAGCTCCATTGAACTTATCCTTCTCAAGGATAGATCGCAGAGAGAGAGAGAGAGTATTTAACGTATTTGACGACATGGTGATCTACAAAAAGAAATGCAGAAATAAGTATTATATTATAAATCATTTAATTAGGGTCTTAATTAAATGATACTCCCACTGAATCGTGGAGCTTTGGTAGAGACTAGTCATGGATGTAGGCAAAAGTACTTTTCCCATACTACTAGCTCCAAACCAAATATCATTCATATGGGCCAAGATCCATATTATATTTCGTCTTGAGTTAACTTTGGCTAATCGCCCAAGACTAGTATAATTTAGGTAGCCAACTCTTTACCAATTGCATCATATGCAACTCTTGGAGATTTTGGTGAACAACACTATTTGTTCGTTTACCCAACCATATGGGAGATGCCTCTAAGTCCTCAATCCAATTGAGATAACTTAGTTAAGTCGCACCCAAAGTTCAATAGCGAGATATCACAATTATCCACTCGCACTCTACCAAGATAAAATGTGTCACTTTGCTTTGGCAAACCTAACAACAAATGATCGAGGTAGTTTATGAGTACCAAACTTTGGTAGGCATATCTAGTTGACTTAATTATGTGTCTTTACATTCTCAATCCAATTAAGATAACATAGTTGATTAAGTCGAATCCAAAGTTTAATAATCAGACATCACCATTGTCTAATCGCACTCAACCAAGATAAATTGAGTTACTTTGCTTCCCAACTACAATTGATCGAGGTAGTAGTAAGTATGAAACTTTGGTAAGCATACTGCATCGACTTAATTATGATAAACTTATTGTCTAAGCATGCATCACATACACACATGACATATAAGCAAAAAACAAATGTGACATGGTTATGACCCATATTCTACGATCCTCTCAAGCCAATGAGAAGATCGAATGGTCAACCTAGGGATAGCATCTTCTCCAAGTGCTTCCTTTGGTCATCATGTGTCGTTGGCATCCTTCTTGTAACTTCATTCTCCAATGGACTTTCCACTCATCATTTTGTACATTACAAAATAAGAATACTCGAGTTACATTCGAGTCTAGATCTATTTTACAATAAGAAAAATAGAGAGGGAGGCACGACACACAGGTCATGTTATGAGTTACAACACCCACATACATATCACGACACTCAGGTCGTATTACGAATTACAACATAATCCAATCTCATTGGGGTAAAGGGTCATAACCATGCACCATGACAACCAACACACAACAAATAGATCTAGGACATCAATATTATTATGTTTGCAAAATTTGCTCATGAGCCGAAACCTCACGGCGGTCCCGCAGCCGATTAGCGAGCGGGGCCAAGGGGCAGCACCCCTTGCGGGAGGGAGGGGGCAGTGCCCTTGAAACAAAATTTATTTTGTCGACTCTTTGAATAAGTCACTGCCCTAAATCCATCAAAATGAATCCGAGATTCTCTTGGTTTGTTGATGCATCCTTGCGACAAATCTATTCTCAAAAGAGTGATGCAACCACATCTACTAGTATGAAAACCGTAGGTTATGAAATTTTGTCAAGAGCAATCTTTTAGTTTGATCAACACAAACTTATGCATCCCGATAAAATACACTCATACAATTATGCAACCCATAACAAAATATGTCCTACTTCTATATCACATATAAAAGTGCATAAAACTTTGTATGATCTTTCGCAAGTGGCTCTGATACCACTGTAGAGAATCCTATGCGATAAAACAATAAAATCGCAGCAGAAAAAGGATCCCTTTAGCGATCCATGTGAAAGAAAATTCATACAAGTTTAGATCTATAAAGTCATATCTTATAGATATACCTTTGATGTGTGCCCTTAGCTTATCTCGCTTGTCCGACATTCGTCGGATCTCTTGCACATTCAAGTGTCTGTGCCTCTATGCGTATCCACACGAACACACCGTTCGTCTCACGAACTCGATTTAGAGAAGAACCACCACCATTGTGCTAGCAACAAGGGTGTTCTTTCATTCGGCTAAAAGAGGACCAAGATAGGGAAATCCGGCCAAGATCAAATCCGGCCAAGGAGAAGACTTGAAGATGGTGGCCGGCCAAGAGAGGAAGAATTAGGAGGAGATGATTATCTCTATCACATCTTTTATAATCTCCTTAATATCATCATGCATGATAAACTTAAGTGGATAATAAATCCAATTTACTATCCTTCTTGTAACATATCATCATGCATGATAAGCTTAAGTGGATAATAAATCCAATTTACTGTCCTTCTTGTAACTTACGTTCCACTAATCTCCATGCATCTCCATGCATGAGCATTTAATGCTCCACTAATCTCCATGCATGAGGTCTTAAGTGGTTGAATCAAATCCAAATGAGTCTAATCCGGATTAGACTCAATCCTTGGATTCATTTGAGTCTAACTCAATTAGTCCAACTTAACCCACATAATCTTAAGGTTTATTATTTTAGTCAAACTAGAATAAGCTTATCTCCAAATCAACATGTTCTTTATGTGTGACCCTATAGGCTCTCATAAGATTGACAATATATCTAAAATTATTTTAGATACATAAGCATTGAACGACATCTAGCAATACACCATTGCTACCCAAATAATGAGAATGTCGAGATTCGACTTAACCTTTCGTGACTACTATAATGTATGACTTTATCCTTCTATCCTCGATATCTAGATTGATCAATGAGGTATAGACCGTGTCATCCTCATATCAATCATTGTGTTTCTTGATCGTCAAGTAGACTCACTCAAACAAATGAGCTCAATATCTCATATTAACTCATTTGAGCATGGTCATGCCTTTCGTGATCCTACTCTATCAAGAGGCCTAAAGATATCACTCCCGTCATATGGAAGGGATAAATCTCATCTACATCACTCACATCCCTCTGCATAATTTGTTACACATTCAGTGATCGCCTTTATAGTCCACCCTGTTACGGGTGACATTTGACAATACCAAAGTACATAACTCCTTATGTAGGGAATCGTAGTGACTTTAGGTCTAAGGATTATTCATACCAATAGTCACATGAAAAAGTTTATGACACTCATATGACAATCCCTGAAACTTTCTCATGGCGAGTCAATTCAATATATATTCTCTAATATATACTCATGTGTCAACGTGATATCACATATCTATGACTTATGAGATCAAGTCATCAATTGACCTATATACTAATCTCAATGCATTAATATTGCCCTTGAATATTAATATTTGACTAGGAATATTTAAGAATAGTGTTCTCTACAGCCTCTCACAATCAATTTTACCAATTGATATGTTGTAGATAAGAACCTACTTTCAAGGGCATTATTATATTTATTCGACTGACACAAGCATGAAGTAAATATAATAACCAAACTTTGCCTTTTATTAATAAAATATGATACAAAAAATCCCTAGTGAATTATAACATAATTGGCTCTAGGGCTTACTACTAACAGCCTATACAATCAACCTTAGCCTATTAGAACTTCACTATTATAAAACATCTAAGTCTTCTTGGCCTATTTTGACTTCTATCATCTGCCTAAGACTTTCTCTTCCAAGTATTTGGTCCCTACTGACCTACCTAGGCTTCCGTTGCAAAGCATTCAACCTTCGTCCACTTGCTTAAATTTTTGCCGACTAATTTCTTTATATTAGTTGCTAGATACTGTAGAGGAAACGGTGACCGCTAGAGGGGGGTGAATAGTTCATTTTGATACGTCGATAGAATTCGTTCCATGTTCATCTACAAATCTCATTAGTGCAGCGGAAATAGAAATAATAGCAATAACGAAAGCGAAGACAAACACAAATACACCAATACACAAGTATGTAACGTGGTTCGGAACCGAATGGTTTCTACTCCACAGATCGAGCTCTAAAGAGCTCTAGTGATGCACACACAACCACTAATCACAAATAACTCCTTCTCGGAATAATCCGGAGGTGGAGAAACCTCGTACAATGTATACAACAGTAATACAATAAAAATACAAGCAAATACAATGGAATGCAAGTAAAGAAAACTTTACAAAAAGCTTTAGATTGCTTGATCTTGGTTGCTTGAAGAATAGCCTTTGAGACCCTGATTTGCAGCAACAAATCACCCCAAAATAGCTCAAGAACTGGTTGTGATTTCCTCCTCCAAGAGCTCCATTTAAAGTTGTTGCCTAGGCTGGAAATCGTCTATCAGTCGACTGCTCAGGACCATCAATCGACTGATGTCACAGGTGCCGTGAGACAACGGCTAGATCCACGCTGGAAAAATCCAACGGATGCATCATCAGTCGACTGATCATACCCATCAGCTGACTGATGAAGCCTTCACTCAACTGCTAACCCTCGCAGTCAAGTCTTGATCGTTCGTTCGTTCTACCGAGCACGGTCGATCACACGATCGGATCAACTGTCGATCGCTGTCAAAGATCGGCGGTCAATCTGGCTGGCGATTCTCGCGTCAAACCCTAGTTGACTCACACCAATCGACTGTCACATGATACCAGTCGACTGATACACCTCAAACATGAGATTTTAACCTCAAACATGAGTTTTAACCCAAGTATGGTGCCCCTATACTTGCTAGACCACCTGTAGCCTAGACCTAAGCCTTCTAGCCATCTCCGTCAGCCTCGCGCCTATCGGATCCCTCCAAGTCATTCATGACTTGTTCATCCATACTCTAGCCTTCAGGTGCTTCCATCGGATATGTCATGCTAACGGTGTCTACACCGCCAAGGTACATTGGACTTACGCTGCCAAGACTCCGCTTGGACTTTACGCCGCCAACCATTAGACTTATGTTGTCAAGACTCCCGCTTGGACTTTACGCCGCCAATATCAAACCCCTTGGACTTCTCAAATGCCAAGACTCAAGCTTGGACTTTCCCTTGCCAACCCATGTTGGACTTTCCATGCCAAGACCTATGCCTGGACTTTTCCTTGCCAAGACCCATGCTTGGACTTTACATGTCAAGTACTCAAGACTTGGACTTTCCATGACATGGCCAATTCCAGTCAACCATCAAAATCCCCCTCAAGTCAAACTCGAGTCCGGTCAATCATGACCCGGGTCGATTGTGCCAATAATCTTCTCAAAATATTATCAGACATCAATGTCAAACATCGATGTCAAACTTCCATGTCAAACATCAAAACATCGCTCGAGTTAAACTCGAGTATGGTCAATCATAACCTAGGCTAATTGCACCAACAATCTGTTGGTGCAATCGGTCCAGGTCACGATTGACCAGGACTCGAGTTTGACTCGAGTGATGTTTTGATGTTTCGACAAAAACATATGACAATGTAATTGTCATGGGAAAGTCCAAGTGGAACACTTGGCATTTGGTAAAGTCCAAGTCTTGAGTACTTGGCATGAAAAGTCCAAGTGGGACACTTGGCACATGAAAAGTCCAAGCATGGGTCTTGGCAATGTAAAAGTCCAACATGGGTTGGCAAGGAAAGTCCAAGTGGAACACTTGGCATTTGGGAAAGTCCAAGTCTTGAGTACTTGGCATGAGAAGTCCAAGCATGGGTCTTGGCAAATAAGAAGTCCAAGCATGGGTCTTGGCAAATGGAAAGTCCAAGCATGGGTCTTGGCATGAAAAGTCCAACATGGGTTGGCAAGGAAAGTCCAAGCATGGTCTTGGCATGGAAAGTCCAACATGGGTTGGCAGGGGAAAGTCCAAGCTTGAGTCTTGGCATTTGAGAAGTCCAAGGGTTTGATGTTGGCAGCGTAAAGTCCAAGCGGGAGTCTTGGCAGCATAAGACCAATGGTTGACGGCGTAAAGTCCAAGCGGAGTCTTGGCGGCGTAAGTCCAATGTGTCTTGGCGGTGTAGACACCGTTAGCATGACATAGCCGAGGGAAGCACCTGGAGACTAGCACGATGGATGAACAAGTCATGGATGACTTGGAGGGATCCGAGAGGCGTGAGGCTGATGGAGGTGGCTAGAAGGCTTAGGTCTAGGCTAAGGGTGGTCTAGCAAGTATGGGGGCACCATACTTGGGTTAAAACCTCATCCTTGAGGTTAGCGGTCGGCCGATCGGCATTATGGCGCCGACCGCCGTGAGTCGACTCGAGTTCGACCGCCGCTTAAGAGCCGAACTGCCCGCGATCGCTCATCGAGGCGAATCGATGTTCACGATACGATCGCTAAGGGCCGCGGCAATGATCGCTCACCGCGAGACATGCTCGTAGCCGATCGGGCGGCCGATTGATCGGCGCGCGATCGCAATGTTGGCGCCGATCGCCAAGAGATCCGTTGAGTTTTTCCAAGCGTGGATCGATCCGTTGTCTCACGACAATAGTGGCATCGGATCATTCGGTGACTTAGCGGCGAGATAGCGGAAATCCAAAACGCAGTTATAAAGGCTCGGAAGAAGGGTTTTAGCAGCGATTTTCTTGGGCGAAATTGAAGGGGGAAGTTGGTGCTTTCCAGTCCTTCAAAGCTAGTTCAAGGCAATCAAAGATCAAGCAATCCAAAGCTCTTGTAAAGTTGTTTTTCCTTTACTTGCATTGTATTTCTTACTTGTATTTGCTTGTATCTTGTGTATTACTTAGTGTAATCCTTGTACGAGGTTTCTCCGCCTCCGGATTGTTCCGAGAAGGAGTTATTATTGATCAGTGAGTGCGTGTGCATCACTAGGGCTCTTTAGAGCTCGATCCGTGGAATAGGAACCCTTCGGTTCTGAACCACGTTATATCTTGTGTTGTGTTTGTGTTCGTGATTGTTTGTATTTCGTTATTACTTTCATTTCTATATTCCGCTGCGCTAACGAAATTGTAGACACGATCACGATCAAATTCCATCTTTGTACGGGCACATCGCTATTCACCCCCCCTCTAGCGGCGTCAAATCCCCAACACAATCTCCCCCTTTTTGATGTTTGACAAAAACACATACCTTTGAGTTAGAACACTAACTCAAATTTCCTTACCAATTATCCCAAATTGGTAATTTCACTTTCTCCCCCTTTTTGACATACATCAAAAAGGTTCTCTCAAAGGAGGTCAATGTCTCATGTCCCAATGAGATCTTACAATCTCCCCCTTGGTCCAAAAATACCTAGGATGCCTACCATCTTCCTAGTGATAAATTCATATCACTCAAGAGAGACTATCCTACACACTCTCCCAATTTCCAAATTGGGTATCTTAAAATTCCCATTTTTCTCCCTCATGAGAAAAATATCATCCATCATCTCATGATGGATACCTCCCCCTAAAGGTTTGCTCCCCCTTAACCATTACACTAACAATGTCCTTGGGAAGTCCCTAAGCCAATAGGAACTCTAAACCATCAAAAATAAGGTTCATAGTTTAACATTGAACTTTCCAATACCTTAAATTTGATACATCACCCTAACAACTCTTCTAATCCATATCCAATGGATTTTCATCCTTTATAATGCTTCCCAAAGCATATCCTAGGGTTATGAGTGATTAGGGACCTTTACCGTAGCTGAAAATGGGCTAAACAACCTTGTTTTTCTCGAAATCAACCTGGCAGTCGACTCTATCAGAGATCAGTCGACTGTCATGTCTATCAGTCGACTACCACCAAGAGCAGTCGACTGATAACTGAAATATCAAAATTTCAGTTATCAGAAATGAAATTCGAAAATTCATAAATAATTATACGTATATCGAAAAATCATAAAAATTCATATGTATAATACTTATGACACATACAATTGGTGAAAAATATTGGAAAAATATTTTATCCACAAAATATCGAAATTGATACAAAGTTCAAAAGTGAAGAGAAACTTCAATGTTTTAGCTCACTTTATATCAACTTCATCAATGGTGATTGCTATCAAAAGATAGACTTCACCAAGGTTTTCTAAATTGATTTTAAAATAATTTTAAAAACCTATATTGGATCATATTCCTTGGGCTTAATGTATATGACTTGTACACAAGCTTTTCCAATGATCCACACTTAGTAAAAGATGAGTTTTAGTTCATCTAGATGCAAAAACTATGCACCTTGAACTTAACTCATATCCTAGCATCTCACATGTATCTAGGGTGTATGAAAACACATACAAGTCAATGTGATGTGAGATGTGGGTTTTGTTCTCCTAATCTAGGGTTTCAGGCATTCTCTAAGGCAACTCTACTTGATTCCCTTATAAATAGGCCTTCAAGTCATGTCATTGTCCTTAAATCAATTTTAATCAAATTAAATCCATGAATGATCATGGCATAAATGATAACATAATTAAGCATGGCCAATGATCATAATGTTATGGCATATGATATAATCTAAAAACATATGACATTAACCCTTAATCCTAAACATGATCATGATATATTAAATAATTAAAAATAGATATGATGTCATGGTATGTTATATGACAAACAAAGCATGACACATAAAATGTATAGGTATAATAATACCTAAATTTTAATATTTATTGTCATTTGATATACTTAAGCATATTTTGTCATATTGCCACTAATCTCCTAAGTGTGCCAAAAAACCAAAATGACACACTATGACCTCTAATCCTAAATTGTGTCAATTTAATTGATTTTTCATAATCTCAAAAATGTATTGGTACATCCTAAAATCTTTTAGGATCATAAGATCAAAACTATTTCCAAGGTATCCATAACCTTGAAAATTACCTAAAGTGTCACTTTTACCATGGTTAGGTTAGCTACCCTTCCATTTAAAGTTGTCACACCCTAAATCCATCTAGTGTGAAACAATCACGCTCTTAGGAACTCAAAACCTATTTGAGCTCCTAGGGTTACTTAGGTATTCCTTAGGGATAACCTTCCTAGATACCTTCCTAATGACCCTTCTAGGCTTGTTAGCCTTGGTCATTTGGGTCTTGCCATGGTTAACTCTAGGGGTGACTCCCCTTGTAACCTTCTTAGTAGCTTCCCTAGATTTCCTTGAAACCCTAGCCACTAGGCATCCTTGATCTTAGTGGCTACCCTTAGGGATGACTTCTCTAGTAACCTTGGCTTTCCTAGACCTAGTTTGTGTTCCATAATCAAAAGGAACACTATGATAAGTTACCTTAGACTTAGGTTTGTGACTCAAACCTTTCTTGCCCTTGGTTGACTCTTGTCTCATATGCCCTAGACCTTGACTCTTGGACCTAGACTCTTGACTTTGACCATTTGACCCTTTTATTTGGTTTTGCATAATCTTAAGGGTCTTCTCAAGTTTCTCAAGCCTTGACCTCAAGGCTTGATTTTCAACCTCTAATTGCCCAATTTTAGAATTTTGATTTAATCATTGGGCATAGTTCTTCCTAGGCATATGCCTAGTCCATTTGGGGTTAAAACCTAGGTGGTCTTCTATTTTCTTGATAGATTTCCTAGGTAACGTCTTTCTAGGGATATTAGTCTCAAATTTCTCCTTATTTGAAATGTGGACATTTTTAGCTCCTAAACAAAAGTATTTGTTATTCCTAGCATGCTTGTCATGATAAATTACAAGAGAATTAAAATTCCTAGCATGCTTTTTGACATTTAAATCAGAAAGAGCATTAAAATGTACCTTAGGATTAGCCTTAGCTCCCCCTACATGTGATGCTCCCTTTTTAGCCTTTTTCTCCCCCTTTGGGCATTGACTCCGGTAATGACCCGGTAGTCGGCATTTGAAGCAAATCACTTGCTCCTTGCTTTTGATTGTTGGGGGACCGGCATCCTTGATCTTTAGAGCCAGTAGAGGCTTCTTGACTTTCTTTAGGCACTTACTCTTGTAATGCCCATATTCCCTACACTCAAAACATATTATATGCATATTATTATTAACATACATGTTTGAGTTACCTAGAGTGGTGGTGAGGATCTCTTGAGCTTGCTCTTCCTCTCGACCGGATGTAGATGCTTCTTCTTGTTGTTCCGGTGTTAAGGATGCCCTAATCTCCTCCCCCTCAATCCTAGAGGTGGAGGTCTCCTCCAATTCTTCCTCTTCTTCCATCGATTCGGAGGTTGACTCCCTATCAACTTTCGAGTCCTCACTCGCTTGTGAGGATGAGGATTCATCTTCGGCCTCCTCTTCATGAACCGATGATGGGTCTTCATGGAGCTTAGCCACTTGGCTCCATAGCTCCTTGGCATCTATATAATTACCTAACATACGCAAGATATTGTTAGGTATTAAATCAATCAAAAATTTCATTACCTTATTATTTTTCTCGAAAGTTTGGACTTGCTCTTCGGTCCATCTCTTCTTCTTGAGGAATCCTCCCTTTGGTCCTCTTGGATATTCGAATCCTTCCATTAAAATGTATCACTCCTCAAAATCCCTCATCATCAAGAAATCTTCGATCCTTGCCTTTCATTGGTTGAAACTCTCTCGTCCATAGAAAGCATAAGGGATCGGCGTGTTAATATCTCATCCAAGTTGTTCTCCAAACTCCATCTTCACCCTCTAGCGGTTTGCTCCCGGCGGTTAGTCCGTAGAAGAGCTCCTAGCTCTAATACCAATTGTAGAGGAAATGGTGACCGCTAGAGGGGGGTGAATAGCTCATTTTGATACGTCGATGGAATTCATTCCGTGTTCGTCTACAAATCTCGTTAGCGCAGCGGAAATAGAAATAATAGAAATAACAAAAGCGAAGACAAACACAAATACACCAATACACAAGTATGTAACGTGGTTCAGAACCGAATGGTTCCTACTCCACGGATCGAGCTCTAAAGAGCTCTAGTGATGCATACGCAATCACTAATCACAAATAACTCCTTCTCGGAACACTTCGGAGGTGGAGAAATCTCGTACAATGTATACAACAGTAATACAATAAAAATACAAGCAAATACAATGGAATGCAAGTAAAGAAAATTTTACAAAGAGCTTGGGATTACTTGATCTTGGTTGCTTGAAGAATAGCCTTAGAGACCCTGATTTGCAGCAACAAATCGCCCCAAAGAAGCTCAAGAATCGATTGTGATTTCCTCCTCACGAGCTCCATTTAAAGTTGTTGCTTGGGTTGGAAATCGCCTATCTGTCGACTGCTCGAGACCATCAGTCGACTGATGTCATTGTTGTCGTGAGACAAAAGCTAGATCCACGCTGAAAAAATCCAACAGATCCATCATCAGTCGACTGATCATACCCATCAGTCGACTGATGGAGCCTTCACTGATCCGCTAACCCCGCAATGAAGTCTCGACTCCATTCGTGCCCCAAATTCTCGAGCACCATCACGATTATCACTGATTAGTCAATCGCCGAAAGGCCGATCGCTCAGGCGATTCGCGCGCCACTCGCAATAAACCCTAGTTATTTGACACCACGATCGCATGATACCAATGATCGATACACCTCAAACATGAGGTTTTAACCTCAAACATGAGGTTTAACCCAACTATGGTGCCCTCATACTTGTTAGACCACTCGTAGCCTAGACCTAAGCCTTCTAGCCACCTCCGTCAGCCTCGCGCCTATCGGATCCCTCCAAGTCATTCATGACTTGTTCATCCATACGCTAGCCTTCAGGTGCTTCCATCGGCTATGTCATGCTAACGGTGTCTACACTGCCAAGGTACATTGGACTTACACTGCCAAGACTTCGCTTGGACTTTACGTCGCCAACCATTGGACTTATGCTGCCAAGACTCCCGCTTGGACTTTACACCGCCAATATCAAACCCCTTGGACTTCTTAAATGCCAAGACTCAAACTTGGACTTCCCCTTGTCAACCCATGTTGGATTTTCCATGCCAAGATTCATTCTTGGACTTTTCCTTGCCAAGACCAATGCTTGGACTTTACATGTCAAGTACTCGAGACTTGGACTTTCCATGACATGATCAACTCCAGTCAACTATCAAAATCCCCCTCGAGTAAAACTCGAGTCCGGTCAATCATGACCCGGGTCGATTGTGCCAATAATCTCCCCAAAATATTATCAGACATCAATGTCAAACATCGATGTCAAACTTCCATGTCAAACATCAAAATATCGCTCGAGTCAAACTCGAATCTGATCAACATGACCAGAACCGATTGCACCAACAGATATCTAGTCCTCTTGACTTACCTAGAATTCATCTACAAAACATATTGGTCTTCTCATTATTTGTAAGACATCAGTCTACCTTGACTTATCTAAACTTTCATTGCCAACACATATTACACTTTTCTAGTACCAAGTGTTTGGTGCAGCTAACCCATTTAGACTTCCCATCAACTAAGTTTCCAATGAACCTTGACTCACTTAGATTTCCTATATGCCAACTCCCTCATTGAACTTTCAAATCTGCAACGCTATTGAACTTTTACCATCTACCAACACCTATTATACTCTCTAAATTGGCAAGTGTCAAGGCGACCTTGATTCACTTGGTTTTCTTCCATAGTCAATCTAGTAATATTTGACCTACTTGACATAATCAACAAAGATATCGCTCAAAATCTTAATCAATCTAATCATGGATTTATTTAGTCAATCCGACCATGTGTTAATTACACCAAAAGACTAAAGCAAGATTAATGATTGAACTAGGAAAATTCAGTGTATTGAACTACTAATTCAAGCTAACTTTTTATTTGAAGACAATCGACTTAATGAAGAGTATTAATCAATTAATGCTTCCTAATCAAATGAAAACACTTTTCAATTGATTGAACAAATTTTTATTGTGCTTCTAACATTTGAGTTATGTAAAGTCAATGACTAGTCAATTAAAGGTATAATTTTCAATCTTTTGAGGTGAAGATTAGGACCAAGAGTATATAATCTTGTCAAGAGCTTTTGGAAACCAAAACACACAAATGATAGAAAAAATCTTGTGTTTATTAAGACCAAGGGCCCAAAGGAATCTAAAAGCTTAGACCGTGGTTAACGGTTACGTAATTTATCTCTTCACTACTCTTTCATTTTCATCATTAGGAAGAGGTGAGTTTGAATTTGTTTGCGAGCAAAATCCCAATTATTAGGATTAAGCATTCTTCTTTGAGAAGATTTCTCTTTATGTCATGTCTTTTTGTTAATCATACCCTTTGTCTCTTAGATTTGATGAATATGTTCTATTATTGTCTAGCGTCTACAAGAGTAAAAGTAGGCTATTCCTTGAAAACAATCACTACTCTATTGTCTGTGTCAAAAGAGGAACTACCATAAATTCGTGTCTTGCCTATGAGGGTAGGAGTTGCAAGGAAAGTGTTTAAATTGTAGGACCCTTACCTCTGAAATATAGATAGTGCGACAACAGTATTATTCCCTTTCTTATTCCTCCAGAAATGAGAATTAGTGGACGTAGTGGTATTAACTTGTACCATCAAGAGGTTTTTTTTTTCACCCTTTAGAAGATTGAACAATAATACTTTTATTGCATCTACCCTTGTGGGATAATGGATTAAGCTTCCTTAAGGAATTTAGAACTCCATTGGTTGAGAATTGGACCACATGCTTCAACATCTGTTTCCCTGGAACGACCACCGATTTGGGCAAAGGTCAATTGGATCTTGGCCGTAAGTTCAGGAGTTAAATTTTATCTTCATATTTTGAGGGATGCCAACTCACTTATCTGGTTGTACTACACATGCATTCTTTCTATATGTAGAGATTATTTGTCGAGCTACATTCATAGTGATCAAACGAGACTGCAGTCTCTATCTCTAATCACAAGTAGATTACTCTCCATCTTCAATGAGAAAATATGGGTAGGCATAGATTCTATGTAATTGGGCAAAAGCTCAAACTCAATAGGTTTACAGATTGATCCTGTAGAACACTGGCAGTCAATAATTTTTTTTTTCTTTAGCGAAAAGAAGCAAGATAGTCAATCAAACAAATGTTTCATAAGATCTAAAATGGCATTGCAGAGAACACTCGAACAAAAAATATTGTAGAAAATCAACATGTCAAAACACATTTCATTACTCAACTATCATAAATGGTAAGTTGATTCATACCTCACCTTTCGTGAGCATATTTACAAAAGCTATTTCCACATCATTAATTTCCAAACTGACCCTAATAGTGCAGCATGATAATCGGACAAAGAAAATAAAATCTCCCCTCAACTAGTTGAATCCTGAACCAATTGTGAAATTGAGCGGCAAAGTCTAAGGATAGATGGATGTCCACCTCGCATATTCCTCAGTGTGTCCATTATTGTATCCTTGAGAGGTGAAGGTATTGTGTGTGTTTCACATATCTTGTACCTGAGTTCAGATGGCTCGGAAGGATAGACTGCACTGTTTCCAAACAAGTAAACGTAAGCCTGAGTATATTGAGGCAAATGCCAAGTATTGAACCTACCGTTTTAAATCAGATAAGTCAATGCTTAGTATCAGCTTCCGACCACACTTGAAATTGATAAAGCCTAATTGAAGCTCAAGTTGACCACCTGAAATAGATGTAAGTCTAGCATTTTATTACTAAAATTCAATATATTTGTTATCTCAATTGTTAAAGTAAACTGTTACAGTTAAATTCTTGTCTGATTATGCACCAACAATGTCAAATTTTAGCTGAAATTTAGACTTTGCTTATGCAAGACTACATTGTAATCTTTCTAAAAATGGTAATATGCCACTTTTCAAGCGATTAGTCAGTCAGACCTAGACTCTGTATGTAACTGGGTGGCAATCTCCTTCCGTAGGTAACACCTAATATTTTCCTCTCTAACTTAGCCATGGAGCAGGTTCTCCCAAGGTTAGTCGTCTTCACAATAAAAGGCGCAGATTAGATGTGACAGAACAACCTCATCTTGTCCATTCATCTTGTTGTAAAAACCATAATTGTCTCTATGCCTCTCGCCTAGTATGAAAATATTTGTCTACCTTGTTGCATAAACTTGAAAAGCTCACAAAGAAAAATGATAAAATAGACTCTGTGAGGCTCTGTATTGATCTTCAAAGAATTGACAGCTAAATTGTGGCTGTTGAGATTTTCAAGAGATGAAAATTGATAAGTAACTTCAAAGAATTTGATCCAAAAAATTTTCCCATGCATTTCCCCCTCAAACTGAAGACATCGTAGGACTTTGAAGCCTCTATGGATGCATGATAATATGCAAGAGATTGTATAGTGAAATAAATATATTAGGGTTCCAACATGTGCTTTTGAAACAATAAATTAACATCAAACAAGAAACTAAAGGTCAATATTACTCAGAGAGAAGAGTATGTCAAGCATCTCCCAAAGTGCAATTGGATACAGGAACACAAAGATTACTGATCTTTCTTTTTTAAGTTAGCACCAACTTGAAAAAGTTACAAAAATAAGTGAGAAAAGGGAAAAGGAGAGAAAAGTTGAGAAAAGTTATAAATCCCCAACGTTTAACTCCTTGATGATGGAAATGAAGTTTTAAGTTAGGAAACCTTCATTTATATTTCAGCATAAGATGTGAAATGTTGGGATAATGGGTTAATCTAAATTAAATATATTGTCAAATATAAAAAATGAGAGAGATTATTGGTGCAATTAATCTCAAGTTCGAGTTCGATTTCGATGTTTGATCAATATATTTAATGGTTAAGCAAGACGTCAAGTTAGTAAAAGTTGACCGATACTTAATAATGAAAAAGTCTAAATGGATCACGATTGACTGAATACTTGATAATTACAAGTCCAATAGGGCGTTGGCAAAGGTAAAGTTCAAGTGGATCACAATTGACTGGATACTTGACAGTTGCAAGTCCAATAGAGAGTTGGCAAGGGTGAAATCCAAGTGAGTCACAATTGATTGGACACTTGACAGTTGTAAGTCCAATATGGCGAGGGTGAAGTCCAAGTAGGTCGTGATTGATGATGTGTGTGATTCGTGTCTATATTTCCAAACTTTTTTGCATCTATCTTAAGCATTTCATTAGCATATTTACATTTTCTTACATTGTTTTCATAATTTTCATGATTGTAGTTCGAAAGACTATTCATGTATTATTTGTTGATAGGGTACGAAGATCTCGACTTTTGGATGCATTCGAAAACAAAACACAACTGCTAACATGGGCTACCCTTGGTCCACACCACGGTCGTGTGTGCATTACGCAAAAGAAATCATACAACAGAGCAAAGTTTAAATTTCCAAGGGCTGACATGGGTTGTTGGTGCCCCTTGGCACGGCCGTGTTAGCTACTGCCTACTCCGGAACTAGGGTTTCAGAGCCAACACGATCAGGTCGTGCTTTCCAGCATGGTCATGGTGCAGTGACTCTACTCAGCCCTATTTTTTCGGAGTTTGTTAAAGACCAAGTCGCATCCAAAAGTTATAAATAGAACCTAAAGCCCCTAACTAAGGGGGCATCGAAGGATATTGAAGGCAGGAACCGTAGACACGAGGGTTGGTGACATCAATCCAATTTGGAGTCACCACGGAGAGGAGACTTCGTCGTCGCTCAAGTGATCAGAGATTCAAAGCATAAGCTACATTGGATTTCTTCTTAACTTTATTTTTATGTCTTTGCTCTAACTCCATGGAGTAGTCTCTCTAATTCTAAAATTAGGAAGTAACTTGGTGTATTGTTTTGACAATTTTAACGCATTGATCCTCATTTTTCGTTTATGACATGTATCGTTTGTGATTAGTTTTAGTGTACTATGTCCACTCTATCCAACCGTATATTTTTGGCCTTGACTTAGCTAGTAGCATTCTCCAAGTTAAACCAAGAGGAAAATCCTAGTCGAGTCATTGCATAAAAATATACGACCGGAACATACCTAAGAGAGAAGATCGTACTTATCAACGAACTCTGATCTCTGACCTCTAAAACTAATTTGGAAACTCGATCTATAAATAGTAGGTGGTATCCCCTATGGCAAATAGGATCAAGTCCGGATCTCCAGAGTGACCACGCCTACGAAAGTAGATCGGGTATCACGAAGTAGGATGATCCTTGGATATTCATGAAGCTCTCATGATAGGAGTAATCCTTAAAAATGATTTTCGACTTGATTATCCTGAAGTTGATTTCTTTCCTTAAGGCTTTCATGATTCGTCACATAACTTAATGAATCTATCCTAATCCACTTTCTAAGTTGTGATTGGGGTAGATACGTCGATATTTTAATTTTTTTCTTTACCCCATGGATACATCGACTATCTTAAAACGAGTCCTTTCGCATTTGTATGTCGAGACAAGAGGATCCGCATTCATTAACATCACCGAGTGAAATCGAAATCCTAGAATTACTCCCGAATAGTTTTTTGAATCGTTTCTCCTCAATCCACCTTGCTTTCGATTATGCACACATCTTTTGATGGCTTTTCTAAATAATTTACTTTGCGAACAAAGTGGTACTTAACAACGCAATCCTAGTGGACGATATTTTTATTATTTGACGATGAATCGTGCACTTACAGAACACACATCAATCGATCAGACACTTGGCAATGATAAAAGTCATAATAGATGATGAAGGACTGGATTTAGACATGAGAGATGAAATCCTAACAAGTCACAGAGGACCGGATGTTAGGCATATAGGTGAAATCCTAATAGATCATAGAAGAGCCGATGTTAGATATAAGAAGTGAAGTCCTAATAGATCATGAAGGATTGAATGTTAAACACAAAAAATAAAGTTCTGATAGGCCATGGACAACCAGATGTTAGGCATGAGAAGGAAAATTCAAACAAGTCAAGGAGGATCGGTTGTTTGGTTATAGTGAAGTCTTGGCACATCAAGGTTGACCAGATGTTAGGCAGGTGAAATCCTAGAGACATGGAGTCTTTAAATAAGGAAGATCCTAGTAGATTGAGATCAACTCGAAACTAGCAAGGATGAGATCCTAATAAGTCGAGGTTAACGTGTACTAGTCATACGAGGAAATTCCAAAGTCATGGGAATCTCCTGACACAAGGAAACTTGGTGTAAATAGTATTTTCAGTACTGTGAACAGTATCAATCGATTATAGCACTCAATTACCGCAGTAAACAATTACAATACTCGACTATTGTAGACAATTTTTCAGCAATAATTCTTTTTTAGCCCAAAACTAAATAGAATGTTTTATAGTCAACTGATGAACCCGAGACTATAAATATGAGGGTTTGAGGGGGTTATAGTGTTGGCAATCAACTGATATGAAACTATCAGTTGACTAATGCCACAGTCGACTAGTAAACTTGACTGTTCAACTGTGAAATATCATATAATCAATTGGGGAGTGGACTATTATGGTACATACAGTCGATTGATGACCACAATAGTGAGCTAGAAGGAGCCATTAAGCAAAGCAACGTTCGAATTCAAGCATATCAAGTGACTACAGAGGAACTAAGAATCAACTACTAGGCGAAACTCAGTCACAATAGCAATCCTATAAAAGAAGATTTTGTGGAGATTTCAAAGCATCTATTCTTGGTCGATTCCTAGAGCGTCTATGGGCAAGTGTTGTTGCATTTCAAATTTTCAAAAAGCAATCCAAAGCCACAAGCAAGCGAACAAAGCGAAATTCACTTGTAAATTTGTTTCATTTGTATTGTAGTAATTTGCATTTGTATCTTTTGCATTCTAGTTAACAACCACACGACCAAATTAATTCCACCTTAAATCATTCAAATAAATGAGTGAAAAACAAAAGAAACATAAGATGATTAATGAAATTTGAATCCTAGCAATACTTGAGAAAAAGATAAGGAACAACGGAAGAGAAAACATAACCATCTTTCTTTTGCTCCTCTGTCCCTCCTTTTTTTCTCTTTCTCCATCTTTCTATTTTTGCATACTAATATCTCTAACCGTCATAAATCCTAATTTTTCTTCCTTATTTTCTACTTTAACACATATAACCTTATCCCTGATTTTGAATTGTATGGAAATTTTTGATAATTGGAATTTATCAAATTTGGACATTGCACAATACTATGGCTTGAAGCAAGAACAAAGGTAGGAAAGGACCTATTCAACCTAGAAAAAACAGGAAGGTCAAGCTACTTAGCAACATAGATAAGTACAGATGGTCTCGTTTGATTCTCTCCTTGTCCAAGATCTTGTTATGGGAAAAGAAAGGCAAAATGCTGGTGGGGAAACTGCACCATGATATCAAACTCAATGACCTCCATTGAGAGGAAAACCCTAAACCAAGGAGAATAAATTTATATTGACACAAGTCAAGTCATGCAAAACTCAAATCTTGGCGAGAAAGCTAAAAGTGAAAAGTTTTAGATTTAGTAAAGTAGAGAAAGAATATATGAAATTTAAATTTAACAATATTAAACATAATAAGACAATTGTTAAAATAAGATATGAGGAGTTGTCTGTAACTAAGAGTTTTAAGCATTTAGAATTATTTTTACAAAAGGATAAAGGAATCGAGATGGTTTGTATAAAATACAAGAAAGATGGTCAAAATGAATGAGAGCATTTGGTTTTTTTTATGATCGTAAAGTGTCTATAAATCATAAAAGGAAGTTCTATAAAACGGTAATTAGACTTGCTATATTATATGGAGTTAAAATTGAACTATGACTCGAGTACATAAATAGAAGACGAGAGTCACAGAAATGAGGATGTTAAGGTGGATGTACGGACATAGGAGAATAGACAAGATAAAAATTGAAAACATGAAAGAGAAAGTAGGGGTTGCACTCATTGAGAGAACTTGGGAAACACATTTAAGAGGTATAAACATGCACTTAAACGACAAATAAATGTTTCAATTAAGCGATGTGAAAATATAATAAATATGTACATTAAATGAGAAAGAGAGAGATAAAAAAAGGCTTGATTAGCAATGACAAAATAAAATGAAATTTATTTAAATATAAATGATGATATAGTAGGGGATAGAATCCAATATTATAGAAGGATTCATATAGTCAACTTAACATAGTGGGATGAGACTTGATTGTTATTGTATAAGTCCAGACATGCCTAAGGCTAAGACTAAGCTATATCTAATATTTTTTTGATAGCGTGAACATCTAATTCAATATTATATAAACACAATAAACAAAGGTGGGGTGCAAGCCCAAACCTTGACAACAACTTCCTCGATCCATAATTACCTTATCTATGAATAAAAGAGAGTAAAGATAAATATAGATTAGAAGGGAAGCTAGTTGAGCAAGCATCTCTAGAGTCAACTAAATTAACAAAGAAAACTAGTTCTAATTTACATGAATAATTTGTCAAAATATTTGCATGAAGGATAATATGCATTATGTTAGTAAGCTTGCAAGTAATTAATGAACAGTTAAGGGATATGATGAGGAGGATAACTGACATTGTGACTGATTAAAAGTTGAGGATGTCAGATTTAAAATCTCCAACCTTGCTGCTTTTACCTCATCAAGAACATCTAGTAGGGTTCCAAGAAGCAGACTAGTTTCCTGCACAAAACTCTAGTAAGACTTAGAATGTGTATCTTGAAAAGCAGTCCACAGATATAACAATATAGTAAAGAACATGTGTTTGGTGGTGATGGTGGGCGTCAGCATGTGTGCATGTGTCTGTGTTTGTCGTTTGTACCTATTCTCCCATGCCTACTTTGGCTAGATACAGCTGGACTTTAACAGTCAGATCTACACTGCAATGGTTCAGGATTTCCTAAAATACGTCACAAATTCAACTGTATATGAGAATCCTATTAAGGTCAAGATAAGGATGAGATGATGACACATATAAAGATTGTTTCCAACTAACACCAGAACAGTTAATTTTATGTTCTTTTTTGAGGTTATTGGATATGAGGTTAAGTCAAAGCTAGAGATGATCCATGACTCCATCACTAGCTAATAATGATGAGATTAAGAAACAGCAATGCGTTATTAGATAAAACATACATTTGTACTCATGCAAGAGGTAAAATCTAGTGATGATCTATAACTCCATCACATGATGTTCTGATAAGCTTATTATAAGAAGGTTCAACTTAAAGATAGTAATAAATTCAAAAATATGCATAATATATTGGACAAATTGACACTTTAAGAACGTTGGACTTAGATGACAATCAATTAGTAAATTAAATAAGTTGATTTACCACTTCCTTTTGCGGGTAGCAGTTCAAACTGGTTATTCTTCCACCATCTTTGTTATCAAAAACAAAGTCAAAAGCTACATAAGCATTCATGTTTTGGAAAGTCTGCCCAGAATGTCACAAGATTAAACATCAGCTTACTGATGCTGCAATAGTACACTATCATATAAATAGAAATAAATAAATATTCAACCCCGACCACTAAATATTCAGACTTTATAGCATTACCTTTGCAATGTTTACTTCGTTCAATGAATTAGTAACAACTGTGCTTGAAACTTGTCTAGGATTTTGTGTAAAACTGTAAAATTCCAAGCATAATCATGACAGAAAAAATTTAAATTTGCAATTTACACAGAACGATGAAAGAAAAAGAATCTACATACCTTTGGAAAAGTAAATTGTGATAGTTGAGTATGATATCACATTCATTATCCTTTTTCACTATATTGCTCAATTTCCAAGCCTAAAATGCAAAAAAAAAAAAAAAAAAAAAATCAACTTTTGGCAAATAGTCGGACAAAGTATGAAATTATTAGAATAAGAGGAACCATCAAGTTACCCGTAATCTTTGGTGTATGATACTAGCACAGCAGTTCCTTTCTAAATGTTCATGGGCGACTTTAATAATCTCTGTGATATTCATATTTCCTTTCACCCTACAACAAACCATAAGTGATTTCGACAAGCGATCCACCTTGTCTTCCAGCATTTTTTGGTGTAGTCTCATTGATGCCACATTTTTATGTTCCTCCTGCAAAGCATCATCCAAAAGTAATAGAATACCATAGCAAAAAAAAAAAATAAAACTGAAATACAAACTCCAAATTGCAGACCATCAACAAATAACACAAATGATGATACAACATGATTATGGTTAATTGCCTGATTTAGCAATCCCATAGCACTTGACATGATGAAAGAATAAATCCATGTGGAAAGATTGACTGCTTAAAATAAGAGCAGGGGCCTCTTTCTATAACTGTTACCAGGAATAGGTATGATGTACTTGCAAGGTTGAATGATATATTCAACCTAATAAGAATACTAGTTCTTAGGAATGATCGTTTCCCTCCTTAGTGCAAGTATAAATCTATGTGCAGCAGGAAGAGAGTAAACACAATGCTATGTTGTTAATCATCTCTAATGACTAATCAAGGATTGTTGACTCCTCTACCATAACCCAAGCCGGGACGTGGCACTGGGCAGGCAATTGGTGACACCAGGCAGGCAAACGGCGGCGCTAGGCCAGCAGACGGTGGCACTGGACAGCCAGTCGGCGGCACCAGGTAGGCCAATGGTGGTGCCAAGCAAGCAGACGACGGCATTAGGCATGCAGTCGGCGACACTAGGCAGGCAGACGGCGGTGCCAGGCAGGACGACGGTGGCCTCAGGCATGCAGATAGTGGCACTGGGCACATCAACGGCACAGACGATGGCACTAGCCAGACAGATGGATTACGGGCTACTGCAGAGGCATGCCACGATGCTTGTGGAGGCTGAAAGATGTTCTATCGACAATGGGCTAAAAGCGCTTAGCTCAAGAATAGTGACCGATGCACCCGATTCTTTCATGACTTAGTGAAGCGCAATAATAAGCGGAATGTCATTGTTACCATCACCAAGCAGTCCGGAGAGCAGTCCACTAGCTAGGGTGAGGTCACTGCAGAGTTTGTGGGGCATTTTCATAGCTTGCTAGAAATGGCAAAGCAGTGCAGGCCGCTAGACAGCGCGGCGCTGCCTGGGCAGCGACTCACAGCGAGTCAGGCAGCAAATTAGGTGTCCAGTCTGTGCAGAGGACATACGGACAACCTTGTTCGACATTGACAGTGATAAAGCTGTTGTAATAGAGAGATATCCTAAGACAATCGTCTTAAAATTTATTAATCAAATTTACTAATTGAGTGTACATTCTCTATGCATTTGATTAGATCTTAAACTTATTTATTGAAATCCACAATACGATACATAGCATGAAAGAAATTATGATTGGATCATAATTAGTATCTCATCATGTGTAATTATGTAAGCATTGAAATTATCACTAGTCAATGAATTGATGAGATTGGACATTATCAATTCTGTGAGACTAGCACATGTTATACTCCTTCGTTTATCCAAGTATTCGGTAGTCACTGAATGGAAACATAAGGATGATGAGAGTGAACATGTGAATGCTATGAAATTTCATATAGTTTTATATGTCGATGAAGTTTCATTGCAATTCAAGTGTAAGCTTCCTTAGACTTGAGGTATTCAAGTCGTCTTGATCATGACGACTTATACTTTGACTTCTTTGCAGCCATCTCCATAGGAGGTGTCACTCCAGATTGATTGGGTATAAATCAAAGTGATCGAAGAAGTTGGGATAGCCCAAAGAGGATTCACCACAAGGTGATGTATACACTAGGCCTCTTATCAGAACTGTTACTCAGAAGTCGTTGGTCAAAGCACATATTTCAAGAAGATAGTCTTCTTGGACACATGTTTGGAGTAACTTGAATCCATAAGACAAGAAACAAACTTGGGCTAAGTGTGACGTAGTCAACCCAGTGAGGACAAACACAATAGACCATATCCTGAACCAAGTGGATATAGAAAGAATGAAATGAACAAAGGCACAAATAATTGTAGTTGTCGAAGGATTCAGAATCATTTTGAAGTCAACGTCGATTTTTTGATTAATTGGGGGCTATGATATACTGTTAGATGTTACTCATAATCTATTCATAACTAATGGTTAGTTAAGAATGGTCAATATAGTCGGGAACCTATTGGATCACATGCATAACAGTGTCTCAAGAGATGTAAAATAAGTTAAAGAATAAGATTCTGAATGAGAAAAGGATGTCTGGTTGGACCAAACTTAGAAAGACATGAAATGGGAGTGAAAGAGGTGAACACGGGCTTGTCAATGCTTTGCATGGTCATGCCACGCTTTGCCAAGGAAACGCTTAAAACAACATGCTCCACGGCCTGCCCATGGAGCATAGCACAACAATGTTGGATGCCTTGCGAAGGCACAGACGTGTTTATGACCGTGTTGGACACTACCAGAGAAAAACATAGCCTGATCGTGCTGAACAGCACGGTCGTGTCAAACGCCATTGCCTTGGTGCGTTGGGCAAGCACGACCGTGGGACGGTCATGCTAGGTATAGTCGCACGCGACACAGACATGTCGCATGGCACAGCCCGACTGTGTCGTGTCCTGATGCCTTGTCTTCTCTGTTTTTGGCAACTTTTTCCCTCTATAAATAAGGCTCTTGATGAAACCCTAGGAGATGAATTTTTCATGACTTTCAGGGCGTCGTCTCCTCTTTTTTTTCTCTTCTTCTCTAAGTTTCGACTAGTGACGAGCGGAGAGGAAGGCTTGTGGCCTTTGGAAGGTTGTCTCGTGAAGATCCGGCGTGGATACCGATAGAGACAAGGTTCGTCAATCTTGCTCGTGGTTTCTACGGATCTCTAAAGGATCAAATGTTGGGAATCCTATGCGATAAATAAGAAAATCGCAGCAGAAAAAGGATCCCTCGAGCAATCCATGCGAAAGAAAATTGATACTAGAGAATAGATCTATAAATCTCTATCCTATAGGGTATACCTTTTTTTATCCCGCTTGTCCACGGTCCATCGGATCTCTTGCACGTTCAAGTATACGTGCCTCTATGGTATCCACACGAACACTCTTTGGAAAAAGGTTGTGCTAGCAACACCACAAAAGATGTTAGGCCAAGAGAAGATTTCGGCCAAGGGAAGAAGAGGGAAAACACAAAGGCAATTTTCAACCAACAACATCATGATCCAAGGCCCCCTTTTTATATTCATTCCATGAATATGAAAGGTTCCATCCAACCCTTGGTTTTCCCTCTTCAATGCATGATTAATCCACATTAATCATGCATGAAAAGAGGTTTCATCCAACTCTTGGTTTCCCTCTTCAATGCATGATTAATCCACATTAATCATGCATGATGAATTTATACCATCCAAATTGATTTGAGTCCTCCATTTATCCAACTTTTGATTTTCCCTCTTCAATGCATGATTAATCCACATTAATCATGCATGATGAATTTATTCCTTCCAAATTGATCTGAGTCTAACTCAAGTCAAATCAATTTGAGTCGAACTCAAACTCGGTCATTTAATTTGAGTCCAACTCAATTCCAATCCTTTCAATGAATCCTATTCAATGCCTAATGGTTTATTTAGTCAAACTAAAATGAATGTCATCTCCAAAATAACATGTTTTTTGTGTGTGACCCTATAGATTTTTATAACGTTGGCAATGTCTCTAAACCACTTTAGACACATAAGCAATGAGCGGCATCTAGCAATGCATAACTGCTACCCAAGTTATGAAAATGTCAAGATCCGACAAAACCTTTCTGTGACTATTATCTTGTATGATGGTGTCCTTCTATCCTGATATCTTAGATCGATCAATGAGGCATAGATCGTGTCATCCCCTTATCGATCTTTATGTTTCTTGATCCCCAAGTAGACTGACTCAAACAAATGAGCTCAATATCTCATATTGACTCATTTGAGCATGGTCATGCATTTCGTGGTCATACTCTATCAAGAGGCCAAAAATATCACTCTCGTCATATGGGAGGGATAAATCTCATCTATATCGCTCACATCCCTCCGCATAATTTGTTACATACCCAGTGATCGCGTTTATAGTCCACCCTATTACGGGTGACGTTTGTCGATACCAAAGTACATAGTTCCATATGTAGGGAACCGTAGTGATTTCAGGTCTAAGGACTATTCATACTAATAGTCACATGAGAAAGTTTATGACAAACATATAACAATCCATGAAACTTTCTCATGGCGGATCAATTCAGTACATATATTCTCCAATATATATACTCATGTGTCAATGTGATATCACATATCCATGACTTGTGAGATCAAATCATCTATTGACCTACAGGCTAGTCTCAATGTATTAATATATCCCTTTGTCTATTAATGCAATACTTGACTAGGAATGTTTAAGAATAGCGTTCTCTATAGTTTCACATAATCAATTCTACCAATTGATATACTGTAGATTAGAACCTACTATTCAAGGGCATTATTATATTTATTTGGCTGGCACACGCATAAAGTAAATATAATAATCAATCTTTGTCTGTTATTAATGAAATATGATACATATGATCCCTAATCAATCATCTCATAATTGGCACTGAGGGCTGACACTAACAATCTCCCACTAGCACTAGTGTCAATCACTGCAATCTCTAAGACCCAGTGACCTAGTATGACCATCATGCTTCCTCTGTGCCAAAGCCTTGATCAAGGGATCCGCAATGTTAGCATCAGTACCTTCTCTGCATATCCGTACATCTTCTCTATCGATGATCTCTCGAATGAGGTGATACCACCGTAGTATATGTTTGGAACGCTGGTGAGAACGAGGTTCCTTAGCCTGTGCTTTAGCCCCATTGTTGTCAAAATAAAGCTCTATAGGGCTCACGATACTAGGAACTACACCAAGCTCAAAAACAAACTTCCTAATTCAAACAGCCTCCTTTGCCATATCAGAAGCAGCAATATACTCGGCCTCTGTAGTAGAATCCGCGACTATGTCTTGCTTTGAACTCTTTCAGCTCACAGCACCACCATTTAAACAAAAGACATACCCTGACTGCGATCTGTAATCGTCTTTGTCCGTTTGGAAGCTAGCATCGCTGTAACCCTTTACAACGAGCTCTTCATTGCCTCCAAATATCAAGAAATATTCTTTAGTTCTTCTCAAGTACTTAAAAATATTCTTGACAGCTATCCAGTGACTGTCATCTGGATCTGACTGGTACCTACTCGTCATGCTTAAAACATACGAGACATCAGGACGAGTGCATAGCATGGAGTACATAATAGATCCTATAGCAGATGCGTAAGAAATCTGATCCATGCGTTCCCTTTCTTCCTTAGAAGAAGGGCATTGAGCCTTCGAAAGGTCACACCATATGACATTGACAGAAATCCTTTCTTGAAATTCTGCATGACAAAACGTTTAAGCACCTTGTCAATATATGCACTCTGACTTAGGCCAAGCAATCTCTTAGATATATCTGTATAGATCTTAATGCCTAAAATGTAGGTTGTTTCACCCAAGTCCTTCATTGAGAAACAATTCCCAAGTCAAGTCTTCATAGACTGCAGCGTAGGGATGTCGTTTTCCATGAGAAGTATGTCATCAATATACAAGATGAGAAAGATAACTATGCTCTCACTAACCCTCTTGTAGACATAGGGTTCATCTTCATTCTTGATGAAACCAAACTGTTTGATTGCATCATCGAATCGAAGATTTCAGCTTCTAGATGCTTGCTTTAAACCATAAATAGACCTTTGCAGCTTGCATACTTTGCCAGCATGCTTTGGATATATAAAACCCTCAGGTTGTGTCATGTACACGTCCTCGAGGAGGTTTTCATTCAGAAACGCAGTTTTGACATTCATTTGTCAGATCTCATAATCGTAGTAAGCTGCAATAGCAAGCATGATCCGAATAGACTTAATCATCGCAATTGGTAAAAAAGTTTCATCACAGTCAATACCATGAATCTGTTTGAAACCTTTAGCTACGAATCACCCTTTATAGGTATGCATAAGACCATCCATGTCAGTCTTTCTCTTAAAGACCCACTTACACCCAATGAGTTTGACCCCTTCAGGTGGATCAACCAAAGTCCATACTTGGTTAATGTACATGGATTCCATTTCCGATCTCATGGCCTCTAGCCATTTCTCAGAATCTAGGCTCATCACGACTTCCTGATAGGATGTAGGCTCGTTCAACTCAACAAGCATAACGTCATCATCATCAGACAAGATAAATGAATATCTCGCCGACGACGATCCTATCGACCGCAAGAGGTCGTCTACTAACAGTGTCATTGCTCCACAACTTCAGGCAACAATCTCATCATCCACAACACTTTGTGGTGCCTGTTCAATTTCCATCTCAATGCTATTTTTATCTTGAATTTCTTCAAGATGTATTTTACTCTCACTAGTTCTTCTAGAGTTAAACTCTCTTTCTAGAAATACTCCATTTCTAGCGACAAACACTTTGCCTTGTGTGGGATTGTAGAAGTAATAACCTTTGTTTCCTTAGGATATCCTACAAAGTAGCACTTGTCTGATTTGGGGTCTAGTTTGTCGGAGACTTGAAGTCGAACATAAGCCTCACATCCCCAAATCTTCATAAAAGACATCTTGGACCTCTTCCCAGTCCATATCGTATATGGTGTCTTTATGACTGCCTTAGATGGGACGCGGTTAAGTGTGAAAGCAGTCGTCTCTAAAGCATATCCCCAGAAGAAAGAAGGAAGATTTGTGTGGCTCACCATGGATCGTACCATATCTAATAATGTACGATTTTTCCTTTCTGATACATCATTCCACTGTGGTGTTCCAAGTGGAGTGAGTTGAGATATAATCCCAAACTCAATGAGATAATCATGAAAAGCTTGGCTAAGGTATTCCCCATCTCGATCTGATCGAAGCACTTTTATACTCTTACCAAGTTGGTTTTGTACTTAATTTTTGAATTCTTTGAACTTTTCAAATGACTCATATTTGTGTCTCATAAGATACACATCCATATCTACTGAAATCATCGGTAAAAGTAATGAAGTACTGATAGCCTCCTCTAGCTGCTACATTGAAAGGCTCACATACATCAGTATGTATGAGTTCTAACAAATCAGTAGCTCGTTCGTCATGTCCACTAAATGGAGTCTTGGTCATCTTGCCTAGAAGACAAGATTTGCATATCTCATATGATTCAAAATCAAATGAGTCCAGTAATCCATCCTTATAGAGCTGAGATATGCGACTCTCATTTACATGACTCGGGCGACAATGTCAGAGATATGTTTGGTTCAGATCATTAGATTTGAAATGTTTGGTATTTATGTTATAGACTGGGGTTTCAAGATCTAGATGATAGAGACCATTCACAAGATGTGCACTACAAAAACACATATCATTTAAATAAACGAAACAACATTTGTCCTTTATTACAAATGAGAAACCTTTCTTGTCTAAACAAGAAACGGAGATAATATTTTTCGTCAAGACAGACACATAACAACAGTCCTCTAGTTCTAAGATAAGCCCAGTGGACAAAGATAAGGAATATGTCCCTACAGCGATGGCGGCAACCTTTGCTCCATTGCCTACCCGTAGGTTCACTTCGCCCTTCGTCAATGATCTAGTCTTTCGAAGGCCCTGCACATTGGTACAAATGTGAAAAGCACAGCCGGTATTTAATACCCAAGAAGATGAGATTGATAAATTGACTTCTATAGCATGTATATCTGAGGCAAAAGTCTCACTTCTCTTCATTTTCACCTCTTCCAGGTATAGCTTGCAGTTCCTCTTCCAATGCCCGGTCTCACTGCAGTGGAAGCATTCTCCTTCCTTAGACACCCCTCCTTTAGGTTTCAATGCATTTGCTTTGCCTTTGCCTTTGGCTTGAGTCTTACCCTTACCTTTAGACTTCTGCTTGCCTTTGCCTTTGTTCACCATCAAAATGGTATCAAGCTTTGTCTTCTTAAGGTTGAGTTCAGCAGTTCGTAACATGCTCAATAACTCAGATAAAAGCTTGTAAATTTCATTCATGTTATAGTTCATGACAAATTGATTGTAGCCTTCTGGCAGTGACTGCAGAACAAGATCAGTGGCCAGCTCTTGGCCCAATGGAAATCCCAATCTCTGTAGGTTCTCAACGTACCCAATCATCTTGAGTACATGAGTGCTTATGGGAGTTTCTTCTTGCATTTTGCATTGAAATAAGGCCTTTGATACTTCGTATCTCTCGTGTCTTGTTTGTCCTTGATATAGTTGTTTCAAATGTTCAACCATACTATAGGCATCCATGTTCTCATGTTGCTTCTGAAGCTCAGAGGTCATGGTGGCAAGCACAAGGCATGATACATCCAATGCGTCGTCTTGATGCTTCTTATAAGCATCCTTGTCAGCACGAGTGGCCGTAGGGACGGGTGGTTCAGAAGTGGACTCTAGACGATTTCGTTCTTCGCTGAGGACTATCTCAAGTTCTGCATACCGATCCGGGAAGTTAGCTCCAGTGAGCTTGTCCTTATCAAGGACAGATCGCAGAAAGAGTGTGTTCGACATATTTGATGTCATGGTGATCTACAATACAGAAATACAAAAATGTATCATATTTTAATCATTTAATTAGACCTTTAACTAAATGATTCTCCCACTGGTCACAAAGTGGGACAAGATCCATATTATACCGCATCTTGAGTTAGCTTTAGCTAATCGCTCAAGACTCGTATAAGTTAGGTAAGTAACTTGTACCAATTACATTTAATGTAACTCTTGTATATTATGAACAACATTATTTGTTCATTGTGCCCATCGCATGAGATATCCTTCTAAATTACCATTCATCTTGAGTTAGCTTTGGCTAATCGCTCAATATTTGTATAATATAGGTAGATGTCTCATATGAGCTATGCCTCTAAGTTCATCAATCTAATTGAGAGAGCTTAGTTAAGTCAAACCTAAAGTTTAATAGGCGGACATCACAATTGTCCTGTCGTACTTTACCGAGATAAATCGAGTCACTTTGCTTTAGCAAATGCACTACGATTGAACAATGTAATAGTAAGTATTAAACTTTGGTAGACATATAATAAGTGACCTTAATTTTGTGACAACTAACTACGCATGCATCACATACAAACATCACATGCATCACATATAACCATAGCATATACCAACATATAAGCATAAATGTGGCATGGTTATGGCCCGAATCTACGATCTCCTCAAACCAATGAGAAGAGCGATGGGTCAACCTAAGGATGGCATCTTCTCCAAGTGCATCCTTTGGTTGTTATGTGTCGTCGGCATCCTTCTTGTAATTTCATCCTCCAATAGACTTTCCACTCATCATTTTGTACATTACAAAATAAGAATACTCAAGTTACATTCGAGTCTAGATCTATTTTACACTTGGATAAATAGGGAGGCACGATTCGCAGACCGTATTATGAATTACAATATGCACACACAACACAACCACAATCACATTAGGGTTACGGGTCATCACCATGCACCATGGCATACATCGTTCACATAGATTTATGACATAGAGATTTTATTATGGTGCTACGCACGACTTATAAGTCGTTACGACACGGCGATCCTGCTAGTTCATCATAATGAACCCAAGACCCTTTCTTGCCACTGTAGCAATTTTAGATGATAGATCCGAACGGCAAACATACTGTTCGATCAACAAATATGTCATGCATATCTTGTTGCACAAAATCACCTAAACAATCGTGCATGCACCATAATAAACCTCGTATACTAAATTTTATATCACATATAAAATGACCTATGACGATCTTTATGTATGATCTTTCGCAAGTGGCTCTGATACCACTATTGGGAATCCTATGCGATAAATAAAAAAATCGCAGCGGAAAAAGAATCCCTTGAGCGATCCATGCGAAAGAAAACTCATACTAAAGAATAGATCTATAAAGTCCTATCCTATAGAATATACCTTTGATGCGTGCCCTTTGTTTATCCCGCTTGTCCACGGTCCGTCGGATCTCTTGCACGTTCAAGTGTATGTGCCTCTATGGTATCCACACGAACACTCTTTGAAAAAAGGTTGTGCTAGCAACACCACAAAAGATGCTAGGCCAAGAGAAGATTTCGGCCAAGGGAAGAAGAGGGAAAAAACAAAGGCAATTTTCAACCAACAACATCATGATCCAAGGCCCCCTTTTTATATTCATCCCATGAATATGAAAGGTTTCATCCAACCCTTGGTTTTCCCTCTTCAATGCATGATTAATCCACATTAATCATGCATGAAAAGAAGTTTCATCCAACTCTTGGTTTTCCCTCTTCAATGCATGATTAATCCACATTAATCATGCATAATGAATTTATACCATCCAAATTGATTTGAGTCCAACTCAAGTCAAATCAATTTGAGTCCATTCATCCAACTTTTGATTTTCCTTCTTCAATGCATGATTAATCCACATTAATTATGCATGATGAATTTATTCCATCCAAATTGATTTGAGTCTAACTCAAGTCAAATCAATTTGAGCCCAACTCAAACTCGGCCATTTAATTTGAGTCTAACTCAATTTCAATCCTTTCAATGAATCTAATTCAATGCCTAATTGTTTATTTAGTCAAATTAAAATGAATGTCATCTCCAAAATAACATGTTCTTTATGTGTGACTCTATTATTGTATGAGATAATATGTAGGATAATCATAAGTATTTATTAGTTAATGATGAGACCTAGAATAGATTCAAAATCCCTTTATACAAATTAGGGCTAACCTCTTTCATTAATATGATGAGAACCAAAGTTCATTATCAAGTTTAGGTTGTTGGACTCTCTCCAAGCCTAGCTTAACAATGAATATATTCAAACTATTTGAGACTCGATTTTCGATTTAAATAGTCATACCAAAGTCCAAGTTTCTAGTTTGGATTATTGGACTCTCTCCAAGTCTGACTAGAAAATTAGATATATTTGAACCATTTAAATTCGATCTCATGATTAATGAAACAGTCATAACTTGAAGTATTAATTTGTTGGACTCTCTCCAGGATTAATGTGGATAAAGGTGAAATTAAGTGATATACATTGAATGTATATATATGTTAATAAGTTAACAACCTAATGTTTTATACAAAGATTCAATTAGTTGATAATATAATGTGATAATTATATATATGATATATAATTAGCACTATTGATACCTACCGTTATAACTAAGAATGGTTTGTTGGACTCTCTCTGAGATTGTTTTTAGCTACAATGGATATCAACCCACACTAGAAGAAAAACTACCAACTCTCAAAATCAAAATAAGAGCTCTTGAATTTGACAAAATAGGAGTTTTTGCCAATGTAAATTGTTTGCATTTACAAATAAATTCATCTCTCTAATACATTTTATTTGTATGTCTAGGATAATCTGGTTAGAATAACATGCCTACCTCAATTAATTTAAGGTCAATTTTCGAAGCCAATAAACTGACTGACCCAAACTTCTTGGACTGGCTTCGCAACTTGAGAATTGTTCTCAAGATTGAGAAGCTAGCTTATGTTTTTGAAGATGGTCTTCCCCAATGTCCTACAGACGATGCTTCTAGTGACCAAAAGTTAGCCTACCAAAAACATATTATTGACCCTGACATAGCAAGCTGCATTATGTTAGCTTTGATGTCCCCTGAGTTGCAAAAGCAACATTAGCATATGAATGCTTATACAATTGTCTTTCATCTTCGTGAACTATTCGACGAGCAAGCTAGATCTGAAAGGTTCGAGATCACTAAGCTTCTCTTTCACTCGAAGATGCAGGAGGGTTCATCTGCGGTGCAATATGCACTGAAGATGAATGACTATATTAAGCGGTTGACATCATTAAGTATTGATTTAATTCTGCATAGTTTGACTAATAGCTATTCATAATTTATGAAGAACTATTAGATGAACAAAATTGAGTCCACTATACTCGAACTGATAAACATGCTCAAAACAATGAAGTCATCTATTAAGAAGAAACAGAATGTGATGCTGATTGTGTCCTCAAAGGAAGGTTCTAAAAGAAAGTCAACTACTAAAGCCAAAGAGAAGAAAAAGACTAAGAAGGAAGAACTAATCCCGAAAGGTACTTGCCATCATTGTAGCAAAGAGGGATACTAGAAGAGAAATTGAAAGCATTATCTAGAGTCCCTAAAGAAGAAAAGACATCTGATGTCAAATCTACTTTAGGTATTATTGTAATTGAATATCATACTGTGTCTTCTAACACTTGGATATTGGATACCGAGTGTGTTTCACATATATGTAATGACATGTGAGGGTTAAAGAACAACAGGCGGCTAGCTAAGAAGCAGATTTAAGAGTTGGCAACGGAGCAAAAGTTGTTGTAGCTATAGGGACTTATTTCTTACAACTTCCTAATGAACTAGTCATGGAATTGGATAATTGTTATTGTGCTCCTGTATTGATAAAGAATATTGTTTCTATTTTGTGTTTGAATAAAAAATATTTCCATTTAACTTTTAATAGCAATGGTTGTTATATAATGTTGAAGGGTGTTCTTTATACAACTGAAATTTCAAATAATGGAATCTACTCATTAGATTTATCCAATGAAGTATTCAATATCGAAAATAATAACAAACGTGTTAAATTAGATAATCAATTAACCTTTTATTTGTGGTATTGTTGTCTTAGCCATATAAGGATCGTATGTCTAAAATGCACAAGTTGGGCATTTTAGAATCTTTTGAATCCGATTCATTAGATATACATGCTTCATGCTTGAAAGACAAAATGATAAAGTTATCTTTTAAAGGAAAAAGTGATCGAGTAGTTGATGTTTTGGATCTAATACATATTGATGTATATGGATCAATATCAACTCGATCACGAGGAGGTTATAGTTGTTTCATTACCTTTTTCAATGATTGTTCACGATACAGGTATATGTAGATACAAATATAAAGTCTTTGAAAGTTCAAAGAATTCAAAAATAAAATAAAGAAACAACTTGGGAAAAATATTAAATTACTTCGATCAGATCGAGGTGGAGAATACTTAAGTCAAGAGTTTTAAAATTATTTAAGGGACAATGAAATATTATTTCAAAGAACTCTACCTTACACGCCACAACACAATGGTGTGGCTGAAAGGCAAAACCAAATCTTGTTAGACATGGTTAGATCGATGATGCAATCTGCAAATCTTCCTAAGTCTTTTTAAGGTTACGCACTCGAGACCACTGTTTACTTGCTAAACAAAGTCCCGACTAAGACAATCTCTATTACTCCATATAAAATATAGAATGGTAGGAAACCTCATCTTTCTTATTTGAAGACATGGGATTGTCCTACTTATGTGAAGAGGACAATATCGGATAAGCTAGAGGCCAAGTCTGATGAGTGTCTATTTATTGGTTACCCTAAGGAAACAAGGGATTATCTAGAGAAGAAGTTTCTCTTACAAGAAAACAATAAGAGTGAAGTTAACTAAATATTATTCAAGAGATTCAAATAGACACTGATTAGATACCTAGTAAAGAACCAGTCCATTACTCATACTGATGAAGTAATAACCGAACCTTTAGAGACACATCATCTTCGTAGATCTGGTAGGATACATCATGTTCCTTAGAGATATGGATTTCTCGTAAATGAATTGAATGACGTATTACTCATAGAGGATAATGAGCCTACTAGTTATGAGAAAGTTCTGAAAAGTTCAAACAGAGAAAAGTGTCTTATAGTCATGAAGTCGGAAATGAATTTCATATACGAAAACCAAGTTTGGAACTTGATGGACCCACCCGAAGACCTAATGCATATAGAGTGTAAGTGAGTTTTCAAGAAGAAAATCGACATGGATGATAATGTAATTACCTATAAAGCTATATTAGTAGCGAAAGGATATCATCAAAGATAAGGTGTTGACTATGATGAAACCTTTTCACCAGTAGCTATGCTTAAATTCATTCGGATACTTCTGGTCATAGCAGCACATTATGACTATTGAAATATGAAATATGGATGTGAAAACAACTTTTCTGAATGGAATCTGTCAGAAAATGTATATATGATACAACCTGAAGGTTTCATATCCGTCGACAAGAATAAAGTGTGTCAGCTTCAGAGATCTATTTATGAATTGAAGCAAGCATTCAGGAGTTGGAATATTCATTTTGATGAGGCAATCAAATAGTTTGATTTCTCACAAAATCCAGATGAACTCTGTGTGTACAAAAGAATTAGTATAAGTGCAATCATATTCCTAGTGCTAATATATAGATGGCATATTGCTTATAAGAAACGATATTCCTATCTTACCAACAGTTAAAGGTTTGTTATCTAAAACATTCTCCATGAAAGACATAAGAGAGCAACCTATATCTTGGGAATAAAGATCTATAGAGATAGATCAAATCGGTTGCTTAGTCTTTCATAGTCTACATACATATTGTTAATGAGATAAATCCTGTATGTATCAGCTATAGAATCGATCATGTATGCTAAGTTGTGTACGAGACCTGATGTATCGTACGCTTTTAGTAGTATGAGCAGAAACCAGTCGGATCTTAGTATGGATCATTGGGTGATTATCAAGAGAATCCTTAAGTATTTACGAAGAACTAAAGATTTGTTCTTGTATATGGAGGAAGTGATATGGTGATACGCAGGTATACTGATGTCAGCTTCCAGACGAATAAGGATGATTCCAAATCCTAATCTAGATACATATTTACCTTGAATAAAGGTGCAGTCAGTTGGTAAAGTTCCAAACAAGAGACCGTTGTTGATTCTACCATAAAGGCGAGTACATTACGATTTCAGAAGAAGCAAAGGAAGCAGTTTGGATCAAGAAGATTATTTTTGAACTTTGAGTTGTTTCAAGCATTGTTGAAGCATTACCGGTGTACTGCAACAACAATGGCGTCATTGCACAGGCGAAGGAATCCCGGTCTCATCAGCGATCCAAGCACATACTTCATCACTTTCATTTGATTAGGGAGATCATAGGTAGAAAACATGTACAAATAAAGAAAATTTCCACTGATAGGAATCTAACAGATCCCTTAATTAAGCCTTTTTCTCCACATAAATTTGAGAAGCATATAGAAGCCTATGATATTAGATACCAAGGTGATCGATTATAGGCCAAGTAGGAGTATATTGTAATATAGAAATATTCTAAGGCAATCGTCTTAGAGTTTATCAATAAAATTACTATTTGAGTATACATTCTCTGTATATTTGATCGGATCTTAAACTCATTTACTGAAATCCACAATACGATACGTAGCATGAGAGATTATAATTGGATCATAATTAGTATCTCATCATGTGTAATTATGTAAGTATTGAAATTAATCTTAGTCAATGAATTAATGAGATTGGACATCATCAATTCTATGAAACTAGCACATGTTATGCTCCTTGGTTTATACAAACATTCGGTACTCACTGAATGGAAACATAAGGATATTGAAATTGAACATGTGGATGCTAATCAAGGGTAACTAGTTCATTTGAGTGACCTGCTATGAAACTTCATATGGTTTTATATGTCGATAAAGTTTCATTGCAGCTCAAGTGCAAGCTTTCTTAGACCTGAGGTATTCAAATCATCTTAGTCATGATGACTTATACTTTTTGACTTCTTCGCAACCATCTCCATAGGAGGTGTCACTCTGGATTGATTGGGTATAAGTTAAAGTGATCGACGATGTTTGAATAGCCCATAGAGAATTCACCACTCCTGTAAAAGAGATGTATACCATAGGTTTCTTGTCTGAATTGTTACTTAGAAGTCGTTAACCAAAGCACGCATGTCAAGAAGATAGTCTTTTTAGACACACGTTTGGAATAACTTGAATCCACATGACAAGAAACAAACTTGGGCTAAGTGTGACGTAGTCAGTCTAGTAGGGACGAACACAATAGATCATGTCCTGAACCAAGTGGGTATATGAAGAGTAAAAGGAACAAAGACATAATTAACTTTAACTGCTAAAGAGTTCAGAATCGTTCTGAAGTCAACGTTATCTTTTCGATCAATTGGGAGTCATGATGTACTGCTAGATACTACTCATGATCTTATACATAACTAATGGTTAGCTGGAACAACAAAACAATCTAGGCATTAAAATTGTTCTTGTAAACAATCTTTCTTCAACAAATGACATTTCTATCATTCATGAAACCCCAAATCTTACACTAGTTAAATTTTTAGGGATTAAACTGTAGATTTTTTAAAATTATTGACTAATTTGCAAAATGTCATTAAAACGTAATCTCCTCCCCCACTCCATGCATGCACACACACCATTGTTTTTATTTTCTTACTGTTTTATTTTTTTTCTTTCCCACTTCTCTACAAATGTCGTTGCCTCTTTCCCTCTTCATCGTCACCAAATAGAGATCACCACTATCACTGCTACATTGCTAGCGTCAACCAGCAACCATTGTCACCCTATGCTAGCTTATTTTGTCTAATTATTTTTTACTTTTCCCTTCCCCTCTATGCTGCAAGCACCGTCAAGTCTCTTTCCCTCTTTATTATCACTGGGTAGAGGTCGCACAATCACCACTGCACTACCGCAGGCAACCAACAATCGTCATCATCCTCTAATGGCAACTTTTCGAGTTCTAAAAAGGTGGAGTATAATCCTTAGGTGAGTTTTGATTAATTGCTAACTTGGTGCAGTGTGTATTTATTTTCAGAAGATAATATACAATAATTGATGGGCAAATTGGTTGGCCCTTGCGTTTAGGTGATTGGAAAAAATTGAACTCGTTTTTGTCGTTTTTCTTTCTTAATGTTTGGGCATAAGGTAACTTTCTTATTATAGTTTTTGTTTGATATTCTAAAGCCCGTCAATGTTTATTTTAATGTATTTTTTATAAAGCGAGTTGTAGATGATTACAAGGGGTATCATGCAGTTGCACAAGTGTGAAATGGATTTCTTTCTTTGAGATTGATTTTTTCTGGTTGTTTCATTATATTTAGCTTTTGCATCATTTAATTTATGAATGTAGACCATATAATTATGTAGTTATCGAGATAAAATTATTGTTTGTCATTTTATATTCATAGTTGAACTCTATTTTGTTTGTTTCTCTTTTGAGAATCATAATAAATTAAATTACATAATTAATTATGTTAAATAATAAGGTAATATATAAATTATACTATAAAGTTTCGGCTCCGCACTCTAAAAGGGGTTGCATTAATTCTGATATTAAAATAACATCATAAATGTAATATTTATATTTAGAGATTCGGCTCTGTTCTCTTAAAGAGATTGCATTGTTATTGATATTAAATTGACGTGGTACTAAATGTAGTGCCTATATTATAAAGCTTCTGCTCCACACTCAGAAGGAATTGTATGACTTCTTATGCTAAAATAAATACATAAATTACTTATTTTATAAAGCATTGGCTCCACACTCAAAAGGATCTTTGGGTCTTTTTGCATGTGTATAGACTTCGATCATTGTATATGAGATTATTTTCTCACTGAGTGGATTGCGAGTCATCCACCCTTTCTTTTGTGAGGTGCATCTCTAGGTGACTTATAGGTTGGTCACCTTTTATATATCAATATGACGTATTTCATACTTGGTGATTATAGGTCATTCACCCATATATATACAATATATCTCTACCAACTGAATTGTGAATTATTCACCCTATATATTTATATATGTTTATGATACATTTCATTTTAGATGAATTGTGGATCATTCATCTCTATATATGATGCAACCATTACCAGGCTAATTGCCGGTCATCCACACTTATATAATATGTACATATGTGGATTTCTTTATAAATTAAATTAAGGATACTTATAAGAGAATAAATGAGAAAATATGAGAAATGATGAATTCGTCTAAAATATATTTAAGAGAAATTTATAATAAGAGATTAATGTTGTTAAACTGACTAAAAATAATAACCTTAACTAATTACCTGACTACTTACTACTTACTGTTCATTGGATTCTGTTTTGAAATATGCTATTTATATCATACACCTCTCTATTAACCACCTTATATTTTTATGCTCACATTCCAAAGCTTTTGACCTCCAGGTTATTGGTTGAGTTTTGTGCATAGTAGTGATTGAGTTTTTTCAGAGGTATGCATTTAGTTTGGTTAGCTCTTATTGATTTTTGCTCCGATATTATTGCAGTTCACGTATGGCAAGTGAGACTAGCTTCACGGTAAGCTAGCTCATGTAAGGCATGATAACAAAACAGTGGAACAACTTGAATGTCATTTCGATAAAAAGAGAGGATGATGTTTGCATTTCGATGGTAATCAAAGGACATGGAAATTATAATGTAAAGGATGAAATTGCTAACATTATAAGTAAAGAAGTATGACTCGTGACAGTCAAATATGAGAGGGAAGAGGCTTGAATTTAATATATCCTTTAATTTGGAAGTTGAATTAATACTTAAATTAATTGGCATAAGTTGAATAAGCATGCCTTAGAAAGAACGATGAAATGAATATTTATAGAAAAGTAATTATAAGATTACTTGGATTAATAAATGCATCGATATGTTACATTTTTAGCCTAGGTGATCAATTAATGTATTCATTATAATAACAATAATTCAATACAACTTTTCTGTGGCATGTCTCCCATATCACTTATGTAAAAAATTATAATATAATGGCAAACAAAATATAAGAAAATCAACTATTTAAGCTAACACATTTAAAACACATGAATAACATCAAAAAGGTACATAACAACAAAAGTCTTAATTGATTTAATTTGGCTATGATACCAAATTAATGTAACAAAATGATGGATCAAAATTCATACAAAATCTTGTATCACTTGATGTAGTAGAGGGATATAATAACTTCACAAAAAATAAACAATTTAATTAAAAAATAATAAAGAGATTTTATTATGCAAAGATGTTCTATCATATGGGTTGAGGTCCATTCAAGGACTTCATGAAACTTGAAATGAATCAAATTACAAGGTACAATAGAAAACTAATTAAATTAAACTTCTACTAAGATTATCCTATACTCCTAATAAAACAGCTGCTAATTTAAAGTCACTATAAATAACTTCTGCTTCCAAAGAAGATCTATCAAAATATACTTCTACAAAATTTAAACTTTCAAAATTAAATTCTAAATTGCATTACATAGATAGTCATTTGTGATAATCAACAACCATCATTACATCTATCTTTGGCTAGTTGCAACAACCAATTAACACAATTTGTCAACAAAGTATTTGAGAGGTTGCAAAATTGAGTATACTTGTACCGAGCTACAGCTCTATAATATCATTAACCTAAAACTGTGGGGAAAGTAATTCTAATAGTGTAAAAATACAAGCATATCCTGTAAATTTCCACAATATAATTATTTATCACATTTATATAATTACTAAATGCTGCTCTGTTTTATAGATCCACCACAATAATGTTTATTAATTATATTTTTCTAAGTTAATAAAATAAAAAACAGAAGTTTTTTTCACATTTTTCCATTACTTTCCTTATAGCATAAATATTTATACATGATCACATACATGAAAATGAAATTGATTTTTCGAAACATTTATCCCTTATTCTACATATCCTTTCCTAAAATTTCAAGGTATAGCTTATCAACTTGATTCCTCTATAATTAGAACAACATTACATTATTTTTATTCCTATCGGTTTATATTTGAAATATTTTTCTACATTGATGTGCATCTTAATTTGCAAACTTTTGTAATTTGGTTAACAAATATATACATATGATCTACATACTCTAGTAGGAATATCATAGTCAAAAAATATATACCTTGATCTCCCAAACTCAAAAAGGAATGTCATACAAATTGATTTCTTCACCTACTTACATTTTCTTTAAAGCATTTTTAAGCTCATTTGAGCTTAGTATAATGGACAAATATAAAAGTCTCAAACTAAACATATTTTTTAGCCTCCAAAATGGAACACAAATATTGAAACCGCAAATATTTAAAAAAAAAAAACTGAAAGCCATAAAAGAGATCAAATGGTAATGCTCTGCCTTTTAAGTTGTATGCTTCTTTTTGCAATTAGTTCTTTATAAAATGATTCCAAAAGTAAGATACTTGATTTTAAAGTTACGATAATGAGATTTTCCAGATACTTGAATTTGCTAATATTTCATATCTTCAGGATCTCCAATCAATCATTGCTTCTTAGACCTAAACAAATGTAAATAAAAGGCACAAGAAAATAAGTATGAATTAAAAGAGTAGTTAAAAAGAATTTCCCAAATATTGATAGGCAAATGTGATAGTGCTTTAAATTATATCCAATATAATCCATCCAATAACAGGAAAGTGTATAAGGAAAAGATGTATAAAACTTAAACATGGACTAGAGAGTTCAAAGCACCTGATTTTGATAACTAGAAATAAATGAATTTGAGCTTTGGACTGCTCTTGCACTCTGAAGACACAACTGTGAGAATGCTGCTTTAAGATCTCGACAATCACAGAGTTCTGATTTAGATGCCTGAGTTCTATTCTGTATAAGAAAATGCAATAACTTAGTTTTACAATAGCTCTACTGCATTGAAAGGTAGAATCTTTTACCCAAGTGGAAAAAGAAGGAAAGAGTTCCCACATGCAGTTGGTCCAACTTAGCATGTTTTATCTGCAGTTTTGACTGCTCAAGTAAATATTTGTCCCGTAAAACTAGCGCTTCATTTACTCTGAAAATAAAATTAATATAAGCTGAATATCGAAATCTATCAATGTTGAAAATACCATCTTCAAACAGCTAGAAAATATTACCTTTGTTTGTGCAAGTCACCCAAATCATTATTATCCCTCTGCAATAACAAAATAATGTTAAGGATTCATTTCGTTGTGGAAAGGGCTATTACATCTTTAAATGATTATTTGCCAAAATGAAACAACAACAACGACAATCAAGCCTTATCCCACTAGATGAGGTCGGCTATATGGATCCTTCTACGCCATTGGACTCTATCTCCTACTATATCATCATCTATACTTAAATAATTTTTATCCTGTTTTATTGTTGCTAACCAAGTCTTTTTTAGTCTTCCTCTTCCTCGTTTGATGTATATATTTGTAATCGTTTCACATCGCCTAACTGGAGCATTTATTAATCGTCTAAGTACATGTTCGTACCACCTTAAACGTGTCTCTCGAAGCTTTTCTTCAATAGATTTTTTCTCTAATGCTCTCATTTCTTATTTTGTCCATCCTCATATGTCTGCACATCCATCTTAACATCTTCATCTCTGTAACCATCATCTTTTGCTCATGTGCTCGAGTCGTAGCCCAACATTCAACGTCATATAACATAGCAGATCTAATCGTCGTTTTGTAGAACTTTCCTTTAAGTTTTAGAGGTACTTTACGATCACATAAAATATCTGACATTTTTCTCCATTTCAATAATCCTATTTGTATTCTATGTAAGACATCTCTCTCAATCCCTCCATTACCTTGCAAAAATAATCATAAATATTTAAAATTTTCAGTTTCAAACAACTAGTCATCTCATATCTTAACATTTGTCTTATTATGTCTAATATTACTAAACTTAAATTTCATATATTCTGTTTTTACTCTACCAAGTCTAAAATCTTTCACTTCTAATATTTCCTGCCAAGATTCTAGTTTAACATTTACTCCTTGTGTCTCATCTACCAAACAATATCATCCACAAACAACATACACAACGGTACTGTATCTTGAATGTGTCGAGTGAGTTCGTCCACGATTAGTGTAAAAAGATAGAGACTTAAAGCTAATCCTGTATGTAACCTTATCTTTATTGGAAATATTTCAGTAAATCCACCTGAAGTCTTCACTCTAGTCGTTACTTTTTCATACATATCCTTAATTAGTTCAATATATGTTACACTAACACCTCTTTTTTTAAAATTCTCCATATAATTTCTCTTGGAACTCTATCATAAGTTTTTTCTAAGTCAATGAATATCATGTGTCGATCGTGCTTCTACTCCCGATACTTTTCAATTAGTTGCCTAAGAAGATGTATAACTTCTATTGTCGACCTTTCTGGATTGAATCCAAATTGATTTTCGAGAACCGTGGTCTCCTTCCTTAATCTTTTTTCTATTACTCTTTCCTAAAGTTTCATAGCATGACTCATTAGTTTAATACCCCTATAGTTTGCACAAGTTTGTATATCTCCCTTATTCTTATATAAGAGAATTAGGATACTTATCCTCCATTTATTAAGCATTTTTTTTGTTTTCAATATCATATTAAATAATTTTGTAAGACATTCAATATCTTATTTTCCTAAGCACTTCCATACCTCTATCGGAATATTATCTGGTCCAATGGTTTTTTCATTTTGCATTCCATTTAAAGCTTGTTCTATTTATGAAATTTAAATTCTATGATAAAAATTTAAATTTCTATACTTATTTGACCTACTTAAATTACCTAAATTAAGTTGGTCATTTAAATCTTCATTAAAAAGTTGATGAAAATATTTCTTCCACCGCTCTTTTATTTCTTCATCATTTACTAGTACTCTATTGCATTCATTTTTAATACATCTTATTTGATTAAGATCTTTTGTTTTCCTCTCTCTCACTTTGGCTATTTTATAAATATTTTTTTCCCCTTCTTTTGTATATAATTTTCGATATAACCGTTCAAAACTTTCAATCTTAGCTTCATTCACTGCTTTCTTAGCTTCTTTCTTGGCTATTGTATATTTTTTCAAGTTTTCTTCATTTTTACAAATATATAATTCCTTATAGGCTGCTTGTTTTTCCTTGACTCTCTTGTACTTTCCCATTCCACCACCAAGATTTCTTACTTGGTGGTGCATGCCCCTTTAACTCACAGAGTACACTCTCGGCTGCAATCTTCAACTTTGATAACATCTTATCTTATGTCGTATTAGGGTCACCGTATATTTCATCAAATACTTATATTCCTACCTTCTCTTTAAATATGTTTTGTTTCTCATCTTTTAACTTCCACCACTTAACCCTAGGAGTCATGTATATTTTCCTTATATTAATATTATGTTTGAGGCGTATATCCAATACTACTAACCTATGTTGGGTAGTTAAGTTTTCTCCCGAGATAACCTTACAATCTTTACAAATCTTTCTATCTTTCTTCCTAACCATAAGAAAGTTAATTTGTGATTTATTATTTCTACTTTTGAACATGACCAAATGTTCTTTTTTCTTAAAAAATGTATTACTCAATATAAGATCATATGTTATTACAAAATCTAATATAGTTTTACCTTCTTCATTTTTTGTTCCAAACTCATAACCCACATGCACCCCTCATTTTTCACTCCGACATGCTCATTTAAATCGCCTCCTATTAAAATCATTTCGTTTGGCGGAATATTTTATAATACTTTATCTAGGTCGTCCCAAAATCTTAATTTGGTATTTTCATCTAATCCTACTTGAGGTGCATATACACTAATTATGTTCATAGTTTCTTTCTCCACTACTATTTTGAGAGTTATAATCATATCCCCCTTTTTAATTACTCCTACAACTTTATCCTTTAATGAACTATCTACAATAATACCAACTCCATTTCTTGTTTTACTCTTTTCGGTATACTATAATTTAAAATTTGAGTTCTCTATCATCTTTGGTTTCTTGCCTACCCATTTTGTCTCTTGTACATACACAATATTAATTCTTCTCCTAAGTATCTACTACCTTCATTGCTTTACCAGTGAGGATTCCTATGTTCATTGTACTAAATCTTAGACTATTAGTTTTCCTATAATATTTGTTCTTACCCAACCTATGGCATGTGAACTCTTGTTTATTTAACACTACGCCCAAGTTCTCATGGAGATGTAGCGGTGTTTGATGATACGTTACAGTCGGACCTTATAACGCGAACTCTTGCATATTTATTACTACACCCGAGTTCTGGAGATGTAGTGGTCCTTGCCGAGACGTTGCAGTCGAATCCTGTAACGCGTTCCTTCTGGGAACAACCTAGCATTAACATAATAGTCTGATTGATCCATTCATTGAGCATTCGCCTTAGTTTAACGATGGCTGGCAACCTAATACAACCCTCCTCCTTTATCCAGGCTTGGGACCGGCCACAACAAGATTAACTCGTGATGGACGGAGTCAACAGTAATAGCAAATTCAATAAATAATAAAAAGAACAGATATAACCTGATGAGGATGCCTAACAGTAAACTGGAAGAAGAATTGCACTACATACCAAAGAAGAAGAGATCTTCAGATATTTTCTAGCCATTTGCACCTCCTCTAACAGATCCTCCAACACATTGAGCTTCAGATTGAAAAGCGTGAATAGGTTGTGAGCTTTTGGACATTATTTATTACAAAAAATGCAATGAATCATAAATCTATTTGATCTTCAGTGTCAAACACTTGAAAAATTGGAAAATAAAAACAATTAAAGCAAATTAGCTAAAATAACTGAAGTTTATAATAACCACCAATATGTGTCAGATACTGCATACAATTCCCAAAAAAATATCATTAGTTGTCTGCTCATCTCTACCACGGAGCTTCATAATTGACTGACTCAATATAACCTCAGATGCTGAAGGAAGCAGAAACAAGGGAGAAAATAGATCTCTGAAAATTAATCCACTAGATTAATTTCTTGATAAAAAATGTAAGGAATTTGGAACATATAAAAGCATATGGTATTATATTGAACAAACTAAAGATAAATTGTGTAACACTCTTAAGCAAGATCATGAGAGAATCTTATATTGCTCACTGTTTTTTGGACACTTAAGCAACTGTGGAAAAGGATAAAATATACCTCTTGCAAAGAAACCTTCTGAACAGTAGGTGAAAATGCAACTTTCGAGCCCTCATAAAAATTAGAAAGTAACTGCAGGATGAAAATGGGACTTAGTATTAGATGCTTCTGGCTTCTTCATAATAACAAATTGCAGAATGAGGAGCAGGAAAACAATAAATAGAGAGAAACATGTATGACATACATCAGACCAGTGCTTCTTTGTTGGCTGACAAAGGTTAAGCAGACATGTGTTCATAGGTTTTGAATGATGACCTTGATGAGTTGCAGGCTTTTTAGTCACTAATTCACTTGAGGACTCAGGACCCTTTTTGAATCTGCTAATTTTGTCAATGTGTGTTTCACTTGTGATAAGGTTCTGCTCAAGTCGTCTTTTCTTTCCAATTAAATCATTTTCCATCATAACTACTTGTTCTTGAACAAAACAGTGATCTAGCTCATCCACCCCACATAAATTAGGAGACCTACTTGCTTTAACCTCAACAATTTGCTCACTTTGCAAAGCATGTGTTTTGGAGTCAAAGAGTCTTTGGGCCAAATTAATAGACATAAGTGGACTTGGCATCATGTCAGTTTCTGCCTCAGTTTGTGCTGGTTCAGTAACAATATCTTGGCGTGTATGCCTAAACACTTCTGGTTCTACATTGTATGTCTGTCCTCCATTCTTTTCAACAGAAAGAATATTTTCTTCGAAGTTGTTTGGAATATCAATCACATATTCCAATTTATCATGAAGATCAAGGGGCACATGAACCATAGGTGATTTTGGATTATTAAGATCTGGTGATTGCGTAATTTTTAACTTTGACATGTGATTCTTAATAGCTGAAATCCTCTCACCATGTCGTGTGAGTTCAAAATTCAAAGAGCAAGGGGCTTGCTCTTTTGCTCTGCTACTAACTGACATACTTTTCAAAGTAACAGAAGCATCAAGGAAAAGCTGTTGTCTCTTGGCGCGTAAAGAGGAGACAGATCCTGGAAAGGGAGCTTGGATGAATTTATGAGCAGTTTCGGGAGTAGAAATTCCAGCTTCATGTACCACATTTTTATTATGATCACCTTCTACAACAGATGTGGGAACCTCAGAGCGAGGTGTTTTAACTGAAGAATATTTGCTTCCACTTAGCTGATCCAACTGCAAAGATGTCTTGGTTCGGGAGTCTATATCGAGAGGTGAAAAAAGGCCAGTTTTCTGAGCAGTGACGACTAGGTCAGATACTCTTGTTGCATAAGGATTGTCATGGTTGTCCTTTCCAATGGCCACAATTGCTCCCTAAAATGACGTAGAGAATCCATTAACAAAGAATTCAAGTTCAAACAATACTAAAAAGGATGCTATTGTATGCTAAATTTTTGAAATCGCTAAAATAATGGGATTGTTTCTAGATCAAGACTTACTGTGAAATGGTCAGGGGAAAAAAAAAAGACAGCATATGTGTGGCCCAAAAATGGTGCCTAGTACCAAACGAAGTTTTTTAGGGGAAGAAACTAATTGAATCAAAGAAATAGTATCATTAAGCAATTGGAGAAATTTGTTGCTCAAATATAGAGAGAATCTCAACCAAAACTAACTACAGTACTTAATCCAAAGTGAAGATTATGAAGAGTTACTAATAGTCTAAAAGGCTTAACACCAAAACTAGTCCAAGGATACCAGTAACCTTTTCATCTCTGATTTGTTAACTTAATGATGCAGTCACTTGTCTATGACACAATGAAGCAAAAGAGAGAGAGAAAACTAGTCAGAAAACAGAAAGCAAACATAACCCTAAACAAGATGCTGCCAACTTTCCTTCAGAACAAAAACAATAAATCAAACAAAGGAAACATTTTTTCATGTGCTTTGAGTATAAAGCTAAATAATGCAATAAGAAGATAATTACAATAAATCAGAAAGCCTTCCTCATCAGACTCAAAGTCTCTGAAGTTTCTTAGATCATAAAAAGGAAGAGCAACTTTAAAATCTAAAAATAATGCCTAGACTTTAGCCTAAGTAATTACAAATTAGCGCTCTAAATTAAAAGAAAACATAGCATCAAACAATTATTTGTCTCGTTCTAGCAAATCAGAAACTCAAAATACAAACTTTAGTACAATGCATTCAAGAAATTTGTCAATTGCATACCTCAGCAGTTTTAATAATAGGTGTCTCCAACAGAAGACCTTTGTTTGGAGAATCTTCATAAATAATACATTTGCTAGAATCCTTTACAAAGCTTTCCGAGAGATGTGTGTCAAAAGGATATTCACCATTAGTGTTGATAACAGCTACTTTACTTGTATGCGTCTCATGTTTTCCCGATTGTTTTGCTTTGACAATCCCGTTGGAATGATAACCAGTGTTTGCAGCATCTGGAGAATTTGGCTGCATACTTCTGTCAACTTCATTTAGAAGCTTTTCTAAAGTTGGTGATAATTTTCCATAGTCATATTTTCTTGATTTTTCTTCAATCAAACTCATGGTACTCGAGTCATCAGCATTTCCACCTAAATCTGCAGGAGAAAGCTTCCTGCAAACAAACGACTTCTTAGGAATGATGATGCTGTCAGTACCGTCAGATACTGCAGCATTAGTGGGTGTCCTTGCACTTCCTACTGAGTTTGCAGTACGATCATCAGCTGGAGCAATATTACGAAAATGCAAAGAAAATGCAGTTGAATCCAAGGTAATATCATGATTGTTGCCGTCTGACATTTCAGTCTCAGATACACTCACTGAACTAATAAAACTTGTTGATACGGGCCCAAAAAAGTTATCATCTGACAAGGTGAACACACAAAATCTCAGCAATGTGCTAAAGATTATTTATACAAGTGAAACATAAGAACTACATAAATTAGCAACAAGTTGAGTAAATGTGGACAACTAAAATTAAATTAAGAAAGATGAGAGCATTCACAATAAATTGCCAAGGCTAAGATACAACAGCTAAAAGCTGAACAATTAAGGAACAAAAAAATGATATTATTCTAGAAACCATCAGGGATCTGGGCAGTGATTGCACCCCGCCTATTTTGACATATGCCAATTCCCTTTCCATATCCCTCACCTTCTACCCCTTCCCATTTGAAAATATAGTTATACATTCTTTCAGCATTAATAATGTGAAGTCCAGTATATTCACACTTACATGGAGAGTCCTAGATAAGCGGGGTCTGAGGCTCCAATTGTAACAGTGAGAGAAATCTAGCTATCCTATGCTGCAACAACTTCACAAATTTCAAGTAATTCAATTAATTCTTTTGCTACCAAAAATGATTGTTATCATGGCAGCTTCTTCTTGTCATTATCATGAATGCTTAGTTTAAGATCATTCCTTCATTCATGGCCATGAGAAAATTGGATTAGTTTAATCAAAATTTCACACTTCCCATGTTTACCAACATCAAATTGGCACCAAGTATTAAAAATTTTCTCCATGTTGATCAACACAAATGAAACATTTTATTGCACTCTTCAACTATTATGCGTAGTAACTTGAGACAAACAAAACCTAACCAAGATGCTTCTTGTACTTCTCCTAAGATTTTCATGATGTCGTCAGTGAGCTTCCCCAACCTAAAGTGAGGCCTTCGTGACTCTTCCAAACATGGCAACATGATATGAGAACCGGTAAGGAGAAGCATCAGCTTCCACAATGCCACTGAAGCTTCCCTTGGTACATCAAAGGCTTCTGTGAATCTTCACAAGATCAAACAAAACGAAAAGGGAATCAAAGACTTCGCAATAATTTATGCTACTTCTACTAAAGGTGCATCTAAGATTGTGTGACTCTTACAAAGATGCAACTTTTCCACAACTATCCCTAGTTTCTGCAACATTAAAGCGAGCTAATGAGAGTTTAATTTTCTTCTCCACGAGCAACGTCAGCTACACCTAACTGCCCAAGCTTCCTTCAAAACTCAATCCATTAGTTCTTGCTTTTGCTTAAGGTTTCAATGCTTCCCTAATAGTTTCCACTTATCCACCTCTCTTTTTCCCCTTCTCTTTTAGTGTTCAAAGCGGCTTGAATACTGGCACTCAACATGGGCGACACCAAAGTTTAAAATCTCGACCCGTATCGAGATTTCGATCTGCGACCGGTACGATACGGTTTTGTTACTGTATCATCCGTGCCGATACTATTTCAATATTTTTTTCTATTTTTTAAACATTAATATTTAATTATTTGAATGTTTTTTAAATTTTAGTTAATTTTTAAAAAAGAATTTAAGATTTAATTTTAAATAAATTATAAATTCGAATTTAGAATTTTAATTAAAATATCTTTTATTTTTTAAATTTTTATATTTTTTTAAATAAAAATAATAAAAAATAAATTTATATAATCATATAAATTAATTAATAATTTATTTAATTAAATTTTACAGTTTAATTAATTTATATTTTATATATTTTTTTAATTAATATTTTATTTAATTATAATTTATGTATTTATTGATTTTATAAAATTTCCCACTGCGATCGCGAGTGCGATGGCGCTACGGGAACGCGATTGCGTTTGCGATTGCGCTGTTCGATCGGGAACGCAATCACATTCCCGCAGCACGATCAAGAACGCGATCACGATCACACTGCAGGATTGGGAACGCAATCACATTCCAACAGTGCGGTCGCGAATGCGATCGCCATCGATTGTTGCCACCGATCACGGCTTCGTCGCCGCCGCTATTGCTTCCTTTTGTCGCCATCTCATGTGCCTGTCGGTGCCGATTCCACATCGGAACAAAAAAATTCATCCGTTTCGTGCGGAACGGATCAATATTTAATACCTTGGGCAGCAAATCATAATCCAACCGAAGACCAAAACTTCAGCTTGGCTCCAGATTGGAAATCTTGATTAGCACCATATCAAATTCATACATTTTCTTCTTGCTTAAACTCGAACTTAATGACTGTTTGGGAATATTTCACATATTTTATCTTTTAAGAAAGCATAAAAGCACGTCCATTTATGGTTAGAAATCTCATATTGGAATCTGATATTGGTATAGATAATCTCTTCCGTGTTAATCATTACAAATGAATATCATATCTTGCCAACACTCAGCATGCCTTGTATGTTATGACACACGCCTATATAAATTCAAGTAATTTTTTGTTTCATCTTGCCTTTCTAAATTTCCAATTCAATAGATTATCTAATTCTTATAAATAATCATACTAAATTGAAGAAAATTATAAGAGTATAACAAAAATCATCTTGGCATACATTGAAGTAAAAAATAAACAAATAAAATCATTTTTTTATCTAATTACTAATTGGCATATTCTTATTAGAAATAAAATATTCAAGTGAAATAGAATTGAATAAGCAAAAACCATATAAACTCATCTCGGCATCCATTAGCAATTGTTAAAACATAGACTACAAATTTAATTTACTTGACTATCTGATTGTTATAATATTATTTTTAATGTAAATCAACTAAATGAATAAGTGTTAGAGGAATAAAGTATATCTCAATTTATTGTACCATGCTTAGATGTATGTCAAAGCGTGTTGAACATCAACACAACACAATGTCGAAAATATATCATTTGCACTAGGATCAAAACTCTTATTAAACTTTTCCCTCATGGATGTCGTTGACTTTGCCTTTTTATTCTTCTTTATCTCCATCATCGCTCCACCTATAGTTTGACACAGGCACCATGAATCGTTACTGTAGCACAATACCAAAATCATATTGTTCTAGTTGATATGGCTTGAGATTTCAAATCTCACTTCCTTCCTTATACTTCTTTCTCATTCCTTCTTTCCTAGTTTCCATATAATATCTTGCAATCTTGCTTATTTCGTTGCATGATTTCTATGTCCAAAACCTAAATTTAGAGTAGGACATATCAGAAATTTTAAAAATGTAAAATTGTTGCTTTTTCATGGTTAAGTTCAGCATTCATGCTTATTTGCCTAGTAGTTTTCTTATTTTTGTTGTTTGATACCATCCTTCTTTGCTCACCGAGTATATGTTGAAAAGCCTTAAAAAATTATGTTAATATACAAGACAAGGGTTGTACATATAAAAGGTCAATAAGATAATATAGATAGAAGTAGAGAGGATTATGTAGGGATTAACTCTAATATTTTCCCAATTAAACGTGTTATCAAAATGATAACACTACTGTTTCCATCCCTCTTCATCGACCATTCGTGTTTGGTTCTGGCTCATTCTTTTATTGAGCTCAAGGTTTTAAATGTTGAGCTGTACCGGACGAAATCAGCGAATAATTTCGTTCCGATGCGGGACCGATACCGGAACTACACTTGATTTCGATAAAACACGCGTGACCGACAGAAAGAGAAGGAATCAAGCGACAGAAGGACGAAGGACGAGCGATAGAAGGAATATGTCGATACGAGATTAAAGGAGATCAAAAACTTCGCGAAAGTATATAACGAAGGTAAGGGGCTTATCTAGAAGCAACGGCGAAGGCTCGACGAGGCAGAGGCGGTGACGAGCAACCGACGACGACGCAGAGCAGCAGCAACGAGGCTACAGGTACGATTTGATCGGGTCAAGATCACGATGGGATCCCTATCGCGATCACCGCTCGGGATCGCGATCGCGATCACTGCAGTGATCGCGATCGATGGTGATCCCCGCTACAGGGATCGCAATCCCTGTAGCATCGCGATCGCGATCCCGAGCGCGTTAGGGAAAGCGGGCTCGCGATCCCCAATCCGCGATTGATTAAAATTTTAATTTATATAATTAATTAATATAGAAATTATAACATAATTATAATTAAATAAATTATTAATTAAAATTTTATATAAAATATAAATTAATTATAATTATAATTATAATATAATTATGATGTATCAATTATAATTTAAGTTATTGATATATCAATTTTCTTTAAAGAAAAGTATATTTATTTACTTTTATCCCTTTGATATTAATTATTTCAAGAAAAAAAATCAAAATATACTTAACAATAAATATTTGAAATCAAATGAATAATGAACCTTTAAAATAATGAAATATTAATATTTAAAAAATAGGAAAAAGTATCGAAACAGTATCGGCACGCACGATATGATACCGAAACTGTATCGTTCCGGTCACTACCTGAAACCTCGATACAGGTCGAAAATTTAAACCTTGGTTGCGCTCATTATCACACAACTACCGTCATCTATGTCTGTCTTAGCATCTTTTCCCACATAACACAATGCCCTTAATCACAACCCTAGCGTGAAACCTGTTGATCCTTCATCGCATCATCATCAAGAGGAATATGAAGCCAAATCATTTGTTACTCTTCTTTTGTATCTTCCATTGTTTTTCCAGAGCTTCATTTCAAGCAGTGGGCATCTAGTGCTTGAAGTTATCTCAAGCAAACCACTCATTATTGTTCCTTGCTTTATACGAGCAAAAGAATCAAATCTGCTGTTTGCATATCTGATTTCTTTGTTAGTGTTGCTGCTTCCTAGAATTTTCTATCGTCACAGTGCCATAACCAACTTATTGTCCTTTCAACCCTAGCCATTCAAAATTTTTATTGCTCTATGTTTATCACTATTGAGAAACTTAACGAGAATGACTGTCTTGAGTTGCAGTTGTCAAAATTTAGCTCATGATCCAAGGGAAATTGGAGCATCTCATCATGCATGAAAATTACTTGACAAGGTGTGTGTACTCGAAGAAGAAGATATCCCTGAACTAATGCAAGTCCAAGAATCCGACTAAGATGCTAAGAATGAGAAAAGGAACCAGAGAATGCACAAAACAACTTTTATATCCACTTGCGAACTTCCTATCTTTTAAAAAAATTTCACTGACACATATAGCCTTCTTGGTCAACCTTATATACCTACCACCACCTTATGTGATGCATTATCCAATAAGAAATGAAAATAAGATAGAAACGAAGAAATTGAGACATTAATGAAGAAAAAAACAAGAAAGTTAAGAAATTGCTAGTAGGAAAGAAAGCTGTGAGATGTAAATGCGTCTATAAAGTGGATGGATCAATAGAGAAACTATATGGCAAGGTCGGTAGTCAAGGGCTATACTCAAACTAATGAGATTGAATATCCAGAAACTTTTGCTCCAACTTCAAAAATGAATCCTCCTATAATTCTACTGTCATTGGTAGCTAATTATAGTTGGGAGTTACAACAATTCTATCTATGTCAAGTATATTTTTTTTCATGGAAAACTAGAGGAAGAAATTTATATGGTCACACTAGGATATGAAAATAATTTAGATGATCATATTGTATATAAATTGAAAAAAAAAAAAAAATATATATATATATATATATATATATATATATATAGACTTAAGCAATCACCGAGAGTATGATTTGGTAGATTTGTTAGTCATAATTGTCATGGATATAGACAAAGTCAAGAGGACCACACATTGTTTATTAATTAGTGGTCTTCAGGGGGAGTCACAATGTTCTTAGTCTGTTGACGGTATAACAATGACAAGAAATAATGATAAACAGAATAACTTCTAAGTCAGTGTCGGCGAAAGAGTTTGAAATGAAAGTATTGGAAAGTTGAAATATTTTCTTGGGATTGAAGTGGCTCACTCTAAGCGACACATTTTTATCTCCTAACTTCAAAAAAAAAAATGCAAGATAGCATGCAAACCAGCAAATACTCTAACAGAACCAAATCTCATACTTGAAATGGCATAAGATGTTGCAGTAGATAAAGAAATGTATCAACATCTAACAAAAAAACTTTTTTATGACTCGACATAGTATGAGTAATTAGTGTGATTAGTAAATTCTTGCATAACCTAAGAGAAACTCATTTGCAAGCAGCTCACCAAATAGTATTGTAGTATTTCAAAGAAACACAAGGAAAGGGTATTCTTTTTAAAAGAGATGAAAATTTAATGATAGAAGCATATACAGACGTTAATTATACCAGGTTGATGGTTGACTTTCTTCATGGTGACTTTTTGATGTGAAGGACCAAAAAACATGTGGTAGTGCAGTCTAGTGCTCAGTAGATGATTCTGATGATTACCTTGAGCGGGAATCTGATAGCCGTAAACATAGAAATGGCATATCCAAGTCTGCAACGTCTCTTAACACAACCAGAAGTGCAACAAATTTACTCAACAAGCACTGTAAAGGGGAAAATTCCAAGCAATGGCTCAAGGTGTGTGTGAACTACTTTTGTTAAAGATTGTCTTAAGAGACTTGAAGATCAAGTAGGGTGGCCCAATAAGATTTTATCGTGTATGAACGACTTTTGTTAAAGATTATTTTAGGAAATTTGAAAATCAAGTGAGATGGCCCAATGAGACTTCATTGTGATAATAAGTCTGCCATTAATAAAGCTCACAATCATGGAATAAACAAAACACATTAAATACATTAGGACTCTCGTTGCTCTTTGTGTTTATGTAACAAATGGTTTTGATGAGAATGGAAAAGGTATAAGTTAGTTTTGTGTGTATTTGACTTGTGTGCTTAGTTATGCAGTCTATCAGATATAAAGGATGTCATAGCTCAGTAACTCAAGGTCTCGAAGAAAGATGTTACATCCGAGGGACTATAGGACGAGGAGCATTGGAATATAGCAACCCGACAAGGTGAACTACGTAAAGGATGGCATAGGAAGGAGCTGAGTGTTCATTGCATCTGAGGGACCTGAGAAAACCTAAGGTTTGAATGAACTCCATGTGAGAAGTGAGTAAAGTGAACTATATGTATGGGACGAAGGGTAAACAGCAAACTTCAATAGACTCGAACTTAGAACTAGTCGAAATCAAGATGTCAGTCAACTTCAACATCAGTCGCCAATCGACTAAATTTTGGCAGAAGAGCATAGAATCCTGGAGTCGATTGAAGAAGTCGACTGGTCACTAATAAGTCTACTAATTGTTCAAACCAATCGACTAATGCCAATTCAAATAGAATCAAAGATAGAAGTTCCAATAACACAGTTTGGATAAGATCTAGGGAGCAACTGATTGATGGGTGATACTCAAAATCAACTAATGGTCGCCCGATCAACAAACAACAAAATTAGACATGAAGACTATAAAAAGGGCAAGGCTACAAAAGAATAAAATGCTGATATTTTATTCCTTAAAAGCCTTCATCGTTCCATTTATTCTTGCTTTTAATCCTTGTGTTTGTTGATTGTTGTAAGTGGTTTCTCCACCTCTGTTTAATTAAAGAGAAGAAAAATAGTAGACTCCATGTGCATAGACCATAAATGTAGCAACATGGGGGTTATGAACTAAGTGGTTTGCATTTCTGATTCATGTTCTTTGTTTTATTCCGTTGTACATTACTAGAATACTAACATTGCAGAAAATGTTATTCACCCCCCTCAGATAGTCGTCACTTGTCTAACAGAATACACTTCATCAAGAAGAAACTAAAAAGTGTTGATTTGTACTACGTATGTATCTACACATGGACAACTTGCAGATATATTTACTAAAAGGTTAAGTAGCTCAGTGTTTCAAAGTATTGTATCGAAGCTAGGAATGATAGACATGTATTCATCAATTCAACAGAGTGTGGAAACACATAACTACGTATATCCCTAAAAATTAGGCTAAAAATGTTTCATAAACTAAGGGATCATAATTTCGTAAATTATTATTGTGATACTATAACTACCATAAATTATGGAATATGATAGTGTAGCTAGTTTATAAAAAGGGTTTTGGTTTTTTTCAAAGTTTTTATTGGGATAATTAGGAATTTTATTAGAAAAGCTGGTTGTTTTACAAAGAATAAGTAATATTGGCAATCTATAAAAATGGTTAGAATCCAATATATTGAATAAATTTTGAGTTAATACAATTTTCAATTTCCAACACATGTTATTCTTTAATTTAATATAAAAAAACTTCCTTTATTGTTAGACAATCTTGGTTCCTACATTATGATTATAATGATAACCTCAGTTTCATGTTTAATAACAATTTCAAGTTAATTCAAACTAAAAGGCCTTATCTTGGATTGTAGTTATACTATGGTCATTCGACGATACTAAATTTGAACTAATAAAATGAAGATAAGTGTTGAGAAAGTGAAGCTTCAACTTGTGATTATATCAAGCTTGAAGGCTTGAATACTACTTCAAAGAACCTATTTTGAGTTTACTAGTATATCTTATGCATATGAATAAGATCAGCATTATTTAGCATGAGCCTAATTTTCTTAAGGAATTTTCTTATGTCATTTAAGATTTTAGCAAAGTATTTGGGTCAAATTCCTTGTTTTCATATCATGAATTGGGAACTAATTATATTCAATTTAAGCAACTCTAGATCGTTGATGGAATAAATTTTGACGACGATTGTCTAACCCTAATACAACCCTCAACCTTTTATCATTTAGGCATGGTATCAATGTTAGCAATTTTCTCATTCTATATAATGTGATAAGTCAATTCCTTCAAGCCTCATGTTATGATCATTAGGAAGAATCTTGCAATATGTCAAAAATACTCCAAGGACTTTTATGTTGTAATCGGGGTCATCTACAAATTGTAGATATACTAATGCAAACTTGAACATGGTAGCCTCTTCTATTAGCAAACAATCACAGCAAATAATTATATTCTCTTGAGGGCAATATGATAATATAGTGAAAGAGTAGGAAGTAGATGCTTATGGCAAAATCGAGCAAAAAGGCAGCCCATGGTTCCAACTATATGTAAGCTAATTAGTAATGCTCTAAGAGAACCAATAAATTATATTATGATAACCAAGTTCTCATGCATTTGTCTTCCAACCTACTATTCCATGAGAGGACAATGTATAAAGATTTAATGTCATTTTCTCAAGATGAAGTTGCAAGCAAAGGAATTACTACATTTGTTAGTTCTAATGATTAGATAGATTATGAGAGATTGAGAGGACCTATGATTGAATACATTTATAAGAAACTAAGGGGGTGTTTGGCAGCAGGCACGTTTTCCATTTTCCAGAAAATGGAAAATAGTTTTTTTATATTTTTCAGTTTTCCAAAAAATTCTCTCTCAGGAAATAAAGATGAAAAACACCAACCAATCGTTATTTTCCCATTTTCTCAGAAAATGAAAATAAAAAATAAAAAAAATTCTACAAACCAAACGCTACCTAAGATTTTATAATATCTTTAAACTAGTAAACTAGCTTAAGAACTCCTCTCATGATGAGTTAATCTTGTCGTGGCCAGTCTCAAGCCCGGATAAAGGAGAAGGGTTGCGTTAGATTGTCAGCCAGCGTTAAACTAAGTCAAATGTTCAATGAATGGATCCATTAAACTATTGTGTTAATGCTAGATTGTTCCCCGGAAGGAACACATTACAGGGTCCGACTGTAACGTCTTGACAAGAACCGTTGCATCTCCAAAACTTGAGTGTAGTAATAAATATACAAGAGTTCGCATTGCAAGGTCTAACTGTAATATATCGGTAAGAACCGCTACATCTCTATGAGAACTTGAGTGTAGTGTTAAATAAGCAAGAGTTCTCACACCATAGATTAGGTAAGAATAAATATTATAGGAAAACTAAGAAGGCTTTTGGTAGATGCGTTTTCTGTTTTCATTTTCCGTGGAAAATGGGAAAATGCGGAAAACATGTTTGGTTGGGCATTTTCCATTTCTGTTTTCTGGAAAACACAGCTATATTTGATTGGAAAACGAAAAACGATTCCGTTTTCTAGAAAAGGAAAAATGCGCTCGTGAACCAAACAGGGCCTAATAGTCTAAGATTTTGTACATAGAACATAGAAACCCTCACTAGTAAAGTAATGAAGGTAGTAGATATAATAATTAGGAGAAGAATTACTAATTTGTGGGTACAAGAGACAAAATGGGTAGGCGAGAATGCAAAGATGATAAAGAACTTGGGTTTTAAGTTATAGTATACATGAAAGAGTAAGACAAGAAATGGAGTGGGTATTATTGTAGATAGTTCGTTAAAGGATAAAGTTATAGGAATAGTTAGAAAGGGAGATAGAATTATAGCTCTCAAAATAGTAGTAGAGAAAGAAACTATGAACATAATTAGTGTATATGCACCTCAAGCAGGATTAGATGAAAATACAAATTAAGGTTTTGAGATGATCCAAATGAAGTATTACAAAATATTCTGTCAAATGAAATGATTTTAATAGAAGTCGATTTAAATGGACATGTCGGAGTAAAAAATGAGGAATATGAGAGGATGCATGAGGGTTATAGGTTTGGAATAAGAAATGAAGAAGGTAAAACTATATTGGATTTTACAATAGCATATGATCTTATATTAGCTAATACATTTTTTAAAAAAAGAGAAGAGCACTTGGTCACGTTCAAAAGTGGAAATAATAAATCGCAAATTGACTTTCTTATAGTTAGAAAGAGAGATAGAAAGATTTATAAAGATTGTAAAGTCATCCCTAGAGAAATCTTAACTACTCAATATAGGTTAGTAGTATTAGATATACACCTCAAACATGGTATTAATAAAAGAAAAATATACACGACTCCTAAAATTAAGTAGTGGAAGTTAAAGGATGGAAAACAAATTATATTTGAGGAGAAGGTAGGAGTATAAGTATTACATGAAATATACGATGGCTGACGCAGGCGGGGCAGTGAGGCAGCGCTAAAATCCTTCCATGCGTGAAGTTAGAATAGAGGGGGCAGAGAAAATCGAAGGAGAGGGGGAAATTCGCCAACAAAAGAGGATAACCTCTTAGTTTAAACGAAAAAAAAATATTATTAATCAAAACTAAATATCTTACAAGAGTCTAAACCTATGTTTAAATAGGCTTAGAGAAAGAGAAAGTCTCTTAAAAATAAAATAAAATAAAATAACTTTAACAGAAATTTCTTAACAAGGAAGAAAACAAAAAATAAAAAAATAAAGAGATAAACAAATTTTAATAGAAAAAGTCAAAATCCTATCTAGATCGAATAATAAAAACATAAACAAACTTTAATAGAAAAAGTCAAAACCCTATCTAGATCGAAAAATAAGCGAATCGTTAGATGTCTCTGCATCACCGTGTTAAGTCATGGAATAATCCACGCTCGTAGTGGTGACCACGGGTAGATCGTGGTAGCCTCTAAGAACTCCTTTACACCTCGTTCTGATCCAAAATGAAAGATATCTATGTCAGGGGGTCATGGAGGCGTTGAAATCTTCAATTTATGGCTCAATTTCTCCTTGTCATGATTTAGAGGAAGGCGGGATTGCATCTTATGATAAAAGGTAATCAAGATGTTGGATGCGCCTACATCAGTTACCCGGGATTGAAAAGAACTCGACCTCGAGTTCGAACCAGTGTCATCCTCTTCTTTGGAATAAGGAATTATGCTTTCTCTTTCGTCCACTAGCTCCATCACCGATCATTTTGCTTTTAAATCCAAAATGTTGCTTAGGAGAAGTAGTAGGACATCTTGTGCGATTATCTCCAAATACCTAGACATAGAAAGGAAAGGAGAGGTAGAAGATACCAAAATAAGAGTGAGATCCTCTCGCTGGAGTATAATCTTCTGTCATTCGATATAGGTGTTTTTCTGTCCATCATGTATAGCTTCATGATCAGGCGACCAAGGTGGTTCCAATAATATGCAACATGCAACCATTGCTTCAATCTTAGGGAGGAGAAGATTCTTTTGAACAGTCATCGTATCATAGTTATCTCTGTAAAGTACCTTGTCATCATTGCTGATAAGGTTGACCATAACTTCTCCAATCAACTGAATTTTGCTCTCGGTGTTCTCATGTCCATCTTCGTATTTGACCTTGTCAACATCATCCTCGCCATAGATGGAGTCTTCCATATTTTCTTCAATCACCTCATCTTCATCGTCGTAGATAGGATCCTCCATGTCTTCAATTATCTTATCAATATTATCATCGTCGTAGATGGAGTCTTCTATTACCTCATCAATATCATAATCATTATAGATGGAGTCTTCTATTACCTCATCAATATCATAGTCGTCGTGGATGGAATCTTCTATTACCTCATCAATATCATAGTCGTCGTTGATGGGGTCTTCCAGGTTTTCTTCAATCACCTCATCTTCATTGTCGTAGACGGAATCTTCCATGTCTTCAGTACTCTCAAGGGCGTCCTCATCGTAGTCGGGATATTCTATGTCTTCTTTATCATTGTAGATGGAGTCTCCTGTGTCTTCTTCAATCAAGTAGTGCTCCTCCATCCTTCGCCCCATTTTGGAAAGAACTCGACCTCGAGTTCGAGTCGAGGTCATTATCTGTGCACGACCTCTTGCTTCATTAATCAATAGAGATTGCTCCTTGATTGTTCAAGCGTCTTGTCTCAAGATAGGAAGATGAAATAATGACTGTGTATAGCTAAGAGGAAGGAAATGACCTTTCATCTTCTTTTTCATCTTCTCCCAATCTGTAATCTTAGCCTTGCCCTATTTCTTACAGGAGTGCTTCAATTGTAACCACCGAGCAAAGGCTACTCCCTTAAGCGTCATGGTTACCAATTTTACTTTAGCATGATCGGAAACTTCTTCGAAATAAAAAATATGTTCGACTTCGTTAATCCAATCAATAAAATTTTCTTTGTATAATACGTTAGAAAACTCAGGAAACTTGATGCGAAAATCAAGGTCTTCATATCGTTCTTCACAATTACGGTGATCTCGATGATACGGTTGTTCAAAATTCGAAATAGTGTGTCAATTAAATACCTTACAATCTTTAAGATTTAGACGCTGAGATAACTCTATGATTTATCTCTGTAGATCTGTGAGAGTTTTTTGGGAACATCGATCCTGAGGTGCGGCTTCCTCAATCGGAACCTGTCAATCACGTCCATGACCATGATAACCATTCATGGATCGCCGAGATAACTTCGTAATTAGTCTCTGTAGATCGATGAGCTCGCAGGTACTTTGATCTTGGGGTGCGGCCTTCTCAATCGGAACCTGCCGATCACGACCATAATCATGTCCTCGTCGACCTTCCATGGATCTAGTGCTCTGATACCAACTGACACAGGCGAGGCAGCGGGGCGGTGCTAAAAACCTTCCATGTGTGAGGTTAGAATAGAGGGGGCAGAGAGAATCGAAGGAGAGGGAAAAATTCGCCAACAAAAGAGGATCACCTCTTAGTTTAAATGAAAAAAGAATATTATTAATCAAAACTGAATATCTTACAAGAGCCTAAATCTATGTTTAAATAGGCTTAGAGAAAGAAAAAGTTTCTTAAAAATAAAATAAAATAAACTAACTTTAACAGAAATTTCTTAACAAGCAAAAAAGCAAAAAATAAAAAAATAAAGAGATAAACAAACTTTAATAGAAAAAGTCAAAATCCTATCTAGATTGAAAAATAAACAAACTTTAATAGAAAAAGTCAAAACCCTATCGAGATCGAATAATAAAAAAAAAATAAACTTTAATAGAAAAAGTCAAAACCCTATCTAGATCGAAAAATAAACTTTAATAGAAAAAGTCAAAACCCTATTTTAGTGCATCTAGATCGCGTTTACTGTTAGATACCCCTGGATCACCGTGTCAAGCCATGGAATAATCCACGCTCGTGGTGGTGACCACGGACAAGTCATGGTAGCCTCTAAGAACTCCTTTACACCTCGTTCTGATCCAAAATGAAAGATATCCATGTCAGGGGGTCATAGAAGCGTTGAAATATTCATTTTAGGGCTTAATTTCTCCTTGTCATGATTTAGAGGAAAGCGGGATCGCATCTTATGATAAAAGGTGATCAAGATGTTGGATGCGCCTGCATCAGTGACCCTAATACGACATGGGATAAGATGGTATTAAAGTTAAAAATAATAGTCAAGAGTGTACTTAGCGAGTCAAAGGGGCATGCACCACCAAATAAGGAATCTTGGTGATAGAATGAGAAAGTATAAGAGAAAGTGAAGGAAAAAACGAACAACTTATAAAGAATTATATATTTATAAGAACGAGAAAAACTTGAAAAAATATACGATAGTCAAGAAAGAGGCTAAGAAAGTAGTGAATGAAGCTAAGAATGAAATTTTCAAACGGTTATATCAAAAATTAGATACAAAAGCAGATGAAAGAGACATTTATAGAATAGCTAAAGTGAGATAGAGGAAGTCAAAAAATCTTAATCAAATAAGATGTATTAAAGATGAATGCAATAGGATACTAGTAAATGATGAAGAAATAAAAGAGCGGTGAAAGAGATATTTTCATCAACTTTTTAATGAAGGTTTAGATGACCAACTTAATTTAGGTAATTTAAATAGGTCAAATGAGTATAGAAATTTTAATTTTTATCGTAAAATTCAAATTTCAGAAGTAGAACAAGCTTTAAATAGAATGCAAAATGAAAAAGTCGTTGGACCAGATGATATTCTGATAGAAATATGGAAGTGCTTAGGAAAATAAGGTATCAAATGGCTTGCAAAATTATTTAACACGATATTGAAAACAAAAAAGATGTCTGATTAATGGAGGATAAGTACTTTAATTCTCTTATATAAGAATAAGAGAGACATATAACTTTATGCAACTATAGAGGTATTAAACTAATGAGTCATACCATAAAACTTTAGGAAAGAGTAATAGAAAAAAAGATTAAGGAAGGGGACCACGATTCTTGAAAATCAATTTGGGTTTATGCTAAGAAGGTCGACAATAAAAGTTATACATCTTCTCAGGCAACTAATTGAAAAGTATCGAGAGCAAAAGCAAAATCTACACATGGTATTCATTGACTTAGAAAAAATTTATGATAGAGTCTCAAGAGAAATTATATAGAGAATTCTAGAAAAGAGAGGTATTAGCGTAACATATATTGAACTAATTAAGGATATGTATGAGAAAGTAACGACCAGAGTGAAAACTTCAGGCGGATTAACTAAGGCATTTCCAATAAAAATAGGGTTACATAAAGGATCAGCTCTAAGTTTTATCTTTTTACACTAATCATGGACGAACTCACTGGACGCATTCAAGACACAGTACCGTAGTATATGTTGTTTGCAAATGATATTGTTTTGGTAAATGAGACACGTAAAGGAGTAAATGCTAAATTAGAATCTTGACAGGAAAAACTAAAAATGAAAGTAGAGTAAAGACAGAATATATGGAATTTAAGTTTAACAATATTAGACGTAATGAAACAAGTGTTAAGATAAGAGATGACAAATTGTTTATAACTAAGAACTTTAAATATTTAGAATCATTTTTGCAAGATGCTGGAGGGATTGAGAGAGTTGTCTTACATAGAATACAAACCGGATGATTGAAATGGAAGAAAACGTCGGATGTTTTATGTGATCGTAAAGCACATCTAAAACTAAAAGGAAAGTTCTACAAAATAGCGGTTAGACCTGCTATGTTATATGGCACTGAATATTGGGCTACGACTCAAGCACATGAGCAAAAGATAAGAATTGCATAGATGAAGATGTTAAGGTGTATGTGCGGGCATACGAGAATGGAGTCAGAGTTGCATTTATTGAAGGAAAGCTCCGAAAGACATGTTTAAGGTGGTACGGTCATGTACTTGGACAACCAATAAATACTCCAGTTAAGCGATGTGAAATAATAACAAATATACATATCAAACGAGGAAGAGAAAGATAAAAAAAGGCTTAGTTAGCAATAATAAAAAAAGATAAAATTTATTTAAGTATAGATGATGATATAGTATGGGATAAAGCCCAATGGCGTAGAAGGATCCATTTAGCCGACTTCACCTAGTGGGATAAGGTTTTTGTTGTTGTTGTTGTTGTTGTAGTAGTAAACTAGCTTAAGGGATGTATCAAGGAACAAGTTGTAAATAGTAAAGATTATGTTGGTGAATATACCAAACCATAGGTTGCACGTGGAAAATGCCAATAAAATAACATACAAAGTTAGACAAGACTACCTAGGGATTAACTCAAATAATTTCTGAGCTGCAACAAATGGATACAGCAATTTCCTTTGATCCTGAGCTAAAGTCCTAAAATGACTTCTATCAAGTATTTAGGTTTGTAAGGTCTTCCTCTAAATAACAAGAAAATTTAGTCAAAGATAATTATAGTGTCACAACGTCACAGCATAAGAACAACAGTGTCACTTGGTTGAGTATTTTTGGGATTTGGTAGGCGAATATGAGAGAGCGTGAGGGTGTTGTACATGATTCTGTGCAACATGATGGCATTGAATTAAGGTTACAAATACTCCTAGATGAAGAGGGAGATCACAAGAATCAATTGGAAAATGGATACTAGTGAAGAGGAGGAAACCATCAAAATCACTATTGGTTGATAAGATGATCGACTTCAGCATTGTGTTCACCCACCTGATAGAGAAGTTGGTATTTTGTCTTGCCTAGTGTAGGCCAATTATCACCAATTTAATAGGTAAACCAATTCATATTTTCCTTTTCCCAAGTGTCCTTGGGACATCTTTTGACTTTATTTCCTCTTAATACATGGTCAGCTAAATCCATAGAATTTTTAATACACATTTATAAAATTTACATGACTATCAGTTTAATAATTAATCCATGAAGAGCAAAAGGCTTTTGCAAATACACACTGCAGATCCTCCAAGCTTAGTGAGGGATTTCAAAGTGATAATAAAGACTAGATGGGAAATACATGTATAATTCGCAACTTCATGAACATTATTCATTCATATTCACCTAACAGTATTCAAGCTCCAAGCTCAATGATGAAGTGTAGATTGAAGAGGACAGCACAAGGGATGCATCATGCGACCATAATGTTGTGTGTTTATGTAGGATCATGATGCATCAAGTCTTGTATTTGTTGCATCGTAGCCCCCACGGGCGTAGCTGAGTTGGTCACCAAGTGGCAAATTTGCAACAATTAGGCATGGGTCGATCCCTTGGGGTTTATTCCCCTAGGGAAAATTCACCATCCCACCCAAGTGGCGGCTCAGTCAACGCAATTTACCTCCCTTACAATGGCTATGGGGTCGGCTGGTAGAGGCCCTTGGGGTGAGCGAATCACCTTTTACAACAATTGTATTTCTTACATCATAGAGTTATTAACTCCTAGTCTTCTCAAGAAATAGAGCCAAATCACATTTGTCAAACAATCCTTTGTTTCATCTCATTCCTCCAACCTCCAATCTATCATCGACACCATGCATTGGAGTATCAGCACAATATTGAAATAGTATCTTTCTAATCAAAGACTGAAACTACTGCACGACTCAAGATTTTGAACTTTGATGTCGAGTGGTATCAAGTTTTGGTGACTTATTGAAATGGCACGTTTTGACTATTTTGCTGAGCACGATACGAGATTTCAAACCATAATACAAAGTTAGGCCGCTTGGACTCCACCATATACCTACCCACTTACCATATCCACTCTCTAACATGTCATACAAGCCCTGCTTTACCAACTATTTGTTGACCATGTGACATGAGGCTGCTAATTTTCTAATCCTATAGCAATTCTTCTCCTATCATATGTAGTATAGCTAAACTGGTTCTCTTGTTGGCATAAATACTTGATTTAAGATTTGATTAACTCATGCTCAAATTCAATTTTGACCAATTTCATAAAAATTCCATAGCTATTATCTCTTCCTACATTACCCTTGAATCAAGAACACCAATTGAAAATGGAAAACAGAGGATTGTGAATCCAAATACCAACAGACACAATTTTTCTGATCTAGGATGTTGATGATGGAAATAAATATCTGTTGGATCGAACAACAATATCAAACCATAATACATGTTGGAAATTTATTGAGGTTGAGCAACTATTTTCCTAGGAAATCATTATTTCAAAATTCATATGCTGCCTCTTTGTCTAAAATCAAGAAAAGGTTAGACATTTTAATCCTCTCTTCCTTGGCAAGAAAGTAAAAGTGGGGCACTCCCATAGCTTGAATTGTGGCATATTAGTTCTCCTCTGACAATGTGCATCCCATTACTACAGTCAACCGGTCTCCAGAGAGTAGCTACAAACCTAATGCTCTGTGCTACTCATCTGGCATACAATCTTTATCAAAAATTGTCCATGCTCATGTCACGCAAGAAAATGATTGGCTTGCATAAACTATCAAAAGGTTTTGATGTTAAATTATGACAAAAGTGCCCTATGTATCACAGGGTTTAAGGCCCTTCCACTGAATTCTATGTTCCAATAGAACCTAACAAAAGCACATTTACAGGACAAAGCATCATCAAGGACTCCATTTGCACCCCATATCTCTCAGAAGTACAGACAGTAGTTCGCCTCTTCACCCACTTCAACTTCCACATTTATGTTTGGCTAAGCAATTTTACTCACTAATGGCAGACCTACTTTCTCCTATCTACTACCAGAACAGGATAAAACTGTCAATTGTCTGTACATGGTGCACGTGGTGGCTTTAAAATCAATTGGTCTTCAATCTATAATCCAGAGACGCTAGAAGATCGGTAGAATTGAAGCACTCCTACCTAGTGAGATTTTACCATTTCGTTATGGCTTCTAGCTACCAAGAGTACTCCTCTTTCTACGGCTCCATATGTATCGTCGCCTTTTTGTTTAATCCATTTAGGTAACCATCTACCAGTAAATCATTTCTCCCTCGGAAATGAAAAACATCTTGGATTCGGCTGTTTGCTCAAGAAAGAAAGTGGAGAACAAAACCTTACGGCAATGACATGAGACATTACCATCATTGGAGGTCATGGACCCAACGGCACTTCCAGGCGATGAAGAATCCATGTCCCTCACAAACAGCTCTTGGTCTCCCTCCTCTTCCTCGTCGTCATCGCCATTTTTCTCTCCGTCCCCCACGTGCAGGGACCAGCTCGAATCACCCTTGTCAGAGAGGCCTACTGTCTCCTTGTCTGCTCCACCTCCGGAGGATCCTTGTGTCGATTCTGGAGGGGTTTCGTAGTCCTCGTCTCTATCGAAGACATGGACTGCTGTGATATCAGCGAAGCTCACCCGGCGAGACTTCTTCCGCGCGATTGTCTCCTCGTCGAGCTCACCGGCACTGGGAAACTCTCTCTCTCTCTCTTCCTTCGAATCCATGGGGGAAACCGGAAGGTTAGGTTAGGGTTGCGGACTGGAAATTCTCTCGAACTGAGAAGTACGAGGGAAACTAGCGAACTAAATTATTTTAATTTCTTTTTCTAAAAGAATAGAAAATTAAACGGTTTCTATAATTTTTATCAAATAACGCATATTCTCAAAATACCCTTCCAACCAAATAATTATTATTTGCTGTATTAGTTCTCTAAAATGTTCCATATGAATTTTTGAGCCACCGAATTTTAGTATGTAATCATCTTATAATATAATCCAGATTATATTATAAAATTGATTATTTTATTTTTTATAATTTTAAAATTATAATGAAATATTATCTAGATTATAAAAGTCATTAAAATTTTATAATTCACTATAAAAATAATAATCTATTGTGACATTTTCTTAACGACACTTAATTCATAGTGTAGTTATAAAAGGTTTATCACGGTATTTATTAAAAAAATATTATAATTTTAAAAATAATGTCTAATTAGCACTACAAGAAAAACCCATATTTGGGACCGAATTAGAAACCGAATAAAATTCGGTCTGTAATTAGAGACCGATTTTTTAAAATCGATCTCTAATTAGATACCGATTAAAAGTCGGTTTCTAATTAAAGACCGAACAAAAAGCGGTCTCTAATTAGAGACCGATTTCAAAATCGAATTCTAATTAGAGATCGATTTCCAAAACGGTCTCTAATTTAGATACCGTTTTGAGAATCGGTCTCTAATTTAGATATCGATTTCAAAATCGGTCTCTATTTAGAGACCGAATTATAGTGGGTCTCTAATTAGAGACCGATTTGAGAATCGGTCTCTAATTTAGAGACCGAATATAAGTCGGTCTCTAATTTTAGGGACCGATTTAGATTCGGTCTCTAAATTAGAGAACTAATTGTTTGACACGCTGTCGAACACCACACCTAAATTGTTGCATTGCATTCTTAATGGGCGACACGCTGCTAAAACACCACATGTAGTGTTGCATTCGGTAATGGGCGACACGCGCGGACCAAACACCATAGCCCGTGTTGCAAATGGGCGACATGCCCGTGTCGCAGCTGTGGGAAATGGTCGACATGCCCGTGTCGCGCGACATAGGCGTGTCATCGCCACCAAGCGTGAACAAAGACACCCAACCCGTGTTGAATTCGAATGGCCAACATGGGTGTGTTTCAGAACCATAAGCATAGCGTGTCAGCGTCTTGTTCGATAAATTGATAAAATTATAAATTTATAACTTACTTAAAATCTCATATTTAGACCCCGATAAAATTAACTGGCCTAAACTTCCATCGCGTCGGATACCTCGATCGCGACTTTCGATTTCTCCATCGCAGAAGCACTTCTCCGCCTTCTCACAGATCTTTGTATAGCCTCTCCCCATCCAATGTAGGTCGTGCATTGGTGCATCGTAACGACCTCACCGCTGGTCGACTTCAAATTGCCGAGTTAGGAAGGTGTGGCCAAGGATTTTGACCTAGTCCAGCCTATCTCCAATCCCCTGTCGTGGTAGCGTGCTTGGAAGCACGATTGACACCTACCGCAATATCGCATGATGTTGTGATTGTGCGATGTCTTGGCATCGACCTAGGCCTGTAGGGTAGAAGGTTTCATCGCTATAAAAACGAGATGTTGTCTTTATATATTTTTTTCCTGATGAAGGTCCTATCTGCTGGCGCGAGGTCTTAGTGCTGGCAGGAGGTCGAGACTTTCTTCAACGATCATTTCCACCAGGTTGATGTTAGTAGCTTAAATTTTAATGCATGGTACTACATATCAATGTTCTTTATCTGTAGCTTACAATTGTGTCGTATAGGATATAATGAATAATCTTAAACTATTGTATATTTATTTACAGATGATATATAATTGTTAATCGTTAAACATTTTCTTACTATATAATATTATTACCAATTTTATTATTGTAATATCTTGTAGGTTTCAATGAGTATTAACAAAACTTGGATGTACAATAGACTAGTTAATGGATTTATAGCTGACGAATATTTTGATGGCGTTGAGGCATTTGTTAACTTTGCTAAGAGTCATCCAAGTTGTATGGACGGTGACAAGATACGTTGTCCGTGCAATCATTGCAAATGCAGAAATACAACATTTCGGGATGAAAATACTGTCAAAGTACATATTTGCAAAAATGGTTTTGTCCCAAATTATTACAATTGGTATTGTCATGGAGAGACTTATTTGGATGAGCCTATTGGAAATTTTATTGCTTCAACGTCTACTGAAATTAGAGTCGAGAAATCATCTAGCAACGAGCATACATTGCAACCAATGGTTTACGATGCGATGAGTGCGCTCGTTCATTCGCATACGTATAATATACCAACACCAATGATCGAGAATTTGTATACTATGTTAGAGGCTAGCCAAAGAGAAGTTTGGGAAGGAGTTCATTCCGTCATTCACAATCACACTATTGCAAGTTTATTGAATATTAAGGCAGAATATCATATCTCAGGGCGATGTTATGATGATATATGTCAATTGATCTCAGAGTTGCTCCTCACGATAATATAATGAGATAGCTTTTACAATACAAAAAAATCGTCGAGCTTAGGTTTACCAAGAGAAAAGATTCGATCACAGAATAATAATCGTATGATTTTTGGAAAACATATGTTGAATTGAATGAATGTAGATTTTGCAACCACCCTCGTTACAAGGACCGCAATCCCATATTAGGGAAGAAAAAGAGAATAGCATACAAAGTTATGTATTACTTCCCATAACTCCTAGACTCCAACGCTATGCATCTGGCGACAAAGAACACACATGAGGTGGCATCAAGATCATGCACACGAAGGAGATATAATGTGTCATCCTTGCGATTCCCGCATGGAAACACTTGGATACAACATTTTCCTCATTTGCAATAGAATCTCGTAATGTTAGATTGGGCCTTCTGCAGATGGATTTCAAATGATTTGGACAATCAGACAACAATATTCATCTTGGCGATGATATTAACACCATATAATTTACCCCCTTGGATGTGCATGAAAGACGAGCATATGTTCCTTACGGTCATTATTCCGGGTCCAAAGAATCCAAAAGAAAAACTTGATGTTTTTATGCAACCTCTAATTGCCGAATTGAAAGAGTTATGGATTGTAGGGTCCAAACTTATGATATTTCGAGTAAAAGTAATTTTACAATGCATGCAGCTTTATTATGGACAATAAGTGATTTTCCTGCATACTCAATGTTGTCAGGATGGAGCACGTGTGGTAAGTTAGCATGTCCATATTGCATGACTGAAAGTGATACTTTTGCATTACCTTGTAGTGGGAAAATATCTTGGTTCGACAATCATCGTAAGTTTTTACCATTGCAACATCCTTTCCGGAGAAATAAGAAAGATTTCTTAAAGAATGAAGTAGTTCGAAAACTCCCACCAATAATCAAGTCAGGAGAGCAAATCCTTGAAGAAATTGACACCTATGGACTGTTACCAGTTACTCAGACAGGTTATGCTCACTTAAATAAATCTATTGTTAGAGGGAGTAAGTGTGGATGGAGGAAACGAAGTATATTTTGGGAATTGCCCTATTGGAAGTATCTGCTAATTCGACATAATATAGATGTTATGCATGTCGAAAAGAACTTCTTCGATAATATTTTTAATACTGTGATGAATGTTAATGGAAAAACAAAGGACACAACCAAATCAAGGGAAGAATTGAATCAATTTGTCAATAGACCTGAGATGCAGAGGAATGAAACAACCAATAAATTTCCAAAGGCTTGCTATACATTGGACAAAGAAAGTAAGTTGGTTTTATGTACCTGGTTGAAAGAAATCAAATTTTCAGATGGTTATGTCTCAAATATGGCCCGATGTGTGGATAGCAACAAATTAAAAATGTTTGGGATGAAGAGTCATGATTGTCATGTCTTCATGCAAAGACTTATTCCAATAGCTTTTCATGATCTACTTCCAGATAATGTATGGGAAGCACTTACAGAATTGAGTCTTTTTTTCACAGATTTGTCATCAAGGGTTATTATGACGACCGAAATGCTTCGCCTAGAAAAAGACATTCCTCTTATAATATGTAAACTTGAGCGTATATTTCCACCAAGTTTTTTTGATTCAATGGAACACTTACCAGTTCATTTACCATATGAGGCACGAATGGGAGGTCTCAGACAAGATGTATGGATGTATCCTTTTGAAAGATTTTTGAGGAGATTAAAGAATAATGTTCGTAATAAAGCAAGAGTTGAGGGGTCAATTTGCAATGCTTATTTGGTTGAAGAAGCATCGTCTTTCTGCTCCTATTATTTTGCTGATCATGTGAAAACCAGACATCGCAAGTGTCCTCGAAATTCAGATGATACTCAACCAATAGACTCAGAGATGCTTTCTATTTTCAAGTTATCGGGCAAACCAATCGGTAAATTTGTGCGCAGATGGCTAAATCACCAGGAATATTATGCTGCTCGAAACTATATACTCCTTAATTGTGATGAGGTCAAACCATACATCAAGTAAGTTACTTTTATATTAAAACTTGCAATCCCTTAATGTGTGGGTCCTGCTCGCCATGCCATATTATTTTAATCCTTCCATTATAGCTTGTACGAGCAACACTTGCACCTACAAAATCCATCAATCAAGAAAGTGAAGTTGATAAAAGATAGAGATGGAATTGAAAATGGTTTGAAAACCTAGTAAGTTTTAGTTATAAGTTTTCCTTATTTGCCTTTTTTTTAATTAGAATAAAATTTTCATACCTATACCTAAAAATGTAGGTGAACGACCCAAGATCAATAAATGAATATGATCAAAGGATCAATGATCTTGCAGCAGGACCTCTTCGTAATATAAAAGTATACTCTGGATATTATGTTAATGGCTACAAATTTCACGTTGTACAACGCAATTTAGAGACAGTTACTAATAATTCAGGTGTTTACGTAAAAGGTTGTTGCAACAACTCTAATAGTCATATTGATTATTATGGTATACTTGAAGAAATCATCGAAGTTGAATATCCCGCGTTGCCTATAAAAAGATGTGTATTATTCAAATGTTCATGGTATGATCATAATCCAAGAACAGGTACAAGAACACATCCAAACTACAATCTAGTTGAAGTGAATGGAAATAGACGGTTCAATATATTTGAGCCCTTCATTTTTGCATACAAAAGTTATTTATCTTACATATCATACGAAGAGAAGCAGATATAGTGAATGGTTAGCAGTTTGTCAAATGAAACCGCGCTCCACAATAGAAATGCCGAATGTCCTCACCGTCGAAAACCATGACCCATTTCAAAATGAAGAAGTGGAGAGGCATTCAGTTGTTTCACCATCTTATTCCATAACCCAACAACTTGTAGATATAAATGCTAGCTATGAGGAATTAGATGACGAAGAGATGTCTAGTAGTGATGAATTAGATATTATTTCAATAGCATCTAGCGACGATATCTGCTGATTGTAATGGGATTCATGAATTATGCTTGCAAACTATGCTTATGACATTTTCTCAAATGATGAAACTTGGAATGTTTATATTAGTCATATGATTTGTTAAATATCAAGCAATTAATATATGTATTGTTGTTAAATTATTTGAAAATTGTTGGATAACATGTTTTTTTACATGTTGGTTTGAAAACATGAGTATGAAATATATTATTATTTCGAATTGTCTATGGCACTACATTTTCTACAGAGATATATTAATGGCAGATAGAATACAAAAAGATCAGGTCACGCTGAAAATTATAGGCGATAGGTAAGATTTTATCTTAATTTATAGTCATAAAGGTATTAAGTGTGTCATAATAGCAGAAATTTTATCATTGCAGCTTTACTCCCAATGGTCATGGTATTTCATCATATATAACTAAAATATTCAAAGAACGTCAATCCACTACAGGCTACTCATGGAAGAATGTAGACACACACACGAAGGATTTCTATTTTAAAGAATTTGTGGTGAGTATTCGATTATTATTGTAATTGTATAATATCCCTTTATGCTAATTTTCAGAATTTTTTTTCAGAAAAGATATACATGGGAGCCAGGTCAAGAAACTAAATTTAAAGACATATGGAATCTATATTGTCGCAAACGATACAAGTCGTTGCTATATAAATGGAGAAAAGTAAAGACAAAACCATCTCATATACCAGATGAATTGTGGGATGAATGGAAAAAAATTTGGGACCGACCTCAATGGAAAAAAATTCAACGGTTGCACAAAATAATAGAAACTGATTCATTTAAAGCATACTGGTGGCTCCCGCTCTAGTATAGAGCATGCTCTTATGATGGTTGTGTTTTCTTGATTATTTATTTACCGAAATATAAATAACATGAGTTATTTTTTAAACTTAATATTTTTTTGTTATGCAGGAAGACACACTACAACGACCAACTAATTGTTGGGAGCTTTTTTTAGAGTACCCACCAAATGAAGATGGGACTTTTGTAGATCAAAAATCACAGCCATAGATGTAAGATTTTTCTTTGTTATTTTACTATACTATACTAATCATATATACTTTTATGTAGGACCAAATAGCAGAAAGTTGCACAGTGCCGCATATTGGATAGAGGAGGTGATTTACAGACTCCATCGCACAATGATATAAATGCCATATACTATGAGGTTGTAGGTGGAAGCAAAAAAAACTCCCTCTATGGCCTAGGCTCCCATGCAAAAGTGGTATTCGATATGTCTACTCCTAGACTCAAGGGTGCATCGAGTTCTACAGCTCACCAAATGGAGGAATTACGAAAGGAAAATGAATACTTGAAACAAAAATTCACGGCATTAGAGGAAACTATTGAAGATCGGGTCAACCAAGCAGTCGAACAATCAATGCAAGCTTTCATAGCTCGTTTTATGCCTTCACAACCATCAATGAGCCCTTTCTTTTTCCCAACCCCTCGCAATATTGCATCGCAAGAAACTCAAGATCCAAATGGTAACGACGAAGGCAACTCTTCTTAGGTTTAGTTTATCATCGATTTTGCAATGGTTGAGGTAATACATTATTACTTTTCCTTTCTTAATCTTCTCACACCCTTATTCATCTGTTGAATTTATACTACTCTCTATGCAATTTTTATTCAAATGTAAACATATATTCTTTGTCAATATTTGCAGCCTACCAAGTAAAGATGTTTAAGGTGTTTCAAGGAGATTGTAATGGTACATTTAGCTGTTTCTTTTTGATATGCTCCACAATATTGTATTAACCATTCCTATTTTTTGATATGCTAGGATCTTTTTGCAATGTGTAATATTTTGTAATTACAAACAATATCATATTATTGTAGTATGTACAGTTGAACATGTCTCTTTCTTAATGATTGAGTAAATTTTGTGAAAAATGAAAAAAATATCAATGACTGCTATATTGATCAAAGGAACTCAATAATGATGTTTGAAGACGTTCTGGATATTATTGGATGAAAGGTATTTTTTTTTATATTGTTCTTTGATTTTGTTTTAAATTTCTATATTTCATTACATATCTTGTATATGTTTTGAAACATACCCATGCCAATGGAAATAGGGCGACACGCCCATGCCAATGGAGAGCATGGGCGTGTCGCCAATTTTGCTCCCTGGAAATAGGCCGATACGCCCATGGCATGGAGAGCATGGGCGTGTCGCCAATTTAGCCTAGCACACCCGGGGTGTGTTGGCTAACACACCCCGAGTGTGTCAAGGAACATGGGCGTGTCGCCCATTAGAGGTGAGGCGTGTCGGCTAACACACCCCGGGTGTGTTGAGTCTTGGAACCTCTGACACGGCCTGTGTTGTTTTGATACGCTCGATAATTCTCCAAAATATATTAAACTTGACTTTTATTTGTTTTATTGATTTTTGGTTTGCCATATGCAGGTGGAAAAAATATATTATGTGCAGACCAAACAGAAAGATACACAAGATTGCTTTATCTGTGGCCATCGCAAAAGCGCAAAGTGAAATTACGAGCTAGCTTATTTTGTTCCTTTTCCAATTTTATGTAAAAAAATATTGTTCAATCACTCCTTTTCATTACCCTCAGGCTCAATGTGAAGAAGTATCATGCGGCGTACCCCAACAAAAGCTGCCAAGGCCTCGGCGACGACGTCTTGGCCACATCCATGAACAATGTCGCCTTCATGAGGTTGAACTTCATAAGGTCGTGAAGCAATGGAGTCCGATTTTTTCCATTCGGTCTCTAAAATTAGAGACCGATTTTCGGATCGGTCTCTAAATTAGAGACCGAATGGAAAAAATCGGTCTCTAAAATTAGAGACCGATTTTCGGATCGGTCTCTAAGTTAGAGACCGAATGGAAAAAATCGGTCTCTAAATTTAGAGACCGATTTTCGGATCGGTCTCTAAAATTAGAGACCGATCACAAAATCGGTCTCTAAATTTAGAGACCGATTTTCGGATCGGTCTCTAAAATTAGAGACCGATCACAAAATCGGTCTCTAAGATTAGATACCATGAATTTAGGGACTGAAAGTTTTGGTTTCTAAAACGGTCTCTAATAGATTTTAGAGACCGATTTTCGGTCTCTAAATCGGTCTCTAAATTAGGTTTTTCTTGTAGTGTAGATAGCTTATAATGACATAATTAATAAATATTATTATATTTAATAAAAATATTAACCTACATTAACACGTCTAGCTAGGTTTTATTTATCTTCGATTCCTCTCGTCGACATCGCCAACCTACCCACGACATCCTTCCATCTTCACCTCCGGACTTTAGTTTTCCGGCGCCGACACCACTACCGCCGACGTCGTTGTCGACGTCCATCTCCTCAATGTCGGTATCCTATCGTGCTCGCCTCCTCTGCATTTCATGTTGCGCCATTGGTTTGTCACGGCATCTCAACGACAACGATCGTCACCATCGGTGTCCGCCACGCTCGACGAGCAACCTCCGACGATGACCACAGTGTGTGGTTGTAAATCATTGGTAGATTTGTTTTGATGATCTTCCTTTGTTCTTATGCCTATTTTTTTGTACTTGAGAGGGTTAATGTTCCCTTGATTGCTTCAGGATTATTTGCTCTGTAGTTTTAGCTATTCTCATAGCATTGGTTGTCTCGGCTCAACAAAACATTGGAGTGGACATAACTGAAGTCTCCTTGATCCGTAAGCTTGTGAGTTAATGATAACATTAGTGACATTTCAATTAGTACCAACATTTGATAAATCTGTAAATAGTTGGAACTCGTTGCTTGCTTGTTGTTTTTGGCATAATTGTTAAGATCTTTGTTACAAGGAAATCTACTGAGAATGCATTGGTAATCTTTGAGTCATATTCATCATCATACATTTATATAAAATATGTAAAAATATTTGCTATTTGTGATTTAGTTCTAAAAGTAGATTTACGAATCATAATACAAGTTAGCAATTGATTGTGACTTTCTTGGCCTAACTCATGAGAAATTTGATGGAGGAAGAACCCTCAATTGGCTTCCTGTAAATTGGTTGGTGGTCAGCATGCTATACCAATATTTTCTGATTGTCACAAAACTTACATGTTATATTACATGTCACATGTTATGTCAATCATGTGCATTTGAGTGATGAATAACATGTGCAATCTGTCTATTGGTTCACTATGTACTAATGTCAAAGAATTTTGCATCAAACAAAATAATCGCAGGAATTGAAGCAAAAAGTTATCTCTAGGACTAGGTAAGAAACAGCTTGAACTTCTAGATATTAACAAGCTTCAAAATAACAGTAGAACACTTTGAACTGAATGCACTACACATAATAGAGATAGAATCGCAACTAGCATATGAAGACAGTAAAACAAAACAAATAAGCATGAATTCAAAAGAACATATGCTATGAATTTGTTATGGTTATCAAATATTGTACAATCTAAATTGAGACATCGTAAAAATCTAACTTGATCCTCCTTTCCTCATGAACAGAGCTTATGCGAGCAAGTACATACCGATCATTGCTAGTGTTAGTGAACATCAACCACCAACATGGCTTTCTTATTTCACGGCATTATTGTAAGTTTTTTTTCTCTATAATTTGGTGCTTTTTAGTTGCAACTTATGTATTATGACTGTATTGTTTTGAAATGTGTGCTCATTCATTTTGATTCATTTAAGTTTTTTATTTTACATTTTGGTGTTGTCTGATTGGAAAAATATTTTGTACTGCATATAATCCATGTTCTTCATTCTATTTTTGCCATTACATGAGTTGTATACTTGAAATTCTCTGTTTGAAGCTTTAAAATTGCAACAGTTATATACAAAAATTTCATTTGTTCAATTGATTCATATGATAAGATCCTGTTATGTCAGTCACTTGTTACTTACTATATCTTAGAGCAATTAGACCAATCAAGTTAATGAACCATCCCAAATTTACAGACCTCAATTTTATGTGCTAGGTAGAGCCTACTAATTATCTCTAGCTATCAATTGCAAATAATTATATATTTTTACTCTCAGTAATTTCTCCTTTGTTTTTCGTGTATAACTTGTATTTATTTTTCTAGACACTTGTTCTCTTAACATAAAGATCAGGTTCTTTCTAAATAAAATTATGCATTTTCGTAACAGTCTATTAATTTTGTTGAAACACCATTTTTTTCAATGTGTTCCATGCATGTTTTTTACCTCTCTCCGATGCTAGCTCATTTGTGATTTTGTATATAGCAACGTCGGTATATTTTTTTGGAGTTATGGTAAGTGGCACAATTTCTTGTAGTCAATGTTACTTGTAGAACTGTCACTTTCTCATTGTCTTCCATGATGTCATTAGGTACATCTTATATGCTTGTTTTGGCTCTTGGTGCATGCATTATGTCTGGCATTGCTCTATCAGAAGCCTTTGATGTCTTCACACTTTCTATCAAATTTCAACTTCCTAAATTATTTGAAGCTTCACCTTCTGACATATGTCAATGAACTTGTTCTTATTTCTCAAAAATATCCTCAAAAGTATGCTTTTGTGAAGTACAAATATAAGTTGTCTTAGATCTAAAAAAGAGTTTAATTAGATTTTATGATATTTTACATACATTTGAGGATACACTTAGAGGAATAATAGCTTGGTCTTATCATCTGGTATAATTTTAATCTTTCATTGAAATATTTGTAAAATATCGGATAAATAAATAAATAAATATAAAATAAAATATTATTCCTCGTTAATTGATAAACTATCTTGTGGAATTTTTCAGAAATTTTTAGAAATTTTTCTGGATTTAAATTGAGGTTCTATGGATATTTTATGGGGATAAAACGAACAGGCTTTTGTAAAGTCTGTTTAGACTATCTTGTATTAAATGGTTTAATTAAACCAAATCCGTCGTTTCCCGTCGGTTTCAGTATTCGCGGCTCCTCTTTTCTTCTTCGCGATCCCGACCTTTCCTCCTCCTCCTTCTCCCGTGCAACTTCCTCCTCCAAATCGCTCGCCGCTCCACACGCCGTCGCTGCCCTTCGCCGCCTGTTGGAGCAGCTCGCCGTCCACAGTCGCTGCCGCTCGCTGCGCAAGCCGCGCGAGCACCACCGTCGCTCTTCCTTTTCTCCGGATCAAGCGTCGTCGCAACGCCACTCGCCGCTGCCGCTCCACCGCCGCTGATGGCCGCCTCCTCGAGCCATAGTCGCTGTCGCTGCCACCGGAGTTGGATTAGTCGCTGTCGTCGGTGCCGATCCAGCCCGATTCCCGCGTCACGATCGATCCCTTCCTCACGCTGCCGGACCGCTAATCAAGCGGCGACGACGCCGCCATCGCGCGGCCTTTTCCTCGCCGACCACCGCGAGCCTCCAGCCGATACAACGCCGTCGCTCGAGCACGGGTCGACGCCGTCGCAAGTTGGATCCACTGTCGCCGTGAGTTGATGGATTTCTGCCGCCGTCGCTGTTCAACCTCCCTGAGCCCTAGTCTTCCAGATCACTCTAATCATCGATGTTGGCCTCTTCTTCGGTTGTTTAAATCTGGAGATGCCATCGCGAGTAGCGATTGGTCGCCTCTGCTCGTCGTTGTCGACCTTCCTCCGGACCAATTAAGTAGCACGCCAACATTGTTGATCTGCGATCTCGTCCTTCTCTTCTCATTTACGGGTGTCGCAGTCGGTGTTATGTCGATGCAGATGTGAGGCATTGCGATTCATGTATTTGCAGCACGCCGGCGAAGTCTCCTTGTGGTTGAAGTGTTGCGGTTATCCTGCCTCATGATTACTCATGGGAGGAGTAACCGGTGTGAAGCGAGCGTTAATGGCTGCGCTCTACCACTATAGACGGTGGTAGTTGGATTTGCGTCGTCGTAGTCCTGCGTGTGGCACTCGACCACTCGTGGGTAGTATGTCGAGTGGCGAATAAGCGAGGACCCCATCACGTAGCTCGCTTTACGCTTATATGTTACTCGATCATACCGCCCACTGGCCACTCGAGTAGTGGTTGGTGTTGAGTTGGGGCGGTTAATTACGCCGAGCCACCAAGGCTATGTTGGGTCGTGGTAGCTTTAGGGTGAGCCGATAAGACCGTCGTCTTTGCATTCGACTTATGACATTTTGCGTATTACCGTATATATACATATATGCGTATATATATATATATATATGGATGATTGTGATTAGTATCGTATATAGATACGATATATATATATATATATATATATATATATCTTTTGTGATGTTCGTTTGATTATCTTATGATTCTTTGCATTTGATTATCATCGTATTCATGCATGTTTCTTGCATCGTTATCTGATTGTATCGGATCTTGGTATGTGTTAGACGGACCGATTAGATACCTTGACACTGTAGCGTAGGTAGATTATGTGTTGGTATTACTCTTCCCTATTATATATATGTTGGATATATGTTGAGTTGGATCGAGTAAGCGTATGAACTTGAGTATGTCCTGCATTTATATTATTCATTTGATTAGGCAGTATATGCTTGTATTTATATACTATCTTTGATATACATTGTGCATCTAGATTATGTTGTAAATACATGTGATATTACATATATATATGTTTTATTACTCTTGAGTTTTACTCACCACCACCCCGGACCACGGGTTTTTACGTCGCCTGTAATGTAGCCGACTCCGTGATGGACTTGGAGCACCGCCATTGGTCGTCGTCTCATCTCAACTCGAAAGTCAAGTTTTTGAGTCTTACGATGTTTTGGTTATGTATTACGAGTTTATCGTGGTGTTGTGTGTTATGTGATGTCTGTGCGTGTTAGTGCGAGTTTGTGAGGCTTCTTTATGTTCGGTGTTAGTCAATGCAGTATGCGCTCTGTGGGATTGTATTGTTGTCATATTGTTTCATGTTTTCGTTATGTTGTTATATATATATGTTATTGTTGTACTGTATTAACAAATGTTGTGTCGTCCGTTTGATTTTGCTCTTAGATTTTATATTTATTGTGTTATTATAATTTAAATAAATATGAAATGCATTTGCAGTTAACAGTAAGCGAAGATCACTATTTGGTGCATATGGAATAATACTTTGCATTTCCCTATTTGATATGATATCTAATCTTTACCATTATTTTTATTAACTTTGATTGTTTATTATTTTATTTTAGTACTAATACATTCATTGTATTTGTAGGTAACAGGTACCTAAATTTTTATGAATCAATATTATAGTTGAAGATAATCTGTCTAGCTGAGTTTTTTTTATAAGACTTTGTTAGTTCTAAAATTTAATATTTTAAGTATAGTGTGCAATTAGTTTTGGATGTAAAAGACTCATCAAGACATTTGTAACTTTGACTCAATGATTATGGAATGAATTTAGATTTTCTATTATCACTTTAAATTGTATTTTAGATTTTTTTTTATATTCTGAATAGGGGATGAATTGTGATGATGTATAAATATTGGATTCATGCTTATATTAGAGATCATTTTAATATATTTATAAATTATTATAATGACATTAATAAATGTCATTATAGATTAACTAAGGTGACATCTTAAAATGATCTTATAAATGATCTTTACTGATAATTTTTATTGTCCTTATAAAAAAATATAAGACATTTATAAATATCAAAATAAATAAGTTTAGATGACATTTAGTTTTGTCCTTATTACAATGATAATAAGACACACGTAGATACCTTATTACGATGATAATAAGACACATATAGATATCCTTAAAATATGACATTTTAGCATGTCATTATATATCTATATTAAGACACTTTTGATGTTAGTATTTATATTGTATAATAACATTATAAAATATCAAGAAAGCGAATCAGGTCGAAGACGACGTCACTTTAGAGGACATTTTTTAGTGATGTTACTAAAATATTAGTGTCACTAAAAATATACTATAAGGACATTTATGAGTGTCCTTAAAGACCATTATTCTTGTTATAATCTGGATTACAAGACAAAATTTATATAATCCGATTACATTACAAGCCGTAATATGAAAAGTCGCCGCCCACCGTTGCCCATAGTCGCCATCGTCCGACGCCACAACTCATCGTTGTCGCCACCACCCGCCAATGTTCAACCGTCATCGGTCGGCCATCGGCACCCCCGTTGGTCGCCCGGTCGCCATCGTCGCCGTCGCCTGTCAGCCAACCACTGTCGCAGGGTGCCTGACCGTCGCCCGTCGGCCGATCGACCCACCATCGCCGCTCGTCGCTGTCAGCAATCAACCATTGTCGTCTTTGTAATAGACATCAAACAAAAGAATGTAATATCTCTTGTAATCCAAGATTGCATGCAACTTTGTGACCAAATATAGAGCATTTCATTATAAACTTGATTACATTACCACCTTAATTACCATTACGTCCAACCAAACGTGTCGTAAGGTTTTAAACCATCTCCAATGCATACATCAAAATATTAAATTTAGTCCCCAGGGACATGACGCAGCGGTTAATCACGAGACTCCCCTCTGCGCTTTCAGGGGTTGATTTCGCCTATCAACAACACGCGTTGTGTGGGTGGCGATGCTCGATGCCCCCCCCATCTCAGGGTGGTCGGCCTCCTAGTGTAGCACGGGTTTCCAACGTGCGCTGACCCTGTGCTACCTTGATTCAGCCTCATCACTCGGTGGCGCTCGCCGTGGGATCGAGCAGACTGACCATCAGGATTAGTAGGGAAGAGAAATCGTACTTGATACCTATTGATACCTAATGTAAATAAAAAAAAATCAAAACATTAAATTTAGAGTAAAAAATTAAAAATCACACCAAATCTCTCTAATTCATACATTATTTTTTTACACCAAAAATGATACATGAATAGTACCGCACCATTTTTTATGTTAGGATTTTTTTATTATATTATATTATATAATTAATCAAATTAAATATAATATATATTATTAAATATCATAAATAAAAATTATTTTGTAATTATTTTTTATAGTAATATTAATTATTTATTCTAAATTTAAATTAAGTGTATTTAATAATATATTTTAATTTTATTATACATATTTATAAAAATTTAATTTATTAAAAAATTATTTTTAATTTATTTAATATATTTTAATTATAATTACATTTATAAATTATACCACTAATTTCATTAGAAAATAATAATAAAATATTAAAATTTTTTACATGCATAAATATAAATTACATCACCTATTACACTAACATACAAAATAATAATAATAATAACACTAAATTAAAATATTACTAATAAAAACTTAAAAACATGAGTAACACTAAACCTGACAAACAACTACAAACACAAACTATACTAATAAAGTACATATAAACTTTAAATTACTTCAATAATATTATAATACTAATATTCAGGAAAATCACTCCACATTCCGCTAAAATAATTATGAAATTAGTCGAAAATATTCACAAGATTCTGAGATTCTTGATCTTCATTTTAATATTGATTGAGTTGTGATCCTTCTCCCTGTATTGGTGATGATTAAGATCCTTCTCTTTGATGTGCAACTGGATGAGATTTCTGGATTTACATTCTCTTTTGTATAATTTTAATTTGTTCATTGTGATTCTGTGAATATATTCATGTATCATCGGGTCAGAGATTGAGTTCAAAATTTTGAATAAAATTTTTGTTTCTTCCTTGTAAATCATAACATCTGTCTTTTATAGCAGCAGTAGTACTTGCATTCATTGCCTTAACAAGTTGAGAATTAATTTTAATTACCTTTGCAATTTGTTCATCATTTTTTTTCTTCATTTTTTCTTTCTTCACTCAAGGAGGTCGTTTATTAGAAGTATCACCGCTATCTAAATCAGTGATATTTAGATCAAAAGCAAACACACAAGGAGATGAAGGTATATGAAATTCTTCCTCGGAGAATTGTTGTTCAGATGAACCAACATTAGTATTTTGTTGTCATGATTTTATGCCTGCGGTATTCATGTTGTCGGTGCCAAATTTTTTAATATATTTAAGAATATTCTAGACATGGTCAAATTTGAACCCTTTGTGTATTTCGGATCTTCTACTAACAACACTTTGGTATGAATTAACTGTAACAAAACCATTGAACATCAGTTATAAAGACGATGCTATTAATGAACTCAGACTTTGATTATAAAATTTCGATAGTTTAAAATAAATATGAGATAGTAACTTACAATATCTTGTTCAGATGCTCCACTAGGATTCATATGTTCGATTTGTCGTATGCAACCTTTCATTTTGGATATTGCACTAAGTATAAGAAGCATTCTTTTTTGCAAAGATCTTGGTAGTCGACTATAATGCGCAAAATTCGAATCTACATGATACTCTTTCTCAATTCTTGCCCAGAATTGATCCTTCGATTAGTTGATTCCTATGATTGGATTTTGCAAAAAATGAAGATAAATATGACATAAGTGTTTATCTTCTTCAAATGAGTATGAAGCTTGTCGGAGAGTTAAACTCATTTTAGTATAAGAGAATACTCTGAAAAAAGAGTGAAGTAAAATGTGTTATACCAATATCTGGTAAGCCATTATATAGGGGGAAAAAATGGGAATATAAAATTATACAAAATTTGTGTTCAATATCAAGTCACATCACCTACCCAACTTATTCTAATGCTGTTATTATTGTGTCATGTCATCTGTACAATTTTGTCCAAATGTATTCATTGTTATATCACATCATCAGCACACACAAAAATATGTTTAGTGTCAGGTCATGTCACCTGTCCAACTTGTCCCGATGTCGTTATTGTTGTTTCACATCATATGTGTGATTTTTGTCCAAATATGTGTAGGAACGTCCGTGAGCGCTAGAGGGGGGTGAATGATGCGTTTTCATTCGTCGATGGAATTCCATCGTGTTCGTCTCTATAAAACTTGTTATGCGCAGCGGAATGTATATAATAGCAACAACAAAAATAAAGACACAAACACAATCACAATACAAAGCGATATAACGTGATTCGGAACCTTAGGGTTCCTACTCAACGGGTTGAGCTCGAATGAGCTCTAGCGATGTCAATATCACCACTAATCAAAAATACTCTTTCTCGACAACAAATCAGAGGCGAAGAAACCTCGTACAAGGATTGCAAAAGCAATACAAGAGATATACAAAGCAAATATGAATGAAATATACTAAAAGATGTAAAGAACACTTTACAAAAATTCTTTTAGATGCTTGCTTGTTTGGTTGCTTGAGCTGCACTTGGATATCCTAAATTGTACCAGCAAATCGCCCAAAATCGCTCTAGAAACCGCTACAAAAAATCCTCCCTTCGTGCTCCTTTTAAACTTGCAACTCGGGTTGATTTTCGCCTAGAAGTCGACTGCTCTTATAGCCATTATGAGACAACGACTTAATCCACGTCGGACAAGTTTCAATGGATAGGCCATCAGTCGACTGATCATACCCATCAGTCGATTGATCATGACTCCACTCGACTGCCAAACCCTAACAGTCGACTCGAAAACATTCTGTGTCTGCGACATCGACCATCAGTCGACAACCAGCCATAATTCGATTGCCAAAGCATCACCGACCGCTAAGGCTATTTGCCACAATGAACGCAAATAACTCCCATCACCGACTAGTCATAATCCCGATCGCTATAAGTCGACTTACCAAGTGTCAAAAACTTAACCACCGACGATCCATAACTCATACCAACCGACAAACTTCAAATATGAGGTTTAACCCCAAGTATTATGCCCTCATACTTGCTAGACCACCTTTAGCCTAGACCTAAGCCTTCTAGCCACCTCTGTCAGCCTCACGCCTATCGGATCCCTCCAAGTCATCCATATGCTAGCCTTCAGGTGCTTGATAACTGTCATTTTATTGTATTATTTTGGTCCTTAATATCACTGTTTTAATCCTCTTTTGTGTTTAATTATTGTTTATTTTCATGTTTTATGAGTTGGATCATCTTTTGGACCTTATTATAAATCTCCTAAATTTGTGGACTTATATATTAATTCTATACCTTATTTGTAGGAGATCGAGATGAGCCAATGGATTAGACTCGAGTTGGATCAAATATGGCTTCATCTAGGGGCATAAAGGATATTTTAAGCTGGAAGAATCTGAGCCCTTCATCTAGATCAGAAGTAGTTTAATCTAAGGGTTCAGATCTGTTTAATCTTGATCGTCCGATGAGATCTGATTAATCTGAGCTACCCATCTAAATCTGGAGAGATCCGATCCATACACTCAGATCTATACATCTCAACCTTCTATCCAGATCAAGTTGATCGCGATCGTCTATTCAGATTGATCAGATTCGTCTATTCTAAATCGAAGCAATTCTAGCCGTTGGATCAAACCTAGGATTTGGGTTATTAATTAAGCTGGAGCAGTTTTTTTTCTTTAGCCGGCTTCGCCCCCTCTCTCGCGACGATCGCCTGACGCCTCGACCACCGCCACGCTCTCCACTTTCCTCGCCGGTCGTCAGAGAGGAAAGAGGATTCCCTCCATCTCCAGTGATCGATGCCACTCCATCACACACTCCACCGTCAGTAGCTGCGACAGCTCCGCCCATTTCACCGCCGCCTACAACCATCGAAGTGGGGATTCCCCTCCGTTCAGTCCAGCCACCACTACAGCCACTGGAGTGGGGATTCCCCTCCGTTATCATCTCGCTCTACCACCAGCAGCTCCAGCCAGCAGCTCCACACCTCCGACAGCGCTCCACATTTGAGGCCAACACCTTCACGGCAATGCCAATTACATATTCCCCTCCGATTTCTAGCTCTACATTTCCGGCCAACCCATCACAGCTTCGGCAACACCATTTCCAGCTTATGCAGCCTTGTTCCACCTTCCTCCACAGCTTCGTTCTTCATCCAGCAGCTCCTATCTTCATCCAACAGCTCTTATTGTAGCTTCCGATGGCAATTTCATCTTCAGGACATCATTCTAATTTGAATTGCAAGCCTTCCATTAATGTGTTTTGATTGTTTCTTGGTTTAGTTTGTATTGAATGTTTGTAATCAAATTTCCCTTTTATGTTTAGAATTGCACATAGTTGGTTTGATTTGTTTCATGCATATGTAGTGTTCGATAAAATGTTTCTTGAGTAATTAGGTTGTAGTTGGTTAGTTTAGATTTAATTTCATGTTGTGTTTTACTCTCGTGAAATTCCTGCATTTGAAGTGTTTGATTTAATTCCTACATTGTTTGATTTAGTTGTGCATGTTAGTTTAGAGTTTTAATTACTTTACAACCGTAGGTTAGAGCCCAAATCACAAATCCCCCATTTACATTAGAAAAGCCAAAGCAATAATTATCGATCCTAAGACTACTATTCTCTCGATTATACTTGTTGGGAAACGATTCGGGTCATTCACTATGCTATATTAGTGTAGAGAGGGTTTGGTAATTAATTTGTAACGGTACCATGACAAATACTGTTATCAAATTTTGGCGTCGTTGCCGGGGAGTGTAATGGTGCTTACTAGACTTAGGATTGTTTACCCATTTTTCTGAAAAAAAAAATAATTAAAAATCTATTTGTTTAGGCTTCATTCTTTTATTCTCTTATATATCTATGTATTTTATCATGTATACTTCCTGTGTCTTTTGATATTGTTTATTAGTGTTTCAGGAAAGAACAAGAAATTTCTTTGAGCATGGATCCATATTATCATTAGTGTGGAGACTTTAGTGATGCTTACTATTCAGGCATTGAACAACAAGAGTATAATTAGCTTGAACATCAATAGTATCAGTACCAGCCTCAATATCATCAGCCTGTTCCTCTGTATCATCAGTCTTATCAGCAGGACAGGTATAATTCAATTTCTGGTATATCTTTTCATAATTTTGATTCAAATTTCAGGTATGGGCACACACCACAATATGTTCTTCAACTGCCTCAGTGCTATCCACCCCCACCATCTATCGATACTTATATGCCCAGTTGGGGTGATTAATCAAGTAACAGTTATGGAGAAGCACATCAGGAAGAGCCTCAGAATTTTTCAACTTATCAGAGTCCATTAGGATTACAAGATGACACAGTGGGTGATGGACTACAACCATTCCAACAAGCTGAGTCAACTACAGAAACACTAGAAAAGCTTTTGCAGCTAGGATCATTGCTGTAACAACACCAACAACAAATACTCTTGCAACTAGCATCAGTTCTACAACAACATCAACAACAAATCAATGATAATCATCAGCGACAACAAGAAAGGATACAAAACATGCAAATCCAGCTAGATCAAATTGCATCATTCATCAGCCAGACATAAGCATAAGATTCCTCCCAGTTTTCCCCAGAGATCATTTCTGATGGTAGGGATGTGTTTGAGGAGATGGATTGCAAAGCTGGTGATATGTACGTTTCTACCTCTGCAACTCTACAAGACTCCTCTACTATTGGGCATGGTGATGATGTACTATTTGATGGTCCAGATATTGATGAAGTTGCTATTGTGGAAGATGATATATAGGATGATACTAGCGGCTTGGATTTACTCTGTGATGTTATTTGTACCTTAGATTATATTGAAGAAAAGGAGAGGTTGCCAAATACCAGTGCCTAGACTTGCCAGCCAGACCAGAAGACAAGTGAGACAGTGGCGGCACACAATTCTGATGAGTTAATTCCCATGGAAGTGGTGGATAGCTGGAGGCCCCAGACTGGACACTTCCATCTCAGCCAGAGTCTCCAACAAATCTACTGATGAAGGCCCTGACAGAAAATGCAATAATTCAGCCCCAAGGCTGGACACTTTTCCTGAATCGCCTCCGACCACCAGAGATTACATATGATGAGGCGATCATATCGGAGAGAGCAGCATGGAACTATCATGATCACACCATGAAGGCGCTCACCCCCATTCAATCCATCCCACTCTCGGCACGGGGATGCTTACTTTGAATCTTCTTCAACCGCTGAGATGAGATTTCTTTCGGAGCATTCCATGACTTGCGTGGCTTCTCTTACTGAACCTTCTCCAACCACCAGGACCTCAGGGGAGTTTGCTCCATCTCATCTATTTTCTTTTTCTTTATATATATGTTTCTTTTACTTCATTTGTTTTTTTTATTTTAGTTGTTATGTTTCCTTTGTTGAGTTTTTGTTTTATCGGGTTTTGAGATAAATTTCCTATGTGTTTCTTTATATCTTCTTAGAAGTTGTGAAAGCTAGTTAAATTTGACTGTCAAATTTTGAGATTTATTGTCAATAATGGATTATTTGATTGCATACTGTTACTACTTGGTGATGGATTCTGTGTTGATAGACTGAGTTGATTATTTTTGTTTACCTAGTGAAGATTGAGCCTATTTTTATTGCTTGTGTGTGGTGCACTTGTGGTTATTGTAACTTTAGAACTTGCTTTGATTATTTCAAGACCACACAAAAATAGGTTTGCATGATTATTATGAAGGCAATCTCAATTGTTTTCCTTCGCTTCTCTTATCACCACATGCTTATTGAATAACATTCTAGTCATTCATCATTACATTTTTCTTTCCTTCCATTACTTTCTTCTCCATTTCTATTTCTGGATGTGGAATACTTGGATGTTCCATGATGAGTGTTTTGCCTAGGATGGACAAAAATTTAAGTGTGGGGGAGAGGAGTAGCTCAGGGAAATTTAGTTTTAGCATAGGCAAGTCATGCTTGATCACCATGAGATAACCATGCTCTTTATCTTTTTAGCTGAGCTTGATGTTGGAGAAAAGGGAAGTGCACTACATGTCGGAAAAAAAAAGAAAAAAAAAAGAAGTTGAAAAATAAATAAATTGGGTGCCCATGAGATAAAAAAAAAGTATTGTGAAAATTTTGACATGTTGTGCCATTTTTTTTATGTGTGATAGTATTTTTGTTAACGACATCCCTTGTTGCAATCATTGAGAGATTTATTATATATTATGAGTAAATTTGTATTGAAGAATGTGATAAAGGTCGTTTACATGTTTATTGGGTTGGAAGAAATTTTTTTTTAGGGCAATGCTTTCTTGTACTCATCTATGTAGCATTCCAGTATTTCCATATCTTCTTGCATCTCTTTAGCTATTTCTTACCTTTCTTTCCTTTTACACATATTGTCATTTTTTTTGTATTCATGTTTCCCTTACATTCTTAATAAGCCTTCAATGATTGTGCATTCTTATGTGTATATAGTGGTGAAGGTAGAAGAAAAGCAAGTATATGGTAGTGCATAAACCATGAGTAGCTTGAGTGAACTCCACTATTACATGCTTATGAGAGTGAGAGAAATCACCACTTACCTTGTGAGGCTTAATCATTCTTAGTCTATTTATGATGGATTGAAGTCACCATGTTTATTAACCTATGTAAGATTTGAGTCCATGATTGCTTGAGTCTTTGAGATTTGATAATCCTAGGTAACTTTCTTTCATAATCTTCTATGTATGCTTGGGAATTGCTAAGGAAATACACTTTCAGTTTACTTTTAGTTTTCTTTCTTTGCTTGAGACGCGCAAGAATAAGTGTGGGGGAATTGATAACTGCCATTTTGTCGTATTATTTTGGTCCTTAATATCACTATTTTAATCCTCTTCTATGTTTAATTGTTGATTATTTGCATATTTTATGAGTTGGATAATCTTTTGGATCTTATTGTAAATCTCCTAAATTTGTGGACTTATATATTAATTTTATACCTTATTTGTGGCTCTCTCCAAGGGTGTCAATGTCTCATATCCCAATGAGATCTTACAATCTCTCTCTTGGTCCAAAAATATCTAGGATGCCTTCACTCTTCCTTGTGATAAGTCCCATATCACTAAAGAGAGGCAATCCTTACTTCTCCAAACTCTCTAAATTCTCCCCCTCGAGGAAAAACATATCCATCATCCCATGATGGATAACCTCCCCCTAAAGGCTTACTCCCCCTTGACCATTGCACCAACAATATCCTTGGAGAGTCCCTAAGTCTATAGGAACACTAACCAATCGAAATTAAGTGCAAAGTTTCAACATTGAACTTTCACCTCCCTTAAAATTTGATACACACCCTAAACAATTCTTCTAATCCATATCCAATGGATTTTCACACTTTTTAATATTTTCCAAAGTATATCCTAGGGTTATGAGCAGTTAAGGTAGCCTAACATAGCTGAAATCAAGCTAAACATTCTGGTTTACCTGAAATCAACCCATCAGTCGACTATACCATCAAACAGTCGACTGACATACTGTAACAGTTGACTAATCCCTGATTTTCAAAAATCAATTTTTCAGAAAAATGAGTTTTGAAAATGCGTAAGTAAATATACGTATTTCGAAAAAATTTGAAACTTCATACGCACATTACTTACATGAAATATAATGGGTGAAAAATAGTTTGAAAATAAAATCCCCATTAAAATAAGAGATTGATACAAAGCTAAAAAACTATTGAAACTTTAATGCTTTTGATATACTTTGTATCAACTTCTTCAATGGTGATTGTCATCAAAAGATAGATTTCACCAAGGTTTTCTAAAAAGATTTTAAAATGGTTTTGAAAACCTATTTTGAACCATGGACTATGGGCTAGATGTACATGACTTGTACATTAGCTTTTCTCATGATCCATATTTATGATTGAAATAAGTTTAAGTTCATCTAGATGCAACATCTATGCACCTTGAACTTGACTCATTTTCCTAACATCTCACATGTATCTAAGATGTATAAAACACACACAAGTCAATGTAATTATGAGATGTGGGATTAGGGTTATTTGGGCTTCATGCATTTCTAGACAACTCTATTTGATTCCCTTATACATAGGACTTCAAATTATGTCATTGTCCTTAACTCAATTTTAATTTACCTTAAATGCATGAATGATGATTATGATATATAATGATAGTATAAATAGATATGTGTCAATAATCATGATGTCATGACATATAAATATACTCTAAACATAAACATGACATAAAAATTAATCCTAAGTATTATCATGATAATTTATATGATAAAAAGGAGATATGATGTCATAACATGGCAAAATAGAATATACAAATCAACACACATCACACCAATAATAGAAGATAAATAAAACACAATTTGGGAAACCAAAATATTTAATTTATCTTTAAGTCAGTTCTACATCAAACAAACAGACATCAGACAATCACTCCTAACTACGAAAATAAAAGTAAGATACATAATGTGCGCCTAACTACCATCCACTGCGGCTGCGGATGCGAGGAAGAGAAAAGCGGTGGTCCTGTGGCTGTGGACGCGAGGAAGAAGAGGCTCGTGAGAGAAGAAGGAGAGGCGCGACAAAGGGGTGAGGCGCATCACCAGCTCAACCTTCCAGTCGCTCACCCTCGCTTTGGCCACTGTTTGCCGCGAGGAAGAAGAACGAGAGGGAGTTAGAGGTAAGGGTCGGCGCACGTCGCTACCAGAGGAATCGGACGGCAAGTGGAGAGCGGCTCGCGGCGAGAAGAAAAGTTCGCGAGGAAGAAACTGTCGGGCGGCGTGAGAAACCGAGAGGAAAGGAAAAAACAATCGCGATGGTGAAAACTAAACTTAGGTTTAGGTATTTGAAATTTTAGGTTAATATCGCCTATTAACTCCCTTAAATAGATTCCACCAAAGTCTATCTATTTTATCCCTATAATTATCTCGTATAGACCCCGTTTAAATCCAAAAAAATATCAGAAAAATTCTTAAAATTCCCTAAAAAACCCGAAAGATTTCCAGGATTATTTTCTTAATTCTTTGTCATTTAATTTAGTATTTTAAATTTTCTGTATTTAACATTCTCCCCCACTAATAAAAATTTGGTCCCCAAATTTCCTACTCAGATGCATAATGAGTAAGTAATACCACAAGTACTGAAAATATATCTCACATACCTTAAGTAAACAGGTGGGGGTATTGAGCTCTGATCTTTTCTTCAAGCTCCCAAGTAGCCTCCTCATCACTGTGGTGACTCCACCCGACCTTGACAAGTCGCACAATCTTGTTCCGCAACTGTCGTTCCTTGTGATCCAAAATCCGTACCGGAACCTCTATGTAAGTAGCATCAGGTTGAATGGAACCTGACACATCTGACAGAATATGTGTAGAGTCTGGCACATACTTCCTCAGCATGGACACATGGAACACATCATGAATACCCGTCAAAGATGGTGGTAGCACTAGGCGGTAAGCGACTGCTCCGGTCCTCTCTAAAATCTCAAACAGACCAATGTACCTAGGAGCTAGCTTACCACGGAGGTCAAATCTCTTCACTCCCTTCGTGGGTGAGACTCGCAGGAATACATGATCACCAATAAAGAACTCCAGAGGTCTTCGTCTCCGATCTGCCTCATGCTGAGCTCTCTGGGGTCCTAGCAACTGAGACTCCCCAACCTCCTCCCAGAGGGTGGGTGTACGACACTGTCTACCATACAATGCTTCAAACGGGGCCATTTGGATAGCTGAATGATAGCGTTGTTGTAGGCAAATTCCACTAATGGCAAGTGGTCCTCCCAGTTGCCCCTGAAATCCATAACACAAGACCTCAGCAAGTCCTCTAGTGTCTGAATGGTTCACTCAGACTGTCCATCTGTCTCCGGATGGAATGCAGTACTAAAACGAAGCTGCGTGCCTAAGGCCTGTTGCAGACTCTGCCATAACCGAGATGTGAACCGGGGATCTCTATCTGAGATAATGCTCAAAGGAACACCATGCAATCTGATGAACTCCCGATAATATAACTCTGCCAAACGATCCAAAGAATCGGTCTTCCGAATCGCCAAGAAGTGTACGGATTTGGTTAGTCGATCTACGACTACCCAAATCGCATCATGGCCTTGACGTGTCCTAGGAAAACCCACCACAAAATTCATGGTATTGTGATCCCACTTCCACTCAGGAATAGGAATCCTCTGAAGTAGTCTGGTTGGTCTCTGGTGCTCAGCCTTCACCTGTTAGCAAACTAGACATCTAGCTACAAAATCTACGATGTCTCTCTTCATGTCGTTCAACCAATACAAATGCCTTAAATCTCAATACATGCAGGTTCCGCCTGGGTGGATCATAAATCGAGAGTGATGAGCCTCCTGAAGTGACTCCTCTATGACTGGGTGAGGCTGAGGTACGCATAAACTGCCCCGAAGATAAATAATACCCTCGTTATGCCGGGTGAACTCAGTCTGCTGTCCAGAGGTTATTTGGCCACTAATGAATTGTAAGTGCTGATCACCTACCTGAGCTTCTCAGACTCTAGTTCGGATAGATGACTGAGCAACCATGGTAACAAGATAACATAATAACTGCTAAGTCCACGTCATATATATAATGGCTTACCTCGCAGTTCTTTAACTACCGTAAGCCTAAAGGCAAGGGCAAGCCTAAAGGTAAGGGAAAGTCCCAAGCCAAGGGCAAAGGCAAAGAACTTAAACCCAAAGGAGGGGTGGCCAAGGAAGGGGCTTGCTTCCACTGCAAGGAAGCTGGACACTGGAAGCGTAACTGCAAAGCTTACTTGGAAGATCTTAAGAAGAAGAGAAGTGAGACTTCTACTTCAGGTATAAATATTATAGAAGTCAATCTATTTATTTCTTCATCATGGGTATTAGATACCGGATGTGCATCTCACATTTGTACCAATGTGCAGGCGCTGAGAAATAACAGGGCATTGACAAAGGGCGAGGTGGACCAACGAGTAGGCATAGAGCAAGGGTTGCTGCTGTTGCTGTAGGAACTTATGATCTATCTCTGCCCTCTGGGCTTGTACTAGAATTAAATGAATGTTGTTATGTGCCTGCCTTAACTAAGAACATAATTTCGGTTTCTTGTTTGGACAAGAAAGGATTTATATTTATAATAAAGAATAAATGTTGTTCAGTTTATTTAAATGATATATTCTATTGTAGTGCACCTCTAATGAACTGACTCTACTTTCTAGAATTAGAGAGTCCTATCTATAACATAAGTACCAAAAGGTTCAAGTCAAATGAGTTGAACCAAACCTATCTCTGGCATTGTCGCTTAGGTCACATAAATGAGAGTCACTTATCTCATCTCCATAAGGATGGGCTGCTAGACTCATTTGATTTTGAATCATATGACACATGCGAGTCTTGCCTTTTAGGCAAGATGACCAAGACTCCCTTTAGTGGACACAACGAAAGAGCAACAGACTTGTTAGGACTTATACATAGTGATGTATGTGGCCCTTTCAATGTTGCTGCTAGAGGTGGTTACAGGTACTTCATTACATTTACTGATGACTTCAGTAGATATGGTTATATGTATCTGATGACACACAAATCAGAATCCTTTGAAAAGTTCAAAGAATTCAAGAATGAAGTACAAAACCAACTTGGAAAGAGTATTAAGATACTTCGATCAGATCGAGATGGTGAATACCTTAGCCATGAGTTTCGTGACTATCTAGCTGAGTGTGGGATTCTATCCCAACTCACTCCTCCTGGAACACCACAGTGGAATGGTGTATCCAAAAGGAGGAATCATACCCTATTAGATATGATATGATCTATGATGAGTCACACAGATATGTTAGTGAAAGCCCTAGAGCCAATCATGTGATGATTGTTGACTGGACTTTATTATATCTTATTCCTATTTATAAAGGCATGGTTATTATATTTACTTGTATTGGTGCCAAATAACTAAATATAATGATGTCCTTGAGTAGTAGGTTCTTATTTATATCAATCAATTGGTTGAATCGATAATGAGATGATATAGAGAACACTACTCTTAATCATTCCTAGTCAAGTATTAACATTCAGGGACAATGTTAATGCATAGAGACTAGCATGTAGGTCAACATGATGACTTGATCTCACAAGTCATGGATATGAGATATCAAGTTGACACATGGGTATGCATTGGAGAATGTATACTGAATGACCCGCCATGAGAAAGTATCATGGATCGTTATATGAGTGTTATATACTTTCTCATGTGGCTATTAGTATGACTATTGGTCCTTAGACCTGAAGTCACCATGGTTCCTTACATAAGGAGTTGCATACTTTGGCTTCGTCAAACGTCACCCGTAAATGGGTGGACTATATAGGCGATTACTGGGTATGTAACAAATTATGTAGAGGGATGTGAGTGATGTAGATGAGATCTATTCCTCCTATATTAGGGAGTGACATTGTTATTCTTGATAGAGTGAGACTACGAAATGCATGACCATGCCCAAATGAGTCAATATGAGATATTGAGCTCATTTGATTAGAGTGAGTCTACTTGGAGTTCAAGATATAGATTGTACCGAGGATGACACGGTCTATGCCTCAATTGGTCAATCTAGATGTCAAGGATAGAGGGACATTATCACATATTTTGAAAGTCACAATTAGTAGTCATAAAGGTGATGTTGGAGCTCAACATTATTGTAACTTGGGTAGCAATGATGTGTTGCTAGATACCGCTCATTGCTTATGTTCCTAAATCGGTTTAGGGACATTGCCAACGTTACAAGAACCTATAGGGTCACACACAAAGGGAAATTAGATAGAGATTAGGTTCATATAATGAACCATGAGGATTAGGTTTATGTGATGAACCAAATTGGATTAAGAGTAATCCTAATTTGACTAATTGAGTTGGACTCAATTTGATTCAAATGTTGAATGAGTCTAATTTAGATTTGATTCATCAAATCAATTTAAATTAATTAATAGAGATTCATTAAATTAAATTGACTTGAATAAAATGGTTGGATTTGATCAACCATGGGAGATAAGAGGTCAAGTTTGACTTGACTTGAGAGGGAAAATGAAAGGTCAAGTTTGACTTGACCAAATGCCATGTCATGATGATGACTTGGCATGACCGACCAATGATGATGTTCCACATCATCATTGACTTATCATGTGGTGCCACCTCATGAGGGAGACCAAGAGCCATTGGCTCTTGGAGTTACATGCATGCATGTAACCCCCCAAGTCATGAAGTGGCCGACCACTCCATTTGATGGGTGTAATTGATTTTGGTGAGTTACTCCAACTTCATCTTCTTTCTTGGATCATCTTCCTCTCAAGCTTGCTCTCCCATCCCTCATCTTGGCCGAACCATCCAAAGGGTGCTAGCACACTCAAGGTTGTGTTTTTCTCCACCTATTGCTTGTGTGGATACAAATAGAGGAGTGTGCACTTGACACTCTTGAGTTTCGGCGAAGCTTTTGGACGAGCGGGATAAGCGAAGGGCGTCGCTACGAGGGTAATGCTCTCACCTTCTAGATCTAAGGTAGATCTAGGGTTTTATAAGCACATACATGTTTTATTTTAATATATCTTCGCACGGATCCGTGGCCGGACTTCCGGGGTTTCCGCAACGCAAAAAGCGGTTTTTGCGGCTCGAAAAGTCCAACAGTGGTATCAGAGCCACGTGCGAAGCATGTATGTGTTTCATTTTTCTAGTTTTTGTATTAGATATAAAAATTACAGATTTTTATGTTTCTATAAATTTTCTATTTTTATCGAATTTTTGGGTATTTTTCTCGAAGAGTCGAAGCAACGAGTGTTGGGACACTTGTAGGCTTCAACCATCGAGAAAAACTCTCCGAAACGGCGAGTTCTCGCTTTAGGTTTTTGGGACAGCGACTTAAGTCGCTGTAAGATCATAGTAGGGACACTCGCAAAGTTTATTTTGTGAGTAGGGGCGCTGCCCCTATCCCCGAAAGGGGCCTTGTCCCACGATCGCGCCCGAAAATTGCTTAGCGGGACCGTTACGGAGAGGTGACTCATAAAATTGAAAAAAATAGGAAAAATTATTGAAATTTTCTGTAAAAATACATAATTTAGAATTATGTATAATTCTGTGATTGTCATGGCCCAAGAACCCCAATATGATTGGATGATGATGTGTTGTAATTCATAATACGACATGCGTGCCGTTTTTGTGATTGTGCGTGTTGTATAGTGTATGCGACCTGCGCGTCATACCTCTTCTTTTGAAATTCTAGTTGTAAATAGTTTTAGACTCGAATGTAACTTGAGTTTCATATTTGTAATGTACAAAATGGAGCGGTGGAAAGTCCTCTTGTAGACAAAGTTACGAGAAGGGTGCCGACGACATATGATGGTCAAAGGAAGCGCTTGGAGAAGCCGCTAGCCCTAGGTTGACCGTCAGATCTTCTCATTGGCTTGAGAAGATCGTAGTAGGGCCATGACCACATCACAGTTAATTATATATATATATATATATATATATATATATATATATATATATATATATATATTTGAATTTGCTTGTATGTATGTGATGCATGCTAGTAGAATAATGCTTGTATGTATATGATGCATGTTAAGATATTTTTCTTGCATGTATATGATGCATGATAGAATAATGCTTGTATGTATGTGATGCATGCTAGTATAGAATAATAAAGGCCTCAATGCGTATATGATACACATTACGATTAGAGTAGATCTTAATCGAATTAACTCATAAATGCCTACCAAATCCTTGATACTCATCACTACCTCGATCATTTGTAGTTGTTGAATCTGCCAAAGCAGAGCAACGCATATTATCTTGGTAAGGTGCGGAGGGACAATCTTGATCCCGCCTATCACGGATTGGATTAGAGTAAGCTCAATTAGATTGAGTGAAACTAGTTAACTCAATTTGATCGAGTAGAACTATAGACATATTCCAACCGTTGGAAAGATAGGATAAGATCGCATTTACACTAAATCTTGTGCGATTTAGCCAAAGCTAACTCAAGGTCTTTTATAAATGTGGGTCTTGATCCTATAAACAAGAGTTGCATAGAGATGTAATCGGTAATGTGTTACCCAACGATCGTACTAAGTCTTGGACGATTTAGCCAAAGCTAACTCAAGGCTTAGTATGATGTGGATCTTGTCCCGCAGGAATTATAGCTAGTTTGTATGAATCTAGTAATGTGGTTTGACCACATCCATAACTCGATTCTACAAATTTCCTATAATTCAGTGGGAGCATCATTTGATTAAAAGTCTAATTAAATAATAAAAGGAATATGATATTAATTCTCTGCATTGTATGTTGTAGATTACTATGTCGATAGACACGAACACACTCTCTCTGCGTTCTGTCCATGAGAAGGACAAGCTCAATGGAGAAAATTTCCTGGACTGGTACAGGAACCTGAGAATTGTTCTCACCCAAGAAAGGAAACTGTACGTCCTGGAGCAGCCCATTCCGGAGGCACCTCTTGCCACTGCCTCGCGAGCTGACAAAGATGCTTACAAGAAGTATCAAGATGATGCATTAGATGTGTCATGTCTAATGCTCGCGACCATGAACTCTGAGCTTCAGAAGCAACATGAGTTCATGAATGCATATGATATGGTTGAACATCTTCGTCAACTATATCAAGGACAAGCAATGCACAAGAGATGTGAAGTCTCTAAGGCATTGTTTGGTTCCAAAATGCAAGATGGGACTCCCGTAGGTCCATATGTACTCAAGATGATTGGGTACGTAGAAAACCTACAGAGATTGGGATTCCCCCTTGGCCAAGAGCTGGCCACTGACTTGATCTTGCAGTCTTTGCCGCAAAGCTACAATCAATTTGTCATGAATTACAACATGAATGAAATTGATAAGCCACTACCTGAGATGGTCAGCATGTTGAGAACTACTGAACTCAACCTTAAGAGGGGAAAAACAGATGCCATTTTGATGGTGCAAAAGAAGAAAGGCAAGGGCAAGCCTAAAGGAAAGGGAAAGTCTCAAGCCAAGGGAAAAGGCAAGGAACTTAAACCCAAAGGAGGGGTGGCCAAGGAAGGGGCTTGCTTCCACTGCAAGAAAGTTGGACACTGGAAGCGTAACTGCAAGACATACCTGGAAGATCTTAAGAAGAAGAGAAGTGAGACTTCCACTTCAGGTATAAATGTTATAGAAGTCAATCTATCTATTTCTTCATCATGGGTATTAGATACCGGATGTGCATCTCACATTTGTACCAATGTGCAGACGCCGAGAAATAGCAGGGCATTGACAAAGGGCGAGGTGGACCTACGAGTAGGCAATGAAGCAAGGGTAGCTGCTGTTGCTGTAGGAACTATGAACTATCTTTGCCCTCTGGGCTTGTACTAGAATTAGATGAATATTGTTATGTGCCTGCCTTAACTAAGAACATCATTTCGGTTTCTTGTTTGGACAAGAAAGGATTTACATTTATAATAAAGAACAAATGTTGTTCAGTTTATTTAAATGATATGTTCTATTGTAGTTCACCTCTAATGAACGAACTCTAATTTCTAGACTTAGAGAGCCCTATCTATAACATAAGTACCAAAAGGTTCAAGTCAAATGAGTTGAACCAAACCTATCTCTGGCATTGTCGCTTAGGTCACATAAATGAGAGTCACTTATCTCAGCTCCATAAAGATGGGCTGCTAGACTCATTTGATTTTGAATCATATGAGACATACGAGTCTTGCCTTTTAGGCAAGATGACCAAGACTCCCTTTAGTGGACACAGCGAAAGAGCAACAGACTTGTTAGGACTTATACATAGTGATGTATGTGACCCTTTCAATGTTGCTGCTAGAGGTGGTTACATGTACTTCATTATATTTACTGATGACTTCAGTAGATATGGTTATGTGTATCTGATGACACATAAATCAGAATCCTTTGAAAAGTTCAAAGAATTCAAGAATGAAGTACAAAACCAGCTTGACAAGAGTATTAAGATACTTCGATCAGATCGAGGTGGTAAATACCTTAGCCATGAGTTTCGTGACTATCTAGCTGAGTGTGGGATTCTATCCCAACTCACTCCTCCTGGAACACCACAGTGGAATGGTGTATCCGAAAGGAGGAATCGTACCCTATTAGATATGATACGATCTATGATGAGTCACACAGATCTTTTAGTGAAAGCCCTAGAGCCAATCATGTGATGATTGTTGTATGAACTTTATTGTATCATATTCCTATTTATAAAGGCATGGTTATTATATTTACTTGTATTGTTGCCAAATAACTAAATATAATGATGTCCTTAAGTAGTAGGTTCTTATATATATCAATCGATTGGTTGAATCGATAATGAGATGATATAGAGAACACTACTCTTAATCATTCCTAGTCAAGTATTAACATTCAGGAATAATGTTAATGCATAGAGACTAGCATGTAGGTCAACACAATGACTTGATCTCACAAGTCATGGATATGAGATATCAAGTTGACACATGGGTATGCAATGGAGAATGTATACTGAATGACCCGCCATGAGAAAGTATCATGGATCATTATATGAGTGTCATATACTTTCTCATGTGGCTATTAGTATGACTACTAGTTCTTAGACCTGAAGTCACCATGGTTCCCTACATAAGGAGTTGCATAATTTGGCTTCGTCAAACGTCACCCGTAAATGGGTGGACTATAAAGGCGATTACTGGATATGTAACAAATTATATAGAGGGATGTGAGTGATGTAGATGAGATCTATCCCTCCTATATGATGGGAGTGACATCGTTATTCTTGATAGATTGAGACCATGAAGTGCATGGCCATGCCCAAATGAGTCAATATGAGATATTGAGCTTATTTGGTTAGAGTGAGTCTACTTGGAGTTCAAGATATAGATTGTACCGAGTATGACACGGTCTATGCCTCAATTGGTCAATCTAAATGTCACATTGTCACATATTGTGAAAGTCACAATTAGTAGTCACAAAGGTGATGTTGGAGCTCAACATTCTTGTAACTTGGGTAGCAATGATGTGTTGCTAGATACCGCTTATTGCTTATGTTCCTAAATCGGTTTAGGGACATTGCCAACGTTACAAGAACCTATAGGGTCACACACAAAGGGCAATTAGATAGATATTAGGTTCATATCATGAACCATGAGGATTAGGTTCATGTGATGAACCAAATTCAATTAAGAGTAATCCTAATTAGACTAATTGAGTTGGACTCACTTTGATTCAAATGTTGAATGAGTATAATTTAGATTTGATTCATCAAATTAATTTAAATTAATGAATAGAGATTCATTAAATTAAATTGACTTGAATCAAATGGTTGGATTTGATCAACCATGGGAGATAAGAGGTTAAGTTTGACTTGACTTGAGAGGGAAAATGAAAGGTCAAGTTTAACTTGACCAAATGCCATGTCATGATGATGACTTGGCATGGCCACATCATCATTGACTTATCATGTGATGCCACCTCATGAGGGGGACCAAGAGCCATTGTCTCTTGGAGTTACATGCATGCATGTAACCCCCCAAGTCATGAAGTGGCCGACCACTCCATTTGATGGGTGTAATTGATTTTGGTGAGTTACTCCAACTTCATCTTCTTCCTTGGATCATCTTTCTCTCAAGCTTGCTCTCCCATCCCTCATCTTGGCGGAACCATCCAAAGGGTGCTAGCACACTCAAGGTTGTGTTTTTCTCCACTTATTGCTTGTGTGGATACCAATAGAGGAGTGTGCACTTGACACTCTCGAGTTCCGACGAAGCTTTTAGACGAGTGGGATAAGCGAAGGGCGTCGCTACGAGGGTAATGCTCTCACCTTCTAGATCTAAGGTAGATCTAGGGTTTTATAAGCACATACATGTTTTATTTTAATATATCTTTGCACGGATCCGTGGTCGGACTTCCGGGGTTTCCGCAACGCAAAAAGCGGTTTATGCGACTCAGAAAGTCCAACAGTGGTATCAGAGCCACGTGCGAAGCATGTATGTGTTTCATTTTTGTATTAGATATAAAAATTTCAGATTTTTATGTTTCTGTAAATTTCCTATTTTTATCGAATTTTTGGGTATTTTTCTCGAAGAGTCGAAGCAACGAGTGTTGGGACACTTGTAGGCTTCAACCATCGAGAAAAACTCTCCGAAACGGTGAGTTCTCACTTTAGGTTTTTGGGACAGCGACTTAAGTCACTGTAAGATTGTAGTAGGGACACTCGCAAAGTTTATTTTGCAAGTAAAGGTGCTGCCCCTATCCCCGAAAGGGACCTTGTCCCGCGATCGTGCCCGAAAACCGCTTAGCGGGATCGTTACGGAGAGGTGACTCATAGAATTGAAAAAAAAAATGGGAAAAATTATAGAAATTTTCTGTAAAAATACATAATTTAGAATTATGTATAATTATGTGATTATCATGGCCCAAGAACCCCAATACGATTGGATGATGATGTGTTGTAATTCATAATACGACCTGCATGCTGTTTTTGTAGTTGTGCGTGTTGTATAGTGTATGCGACCTGCGAGTCATACCTCTTCTTTTAAATTCTAGTTGTAAATAATTTTAGACTCGAATGTAACTCGAGTTTCATATTTGTAATGTACAAAATGGAGCGGTGGAAAGTCCACTTGTAGACGAAGTTACGAGAAGGGTGCCGACGACACATGGCGGTGAAAGGAAGCGCTTGGAGAAGCCGCTAGCCCTAAGTTAACCGTCAGATCTTCTCATTGGCTTGAGAAGATCATAGTAGGGCCATGTGACCACATCACAATTAATTATATATATATATATATATATATATATATTTGATTTTGCTTGTATGTATGTAATGCATACTAGTAGAATAATGCATGTATATGATGCATGCTAGGATATTTTTCTTGTATTTATATGACGCATGCTAGAATAATGCTTGTATGTATGTGATGCATGCTAGTATAGAATAATAAAGGCCTCAATGCGTATATGATAGACATTACGATTACATTAGATCTTAATGGAATCAACTCGTAAATGCCTACCAAGTCCTTGATACCCATCACTACCTCGATCATTTGTAGTTGTTGAATCTGCCAAAGCAGAGCAACGCATATTATCTTGGTAGGGTGCGGAGGGACAATCTTGGTCCCGCCTATCACGGCTTGGATTAGAGTAAGCTCAATTAGATTGAGTGAAACTAGTTAACTCAATTGGATCGAGTAGAACTATAGGCATATTCCAACCGTTGGAAGATAGGATAAGATCGCATTTACACTAAATCTTGGGCGATTTAGCCAAAGCTAACTCAAGGTATTTTGTAAATGTGGGTCTTGATCCTATAAACAAGAGTTGCATAGAGATATAATTGGTAATGTGTTACCCACCGATCGTACTAAGTCTTGGGCGATTTAGCCAAAGCTAACTCAAGGCTTAGTATGATGTGGATCTTGTCCCGCAGGAATTATAGCTAGATTGTATGAATCTAGTAATGTGGTTTGACCACATCAATAACTCGATTCTACAAAATTCATATAATTCAGTGGGAGCACCATTTGATTAAAGGCCTAATTAAATGATAAAAGGAATATGATATTAATTCTCTGCATTGTATGTTGTAGATTACTATGTCGACAAACACGAACACACTCTCTCTGCGTTCTGTCCTTGAGAAGGACAAGATTAACGGAGCAAATTTCCTGGACTGGTACAGGAACCTGAGAATTGTTCTCACCCAAGAAAAGAAACTGTACGTCCTGGAGCAGCCCATTCCGGAGGTACCTTCTGCCACTGCCTCGCGAGCTGACAAAGATGCTTACAAGAAGCATCAAGATGATGCATTAGATGTGTCATGTCTAATGCTCGCGACCATGAACTCTAAGCTTCAAAAGCAACACGAGTTCATGAATGCTTATGATATGGTTGAACATCTTCATCAACTATATCAAGGACAAGCAAGGAACGAGAGATATGAAGTCTCTAAGGCATTGTTTGGTTCCAAAATGCAAGATGGGACTCCTGTAGGTCCATGTGTACTCAAGATGATTGGGTACGTAGAAAACCTACAGAGATTGGGATTCCCCCTTGGCCAAGAGCTGGCCACTGACTTGATCTTGCAGTCTTTGGCCCAAAGCTACAATCAATTTTTCATGAATTACAACATGAATGAAATTGATAAACCACTGCCTGAGATGCTCAGCATGTTGAGAACTGCTGAGCTCAACCTTAAGAAGGGAAAAACTGACGGCATTTTGATGGTGCAAAAGAAGAAAGGCAAGGGAAAGACTAAAGGTAAGGGAAAGTCCCAAGCCAAGGGCAAAGGCAAGCAACTGAAACCCAAAGGAGGGGTAGCCAAGGAAGGGGCTTGCTTCCACTGCAAGGAAGATGGACACTAGAAGCGTAACTGCAAGACATACTTAGAAGATCTTAAGAAGAAGAGAAGTGAGACTTTTACTTCAGGTATAAATGTTATAGAAGTCAATATATCTATTTCTTCATCATGGGTATTAGATACCTGATGTGCATCTCACATTTGTACCAATGTGCAGGCGCTGAGAAATAGCAGGGCATTGACAAAGGGCGAGGTGGACCTACGAGTAGGCAATGAAGCAAGGGTTGCTGCTGTTGCTGTAGGAACATATGATCTATCTCTGCCCTCTGGGCTTATACTAGAATTAGATGAATGTTGTTATGTGCCTGCCTTAACTAAGAACATCATTTCGATTTCTTGTTTGGACAAGAAAGGATTTACATTTATAATAAAGAACAAATGTTATTCAATTTATTTAAATGATATGTTCTATTGTAGTGCACCTCTAATGAACGGACTCTACTTTCTAGACTTAGAGAGCCCTATCTATAACATAAGTATCAAAAGGTTCAAGTCAAATGAGTTGAACCAAACCTATCTCTGGCATTGTCGCTTAGGTCACATAAATGAGAGTCGCTTATCTCACCTCCATAAGGATGAGCTGCTAGACTCATTTGATTTTGAATCATATGAGACATGCGAGTCTTACCTTTTAGGCAAGATGACCAAGACTCACTTTAGTGGACACAGCGAAAGAGGAACAGACTTGTTAGGACTTATACATAGTGATATATGTGGCCCTTTCAATGTTGCTGCTAGAGGTGGTTACAGGTACTTCATTACATTTACTGATGACTTTAGTAGATATGGTTATGTGTATCTTATGACACATAAATCAGAATCATTTGAAAAGTTCAAAGAATTCAAGAATGAAGTACAAAACCAGCTTGACAAGAGTATTAAGATACTTCGATCAAATCGAGGTGGTGAATACCTTAGCCATGAGTTTCGTGACTATCTAGCTAAGTGTGAGATTCTATCCCAACTCACTCCTCCTGGAACACCACAGTGGAATGATGTATCCGAAAGGAGGAATCGAGCACCAGTCGACTGATCACAAGATCAGTCGACTGCTCGGCCAATCAGTCGACTTCCCACCTCTGGCAGTCGACTGCTAGGGCATTCCCCGCAGTCAAACCCTAGTTGACTCACACCAGTCGACTGCCACATGGTCCCAGTCGACTGATACACCTCAAACATGAGGTTTTAACCTCAAACATGATATTTAACCCAAGTATGGTGCCCCCATACTTGCTAGACCAACCGTAGCCTAAACCTAAGCCTTCTAGCCACCTCCGTCAGCCTCGCGCCTATCGGATCCCTCCAAGTCATCCATGACTTGTTCATCCATATGCTAGCCTTTAGGTGCTTCCATCGGCTATGTCATGCTAACGATGTCTACACTGCCAAGGCACATTGGACTTACGCTGCCAAGACTCCGCTTGGACTTTACGCCGCCAACCATTGAACTTATGCTGCCAAGACTCCTGCTTAGACTTTACACTGCCAATATCAAACCTCTTGGACTTCTCAAATGCCAAGACTCAAGCTTGGACTTTCCATTGCCAACCCATGTTGGACTTTCCATGCCAAGACCCATGCTTGGACTTTTCCTTGCCAAGACCCATGCTTGGACTTTTCCTTGCTAAGACCCATGCTTGGACTTTACATGCCATGGTTAACTCTAGTCAACCATCAAAATCCCCCTCAAGTCAAACTCGAGTCCGGTCAATCATGACCCGGGTCGATTGTGCTAACAATCTCCCTAAAATATTATCAGACATCAATGTTAAACATCAATGTCAAACTTCCATGTCAAACATCAAAACATCGCTCGAGTTAAACTCGAGTCCGGTCAATCGTGACCTAGGCCGATTGCACCAACAATCTCCCCCTTTTTGATGTTTGAAAAAAACACATATATTTGAGTTAGAACACTAACTCAAATCTTCTTACCAATTATCCCAAATTGGTAATCTCATAAATTTTCCCAAAAACATTCTCCCCAAAATATTCTTCCCCTTTTTAACTAACATCAAAAAGGTTTTCTCCAAGGAGGTTAATGTCTCATGTCCCAATGAGATCTTATAATCTCCCCCTTGGTCCAAAAATACCTAGGATGCCTACCATCTTCCTAGTGATAAGTCCCATATCACTCAAGAGAGGCAATCCTATACACTCTCCCAATTTTCAAATTGGGTATCTCAAAGTCCCATTTTTCCTTCTCATGAGGAAAAATACCATCCATCATCCCATGATGGATACCTCCCCCTAAAGGCTTGCTCCCCCTTGACCATTGCACCAACAATGTCCTTGGAAAGTCCCTAAGCCAATAAGAACTCTAAACCATCAAAAATAAGGTCTAAAGTTCAACATTGAACTTTTCTATACCTTAAATTTGATACATCACCTTAACAACTCTCCTAATCCATATCCAATGGATTTTCACCCTTCATAATGCTTCCCAAAGCACATCCTAGGATTAGGAGTGGTTAGGGAACTTTACCATAGCTGAAAACGGGCTAAACAATCTTTGTTTTTCCCGAAATCGCCGACAATGAGTCTCTCGTAAATCGGTCACGCTGTGTCTCACCGATCGCCAACAGGGGTAGTTGACTGATAACTGAAAAATCTGATTTTTAGTTATCAGAAATGAAATTGCAAAAATCATAAGTAATTATATCTAATTCGAAAAATCATAAAAATTCATACATATAATACTTATAATACATATAATGGGTGAAAAATATTAGAAAAATATTTTACTTTTAAAATATCAAAATTGATACAAAGTTTAAAAGTGAAGAAAAACTTTAATATTTTAGCTCACTTTGTATCAACTTCATCAATGGTGATTACTATCAAAAGATAGACTTCACCAAGGTTTTCTAAATTGATTTTAAAATATTTTTGAAAACCTATATTGGACCATATTCCTCGGGCTTAATGTACATGACTTGTACATAAGCTTTCCCAATGATCCACACTTAGTAAAAGATGAATTTTAGTTCTTCTAGATACAAAAACTATGCACCTTGAACTTAAGTCATATACTAGGATCTCACATGTATCTAGGGTGTATGAAAATACATACAAGTCAATGTGATGTGAGATATGAGTTTTGTTCTCCTAATCTAGGGCCTCATGCATTTTCTAAGGCAACACTACTTGATTCTCTTATAAATGGGACTCCAAGTCATGCCATTATCCTTAAATCAATTTTCATTAACTTAAATGCATGAATGATCATGACATAAATGATAGCAATAATTAAGCATGACCAATGATCATGATGTCATGGCAAAAAACACATGACATTAAACCTTAATCCTAAACATGATCATGACATATTAAATGATTAAAAATAAATATGATGTCATGACATGTTTTATGATAAACAAAGCATGAAAAATAAAAATTCTAGGTATAAGAATACCTAAATTTCAATATTAGTTGTTATTTGATATAATTAAGTATATTTTGTCATATTATCACTTTTCTCCCTAGTGTGCCAAAAACTCAAAATGAGACACTATGATCTCTAATCCTAAATTGTGCCAATTTAATTTATTTTTCATAATCTCAAAAATATATTGGCACATCCTAAAATCTTTTAGGATCATAAGATCAAATCTATTTTCAAGGTACCCATAACCTTGAAAATCACCTAAAGTACCATCTTTACCATGGTTAGGTTAGCTACCCTTCCATTTAAAGTTGACACACCCTAAACCCATCTAGCGTGAATCAATCACGCTCTTAGGAACCCAAAACCTATTTGAGCTTCTAGGGTTAATTAGGTATTCCTTAGAGATAACCTCCCTAGATACCTTCCTAATGACCCTTCTAGGCTTGTTAGCCTTGGTCATTTAGGTCTTGCCATGGTTAACTCTAGGAGTGACTCCCCTTGTAACCTTCTTAGTGGTTTCCTTGAAACCCTAGCCACTAGGCACACACCTTGATTACCCTTAGGGATGACTTCCCTAGTAACCTTGGCTTTCCTAGACCTAGTTGTTGGTGATCGTTTGGAAGCTAGAGGGGGGGGGGTGAATAGCGCTTTTCGGTTTCTACAAAAATGATTAGCAGAAGCAAGCACAAATAATATATGTAAAAACACAAAAACAATGCTAACAAGGCATTTACGTGGTTCGGAGATAACGCTCCTACTCCACGGCGATCCTTAAGGTGGATCAACCCAAGCAATTCCACTAAGAAGCTTTCTCTTCACAAAGACTTCCTCTTCTTACAAAAGATGACAATGAAGATTTGAGAGGAGGAGGGAGATTAATACACTTAGAAAGCTTGGAAAACTTGTGGGAGCTTAGAAGAATGATCAGAATATAAGCATTAGCCCCTTCTTGCTCCCCTTGGGCTCTTTTTATAGGAAAGAGCCTCTTTTTCCCGTTGGAGGTCCATCAGTCGACTGATGACTTACATCAGTCGACTTCCGCCGATTCTAATGGCTTCTGAACAACCGGATTCGTGTGATTTGCAGTCGTCATCGCCAACGGGAAGACTATCGATTATCGCCAACGTGATGGCGATTTGATTAATCGCCAGAGCCGGCGACGCTGCTCTGGGCCATTCTGTTGTGGCGATGATCGCTATGCCCGGCGATCGAGTTCGAGTCGACTCTCATCGCCTGACCGATAAGGATAACTCCCGATCGCTAATGCGATCTTCCAACCTCTAATGCTTTGCATTTTAAGGGCGATTCGACCGACACCATGTTCGGGGCCGATCGGCACACTCCAAGTATGACTAATTCATACTTGAAAACATAACCTAAGCCTAGACTTAACCTTCTAGCTTCTCCATCAGCCTTGTGCCTCCAGGATTTCTTCGAGTCCACGACTCCATCCATGTGCTTGCCTTCAAAAGCTTCCTTCGGTTTCGTCATGCTTTGGTTTTCTTCTTTGCCAAAGTACGCTTGGACTTTATGCCGCCAAGACTACATGCTTGGACTTATGCCGCCAAGACTTTCCTTTGGTCTTTCTTTTCCAAGGACTGCTTGGACTTTATGCAGCCAAGACTACATGCTTGGACTTACGCTGCCAAGACCAAGACCTTTCCTTTGACTTCTCTTTGCCAAGATCACACTTGGACTTGTCTTTTACCAAGTCTTCATACTTGGATTTTCCTGTCACTTAAACATGTTTACAATTAGATCACAAAACATTGCCTAACTTAGATGATTATCCAAACATCAAAATATATAAATGCTTGGGGCATTGTTGCACCAACAATCTCCCCCTTTTTGATGTTTGACAATTATTTAAGTTAGGTCTTTAACACATACATATAAACATATTTCAATATGAATTCTAACTTAAATATCCCTTCTCCCCCTTTGACATACAACAAAAAAAGAAGAGTTAATCCAATAAGTGCAGGAAGAATTGACATATCTTTGAACAAAGGTATAAAATTGATATGAAGCTCCCCCTAAATCCAAGACATGTTTCATGATGGGGAAATAACATGTGAAGCAAGGCAATAGAATAAGCAAATATGTCCTAGCCTTGCACCAACAATTATAGAAATTAGAAATGTAGCTCCCCCTAAACCAGTGCACCAAGAAAATCCGCCTTTCCATACAAGTTATCATGTATATACTGTGGAAATCATATAATGTCCAAAATTGAACCTTTTAACCGATGAAAAATTGTTTTCTATTCCAAAACAATAGGCATCGATCCGAAGCTGCCAATGATCGACTACCAATAACGGCAGTCGACTGATATCAGAAAAACTGAAAATCGAATTTTTCAGTCAAGGTTTGAAAATGCGTAGAAAATTCCATGGGTGTCCAAAAATCATGAAACTAGTCATACACATTTTATTCGACTAATATAACATATGAAAAATATTAGACGAAAAATATGCTCATCAGATTAATGGATTGATATGATATTCAAAACAACAAAATTATGACACAAAAAGTGTAATTGTATCGTATCAATATTCATAACTTCGTACTATATGCTCAATCTTCTAAACTTGACAAATAACAAGTTGTAGACACTAATAGAAATGAATTAAAACAAGGACACAATTTCATTTCATTAATCAAAAGTTATGACACAAGTAGGAGTTTATGCCGTACATACGGCCAAAAAGAAAAATAATAATAAAAAAAATAAGCGAGCTAACGATCGTCGTCCTCAGCATCCATCGGTGCAGATGACGATCCATCATGAGGTGGGTGTCCAGGTGCAGCAGGGCGGAGAATCGCCAAGATGTCCTGCTGCTGCAGATGTACCTCTCTCACGAGGGAGAGGAGCTCCTGATGCTCCCGGCGAAGCTCCTAATGCTCTAAGCGCAGCTCCTCAAAATGTGTGTCTACCCGCAACGCAAAAGCATCGGAAGCAGACGCGAAGGATGGATCTGCATAACGAAGATCGCCTACGAGTATCCCCGATCTCCTCGGCAAGAATAACCCTCGGAACACCTTCAAGAACTCCTTCGCGGGCATCCTCTGGTGCCGAAGCGCCACCTGCTAGCCATCGTGCTGGGTCCTAGAAAACGGATCCTCTGTCGGCCTTCAGGCCCGCCAAGGAGAAACTTCGTCGAGTCATCTGATCATATTTTCTATTCATGACTTTAATGACTCCTATATTGACATCAATGCCTACGGAGCTGAGCCATTGAGTAAGGACATTTCCAAAAGGAATATGAACCTTCCCATTGTTTGGCCTTATGAAATGAGTGATGCAATGGAAGGTATTGAGGCCAATATTGATGTCTAAGTATGAACGAAAGAGATGCATGAGAAGTAAGTGTGGAGGGCGAACCAAAGCCAAACCACGAGTAACTATAGGGAGAAGACAATGAGCAATGACCTTATAAAGGACATTGTCAGAGGCAGAAAGTTCTTGTGATTGAAATAGATTAGTGTTCAAAGGTCGAGGAGAATGATAGAAAGTAGTGTGAAGGGAATCCAAAGAAATCTCCTCAAAAGGAGGTGGAAGAGGTTCACTCCAAGATGGATATAAGATGAAATCATTCTCGGAAGAGAGACAACCGAGAAAATCAGTCCAGATCTGGGGACTGAAATCCAAATCGCGCTGAGCAATGCGAGTCCGGTATCTCCCATCTCCAGTCGGTCGTAGGTTGTTGAAAAATTCAGAGAGAAGAGTGATATTAACATGATGTTCACAAAAGACTAAGGACTCAAGTTTGTAATGTTGAATGATTTGAACAATGTCAAAACAGTAGTCTTTAAGAAAATTGGAATCCATTGATCAAGGTGGAATAAGTTGGAATTTGTTTTTATTGAAAGCACTTTCATGTACGGGGTTTGGAAATCGAGGATCGACAGGGGGTCGAGGGTTTGACGGGCCCTCGTTGGTCGGAGGTGCCCGAGTACGCTTAGTAGCAAAGTGCTTAAGTCTAAATGTGTGAAAAGACAACACAAAAAAAAAATATGCACAATGTAGGTTGATGATGCATGGACAGAGACAACAAGACAAGCATGGGTTAGTGAAATACAATCATAGGAGCAAACAAACATTGATCAGGAATGAAAATATACCTAGGCGGCATGGTGAACAAAGAGCGATCTTGGGACACGGAACCCTAGCCGAGTATTTGGAAACTAAGGCCGAACGGAGTGACAAGAGAAGGTCCTCGAGTTGGAGAGCACTCCAAATGGGAGCACCGGTCGGTGAAGACGTCGGAAAAGCGAGGGAGAACGGCTAAATGGCGCGGTGGAGGTTCGTCGGAAGAGGAAGAGGAGAGAAAATCGGGATGGTTTGGCGAGTCGAACCGGTGGAAAGCCCTAAAAAATGCGACATCAGTCGAATCGCGCAGTCGCATACGAATGATTCTGTATGCGTCAGTCGACTGCCATAAATGGCAGTCGAACTGATAACGAACCGGCTAAGCCCGGTTCGATATCGTCATATCAGTCGAATTGACGTCAGGTACCAGTTGACTGATATCAGTCTGATAGCCTTTTCGGCCAGATTAAAAAATTCATAATTAATTCAATAAAGATCAAAAAATCATGAAATTTTGTGGGTAATATTTTTAGAACATTTCCTATCAAAGAAAAATTATTTTAAAATTATATCACCTCTAGATTTTGATATTGACACAATCTTGAGATTTTGCAAAAGTTATGATATTTTTGCAAAACTTTGTATCACTTTGGCTTATCAATAGGAAATTGTTTCTCAAGATTTGATAGACATAGTTTAAATTTTATTTTATTTGACATTTCCAATCATATTCTTGGAGCTATATGCACATTGATTGTACATAGGCCTTCCCAATGATTGGTCTAATGAAGGATTAATGTCTCTAGATGACACTTTGGTTCATAGTAATGCATCATAACAAGCATGATGATCCAAGTGCATCTTCCTAACATCTCACATGTTGTCTAGGTGGCTCAATACACAAATCATGGTTTCCTAAGTATTTTGTGAGATGGTTAAAGGTATAAATCCTAGTATTTCTATAGGATCATGCAAACCTACATTTCTATTCTATAAAGCACATTCCAAGTTCTCTCCTAAGTGATGAAAATTCTATTTCGGGGAGAGGCTTGGTAAAGATGTCGGCTAGGTTGGACTTAGATTCAATGTAATTAAGCTCAATGTCCCCCTTAGCCACATGGTCTCTAATGAAGTGATGTTTCACTTCAATGTGCTTGGTCCTAGAGTGATGCACGGATTCTTGGTCAAGTTAATGGTGCTCACATTATCACAAAATACTTTCATGTTGGAGTAAGATAGCTCATAATCTTCTAAGGTATGTTTCATCCATAATAATTGAGCTACACAACCACCCATAGCCACATATTCAGCCTCGGTGGTGGATAAAGCAACACAAGGTTGCTTCCTACTACTCCAACTCACTAGGGAGGACCCAAGGAATTGACATCCACCACTAGTACTCTTCCGATCCAATTTGCAACCGGCATAATCGGAATCGGTGTACCCAACCAAATCAAAGGACCTAGTCCTAGGGTACCATAGACCTACATTTAGTGTGCTTTTAACATATCTTAAAATTCTCTTAACGGCAACTAAATGAGATTCCTTAGCACATGATTGATACCTAGCACACATACCAACCGCAAATAATATGTCGGGTCTACTAGCGGTTAAATACAAGAGGCTACCAATCATGCTCCTATAAAGGGTAAGATCTATTTGTTTTCCTTCACTATCACTATCTATTTTAGTATTGGTTGCCATTGGAGTTGACACTACCTTAGCATTTTCCAAACCAAATTTCTTAATCATTTCCTTAGCATATTTGGTTTGATAGATGTAAATTCCTTCACTTGTTTGTTTAACTTGCAATCCTAGAAAGAAATTTAATTCTCCAACTAGACTCATCTCAAACTCTTTTTCCATATTTTGAATGAAGTCTTGAAGAAGTTCATCATTTGTTGACCCAAAGATAATGTCATCAACATACACTTGGGCTACAAAGATGTCCTTAGATGTTGACTTTATAAAAAGAGTTTGATCTATACTACCCCTTTGAAATCCTTAGAGATTAGGAAAGATGACAATCTTTCATACCAAGCCCGAGCTTGTTTCAAACCATATAAGGCTTTCCTAAGCTTGTATACATGGTTTGGGTAGTCCATATTTTCAAACCCAGGGGGTTGTTCTACATACACCTCTTCCTTAATAAACCCATTTAGGAATGCCGATTTGACATCCATTTGATGGAGTTTGAAACCCATATAGGAGGCATATGCTAAAAGTATTCTAATGGACTCTAACCTAGCAAGGGCATATGTTTCATCATAATCAAGTCCTTCAACTTGATTAAAACCCCTTGTAACTAATCGTGCTTTATTTCTAGTGATATTTTCTTGGTCATCTAGTTTGTTCCTAAAGACCCATCTTGTAGTAATAATAGTGTTTTCACTTGGTCTAGGAACTAACTCCCATACTTGACTCCTTTCAAATTGAGCTAATTCATCTTGCATTGCTAAGATTCAATCCGGATCAAGTAATGCATCTTTAATTGTTTTGGGCTCAATTTGATAGATTAGAGCAATATGACTAGTAGGATCCCTATGGAATGACCTAGTCCTAACTCCTTGAGATAATTCACCCACAATTTGATTTAAAGGGTGACTTTGATGAAATCTTATGGTTCTAGGAGGTGTGTTAGATGGAGTTTGATCATGATCAACCTCAATCCTATGCTCATCGTCGGAATCATCCCTTACTCCCCAGAGTTCAATCCTCCCCCTTGATCATTACCCCCTAAGTTTAAGTCTTGAAATTGTTTGGTAATTTCTTGATTTTCAATATTTATATCATCATCAATAGGGGATTTCCTAGGGTATGTATTTGAAGTTTCATCAAATTGAACATTTGAAGATTCTTCAATATTTTGAGTCCTTTTATTGTAAACTCTATATCCTACACTAGTGGATGAGTATCCAACTAGGATTCCTTCATCCGCTTTGGACTCAAACTTACTTAGGTTGTCTTTGGTATTTAAGATATAAACTTTGCATCCAAAGACCTTAAAATAATGAATTGTTGGAATTGTACCATTCCACAATTCAAATGGAGTTTTTCCTAAAAACCTATGAATCAATACCCTATTTTGGATATAGCAAGCGGTATTAACCGCTTCCGCCAAGAAGTAGCTAGGTAAGGAATATGCATTAAGCATTGTCCTAGCCGCTTCTTGTATGGCACGCGATTTTTTCTTTCCACAACCCCATTTTGTTGAGGTGTTCTAGGACAAGAAAATTCATGCTTGTACTTGTTCTAAGCAAAAATTTGAAAAATTAGAATTCTCAAATTCTCCACCATGATCACTACGGATCCGGTTGATTTTGAGTTTTCTTTCATTTTCTACTCTTTTGCTAAATCCTATGATTATTCCTAAGGTTTCATCTTTATTTTTCAAGAAAAACACCCAAGTAAATCTAGAAAAATCATCTACTATTACCAAGCAATATTTACTACCAATTATAGATGGGGTACTATGGCAATCAAATAAATCCATATGTAGTAATTCTAATGGTAAAGCGGTACTAAGTAAATTTTTACCTTTGTGTGATGTTTTTGATTGTTTCCCTTCTTGGCAAGCATCACACATCTTGTCCTTGAGAAATTTGACTCTAGGCAATCCTTTGACTAGCTTCAATTTTGCTATTTTGGCTATATTCTTCATGTTTATGTGTCCTAGCCTCCTATGCCAAAGCCAACTTTCTTCCTCTTTTGCAATAAGACACTTAGTGGAAGGATTAGTAGCATAGGATAAATCAACATAATATATATTTGATTTCCTAAAACCTACTAACATGCAATCGTTTATAGTTTTGTGTCTTATAAAACATTTTGAGGAATCAAATTTAACATCAAAGTTTGCATCACATAATTGACTTACACTAAGTAAATTAAATTTCATATTTTTAACTAATAGAACTTTATGAATGGCAAGATTGGGAGATACCTCAATGATGCCCTTTCCTAAAATTTTAAGTTTGCCGCTATTACCAAATGACACTTTTCCTTTGCTAGTGTGGTTGATAGTGGAGAATTTTCTCTCATCCCCGGTCATATGCTTTGAGCACCCACTATCAACTATCCACAAGCTTGGTTCTTCTACCTATGTCACATGAAAAACACAATCCTTAGGTACCCAAATCTTAGGACCACTAGCATCAATTATGAATTTCTTTGGTACCCATGCCTTTCTCCCCTTGCTTTTAATCATTGTTTTTCTACTAACAAGGGATGCAAATGCTACCTCTTTCTCCTTAGGTCTATATCCTAATCCGGCCTTATTGTAAATTGCCCTTTGATTTTTAATAATCATATCTAGATATTTAGAACCATTAGTGAATTTTTCTAGGCATGCTCTTAATTTACCTATTTCTTTTCTTAACTCATCATTTTCATCCCTAAGAGTACATTCATCAATATCACTAGATTGTTTGCAACATGATGAATCTACACTTTTGAGTGATTTGATTTCTAATTTTAGATCCTTAACCCTAATTTTTGATCTATTTAAAGCATTTTGTAAACATGCAATAATCTTATAAAGTAAATCTATTTTAGGTGAGTTGTTTAGCTCATCATCATCACTTGATGATGATTCATCACTTGAAGATGAAGAGGACTCCTCGCTTGAGCTCGTGGCTTCTTCCTCTAATGCCATAAGAGCTAGGTTCCGAGTGGCATGGCATACTTCCTCATCGTCGGAAGACTCCTCCATACTTAGAGTGTCCCATGTTTGTGCCACCATTGCTTCTTTCTTCTTCTTTTCCTTCTTTTCCTTCTTCTCCTTATGCTTCTTTTCTTTCTCCTCTTTTTTCTTTAGTTCCGGGCAATTTGGCTTGATGTGCCCTTTCTTATTGCAACCATAGCAAGTTACATTAGATGAAGAATTTGAATTATTTGAAGATTTACCTCTTGAGGATTGGAACATCCTCTTCACATCTTTCTTGGTGAGTCTCCTTGACTTCCCACCAAACTTCTTGACGTAATGTGCCACCTCGCTTGCCGATAACTCATCTTCACTACTTGATGAGTCTTCATCGGATTCGGATGAGGAGGACACTTCCTTCTTCTCCTTCTTCTTCTTCTCCTTCTTTCCTACAAAAAGAGCTATACCCTTCTCTTTGGATGAAGTGTTAGCTTGTTCATGTAATTGAAATTCACAAAAAAGTTCATCTAACTTGACTAATGAAAGATCCCTAGAGACCTTATAGGCATCTACCATTGAGGCCCATAAGGTGGTCCTAGGGAAAGCTTGCAATACATACCTTACAAGGTCACGGTTGTCGACCTTTTCACCTATAACGTGTAGTCCGTTGACTACTTCCTTGAAACACCCGTGCATTTGGCTCACGGTCTCGTTTGTCTTCATAGTGAAGCTTTGGAGTTGGCCAATCAAAAGATCCCTCTTGGCCCTTCTTGTCTCTTTGGATCCTTCGTTGAGTTCAATGAGCTTCTCCCAAAGCTCTTTTGCAGAGTTGAAGGGCCCGACCTTAGAGAGTTGCTCCTTGGATAGACCACATTGAAGTGTGGTCATTGCTTTTGCATTTGCTTGTGCTTTCTTGGCCATCTCTCTTGTCCAATCTTTTGTCGGTAGTGGTGCTCCGAATTCGTCGACCGGCTTTTCGAATCCATCTACAATACTAAACCAATTTTCTATGTCATTCATGAGATAGTATTCCATCCTACCTTTCCAATAGCCGAAGTCGTTGCCGTCGAAAAACGGAGGCCTTGCCGTGCTATATCCCTCTTGAAATGCCATGCTCCGGTTGATGGTTAGATCTTCCGATGCGATCCGGGCTCTGATACCACTTGTTGGTGATCGTTTGGAAGCTAGAGGGGGGTGAATAGCGCTTTTCGGTTTCTACAAAAATGATTAGCGGAAGCAAGCACAAATAATATATGTAAAAACACAAAAACAATGCTAACAAGGCCTTTACGTGGTTCGGAGATAACGCTCCTACTCCACGGCGATCCTTAAGGTGGACCAACCCAAGCAATTCCACTAAGAAGCTTTCTCTTCACAAAGACCTCCTCTTCTTACAAAAGATGACAATGAAGATTTGAGAGGAGGAGGGAGATTAATACACTTAGAAAGCTTGGAAAACTTGTGGGAGCTTAGAAGAATGATCAGAATATAAGCATTAGCCCCTTCTTGCTCCCCTTGGGCTCTTTTTATAGGAAAGAGCCTCTTTTTCCCGTTGGAGGTCCATCAGTCGACTGATGACTTACATCGATCGACCGCGATTCTAGCGGCACGAACAACCGGATTGGCGTGATTTGCGGTCGTCATCGCTAACGGAAGACTATCGATCGGCCGCGATGGCGGTTTGGTAATCATCGCTCAGCCAGCGATCTGCTACGGGCCATTGTTGTAGCGATCATTTGCCCGGCTTATCGGCGATCGAGTGCAGTCGACTCTCGCCGATTCGACTTGGATAACTCGATCGGCCCGATCTTGATCTTCCAACCTCTAATCGCATTTTAAGGGCGATTCGGCCCGACACCATGTTCGATCTGGCACACCCTAAGTATGACTAATTCATACTTGAAAACATAACCTAAGCCTAGACTTAACCTTCTAGCTTCTCCATCACCTTGCGCCTCGGGATTTCTTGAGTCCACGACTCCATCCATGCGCTTGCCTTCAAAAAGCTTCCTTGGTTTCATCATGCTTTGGTTTTCTTCTTTGCCAAAATGCGCTTGGACTTTATGCGCCAAAGACTACATGCTTGGACTTATGCCGCCAAGACTTTCCTTTGGTCTTTCTTTTTCAAGGATCGCTTGGACTTTACTGTGACCAAGACTACATGCTTGGACTTACGCTGCCAAGACCAAGACCTTTCCTTTGACTTCTCTTTGCCAAGATCACACTTGGACTTGTCTTTTACTAAGTCTTCATACTTGGATTTTCCTGTCACTTAAACATGTTTATAATTAGATCACAAAACATTGCCTAACTTAGATGATTATCCAAACATCAAAATATATAAATGCTTGGGGCATTGTTGCACCAACAATCTCCCCCTTTTTGATGTTTGGCAATTATTTAAGTTAGGTCTTTAACACATACATATAAACATATTTCAATATGAATTCTAACTTAAATATCCCTTCTCCCCCTTTGACATACAACAAAAAGAGAAGAGTTAATCCAATAAGTGCAGGAAGAATTGACATATCTTTGAACAAAGGTATAAAATTGATATGAAGCTCCCCCTAAATCCAAGACATGTTTCATGATGGGGAAATAACATGTGAAGCAAGGCAATAGAATAAGCAAATATGTCCTAGCCTTGCACCAACAATTATAGAAATTAGGGATGTAGCTCCCCCTAAACCAGTGCACCAAGAAAATCCGCCTTTCCATACAAGTTATCATTTATATACTGTGGAAATCATATAATGTCCAAAATTGAACCTTTTAGATGAAAAATCATTTTCTATTCCAAAAGCAGTCACCAGTTCCATTTGGAATAGGCATCATCCAACTATCGCGGTCGATCGAATACTTGTGATCGATATCAGACAAAACTGAAAATCGAATTTTTCAGTCAAGGTTTGAAAATGCGTAGAAAATTCCATGGGTGTCCAAAAATCACGAAACTCGTCATACACATTTTATTCGACTAATATAACATATGAAAAATATTAGACGAAAAATATGCTCATCAGATTAATGGATTGATACGATATTCAAAACAACAAAATTATGACACAAAAAGTGTAATTGTATCGTATCAATATTCATAACTTCGTACTATATGCTCAATCTTCTAAACATGACAAATAACAAGTTGTAGACACTAATAGAAATGAATTAAAACAAGGACACAATTTCATTTCATTAATCAAAAGTTATGACACAAGTAGGAGTTTATGCCGTACATACGGCCAAAAAGAAAAATAATAATAAAAAAAACAAGCGAGCTAATGATCGTCGTCCTCAGCATCCATCGGTGCAGATGACGATCCATCTTGAGGTGGGTGTCCAGGTGCAGCAGGGCGGAGAATCGCCAAGATGTCCTGCTGCTGCAGATGTACCTCTCTCACGAGGGAGAGGAGCTCCTGATGCTCCCGGCGAAGCTCCTAATGCTCTAAGCGCAGCTCCTCAAAATGTGTGTCTACCCGCTCCGCAAAAGCATCGAAACGGGCTACGAAGGATGGATCTGGCATAACAAAGATCGCTGATCTACCCGCATCGCTCCCTCGAACACCCTCAAAGAACACCTTCAAGAACTCCTTCGCGCGGCGGCATCCTCTCGGTGCCGGCGCCACCGCTAGCCATCGTCGGGTCCCGAAAATGGATCCTCTGTCGCCTTGCCCGCCAAGGAGAAACTCCGTCGAGTCATCTGATCATATTTTCTATTCATGACTTTAATGACTCCTATATTGACATCAATGCCTACGGAGCTGAGCCATTGAGTAAGGACATTTCCAAAAGGAATATGAACCTTCCCATTGTTTGGCCTTATGAAATGAGTGATGCAATGGAAGGTATTGAGGCCAATATTGATGTCTAAGTATGAACGAAAGAGATGCATGAGAAGTAAGTGTGGAGGGCGAACCAAAGCCAAACCACGAGTAACTATAGGGAGAAGACAATGAGCAATGACCTTATAAAGGACATTGTCAGAGGCAGAAAGTTCTTGTGATTGAAATAGATTAGTGTTCAAAGGTCGAGGAGAATGATAGAAAGTAGTGTGAAGGGAATCCAAAGAAATCTCCTCAAAAGGAGGTGGAAGAGGTTCACTCCAAGATGGATATAAGATGAAATCATTCTCGGAAGAGAGACAACCGAGAAAATCAGTCCAGATCTGGGATCGAATCCAAATCGCTACCGAGCAACGCGAGTCCGGTATCTCCCATCTCCAGCCGGTCGTAGGTTGTTGAAAAATTCTGAGAGAAGAGTGATATTAACATGATGTTCACAAAAGACTAAGGACTCAAGTTTGTAATGTTGAATGATTTGAACAATGTCAAAACAGTAGTCTTTAAGAAAATTGGAATCCATTGATCTAGGTGGAATAAGTTGGAATTTGTTTTTATTGAAAGCACTTTCATGTGCGGGGTTTGGAAATCGAGGATCGACAGGGGGTCGAGGGTTTGACGGGCCCTCGTTGGTCGGAGGTGCCCGAGTACGCTTAGTAGCAAAGTGCTTAAGTCTAAATGTGTGAAAAGACAACACAAAAAAAAAAAATGCACAATGTAGGTTGATGATGCATGGACAGAGACAACAAGACAAGCATGGGTTAGTGAAATACAATCATAGGAGCAAACAAACATTGATCAGGAATGAAAATATACCTAGGCGGCATGGTGAACAAAGAGCAGTGCCGGACCACGGAACCCTAGCCGAGTGACTGGAAACTAGAGCGCGAACGGAGTGACAAGAGAAGGTCCTCGAGTTGGAGAGCACTCCAAATGGGAGCACCGGTCGGTGAAGACGTCGGAAAAGCGAGGGAGAACGGCTAAATGGCGCGGTGGAGGTTCGTCGGAAGAGGAAGAGGAGAGAAAATCGGGATGGTTTGGCGAGTCGAACCGGTGGAAAGCCCTAAAAAATGCGACATCAGTCGACCGCGCGATGATCTGAATGATTCTCAGATATCGTCGACCGATCGCCATAAATGGCGGTAATCGATAGACATCGATCAATCAATGACGGTCGATACGAATGATTCGTAGGCGTCGATCGCCATAAATGGCGGGCCGATGATAACGGCTAAGCCGGTTCGATATCGTCATATCGGTCACGAATTGACGCTGTACCGCTTGATCGATATCGGTCGATATTTTTCGGCCAGATTAAACAATTCATAATTAATTCAATAAAGATCAAAAAATCATGAAATTTTGTGGGTAATATTTTTAGAACATTTCCTATCAAAGAAAAATTATTTTAAAATTATATCACCTCTAGATTTTGATATTGACACAATCTTGAGATTTTGCAAAAGTTATGATATTTTTGCAAAACTTTGTATCACTTCGCTTATCAATAGGAAATTGTTTCTCAAGATTTGATAGACATAGTTTAAATTTTATTTTATTTGACATTTCCAATCATATTCTTGGAGCTATATGCACATTGATTGTACAGGCCTTCCCAATGATTGGTCCAATGAAGGATTAATGTCTCTAGATGACACTTTGGTTCATAGTAATGCATCATAACAAGCATGATGATCCAAGTGCATCTTCCTAACATCTCACATGTTGTCTAGGTGGCTCAATACACAAATCATGGTTTCCTAAGTATTTTGTGAGATGGTTAAAGGTATAAATCCTAGTATTTCTATAGGATCATGCAAACCTACATTTCTATTCTATAAAGCACATTCCAAGTTCTCTCCTAAGTGATGAAAATTCTATTTCGGGGAGAGGCTTGGTAAAGATGTCGGCTAGGTTGGACTTAGATTCAATGTAATTAAGCTCAATGTCCCCCTTAGCCACATGGTCTCTAATGAAGTGATGTTTCACTTCAATGTGCTTGGTCCTAGAGTGATGCACTGGATTCTTGGTCAAGTTAATGGTGCTCACATTATCACAAAATACTTTCATGTTGGAGTAAGATAGCTCATAATCTTCTAAGGTATGTTTCATCCATAATAATTGAGCTACACAACCACCCATAGCCACATATTCGGCCTCGGTGGTGGATAAAGCAACACAAGGTTGCTTCCTACTACTCTAACTCACTAGGGAGGACCCAAGGAATTGACATCCACCACTAGTACTCTTCCGATCCAATTTGCAACCGGCATAATCGGAATCGGTGTACCCAACCAAATCAAAGGACCTAGTCCTAGGGTACCATAGACCTACATTTAGTGTGCTTTTAACATATCTTAAAATTCTCTTAACGGCAACTAAATGAGATTCCTTAGCACATGATTGATACCTAGCACACATACCAACCGCAAATAATATGTCGGGTCTACTAGCGGTTAAATACAAGAGGCTACCAATCATGCTCCTATAAAGGGTAAGATCTATTTGTTTTCCTTCACTATCACTATCTATTTTAGTATTGGTTGCCATTGGAGTTGACACTACCTTAGCATTTTCCAAACCAAATTTCTTAATCATTTCCTTAGCATATTTGGTTTGATAGATGTAAATTCCTTCACTTGTTTGTTTAACTTGCAATCCTAGAAAGAAATTTAATTCTCCAACTAGACTCATCTCAAACTCTTTTTCCATATTTTGAATGAAGTCTTGAAGAAGTTCATCATTTGTTGACCCAAAGATAATGTCATCAACATACACTTGGGCTACAAAGATGTCCTTAGATGTTGACTTTATAAAAAGAGTTTGATCTATACTACCCCTTTTGAAATCCTTAGAGATTAGGAAAGATGACAATCTTTCATACCAAGCCCGGGGAGCTTGTTTCAAACCATATAAGGCTTTCCTAAGCTTGTATACATGGTTTGGGTAGTCCATATTTTCAAACCTGGGAGGTTGTTCTACATACACCTCTTCCTTAATAAACCCATTTAGGAATGCCGATTTGACATCCATTTGATGGAGTTTGAAACCCATATAGGAGGCATATGCTAAAAGTATTCTAATGGACTCTAACCTAGCAACCGGGGCATATGTTTCATCATAATCAAGTCCTTCAACTTGATTAAAACCCCTTGTAACTAATCGTGCTTTATTTCTAGTGATATTTTCTTGGTCATCTAGTTTGTTCCTAAAGACCCATCTTGTAGTAATAATAGTGTTTTCACTTGGTCTAGGAACTAACTCCCATACTTGACTCCTTTCAAATTGAGCTAATTCATCTTGCATTGCTAAGATTCAATCCGGATCAAGTAATGCATCTTTAATTGTTTTGGGCTCAATTTGAGAGATTAGAGCAATATGACTAGTAGGATCCCTATGGAATGACCTAGTCCTAACTCCTTGAGATAATTCACCCACAATTTGATTTAAAGGGTGACTTTGATGAAATCTTATGGTTCTAGGAGGTGTGTTAGATGGAGTTTGATCATGATCAACCTCAATCCTATGCTCATCGAATCATCCCTTACTCCCCTTGATTCAATCCTCCCCTTGATCATTACCCCCTAAGTTTAAGTCTTGAAATTGTTTGGTAATTTCTTGATTTTCAATATTTATATCATCATCAATAGGGGATTTCCTAGGGTATGTATTTGAAGTTTCATCAAATTGAACATTTGAAGATTCTTCAATATTTTGAGTCCTTTTATTGTAAACTCTATATCCTACACTAGTGGATGAGTATCCAACTAGGATTCCTTCATCCGCTTTGGACTCAAACTTACTTAGGTTATCTTTGGTATTTAAGATATAAACTTTGCATCCAAAGACCTTAAAATAATGAATTGTTGGAATTGTACCATTCCACAATTCAAATGGAGTTTTTCCTAAAAACCTATGAATCAATACCCTATTTTGGATATAGCAAGCGGTATTAACCGCTTCCGCCCGCAAGTAGCTAGGTAAGGAATATGCATTAAGCATTGTCCTAGCCGCTTCTTGTAGGGCACGATTTTTTCTTTCCACAACCCCATTTTGTTGAGGTGTTCTAGGACAAGAAAATTCATGCTTGTACCCTTGTTCTAAGCAAAAATTTGAAAAATTAGAATTCTCAAATTCTCCACCATGATCACTACGGATCCGGTTGATTTTGAGTTTTCTTTCATTTTCTACTCTTTTGCTAAATCCTATGATTATTCCTAAGGTTTCATCTTTATTTTTCAAGAAAAACACCCAAGTAAATCTAGAAAAATCATCTACTATTACCAAGCAATATTTACTACCAATTATAGATGGGGTACTATGGCAATCAAATAAATCCATATGTAGTAATTCTAATGGTAAAGCGGTACTAAGTAAATTTTTACCTTTGTGTGATGTTTTTGATTGTTTCCCTTCTTGGCAAGCATCACACATCTTGTCCTTGAGAAATTTGACTCTAGGCAATCCTTTGACTAGCTTCAATTTTGCTATTTTGGCTATATTCTTCATGTTTATGTGTCCTAGCCTCCTATGCCAAAGCCAACTTTCTTCCTCTTTTGCAATAAGACACTTAGTGGAAGGATTAGTAGCATAGGATAAATCAACATAATATATATTTGATTTCCTAAAACCTACTAACATGCAATCGTTTATAGTTTTGTGTCTTATAAAACATTTTGAGGAATCAAATTTAACATCAAAGTTTGCATCACATAATTGACTTACACTAAGTAAATTAAATTTCATATTTTTAACTAATAGAACTTTATGAATGGCAAGATTGGGAGATACCTCAATGGTGCCCTTTCCTAAAATTTTAAGTTTGCGCTATTACCAAATGACACTTTTCCTTTGCTAGTGTGGTTGATAGTGGAGAATTTTCTCTCATCCGTCATATGCTTTGAGCACCCACTATCAACTATCCACAAGCTTGGTTCTTCTACCTATGTCACATGAAAAACACAATCCTTAGGTACCCAAATCTTAGGACCACTAGCATCAATTATGAATTTCTTTGGTACCCATGCCTTTCTCCCTTGCTTTTAATCATTGTTTTTCTACTAACAAGGGATGCAAATGCTACCTCTTTCTCCTTAGGTCTATATCCTAATCCGGCCTTATTGTAAATTGCCCTTTGATTTTTAATAATCATATCTAGATATTTAGAACCATTAGTGAATTTTTCTAGGCATGCTCTTAATTTACCTATTTCTTTTCTTAACTCATCATTTTCATCCCTAAGAGTACATTCATCAATATCACTAGATTGTTTGCAACATGATGAATCTACACTTTTGAGTGATTTGATTTCTAATTTTAGATCCTTAACCCTAATTTTTGATCTATTTAAAGCATTTTGTAAACATGCAATAATCTTATAAAGTAAATCTATTTTAGGTGAGTTGTTTAGCTCATCATCATCACTTGATGATGATTCATCACTTGAAGATGAAGAGGACTCCTCGCTTGAGCTCGTGGCTTCTTCCTCTAATGCCATAAGAGCTAGGTTCCGAGTGGCATGGCATACTTCCTCATCGTCGGAAGACTCCTCCATACTTAGAGTGTCCCATGTTTGTGCCACCATTGCTTCTTTCTTCTTCTTTTCCTTCTTTTCCTTCTTCTCCTTATGCTTCTTTTCTTTCTCCTCTTTTTTCTTTAGTTCCGCAATTTGGCTTGATGTGCCCTTTCTTGCAACCATAGCAAGTTACATTAGATGAAGAATTTGAATTATTTGAAGATTTACCTCTTGAGGATTGGAACATCCTCTTCACATCTTTCTTGGTGAGTCTCCTTGACTTCCCACCAAACTTCTTGACGTAATGTGCCACCTCGCTTGCCGATAACTCATCTTCACTACTTGATGAGTCTTCCTCGGATTCGGATGAGGAGGACACTTCCTTCTTCTCCTTCTTCTTCTTCTCCTTCTTTCCTACAAAAAGAGCTATACCCTTCTCTTTGGATGAAGTGTTAGCTTGTTCATGTAATTGAAATTCACAAAAAAGTTCATCTAACTTGACTAATGAAAGATCCCTAGAGACCTTATAGGCATCTACCATTGAGGCCCATAAGGTGGTCCTAGGGAAAGCTTGCAATACATACCTTACAAGGTCACGGTTGTCGACCTTTTCACCTATAACGTGTAGTCCGTTGACTACTTCCTTGAAACGCCCGTGCATTTGGCTCACGGTCTCGTTTGTCTTCATAGTGAAGCTTTGGAGTTGGCCAATCAAAAGATCCCTCTTGGCCCTTCTTGTCTCTTTGGATCCTTCGTTGAGTTCAATGAGCTTCTCCCAAAGCTCTTTTGCGGAGTTGAAGGGCCCGACCTTAGAGAGTTGCTCCTTGGATAGACCACATTGAAGTGTGGTCGTTGCTTTTGCATTTGCTTGTGCTTTCTTGGCCATCTCTCTTGTCCAATCTTTTGTCGGTAGTGGTGCTCCGAATTCGTCGACCGGCTTTTCGAATCCATCTACAATACTAAACCAATTTTCTATGTCATTCATGAGATAGTATTCCATCCTACCTTTCCAATAGCCGAAGTCGTTGCCGTCGAAAAACGGAGGCCTTGCCGTGCTATATCCCTCTTGAAATGCCATGCTCCGGTTGATGGTTAGATCTTCCGATGCGATCCGGGCTCTGATACCACTTGTTGGTGATCGTTTGGAAGCTAGAGGGGGGGTGAATAGCGCTTTTCGGTTTCTACAAAAATGATTAGCGGAAGCAAGCACAAATAATATATGTAAAAACACAAAAACAATGCTAACAAGGCCTTTACGTGGTTCGGAGATAACGCTCCTACTCCACGGCGATCCTTAAGGTGGATCAACCCAAGCAATTCCACTAAGAAGCTTTCTCTTCACAAAGACCTCCTCTTCTTACAAAAGATGACAATGAAGATTTGAGAGGAGGAGGGAGATTAATACACTTAGAAAGCTTGGAAAACTTGTGGGAGCTTAGAAGAATGATCAGAATATAAGCATTAGCCCCTTCTTGCTCCCCTTGGGCTCTTTTTATAGGAAAGAGCCTCTTTTTCCCGTTGGAGGTCTATCAGTCGACTGATGACTTACATCAGTCGACTGCCGCCGATTCTAACGGCTTCTGAACAACCGGATTCGCGGGATTTGCGACGTCGCGCATCGCCAGCGGAAGACTATCGATCGCCAACAAATGGCGTTGGTAATCGACATCGCCGGCCGATCGATGCGCTCACGGGCCGCATTCGCATTGTGGCCGATCGCTATCTTGGCGATCAGTGCGAATCGACTCTCATCGCCTGATCGATAACTCGATCGGCTACGATCGCTCGACCTTCCAACCTCTAATGCTGCATTTTAAGGGCCAGTTCGACCGACACCATGTTCCAGTCGACTGGCACACCCCAAGTATGACTAATTCATACTTGAAAACATAACCTAAGCCTAGACTTAACCTTCTAGCTTCTCCATCAGCCTTGCGCCTCCAGGATTTCTTCGAGTCCACGACTCCATCCATGCGCTTGCCTTCGAAAGCTTCCTTCGGTTTCATCATGCTTTGGTTTTCTTCTTTGCCAAAGTACGCTTGGACTTTATGCCGCCAAGACTACATGCTTGGACTTATGCAAAGTCTTTCCTTTGGTCTTTCTTTTCCAAGGACTGCTTGGACTTTACGCAGCCAAGACTACATGCTTGGACTTACGCTGCCAAGACCAAGACCTTTCCTTTGACTTCTCTTTGCCAAGATCACACTTGGACTTGTCTTTTACCAAGTCTTCATACTTGGATTTTCCTGTCACTTAAACATGTTTATAATTAGATCACAAAACATTGCCTAACTTAGATGATTATCCAAACATCAAAATATATAAATGCTTGGGGCATTGTTGCACCAACAATCTCCCCCTTTTTGATGTTTGGCAATTATTTAAGTTAGGTCTTTAACACATACATATAAACATATTTCAATATGAATTCTAACTTAAATATCCCTTCTCCCCCTTTGACATACAACAAAAGAAAAGTTAATCCAATAAGTGCGGGAAGAATTGACATATCTTTGAACAAGGTAAATTGATATGAAGCTCCCCCTAAATCCAAGACATGTTTCATGATGGGGAAATAACATGTGAAGCAAGGCAATAGAATAAGCAAATATGTCCTAGCCTTGCACCAACAATTATAGAAATTAGGGATGTAGCTCCCCCTAAACCAGTGCACCAAGAAAATCCGCCTTTCCATACAAGTTATCATTTATATACTGTGGAAATCATATAATGTCCAAAATTGAACCTTTTAACCGATGAAAAATCATTTTCTAATCCAAAACAAAGGTCACCGTTCGACCGAATAGGCATCACCAATCGTGGTTTTGGCAATGATCGCAAATAACGCAATGATCGATATCGATAAAATCAAAATCGAATTTTTCACCAAGGTTTGAAAATGCGAGAAAATTCCATGGGTGTCCAAAATCACGAAACTCGTCATACACATTTTATTCGACTAATATAACATATGAAAAATATTAGACGAAAAATATGCTCATCAGATTAATGGATTGATACGATATTCAAAACAACAAAATTATGACACAAAAAGTGTAATTGTATCGTATCAATATTCATAACTTCGTACTATATGCTCAATCTTCTAAACATGACAAATAACAAGTTGTAGACACTAATAGAAATGAATTAAAACAAGGACACAATTTCATTTCATTAATCAAAAGTTATGACACAAGTAGGAGTTTATGCCGCATATACGCCAAAAAAAAAAATAATAATAAAACAAGCGAAGCTAATGATCGCCGCCCTCAAGATCCATCGGCAGTGATGACGATCCATCTTGAGGTGGGTGTCCAGTGCAGCAGGCGGAGAATCGCCCAAGACTAGCCCTCGCAAAGAAGCTACTCCCAGATCCACTTCCTCAAGCCTACTACCTCAAGAACACTCCTCAAGAACACCTTCGCAAGCAGATCCTCTCGTGCCGGCGCCACCGCTAGCCATCGCCGTGCCGGGTCCCGTAAAACGGATCCTCCGCTCCTTCGGCCCGCAATGAGAAACTCCGTCGAGTCATCTGATCATATTTTCTATTCATGACTTTAATGACTCCTATATTGACATCAATGCCTACGGAGCTGAGCCATTGAGTAAGGACATTTCCAAAAGGAATATGAACCTTCCCATTGTTTGGCCTTATGAAATGAGTGATGCAATGGAAGGTATTGAGGCCAATATTGATGTCTAAGTATGAACGAAAGAGATGCATGAGAAGTAAGTGTGGAGGGCGAACCAAAGCCAAACCACGAGTAACTATAGGGAGAAGACAATGAGCAATGACCTTATAAAGGACATTGTCAGAGGCAGAAAGTTCTTGTGATTGAAATAGATTAGTGTTCAAAGGTCGAGGAGAATGATAGAAAGTAGTGTGAAGGGAATCCAAAGAAATCTCCTCAAAAGGAGGTGGAAGAGGTTCACTCCAAGATGGATATAAGATGAAATCATTCTCGGAAGAGAGACAACCGAGAAAATCAGTCCAGATCTGGGGACTGAAATCCAAATCGCGCTGAGCAACGCGAGTCCGGTATCTCCCATCTCCAAATGGCGAGGTTGTTGAAAAATTCTGAGAGAAGAGTGATATTAACATGATGTTCATAAAAGACTAAGGACTCAAGTTTGTAATGTTGAATGATTTGAACAATGTCAAAACAGTAGTCTTTAAGAAAATTGGAATCCATTGATCTAGGTGGAATAAGTTGGAATTTGTTTTTATTGAAAGCACTTTCATGTGCGGGGTTTGGAAATCGAGGATCGACAGGGGGTCGAGGGTTTGACGGGCCCTCGTTGGTCGGAGGTGCCCGAGTACGCTTAGTAGCAAAGTGCTTAAGTCTAAATGTGTGAAAAGACAACACAAAAAAAAAAAATGCACAATGTAGGTTGATGATGCATGATGAGACAACAAGACAAGCATGGGTTAGTGAAAATACAATCATAGGAGCAAACAAACATTGATCAGAATGAAAATATACCTCGGCATGGTGAACAAGAGCAGCGTTTGACCACGGAACCCTAGCCGAGTGATCGGAAACTAGAGCGAACGGAGTGACAAGAGAAGGTCCTCGAGTTGAGAGAGCACTCCAAATGGGAGCACTTTTGAAGACGCTGAAAAGCGAGGAGAACGGCTAAATGGCGCGGTGGAGGTTCGCTTAAGAGGAAGAGGAGAGAAAATCGGGATGGTTTGGCGAGTCGAACCGGTGGAAAGCCCTAAAAAATGCGACATCGGGCCGACGCGCCAGATACGAATCGATTCTCAGATATCCGATCGCTATAAATGGCCATAAATCGATCGAGACATCAGAATCATCCGACAATCGCATACGAATGATTAGGCGTTACCGACCGCTATAAATGGCGCCGACCGATAACGAACCGTAAGCCCGGTTCGATATCGCATATCACCGAATCAAGGCGTCAGTACTAATGATCGATATCATCGATAGCCTTTTCGGCCAGATTAAAAAATTCATAATTAATTCAATAAAGATCAAAAAATCATGAAATTTTGTGGGTAATATTTTTAGAACATTTCCTATCAAAGAAAAATTATTTTAAAATTATATCACCTCTAGATTTTGATATTGACACAATCTTGAGATTTTGCAAAAGTTATGATATTTTTGCAAAACTTTGTATCACTTTGGCTTATCAATAGGAAATTGTTTCTCAAGATTTGATAGACATAGTTTAAATTTTATTTTATTTGACATTTCCAATCATATTCTTGGAGCTATATGCACATTGATTGTACATAGGCCTTCCCAATGATTGGTCCAATGAAGGATTAATGTCTCTAGATGACACTTTGGTTCATAGTAATGCATCATAACAAGCATGATGATCCAAGTGCATCTTCCTAACATCTCACATGTTGTCTAGGTGGCTCAATACACAAATCATGGTTTCCTAAGTATTTTGTGAGATGGTTAAAGGTATAAATCCTAGTATTTCTATAGGATCATGCAAACCTACATTTCTATTCTATAAAGCACATTCCAAGTTCTCTCCTAAGTGATGAAAATTCTATTTCGGGGAGAGGCTTGGTAAAGATGTCGGCTAGGTTGGACTTAGATTCAATGTAATTAAGCTCAATGTCCCCCTTAGCCACATGGTCTCTAATGAAGTGATGTTTCACTTCAATGTGCTTGGTCCTAGAGTGATGCACGGATTCTTGGTCAAGTTAATGGTGCTCACATTATCACAAAATACTTTCATGTTGGAGTAAGATAGCTCATAATCTTCAAAGGTATGTTTCGTCCATAAAAGTTGATCTACACAACCACACATAGCCACATATTCAGCCTCGGAGGTGGATAAAGCAACACAAGCTTGCTTCCTACTACTCTAACTCACTAGGGCCGACCCCAGGAATTGGCATCCACCACTAGTACTCTTCCGATCCAATTTGCAACCGGCATAATCGGAATCGGTGTACCCAACCAAATCAAAGGACCTAGTCCTAGGGTACCATAGACCTACATTTAGTGTGCTTTTAACATATCTTAAAATTCTCTTAACGGCAACTAAATGAGATTCCTTAGCACATGATTGATACCTAGCACACATACCAACCGCAAATAATATGTCGGGTCTACTAGCAGTTAAATACAAGAGGCTACCAATCATGCTCCTATAAAGGGTAAGATCTATTTGTTTTCCTTCACTATCACTATCTATTTTAGTATTGGTTGCCATTGGAGTTGACACTACCTTAGCATTTTCCAAACCAAATTTCTTAATCATTTCCTTAGCATATTTGGTTTGATAGATGTAAATTCCTTCACTTGTTTGTTTAACTTGCAATCCTAGAAAGAAATTTAATTCTCCAACTAGACTCATCTCAAACTCTTTTTCCATATTTTGAATGAAGTCTTGAAGAAGTTCATCATTTGTTGACCCAAAGATAATGTCATCAACATACACTTGGGCTACAAAGATGTCCTTAGATGTTGACTTTATAAAAAGAGTTTGATCTATACTACCCCTTTTGAAATCCTTAGAGATTAGGAAAGATGACAATCTTTCATACCAAGCCCGGGGAGCTTGTTTCAAACCATATAAGGCTTTCCTAAGCTTGTATACATGGTTTGGGTAGTCCATATTTTCAAACCCGGGAGGTTGTTCTACATACACCTCTTCCTTAATAAACCCATTTAGGAATGCCGATTTGACATCCATTTGATGGAGTTTGAAACCCATATAGGAGGCATATGCTAAAAGTATTCTAATGGACTCTAACCTAGCAACCGGGGCATATGTTTCATCATAATCAAGTCCTTCAACTTGATTAAAACCCCTTGCAACTAATCGTGCTTTATTTCTAGTGATATTCCCTTGGTCATCTAGTTTGTTCCTAAAGACCCATCTTGTAGTAATAATAGTGTTTTCACTTGGTCTAGGAACTAACTCCCATACTTGACTCCTTTCAAATTGAGCTAATTCATCTTGCATTGCTAAGATTCAATCCGGATCAAGTAATGCATCTTTAATTGTTTTGGGCTCAATTTGAGAGATTAGAGCAATATGACTAGTAGGATCCCTATGGAATGACCTAGTCCTAACTCCTTGAGATAATTCACCCACAATTTGATTTAAAGGGTGACTTTGATGAAATCTTATGGTTCTAGGAGATGTGTTAGATGGAGTTTGATCATGATCAACCTCAATCCTATGCTCATCATCGGAATCATCCCTTACTCCCTTGATTCAATCCTCCTTGATCATTACCCCTAAGTTTAAGTCTTGAAATTGTTTGGTAATTTCTTGATTTTCAATATTTATATCATCATCAATAGGATTTCTAGGGTATGTATTTGAAGTTTCATCAAATTGAACATTTGAAGATTCTTCAATCTTTTGAGTCCTTTATTGTAAACTCTATATCCTACACTAGTGGATGAGTATCCAACTAGGATTCCTTCATCCGCTTTGGACTCAAACTTACTTAGGTTGTCTTTGGTATTTAAGATATAAACTTTGCATCCAAAGACCTTAAAATAATGAATTGTTGGAATTGTACCATTCCACAATTCAAATGGAGTTTTTCCTAAAAACCTATGAATCAATACCCTATTTTGGATATAGCAAGCGGTATTAACCGCTTCCGCCCACAAGTAGCTAGGTAAGGACTATGCATTAAGCATTGTCCTAGCCGCTTCTTGTAGGGCACGATTTTTCCTTTCCACAACCCCATTTTGTTGAGGTGTTCTAGGACAAGAAAATTCATGCTTGTACTTTGTTCTAAGCAAAATTTGAAAATTAGAATTCTCAAATTCTCCACCATGATCACTACGGATCCGTTGATTTTGAGTTTTCTTTTCATTTTCTACCTTTTTTGCTAAATCCTATGATTATTCCTAAGGTTTCATCTTTATTTTTCAAGAAAAACACCCAAGTACACCTAGAAAAATCATCTACTATTACCAAGCAATATTTACTACCAATTATAGATGGGGTACTATGGCAATCAAATAAATCCATATGTAGTAATTCTAATGGTAAAGCGGTACTAAGTAAATTTTTACCTTTGTGTGATGTTTTTGATTGTTTCCCTTCTTGGCAAGCATCACACATCTTGTCCTTGAGAAATTTGACTCTAGGCAATCCTTTGACTAGCTTCAATTTTGCTATTTTGGCTATATTCTTCATGTTTATGTGTCCTAGCCTCCTATGCCAAAGCCAACTTTCTTCCTCTTTTGCAATAAGACACTTAGTGGAAGGATTAGTAGCATAGGATAAATCAACATAATATATATTTGATTTCCTAAAACCTACTAACATGCAATCATTTATAGTTTTGTGTCTTATAAAACATTTTGAGGAATCAAATTTAACATCAAAGTTTGCATCACATAATTGACTTACACTAAGTAAATTAAATTTCATATTTTTAACTAATAGAACTTTATGAATGGCAAGATTGGGAGATACCTCAATGGTGCCCTTTCCTAAAATTTTAAGTTTGCCGCTATTACCAAATGACACTTTTCCTTTGCTAGTGTGGTTGATAGTGGAGAATTTTCTCTCATCCCCGGTCATATGCTTTGAGCACCCACTATCAACTATCCACAAGCTTGGTTCTTCTACCTATGTCACATGAAAAACACAATCCTTAGGTACCCAAATCTTAGGACCACTAGCATCAATTATAAATTTCTTTGGTACCCATGCCTTTCTCCCCTTGCTTTTAATCATTGTTTTTCTACTAACAAGGGATGCAAATGCTACCTCTTTCTCCTTAGGTCTATATCCTAATCCGGCCTTATTGTAAATTGCCCTTTGATTTTTAATAATCATATCTAGATATTTAGAACCATTAGTGAATTTTTCTAGGCATGCTCTTAATTTACCTATTTCTTTTCTTAACTCATCATTTTCATCCCTAAGAGTACATTCATCAATATCACTAGATTGTTTGCAACATGATGAATCTACACTTTGAGTGATTTGATTTCTAATTTTAGATCCTTAACCCTAATTTTTGATCTATTTAAAGCATTTTGTAAACATGCAATAATAGTCTTATAAAGTAAATCTATTTTAGGTGAGTTGTTTAGCTCATCATCATCACTTGATGATGATTCATCACTTGAAGATGAAGAGGACTCTCGCTGAGCTCGCTTCTTCCTCTAATGCCATAAGAGCTAGGTTCCGTGGCATGGCATACTTCCTCATCGCCGGAAGACTCCTCCATACTTAGAGTGTCCCATGTTTGTGCCACCATTGCTTCTTTCTTCTTCTTTTCCTTCTTTTCCTTCTTCTCCTTATGCTTCTTTTCTTTCTCCTCTTTTTCTTTAGTTCCGCAATTTGGCTTGATGTGCCCTTTCTTATTGCAACTATACAGCAAGTTACATTAGATGAAGAATTTGAATTATTTGAAGATTTACCTCTTGAGGATTGGAACATCCTCTTCACATCTTTCTTGGTGAATCTCCTTGACTTCCCACCAAACTTCTTGACGTAATGTCCCACCTCGCTTGCCGATAACTCATCTTCACTACTTGATGAGTCTTCCTCGGATTCGGATGAGGAGGACACTTCCTTCTTCTCCTTCTTCTTCTTCTTCCTTCTTTCCTACAAAAAGAGCTATACCCTTCTCTTTGGATGAAGTGTTAGCTTGTTCATGTAATTGAAATTCAAAAAAGTTCATCTAACTTGACTAATGAAAGATCCCTAGAGACCTTATAGGCATCTACCATTGAGGCCCATAAGGTGGTCCTAGGAAAGCTTGTAATACATACCTTACAAGGTCACGCTGTTTAACGACCTTTTCACCTATAACGTGTAGTCCGCTGACTACTTCCTTGAAACGCCTGCATTTGGCTCACGGTCTCGCTTTGTCTTCATAGTGAAGCTTTGGAGTTGGCCAATCAAAAGATCCCTCTTGGCCCTTCTTGTCTCTTTGGATCCTTCGTTGAGTTCAATGAGCTTCTCCAAAGCTCTTTGCGGAGTTGAAGGGCCCGACCTTAGAGAGTTGTTTCGGATAGACCACATTGAAGTGTGGTCGTTGCTTTGCATTTGCTTGTGCTTTCTGGCCATCTCTCTTGTCCAATCTTTGTCGGTAGTGGTGTCCGAATTCGCCGACCGCTTTTCAATCCATCTACAATACTAAACCAATTTTCTATGTCATTCATGAGATAGTATTCCATCCTACCTTTCCAATAGCCAAGTCGCTGTCGCCGAAAAACGGAGGCCTCGCCGCGGCTATATCCCTCTTGAAATGCCATGCCCTGCTGATGGTTAGATCTTCCGATGCGATCCGGCTCGATACCACTTGTTGGTGATCGCTTGAAGCTAGAGGGGGTGAATAGCGCTTTTCGCTTCTACAAAAATGATTAGCGGAAGCAAGCACAAATAATATATGTAAAACAAAAACAATGCTAACAAGGCCTTTACGTGGTTCGAGATAACGCCCTACTCCACCGATCCTTAAGGTGGATCAACCCAAGCAATTCCACTAAGAAGCTTTCTTACAAAGACCTCCTCTTCTTACAAAAGATGACAATGAAGATTTGAGAGGAGGAGGGAGATTAATACACTTAGAAAGCTAAACTTGTAGGGCTTAGAAGAATGATCGAATATAAGCATTAGCCTCTTCTTGCTCCCCTTAGGCTCTTTTTATAGGAAAAGAGCCTCTTTTTCCGTTGGAGTCTATCGATCGTGATGACTTACATCGATCATTGCTACCGCCGATTCTAATGGCTTACGAGCCGGTTTGCGGGATTTGCGTCGTCATCATGCGGGAAGACTATCGATCGGCGCCAGTGATGGCGATTCGGTGATCTTGCTAAATGGCCATTGGCGGTCGACTCTGAGCCATTACATTTGTGCGATCGCGCCCAATAATGGCGATCATTGCCCGGCTTGTATCTTGCAGCGATGGTCAGAGTCGACTCTCACGATTCGGTAGATAAGGATAACCCCGATCTGCTGACCTTCCAACCTCTAATCTTGTGCATTTTAAGGGCTAGTTCGGGAGCACCATGTTCGGTCATTGGCACACCCAAGTATGACCTAATTCATACTTGAAAACATAACCTAAGCCTAGACTTAACCTTCTAGCTTCTCCATCGGCGCCTCGAGATTTCTTCGAGTCCACGACTCCATCCATGCGCTTGCCTTCGAAAGCTTCCTTCGGTTTCATCATGCTTTGGTTTTCTTCTTTGCCAAAGTACGCTTGGACTTTATGCCGCCAAGACTACATGCTTGGACTTATGCCGCCAAGACTTTCCTTTGGTCTTTCTTTTCCAAGGACTGCTTGGACTTTACGCAGCCAAGACTACATGCTTGGACTTACGCTGCCAAGACCAAGACCTTTCCTTTGACTTCTCTTTGCCAAGATCACACTTGGACTTGTCTTTTACCAAGTCTTCATACTTGGATTTTCCTGTCACTTAAACATGTTTATAATTAGATCACAAAACATTGCCTAACTTAGATGATTATCCAAACATCAAAATATATAAATGCTTGGGGCATTGTTGCACCAACAATCTCCCCCTTTTTGATGTTTGGCAATTATTTAAGTTAGGTCTTTAACACATACATATAAACATATTTCAATATGAATTCTAACTTAAATATCCCTTCTCCCCCTTTGACATACAACAAAAAGAGAAGAGTTAATCCAATAAGTGCAGGAAGAATTGACATATCTTTGAACAAAGGTATAAAATTGATATGAAGCTCCCCCTAAATCCAAGACATGTTTCATGATGGGGAAATAACATGTGAAGCAAGGCAATAGAATAAGCAAATATGTCCTAGCCTTGCACCAACAATTATAGAAATTAGGGATGTAGCTCCCCCTAAACCAGTGCACCAAGAAAATCCGCCTTTCCATACAAGTTATCATTTATATACTGTGGAAATCATATAATGTCCAAAATTGAACCTTTTAACCGATGAAAAATCATTTTCTATTCCAAAACAGTGTCACCGGTTCGACTGGAATAGGCATCAGTCAAGCAATCGGCCTTAGCGATCAGCAAATAACGCAATGATCGATATCGAATAAAAAATCGAATTTTTCAGTCAAGGTTTGAAAATGCGTAGAAAATTCCATGGGTGTCCAAAAATCACGAAACTCGTCATACACATTTTATTCGACTAATATAACATATGAAAAATATTAGACGAAAAATATGCTCATCAGATTAATGGATTGATACGATATTCAAAACAACAAAATTATGACACAAAAAGTGTAATTGTATCGTATCAATATTCATAACTTCGTACTATATGCTCAATCTTCTAAACATGACAAATAACAAGTTGTAGACACTAATAGAAATGAATTAAAACAAGGACACAATTTCATTTCATTAATCAAAAGTTATGACACAAGTAGGAGTTTATGCCGTACATACGGCCAAAAAGAAAAATAATAATAAAAAAAACAAGCGAGCTAATGATCGTCGTCCTCAGCATCCATCGGTGCAGATGACGATCCATCTTGAGGTGGGTGTCCAGGTGCAGCAGGGCGGAGAATCGCCAAGATGTCCTGCTGCTGCAGATGTACCTCTCTCACGAGGGAGAGGAGCTCCTGATGCTCCCGGCGAAGCTCCTAATGCTCTAAGCGCAGCTCCTCAAAATGTGTGTCTACCCGCTCATAAAAGCATCGAAGCAGACTCGAAGGATGGATCTCGCATAAATGCTCGCTGCGTGATCTACCCCGCATCTGCTCCCTCGGAACACCCTCGAACACCTTGGAACTCCTTTCGCGGCATCCTCTCGTGCCGGCGCCACCACCGCTAGCCATCGTCTTTGGGTCCCGACGGATCCTCTGTCGGCCTTGAGGGCCATGAGAGAAACTCCGTCGAGTCATCTCGATCATATTTTCTATTCATGACTTTAATGACTCTATATTGACATCAATGCCTACGAGTGAGCCATTGAGTAAGGACATTTCCAAAAGGAATATGAACCTTCCCATTGTTTGGCCTTATGAAATGAGTGATGCAATGGAAGGTATTGAGGCCAATATTGATGTCTAAGTATGAACGAAAGAGATGCATGAGAAGTAAGTGTGGAGGGCGAACCAAAGCCAAACCACGAGTAACTATAGGGAGAAGACAATGAGCAATGACCTTATAAAGGACATTGTCAGAGGCAGAAAGTTCTTGTGATTGAAATAGATTAGTGTTCAAAGGTCGAGGAGAATGATAGAAAGTAGTGTGAAGGGAATCCAAAGAAATCTCCTCAAAAGGAGGTGGAAGAGGTTCACTCCAAGATGGATATAAGATGAAATCATTCTCGGAAGAGAGACAACCGAGAAAATCAGTCCAGATCTGGGGACTGAAATCCAAATCGCGCTGAGCAACGCGAGTCCGGTATCTCCCATCTCCAGCCGGTCGTAGGTTGTTGAAAAATTCTGAGAGAAGAGTGATATTAACATGATGTTCATAAAAGACTAAGGACTCAAGTTTGTAATGTTGAATGATTTGAACAATGTCAAAACAGTAGTCTTTAAGAAAATTGGAATCCATTGATCTAGGTGGAATAAGTTGGAATTTGTTTTTATTGAAAGCACTTTCATGTGCGGGGTTTGGAAATCGAGGATCGGCGAATTCGAGGTTTGACGGGCCCTCGTTGGTCGGAGAGGTGCCCGAGCACGCTTAGTAGCAAAGTGCTTAAGTCTAAATGTGTGAAAAGACAACACAAAAAAATGCACAATGTAGGTTGATGATGCATGGAGAGACAACAAGACAAGCATGGGTTAGTGAAATACAATCATAGAGCAAACAAACATTGATCGGGAATGAAAATATACCTAGCGGCATGGTGAACAAAGAGCGATCTTAGGACAACGGAACCCTAGCCGAGTGACTGGAAACTAGAGCGCGAACGGAGTGACAAGAGAAGGTCCTCGAGTTGGAGAGCACTCCAAATGGGAGCACCGGTCGGTGAAGACACCAGAAAAGCGAGGGAGAACGGCTAAACGACGCGGTGGAGGTTGGTCGGAAGAGGAAGAGGAGAGAAAATCGGGATGGTTTGGCGAGTCGAACCAGTGGAAAGCCCTAAAAAATGCGACATCAGTCGAACTGCGCAGTCGCATACGAATGATTCTGTATGCGTCGATCAGGCCGCCATAAATGGCGGTCGATAGACATCGATCGATCAGTGACGATCGCATCACGAATGATTACGTGTCATGCGTCGATCATTGCCATAAATGGCGTCGAGCGATATTAAGCCGGTTCGATATCGTCATAATTAATTCAATAAAGATCAAAAAATCATGAAATTTTGTGGGTAATATTTTTAGAACATTTCCTATCAAAGAAAAATTATTTTAAAATTATATCACCTCTAGATTTTGATATTGACACAATCTTGAGATTTTGCAAAAGTTATGATATTTTTGCAAAACTTTGTATCACTTTGGCTTATCAATAGGAAATTGTTTCTCAAGATTTGATAGACATAGTTTAAATTTTATTTTATTTGACATTTCCAATCATATTCTTGGAGCTATATGCACATTGATTGTACATAGGCCTTCCCAATGATTGGTCCAATGAAGGATTAATGTCTCTAGATGACACTTTGGTTCATAGTAATGCATCATAACAAGCATGATGATCCAAGTGCATCTTCCTAACATCTCACATGTTGTCTAGGTGGCTCAATACACAAATCATGGTTTCCTAAGTATTTTGTGAGATGGTTAAAGGTATAAATCCTAGTATTTCTATAGGATCATGCAAACCTACATTTCTATTCTATAAAGCACATTCCAAGTTCTCTCCTAAGTGATGAAAATTCTATTTCGGGGAGAGGCTTGGTAAAGATGTCGGCTAGGTTGGACTTAGATTCAATGTAATTAAGCTCAATGTCCCCCTTAGCTACATGGTCTCTAATGAAGTGATGTTTCACTTCAATGTGCTTGGTCCTAGAGTGATGCACTGGATTCTTGGTCAAGTTAATGGTGCTCACATTATCACAAAATACTTTCATGTTGGAGTAAGATAGCTCATAATCTTCTAAGGTATGTTTCATCCATAATAATTGAGCTACACAACCACCCATAGCCACATATTCGGCCTCGGTGGTGGATAAAGCAACACAAGGTTGCTTCCTACTACTCTAACTCACTAGGGAGGACCCAAGGAATTGACATCCACCACTAGTACTCTTCCGATCCAATTTGCAACCGGCATAATCGGAATCGGTGTACCCAACCAAATCAAAGGACCTAGTCCTAGGGTACCATAGACCTACATTTAGTGTGCTTTTAACATATCTTAAAATTCTCTTAACGGCAACTAAATGAGATTCCTTAGCACATGATTGATACCTAGCACACATACCAACCACAAATAATATGTCGGGTCTACTAGCGGTTAAATACAAGAGGCTACCAATCATGCTCCTATAAAGGGTAAGATCTATTTGTTTTCCTTCACTATCACTATCTATTTTAGTATTGGTTGCCATTGGAATTGACACTACCTTAGCATTTTCCAAACCAAATTTCTTAATCATTTCCTTAGCATATTTGGTTTGATAGATGTAAATTCCTTCACTTGTTTGTTTAACTTGCAATCCTAGAAAGAAATTTAATTCTCCAACTAGACTCATCTCAAACTCTTTTTCCATATTTTGAATGAAGTCTTGAAGAAGTTCATCATTTGTTGACCCAAAGATAATGTCATCAACATACACTTGGGCTACAAAGATGTCCTTAGATGTTGACTTTATAAAAAGAGTTTGATCTATACTACCCCTTTTGAAATCCTTAGAGATTAGGAAAGATGACAATCTTTCATACCAAGCCCGGGGAGCTTGTTTCAAACCATATAAGGCTTTCCTAAGCTTGTATACATGGTTTGGGTAGTCCATATTTTCAAACCAGTGAGGTTGTTCTACATACACCTCTTCCTTAATAAACCCATTTAGGAATGCTGATTTGACATCCATTTGATGGAGTTTGAAACCCATATAGGAGGCATATGCTAAAAGTATTCTAATGGACTCTAACCTAGCAACCGGGGCATATGTTTCATCATAATCAAGTCCTTCAACTTGATTAAAACCCCTTGTAACTAATCGTGCTTTATTTCTAGTGATATTTTCTTGGTCATCTAGTTTGTTCCTAAAGACCCATCTTGTAGTAATAATAGTGTTTTCACTTGGTCTAGGAACTAACTCCCATACTTGACTCCTTTCAAATTGAGCTAATTCATCTTGCATTGCTAAGATTCAATCCGGATCAAGTAATGCATCTTTAATTGTTTTGGGCTCAATTTGAGAGATTAGAGCAATATGACTAGTAGGATCCCTATGGAATGACCTAGTCCTAACTCCTTGAGATAATTCACCCACAATTTGATTTAAAGGGTGACTTTGATGAAATCTTATGGTTCTAGGAGGTGTGTTAGATGGAGTTTGATCATGATCAACCTCAATCCTATGCTCATCGTCGGAATCATCCCTTACTCCCCCTTGATTCAATCCTCCCCCTTGATCATTACCCCCTAAGTTTAAGTCTTGAAATTGTTTGGTAATTTCTTGATTTTCAATATTTATATCATCATCAATAGGGGATTTCCTAGGGTATGTATTTGAAGTTTCATCAAATTGAACATTTGAAGATTCTTCAATCTTTTGAGTCCTTTTATTGTAAACTCTATATCCTACACTAGTGGATGAGTATCCAACTAGGATTCCTTCATCCGCTTTGGACTCAAACTTACTTAGGTTGTCTTTGGTATTTAAGATATAAACTTTGCATCCAAAGACCTTAAAATAATGAATTGTTGGAATTGTACCATTCCACAATTCAAATGGAGTTTTTCCTAAAAACCTATGAATCAATACCCTATTTTGGATATAGCAAGCGGTATTAACCGCTTCCGCAAGTAGCTAGGTAAGGAATATGCATTAAGCATTGTCCTAGCCGCTTCTTGTAGGGCACGATTTTTTCTTTCCACAACCCCATTTTGTTGAGGTGTTCTAGGACAAGAAAATTCATGCTTGTACCCTTGTTCTAAGCAAAAATTTGAAAAATTAGAATTCTCAAATTCTCCACCATGATCACTACGGATCCGGTTGATTTTGAGTTTTCTTTCATTTTCTACTCTTTTGCTAAATCCTATGATTATTCCTAAGGTTTCATCTTTATTTTTCAAGAAAAACACCCAAGTAAATCTAGAAAAATCATCTACTATTACCAAGCAATATTTACTACCAATTATAGATGGGGTACTATGGCAATCAAATAAATCCATATGTAGTAATTCTAATGGTAAAGCGGTACTAAGTAAATTTTTACCTTTGTGTGATGTTTTTGATTGTTTCCCTTCTTGGCAAGCATCACACATCTTGTCCTTGAGAAATTTGACTCTAGGCAATCCTTTGACTAGCTTCAATTTTGCTATTTTGGCTATATTCTTCATGTTTATGTGTCCTAGCCTCCTATGCCAAAGCCAACTTTCTTCCTCTTTTGCAATAAGACACTTAGTGGAAGGATTAGTAGCATAGGATAAATCAACATAATATATATTTGATTTCCTAAAACCTACTAACATGCAATCGTTTATAGTTTTGTGTCTTATAAAACATTTTGAGGAATCAAATTTAACATCAAAGTTTGCATCACATAATTGACTTACACTAAGTAAATTAAATTTCATATTTTTAACTAATAGAACTTTATGAATGGCAAGATTGGGAGATACCTCAATGGTGCCCTTTCCTAAAATTTTAAGTTTGCCGCTATTACCAAATGACACTTTTCCTTTGCTAGTGTGGTTGATAGTGGAGAATTTTCTCTCATCCCCGGTCATATGCTTTGAGCACCCACTATCAACTATCCACAAGCTTGGTTCTTCTACCTATGTCACATGAAAAACACAATCCTTAGGTACCCAAATCTTAGGACCACTAGCATCAATTATGAATTTCTTTGGTACCCATGCCTTTCTCCTTGCTTTTAATCATTGTTTTTCTACTAACAAGGGATGCAAATGCTACCTCTTTCTCCTTAGGTCTATATCCTAATCCGGCCTTATTGTAAATTGCCCTTTGATTTTTAATAATCATATCTAGATATTTAGAACCATTAGTGAATTTTTCTAGGCATGCTCTTAATTTACCTATTTCTTTTCTTAACTCATCATTTTCATCCCTAAGAGTACATTCATCAATATCACTAGATTGTTTGCAACATGATGAATCTACACTTTTGAGTGATTTGATTTCTAATTTTAGATCCTTAACCCTAATTTTTGATCTATTTAAAGCATTTTGTAAACATGCAATAATCTTATAAAGTAAATCTATTTTAGGTGAGTTGTTTAGCTCATCATCATCACTTGATGATGATTCATCACTTGAAGATGAAGAGGACTCCTCGCTTGAGCTCGTGGCTTCTTCCTCTAATGCCATAAGAGCTAGGTTCCGAGTGGCATGGCATACTTCCTCATCGTCGGAAGACTCCTCCATACTTAGAGTGTCCCATGTTTGTGCCACCATTGCTTCTTTCTTCTTCTTTTCCTTCTTTTCCTTCTTCTCCTTATGCTTCTTTTCTTTCTCCTCTTTTTTCTTTAGTTCCGGGCAATTTGGCTTGATGTGCCCTTTCTTATTGCAACCATAGCAAGTTACATTAGATGAAGAATTTGAATTATTTGAAGATTTACCTCTTGAGGATTGGAACATCCTCTTCACATCTTTCTTGGTGAGTCTCCTTGACTTCCCACCAAACTTCTTGACGTAATGTGCCACCTCGCTTGCCGATAACTCATCTTCACTACTTGATGAGTCTTCATCGGATTCGGATGAGGAGGACACTTCCTTCTTCTCCTTCTTCTTCTTCTCCTTCTTTCCTACAAAAAGAGCTATACCCTTCTCTTTGGATGAAGTGTTAGCTTGTTCATGTAATTGAAATTCACAAAAAAGTTCATCTTGACTAATGAAAGATCCCTAGAGACCTTATAGGCATCTACCATTGAGGCCCATAAGGTGGTCCTAGGGAAAGCTTGCAATACATACCTTACAAGGTCACGGTTGTCGACCTTTTCACCTATAACGTGTAGTCCGTTGACTACTTCCTTGAAACGCCCGTGCATTTGGCTCACGGTCTCGTTTGTCTTCATAGTGAAGCTTTGGAGTTGGCCAATCAAAAGATCCCTCTTGGCCCTTCTTGTCTCTTTGGATCCTTCGTTGAGTTCAATGAGCTTCTCCCAAAGCTCTTTTGCAGAGTTGAAGGGCCCGACCTTAGAGAGTTGCTCCTTGGATAGACCACATTGAAGTGTGGTCGTTGCTTTTGCATTTGCTTGTGCTTTCTTGGCCATCTCTCTTGTCCAATCTTTTGTCGGTAGTGGTGCTCCGAATTCGTCGACCATCTAATCCATCTACAATACTAAACCAATTTTCTATGTCATTCATGAGATAGTATTCCATCCTACCTTTCCAATAGCCAAGTCGTGCCGTGAAAACGGAGGCCTTGCCGTGCTATATCCCTCTTGAAATGCCATGCTCCGGTTGATGGTTAGATCTTCCGATGCGATCCGGGCTCTGATACCACTTGTTGGTGATCGTTTGGAAGCTAGAGGGGGGTGAATAGCGCTTTTCGGTTTCTACAAAAATGATTAGCGGAAGCAAGCACAAATAATATATGTAAAAACACAAAAACAATGCTAACAAGGCCTTTACGTGGTTCGGAGATAACGCTCCTACTCCACGGCGATCCTTAAGGTGGATCAACCCAAGCAATTCCACTAAGAAGCTTTCTCTTCACAAAGACCTCCTCTTCTTACAAAAGATGACAATGAAGATTTGAGAGGAGGAGGGAGATTAATACACTTAGAAAGCTTGGAAAACTTGTGGGAGCTTAGAAGAATGATCAGAATATAAGCATTAGCCCCTTCTTGCTCCCCTTGGGCTCTTTTTATAGTAAAGAGCCTCTTTTTCCCGTTGGAGGTCCATCAGTCGACTGATGACTTACATCAGTCGACTTCCGCCGATTCTAACGGCTTCTGAACAACCGGATTCGCGTGATTTGCAGTCGTCATCGCCAACGGGAAGACTATCGATCGCCAACAGCTGGCGGGCTTTGATCGACATCGCTCGTAGTCGATCGATGCCCACGGCCATTCTGCTTGAGGCGATCGCCCGGCAGGCGCGTCGAAGTCCGAGTCGACTCTCATCGGGCCGACCGATAACTCCATTGCTCAATCTTCCAACCTCTAATCTGCATTTTAAGGGCCAGCCGACCGACACCATGTTCCGATCACACCCCAAGTATGACTAATTCATACTTGAAAACATAACCTAAGCCTAGACTTAACCTTCTAGCTTCTCCATCAGCGTTGCGCCTCCAGGATTTCTTCGAGTCCACGACTCCATCCATGCGCTTGCCTTCGAAAGCTTCCTTCGGTTTCATCATGCTTTGGTTTTCTTCTTTGCCAAAGTACGCTTGGACTTTATGCCGCCAAGACTACATGCTTGGACTTATGCCGCCAAGACTTTCCTTTGGTCTTTCTTTTCCAAGGACTGCTTGGACTTTACGCAGCCAAGACTACATGCTTGGACTTACGCTGCCAAGACCAAGACCTTTCCTTTGACTTCTCTTTGCCAAGATCACACTTGGACTTGTCTTTTACCAAGTCTTCATACTTGGATTTTCCTGTCACTTAAACATGTTTACAATTAGATCACAAAACATTGCCTAAGTTAGATGATTATCCAAACATCAAAATATATAAATGCTTGGGGCATTGTTGCACCAACACTTGTTTGTGTTTCATAATCAAAAGGAACACTATGATAAGTCACCTTTGGCTTAGGCTTGCCCTTGGTTGACTTTTGATTTCTAGATTTTTGACTTTGACTCCTAGACCTAGATTTTTGATCACTTGACCCTTGAAATTGACTTTGCATTTTCTTGAGGGTTTTCTCTAATTTTTCAAGCTTTGACCTCAAGACTTGATTTTCCTTTTCTAATTGCCCAATTTTTGAATGTTGATATGATCTTTGGACATTGTTCCTTCTAGGCATATGCCTAGTCCATTTAGGGTTAAACCCTAGGTGGTCCTCAATTTTCTTAATGCTTGTCCTAGGTAAAATATTTTTAGGAACATTAGTCCCAAATTTCTCTTTATTTTCAAAATGAACATTCTTAGTTCCTAAACAAAAGTATTTGTTATTTCTAGGATGCTTTTCATGATAGATGGCAAGTGAATTGAAATTCCTAGCATACTTTTGTCTATTAACTAAAGAAGGAGCATTACAATATACCTTAGGGGTTGCCTTAGAGGTTCCCCCTACTTGTGAAGCTCCCTTTTGAGTTTTCTTCTCCCCCTTTGGGCATTGACTCCGGTAATGACTCGGTAGTCGGCATTTGAAGTACACCACATGCTCCTTGCTCTTCTTGGTGTGGACACTGGCATCCTTTGAATTTTCTTGACTTTTAGGCGCCGGAGGAGCTTTCCTTACTCTCTTTGGGCACTTGCTCTTATAGTGTCCGGATTCCCTACACTCAAAGCAAATTATATGATTTTATTTAAAATTGACATGCTTGAGTTACCTATCGGTGGTGATTTGGATTTGTTCTTCTTCTCGACCGGAGGTGGATGGTTCCTCTTGAGTTGGCTCCGGTGTTGAAGATGACCTCTCCTCCCCCTCAATCCTAGAGGTGGAGGATTCTCCTACTTCTTCCTCTTCTTCCACCGATCCCGATCCGGATGTTGATTCCCTATCAACTTTTGAATTCTCACTCTCTTGTGAGGAAGATGATGTGCTCTCTACTTTAGTCTTCTCCTCCAATTGAGCCAATGAGCACTCTTGTTCTTTGAGCTCCTCATGGAATCTTGCCAACTTGCTCCATAGCTCCTTGGCGTCCATGTAATCTCCTAGCCTAGACAAAACATCATTAGGTATCAAATCTTCTAAAAGTTTTGTTACCTTGGCTTCGGTCTTGAATTTTAGCCGTTGCTCTTGGGTCCATTTCTTCAACTTTAGAACTTCTCCCTTCTTAACCCTAGGAGGTTCAAAGCCTTCTATGAGGATGAACTAATCCTCTATGTCCATCATCAAGAATGTCTCCATTCTTGCTCTCCACGCCGGAAAATCTTCTCGGTCATAAGGTGGTGGAGTGTTGATGTCCCATCCAAGCTTGTCTTGGAATTCCATCTTCCCTCTAGCGTCTTTTGCTTTCGGTGGTTAGTCCGTAGAAGAGCTCCTATCTCTGATACCAATTGTAGAAGAAACGGTGACCGCTAGAGGGGGGGTGAATAGCTCGTTGACTTGTCGATGGAATACGTTCGTTCTTGCATCTTTACAATCATTGTTAGCACAGCGAAAATAATAATAACAAGAATAAACATGACAATTACAATCACAAGACAAATACGTAAGCGATATAACGTGGTTTGGAACTAAATGGTTTTTACTCCACGGATCGGGCTCGAATGAGACCTAGCGATGCCAATCGCACACCACTATAATAATAACTCCTTCTCGGAACAATACGGAGGTGGAGAAACCTCTTACAAGTGATCTTACAATAGTAAAAAAAAATACAAGCAATATACAAATGAAATACACAACAAGTAAAGAAAACAACACTTTACAATTGCCTTTGGATTGCTTGCTTTTGGTTGCTTGAAGAATAGCCTTGGAGACCCTAATTTGCAGCAACAAATCACCCCAAAGTAGCTCAAGAACCGATTGTGATTTCTTCCTCCACGAGCTCTATTTAAAGCTACTACCTAGGCTGGAAATCGCTGATCAGTCGACTGATGCCACTGTTGTCGTGAGACAACGACCAGATCCACGTTGAAAAAATTCAATGGATCCATCATCAGTCGACTGATCATACCCATCAGTCGACTGATGGAGCCTTCACTCGACTGCTAACCCCTGTAGTCGAGTCTCGACTCTATTTTATGCACGAATTCTTGAGCACCAGTCGACTGATCACAAGATCAGTCGACTGCTCGACCAATCAATCGACTGCCCACCTCTGGCAATCGATTGCTAGGGCACTCCCCACAATCAAACCCTAGTTGACTCACACCAGTCGACTACCAGATGGTCCCAGTCGACTGATACACCTCAAACATGAGGTTTTAACCTCAAACATGAGGTTTAACCCAAGTATGGTGCCCCCATACTTGCTAGACCACCCGTAGCCTAGAACTAAGCCTTCTAGCCACCTCCGTCAGCCTCGCGCCTATCGGATCCCTCCAAATCATCCATGACTTGTTCATCCATACGCTAGCCTTCAGGTGCTTCCATCGGCTATGTCATGCTAACGGTGTCTACACCGCTAAGGCACATTGGACTTACGCTGTCAAGACTCCACTTGGACTTTACGCCGCCAACCATTGGACTTATGCTGCCAAGACTCCTGCTTAGACTTTACGCCGCCAATATCAAACCCCTTGGACTTCTCAAATGCCAAGACTCAAGCTTGGACTTTTCCTTGCCAACCCATGTTGGACTTTCCATGCCAAGACCCATGCTTGCACTTTTCCTTGTCAAGACCCATGCTTGGACTTTACATGCCATTGCCAACTCTAGTCATCCATCAAAATCCCCCTCGAGTCAAACTCGAGTCTGGTCAATCATGACCCGGGTCGATTGTGCCAACAATCTCCCCAAAACATTATCAGACATCATTGTTAAACATTAATGTCAAACTTCCATGTCAAACATCAAAATATCACTCGAGTTAAACTCGAGTCCGGTCAATCGTGACCTGGGCCGATTACACCAACATTCTATGTGGGCTATTCAAACACCTTCGATCATTTTGACTTATACCCAATCAACCCGGAGTTACACCTCCTATGGAGATGGCTACGAAGAAGTCAAAGTATAAGGCACTATGACCAAGATGACTTGAATACCTCAAGTCTAAGGAATCTCACACTTGAGCTGCAATAAGATCTTCAACGACATTAAAAATCATATGAATTCTCATAGCTGGTCACTCTAATGAACTAGTTACCTTAACTAGTATCCACATGTTCACTCTTAGCATCCCTATGCTTCCATTCAGTGAGTACCAAATGCTTAGATGAACCAAGGAGCATAACATGTGCCAGTTTCACAGAATTGGTGATGTCCAATCTCATCAATTCATCGACTAGGGATAGTTTTAATACTTACATGATTACACATGATAAAATACCTACTAATTGTAATCCAATCATAATTTTTTTCATGCTATGTATCGTATTGTGGACTTCAGTAGATGAGTTTAAGATCCAATCAAATACGTAACCAATGCATACTCAAATAGTAAATTTTATTAATAACTTCTAAGGTGATTGCCTTAGAACATCTCTCAATCACATCAATATTGTGGGCATATCACACTACATCTAAGACAGCGATAGGAGAGACACCTTTAAACCTAGTATATGGGACCGAGGCTGTTATACTTGTGGAGGCTCTTGTAAATAGTGTTTGAGTTCAAGCTTATAAATCAGAGAAAAATCAAATATTAAGAAGTACTGAACTGAATCTAGTGGAAGAAAAGCGAGAGCAAGCTCGAATCCGAGCTGAAGCATACAAGCAAAGAATACAATAAGTCTTCAACAAAAAGGTGGTACCTTAGACATTTCAAGTAGGAGATATGGTTCTACTCAAGGTCAACCCTACGGGAGACCTGAGGAAGCTGGCTCCTATTTGGGAGGGTCCCTTTAAGGTTATTTGGCAGGTTGCTGGAGATGCATTTTATCTTAAAGACACTGAAGGTAAAGAGTTTCCTATACCATGGAATGCAGTACACTTGAAACATTTTTATTGTTGAAGATAGGAAGGTGTAAACAGAAGACATAAAAGGAAAGAACTTTCGATCTTATACATGTATACTTGTATATAGTGTCAACCTTCATACTACAATAATGTCTAGTTTTTACAATTATATGAAGAGGTTAGAATGAGACTACAATTTAAAATGTTCTGGAGGATAATGCTTGAAACCAACTTCCCAATTTAGAAAGGGGGTCGACTGTTTAGCAGGGGGAAATCCTTGTTCTGCATATTGTCGAACTGCTTCATTAAAACCATCTTTAAAGTAGCTTGCATGAGGGGCATCAAACGTTTTTCTTTTTGCTTCTCAGAAGTCTCCACATCCTGATGAAATTTAATACACCGCTCTCATTGTTCTATGAAGTCTTTGCGGAGGCGACGGTAGCGACGAGATGTTTGGTTGAGGTTTACAACCACGATCCACATATCATGGGCATGAGAAGTATAATACTAGTGAACAATCTTGAACATTTCCACCAGATCCTGATGTATAGAAGTTGAAACATCCTTGACAGCTGCTGAATGAGTCATAGAACGAGTAGCTTTGTACATTATTTACTGCAGAGAAACTTCATATCTATGCATTTGAGTAAAGGCTCTGGCTCTTTATGTCTACAAATCATAATTCCTGCCAATTTCCCTAGCTACTTGGCTCCTTAAATCTGGTATTATCTCTTCGCTTTTCTTTTGTTGCAATTGGTCTCTGTCAATTGAGCATGACATAGCGCTAATTCTTGAAGAAGAGAGTCCTCTCTTTATCGAGATATCTCTTGAGTTGTCAGACTGGCTTGAGTATGCAGAGAAGCTTGATACTGTGATAAGGAGCACCCCTGATAATTTGTCTAGCCTGTGCACTATGGCTCAGAAAGGAGGAATTATGCAAGAATAAATGAAAGAAAGGATTGCATTCTTTCCATTTGAGGTATCAATTCCTCTTGATGAATGATGCGAGAATCTCTTGGAGATAGTGAAGGGGAAGAAGGGAAAAGGATTGGCGTCGGTTCACATATTGGAGTAGAAGATGAGGCTACTGTCTCAGAATATCTAATTGCCTTGGGGGGGGGGGGGTGGGGAGTAGAGGAAAGGGAACTTTAGAGAGGGATGGAGCGATGCTGATGGGTGCCAGACTCAAGGCAGAACATAGGGAAGTCTCTTCTAAAGAAAGACAGGGTGAGGGCGGAGGTATCCAAGGAATAATGGGAGACATGTTGCAGCTACTCGGAGCAATTGTTGTGTCAAAGGAGAAAGGTGGGGCTGAGGAATTAAGGTTCTACATTGTTGAAGGAGAATCCAGACCCCCTTGGGGTAGCGGGAAGAAATGGGAAGGAAAAACGGTGGATGAAGGTAGCGAGGAAATGGAGAGGGATGCTACATGGGAAGACAAGGAGGTAGTGGGGAAGAACTCATCAATAGCAGAGAGTTTCTTTAGAAAAGGAAAGGGAAGAAAAAGGAGAAGTAGGGTTTTGTGGCTGGGGCGAAGGAAGAAGCACCTCTAATGGCATAGAGAGGGAGACAATGTCAGATGTTGAAATGAAAACGGAAGTGATATTACCAATGGTTGGGAAGAAGTAGGGATAGGGGAAGGAGCAGTGGAAGAGGGATTGTCGATGGTCAGTGCTGCTAGTGAAGAGAAAGGGATGGTGGATATTCTTGAGGCATTGACGTGCTTCTTTTGAATCTTTCAGTGAGCAACTCTCAGCATGGCCACCTTCATCTTTGAGAGAAAGGGAAGTGAAGCTGTTAGACACAAAAGGGAAGGGGAATTCTTAAGCTAGACAACGGTGGTAGGAGACACTTTGGCACTGAAGAATTTGAAAGGGTAGAGGGGAGAAGGCAAAAAATCGTATTCAAGGAGCGGCGAAGGACTCTTTATAAAAAGGAAGGAAAAGGGCCTGCGATTGGGGGATTTATGCAATAGGCAAAGCCCAAGGGACAGGCAGTTAATGGGTCGGGTTATCAATTCATAACATAAGGAGCCCGATTTCAGAGTTTGGCGATAGAAGGTTCTCACAAGAATATATTTCTACAGTCGACCGAGGCAATTCGTAAGCCCTCAAGTCGGTCTTTACTCTTATTACAGTTTGGCATTGGTCGAAGCTACTGTCCTCGTGAGATGGCGGAATAGAGGAGTTGGGTTTAAGGTAGGATTCACATTAGAAGAACGACAACATATATTTCTAAGGCCGGATGAGGCAATTCGTAAGTCCTCAAGTTAGTCTTCACTCGTATTACAACTCAACATTGGCCAAAGCTACTGTCCCTGTGTGGTGGAAGATCAATAGAGAAGTTGGGTTTAAGGTAGGACACTTTGGAAGAACGACGACGTATATTTCTACGATCGATTGGGGCAATTTGAAAGTCCTCAAGTCGGTCTTCACTCTTATTACAGTTTGGCATTGGCTGAAGCTACCATCTTTGTATGGTGACAGAACGGAAGAGTTGGGTTTAAGGTAGGGTTCACTTTGAAAAAATGACGGTGTATATTTCTATGGCCAGTTGAGGCGATTCATAAGTCCTTAAGTCGTTCTTTACTCTTATTATAGTTCGACATTAGTCGAAGCTACTATCCCTGTGTGGTGGCAGAACGGAGGAGTCGGGTTTAAGGTAGGATTTGTTGGCGCAAGAATGTCCCAAGTATTAATGTATTTTTATGTTTGAATAATCATTTGTAGTTAGGAAATATTTGTGATCTAACTTGAATGTTTAAGTGATATGAAAGTCCAAGTGTGAATCTTAGCAAAGGAAGTCTAAGTGTGAAGATTTAGCAAGGAAAGTCCAAGGGTGAAGCCTTAGCAAGAGAAGTCCAAGAATGTGGACTTGACGACATAAGTCTAAGCATGTAGTCTTGGTGGCATAAGTCCATGTGGATCTTGACAATGAAGTCCAAAGGTGAGGTCTTGGCACCATAAGTCTAAGCATATAGTCTTGGCAGTGTAAAGTCCAAGCGAACCTTGGCAAAGGAGGAACCCAATTCATGACGAAATCGAAGGAAGCTTTTGAAGGCAAGCGCAAGGATGAAGGAGTTGTGGATTCGGAGAGATTCTGGAGGCACAAGGCCTATAGAGAATCTAGAAGGTTTAGTCTAGGCTTAGGGTGTATTTTCAAGTATGAATTAGTCATACTTGAGGTGTACTAGTCGACTGATAGCTTATACTAGTCGACTGGTCTCGATTGTTCAACACTCGAGGGTCTAGAAGACTTCATCAGTCGACTGGGGTTATGACCCAGTCGACTGGTCAAATAGTTGACTGGGGTTATGACCTAGTTGACTTGTCAAGTAGTTGACTACGGATCCACTGCTGACCAGAAGCTTTGGCAGTCAACTGGTGTTTGATACTAGTCAATTATTCTTATTCAGTCGACTACTAGTGTTTAGTAGTCAACCGAACTTAAGTGGCCAGGGCACAGATTGTTTGGCAGTTGACTGTCTACTGGAAGCAGTCGACTGCTATTATGAGCAATCGACTGATCGAGTGGCTGTTGAACTATGACGATCACAATCAAGCTCGCCGTGTTGGGCTGATTCGGCCAACAACGCGACACGATCATTCGGTATGCAAAAATGCCCAAGTTCTATAAGAAGGGCCTTGGGGAGCTTGGTGATGGCTAGTGCTCTAATTCTAAATGTCCATACTAAGCTCTCCAAGCCTTCCTCCAAGATTTTCAAGTTCTTTAACCTCTTCTTCCTTAACTTAACTCAATCATCTTGTAAGAAGAAGAGTGTGCTTGTAAAAAAGAATTCTCCACCTTAGTGTGTTCATTAAAAGGAGACTTTAGTGAAAGTTTGCAAGGAGTTATCCACCTTACGAAGTGTTGTGGAGTAGGAGCGTCATCTCCAAATCACATTAAACACCTTCATTAGCATTGTTCTTTGTTTTCAATTGTGTTTTTGTTTTGCTTCCGCTAACGGTTCTTGTAGAAAATGAAAAAGGGGCTATTCACCCCTAGCCATCTAAAGATCACTCTACAATTGGTATCAGAGCCCTGATCCCTTGGAAGATTTAACCATCAACCAAAGCATTACAATGGCTCTTCAAGAGGGATATAACACTGCTAAACCACCACTCTTCGACGATAATTACTTCGCATATTGGAAAGGTAGGATGAAGTACTATTTACTGAATGATATTGAGCTTTGGTTTAGTGTTGTAGATGATTTTTAGAAACCGATAGATGAAGATGGAGCACCTCTCCCAACCAAGGATTGGACAAAGGAAATGGATAGGAAGGCTCAATCAAATGCAAAGGCCATAACCACACTCTAATGCGGCCTCTCAATGGAGCAACTCAACAAGGTCAGGTCTTTCAGATCCGCCAAGGAGTCATGAGAGAAACTCATTGAGCTAAATGAAGGATCCAAAGAATCAAAGAGAGTCAAGAAGGATTTGTTGATTGGACGACTCCAAACTTTTGCCATGAAGACCCATGAAATCATAAGTTAAATGCATGAAAGGTTTAAAGAGATAGTTAATGGACTCCACATCATAGGTGAAAAATTAGACAACCGAGACTCGGTAAGGTATGTACTTCATGCTTTTCCTAGAACCACCTTATGGGCATCAATGGTGGATGCTATTAAGGTTTCTAGAGACCTCTCTTTGGTTAAAATTGATGAATTATTTTGTGAATTTGAATTACATGAGAAAACTAATATGTCTTTTAAGGAAAAAGGTTTAGCTCTCTTTGTAGAAAAGAAAGAGAAAAGAAGAAGGAGGAGGAAGAATCATCTTCATCCGAATTGGATGATGAACCATCAAGTAGCGATGAAAGGTTATCGGCAAATGAAATAGCCCACTATGTCAAGAAGTTTGGGAGGAAATCAAGGAGAATTACAAAAGGGAATGTGAAGAAGATGTTTCGATCTTTAAGAGGTAAATCTAGTGGTAATTCAAATTAAATACTAATGTCATTTGCTATGGATGCAACAAGAAGAGGCATAGCTAAAGAAGTAGGAAGAAAAAGGAAAGAAGAAGGACAAGAAGGAGAAGAAGAAAGAGGTCATGGTAGTATACACTGTTGGTGCAATCGGCCCAGGTCACGATTGACCAAACTCGAGCGGTATTTTATTGTTCGACAAAATGTATGACAATGTGATTGTCATGGGAAAGTCTAAGTCATGGGTACTTGGTATGGAAAGTCCAAGCATGAGTCTTGGCAAGGGAAAGTCCAAGCTTGAGTCTTGGCAATTGGAAAGTCCAACATGGGTTGGCATGGAAAGTCCAAGCATGAGTCTTAGCAAGGGAAAGTCCAAGCTTGAGTCTTGGCAAATGGAAATTCCAACATGTGTTGGCAAGGGAAGTCCAAGGGTTGATATTGGCGACATAAAGTCCAAGCGAGAGTCTTGGCAGCATAAGTCCAATGGTTGGCGGCGTAAAGTCCAAGCAGTAGTCTTGGCAGTGTAAGCCCAATGTGCCTTGGCGGTATAGACCAGTTTAGCATGATAATAGCCAATGGAAGCACTAGAAGGCTAGCGTATGGATGAACAAGTCATGGATGACTTGGAGGGATCCGATAGGTGTGAGGCTGACCGAGGTGGCTAAAAGGTTTAGGTTTAGGCTAAGGATGATCTAGCAAGTATGAGAGCATCATACTTGGGGTTAAACCTTATGTTTGAGGTTATCAGTCGACTGGGTCTTTGGACTAGTCGATTGATCAAGTGTTTTGACACTAAGCAACTGAGTTGACTCTTGTCAGTCAATTGGGATTATGGCAAGTCAAACTGATCAGAGTCGACTGGTGTTCGATTACAGGAAATGACCTGGTAGTCGACTGATGATTTGAGCAGTTGACTGCCATGGATGGTAGTCGACTGCTGGTCGGGGTTACGGGAGCGGAATGCTCGGTAGCCGACTGGTCAGTCGGCTACGACCCTGGCAGTCGATTGCTAGGTAATGGAAGTCGACTGCCAGTGTATCCGTTGGAACTTATCGAACGTGGATCGAGTCATTGTCTCATAATGGCTATAGGAGCAGTCGACTAATGGTCGCGATTAGTGGACTGCTAGGCGAAATTCAGCCCAAGGTGAAGCTTTAAAAGGAGCTAATGGAGAAGGATTTTGGCATGGTTCTTTGAGGCGATTTGGAGGGGATTTATTGTTGCAATCCAGACCCTTCAAGGCTCTTCTCAAGCAACCAAAAGCAAGCATTCAAGTTCACATTTGTAAAGTTTTCTTTACTTGTATTTGTGTAATTTACTTGTATTAACTTGTATTTGTTTCTTATTGTTGTAAGAACTATTGTAAGAGGTTTACTCCACCTCCGGATTGTTCCGAGAAGGAGTGTATTGATTATTAGTGGTGTTTGGCATCGCTAGGGCTCATTCGAGCCCAACCCGTAGAGTAAGAACCTTGAGGTTTCGAACTACGTTATGTTGGGTTTCCGGCACCGCGGCGTGTGTGTGTTCGATCATGTTTGGTAAACATGAGCACAGCGGAAGCAATTAAAAATAATAAATCTATATTTATTACAACACACACAACACACGCATGCTATTACAACAAGTGTAGACATAACCGTAAATTAAAATTTGCAATAAAAGAAAATTATCTACGTTATACCTTCCGTATGACGTGTAGCGGGAACGACATCAACCGGAACGATCCTCGTAAGAATCGTCTCTATCCGTATCCACGCCGAGCTCCTCGGGATGACTTCGCTAAGCCACGAGCATCGTCTTCGTACGGGTTACTAGCCTCGTGTTGAAGACGACGTGATCGAGAGATGATCACGATCCGAATCCAAATTCGGATCCTAAAACGAGTTCTCAAAACTCGCTTCTCCGGAGAGGTATTCGTCAACCGTTTGACGAATCCTTCGTCCTCCACCTCAGAGGATTACCGGAGATCAAATCCCCGGTAAGTTAGCCGCTGTCGGAGCACTAACCGTCGTCCAAATGACGCTCCGACGAGAGGAGGAGAAGCTGTCCAGAAAACTGGACAGCTTGGTGGAGGATATAGGCGCCGGCCAACCAAGGAAAGAAAAGCCTGACCATGATGCCAAACCTATAGGGGATCACCGGAGGGTCGCCGGAGTGTTCACCGGCTGAAGCTTGGTCGCCGGCAATGACTTGGACGGCGACACAAATGCTGGGCGGCGGCACTTAGGGTTGGGCGCCGAATTCACCAACAAGGGGTGGGCGACAACTCTATGTTGGGCGGCAACAACTTGATTAGGGTTTTTGGATTAGGGTTTAAGCCCTATTTTATAGAGAACTAATTCTCTTAATGGTTAATGGATCATATCCATAAAGCCCGATAACCCGCTCCATTAAGATAAGTTAAAATAAACCAAACCATGATGGTTTATTTTAAGTTAAAACGAACCGAACCAACCTTTGGTTCATTCGTTTAATATAAACCAAACCCTTTGGTTTATTCTCATCCATTGGATTAGAACCAAACCATTTTGGTTCATCCATTATGTCTTCATAAGACACGACCCATCCATGCTTCCATTGCGACTGAAACAATTTCATGCTCGCTTTATGTTTGGTCCAACCAAACATAGTTTCTCTCGGTCTGAGAATCCCATTCTCAAGCTCGTTTTAAATCCTTTGGATTACACTCGTTGTGCGTGTGACCAAATAGGTTCTAGGTTTATGTTGGCCGTCTATAATTAACCATTAATTATAGATCGATCATGAGTGGCACCTAGTAGTACATCATGATCCCCAATTAACCGAAAAGATCAACGGTTGATCCAGAACTATTTCTGAAACCCTTCAGTAGCTCGAATTAATCGTGCCCCATTCCCTTCACTCATCTTATACCCACTTGGTTCTGGACATGGTCTATTGTGTCAGTCCCCACTAGGCTGACTACGTCACACCTAGCCCAAGTATCATTTCCTCGTCCTACGGATTCTAGTTACTCCACATGTATCGAAGAGTACCTTACTCTCAACATGTAATGCTTTGGCCAAAGACTTTAGTAACAATCCGACGAGAGGCCATGGGTATACATCTCCTCGCAAGGAGTGGTGAATCCTTTATAGGCTATTCAAACACCTTCGATCACTTCGACTTATACCCAATCATCCCGGGTCCACATCTCCTTAGAGATATTTGCTTAAGATGTCAAAGCATAAGTCTCCATGATCAAGATGACTTGAATACCGCAAGTCAAAGGAACATCGCACTTAAGCCACAGTAAGAACTTCATTGACATATCTATATATGCAGAGAACCATATGAAGTCTTACGGCTGGTCACTCCAATGAACTAGTTACCATAACTAGCATCCACGATTAACTCCGGACATCATTATGTCTCCAGCCAGTGAGAATCAGCTGCTTGGATACACCAAGGAGTCTACCTCGTGCTAGTCTCGACAGAATTGATGGTGTCCAAATCCATCAATTCATCGACTAGGGATAATTTCGATACATCACAATTACACATGTAGAGATACTCACTAGTTGTGATCCAATCACAAATTCTCTCATGCTGTGAATCGTATCGTGGACATTCAGTAAATGAGTTTAAGATCCAATCAAATACATTAAACATGTATACTCAAATAGCAAATCTTCATTTATCATATAAATGGTTCATACATAAGGCGATTGCCTTAGGACATCTCTCATATATTACTAACAGACTCCCACTTGGCCTAATGCCAATCGCTACGGTATCCAATACCATAAGCTCTAACATGACCCTCAAACTTACTTTGAGGTAATGCTTTAGTCAAAGGATCCGCTAAGTTCCTTTCAGTGGGAATTTTCTCGATTTGTATTTTGTTCCTACTGATGATCTCTCTGATAAGATGATAGCGGCGAAGCACATGTTTGGATCGTTGATGAGACCTTGGCTCTTTCGCCTGTGCAATTGCTCCATTGTTGCGTGATGGGCCGGTATTGCTTCAACAATGGCGGAATCACACCAAGTTCATGAGCGAACTTCTTGATCCAAACCGCTTCCTTCTTTGCTTGCTGCAATATATTACGCCTCGATGGTAGAATCCGCTCTGATCTCTTGTTTGGAACTTTTCCAACTCATCTGCGCCCCCATTCAAGGTGAACACGTATCCAGTGAGACACGGAATCATCCTTATGCATGGAAGCCGCATCTGTATACCCGCGTATCACCATGTCCCTTCTCCATATATTAGGAACACATCCTTAGTTCTTCTCAAGTACTTAAGGATCGCCTTAATGATCCAATGATCCATTCTGGATCGGATTGAGTATCTGCTCGTGACACTTTCGGGCGTCACGATACATCGGGCCTCGTACATAACATAGCATACATGATAGATCCTATTGCGGATGCATAGGGAATCTTACTCATGCAAATCCTCTCGTCTTACGTGCGCGGACACATAGACTTGAAAGGTGTTCCCCATGCACGATGGGCGGATAACCTTTCTTGGATTGACATGCTAAACCTCTTTGCTTTCGGTCTATATATAGCGCAAAGACCAAGCAACCGTTTCGATCTATCTCTATAGATCTTAATCCCAAGGATGTAGGTTGCTTCTCCCAGGTCTTTCATGGAGAATGTCTTAGATAACCAAACCTTAATTGACTGTAAGATTGACACATCGTTTCCTATAAGTAATATGTCATCGACATACAATACTAGGAACACATTTGCACTCCCACTAACCTTCTTGTACACAAGGTTAAATGCGGATTTTGTGAGAAATCAAACTTTTGATTGTCTCATCAAAGCGGATATTCCGACTCTGGATGCTTGCTTCAATCCATAAATGGATCGTGCAATTTGCATACCTTGGTTTTATCAGCGATGTGAAACCCTCGGTGTATCATATACACGTCCTCGGCGAGTTTCCATTAAGGAAAATTGTTTTCACATCCATCGCCATATCTCATAATCATAATGAGCCGCTATGGCCAGGAGCATCCGAATGGATTTAAGCATAGCTACAGGCGAATAGGTTTCGTCATAATCAACACCTTGTTTTTGACGATATCCTTTCACCACCAATCTAGCCTTATAGGTAATCACATTACCATCCATGTCGGTTTTCTTCTTGAAAACCCACTTGCACCCTATAGGCTTTATGCCTTCAGGTGGGTCAACCAAGTTCCAAACTTGGTTTTCGTATATGGAATCCATTTCCGACTTCATGGCACCAAGCCACTTATCCCTTTCTGAACTTGTCAGCACTTCTTCATAACTGGTAGGCTCCTCATCATCAATGAGTAACACGTCGTTCGATTCACTTATGAGAAATCCATATCTCTCAGGAATATTGCGTGTTCTACCAGATCTACGAAGATGTGGTGTTACAATAGGTCCAGCCGATTGCTCATCACTATGAGTTGTCATTTGTTGTGCTCACGAGTATCTCATCAATGTCTATTTGAGTCTCTCGAGCCTCCTCAAGCTCGGCGACACTCCCCTGTTTTCTTGCAAGAGAAACTCTTTCTCTAGAAACCAGATGCCTTGAAACAAACACCTTTTGTTCCACAGGATGATAGAATTGGTAACCCCTTGTTTCCTTAGGGTATCCAATAAATAGACATTTATCGGACTTAACATCCAGTTTATACGTACGATCCTTCACATAAGCGAGACAACCCCATATCTTCAAGTAAGATACATGAGGTTTCTTACTAGCCCATATCTCATATGGAGTAGTAGAGACTACCTTAGTAGGCATTACATTTAACAAGTAAACAATTGCAGTGCATAACCCCAAAAGGACTTGGGAAGAGTCGCATGATTCATCATTGACTGACCATGTCCAACAAGGTCGATTCGCCTCTCAGATACACCATTATGCTGTGGTGTATAGGGCGGAGTCCATTGAGACAATATGCCATTGTCTCTTAGATAATCAAGAAACTCTTGACTTAAGTATTCACCACCTCGATCCGATCGAAGTATTTTAATACTCTTGTTATGTTGTTTCTCTACTTCATTTCTGAATTCTTTGAACCTTTCAAAGGCTTCAGACTTGTGTTTCATCAAGAACACATACCCAAACCGTGAGTGATCATCGGTGAAGGTAATGAAGTAGCTATAGCCTCCTAAAGCTTGAGTTGACATAGGTCCACATACATCAGTATGTACTAGACCTAGTAACTCTCCCACTCGTTCACCTTTTCCAGTAAAAGGTAACTTAGTCATCTTGCCTTTTAAGCATGATTCGCATGTATCGTATGAATCCAATTCAAACGATTCAAGAATTCCACATCGGTGTAATTCGGACATGCGTTTCTTGCTTATATGGCCAAGACGACAATGCCACATATAAGAGTCTATGTGATTATCCTTTCGAGCACGCGTGTTGCTCGCTTCGATATTGAAAATGTCACTGGATACGTCCAACGTATAAATGCCATTACTCAAAGTTCGGTTCCATAAAGTCGCCATTCAAAGTTATATAACAACAATTGTTACTAAGCGTTAAATGAAACCATTTCTATTTAAGCGAAATAGAAACAATGTTCTTTATTAGAGAAGGAACATAATAGCAATTGTCCGGTTCAAGACTAGTCCACTAGGAGCTTCAAATAAGTTCCGATGGCGACCGCAGCAACCTTTGCTCCATTGCCAACTCGCAAATTTGACTCCCCTCTGACAAGTCTTCTTCTATTCCTTAGCCCCTGTATGTCATTACATATATGTGAGCTACACCCAGTATCCAATACCTAAGTGTCCAAGGAAATAGAATGACAATCAATAACGAAGATACCTGAAGAGGATGGGGCATCGAATGCCTTCTTCTTCTTCATGGACTCAAGATAAATCTTGCACTTTCTTCGATGGCCTTCCTTGCCATGATGATGGCAAGTGCCCTTTTATTTTGTTCGCCTTCTTTGCCTTTTCTTTCCTTTCTTCATTCTTTTGCCTTCCTCTTAGAACCTTTCTTTGAGAATCAACTAACGAACCGCCTTCTCCTCATGCTTCTGAAGGCTCCACGGTCTTCGGCATGTTAAGGAGCTCGGGAATGGTGGATTCAATTTATTCATCCGATAGTTCATCACAAATTGCGAGAAGCTCTTGGGCAAACAATGCAGAATTAAGTCAATACTTAACTCATGATCCATCACAAAAGCGAGGGTAGCTAGAGCTCGATGTATGCGTTCATCTTTAGCACAAGCACTATCTGAGCGAACCTTCTTGCATCTTCGTGGTGAAGAGGAGCCTAGAGACCTCGAACCTTTCGGATCTCGCTTGCTCATCGAACAACTCATGAAGATGGAAGACCATAGTATTAGCATCCATATGCTCATGCTTCTTTTGCAGCTCAGGTACCATCGCCGCTAGCATGATGCAACTCGCCCATTTCGAGAATCGCCACATGTTTACGATAGACCAACATTTGATGCAGGTTGCATCGTCCTTAGGACGATCGGGAAGAGGCTCTTCAAGGACATATGCAAGCTTTTCGCCTTGAGAACAATTCTCGGTTTCTAAGCGATCCGGAAGTTAGGCCCGGATCGGTTTGTTCGAATCAAAATAGTGCGCAAATTGAAAGGCGTCATGATCAATTTATTGACCTAGAAATACAAAGCGAGCATATATGAGAAAATGATTTTAAAATGCATCAATATACATTTATAAATCCCATTCATTTTTAATTTCAAAACCCTTAAAATCACTTGAGATCGTAGGTCCATCTCCGAATGGGCTGATATCCATCATAGATAAGAACAACCTTGGAGTGAGTCCAACAAGCCATTCTTAGCTATGATGGTGGGTATCAAGTATACCGATTACATATCATGTATATGTAACTATCACAATATGCTATCAACTAATTGAATGTTTACACATACATTGGGTTGTTAACACATTAACAAGTATGCATCATATGCATAGCACCCAACTTCACCTCTCTTCACATCGACCTTGGAGTGAGTCCAACAAATTGATGCTCCAAGTTAAAGCCGACCCATTAATCGCGAAATAGTTTTAATATGGTTAGAGCGCATTCAACCAATTAGCCGGGCTTGGAGTGAGTCCAACAACCCAAACTAACGATTGACCTCTGACTCTTACCATATTAGAGTTAAACTATTCCAATGATTTGAACATGTTCAGGTTCGAGCCGGGCTTGGAGTGAGTCCAACAACCCAAACAAGAAACAGAACTCTGGTTCTAACCATATTAATGGAAGGTGTAGGCTTTAATATTGAGTTAGGGTTTTATGTCTCATCCTCTTTGCATGCAAATAACTATTATCTACATGGCATGGCATACATCTACATGTCACGACACGCATGGCATAATGTTATGCATCTAATGCAATTACATGACATACAATTATGTCATGTATATAATTTCCTTATATGTCATAACTATTTATGGAAATAAAATATGTTTAAGATTTGATTCTCCAAATCAAATCATAATTAAATTAGGAAACAAATTTCCAAATCTAATCACATATTTTATTCATGGAATTATTTGATTAAGGAAAATCTATTTAGGAAACCAATTTCCTAAATCATTAAAACTACTTATGGAAATAAAATATTTTAAGATTTGATTTCCCAAATCAAATCATGATTAAATTAGGAAACAAATTTCAGAATCTAATCAAATATTTTATTTATGGAAAATATCAATTTCCATAAATACTTCCAACTTTCAAAAGTGGAAGATTTCCATAAATACTTCTAGACTTTCCAAAATTGAAAAATTTCCATAAATACTTCTAAATTTCCAAAATTAGAAAATTTCAGAAATACATTATGACTATCGCAAAACCATTTTTACGATTATGTGAAACACAACGCTCACGATACCCTTGTTGGGTTTTAAGACCATGGCGTGTGTGTTCGATCATGTTTCGTAAACATGAGCACAGCGAAACCAATTAAAAATAATAAATCTATATTTATTACAACACACACAACACACGCATGCTATTACAACAAGTGTAGACATAACCGTAAATTAAAATTTGCAATAAAAGAAAATTATCTACGTTATACCTTCCGTATGACGTGTAGCGGGAACGGCATCAACCGGAACGATCCTCGTAAGAATCGTCTCTATCCTTATCCACGCCGAGCTCCTCGGGATGACTTCGCTAAGTCACGAGCTTCGTCTTCGTACGGGTTACTAGCCTCGTGTTGAAGACGACGTGATCGAGAGATGATCACGATCCGAATCCAAATTCGGATCCTAAAACGAGTTCTCAAAACTCGCTTCTCCGGAGAGGTATTCATCAACCGTTTGACGAATCCTTCGTCCTCCACCTCAGAGGATTACCGGAGATCAAATCCCCGGTAAGTTAGCCGCTGTCGGAGCACTAACCGTCATCCAAACGACGCTCCGACGAGAGGAGGAGAAGCTGTCCAGAAAACTGGACAGCTTGGTGGAGGATATAGGCGCCGGCCAACCAAGGAAAGAAAAGCCTGACCTTGATGCCAAACCTATAGGGGATCACCGGAGGGTCGCCGGAGTGTTCACCGGCTGAAGCTTGGTCGCCGGCAATGACTTGGACGGTGGCACAAATGCTGGGCGGCGGCACTTAGGGTTGGGCGCCGAATTCACCAACAAGGGGTGGGCGGCAACTCTATGTTGGGCGGCAACAACTTGATTAGGGTTTTTGGATTAGGGTTTAAGCCCTATTTTATAGAGAACTAATTCTCTTAATGGTTAATGGATCATATCCATAAAGCCCGTTAACCCGCTCCATTAAGATAAGTTAAAATAAACCAAACCATGATGGTTTATTTTAAGTTAAAACGAACCGAACCAACCTTTGGTTCATTCATTTAATATAAACCAAACCCTTTGGTTTATTCTCATCCATTGGATTAGAACCAAACCATTTTGGTTCATCCATTATGTCTTCATAAGACACGGCCCATCCATGCTTCCATTGCGACTGAAACAATTTCATGCTCGCTTTATGTTTGGTCCAACCAAACATAGTTTCTCTCGGTCTGAGAATCCCATTCTCAAGCTCGTTTTAAATCCTTTGGATTACACTCGTTGTACGTGTGACCAAATAGGTTCTCGGTTTATGTTGGCCGTCTATAATTAACCATTAATTATAGATCGATCATGAGTGGCACCTAGTAGTACATCATGATCCCCAATTAACCGAAAAGATCAACGGTTGATCCAGAACTATTTCTGAAACCCTTCAGTAGCTCGAATTAATCGTGCCCCATTCCCTTCACTCATCTTATACCCACTTGGTTCAGGACATGGTCTATTGTGTCAGTCCCCACTAGGCTGACTACGTCACACCTAGCCCAAGTATCATTTCCTCGTCCTACGGATTCTAGTTACTCCACATGTATCGAAGAGTACCTTACTTTAAACATGTAATGCTTTGGCCAAAGACTTTAGTAACAATACGACGAGAGGCCATGGGTATACATCTCCTCGCAAGGAGTGGTGAATCCTTTATAGGCTATTCAAACACCTTCGATCACTTCGACTTATACCCAATCATCCCGGGTCCACATCTCCTTAGAGATATTTGCTTAAGATGTCAAAGCATAAGTCTCCATGATCAAGATGACTTGAATACCGCAAGTCAAAGGAACATCGCACTTAAGCCACAGTAAGAACTTCATTGACATATCTATATATGCAGAGAACCATATGAAGTCTTACGGGTGGTCACTCCAATGAACTAGTTACCATAACTAGCATCCACGATTAACTCCGGACATCACTATGTCTCCAGCCAGTGAGAATCAGCTGCTTGGATACACCAAGGAGTATACCTCGTGCTAGTCTCGACAGAATTGATGGTGTCCAATCCATCAATTCATCGACTAGGATAATTCCGATACATCACAATTACACATGTAGAGATACTCACTAGTTGTGATCCAATCACAAATTCTCTCATCTTTGTGAATCGTATCGTGGACATTGATAAATGAGTTTAAGATCCAATCAAATACATGAAACATGTATACTCAAATAGTGAATCTTCATTTATCATATAAATGGTTCATACATAAGGCGATTGCCTTAGGACATCTCTCATATATTACTAACACGTTATATCTTACTTATTGTGCTTGTATTGTGTATTTGTTTTTGTTATTATATTTTCCACTGTGTACATTAACACTTGTAGTAAGCACGCGAACGATTTTCATCTTCATCAACGAACGTGCTATTCACCCCCCCTCTAGCGGTCACCAACATTCCTACAATTGGTATCAGAGCTAGGAGCTCTTCACCGGCTTCACATCCGAGGGAGCGGGCTAGAGGGAACAAGATGGAATTTGAAGAAAAATTGAGATGGGATATCAACACCCCAATTCCATACACCTTCTATGGACAAGAAGGGTTCGAGCAATGGAAGACACGAATGGAGAACTTCTTCACGATGGACTTTGAAGATTGGATGATCCTAGTGAAGGGGTTTGAAATTCCAAGAGATCCAAAAGGTGGATACCTCAAGAAGAAAAGATGGACCGAAGAGCATGTCCAAGATTTCGAAAGAAATGATAATGTAACAAAATTAATATTAAATTCAATACCTAACGATATTGTATCTAGGTTAGGTGAATTTCAAGATGCTAAGGAGCTATGGGATAGATTGGCAAAGTATCATGAAAATCCATCACCGGCTCAAGAAGAGGAGGAGGCCGAAGAAGTAAGTTCATCTTCCTTACAAGAAAGTGAGGATTTGGAAGTTGAGAGGTCATCAACATCTAAAGTAGAAGAAGAATTGGAGGAAACCTCCACCTCTAGGATTGAGGGGGAGGAAGTTAGATCACCGGAGCCAGAGCAAGAGCAAGAAGTAGCTTCAACCTCCGGAAGAAGTGAAGAATCAACTCCGGCGCCGACCACCATTGACCTAGGTAACTCAAACACATGTGTCAATAATAAAATTCATATAATATGTTTTGAGTGTAGGGAAGCCGGACACTACAAGAGCAAGTGTCCGAAGAAGGTCAAGAAGGCTCAACCGACACCAAAGGTCAAGGATGTCGGCACCCCAATTAAGAAGAGCAAGAAGCACGTTGTGTGCTTCAAGTGCCAACAACTGAGGCATTATAGGAGCCAATGCCCTAGGATAAAAGGAGCATCAAATGTAGGGGGAGCTATGGTAAATCCCAAGGTAACCTTTAAGTATGCTCCCTCTTCAATTAATAGTCAAAAGCATGCTAGGAATAATTTTAATGCTATTGCTATTACTCATAAAGAAAAGCATGCTAGGAATAATAGACTTTATTGCTTAGGGGCTAAGCATGTTGATTTTAGGTCTAAGGATAAGTCTAGAAATAATGACTCTAGACCTATTTCAACTAAGTAGAAATTTGGGACTAATGTCCCTAGAAAAATCCTATCTAGGGAAACAATTAAGAAGATAGAGAGTCGTTTAGGCTTTAATGCTAAGAAAGATTGACATATGCCTAGAAAGAACGGCTCTACTCAAAGAAATAATGGGCCCACCAAAATTGAAAAATTGGAGTTAGAGAACCAAGCCTTGAGATCAAGGCTTTAGAAACTTGAAAAGACCCTTAGAAATATGCAAAATCAAACTCAAGGGTCTAGGAGTCAAAACCTAGGGTGTAAGAGGCAAAAACCATCTAGGAGGCAAGGTTTGGGTCACAAGCCTATGTCCAAGAAGGTAATGCCTACTTATCATAATGTTCCATTTGATTATAGAACTCAACCTAGGTTTAGGAAAACTAAGGTCACAAGGGAAGTCATCCCTAGAGTTGACTATGGAGTGTGCCTAGTGGCTAAGGTTTCGAAGAAACCTAGGGAGGTCACTAAGAAGGTTACAAGGGGAGTCACCTCTAGAGTTAACCTAGGCAAGACCAAAATGACCAAGGTTACCAAGCTTAGGAGGGTCATTAGGAGGGTATCTAGGGAAGTTATCCCTAAGGAATACCTAGTAAATCCAAGGAGCTCCAATAGGTATTGGGTTCCTAGGAGCGTGATCGATTCACGCTAAATGGATTAGGTTGTACCAACTTTAAATGGATAGGTAGTTAACCTAACCTTGGTAAAGGTGACACTTTAAGTTATTTTCAAGTTTATGGGTACTTTGAAAATAAGTTTGATCATAATCCTAAAGGATTTTAGGATGTGCCAATATCATTTAAGAAGTTTGAAAAACTAATCAAATTGGCACAAATTAGGCCTTAGAGTCATGGTGTGCCATTTTAGGTTTTTGGCACACTTGGGAGAGGAGTGATAATATGACAAAATTAATTTAATTCTAACAAATGACAACAAATATTACAATTGAGGTATTCTTATGCCTTATATTTTATTTGCCATGCCTTGATTGCTATATGCCATGTCATGACATCATATTTATTTTAAATCATATAAATGTCATGATTAAGTTTAGGGCTTATCTTTTATGTCATGTGTATTTAGATCTAATCATATTCCATGACATCATAATTTTTGACAATACTTATTTATGTTATCATTTATGCCACGATCATTCCATGCATTAAGTAAAATTGATTTAAGGACAATTGGCGTGACTTGGAGTCCTATGTATTAGGGAATCAAGTAGTGTTGCCTTAGAAAAATGCATGAAAGCCTAGATTAGGATGAACAAAACCCACATCTCACATCAAATTGACATGTGTGTATTTTCAAACACCCTAGACACATGTGAGATGTTAGGAAATGAGTTAAATTCAAGGTGCATAATTTTTGCATCTAGATGAACTCAAACTCATTTTATACCATAAGTGGATCATGGGGAAAACTAATGTGCAAGTCATGTGCATTGAGCCCATTGATCATGATCCAATATAGGTTTTCAAAAATATTTTAAAATCATTTTAGAAAACCTTAGTGAAGTCTATTTTTTGATAGCAATCACCTTTGAGAGAGTTTATACAAAGTAGGGCCAAAACATTGAACTTTTCAATGGTTTTGAACTTTGTGTCAATCTCATTATTTTATGAGTATTTTATTTTTCACCCATAATGATTGACTTAAGTATTATACATATAAAGTTTCAAGATTTTTCAAATTACGTATAATTACTTATAATTTTCGAAAATCTAATTTCTAAATATTGAATTTTTGCATTTGTAGAAATCAATCGACTGCCACTTATGGTAGTCGATTAGCATCAAGGGCAGTCGACTGGTGACTGTAAGAGTTGATTTCTAGGTCTGATTTCGGGTAAACAAGGTTTGTTTCGCCTGATTTCAGCTATGTTAGGCTACCGTAACTGCTCCTAACCCTAGAATATGCTTTGGAAAGCATAAGAAAGGGTAAAAATCTATTGGATATGAATTAGGAGAGTTGTTTTGGTGTGTATCAAATTTTAAGGTGTGGAAAGTTCAAGGTTGAACTTTTAACCTTAATTTTGATGGTTTAGTGTTGCTATAGGCTTAGAGACTCTCTAAGGACATTGTTGGTGCAATGGTCAAGGGGGAGCAAGCCTTTAGGGGGAGGTTATCCATCATGGGATGATGGATGTGTTCTTCCTCATGAGGGGGAGAATTTTGAGAATGTGAGATGCCAAATTTGGAAATTGGGAGAGTTTGAAGGAGTGCTTCTCTTGAGTGATATGAGACTTATCACTAGGAAGAGTGAAGACATCCTAGATGTTTTTGGACCAAGAAAGAGATTGTAAAATCTCATTGCGATATGAGACATTGACACCCTTGGGGAGAACCTTTTTGATGTATGTAAAAAAGGGGAGAATTAACAGGAGAAGTTATGGGAAAATTGATGGATGAATTTGGGGGAATTGGTAAGGAGATTTAAGTTACGTGGCCTAACTCAAAAGTGTTTGTGATTTTTGTCAAACATCAACAAGGGGGAGATTGTTGGTGCAATCGACCTAGGTCATGATCGACCAAACTCGAGTTTGACTCGAGCGGTATTTTGATGTTCGATAAAATGTATGACAATGTGATTGTCATGGGAAAGTCCAAGTTATGGGTACTTGGCATGGAAAGTCCAAGCATGGGTCTTGGCAAGGGAAAGTCCAAGCTTGAGTCTTGGCAATTGGAAAGTCCAACATGGGTTGGCATGGAAAGTCCAAGCATGGATCTTGGCAAGGGAAAGTCCAAGCTTGAGTCTTGGAAAATGGAAAGTCCAATATAGGTTGGCAAGGGAAGTCCAAGGGTTGATATTGACGGCGTAAAGTCCAAGCGGGAGTCTTGGCAGCATAAGTCCAATGGTTAGCGGCGTAAAGTCCAAGAGGTAGTCTTGGCAGTGTAAGCCCAATGTGCCTTAGTGGTATAGACCAGCTTAGCATGACAATAGCCGATGAAAGTACCAGAAGGCTAGTATATGGATGAATAAGTCATGGATGACTTGGAGGGATCCGATAGGCGTGAGGCTGACCGAGGTGGCTAGAAGGCTTAGGTCTAGGCTAAAGGTGGTCTAGCAAGTATGAGAGAATCATACTTGGGATTAATCCTTATGTTTGAGGGTATCAGTTGACTGAGACTTTGTACCAGTTGATTGGTCAAGTGTTTTGACACTTGACAGCTGAGTTGACTCTTATCGATTGGTGGAATTATGACGATCGACGATCAGTCGACTAGTTTTCGACTACGAAATGGCACGACATTGCCCGAGTGAGCAAATAATCGAGCGGCTAAGCAAGCGATCGGATGGATGGCGCGATGGCTGGTCGGGTGCGAGCAGAGTGCTCGAGGCGGGTCAACGGGTACGATCTGGCGATCGCCCGGTGTATCCGTTGGAACTTATCCAACGTGGATCGAGTCATTGTCTCACAACGACTAAAGGAGCAGTCGACTGATGGTCGCGATCAGTCAACTGCTAGGCGGAATCTAGCCTGAGGTGAAGCTTTAAAAGGAGCTCGTGGAGAAGGATTTTTGCATGGTTCTTTGAAGTGATTTGGAGGGGATTTGCTGCTGCAATCTAGAGCTTCAAGGCTCTTCTCAAGCAACCAAAAGTAAACACTCAAGTTCACATTGTGTAAAGTTTTCTTTATTTGTATTTGTGTAGTTTACTTGTATTAGCTTGTATTTATTTCTTATTGTTGTAAGAACTATTGTAATAGGTTTCCTTCACCTCCGGATTGTTCCGAAAATGAGTGTATTGATTATTAGTGGTGTTCGACATCACTAGGGCTCATTCGAGCCCAACCCGTGAAGTAGGAACTTTGAGGTTCCGAACCACATTATATCTTGCATATTTTGCTTGTGTTGTGTATTTGTTTTTGTTATTATATATTCCGTTGTGTACACTAACACTTGTAGCAAGCATGCAAACAATTTCCATCTTCGTCAATGAACGTGCTATTCACTGCCCGTCTAGCGGTCACCACGTTCCTACACTAACAACATGGGACACATAGTGTTGAAGATTCATTCGACGATGACGAACTTTGCCACATTACACACCATGTGACACTCATGGCCTTGGGGGATGACACCGAGCACTCAAGTCAAGGAGAGTCTTCTTCTAGCGATGAATCGTCATCTAGTGACGATGAGATAAAGGATTCTCTCCAAGTAGAACTATTATATAAGACTATTGTTTACCTTAAGAATGCATTGGATAGATAAAAAATCTAAGGTTAAGGATTTGAAGGTAGAAATAAAAGAAATTAGGAATGAACAATTTTTATTTGATGATTCATGCATGCTTAGGGAAGGAAATGAAAAACTTAAGAATGAGGTTTGTGAATTAAGAACATGCTTAGAGAAGTTTTCTAATGGCTTAAAATATCTTGACATGATCCTTAGAGATCAAAGGGCCATTTATAACAAGGTCGGTATAGGATACAAACCTAAGGACAAGGAAGTATTAGTGATATATGAGAGATGTCCTAAGGCAATCGCCTTATGTTTGAACCATTTATATGATAAATGAAGATTCACTATTTGAGCATACATGTTTTCATGTATTTGATTAGATCTTAAACTCATTTACTGAATGTCCACGATACGATTCACAACATGAGAGAATTTGTGATTGGATCACAACTAGTGAGTATCTTTACATGTGTAATTGTGATGTATCGGAATTATCCCTAGTCGATGAATTGATGAATTTGGACACCATTGATTCTGTCGAGACTAGCACGATGTATACTCCTTGGTGTATCCAAGCAGCTGATTCTCACTGGCTGGAGACATTGTGATGTTCGGAGTTAATCGTGGATGCTAGTTATGGTAACTAGTTCATTGGAGTGACCAGCCATAAGACTTCATATGGTTCTCCGCATATATAGATATGTCAATGAAGTTCTTACTATAGCTTAAGTGCGATGTTCCTTTGACTTGCGGTATTCAAGTCATCTTGATCATGAGGACTTATGCTTTGACATCTTAAGCAAGCATCTCTGAGGAGATGTGGACTCGGGATGATTGGGTATAAGTCGAAGTGATCGAAGGTGTTTGAATAGTCTATAAAGGATTCACCACTCCTTGCGAGGAGATGTATACCCATGGCCTCTCGTCGGATTGTTACTAAAGTCTTTGGCCAAAGCATTACATGTTTAGAGTAAGGTACTCTTCGATACATGTGTAGTAACTAGAATCCGTAGGATGAGAAAATGATACTTGGGCTAGGTGTGACGTAGTCAGCCTAGTGGGGACTGACACTATAGACCATGTCCTGAACCAAGTGGGTATAAGATGAGTGAAGGGAATGGGGCACGATTCATTCGAGCTGCTGAAGTGTTTCAGAAATAGTTCTGGATCAACCGTTGATCTTTTCGGTTAATTGGGGATCATGATGTACTACTAGGTGCCACTCATGATCGTTCTATAATTAATGGTTAATTATAGACGGCCAACATAAAGCGAGAATCTATTTGGTCACATGCACAACGAGCATAATCCGAAGGATTTAAAATGAGCTTGAGAATGAGATTCTCAGACTGAGAGAAACTATATTTAGTTGGACCAAACATGGAGCGAGCATGAAATCGTTTCAGTCGCAATGGAAGCGTGGATGGGCCGTGTCTTATGAAGATATAATGGATGAACCAAATTGGTTTGGTTCTAATCCAATGGAGGAGAATAAACCAAAGGGTTTGGTTTGTTTTAAACGAATGAACCAAAGTTGGTTCGGTTCGTTTTAACTTAAAATAAACCATCATGGTTTGGTTTATTTTAACTTAAATTAATGGAGCGGGTTAACGGGCCTTTGGTTATGATTCGATAACCATTAAGAGAATTTGTTCTCTATAAAATAGGGCTTAAGGGTTTTGTTAAGCCCTAATCCAAATTCCCTTAACCTAAAGTTGCCACCCCCTCCTCTCCTTGGTGAAGTTGGCACCAACAACCCCCCTTGCCGCCGCCCACCACCTAGCTCCCTTGTCGGCGTCCAGAAGGTGCTGACCTTCCCTCTTGCCCACGTCGAGCTGCTGCCGGAGGAGCTCCGGTGATCTCCCTTGGGTTCGGCAATAAGGTGATCTTCAACCTTCCCTTTTGGCCGACCCTTATTCCTCCACCAAAGCTGTCCAGTTTTCTGGACAGCTTGTTTCCTTCTTGTCGGAGCGTCATTTGGACGACGTTTGGAGCTCCGACAGTGGTAGACTTGCCGGGGATTCGATCTCTGGTAATCCTCATAGGTGGAGGATGAAGGATTCGTCAAACGGTTGACGAATACCTTTCTGGAGAAGCGAGTTTTTGAGGACTCATTTTGGATCCAAATTTTGATTCGGATCGTGATCTTCTCTCGATCACGTCATCTTCAACACGAGGCTAGTAACCCGTACGAAGATGAGGCTCATGACTTAGTGAAGTCATCCCGAAGATACTCGGCATGGATACGGATAGAGACGATTCTAGCAAGGATCGTTCCGGTTGATGCCTTTCCCGCTACACGTGATACGTCAGGTATACGTAGTGTAAATTTTATTTTATTGCAAAATTTGAATTTACAGTTATGTCTACACATGTTGTACTATGCATGCGTGTGATGTGTGTGTTGTAATAAATTAGAGTTATTATTTTATTCCTTCCGCTGTGCACATGTTTACGAAACATGTTCGAACACACACTCGCCACGGTGCCGAAAACCCAACAGGAAGTTGCCTATATCTCCCTAATTAATAGAAAAGCAACAATTAAGAGTAAGGTGAAGAAAGCTTGGGTCCCAAAGAAGTTTTTGAATGATGTTATCGGTCCAAACATTTGGGGTACCAAAGGAGTTTGTTTTTTATGTTGTTTAGATAGATGGACAAAGTATGTGGATTGTAGATAGCGATTGCTCAAGACACATGATCAGGGATGTGAGCAAGTTCTCCACAATCAACTATGTTAACAAAGGGACCGTGTCTCTTGGCAATAGTGGGAAGCTTAAGATTTTAGGTAGAGGTACAATTGAGGTATCTCCTAAAATTATCATTCACAAAGTTTTACTAGTTAAAAGCATGAAGTTTAATTTACTTAGTGTTAGTCAACTTTGTGATGCCGATTATAATGTTGAGTTTAAATCCTCTAAATGTTTGATCAGACACAAAAGCCTAGAAGATTGCATGTTAGTTGGATATAGGAAATCAAATATCTATTATGTTGATTTATCCTTTGCTTCTAACATCTCTACTAAGTGTTTCATGTTAAAAGAAGAGGAAGGTTGGCTATGACATAAAAGGCTTAGGCACATCAATATGAAGAACATAGCCATGGTAGCCAAATTGGAGTTAGTAAAGGGGCTACCAAAAGTGAAATATGTCAAGGACAAATTGTGTGATGCATGCCAAGAAGAAAAGAAATCAAAATCATCACACAAGAGTAAAACTCTAACTAGCACTTCATTACCATTAGAATTATTGCATTTAGATTTATTTGATTGTCATAGCACTCCTTTATTAAATGGTAACAAGTATTGATTAGTTATAGTAGATGCTTTTTCTAGGTATACTTGGGTTTTTTTTATGACACATAAGGATGATACCTTAGAAATAATCATAGGTTTTAGCAAAGGGTTGAAAATGAAAGAAATTTTAAAATCAGCTGGATATGTAGTGATCATGGTGGAGAATTCTAACTTTTTAAAATTTTTCTTAGAACAAGGGTACAAGTATGAATTCTCTTGTCCTAGAACACCCCAATAAAATGGGATGGCGGGAAGAAGAAATTGTGCCCTACAAGAGGCGCTAGGACAATGCTTAATGTATATTCTTTACCTAGCTACTTATGAACGGAAGTGGTTAATACCGCTTCCTATATCCCAAACTATGTCTTGATCCATAGGTTTTTAGGTAAAACACCCTTTGAATTATGAAATGCCACAATTCCAACAATTCACTATTTCAAGGTCTTTAGATGCAAAGTCTATATTTTGAATACTAAAGATAATTTAGGAAAATTTGAATCTAAGGCGGATGAAAGAATCCTAATTGGATACTCATCCACTAGTAGAAGTTATAGAGTATACAATAAGAGGACTTAGAAGGTTAAGGAATCCTCTAATGTTGAATTTGATGAGTCTACTAGTACCTACCCTAGGATATCCTCCATCGATAAGGATATTAATGACAAAAATCAAGACATTGGCCAAAGATTTCAAAATCTAACTTTAGGGGGTAATTATCAAGGGGGAGGATGAAGAAGTAATGATTGAGGGAGAGGAAGAAGAGATTCCGATGATGAAAGGAGGAAAAATGATGATAATCAAAATCAATATGATTCATCTCCTAGGACCTTAAGGATTCATCAAAACCATCCCCTTGATCAAGTAGTTGGAGAATTACCACAAGGAGTAAGGACTAGGTCCTTATATAGAGCTCCTATTAGTCAAGTTGCCCTCATCTCCCAAATTGAGCTAAAATCAATTAATGATGCATTACTTGATCCGGATTGGATTTTAGCAATACAAGAAGAGTTAGCTCAATTTGAGAGAAGCCAAGTATGAGAATTATTTCCTAGCCATAATGATAGCACCATTGTTACCATAAAATGGGTCTTTAGGAACAAATTGGATGATCAAGGTAAAATCACTAGAAACAAAGCTAGGTTATAGGCCCGTGGGTTTAATCAAGTTGAAGGACTTGATTATGATGAGACCTATGCTCTGGTTGCTAGATTAAAGTCTATTCAAATCCTATTAGGATATGCCACTCACTTGGGTTTCAAACTCTATCAAATGGATGTGAAATCAACATTCCTAAATGGGTTCATTATGAAAGACGTCTATGTAGAGCAACCACCCGGGTTTGAAAATCTAGACTACCCAAACCATGTTTGTAAGCTTAAGAAAGTTTTATATGGTTTAAAACAAGCTCCACGGGCTTGACATGAGAGACTCTCATCATTCCTCATCTCTAAGGACTTTAGGAGAGGCCAAGTTGACCAAACCTTATTTCTAAAGTCAAAAGAAAAAGATATCTTTGTTGCCCAAGTATATGTCGATGACATTATTTTTAGGTCAACAAATGATGAACTTCTCCAAGACTTCATTAGAAATATGGAACATGAATTTGAAATGAGTCTAGTAGGAGAGTTGAACTTTTTCTTAGGCTTACAAGTCAAACAAACTAGTGAAGGAACTCATGTCTATTAAACCAAATATGCTGAGGAAATTATCATGAAATTTTGTTTAGAAAATGCTAAGTTAGTGTCTACTCATATGGCAATAAGCACTAAGATAGATAATGATCAAGATAGAAAATTGATTTGACTCAAAACTTTATAGGAGTATGATTAGTAGCTTACTATACCTAATCTTTAGTAGACTCGATATTTTATTTGCGGCAGATTTGTGTGTAAGATACCAATCTTGTGCCAAAGAATCCCACTTGATAGCAGTCAAAAGGATATTAAGATACATCAAGGACACTCTTAATGTAGGCCTACGGTACTTTAGGACTCAAACTTTTGATTTGATTGGGTACACCAATTCCAATTATGCGGGTTATAAATTGGATTGAAAAAGCACTAGTGGCAGATGCCAATTTCTTGGATCCTCCCTAGTGAGTTGGAGTAGTAGGAAGCAACCTTATGTTGCTTTGTCCACAACTGAGGCCGAGTATGTGGCCATGGGTGGTTGTGTAGCTCAGTTACTTTGCATGAGACATACTCTAGAGGATTATGAGCTACACTACTCTAAAGTCAAAGTTTTTTGTGACAATGTGAGTACCATTAATTTGACCAAAAATCTGATACATCACTCTAGAATCAAGCACATTGAAGTGAAGCATCACTTCATTAGAGATCATGTGGCAAGAGGAGACATTGAACTTCATTACATTGAATCCAAGTCTAACCTTGCCGACATTTTCACCAAGACTCTCTCTGAAGTGGAATTTACATCACTTAGGAGAGAACTTGATATGTGCTTTGTTGAATAGTAGTATAGGTTTGCATGATCCTGTAGAAAATTCTAGCACTATACCTCAAAGCATCTCACAAAACACCTAAAAATCCATGATTTTTGTATTGAGCCACCTAGACATCATGTGAGATGTTAGGAAGATGCACTTGGTTAATCATGCTTGTTATGATGCATTACTATGAACCAAAGTGACATCTAGAGACATTAATCCTTCATTGAACCAATCATTGGGAAGACTTGTGTACAATTGATGTGCACATAGCTCTAAGAATATGGTTGAAAATATCAAATAAAATAACTTTTAAACTGTGTCTATCATGTTTTGAAAAATAGTTTTTACTTACTAAGAAAAAGTGGTATAAAGTTTTGGAAACCCTTTAGAGCTTTTGTTAGTTTTCAAGTTTGTATCAATTTCAAAATCCAGAAAAGATATATTTTTAAAATTATTTTTCCTTGATTCAAAATGACTTAACAAATGTGTTTGAAAAATTTCATGAATTTTTAACACTTTTAATTAGAATTATTTATGCATTTTGCAAATTCACTTGAAAACCCAACCTACACATTTCTGAAAATCGCAGTCGACTGCTGCAGAAACCAATCGACTGGTATTATACCAGTGAACTGGTGATTGCCTTAGTCGACTGCTGGCATTGGTTTTGGGCAGTTTTTGCTTGATTTCATCATTTAGAGTTCAATCTGAGTTGTTCTACTTTTATGTTATGATTATAACAACAATTAAGGGGGTGTAGGACTAATTATTGCATTGGTTTAGGGGGAGCTTTCCTATGATATCTTTCTAAGCCCAAAATCCATGTGCATATGTTTTATTATTGGTGCAAAGTTAGGAATTACTCTTATGGTTTCATGTTTTGCTCAACATGTTATTCACACAAGATAAAATATGTCTTGGATTAAGGGCGAGCTTTAAGTATATTTTATACCTTAGTTCAAGGCATAAACAATTTTATTCATAAATGCCTTTATTTGATATTTATCCTTCTCGTTTTGATGTGTGTCAAAGGGGGAGAAGGAAAAATTTAAGTTAGATTCATATTGTGCTTTATTGCATATTTTAAGACATAACTTAAATGATTGTCAAACATCAAAAAGGGAGAGATTATTGGTGCGAGAATGCCCCAAGTATTAATATATTTTGATGTTTGAATAATCATTTGTAGTTAGACAATATTTTTGTTTTAACACGAATGTTTAAGTGACAGGAAAGTTCAAGCGTGAATCTTGGCAAAGAAAGTCCAAGTGTGAAGACTTGGCAAGGAAAGTTCAAGGGTGAAGCCTTTTCAAGAGAAGTCCAAGAATGTGGACTTGGCGGCATAAGTCCAAGCATGTAGTCTTGGCAGTATAAGTCCAAGTGGATCTTAGAAATAAAGTCCAAATGTGAGGTCTTGGCAATATAAGTCCAAGTATGTAGTCTTGGTGGTGTAAAGTCTAAGCGAACTTTGGTAAAGAAGGAACCCAAAGCATGATGAAATCGAAGGAAGTTTTTGAAGGCAAGTGCAAGGATGAAGGAGTCATGGACTCAGAGGTATCCTAGAGACGCAAGGCTAATGGAGAAGCTAGAATGTTTAATGTCATGCCCCGAGAGTATATTTGTCCCTTGATCGAACGATACCCTCTTGTGATAATATAAGATAAACTACCGATACATGACCCAAAATAGCTGCTATCATAGATAAGCTATAATACATAGCGGAAAACATTAACAAATGATAAAAATACAAAGACTCAAGTATGTGCGTACCGGTACGACTTTGACACAACAATAAAATATAATCGACCAACATCCAAACCAAATCCATAATAAAGGTCAAATACATAGCAACACAATATATACAAAACGTGGAAGCAATATCGAATCAAATCCAACACATACAATCCATTGTAATACAACATCAAAATGGAATAATATCCAAATACTCGAGGTGAGATGGGATCAGCTGGCAGAGCTCCGAGCACACCAAGGAATCTTCTACCTGCTACCTGGGCAACAAGAAACCCAGGGCATGTGGTGGTGAGTATAAAACTCAGTGGTAATATGAAAGATAATGCATGAACAACATATAGACATATAGAGATCAACAAGTATATATATTGAGATCAATAGGTATACATATGGAAATCAACAGATATACATACGAAGATCAACAGGTATGCATATCGAGATCGACAGGTACACAATCTTAAAGGAAATAACAAATAACTATCAGTATTAATCTAATCAGTGCATAAACAAACCAACTGATCAACTTCACATAACATATTGTACCATGATACTTGAAAGGTCTACAACGACACAATCTATACAACCTGAACAAGTATATGACAGTATAACACGTACAACATGTATGAACAATACTACACCTGTAATCAACACATAGTATATGATCAACATATAAACAAAAACATTACTAACCTGACCCATCCTATACCATAACGCTGATCAAATGCGTACAACAGTCTGATCCAACTCGTACACTATACTCCACACACAACAATATAGAATATGAAAATACCATGCGAGATGATGAACAAATATATGCAACAAACATAGCTCAAACAAATGCAACATCACAACAAACATATATAGACTATATCTATATATACTGATCACACACACACACACACACACACACATACATATGTAGACACCATCATACATGGCAATGCAAATGCATGGTCATGCCTGCACACCTCACTCGCTACCATGATCCCAGTGTGGCCTAGGTAGCACAACATGACAACTGTTCCAACTCAACAACCACTACTCTCGAGTGGCTGAGTGGACAGTATGAATAAGTAGCGATAAGCTAAAGAGCTATAAGCTACACAATGAGGGTCCATACTGCTGGCCACTCTAACTGTCACTATCCATGAGTGGTCGAGTGCCACATACCCAGGACAAACTGCACGCAACTCCAACTACCACCATTAATAGTGGCTGAGTGCGGCTCAATAGATGCACTGTCCTCACACCAGCTACTACTACAATGAGTAACCATAGAGGCTAGATGATTGACAACCCTCTCAACTACAAGGGAGACCAGGTCGCCAACATGCATGTAAATGGAATAAATGCACAACCACACATACATACCTCCACAACACACTCTTTATCCCACAGAGAGTCATACACAACTGACGGTCAACCAAGCTAGGGCCTCCAGTCCATAGCGACACACTATCGACAACCCACACGACCATACATAAATACATGATCCGTAACAGATATACAACGTAAGGTATATGACACGACAGTCAACTCTACATCTAGGACAACACCCACCCCCGGATGTTTGCACGAATCAAGTTTACAACCGTACTCAGCTATGTACACATAGTTAAACAACTATAGGTCCACATACCACAATGTCTGTAATTCATAATAATGATGAACGAAATGTAATAACAACAACAGAGCATCTTAAAGTGCAAAGACTAAGTATCAAGCAATAGAAAACTGGAATGGAGTCAAGATATAGGTATCATCAATGTAAAATCACATGCATCAAGATTTAACAACTACCTGACAAGGATAGGAAATTACCCACTTGATAAGTAGCTCGGGCTAGCTATCCACGCATACAAGCGTCTATTACTAATCAAAGTCTTGCAGGACAACAAATATATGTAACTCTATATTACAAATAAGATCAAATCCTAATCGATCTTTATATCCAACTAATCCAACATTCTCCATAAGAACTGGTTCAACTTAATCCACATCTCAATCCACAACACCTACCCTATTCACAATCAATAATCAACAATCAATGACAATATCAACTATAAATACAGTGAGCATCTATATCACTTAGATCTATACTTATCTCACGTTGCTTTAATCTCTCCCAGCTTGTCAATCTCAATTAGGATATTAGATCCATTCAATTCAATAATCCCTTGGATCTTGAAATCACAAAGGTATAGATTAATTCAGACCTTACCAGGAACTCAAAATGAACAGAACCAACCCAACTTCAATCTACAGCTCACTTCCTCAACTCATCGTGACATGTAATATGCTGTTCCTCCTCCTCTCATGTAATCAAAGCTTTAACAGTCCTGGTCCTCACATCGATAATCCATAGCAATCACAGAAACAATCGATATTTACTTGAAATCGAAGGTGGCAGCAGATTCATAGAAATCACAACACCGATCGTCTTCAAAAATGAAACAGCTGGTTGCGTTGGGCTGGAACAAGAGGGATACAACATCATCGTCAATCCCAAATTGAAAATGTTGTAGAGAGGATCGAGAGAGACCAAGATAACCTCAAGGTCTTGATTTGATGAAGGCGAAGAAGAGGAATCGGGCTGTGGTTGAGGAAATTGGGGAAGGAAGAGTTTAGTCCTAATTGATATTAAGTAGGATTTTTATAAGCAACTTAAACCTAGGGTTAGGCTTAATAACCCATAAATAAACCCTTCATTAACCCTATAAATCCAAATAGACTTTATAACACCTAAGATCAGCCATGTCTAGTCGAAATAAATACCGAAAAAATTCCCAAAATTTTATAAGGTATTTTCCCAATTAACAAGTATCATTTTATTATTGTTATTTCCTGATATCTTACATTTAATTTAGGCTTAGGGTGTTTCCAAGTATGAATTAGTCATACTTGAGGTGTACAAGTCGACTGGTAGCTTATACTAATCGACAAGTCTCGAGTGTTCAACACTCGAGGGTCCAGAAGATTTTATCAATCGACTGGTCAAGTAGTCGACTATGGGTCGACTATTCAACAGAAGCTCTGGCAGTCGACTGGTGTTTGATACTAGTCAACTGGCCTTAGTCAATCGACTGATAGTGTTTAGCAGTCGACTGAACTTAAGTGGCCAGGGAATAGATTATTTGACAGTCAATTGTTTGCCAAAAGTAGTTGACTAGTGACTTGGGTAGTCGATTGTTGTTATGAGAAGTCGACTGATCGAGTGCCCATTGAGTTGTGATGATCACAGTCAGGCTTCATCAGAAGCCATTGGATTCGGTCAATAGTGGCGGCAGTCGATTGCTGGTATGCAGTAGTCGACTGGAGTCAGGCTCAATAGGAAAAAATATAGGATCGAGAAATGCTAGAGGAGGGGGGGGGTGAATAACATTCGAAAAACTTTCATTTCTTCGAGTTAAAACCAAAGTATGTAGCGGAATAATAAAACACAAAACACAAGAGATAAGTGTTTTTTTACTTGGTTCACAACCAATGGTTGCTAGTCCAAGGCCCCACGATCCTTAATCGCTTCCGATAGGAAATTCACTAAAAGGTCTCTTCCTCATTGGAGGTAAGAGACAAACGAAAGGTACAAAGAATGTAGGGGACGAGTAACACTCCTACCCCTCCTCTTAGCAATTTAAAAGAACAAAAAACAAGAGAAATATTAACTAAACAAAACACTATAGACTCAAGTGGATGAGTTGTTGAAGCATGGTCAGCATAATGGCGTTGTTGCATAATGGAGAGCACTTGGATCGATGGAGCAATTTGTTGGGAGATCGGGACGGGCGGCTAGAGGGGGGTGAAAAGCCCTCGTTCGTTGGATGTCGTATTTTGCTCGTCTACAAAAGATTAGCGCAAGCGGAATATGCAAATATAAATAAAGACAAAGCAAAAGATAAGCAAACAATACAAACACCGAGATGTAACGTGGTTCACGGCTACGCCGCTAATCCACGGTCCGATTCGTCCATGGTGAATCACTCCGCCAAAGCCAATCACTATTGGTCTCTCCTTTGCACCAAGCTAGGTGGAGGTAACCTTTACAATCAAGCTCACTCTTCTTACAATAAGATTGAAGTAAAAACAAGTAAGAAGAGTAGGGAATCGTGTATGGCACTTTGGGAGAAGTTTAGAGCTCAAGCATTAACCTCCCAAAGCCCCATCCCCTTCCTTTTTATAGAGGAAGAGGGTTTCTTCCCGTTGACACAGGAGCAGTCGACTGATGGCACCCATCAGTCGACTGGTCCTGTAGCCGTTGCCTAATAACGGCTGCTTTCCACGTTGGATTCCATCCATCCAGATTGCATCACCGATCGATGGCACCCATCACCGATCGATGTCAATCACCGAGTGCTCCCTGCAAACCGGCCGTCCTTGGCCCGGCAATCGATCAAGCAATCATCGACTTCCATGCCGACAAATGACCGATCAACTTGATTCAAACCGATGAACCAAAACCGATCGAACCATCGATTAGCGATCGCCACGCCATGACATGGCAGTCGACTGGTGTCGGGAAAACTCATCCGACACTTGGCCAAATGGCCAAGTTTCACCTAAGAGCTACCCCTTCCCGGGTTACATTCGCTCACTCTCATCCATCGGAGTCCCTCGCCTTCGAAGTTCTCTTCGTTCGCGGCCACGTCCCTCGGCAGCATCAGGCGCACGACTCTGCAATGCTCCTTCGCGTCTCTTGCCTCAAAGTCTACTTCCTCCAGCTTCACTCCAAGCTCCTCGTCCGGCGGTCCCTCGGATGCTCCAAGCGCACGGCTTCCGCAAAGCTATCCTTCACCGACTCAAGGCCCGAGTCATGAGATGTGAAACTCACCACGGCTCCATGTGCGAATTACTAAGTCCTACACGAATTCAACGTACATATCAAATCAACATAACAAACTAACTTAAACCCTTTGCCACACACATCAAAACCTAATCATGGCAAGAGATTGCCCTAACAATCTCCCCCTTTTTGATGTGTGACAATTCGTTTAAGTTAGATAAGAACATTTGATAAAAATTTCTAAGGAAAGAAAGCATGTAAAAATAAACATGATATAGCAACATGCAACTCCCCCTTAATCCATGAAACTCTCTCTACAAATTTCTCCCCCTATCAATTAACTTAAACATAATTATTTCTCCCCCTTTGACACCATCAAAAAGATTAACATTAAGTTATAAACTCATGGCATCAAGTCTAATAGAAAGAAAATACCAAAAATTATTTTAAAACCTGAAATCAGCCTTTACTGTTCGGAATATCAGGCCACGGTCATTGGTTCGGACTACCAATCGATCGCACGAATTTAACTTTCGATTTTGACAATTTCAAAAATACATTAAAAATTCCAGAAAATTCGAAAATTCATGAAATTTGGGGAACATATTTCTTGTAAGGTTCTTTATTAGTGAAAAATAGTTTTTCATGAAAAATCATTATATTTTCACATATTTGGCAAAAATCCAAAAACTTTAAAAGTTACTAGGTTTTTGATCATGAGAGTATCAAGTTTAACACCTAGTTTTGGTTCCAATTGTTTCAAAACATGAATACATAGATTTTAGATTGAGAAATTGTTTTGAAAACATATGAAATATCCAACCATGATCTTTGGGCAATATGTCTATGAATTAAACATAAGCCTTCCCCATGATTGGTCTATTATTGCTATTTTGATACTTCAAATGACCATCTAAATGCCATAGGCATTAGTGAACATTTGTATCATCCTAACATCTCACCCATGCTAAGTTTTCAATCAAGGTAGCCTATTGTGAGTGTGAGATGCATCCTAGGGAGTATTTGTATATACTTAACCATTATATTCATACAATTCTATCAAGGTTAAGTATCAACCTAACAATCCTCATGATCATTAAGGCATATATCAATTAATTCTACATTATGATCATGAAATACATGTATTCATCAAATTGTAATCATGCATTAGGTATTATATCATGATAATAAGCAAAATATCATCTAAGGAATGATTTAACCCTATTTCTCATGATGATGTGCCAAATTTTAAAATCATAAATCATGATTGCAAACATACATAGCAATTACGTTAATCATCATGATTTAAGCATTATTAACTAATTATAGGCACGTTATCATCACCTAACACTATTTAAAAATGTTGTCCCGCCATCCTAAGTCAACCAAAATATGATATAGGTCAATTGCATATGGTTGACTACCCTAGGGGTTTTCTAACCCTTAAGGATGGATTTTGGAACCCAATACAAATTCTTTCCTATGGGGTTCACTAGATACTCCTTGGGGATCCATTTTCTAGCAATTACCTTCTTCTTATCTTGTCCCCTAGCAATTAGGCATTTGTAGGCCTTTTCATTTTTCTTTTCTTTATAACCTAGGCCCTTTTTGTTGAAGCTAGCTCTTTGGCTCCCTATGATCATGTTCAAGGTGTTGGAGCCTATGGTGATTTTTTCTAGTGCTTTTGTCAAGTAATCTACCTTTTCCCTTAGAGCCCTATTTTCATCCATGCATGCATCACTAACATTAAATGGGATATAGTTATCATGTGAGCATGCATCATCATGGCAAGAAGAAATATTTTCATTTTGATTTAAGCATGCTTTTTCTAACTTATTTTCTAAGTCCTTAATTTGATCTAGCATGCTTTTGTTCTTCTTCTTATCTCTAAATAAGTCCTTAGTGAGGCTAGAAATCATAGACATAATTTGCTTAGGGGGTAGATTTGTTACCTCACTTACCAAATCCTCTTCTTCGGATGAGGAGGATGTAGAGGTTCCCCCTTCACTTGAGCTCTCTCCACTTGAGCTTGATTCTTCATTTTCGGTGGAGGAGCAATCCAAGTCATCGAAAGCCATCAATGCAAGGTTGGAGTAGACATGCTCTTCTTCATCGGATGAGGAAGAGGAAGCAAGGTCATCCCATGTCTTTGCTTTGAGAGCCATGGCCTTCTTTTCTTATTCCTTCTTTTTACTCCCCTTTTTCTTTTTCTTTTCTTCTTTCTTCTTCCTCTTTTCTTTGCTCTTGTTTAGGAGAGGACAATTGTCCCTTATGTGTCCCTCTCCTTGGCAATTGTAGCATATGACCTTCCCCCTTGGTCTTCTATTCCTATCATTAGACTTATTAAATCTAAAACCTTTTAATGCATGCCTTACCCTTCTTACCATATAGGCTTCTTCCGTGCTATCCATGGAGGAGGAGGAAGCTTCGTCATCGGAGGAGGAGGGAATCTCTATCTTCTTCTTCCCCTTGTTTGCCAATAATGCTACTCCCCTTGAAGGTTGGATTCTAGGCTCTTCTTGTATTCCTTCAAGCCTTGTTTCGTGGAGCTCCATTGTTGAGAAAAACTCCTCCAAGGTACTTACTTCTAAGTTCTTGGAGATATAAAATGAGTCCACCATGGAGCTCCATCTTGAGGACCGGGGAAAGACATCTATGGCCTTCATTACCATATCCCGGTTGGAGAGCTTTTCACCTACACTTGTCAAACTTGTTAGAATTTCCTTAAATCTAGAGTGTAGGGATTTTACCTTCTCTCCCTTTTCGAGTTTGATATTGGACAATTGGGAGCGAAGGACATCTCTCCTTGCTAGCTTTGCCTCGGATGTGCCTTCATGGATCTCTATTAATTTGTCCCACATTTCCTTGGCGCTAGCACACTCTCCTATCCGGTTGACTTCTTGTTGGGGGAGGACATTGTATAGATGATGCTTGGCCTTTGAATTTGCCAAGTATTCTTCTCTTTGCCTCTTGCTCCACCTTGATTTCTCCAATGGCTCCCCATCTTCGTTCCTAGGCAACTCAAAATCGTTTTCCATTATTAAAAGGATTTCAAAGTCGGTTTCGAAGAATACCTCCATTCACTTCTTCCACCAAGCGAATTCCCCTTCGAACTTCGGCGGATGAATGTTCGAGCCGGCCATCTTTTTGTAGTGCTCTCACGGTGGTTAGTCCTTGAAGAGCGACCTTGCTCTGATACCACTTGTTGGGAGATCGGGACGGCCGGCTAGAGGGGGGTGAATAGCCCTCGTTCGTTGGATGTCGTATTTTGCTCATCTACAAAAGATTAGCGCAAGCGGAATATGCAAATATAAATAAAGACAAAGCAAAAGATAAGCAAACAATACAAACACTGAGATATAACATGGTTCATGACTACGCCGCTAATCCACGGTCTGATTCGTCCACGGTGAATCACTCCGCCAAAGCCAATCACTATTGGTCTCTCCTTTGCACCAAGCTAGGTGGAGGTAACCTTTACAATCAAGCTCACTCTTCTTACAATAAGATTGAAGTAAAAACAAGTAAGAAGAGTAGGGAATCGTGTATGACACTTTGGGAGAAGTTTAGAGCTCAAGCATTAACCTCCCAAAGCCCCATCCCCTTCCTTTTTATAGAGGAAGAGGGTTTCTTCCCGTTGACACAGGAGCAGTCGACTGATGGCACCCATCAGTCGACTGGTCCTGTAGCCGTTGCCCAATAACGGCTGCTTTCCACATTGGATTCCATCCAACGGTATTGGCATCAGTCGACTGATGGCACCCATCAGTCGACTGATGTCAATCAGTCGAGTGCTCCGTGAGATCGACTCCATTCTGTGCCCGTGCACAGTGTCATCGATCCGACCGTCCCTTGGCGGTCGGTGATCAACTAATCGATCGGCCCCATGCGCAATGATCGATCAACTTGATTCAGCTGACTTAAACTAGTCGATCAAACCATCGACTCAGAGCAGTCGACTGCCATTACATGGCAGTCGACTGGTGTCGGGAAAACTCATCCGACACTTGGCCAAATGGCCAAGTTTCACCTAAGAGCTACCCCTTCCCGGGTTACATTCGCTCACTCTCATCCCTCGGAGTCCCTCGCCTTCGAAGTTCTCTTCGTTCACGGCCACGTCCCTTGGCATCATCAGACGCATGACTCTGCAATGCTCCCTCGCGTCTCTTGCCTCGAAGTCTACTTCCTTCGGCTTCACTCCAAGCTCCTCGTCCGGCGGTCCCTCGAATGCTCCAAGCGCACGACTTCCGTAAAGCTATCCTTCACCGACTCAAGGGCCGAGTCATGAGATGTGAAACTTGCCACGACTCCATGTGCGAATTACTAAGTTCTGGACGACTTCAACGCACATATCAAATCAACATAACAAACTAACTTAAACCCTTTGCCACACACATCAAAACCTAATCATGGCAAGAGATTGCCCTAACACAATTAGGAAGCCTTTCTAGTTAATGAAAATGAGTGATTTGCCTCTCCTTTTATAGCCTTTTGAATCCTATCTCATGGAGATCCAGATCTGGGTCAAACATCCGCATCACCCCTCCTTTGGTAGATCTTATCTTGGCTATCCTTGAAGTGATCAACTTGACTAGCAATCGACTGATGCCATACAACAGTCGATTAATGGTAGTCTAGTCGACTGTCATTTTCCTCCAGTCGATTGATAGCTTGATAACTCACCTGCAACACATAGTTAGTACAAGAATCTTTATTGATAGTAAATCTGACGGCCCTGTACCGTCCGATCTCAACTTAGATCTTCCTCCGAAAGTCCTTGTCGGATCGTCGCCTATGGTCGTCCTTGTACGAAGGACACATCCTTGCCACCGCTCCACACCTGGAGCTTACCTTTGGTCCTTCTGACCTGTCGCTTAGCTTCTGATCACTTGTCCACCGAGGTTCCTTGACTCCCCAAGGTTCTCTTGATGCCACCCGACCACCGAGGTTTCTCGTCCTGAGATTCTTCTGGCATCATCGACCTTAGCAAAGCCTAATACATTATCTGCACACTCAATACAACATATGAGATAATAAGATGGCTTAACTTTGAACCTTTGCCATCATCAAAACCTAAGTTCGATTATTTGGTGCCCCTGCACCAACAATCTCCCCCTTTTTGATCTATGACAAACTAATTCAAAGTTAAGGAAGTAGTAAGCATTAAACAAGAATTTTTCAAAACCTCCCCCTTAACCCTAGGTGAGTTTTGAAAAACTAAGTTCGGTGAATTTTTCGAAAGAAAAGTTAACCTTTTCTTTACATTTTCTCCCCCTTAACTTTAACCTTTTCTCCCCCTTTGCCATATATCAAAAATGGTTTTATGAGGGTTGCATTCTTAAAGTTAATGTGTTAACTGTATATGTAAAAGAAGAGAAACTTTAATAACTTTTTGAAAGAGCATTATTAAGTCAAATGATAGAAGAAAGAGATCCAAGCATGTCCCCTTTTTATAAAATAATAGTTTTAACATAACTCATCTAATAAGAATGTTCAACTCTATTTGACTCAATTAATATAAGATAATCAATAAGTCTTGATTAGAGTTGGTTATTTTGAAAAATTATACTCCATGATTCATATTGATGCACTTGTTCTACATCTAAAATCAGGAGTAACGTTTTAACATCTCACACCCATCTACGTGGCTCAGTACACAATCACATTTAACCTATGTGTTGTGAGATGTTTTGGCTCCTTAAAACTATAGGTTCATACTTTCTAAGGTAAGTCCTAATCTATTTCCATGTAGTACAAAAAATAAAGAAATAGATAAAACGTAAAAATGGGTCCTACTCTACTACGCACATTCCTAATCTTCGTCTAAGCATACTAAATTCGACTTCAGGTAATGGTTTGGTAAAAATGTATGCTAGGTTCAATTTCGATTCTACGTATTCAAGTTTTGCATTCCCATTAGCTACATGTTCTCTTATAAAATGGTGTTTTACTTCTATGTGTTTAGTTCTAGAATGATATATAGGATTTTTAGTTAAGTTAATTGAGCTAATGTAATCAATCATGATTTTAGTATTACCAAAGTTTAGTTGGAAGTCTTTTAGAGTGTCCTTCATCCAAAGAAGTTGAGCTACACACACTCATCCATGATTATGCATTCGGCTTTGGTAGTAGACAAGATAACATAATGTTGTTTTCTACTACACCAACTGACTAGACTTGATCCTAGGAGTTGGCAACAACCACTTGTATTCTTCCTATCGAGTTTACTACCAGCATAATCGGAGTTAGAGTAGCCGATTATTTCGAACTCACTTGACCTAGGGTACTAGATTCCTACATTTTGTGTTCCTTTTAAGTATCTAAAGATTCTTTTAACTAAGGTTAGGTGTGATTCTTTGGCACAAGATTGAAATCTTGCACACATACTTACTCCAAAGAGTATATCAGGTTGGCTTGAAGTTAAGTACAGAAGACTACCTATTGCACTCCAATAGTATTTTAAATCTATAATTTTTCCTTCTAAGTCTTCTCCAATGTTTACATTGGTTTCCATAGGTGTACTAATTTCTTTAGCATTTTGCATACCAAATTTTCTAATTAACTCCTTAGCGTATTTATGTCGATGCATGTAGATTCCTTCTCTTGTTTGTTTTATTTGTAATCGTAAGAAGAAAGTGAGTTCACCTACTAAACTCATTTCAAACTCACTTTCCATTAAAGTAATGAATTCATTTAGTAGTGTTGTGTTTGTTGTTCCAAAAATTATATCATTTACATAGATTTGTGCTATAAAAATTTCTTTTCCTATGGTTTTTTACAAATAAAGTTGGGTCAACTACTCCTTGATTGAATCCTTTAGACTTAAGATAGATGTATAGCCTCTCATACCAAGCTCTAGGTGCTTGCTTTAATCCATATAAGGCTTTTCTAAGTTTAAGCACATGGTTAAGTTGGTCTAAGCTTTCAAATCTTGGTGGTTGGCTAACATGGACTTCCTCTTTGATAAATCCATTTAGAAACACTGACTTGACATCCATTTGAAACAATTTAAATCCTCGATGTACAACGTCGGCTAATAGCATTCTAATTGATTCAAGTCTAGCTATGGGTGTATATGTTTCATCATAATCCAATCCCTCTACTTGACTAAACCCTTTAGCTACTAGCCTAGCTTTGTTCCTTATAACCTCACCTTTGTCATCAAGTTTATTCTGAAACACCCACTTTGTTCCAATGATTGTTACCTTTAGATGGGGCTACTAATTCCCAAACTTGACTCCTAGGCTACGTTTGGTACGGGGTAATGTAATCAACCTTGTAATGTAATCAAGTTTGTAATGTAATGTAATGTAATGTGTATTACATTACTGTGTTTGGTTAGCGATTGGTGTGTAATCTTTGATTACAAAAGTGATTACATTCGTTTGTTTGATATCCATATTTGTTATAAGGAATGTAATTCATATTATTATAAAATAACAAAAATACCCTTATAATTTCTTCTTAAGGTAATATAATTCTTAGTCGCCGATCGATTCTTACGCCGATCGTCGTCGATCATCGTCGATCGTCGTCCATCGTTGGCCGATCGCCGATCGATCGTCGGATCGCCGCCCGATCGATCGCGCCGATCGCTAGTGCCCGCAAAAGCCGGCCGATCGTCGGTGGATCGGCGACCGATCACCGTTCGTCGGCCGATCACGGCCTGGTCGCCGGCCGCATAGCCGATCGCCGGATCGGCCAGCCGTCGGTCGATTCGCCGCGTCCGCGAGCGATCATTGCCGTGTCGTTGGTTGTCGTCGGCCATTGTCGGTCGCCGGCCGCCGGTCGATCGTCCGTCATTATCGCCGGCCGAGCGGCACGCGATTGCCGATCGTCGGCCGTCGGTCGCCGATCGCGGCCGACGTCGTCGGCCGATCGCCGCCGCCGCCGACGATTCGATCGCCGGTCGCGTCGGCCACGGTCGTCGATCACGCCGGTTGGTCGTTGGCCGACCCGGTCGTGCCGTCGGTGCCGATCGCCCGGTTGTCGGCCGTCGTCGGTCGATCGCATCGGTCGGTTGCCGGTTGGCGTCGGTGATCGTCGGTCGGCCGTCGTCGCCCGATCGTCGGTCATCGATCGGGCCGATCGTCGATCGACGATCGGAAAAATAAAAGAATGATATATTTGTCATGATAAATATTGAGTCCGTAATGTAATCGGATTACATAGCTTTTCCTTCGTAATCGAGATTACGGATCTGGACTCTTATTTTGTAATACAATTACATTCAGTGTTCTAAAAATCGGTGATTTTGTCCGATTAGGCGGCGCCTAGGCGGTGGACGCTCGTCCACCGCCCCGACATTCACAGAGGCGGCGCCGCTAGGCGTCGCCGCATTCATCGGCGGCGTCGCCGCTTTAATTGGCGCCCAGAGTGATTAATCGACATTAATCGGGGCGATCGACCGATTAATCAGGAGTTCCAGGGTTCAACAGCAACCGACACGCCCATGCCACAGGCGACACGCCCGTGCCAAATGAGGGCACAGGCGTGTCACGTCGAGAAAATGGCGACACGCCCAAATGAGGGCACAGCCATGCCAAGGCGTGTCGCACATTTGATATGGGCGTGTTGCAATGGATTTTTAATATTGTTTGCAATTATGTTTTTAATTCTTATATTTTGTAATTTTTATTGTTAAAATCTTAAATGTTTTTAATATTCTTGTTACTTGTTGAGTTGTTGTTAGTTGTTATTTGTTACATGCACGTGGAGGCTATAAAGTGAGTTTTGACTTTTGAGTGCCCCTAATATATTAATTTTTTTATATATTATTATATTTAAAATATTAAAAAAATCGACCGCCTAGGCGGCCGCCTAGCCGCCTAGGCGCTAGGCGGCGAGTGACCGCCCGCCTACCGTCTAACACTTTTTAGAACACTGATTACATTACAGTTCATCTTTGAAATATTACCAAACAAAGTAAATCATCTTGTAATATAATCCTAATTACATTACAAGCCTGATTACCCCGTACCAAACGTAGCCCTAGTGAATTGAGCTAACTCTTCTTACATAGCAATAATCCAATCTGGGTCAAGAAGAGCTTACTCTATGGTTTTGGGTTTAATTTTAGATATAAGTGAGATTTGACTTAGATTCCTATAGGATGCTCTAGTTCGAACCCCTAAATTTGGATCACCTATCACTTGGTCAATTGGATGATTAGCTTGTAGTCTAGATTGATTTGGATTAAGGTTTATACTAGATTCGTTTTGTGGGTTAGGTTCAAGTCAAACTTCATTTTCATTGTTCGATTTAATGTTTACTTCAGGTTTAGTAGACTTGTTTTCTTCATCAAATACTATATTAATTGTTTCTTCAATTTTTAAGGTTTCATTGTTATATACCCTATAGGCTTTACTAGAGGTTGAATATCCTAGAAATGCGCTAGTAATTATTTTAGAGGTAAATTTCCCTAAGTAGTCTTTTGTATTTAGTATGTGTACCCTATATCCAAAGACTCTAAAATACTTAATGTTAGGTAACTTTTCGTAGTAAATTTCATAGGAAGTTTTTTGGTGTTGTTTAATTATTAAAGTTCTATTTTGGATATAGCAGGCAGTATTGACTGCTTCTGCCCAAAATCTATTAGGTAGATTATATTCGTTTAGCATGGTCCTAACAACTTCTTGTAGGGTTCTATTTTTCCATTTAACTAACTCATTTTGTTGAGGGGTCCTAGGGCAAGAGAATTCATGGCGGTATCCATTTTGATTACAAAAATTGGTAAACTTATGACTCTCGAATTCTCCACCATGATCACTTCTAATTCTTTTAATCCTTAGGTTTTTTTCATTTTCTATTAGTTTACATAAATTAGTAAGTTGATCTAAGGTTTCATTTTTATGTTTTAAGAATTTTACCCAAGTGGACCTAGAGTAGTCATCTACTATTACTAAGCAATATTGACTCCCGTTTAGTGACTTGACTCCATGTGAGTCAAATAGGTCCAAGTGTAGGAGCTCAAGCACATTTTTAGTTCTTTCTTGATTAGTTAGTTTATGTGAAGCCCTAATTTATTTTCCTTGTTGACAAGCATTACATATCTTATTTTCTAGGTTACCTAGTTTGAGTAGACCGCTAACTAGACTATTATGACTTATTTCATGTATAAGTCTTGGATGGGAATGACTGAGTCATCAGTGTCACAACCATGATTCCTCTTGCTGTGTCATTAACAATTGGTTGAGGAGTTAGGTAGATCTATTGTGTAAATGTTATTATTCCTAATTCCCTTAAGTATAGTTTTTGAGTAATCATTATTCTTAATTAAACATTCATTTGGCAAAAATATAATTTTATAACTATTATCACATAATTGACTAACACTGAAAACATTGAACTCAAAATTTTCAACTAATAATACTTGGCATATTATGAAGTTAGAGTTTAGCTAATATCATATGATTCGATGATTTTGAGTTTTCCATTGTTTCTGAAGGCTATCAATTCTTGGTTTTTGAATCTGAGTTTCGTAAACTTCAGTCGGTCTCCGGTTATATGTCGGGAGCATCCACTGTCCAACATCCATTGATCCTACACATATAGTAGTTGGATCGGATATTAGAATTTTAAAATAAGTTGGAAATTTTCAACCTAAGATTCATCTCACCCTTTCTACACGATCAACCATGTTATCCTTAGATGTTTTTGTGAGATGACTTCAATTTTACTTAGTTAAATTTAGTGATTTGAAGACTAATTAACCTTGGGTTAGATTTGGATTTAACCTTTAGTTAGTTAAGTGAACTTTTCAAAAAAATGGCTTCCAGGTCGTGGCGAGGTACAGAGGCCTTCTTTGATCGAAACAACGACTACTTCGTTAGACAAAGCGAATCTTAAGAAATTGTGCACTTAATTCACTTTAGGATTACAACCTGGTCTAACTAGTTTAGGATGTGGGGAGGTAGTTTCAGCTAGTTCCACTTAGCCAAGTGCACCAAGCTAGATACTCCTTATCTAACCCGAATACATGAGGCTTCATTCCCTAACGTACTATCATCTCACTGCATCCTGATACTATGTTGTCAAGATTAATTAATCATTAGTCTTATCTAACCATTCTAAAATTATAAAAATAACTAAGCATGCAAAGCTAGATTGATCAAGAAATTGAGCACACAATTTTAGTATTGGTTCCCCATAGATCATTGAACCGATATGGTCTATCTACATAGTGGATCTGATCCTTGGGTACCCAATACTTGGTTGAAACTAGTTATGAGTTTAAAATGGTCTTAGGGACCCATGCTTGGATTCTTCTATTATTATGATTTACGATTGACATGTAAGATCTATTCGTTGTTCTAAACCCGAGTCCTGCCTTGTTGTACATGACTCTTTGCGATCCAAGAAGTAGATCAAGACCCTTGGATCCCAATGTGAACCTTTCCAATGACTTCCTAAGCTCTTGAACTTATCCTTTCAAGAGAGAATTCTCTTCCTCAAGTTTTTCAACTCGAGTTGAGTTTCCCTCTCCAACTTGACTAGTTGAAGATGTTAGGGTAGCCTCATGCTTGAGGAGTGATCCGACAAATGGATTTTCTGCCTCCTTTTCGAGTTGAAGATGCCCAAGAGGGATGAGGTCCTCTCCGGTCACAACAGTAAAAAATGATAATTATTATAGAGTCAGTAGTAAAGAGCAATGACAAGAGATTTAACGTGGTTCGAAATTCCAATTCCTATTCCACAGGATGAGATCTCCAAGGAGTCTCATCACTAGACACCTTTACTAGATAATCCCTTCTTCTCAGAAGTGCTTCTGGAGGTGGAGAAAACCTCTTACAGATAAACAAGAAGGTTTATAGAATGAAGGAATGAGTAAAGCTAATAAAACTCTCCATCTCCTTTCTTCGTCCCCCAATCTCCTTCCTCTGCCATGGTCCCCTGGAGGAAGCCATGGAGAGACTGTGTGTAGAAGTCCTTCTTCTTGGAATCAATCCCCTTCTTCCTTCTTCCTTCTCCCCTTTTATACCAGTTACCTTCGGAGCCGGCTGTTGTGTAACAAACCATCAGGATTGCCATCCACGTGGAGGACCCTCCTGGTTTGAAGAATAATTCTGTTATGATATTAGTGCGTGAAGACCCTTAAGAATCTTATGTGGGGTGTCATTTTGTTATTCCGTGTAACAAACTCTCATAAGAAACGTAACGAGGTGCATCTCCCCCTTTTTTCTACCCTCGCTCTCTCCCAGGGGTTTTATTTTCCCTAGTTACCTCTTTTGATCTTTACATCAACTCGGCTCTATTTCCCGAAGTGCTCTCAGTTTGCTCCTTCTACTTACTTCCTTCCACCCTTCTAGTATGTTTAGGCTGAGATATATATATGACTCAACTAGGCTCACCAAGTTGATATTTGGCCTTATTTTGGCCACGAAGCCCCCGCACCTACAACTCCCTTAATTTTCTGAGTCATTTCTCGACTTACTTCCCCGTGTTACTTATTTGATTTCTTTCTGAACATTGGGCTTCTCCATCCTACCCCAAATTTCCACCTCATCAACTCAGTTTATTTCCCTGAGTCAAGTCTAATCGGACTAGGTTGTATATCCTACACTACATTCCCTCCCTCAGACTTTACCTTACAACTCGCAATTCCTTTCTCCAACTCTTAAGTCATATTATAGCAGTATCAAGGAGTTTAACCTCCTCAAGCAATGACTCGACTTTAGACTCGGACTTAGCTAATTTCTTATCTAAGAACTTAATGACATTGTATAAGGTATTAATTAAAGACCAACTCATCTTGATCGAACTAGATACAGATCCGTGGCTTGTATTGAATTGTAGCTTAGTGTTAGATTTGGAATCAGACTTGGACTCAGACTCAGACTCATTGTCGACTTCGGGTTTGGACTCGGACTCGGACTCGGACTCGGTTGGTCTCGCCATGAATGCCAAATTGGTGAGTTGATCTTCTTCTTCTTCTGAGGATTCCTCCCAAATCACGTTGAGTGCCTTCTTGGTTTGTGATTTCTTGTTCTTCAGCCTCAGACACTCGGATTTAAAGCGACCTCTCTTATTGCACTCGTACTACTTGTAGTTTTGACTTGGGTCGGGTCTCTTCTCCTTAGTTGGCTTGGTGGGTCGCCTTCTACGCTTGATCATTTTCCGAACTAGATTGACTAGTTCGGTCTCCACCTCTTCTTCTAACTCCGAGTCAGACTCATCTTCTTCGGGTGGAGGCTTGTTTTTCCCCTTTCTTTGTCTTGCAAACAAAGCTACACTTTTCTCGATCGGGATCGAGTTAGATTGATCATGCAATTCAAATTCAGAAAAAAGTTCATATAACCTAATTTTAGATAAATCTCTAGAGACTTTGTAAGCATCAACCATGGATGCCCACAAAGTCATCCTAGGAAAAGCTTTTAAGGCATACCTTATTATGTCACGGTTCTCCACCTTTTGTCTGATGGCATGAAGTCTATTTAGTATGTCTTGGATAGGAGCATGGAGTTGGCTTGCGGTCTCATTATTTTGCATCTTCAAATTATACAATTTATCTACTAAAAGATCTCTCTTACATACCTTTGCATCAGACTTCCCTTCATGAAGTTCGGTGTGTTGGATCAATGCGGTTCGCTAGAGGGGGGGGGTGAATAGCGAAAGAAAAAAACTTTTTGTAATTCGTTTCAAAAGAAATATACGCAGCGGAAAGATAAGCAAAACAAAAAGTAAAGGAGACAATAGAAACAAGATATTTACTTGGTTCGTAGCCGAAGGCTACTACTCCAAGGCCCTAGTGGTCCTTGACCACGCACGGAGGGCAAATCACTAAACAAACTCCTCCTCGTTGGAGGTAGGAGTTAATCGATACAAAAAAACTTGAGGTAGAGGGACACTCCCCCTCTCCTCGTATACGATAAAAGCTCCGGAAATATAAATGACAAACTGATAACAAAAACTAAGACCGACGTACAATAATAAAGAAAGTTAAACCTAGACGTCGGAATGGAAGGACTTCGTTGTCGTAGAGTTGCAGCGTAACGGAGGCTTTTGAGCACTTAGAATTGTTGATGAAACCCTAGGTTTGGCCCTCCTTTTATAGCCTTTGAGCCCCTTTTCGAGTGGGTCTTCAACCAATCACAAATGGACACCAAACCGCTTTGAGGTGGAGTGATAAGCCTTGACTCCTCGAATCGATCATTGACCATCGATCGGTGATGGCCATCATCGATCGATGGCGGCATCGGTCGATTGATAACCTCTCAGCGATCGGTGATACGGCGATCGAGTCCTCCAAGTTGGCGATCGGGATGCTTGCTGCAGTCAGCTCAATAAAAACATAATTTCGATGGTCGTCGACCATCCGATCTCGACCTAGACCATCTATAAGATGTCTTTGGTCGGATCTCGCTTAAGATCATCCCGTAAAGAGGATCTGACCTTACTTACTCGCACACACGAGCTTACCTCGATACTTACGTGTCGCTTTTGCTTAGGCCTTCCACTCGATTCCTTCGGCTCCCTCCAAGTAACTCGAGTATCGCCGACCACCGCGGCTTCCTCCGGTGTCGCTAGCCTTCACTCGGCTATATCAATCTTCGCGACACTGATTCAGCTCGTGAGAAAACAAAATAGACTTAACTTTTGTGTCTTTGCTATAATCAAAACACAGGTTCGATTTCGGTGCCTCACTGCACCAACAATCTCCCCCTTTTTGATATATGGCAAAAACACACAAAGTTAAGGAAATTAAGTGCATGAAACAGTAAAGACAAGAAGCAAAAGTAGGAGTAGTAAAAATATTTCTCAAGTTCTCCCTTAGAGGAACCCTCCTTAATGAGGGTGAGTACTTGAAAAGACTTTTAGCTCTCCAAACACAAAAGATAATGAGTTAAGTAAATGACATTACTTAACTTAGGCTTCTTAGAGTCAAAAATAAGTGCAAGTTAAGTAATCAAAAGTTAAGTCAAAAGGTTAATTATTCAAAAGGTTTAACTTTTGATTTCTTAACTTGGGCCTTTAAAGTTTTCAATTCCGAAGAGTTGAAACCTAAACCTTACTCCCCCTTAACTTAGGCCAGAATCAAAGTTTTAAGTTAAGTTATCAATTTCAAAAATTTGAAATTTAACTTTGGCCTTTTCTTGAACCTTAACTTTGGCCTTTTCTCCCCCTTTTGACATAAATCAGGAAAAAGTGGAGGGGGTTTTAAGAAAACCCTAAGTCCAAGCATGATGATTTTAAAAATAGTATGTGAAAATAATTCATCTAAATGTTCAACTCTAGTTTGACTTGATTGAAATGATATTATCAATAAGTCCTGATTAGAGTTGGTTAATATTAGTTGCATATTTATACTCCGAGGTTCATATTGACGCACTTGATCTACATCTTGGAACCTGGAGTAGGGTCCTAACATCTCACGCCCATCTACGTGGCTAAGTACACAAACACATTAGTCCTATGTGTTGTGAGATGTACTGGCTCCTTAAATCTATAGGTGCATGATATCTAAGGTATGTCCTATGCTAGTTCCATCAAAATGTAAGAAATAGTAATAAGAAAATATAATTTGTAAGTTCCTATTCTATTACGCACATGCCTAATTTTCGTCTCAAGAGACTAAATTCAGCTTCGGGTAGTGGTTTAGTAAATATGTCTGCTAGGTTAGACTTCGAGTCAACATATTCGAGTTGTATGGAGCCGTTGGCTACATGTTCTCGAATGAAATGGTGTTTTACCTCTATATGCTTTGTCCTAGAGTGACATATAGGGTTCTTAGTTAGATTTATCGAACTTATGTTGTCTACAAAAATTTTAGTTTTGGTGAAGTCCAACCTAAAGTCTCGGAGAGTGTGCTTCATCCAAAGAAGCTGAGTTACACTCTCACCCATCGCAACGTATTCGGCTTCGGTGGTAGATAAGGCAACACAATGTTGCTTCCTACTGCACCAACTCACTAGACTTGAGCCGAGTAGTTGACAACAACCACTCGTGCTCTTTCTATCGAGTTTACTACCAGCATAATCCGAATCGGAGTAGCCGATTAGTTCGAACTCCGTAGATCTAGGGTACCAAATACCAACGTTAAGTGTACCCTTAAGATATCTAAGGATACGCTTAACTAGGGTTAGGTGAGACTCCTTAGCACAGGTTTGAAACATCAGCGCATACTTCTCTGCGAATAGGATGTCGGGTCGACTCATGATTAAGTATAGAAGACTTCCTATTAACGCTCTATAGTACTTTAAGTCAATGGCCTTACTTTCTAGGTCTTCTCCTATGTTAACATTTATCGCCATTGGGGTGTTTATTACCTTAGCGTCTTGCATTCCAAATCTTTTAATTAACTCCTTAGTGTATTTTTGTTGATATAGGTATATACCATCCTTAGTTTGTTTAATTTGTAGACCTAAAAGAAACTTAACTCGCCTACCAAGTTCATTTTCAACTCACTTTCCATGAGCGAAGAACGAACTCGTTTAGTAAATTTGAGTTAGAGGTTCCAAAATTATATCATCTACATAAATTTGAGCTATGAATATTTCTTTACCTAAGGTTTTTACAAAGAGAGTTGGGTCAACTAAGCCTTGGTTAAACCCTTTTGACTTAAGATGGATTGAAAGTCTCGCGTACCAAGCTCGAGGAGCTTGTTTAAGTCCATAGAGAGCTTTCTTAAGTTTTAGAACATGGTCGGGTTTATCTAGATTTTCGAATCCGGGGGGTTGGCTAACATAAACTTCTTCTTTAATGTATCCATTTAGGAATGCCGACTTAACATCCATTTGAAATAGCTTAAATCCTCGATGTGCGGCATAAGCTAGCAACATTCGAATGGATTCGAGTCTAGCTACTGGGGCATAGGTTTCGTCGTAATCTAAGCCTTCGACTTGGCTAAAACCTTTGGCGACTAACCTAGCCTTGTTTCTAACTACTTCACCTTTATCATCAAGCTTATTTCGAAACACCCACCTTGTTCCAATTATCGTTTTGTCTTTAGGTGGTGGTACTAATTCCCACACCTCGTTCCTAGTAAATTGAGCTAGCTCTTCTTGCATTGCAATAATCCAATCGGGATCAAGAAGAGCTTGTTCAATTGATTTGGGTTCTATCTTTGAAATTAAGGAAATTTGACTAAGGTTCCTATAGGATGCTCTAGTTCGAACTCCTAGATTAGGATCTCCTATCACTTGATCGATAGGGTGGTTAGTCTGAATCCTAGATTGGGTTGGGTTTGTGTCACCTAATGCTTGATCAATGTGGTGACTTGGTTGAACACTAGTTTGGTTGGAGTCATCTATCACTTGATCAATAGAGTGACTAGGTTGACTTAGGTTAGGATTAACACTAGACCTGATCTCCGCTCGAGTAAGGTCTAGTATGAATCGCTTGCTAATTGGGGTTGGGGTTTTGTAGGTTCATGTCCTTCATCGAACACTACATTGATAGTCTCCTCGACTCTAAGGGTGTCGTGGTTATATACTCTATAAGCTCTACTTGTAGTCAGTATCCTAGAAAGATTCCGGTCGTGGTTTTGGATGTAAATTTCCTGGGTAATCCTTAGTGTTTAGGATATGTACCTTACACCCAAATACCCTAAAGTACTTGATGTTAGGTATTTTATCGTGATAAATCTCGTACGAGGTCTTAAGGTGCCTCTTTACCATAAGGATCCTATTTTGGACATAGCAAGTGCTAGCTAACGCTCGCCAAAACCTATCGGGTAGGTCGTATTCGTTGACATGGTCCTAGCGGCTTCTTGTAGCGTTCGGTTTTCCGCTCCACTAGGCCATTTTCTTTGAGGGTCCTAGGCGAGGAGAATTCATGGTGGTATCCGCTTTGGGTTACAGTCGGTGAACCTTTGATTTTGAATTCACCACCATGATCGCTTCTAAGTCTTTTAACCTTAAGGTCTTTTTGATTCTCAATTAATTTGAATAGATTAATTAATTGATCTAGGTATCATTTTTATGTTTGATGAACCTAACCCAGTAAACACGGAGTAGTCACAATTATGACTAAGCAATATTGACTTCTATTGAGAGACTTGGCTCCATGTGAATCGAACAAATCCATATCAGGAGCTCAAGTACACTTGAGGTTCGTTCTTGGTTAGTTAACTTGTGTTGTGTCCTAGGTTGTTTTCCTTGTTGACAAGCATTACATTTTATTAACCAAGTTGTTGAGGTTGGGTAAGCCTCTGAGCCACTGACTCATCTTGTGGGACGAGTCTTGGGTGTGAGTGACCGAGTCGCTTCGGTGCCACAACCATGATTCCTCTTGCCGTGTCATAAGACACTTAGTTGAGGAGTTGGTTAAATTGATCGTATAAATGTTGTTATTTCTAGTTCCTTTAAGAATTGTTTTAGAGGTTTTGGTATTAATTATGCATTCATTTTCTAGAAATATAACCTTATAGTTATTATCACACAATTGGCTTACACTAAGTAAGTTATATTCAAAATTCTCTACAAGTAATACATTTTTAATAACAAAATTCGTGTTAAGCTCGATATCACCTGATCCGATGATTTTGAGCTTGCCGTTATTCCCAAAGGCTACCGATCCTTGTCGTTTGAATCGAAGCTTTGCGAATTTGAGTTGATCCCCGGTCATGTGTCGGGAGCAACCGCTGTCCAACATCCATTGATCCTACACACAAGGTGGTTGGATTGGATGTTAGATTTTTTGTTAAGAAAATTGGTTGTAAGTTGTTAACCCTAGGTCATCTCGCCGGAGTCTATATGATCAAGCATGTTATACTTATGTGTTTTTTTTTTTTTGAGATGACTTTCAATTAAGTTGATTGAGTGGATTTAGGTTCAAGTAATTTTATGTTAGATTTGGATTTAACCCTAGGCTTGTCAAGTTTACCTTTTCAAGATCATGGCTTCCAGGTCGTGGCGAGGCACAGGGGCCTTCTTTTATCGGATCATCGACCACTTCCTTAGACAAAGCCATTCTCAAGAAAATGATGACTTGACTTACCTAAAATTATTTCCTCGTCTAACTAGTTATTTTTGAAAAGAGGCTCCCCGAGGCTCAATCTTTTCGAAAAATTTTAGTTGGTTATGTTTTTGAAAAGAGGCTCCCCGAGGCTCTGATACCAATTGTTGGATCAATGCGGTTCGCTAGAGGGGGGGGGGTGAATAGCGAAAGAAAAAAACTTTTTGTAATTCGTTTCAAAAGAAATATACGCAGCGGAAAGATAAGCAAAACAAAAAGTAAAGGAGACAATAGAAACAAGATATTTACTTGGTTCGTAGCCGAAGGCTACTACTCCAAGGCCCTAGTGGTCCTTGACCACGCACGGAGGGCAAATCACTAAACAAACTCCTCCTCGTTGGAGGTAGGAGTTAATCGATACAAAAAAACTTGAGGTAGAGGGACACTCCCCCTCTCCTCGTATACGATAAAAGCTCCGGAAATATAAATGACAAACTGATAACAAAAACTAAGACCGACGTACAATAATAAAGAAAGTTAAACCTAGACGTCGGAATGGAAGGACTTCGTTGTCGTAGAGTTGCATAGAATCTGAGGCTTTTTGAGCACTTAGAATTGTTGATGAAACCCTAGGTTTGGCCCTCCTTTTATAGCCTTTGAGCCCCTTTTCGAGTGGGTCTTCAACCAATCACAAATGGACACCAAACCGCTTTGAGGTGGAGTGATAAGCCTTGACTCCTCGAATCTGATCATTGACCATCAGTCGACTGATGGCCATCATCGATCGATGGCGCGACATCGATCGATTGATAACCTTCTCGGCCGATCGATACACGACGGTCGAGTCCTCCAAGTAGCGATCGGGTTAGCTCAATAAAAACATAATTTCGATGGTCGTCGACCATCTGATCTCGACCTAGACCATCTATAAGATGTCTTTGGTCGGATCTACGCTTAAGATCATCCCCGTAAAGAGGATACGACCTTACTTACTCTCGCACACACGAGCTTACCTCGATACTTACGTGTCGCTTTTGCTTCCGGCCTTCCACTCGATTCCTTCGGCTCCCTCCGAAGTAACTCGAGTATCGCCCGACCACCGCGGCTTCCTCCGGGTGTCGCTAGCCTTCAGCTCCAGCTATATCAATCTTCTGCACACTCGATTCAGCTCGTGAGAAAACAAAATAGACTTAACTTTTGTGTCTTTGCTATAATCAAAACACAGGTTCGATTTCGGTGCCTCACTGCACCAACACGGTGAGCTTGTTCCAGAGATCCTTGGCACTAATAAATGGTCCAGTTCGGTTGAGCTCCTCCTTGGATAAGCTGCATTGCAAAATTTGGATCGCTTTTGCATCAACTTCGATTTGCCTTTTTGTTGCGTTGGTCATTTTATCGTAGTCCAATGTGTTAGAATCGATGCTCCGGCTAGAAGGGGGGGGGATGAATAACCTTTCTTATGGAACTACAAGATTTGTTAGCGGAAGCACAAATAAAATGAAGACTAAAACAAAATCAAGAAAGACAATGCTAACAAAAGCCTTTAATGTGGTTCACGACCTCTTGCCTCTAGTCCACGACAATCCTTTAGGTGGATCACTCCTTCAACCTTCTACTATTTTCTCCTTTAGATGAACACAAGGTGGAGAAGGACCTTCCTACAATAAACCCTCTTCTTACAAGATAATAGAAGTAAGATAGTGAAGAAGAGAGTAAAAACCCTTAGAAAACTTGGAGAGCTTGTTAATATGATTTAGAGTGAAAGCATTAGCCTCCTCAAGCCTCCCAAGGCCTCCTTTTATAGAGAGGAGACAGTTTTTCCCATTAGGCATGCAGCAGTCGACTGCCGCTGTAGCTGACCGCCTCTAATGACTTTTGGCCAAGCTGTAGGTGATCGTAGGATGGTTAGAGGGGAATGAATAACCTCTCTTTACTTCTAAAATTACATTAGCGGAAGCAAATAAATACAAGTAGAATTGAAATCAAGAAACAAAAATAACAATGGTAATATGGTTGTTTAACGTGGTTCGAAGATTATGCTCCTACTCTACGACGATCCTTAAGGTGGATCAATCCTAGCAAGTCTTCACTAAGAATCTCCTTTTGATGCAATCACCAAGTTAGAGAACCCTTCTTTACAATGCACTCTTCTTCTTACAAATGATGGAAATTAAGAATAGAGAAGAAGAGGTTAAGAGCACAAAAAGACTTGGAGAAGGCTTGGTGAGATTGAGAGCAGAGTTAAGAATGAGAGCACTAGCCCTCTCAAGATACCCAAGGCCTCCTTTTATAGAGAAGAGGCTTATTTTCCTGTTGAGCCTGCAACAGTCGATTGATGCATGCCATCAGTCGACTGCTGCTATCGCTGACCTCATCCAACAACTTTTGACGAGCCTGATCTGTGGTCGTCACTACCCAACGGGACTCTGATCAGTCGACTGATCATACTAGCAGTCGATTGATCGAGCCATCAGTCGACTGCTCCAAGCAATTAGTCGACTCAAAATGTTTCTGTGCTTGTGTCCACTTATAATACGATCACAGGATATGACAATGACCGATGGTGGACTCAGCTAACGCTAGCATCGTGATGAACACCGAGAACTCGATGGCCGACTTGACTAATTGATTATCGATCACCGAAAAAGACCCCAATCGACTGATACACTTCAAGTATGATCAAGTCATACTTGAAATCAACTCCCTAGACCTAGACTCAACCTTCTAGCTCTTCTTTCAACCTTGAACCTCCAGGATCCCTCATAGTCTGCGATTCTTTGATCCTTGTGCTTGCCTTCAAGAGCTTCCTTCGGTTTCGTCATATCTTGAGATTCTCCTTTGCCAAAGTCCGCTTGGACTTTACGCCGCCAAGACTACATGCTTGGACTTACGCTGCTAAGACCTTGCCTTTGAACTTCCTTTGCCAAGGTCCGCTTGGACTTTATGCCGCCAAGACTATATGCTTGGACTTATGTTGCCAAGACCTTCCCTTAGATTTCTCTTACCAAGATCATGTAGGATCGAAAAGCGCTAGAGGGGGAGGGGGGGGGGGTGAATAGCACACGACAAATTCTTTCTTTTCGTACGATTTGATTAAGATAAAGTAAACATAACATAGAAGAAAAGTAAATGAGACAAATTTATTTTTACTTAGTTCATGACCTAACGGTTGATAATCCAAGGCCCTTGCGATCCTAGACTGCGTACGGAAGGAAAAACACTAACTATCTCCTCCTCGTTGGAGGTAGGAGACAACGGATACAAAGAAATGAAAGAATGAGGAAGAGGGACAATCCCACCTCTCCTCTAAGCAATGAAAGCACAATAATGAAAACACGAGTGCACTGAATTGAAATGGAAAACAAACTAAAGTATACCGACGATGATCTGATATTGGACTTAGGAGCGTATCATCGACATTGTGGTAGCGTTTCGTCGTCGTAGCATTGTCGTAAAGAAGCGACATTGCAGGATCACTTTGTAAGAATTTTTGATGACCTAAAGGGGTGAAACCACCCTTCTTTTATAGCCTTGGAAACCCCCCAACGTTCAGTTCTAGCTCATAGTCAAAGAACCTCATCTCCCCAAGATAAGTGAAGCTTATCTTGACTTTCCTTAAGGTGGGCAATTTGAATATGATCGGTCATTGCTCACCCTCATGATCGTGATGCCACGGCTAGGTTTCTCAACTACAGCAAAAAGTTAGTCCAAAACAAGTAAAGGAAAAAGCGACGGTCACTTACTGTCTGATCTCGACCTAGACCTTCCACTGGAAGTCTTAGTTGGATCTATTAGTGCCTATAAGATTCACATATCTCCACAATAACATGATATTGTCCACTTTGAGCCTAAGCCCTCATGGTTTTTATTTTTAGGCTTTACCCAAAAGGCCTCATGTCAATGGAGATATCTTTTTATCTTATAAGCACATGATCTTTTCTATGGCTTACCAATGTGGGACTTTGATTGTATTCCCCATACTTCCAATAATCCCTCTCTCAAACGAAGGACCACATTGAGCCCCCTCAAGCCTATCTCTCCTTGAAGGACTTTCTCTGCTTGATGTCCGATCTTCAACCCACCAGGACTTCCTACCAACTGTCTGGTCCTCCTGACCTAGTTGGACTTCCTGCCAGTTGTCCAACCCTTTTGGCCCAACTGAACTTTCTGCATGGTGTCTGGTTCTCTTGATCCGGACATGGGAGCTCCATTTCCTTCGTTCGAGGTTCATGGCATGACATGGACCATAACTCTGATACCAATTGTTAGTGCCTATAAGATTCACATATCTCCATAATGATATGATATTGTTCACTTTGGGCCTAAGCCCTCATGGTTTTTATTTTTGGGCTTTACCCAAAAGGCCTCATGTCAATGGAGATATCTTTTTATCTTATAAGCACATGATATTTTCCATATCTTATCAATGTGGGGTTTTGATTGTATTCCCCATACTCCCAACAGGATCGCCGCCTAAAATCGTCCTCGAACGGAGGACCCGACCTTACCTTCACTCACACTCGAGCTTACCTTAGTGACCTGTAGCTCAGCCTTTGGTCTCCACCTGGGTTCTTCGACTCCCTCCGAAGTTCTCCTGGTTTCGCCCGACCATCGCGGTTTCTCTACACGAGATTCTCCGGGTGTCGTCGACCTTCAGCTTAGCTTAATCATTTCTGCACACTTGGTTCAGCTCATTAGATAACAATATGACCTTAGCTTTGGGTCTTTGCCATAATCAAAATTTAGGTTCGATTATCTAGTGCCTACTGCATTAACAATCTCCCCCTTTTTGATCTATGACAAACCAACATAGTTAAGCGAAAAATTAACGCATAAGAGTGCATTAAGTAAGTGAAATGATTATTATGAATATCAAATAAGCATAAATATGAAAGAAGCATAAATGCATAACTTAGTTAGTGTGATTAACTTAGTAAGTTAGCATAAGTAGGAGTAAGAGTAAAACTCTTTTTTAAGTCCTCTCCCTTGAGGTAACCTCCCCCTTGACCTTATGTGAGTACTTGAAAAAGGATCTTAGCTCTCCCCCTTAACGGTTGCAACTTAAAAAGTTAAGTAATCAAGATTACTTAACATTGGCCTAAATTTATAAGTTAAGCTTAAGTTAAGTTATCAAAAATTAATTTTTGATCCATTAACTTTGGCCTTTTTCTCCCCCTGTTTCCAGTAAAAGGTTAAGTTAAGTAATCACTTACTTAACTTTGGCTAGATGGTTTTAAGTTTAGATTTAAGTTAAGTTATCAAAAAAAAATTTGATCCCTTAACTTTGACCTTTTTCTCCCCCTTTTGCCATAAATCAAAAAGTGTGGGGGTTTATAGAAAAAACTTTTTTGAAACATAGTGATTATGTTTTATAAGTCCAAGCATGTTCCTATTAGATTATGAAAATAATACTTTAAACATAAGCTCAACTAATAGTATGTTCAACTCTATTTGACTTGATTGATATAAAATGATCAATAAGTCCTGATTAGAGTTGGTTAATTTAGATAATTATACTCCATGGTTCATGTCGATGCACTAGATCTATATCTGGAACCAGGAGTGAGGTCCTAATATCTCACACCCATCTACGTGGCTAAGAACACACACATTAGTCCTATGTGTTGTGAGCTGTATTGGCTCCTTAAATCTATAGGTGCATGCTTTCTAGGATAAGCCCTAGGCTAATTCCATTTTGCATGAAAAATAAAAATAGAGTATAAAGGAAAATATAAGTTTTGAGTCCTACTCTATTATGCACATACCTAATTTGCATCTAAGCAGACTAAACTCTGCTTCGGGTAAGGGCTTGGTAAATAGGTCTGCTAGGTTCGATTTGGACTCCACGTATTCGATGGTCTCACTGGCTGCATGTTCTTGAATAAAGTGGTGTTTGACCTCTATATGTTTGGTTCTAGAATGACAGATTGGGTTTTTGGTTAAATTAATTGAACTAATATTGTTGATGTAAATTTTAGTGTTGTTAAAGTTTAACTTAAAGTCTTGGAGAGTGTGCTTCATCCAAAGGAGTTGAGCTGCACACTCACCCATCGCGACGTATTCGGCCTCGGTAGTAGATAAAGCAACACAGTGTTGCTTTCTATTGCATCAGCTCACTAGACTTGAGCTGAGAAATTAGCAACACCCACTCGTGCTCTTTCTATCGAGTTTACTACTGCATAATCCGAGTCGGAGTAGCTGATTAGTTCGAATTCGTTAGATCTAGAGTACCAAATTCCTACGTTTAGTGTACCCTTTAGGTATCTAAGGATGCATTTGACTAATGTTAGGTGCGACTCCTTAGCAAAAATTTGAAATCTTACACATATACTCACTGCGAATAATATATCGGGTCGACTCGCAGTTAAGTATAGGAGACTACCTATCGCACTCCTATAGTATTTTAAATATATCGATTTTCCTTCTAAGTCCTCTCCTATATTAACATTTGTAGCCATTGGTGTATTAATTACCTTAGCATTTTGCATTCCAAATCTATTAATTAATTCTTTAGCGTATTTATGTTGATGTAGGTAAATTCCTTCCTTAGTTTGTTTAATTTTTAAACCTAGAAAAAATATTAATTCTCCTACTAAGTTCATTTCGAATTCACTTTCCATTAGTGAAATGAACTCATTTAGTAAAATTGAGTTGGTTGCTCCAAAGATTATATCATCTACGCATATTTGTGTAATAAAAATTTCTTTACCTACGGATTTTACGAAGAGAGTTGGGTCTACTAAGCCTTGACTAAACCCTTTTGACTTGAGATAAACGGAAAGCCTTTCATACCAAACTCTAGGAGCTTGTTTTAGTCCATATAAAGCTTTCTTAAGTCTGAAAACATGGTCGAGTTTGTCTAAACTTTCAAATCTTGGGGGTTGGCTAATGTAGACCTCTTCCTTAATAAAACCATTTAAAATACTGACTTCACATCCATTTGAAATAATTTGAATCCTCAATGTGCAGCGTAGGCTAACAACATTCTAATTGATTCTAGTCTAGCTATGGGAGCATAGGTTTCATCATAATATGACCCTTCTACTTGACTAAATCCTTTAGTGACTAATCTTGCCTTATTCCTAACTACTTCTCCTTTATCATCGAGTTTTTTTCCGGAATACCCACCTTGTTCTAATGATCGATTTATCTTTAGGTGGTGGTACTAATTCCCAAACTTTACTCCTAGTGAATTGAGCTAGCTCTTCTTGCATGACAATAATCAATCGGGATCAAGAAGAGTTTGTTCAATTATTTTGGGTTTGATTTTCGAGATTAATGAAATTTGACTAAGGTTTCTATATGACGCTCTAGTTCGAACCCCTAGGTTGGGTTCACCTATTACTTGATCAATAGGATGATTTGAGTGTAACCTAGACTGACTTGGGTTAGGATTTATACTAGACTCATTTTCATAGTTAGACTTAGGTCTAGTATCAATTGGTTCATTAACTAGTTCTACTTTGGGTTTTGTGGGTTTATTTTCTTCGTCGAACACTACATTAATCATTTCTTCAATTTTTAGAGTTTCATTGTTATAGACCCTATAGACTTTACTTGTGGTTGAGTACCCTAGGAATATTCTGGTGGTTATTTTAGAAGTGAATTTTCCTAAGTAGTCTTTAGTATTTAATATGTGAACCCTACATCCAAATACCCTAAAATATTTAATGTTGGGTAATTTTTTCATAATAGATTTCGTATGCGGTTTTAAGGTGTCTTTTGGCTAGTAGGATTTTATTTTGGACATAGCACGCCGTACTAACGACTTCTGCCCAAAACCTATTAGGAAGGTTGTACTCGTTTAACATGGTTCTTGCGGCTTCTTGTAGGGTCTAATCTTTCGCTCGACTAGACCATTTTGTTGTGAGATTCTAGGGCAGGAGAACTCATGATGGTATCTGTTTAGGTTATAGAAGTCGGTGAACCTATGATTTTCGAGTTCACCACCATGATCTCTTCTAAGTCTCTTAAGCTTAAGGTTCTTTTCATTTTCTATTAACTTGCATAAGTTGGTGAGTTGTTCTAGGGTTTCACTTTTGTGTTTTAGGAACCTAACCTAGGTGAACCTAGAGTAGTCGTCAACTATGACTAAACAGAATTGACTTCCATTCAGTGACTTGGCTCCATGAGAATCAAATAGGTCTAAGTGTAAGAGCTCAAGTACACTTTTGGTTCTTTCTTGGTTAGTTAATTGATGTTGTGCCCTAATTTGTTTACCTTGTTGACACGCATTATAAATTTTATTATCTAAGTTGTTAAGGTTGGGTAAACCTCTGACTAGGCCACTCTGACTCATTCTGTGTACGAGTCTTGGATGAGAGTGTCCGAGTCATCGGTGCCACAACCAAGATTCCTCTTGCTGTGTCATTAGACATTTGGATGAGGAGTTGGGTAAATTAATTGTGTATATGTTGCTATTCCTAGTTCCTTTAAGTATTATTTTTGAGGTATCATTAGTTTTAATTGAACATTCATTTTTTAAGAATGTAACCTTATAGTTGTTATCACACAATTGACTTACACTAAGTAAATTAAAATCAAAATTTTTGACTAAAAGAACATTGCGAATTATAAAATTAGAGTTTAGCTCAATATCACCTGAACCGATGATTTTGAGCTTTCCATTATTTTCGAATGCTACTGATCCTTATTTTTTGAATCTGAGCTTCAAAAATTTCAGTCGGTCTTCGATCATGTGTCAGGAGCACCCATTGTCCAACATCCATTGATCCTACACATATAGTAGTTGGATTGGATATTGAAATTTTAAGTTGGTTGAATATTTTAGCCTAATAGTCATCTCACCTTTTCTACATGATCAAACATGTTAACCTTAAATGTTTTTGAGGCGACTTCAATTTTACTTGATTAATTTTAGTGTTTTGAAACTAATCAACCTTGGGTTAGATTTGATTTTAACCCTTATCTCATCAAGTAAACTTTTTGAGAAATTAGCTTCCAGGTCGTGGCGAGGCACAGAGGCCTTCTTTGATCAGAACAACGACCACTTCCTTAGACAAAGACAAATTCAAGAAATTGATTACTTGAGTCACTTAAGATTACTTCCTGGTCTAACTAGTTAAGGATATGGCGAGGTAGCTTCAACTAGTTCAACTTAGTCGAGTGCACTAAGCTAGATATGCCTTATCTAACTTAGATACACAGGACTTCGTTTTCCTAACATACTATCATCTCGCTGCATCTTAATACTATGTTGTCAAGATTGACGAGTTATTGACCCTATCTAGCCGTTCTAAAAATTAAAATAAAATAACTAAGCATGCAAAGACTAATTTCATGCAATAGAACAAACAAATTTAGTACTAGCTCTCCCTGGATCATTGAATCGATTCGGTCTTTTCACGTAGTGGATTTGGTTCTTGGGAACCTAGTACTTATTAGATTCTAATTGTGAAATTAAAGCGGTCTTAGGGACCCATGCTTGGACTTGTGTTCTATTTCGATTCACGATTGACATGTATGATTTAGTAGTTGTGGTTGATCTAAATCCTAGTCCGACCTTGTTGTACACGACCCTTTGTAATCCAAGTAGTAGGTCAAGCCCCTTGGATCCCAAAGTGAACCTTTCCAATGTTTGTCTAAGGTCTTGGACTTGTCCTTTCAAGAGAGAGTTCTCATCTTCGAGTTTTTCAACTCGAGTTGAGTTCTCCTCTCGAACTTGACTAGTCGAAGAGGTTAGAGAGACCTCGTGTTTAAGGAGTTTAACCTCCTCAACTAAGGTCTCGACCTTGGACTCAGACGTAGCTAATGTTTTAGTTAAAAATCTAATTACACTATACAACATATCAATTTAAGACTGACTCATCTTGATTGAACCTTTTGAACCAGATACGGATCCGTGGCTTGTCTTGAATTGAAACTCATCGTCGGATCCGGAGTCGGACTCATCTTTGGGTTCGTACTCATCCTCGAGTTCGGTCGGCTTGGCCATGAAGGCGAGGTTGTTGAGCTCGTCTTCCTCCTCTGACGATTCCTCCCATGTTGCGTTGAGTGCTTTCTTGGATTGTGGTGCCTTGTTCTTGAGTCTTGGGCACTCCGATTTGATATGTCCTAACCTATTGCACTCATAACATCTATAGTTAGAACTTTGTTTTGACTTACCCTCCTTGGATTGATTGATTTGTCATCTTCTGCCCTTGATCATTTTCCAAACTAGATTTACTAGTTTGGTCTCCATCTCATTGTCCACCTCCGATTCGTACTCGTCTTCTTCCTCTGGTGGTGGTTTGTTCTTCGGTTTCTTCTTCGGACCTACAAACAAGGTGATACTTTTCTCGGCGAGGGACGAATTAGACTGCTCATGTAATTCGAATTTAGAGAACAATTCGTCTAACCTAATTTTTAAAAGATCCTTAGAAACCTTGTAAGCATCGACCATGGATGCCCACAAGGTGGTCCTTGGTAACACGTTTAGTGCGTACCTGATTACGTCCCAGTTTTTGACCTTTTGTCCGATTGAATGTAGCCCATTCATGATGTCTTCAATGCGAGCGTGGAGCTGAGTGGCCGACTCATGTTTCTGCATTTTTAAGTTAAACAATTTATTTAAAAGTAGATCCCTCTTACATACCTTGGTGTCGGCGGTTCCTTCATGAAGCTGATGAGCTTGTTCCACAAGTCCTTTGCGCTTATAAACGGGTCAATGCGGTTGAGCTCCTCTTTGGATAACCCATATTGTAGGATTTGTGTAGCCTTGGCATCGGCTTCCACTTGGCGTTTCATGGCATTTGTCCATTGATTGCAATCCAAGAATTCACCATCTCCATTTGTTGGAACTGTGAATCCGATTTGTTTCACGATCCACATCTCTACTTGGGTTTTCAAGTAGCACTCCATCCGACCCTTCCAGTAACGGAAGTCATCTCCATTGTAAAACGGAGGTCGGGCGGTGCTAAACCCTTCGAGATGGGCCATTTAGAAAAAAAACCTTGCAAAAACACAAACGACACAAAATGTGATTTAAAATGAATAAGAAAAGAGAAATGAAAACCAATGCTATATTGGTGGTTGCACCAAATCGTCTTGGATTAGTAGTGTGGGAGAAAAGAAAATTTAATGAAATGAAAAACACCATGAAATGAGATTTAAAATGAATAAGAAAAGAGAAATGAAAACCAATGCTAGATTGGTGGTTGCACCAAATCGTAGTGCCCCCGCTCTGATACCAATTGTAGGATCGAAAAGCGCTAGAGGGGGGGGGGGGTGAATAGCATGCGACAAATTCTTTCTTTTCGTACGATTCGATTAAGACAATGTAAATGTAGCACAATGGAAAAGTAAATGAGACAAATTTATTTTTACTTGGTTCACAACCTAACGGTTGCTAATTCACGGCCCTTGCGATCCTAGACTACGTACCGAGGGCAAAACACTATCTCCTCCTCGTTGGAGGTAGGAGACAATAGATACAAAGAAATGAAAGAATGAGGAAGAGGGACAATCCCACCTCTCCTCTAAGCAATGAAAGCATGATAATGAAAACACGAGTACACTGAATTGAAATGGAAAACAAACTAAAGTATACTGACGATGATCTGATTTTGTACTTAGGAGCGTATTGTCGGCGTTGCAACAAAGTTTCATCATCGTAGCATTGTCGTAAAGAAGCGACATTGAGGGATCACTTTGTAAGCACTTTTGATGACGTAAAGGGGTGAAACCCCTCTTTTTTTATAGCCTTGGAAGCCCCCCAACATTCAGTTCCAGCTCAGGGTCAAAGAACCTCATCTCCCTAAGATAAATGAAGCTTATCTTGACTTTCCTCGAGGTGGGCAGTTTGAATGGCAATCGACTGTTCACCCTCATCAGTCGACTGATGCCACCAGCAGTCGACTGCTAATAGCCATCAGTCGACTGGTGGCTAGGTTTATCGACTGTAGCTAAGAGTTAGTCCAAAACAAGTGACTAAAGGTAAAAGCGACGGTCACTTACCGTCCGATCTTGACCTAGACCTTCCACTAGAAGTCTTAGTCAGTTCGCCGCCTAAAATTGTCCCCGTATGGAGGACCCGACCTTACCTTCACTCACACTCGAGTTTACCTTAGTGACTTGTAGCTCAACCTTTGGTCTCCACATGAGTTCTTCGACTCCCTCTAAAGTTCTCCTGGTTTCGCCCGACCACCGCGGTTTCTCAACACGAGATTCTCCGAGTGTCGCCGACCTTCAGCTCAGCTTAATCATTTCTGCACACTTGGTTCAGCTCATTGGAAAACAATATGACCTTAGCTTTGGGTTTTTGCCATAATCAAAATATAGGTTCGATTATCTAGTGCCTACTACACCAACAGATCATACTTGGACTTTTCTTTACCAAGTCTTAACACTTGGATTTTCCTGTCATTTAACACATTCACGATTAGACCACAAATATTGCCTAACTATAAATGATTATCCAAACATCAAAATACATAAATATTTGGGATATTGTTGCACCAATAATCTTCCCCTTTTTGATGTTTGGCAATCATTTAAGTTAAGTCTTGAAATATGCACAAAATAAAAACATCATATGTACCAATATGAATTCTAACTTAAAGTCTCCTTCTCCCCCTTTAACACACATTAAAAAGAGAAAGACAAAAAGTGTATGATGAATAAGATTGATTATGCTTTGAACTAAGGTATGAAATATTCTTAAAGCTCCCCCTTAATCCAAGACATACTTCATGGTGTGTAAAGAACATGTGGAACAAAGCATGAAATCATAGATAAGAAATATATCCTAACTTTGCACCAACAATTAACATCATGCATATAGATTTTGGGATGAAAAAGATGTCATAATAAAACTCCCCCTAAATCAATGCATCAATCAATCCTACTACCCCTTATGTGCTGTGCTTATCATATCATAGGGTTGAACACTTAGAATTGAGCTCTAGGAAAGTAAACAAGGCTAATTTGTAGAAAAATCAGTGTGACAGTCGACTAAACACTGAATCAGTCGACTGAAAACCCTGAAATGGCAAGTTCAAGTTTTCATCTTAACTTCAGAAATACATTAAAAATTCAAGAAGTGTCGAAAAATCATGAAATTTTGTGGACAAATTTTAAAAGTAATTTTATATCAAGGAAAAATAATTTGAAAAATATATCTTTTTCAGATTTAGAAAATGATACAAATTTGAAAGCTAATAAAAGCTTTAAGGTTTTTTCAACACTTTGTACCACTTTTGGGTACCAATTGAAAACTATTTTTCAAAATATGATAAACATAGTTTAAAATATATTTTGTTTGACATTTCCAATAATTTTATTAGAGTTATATGCACATCAATTGTACACAAACCTTCCCAATGATTGGTCCAATTAAGGATGAATGTTTCTAGATGACACTTTGGTTCATAGTAATGCATCATAACAAGTATGATGAACCAAGTGCATCGTCCTAACATCTCACATTATGTCTAAGTGGCTCAATACAAAAATCATGGATTCTTAAGTGTTTTGTGAGATGCTTAGAGGTATAGTCCTAGATTTTCTATAGGATCATGCAAACCTACTCTACAAAGCACATTCCAAGTTCTCTTCTAAGTGATGAAAAATCCACTTCGGGGAGAGCCTTGGTGAAAATGTCGGCAAGGTTGGACTTACATTTTATATAGTTAAGTTCAATGTACCCCTTTGCCACATGATCTCTAATGAAGTGATACTTCACTTCAATGTGCTTTGTTCTAGAGTGATGTACTGGATTTTTGGTCAAATTTATGGTACTCACATTATCACAATAAACTTTAACATTGGAGTAGTGTAGCTCATAGTCCTCTAGAGTGTGTCTCATCCAAAGCAATTGAGCTACACAACCACCCATAGCCACATACTCGGCCTCGGTGGTGGATAAAGCAACACAAGGTTGCTTCCTACTACTCCAACTAACTAGGGAGGATCCAAGAAATTGGCACCCACCACTAGTACTCTTCCGATCCAATTTGCAACCCGCATAATCGGAATCGATTTTCTCAACCAAGTCAAAAGATCTAGTCCTAGGGTATCAAAGTCCTACACTTAGTGTGCCTTTAATGTATCTTAAAATTCTTTTAACGACCACTAAGTGAGACTCTTTGGCACAAGATTGGTATCTAGTACACATACATACCGCAAATAAAATATTGGGTCTATTAGCGGTTAGGTATAGAAGGCTACCAATCATGCTTCTATAAAGTTTTGAGTCAACTAATTTACCTTCTTGATCATTATCTATTTTTGTGTTGATTGCCATAAGGGTGTTTACTACCTTAGCATTTTCCAAACCAAATTTCTTGATCATTTCTTTGGCATATTTGGTTTGGTATATGTGAATTTCCTCATTGGTTTGTTTAACTTGTAAACCTAAAAAGAAATTTAACTCCCCAACTAGATTCATTTCAAACTCATTTTTCATATTTTTAATAAAGTCTTTAATAAGTTCATCATTTGTTGACCCAAAAATGATGTCATCAACATACACTTGGGCAACAAAGATATCCTTTGATCTTGACTTAATGAAAAGAGTTTGATCTACTTGGCCCCATCTAAAATTCTTAGAAATTAAGAAAGATGATAATCTTTCATACCAAGCCCGGGGAGCTTGTTTTAACCCATATAAAGCTTTTCTTAGCTTATATACGTGGTTTGGATAATCAACACTCTCAAACCCGGGACCTCTTCCTTAATAAACCCGTTTAAGAATGTTGATTTCACATCCATTTGGTGAAGTTTAAAACCCATGTGAGCGACATATCCTAAAAGGATTCTAATTGACTCTAACCTAGCAACTGGAGCATAAGTTTCATCATAATCATGTCCTTCAACTTGATTGAACCCCCTTGCAACCAACCTAGCTTTGTTTCTAGTTATGTTTCCTTGATCATCCAACTTATTCCTAAAGACCCATCTTGTGGTAACTATGGTGCTATCATTGGGTCTAGGGACTAGCTCTCATACTTGACTTCTCTCAAATTAAGCTAATTTTTCTTGCATTTCTAAAATCCAATCCGGATCAAGTAATGCATCATTGATTGATTTGGGCTCAATTTGTGAGATGAGAGCTACTTCACTAGTAGGTGCTCTATGGAAAGACCTAGTTCTAACTCCTTGGGATAGTTCTCCCACTACTTGATCAAGTGGGTGATTTTGATGAATCCTTAGGGTTCTAGGAGGTGTATCAAATTGATTTAGATCATTATTATCCTCCTTTCTCCTCTCATCATCGGAGTCTCCTCTTCATTCCCCTTGATCTAATCCTCCCCCTTGATTATTATCCCCTAAGGTTAAGTTTTGAAGCTTTTGGGTAATATCTTGATTATTGTCATTGATATCCTTATCAATGGAGGATTTTCTAGGATAAATACTAGAGGTTTCATCAAATTTAACATTAGAGGATTCCTCAACCTTTTGGGTCCTCTTGTTGTAAACTCTATATCCTCTACTAGTGGATAAGTATCCAACTAGGATTTCCTCATTCGCTTTGGACTCAAATTTTCCTAAGTTGTCTTTGGTGTTTAAAATGTAGACTTTGCATCAAAAGACTTTAAAATAATAAATTGTTGGAATTGTGCCATTCCATAATTCAAATGGTATTTTGCCTAAAAACCTATGGATTAGGACTCAATTTTGGATATAACAAGCGGTATTAACCGCTTCCGCCCACAAGTAGCTAGGTAGAGAATATGCATTAAGCATAGTCCTAGCCACCTCTTGTAGGGCACGATTTCTCCTTTCCACCACCCCATTTTGTTGGGGTATTCTAGGACAAGAGAACTCATGCTTGTACCCTTGTTCTAAGCAAAATTTTGAGAAATTAGAATTCTCAATTCTCCACCATGATCACTACGGATCTGGTTGATTTTGAGATTTCTTTCATTCTCAACTCTTTTGCTAGAACCTATGATTATTTCTAAGGTATCATCCTTATGTTTCATAAAGTAAATCCATGTATACCTAGAAAAATCATCAACTATGACTAAACAATATTTACTACCATTTAAAGAGGGAATACTATGGCAATCAAATAAATCCAAATATAAAAGCTCTAAAGGTAATGAAGTACTAGTTAGGGGTTTACCTTTGTGTGATGATTTTGATTACTTTCCTTCTTAGCAAGCATCACACAACTTGTCTTTAATGTACTTGATCTTTGGTAACCCCTTCACTAACTCCAATTTAGTTACCTTGGCTATGTTCTTCATATTGATGTGTCATAACCTTCTATGCTATAGCCACCCATCCTCTTTTTTTGCCATAAGACACTTAGTGGAAATATTAGAAATATAGGATAAATCAACATAATAAATATTGGATTTCCTATATCTGACTAACATGCAATCATTGAAATTCTTGTGTCTAATAAAATATTTTGTGGAATTGAATTCAACATTAAAGTCAGCATCACAAAGTTGGCTAACACTAAGTAAATTGAATTTCATGTTTTTAACTAGAAATACTTTATGGATAATAAGTTTTGGGGATACCTCAATTGTGCCTTTACCTCAAAGGACACGGTTCCCTTGCTAAGGTAGTTGATTGTTGATGTGAGCAAAATATATAGGATTTTAGGAGTAGTTTTCGTTCACATCCCATTGCATTTTATATTTGATTCTTGCATATTTCACTTTATTTTGCATACATTTCCTATTTTCTAGTTCGGAGATCTGCTCTATGTACTCTTGTGTGCAGGACAACATTTTACGGGGAAAATGACATACTTTTGGAGCGAAAAGAAGGCATTTGGCAGCTAGAATAGAAGGACACATGCCCTGGCCCTGTGAATCCACACGACTCGCACCCCAGCGCCACACACGGCCTGGCCGTGTGAATCCACACGGCCTGGCCGTGTGAATTCACACGACCATGTGGCGTTGGGCGATTTTGATGCGATTATGTTATTTTCTAGGTTTCAAGGAGATCTGGCCTGTTGTCTATATAAAGGAAGTTACGCCTAAACCCTAGGGGGGAGGCACAATGGTTGGGATAGCACTCCAAAGCCTTAAAAAGCTTCGAAAACTCGCAATGAGGAGGAAGGAAACCGCTCGAGGATCAAATTCTTTGCTCCAACGTCGGAGAGAAGAACAAAAGAGCACTGTAATTTATTTTCTATACATCTTCTGCATTGTAATGATGAATTCAATCATGCCTGGTGCTTCTTCTCTTTTGTTTATGGAGTAGATACTTCGATTCTAGGATTAGGGAGTAGTTTGTGTGCATAGAACATGCTATTTCAAATATACTTCTGTTCATGATTTCATATTTGCAATTGGTGATTGTTTAGATCGATAACTGTTAGTTTTGGTCTTCTATTTACTGTACGTAGCCGCTACGAGGGGTGTCAACCCTCGTATCAAAGATTTAGGAGAATTAAGGAGGAACCTAGGGGTTGGCCTCATCTCCAGTAACCATGGATAGAAGGGTGTGATAGAGTCGGAAACATGACATGTTCCGACTTGTCACAGGGATTGATTCAGCATCCTCGTACCACCTATCCCATTCTAAAGCCAGGGGTTGACCTGGTATGGCAGAGGTAGTTCCCAATAGATGCGAAGGCTCATCGGGGAAGTATATGATGTCCCTTCCACAAGACCATAGTTAGACGTCTAGATAATACCCAATTTATAGTGTGTTCTGTGACATACAAGCGAAATCGAAATCCTAGAATTCCCTAAAAAGACTCGTAGCTACCCTTCTCTTCTTCCGTGTGACACCATACTAGAGTTAGGACTGCCGACAAACCTCATAAGCATAACCCTTAATGTTAAACTCCGAACAATAATGCCCACTGAACAATCGGTACTCGAATCTCAATCCCTGTGGGATCGATAATATTTTTATTACTTAACGACATAAGTCCACTAGCGGGTGTTGAGTGCGAGTGTGCGCTTCGAGTTCTCGACGGTTCTCCTCGCGAGATTTGAGGTCGCGTTCGTGTGCATCATGTTTTTGGCGTCGTTGCTGGGGACTGTTGATTAGATATCGAATCGAAGGTGGACAGTTGGATCGAACCTAGTTTAGGTATATTTCCCTAGTTTTTATTGCTTTCCAGTTTAATTTGGTTCTAATTTAGATTTTAGTTTTCTTCTAGCTGTGGTTATTTTCTAGCAATTTTTTTCTTTTAGTTTAATCATAGTTCTAGCAGCTTTAGTCTCCTACTGTGGCACTGCTGTTCCTTTCCTTATTCATATTTTCTCGTAGATAAACATGCATGCTTTTTCTCATGATTATGGTCAAGTTAATTCTATGAGTTTTGGTAACATTTATTGTGAGCATTGTGGTGAAACATGACATGTCATTAATGATTGTCCAAATATATTTGAGCCTTCACAATTTGAACAAGAAGATGTCACCTGTGATTACAACTAGTGGCCACGAGATGAATCCTATTTATATAGTTATGACCCTAACTACTTGAACCCTCAATATTATTTCCCAAGTGAGCATGAGAGCTATGAATCACCAAGTGAATTTTATCCAGAACCAAGTCCCCGCTTAGAAGCCTTGGTACCTGATTTCACTAGGGAATGCGAGGAGTATAGCCGACAATTTGTGGAGATTATGCAACGGGATCTAGCAAGAGAAGAAAACAAACGACGAGAAGGTGGCTTTGATGACTAGATTGCACCTAATATAGTGGAGACTCACTTTGAACGAATGGATGAGGAAGATGTAGATGGCATGGGAAGTGAAGAAGGACAATCCATACGATCACCACTTGAAGGAGAACTTGAGGATTATATAATTGATACTTTAATTGAGGAGTGCATTGCTTCAATCAAAACACCTCCTTGTTGGATCGATTAGAGTTGCTAGAGGGGGAGGGGTGAATAGTGCAAGACAATTCTTTTTGTTCATTCGATAATATAAAGAGTTAAAGCAGCGGAAATATAAAGGAAACAAGTTGTTTTACTTGGTTCATAGCCTACCGGCTGCTAATCCAAGGCCCTAGTGGTCCGAGACCACGTACGGAGGGCAATTCACTAAAACACTCCTCCTCGTTGGAGGTAGGAGTTGATGGTTACAAAAGCTCGAGAAAACTCGAGGTAGAGAGACACACCTCTCTCTCCTCGTTATGATAAAAAGCTCGATACAAGTAATCAAATACAATGTAAAAGAAGATGACAACTTAAAGTAATACCGACAACTAAGTGATTGAAGGATGGGCTCGTGTCGTTGGAATTTCGGTAGCGCTTCGTCGTGGTAGAGTCATCAGAAAGTTGCGGCATTGTGGAAGCACTTTGGAAGCTTTTGAATGATGGAAATGGGGTGGAAAACACCTTCTTTTATAGCCTAGTGAAACCCTAATCATTGAGATGAGGTTTCATGAGGTGATGTCACCTAGCCCTTGAGAAATGAAGTTGACTCTCTTCGAGGCTGATCCTTGACTAGTAGTCGACTGATCAACCTTATCAGTCAACTGCTGGAGGTATCAGTTGACTAATACAAGACATCAGTTGACTGATGGCAGGGTTTCCAGCCGCAATGAAGAGTTAGCTCGAAAATACAGTTAATATAAGTAAGTTCGATGGTCGTTTACCATCCGATCTCGACTTAGACCTTCCATGGGAAGTCTTGGTCGGATCGACGCCTAAGGATGTCCCCGTATGAAGGACACAACCTTACTTACACTCACTCATATGAGCTTATTGAAGGTCAAAGCTTCGCTTCCCGCTTCAACTTGGTCGCTTGTGCATGGCGATCCTATCTAAGTCCCCGTATTAAAAAAAATTAATCCTTGACGAAGACGGATTACCCAAGCAACCAATCCATCATCGTGCTGTTCGATTCGAGTGGTCTCTTGAATAAACTTGTTATTCAAGCAACCTAACTCTTTTCCTCTATTAGCCGCGGAATAGATGATGTACGGATCGCCAGTTTTTGTGTTTATCTTCGGGGTCCAAGTAAATTAGCCACATACAATTACATACAAATTGCATAGAACAAGAAAGAAACTTAAACAAGAATTATACCTCTTGTTTACCTCTTGGTCTTCTATTGTATGACCTACCCTCCTCTTGGACGTTGTGTGGGCAACAATCCACCAAGATTTGAAGCCTCCTAGATATAGTTCTTCCCTTCCTTGCACGCTCCGAACAAAGGGAAGAAAACCAACACACTTATTCTCCTATCTAGTGCCGACCACCAAGCTACCTAGCTTAGATGTTGTCACCGGCCAAGGAGAGGAAGATGAAGTATGGGCGCCGGCCAAGAGCTCCAAGGGAAGAAACCCTAACTCTTGCCGCCGACCATAATATCCGAGGTCCAATTCAATTATGTAGTCGACAATAAATTGAATCACCTTTAAGTCGGTCCTGCTCAATACACACAAAGTATACTAGTGTAATTCTATGGTCAAGACAAACCAATACCAAATTACACTACAACTATACCAATGGTTTGTCCAAAACTATCTCGATTGTGAGCCTCTACTTATACTCTACAAGGAACTGATAACATGATCTTCCGTGTGACACCACACACTATGTTATCTACAATGAAATGTATCAGACAATATACATAACCATAAATATGCAAATAATGATCATGTGATTTTTATTTCAAAAAATAAAGATGTTCATACAAAGAATAGACTTTTCAGTATACATCCCAACAATCTCCCACTTATACTAAAAGACTATGCTATCCTCATACTGCCATACATTTGATTCTCATTCCCTCCACATGCCTATCAAAAGCTCTCGATGGAAGGGCCTTAGTGAAAGGATCTGCCAAGTTATCCTCTGATACAATCTTGGCTACAACAACTTCTCCTCGCTTTACGATCTCTCGTATCAGGTGGTACTTGCGCTCTATGTGGTTACTTGCCTTATGGGCTCGTGGTTCCTTCGATTTTGCAACTGCACCACTGTTATCACAATAAATTGTGATAGTTCTGGGCAAACCAGGAATCACATCCAAGTCCATCAAGAAGTTCCTGAGCCATATAGCTTCTTTGGCTGCCTCAAAGGTTGCCACATACTAAGCTTCCATGGTGGAGTCCGCCACGTATTTCTGCTTGACACTCCTCCATACAATGCCTCCACTTCCCAAAGTAAACATAAAAACCGAGGTAGACTTACTGTTATCTTTATATGATTGAAAGTCAAAATCTGTGTAACCCACAGGGAGTAATTGATCTGCCTGGTATACCAGCATATAATCCCTATTCCTTCTCAGGTACTTCAATATATGCTTTATTGCAGTCCAATGTCCCTGTCCTAGATTACTCTGATATCTGTTAATCATGCCCACGACAAAGCAGATATCCAGCCTCATACATAGCATAACATGTTAGTAATATATGAGAGATGTCCTAAGGCAATCGCCTTATGTTTGAACCATTTATATGATAAATGAAGATTCACTATTTGAGTATACATGTTTTCATGTATTTGATTATATCTTAAACTCATTTACTGAATGTCCACGATACGATTCACAGCATGAGAGAATTTGTTATTGGATCACAACTAGTGAGTATCTCTATATGTGTAATTGTGATGTATCGGAATTATCCCTAGTCGATGAATTGATGGATTTGGACACCATTGATTCTGTCGAGACTAGCATGAGGTATACTCCTTGGTGTATCCAAGCAGCTGATTCTCACTGGCTGGAGATATTGTGATGTCCGGAGTTAATCGTGGATGCGAGTTATGGTAACTAGTTCATTGGAGTGACCAGCCGTAAGACTTCATATGGTTTTTTGCATATATAGATATGTTAATGAAGTTCTTACTGTAGCTTAAGTGCGATGTTCCTTTGACTTGTGGTATTCAAGTCATCTTGATCATAAAGACTTATGCTTTGACATCTTAAGCAAGCATCTCTAAGGAGATGTGGACCCGGGATGATTGGGTATAAGTCGAAGTGATCGAAGGTGTTTGAATAGCCTATAAAGGATTCACCACTCCTTGCGAGGAGATGTATACCCATGGCCTCTCATTGGATTGTTACTAAAGTCTTTGGCCAAAGCATTACATGTTTAGAGTAAGGTACTCTTCGATACATGTGCAGTAACTATAATCCGTAGGACGAGGAAATGATACTTGGGCTAGGTGTGACGTAGTCAGCCTAGTGGGGACTGACACTATAGACCATGTCCTGAACCAAGTGGGTATAAGATGTGTGAAGGGAATGAGGCATGATTCATTCGAGCTGCTGAAGGGTTTCAGAAATAGTTCTGGATCAACCGTTGATCTTTTCGGTTAATTGGGGATCATGATGTACTACTAGGTGCCACTCATGATCGTTCTATAATTAATGGTTAATTATAGACGTTTAACATAAACCGAGAAACTATTTGGTCACACGCACAATGAACGTAATCCGAAGGATTTAAAACGATCTTGAGAATGAGATTCTCAGACTACTTGTTAAACAGAATGCCAACCAAGGTAGTCTCTGTAGGGAATTCTTTATGCCAAATGGCATATGCGCAACGGAAAAATTAGGATCCCTTCCATGTGATCCATGCGAAAGCAAACTCGTATAAAATAAATTTCTCTAAACCAAGCCTATCTTATAGGAGAGGATTACCTTTGTTGCGTGCCCTTGTTAATCCCGCTTCTTCCTTTTGTTTGTTGGATCTTTAGCACGTTCAAGTGTCCGTGCCTCTATATGTATCCACACGAGCAAGCTCTTGTCTCACAAAAGAAAACTAGAGGAGCTCTCCTTTACTTCTTGCTAGAGAAGTCCCTAAAGGAGAGGAAGCTAGGGAAAAAGAGAAGGGAAGAAGAAGACTACTCTTCTTGCTACACTCACAAAAGCCACACAACAATAAGCTCTAAAGCTCTCTCCAAGCCTCAAGCTCCCAACAACCACACCACCAATTCTCCTTTGGCCGGCCACTCCATGGAGCCTTTTATAGGGTTTGGAAAAACCCTTCCACCTCCTTCACATTCAATGCAATCCATTGCATTGAGACACACTCAAAAAGGATTTGGCTTCCTTGTTTGGCCGGCCACTTAAGGAGACAAAACCATTTTGTTTCCTTCCACCTTATCTAGCTTAGGTGGATGCTTAGGTGGCATGCTTATGTGGCATGCTTATGTGGCATTCTTATGTGGCATTCATGCATGTTGAATTAATCTTATTAATTCAATTAAGCTTATGTTATCATATTGAATTAATCTTATTAATTCAATTAAGCTTATGTTATCATATTGAATTAATCTTATTAAATCAATGAGGTAACATATTGAATTAATCTCATTAAATCAATTAGCTAAAATTCTCATTAAGCTTAAAGTCCAAAAACCATTTTGTACTTAAGCTTATTCCCAAATTATTCTAGTCAAACTAGAATACTCTAATTCCTCTAATCATCATGCTCTTTGTGTGTGACCCTATAGGCTCTCATAACGTTGGCAGTGGACCTAAACTCTTTTAGATACACAAGCAATGAGCGGCATCTAGCAATACATCATTGCTACCCAAGTTATGAGATAAGTCAAGATCCGACTAACCTTTCCGTGACTACTATAATATGACCGTGTCCTTCTATCCTTGATATCAGTTGATCAATGAGGCATAGACCGTGTCATCCTCGATCAATCTATGTGTTTCTTGATCCTGAGTAAACTAACTCAAACAAATGAGCTCAATATCTCATATTGACTCATTCGAGCATGGCCATGCATTTTAGTAGTTCTACTCAATCAAGGGGCCCACCGATATCACTCTCGTCATATGAGAGGGATAGATCCCATCTACATCACTCACATCCCTCCGCATAATTTGTTACATACCCGATGTCGCTTTATGGTCCACCTGTTACGGGTGACGCGTTTGTGATACCAAAGTACATAACTCCTTATGTAGAGGAAGTAGTGACTTGGTCGAGGACTATTCATACCTATAGTCACATGAGAAAGTTTATGACACTCATATAACGATCCATGAAACTTTCTCATGGTGGGTCAGTTCAGTATATATTCTCTAATATATACCCATGTGTCAACTTGATATCATATATCCATGACTTGTGAGATCAAGTCATCAATTGACCTACATGCTAGTCTTTATGTATTAATACTGCCCTTGCATATTAATATTTGACTAGGAACATTTAGAAAGTGTTTCTCTCTGGCCTCTCATAATCAATTCGCCAATTGATGTCGTAGATAAGAACCTACTTTTCTAGGGCATTACTATATTTAATTTAGTAGCCGCACAAGCAAAACTTAAATATAATAACCATTCCTTTGCCTTTATAGAATATGATACAAAATGTTCCCTATTCAACCATCACATGATTGGTTCTTAGGGCTATAACTAACAATCTCCCACTAGCACTAGTACCAATCACTATGATATCTAATACCTAGTGACCTAGTGTGACCATCATGCTTCCTCTCTGCCAAAGCCTTGGTCAATGGATCTGCGATGTTAGCTTCTGTCGGTACTCTGCATATCCTCACATCTCCTCTATCGATGATCTCTCGAATGAGATGGAAGCGCCCGCAAAGATGTGTTTGGTCCGCGATGTGATCGAGGTTCCTTAGCACATGCAATAGCCCCATTGTTGTCACAATAGAGGTCTATTGGATCTGCGCAATGCTAGGTACTACCCCAAGTTCAGCCGATGAACTTACGGGCCAAATACCTCCTTTGCCGTGCATCGCGATGCAATATACTCGGCCTGTTGTAGAATCAAGAATCGTGTCTGCTTTGAACTCTTCCACCACTCCACCATTCGTGCAAAACACGTACCTCGATTGTGATCTATAGTCATCCTTGTCTGCTTGGAAGCTTGCATCCGTAACCCTTCTGATAGCTCCTCATTGCCTCGAATATCGGAAATATTCTTTCGTTCTTCGTAAGTATTTAAGAATATTTTTGATCGCTATCCGATGACTTTCACTGGATCCGATCGTATCTACTCGTCATGCTCAAAGCATACGAGGCGTCGAGACGAGTACAAAGCATGGCGTACATGATAGACCCTATGGCGAGCGCATAAGGGATCTTATCCATGCGATCTCTCTCCTCCTTAGAAGAGGGACATTGAGTCTTGAAAGACTCACACCATGTGATAAAGGCGAAATCCTTTCTTGGAATTTTGCATAGCAAAAGCGATCTAGCACTTTATCAATGTATGTACTCGACTTAGGCCAAGTAATCTTTTAGATCTATCTCTATAGATCTTGATGCCTAGAATATAGGCGGCTTCACCTAAGTCTTTCATCGAGAAACAATTCCCTAACCACATCTTCACGGGGTGAGGGAATATCATTTCGATGAAGTATGTCATCTACATACAAGACAAGAAATACAATCTGTGCTCCCACTATTTCTCTTGTAGACACAAGGTTCATCTTCATTCTTGATGAAACCAAACTCTTTGATTGCATCATCGAATCGAAGATTCCCGACCGAGAGGCTTGCTTTAGTCCATAAATGGACCTTTGCGGTTTGCATACCTTTCGGGATGCTTTGGATCTTCAAAACCCTCGGTGTGTCATGTACACATCCTCGAGTAGCTTTCCATTGAAAAGCGGTTTTGACATCCATCTGCGGATCTCATAATCGTGGTAGGTGCAATAGCAAGTATGATCCGAATGGATTTAAGCATCATGGCAATCGTGAAAAGGTTTCATCATAGTCAATACCATGAATTTGTTTGAATCCTTTAGCCACCAATCTACCTTTATAGGTATGCTTATTACCATCCATGTCGGTCTTTACTTTAAAGACCCACTTACACCCAATGGGTTTTACCTTCTGTGGATCAACCAAGGTCCATACTTGGTTAGTGTACATGGATTCCATTTGGATCTCATGGCCTCTAGCCATTTCTCGGAATCTGGGCTCATCATAGCTTCTTGATAGGATGTAGGCTCGTCCAAGATCGACAAGCAATACATCACCATTGTCACCAAGAGAAAAGAATATCTCTCGGGTTGGCGACGGATCTGTCGGATCTACTGAAGAGGTTGGTCTACTTGAGCAGTGTTTGTTCCACAACTCTTTGGGCAACAATTTCCTCATCCACAACACTTTGTGGTTCCTGTTCATTTTCCATTGAAGCCTTAGTGTTATCGTCATCTTGAACTTCTTCAAGATGAATTTTACTCCCACTAGTTTTTCTAGAAATAAATTCTCTTTCTAGAAAGACAGCATTTCTGGCAACAAACACCTTGCCAAGTGTGGGATTGTAAAAGTAATATCCCTTAGTTTCCTTGGGATATCCGATAAAATAACACTTATCTGATTTGGGTCCTAGTTTATCTGAGACTTGACGTCTTACATAAGCTTCACAACCCCAAATCTTTATAAAAGACATTTTGGGACTCTTCCCGATCCATATCGTATATGGTGTCTTTTCTACTGACTTTTGATGGGACGCGATTAAGTGTGAAAGCGGTACTGTCTCTAGAGCTAGTCCCCAAAAGGAAGTAGGTAGATCGATCTGCTCATCATTGATCGTACCATATCTAATAAAGTACGATTTCTCCTCTCGGATACACCATTCCATTGTGGTGTTCCAGGGGGAGTGAGTTGAGATATTATCCCACACTCAGCCAGGTGATCACGAAACTCTTGACTAAGGTATTCACCACCTCGATCTGATCGAAGTAGCTTGATACGCTTACCAAGTTGGTTTTGTACTTCATTCTTGAATGCTTTGAACTTTTCAAAGGATTCTGACTTATGTCTCATCAAATATAAGTAGCCAAATCTACTCATATCATCAGTGAAAGTAATAAAGTACTTATAGCCTCCTCGCCCGACATTGAAAGGCCCACATACATCGGATGTATGAGTCCTAACAAGTCCGTCGCTCTCTCCATGTCCACTAAATGGAGTTTTAGTCATCTTTCCTAAAGGCAAGATTCGCATACCTCATATGATTCAAAATCAAATGAGTCCAATAATCCATCTTTATGGAGTTGGGATATGCGTTTTCATTTATGTGGCCTAATCGACAATGCCAGAGATATGTTTGGTTCGAATCATTCGATTTGAACCGCTTGGTATTTACGTTATAAATTGGGTTTTCTAAATCTAGAACATAGAGACCATTCATAAGTGGTGCATCACAATAGAACATTTCATTCAAATAAATGGAACAACATTTGTCCTTTATTATAAAAGAAAAGTTTTTCTTGTCTAAACAAGATACAGAAATTATGTTCTTTGTCAATGCAGTACATATAAGCACTCCTCTAGTTCTAAGATAAGCCCGATTGGGCAAAGACAAAGAATATGTTCCTACTGACTCTGGACAACTTTTGCGCCATTGCCTACTCGTAGGTCTACTTCGGCTTTTGCCATTTGTCTACTATTTCTCAGTCCCTGCACATTATTACAAATGTGAGATGCACATCCGGTATCTAATACCCATGTAGAAGAAATAGATAGATTAACTTCTATAACGTGTATACCTGAGGCAGAAGTCCCACTTCTTTTATTCTTTACTTCCTCAAGGTAGACTTTGCGGTTTCTTCCGATGTCGATCTCACGCAATGGAAGCAGTCCCCTTCCTTAGGTACTTTACCTTTACCCTTTGAAGTGGATGAATTGGCCTTGCCTTTGGCTTGGGTCTTACCCTTGCCTTTGCGCTTACCTTTGCCCTTCTTGACCATTAGTACGTTGCTAACTTTCTTTTTGAGATTCGGTTTGATTCTTAACATCTTTGAGAATCTCGTGCAAAGGTTTATCAATTTCATTCATGTTATAATTCATGAATTGATTATATGCTTCCACAGCGATTGCGAGGATAACATCGGTTGCCAATTCTTGGCTCGATGGAAAACCTAGTCTTTCAAGGTTCTCAGCGTACCCAATCATTTTGAGTGCGTGAGTTCCTACAGTGTTCCTTCTTGCATCTTGCATGCAAAAAGAGCCTTAGACACTTCAAAACGCTCGTGCCTAGCTTGTCCTTGATATAGTTGTTTCAAATGCTCAACCATATCATAGGCATCCATGTTCTCATGTTGCTTCTGAAGCTCAGAGTTCATGGTGGAAAGCATAAGACATGACACATCTAATGCGTCATCTTGATGCTTCTTATAAGCATCCTTTTGACGAGTGGCGCATGGCGGGTGTTTGAGGTAGGCTGCTCTAGGACATACGTGCGTTCTTGTTTGAGGATAATCCTCAAGTTCCTATACTATCAAGAAAGTTCGCTCCATTAAGCTTGTCCTTCTCAAGGACAGATCGTAAGTTGAGGGGGTGTGTCGTGTTAGATGTCATGGTGATCTACAACATTAAAATGCAAAGTTAAGTATCATACCTAAATCATTTAATTAGGCCTTTAATTAAATGAGGCTCCCACTAAATTCTCATAGCTACTATTTAGCTATAAATTTATATGGGATAAAGATCCACATTATAATTCGTCTTGAGTTAGCTTTGGCTAATCGCCCAAGACGTAGTATAATTAGGTAGGCAATCTTTTGCCAATTACATCTGATGTAACTCTTTAATAGCTTTGGTTAAGTTTTTAGATTAGTTTAGTGTTTATTCCTAAACCGGACTTCGGTTGGCGAGGCACGAGGGCCTTCTTGGATATCGACAGCGACCACTTCTAAGACAAAGCTGATGTTCGGAAATCACATAAAACTAATTTTAAAACTTATGTTCAAAGCTAATATATGCCTCTACTTTCTTAACTATTTAAGAAAACTTAATTAAGTCTTAACCAAGTTTGATAGCGGGACATCACGATTGTCCACTCGCACTCTTCCAAGATAAAATGCATTGCTTTGCTTTGGCAAACCCAATAACAAATGATCGAGGAAGTAGTGAGTACCAAGCTTTGGTAGGCATATCGTTTTTGACTTATTAAGAAATAAACATGTATCATATACATATTAGCATACATCACATATAAGCTAAACTAATCATGCATCACATACAAGCTAAACTAACATGCATCACATACATATTAAACTAAGCATGTCATGGTTATGGCCCTTATTCTACAATCTTCTCAAGCCAATGAAAAGATTGATTGGTCAACCTAGGGACAAGTGGCTCTGATACCACTGTAGGGAATTCTTTATGCCAAATGGCATATGCGCAACGGAAAAATTAGGATCCCTTCCATGTGATCCATGCGAAAGCAAACTCGTATAAAATAAATTTCTCTAAACCAAGCCTATCTTATAGGAGAGGATTACCTTTGTTGCGTGCCCTTGTTAATCCCGCTTCTTCCTTTTGTTTGTTGGATCTTTAGCACGTTCAAGTGTCCGTGCCTCTATATGTATCCACACGAGCAAGCTCTTGTCTCACAAAAGAAAACTAGAGGAGCTCTCCTTTACTTCTTGCTAGAGAAGTCCCTAAAGGAGAGGAAGCTAGGGAAAAAGAGAAGGGAAGAAGAAGACTACTCTTCTTGCTACACTCACAAAAGCCACATAACAATAAGCTCTAAAGCTCTCTCCAAGCCTCAAGCTCCCAACAACCACACCACCAATTCTCCTTTGGCCGGCCACTCCATGGAGCCTTTTATAGGGTTTGGAAAAACCCTTCCACCTCCTTCACATTCAATGCAATCCATTGCATTGAGACACACTCAAAAAGGATTTGGCTTCCTTGTTTGGCCGGCCACTTAAGGAGACAAAACCATTTTGTTTCCTTCCACCTTATCTAGCTTAGGTGGATGCTTAGGTGGCATGCTTATGTGGCATGCTTATGTGGCATTCTTATGTGGCATTCATGCATGTTGAATTAATCTTATTAATTCAATTAAGCTTATGTTATCATATTGAATTAATCTTATTAATTCAATTAAGCTTATGTTATCATATTGAATTAATCTTATTAAATCAATGAGGTAACATATTGAATTAATCTCATTAAATCAATTAGCTAAAATTCTCATTAAGCTTAAAGTCCAAAAACCATTTTGTACTTAAGCTTATTCCCAAATTATTCTAGTCAAACTAGAATACTCTAATTCCTCTAATCATCATGCTCTTTGTGTGTGACCCTATAGGCTCTCATAACGTTGGCAGTGGACCTAAACTCTTTTAGATACACAAGCAATGAGCGGCATCTAGCAATACATCATTGCTACCCAAGTTATGAGATAAGTCAAGATCCGACTAACCTTTCCGTGACTACTATAATATATGACCGTGTCCTTCTATCCTTGATATCAGATTGATCAATGAGGCATAGACCGTGTCATCCTCGATCAATCTATGTGTTTCTTGATCCCTGAGTAAACTAACTCAAACAAATGAGCTCAATATCTCATATTGACTCATTCGAGCATGACCATGCGTTTTAGTAGTTCTACTCAATCAAGGGGCCCACCGATATCACTCTCGTCATATGAGAGGGATAGATCCCATCTACATCACTCACATCACTCCGCATAATTTGTTATATACCCAGTAATCGCCTTTCTGGTCCACCCTGTTACGGGTGACGTTTGACGATACCAAAGTACATAACTCCTTATGTAGGGAACCGTAGTGACTTCAGGTCTGAGGACTATTCATACCAATAGTCACATGAGAAAGTTTATGATACTCATATAACGATCCATGAAACTTTCTCATGGCGGGTCAGTTCAGTATATATTCTCTAATATATACCCATGTGTCAACTTGATATCATATATCCATGACTTGTGAGATCAAGTCATCAATTGACCTACATGCTAGTCTTTATGTATTAATACTGCCCTTGCATATTAATATTTGACTAGGAACATTTAGAAAGTGTTCTCTACAGCCTCTCATAATCAATTCTGCCAATTGATGTGCTGTAGATAAGAACCTACTTTTCTAGGGCATTACTATATTTAATTTAGCTGGCACAAGCAAAACTTAAATATAATAACCATTCCTTTGCCTTTATAGAATATGATACAAAATGTTCCCTATTCAACCATCACATGATTGGTTCTTAGGGCTATAACTAACAGTCTCCACTACTCCATATGAGATATGGAATAGTAAAAAACCTCATGTATCTTACTTGAAGATATGGGGTTGTCCTGCTTATGTGAAGCGGACTGTATCAGACAAATTGGATGCTAAGTCTAATAAATGTCTATTTATTAGATACCCTAAGGAAACAAGGGGTTACCAATTCTATCATCCTTTGGAATAAAAGGTGTTTGTTTCAAGGCATGCTGTGTTTCTAGAGAAAGAGTTTCTCTTGCAAGAAAATAGTGGGAGTGTCGTCGAGCTTGAGGAGGCTCGAGAGACTCAAATAGACATTGATGAGATACCTGGTGAAGCACAACAGCCGATAACTCATAGTGATGAGCAATCGGCTGGACCTATTGAAACACCACATCTTCGTAGATCTAGTAGAACACGCAACATTCCTGAGAGATATGGATTTCTTGTAAGTGAATCGAACGACGTGTTACTCATTGATGATGAGGAGCCTACCAGTTATGAAGAAGTGCTGACAAGTTCAGAAAGGGATAAGTGCCTTGATGTGATGAAGTCAGAAATGGATTCCATGTATGAAAACCAAGTTTGGAACTTGGTTGACCCACCTGAAGGCATCAAGCCTATAGGGTGCAAGTGGGTTTTCAAGAAGAAAACCGACATGGATGGTAATGTGATTACATATAAGGCTAGATTAGTGGCGAAAGGATATCGTCAAAAAAATAAGGTGTTGATTATGACGAAACCTATTCGCCTGTAGCTATGCTTAAATCCATTCGGATGCTCCTGGCCATAGCGGCTCATTATGATTATAAGATATGGCAGATGGATGTGAAAACAGCTTTCCTTAATGGAAACATGCTCGAGGACGTGTATATGATACAGCCTGAGGGTTTCACATCGGTTGATAAAACCAAGGTATGTAAATTGCGACGGTCCATATATGGATTGAAGCAAGCATCCAGGAGCTGGAATATCTGTTTTGATGAGACAATCAAAAAGTTTGATTTCTCACAAAATCCAGACGAACCTTGTGTGTACAAGAAGGTTAGTGGGAGTGCAGTCGTGTTCCTAGTATTGTATGTCGATGACATATTACTTATAGGAGACGATGTTTCAGTCTTACAGTCAGTTAAGATTTGGTTATCCAAGACATTCTCCATGAAAGACCTGGGAGAAGCAACCTACATCCTCGGGATTAAGATCTATAGAGATAGATCGAAATGGTTGCTTGGTCTTTCGCAGTCTACATATATAGACCGAGTGCTAAAGAGGTTTAGCATGTCAGAATCCAAGAAAGGTTTCCTACCCATCAAGCATGGGGTACACCTTTCGAAGTCTATGTGTCCGCGTACAGAAGACGAGAGGATTTGCATGAGTAAGATTCCCTATGCATCCGCAATAGGATCTATCATGTATGCTATGTTATGTACGAGGCCCGATGTATCGTATGCTTTGAATGTCACGAGTAGATACTAGTCTGATCCAGGAATGGATCATTGGGTGACTGTTAAGACAATCCTTAAGTACTTAAGAAAAACTAAGGATGTGTTCCTAATATATGGAGAAGGGGACATGGTGATACGCGGGTATACGGATGCCAGCTTCCAGACAGACAAGGATGATTCTAGGTCTCAGTCTGAATACGTGTTCACCTTGAATGGGGGCGCAGTGAGTTGGAAAAGTTCCAAACAAGACACTGTAGCGGATTCTAACACTGAGGTAGAATACATTGCAGCTTCGGAAGCAGCAAAGGAAGCGGTTTGGATCAAGAAGTTCATTTATGAACTTGGTGTGATTCTAGCCATTGTTGAAGCAATACCGGTCTACTACGACAACAATGGAGCAATTGCACAGGCGAAAGAGCCAAGGTCTCATCAACGATCCAAACATGTGCTTTGCCGCTAACATCTGATCAGAGAGATCATCAGTAGAAAAGAAATACAAATCGAGAAAATCTCCACTGAAAGGAACTTAGCTGATCCTTTGACTAAGGCATTACCTCAAAGTAAGTTTGAGGGTCATGTTAGAGCTTATGGTATTGGATATCGTAGCGATTGACATTAGGCCAAGTGGGAGTTTGTTAGTAATATATGAGAGATGTCCTAAGGCAATCGCCTTATGTTTCAACCATTTATATGATAAATGAAGATTCACTATTTGAGTATACATGTTTTCATGTATTTGATTATATCTTAAAATCATTTACTGAATGTCCACGATACGATTCACAGCATGAGAGAATTTGTGATTGGATCACAACTAATGAGTATCTCTACATGTGTAATTGTGATATATCAGAATTATCCCTAGTCGATGAATTGATGGATTTGGACACCATTGATTCTGTCGAGACTAGCACGAGGTATACTCCTTGGTGTATCCAAGCAACTGATTCTCACTGGCTGGAGACATTGTGATGTCCGGAGTTAATCGTGGATGCTAGTTATGGTAACTAGTTCATTGGAGTGACCAGCCGTAAGACTTCATATGGTTCTCTGCATATATAGATATGTCAATGAAGTTCTTACTGTAGCTTAAGTGCGATGTTCCTTTGACTTGCGATATTCTAGTAATCTTGATCATAAAGACTTATGCTTTGACATCTTAAGCAAGCATCTCTAAGGAGATGTGGACCCGGGATGATTGGGTATAAGTCGAAGTGATCGAAGGTGTTTGAATAGCCTATAAAGGATTCATCACTCCTTGCGAGGAGATGTATACCCATGGCCTCTCGTCGGATTGTTACTAAAGTCTTTGGCCAAAGCATTACATGTTTAGAGTAAGGTACTCTTTGATACATGTGCAGTAACTAGAATCCGTAGGACGAGGAAATGATACTTGGGCTAGGTGTGACGTAGTCAGCCTAGTGGGGACTGACACTATAGACCATGTCCTGAACCAAGTGGGTATAAGATGAGTGAAGGGAATGGGGCACGATTCATTCGAGCTGCTGAAGGGTTTCAGAAATAGTTCTGGATCAACCGTTGATCTTTTCGATTAATTGGGGATCATGATGTACTACTAGGTGCCACTCATGATCGTTCTATAATTAATGGTTAATTATAGATAGCCAACATAAACCGAGAACCTATTTGGTCACACGCACAACGAGCGTAATCTGAAGGATTTAATATGAGCTTGAGAATGAGATTCTCAGACCGAGAGAAACTAGGTTTGATTGGACCAAACATGGAGCGAGCATGAAATCGTTTCAGTTGCAATGGAAGCATGGATGGGTCGTGTCTTATGAAGATATGATGGATGAACCAAATTGGTTTGGTTCTAATCCAATGGAGGAGAATAAACCAAAGTGGTTTGGTTTGTTTTAAACAAATGAACCAAAGTTGGTTCGATTTGTTTTAACTTAAAATAGACCAACATGGTTTGGTTTATTTTAACTTAAATTAATGGAATGGGTTAACGGGGTTTTGGTTATGATCCGATAACCATTAAGAGAATTTGTTCTCTATAAAATAGGGCTTAAGGGTTTTGTTAAGCCCTAATCCTTGCAACCCTAAAGTTGCCACCCACCCTCTCCCTCTTCTCCAAGTGGTCGGCGCCCAACTCCTTGCCGCCGCCCAAGCTCCTCCAACCGGCATCCAGCAGCTGCTGTCCTCCCCACTTGCCGGCGTCTAGCTGTTGCCGGAGGAGCTCTGGTGATCTTCCTTGGCTCCGGCGACAAGGTGAGCATATTGCTTTCCTTATTTGGCCGGCGCAAGGTCTCCACCAAAGCTGTCCAATTTTCTGGACAGCTTGTTTCCTTCTTGTCGGAGTGTCGTTTGGACGACGTTTGGAGCTCCGACAGCGCCTTCCTTACTGGGGATTCGATCTCCGGTAATCCTCATAGGTGGAGGATGAAGGATTCGTCAAACGGTTGACGAATACCTCTCCGGTGAAGCGAGTTTTTGAGGACTCATTTTAGATCCGATATTTTGATTCGGATCGTGATCTTCTCTCGATCACATCGTCTTCAACACGAGGCTAGTAACCCGTACGAAGACGAGGCTCGTGACTTTGTGAAGTCATCCCGAAGATACTCGGCGTGGATACGGATAGAGATGATTCTAGCGAGAATCGTTCAGGTTGATGTCTTTCCCGCTACACGTGATTCGTCAGGTATACGTAGTATAAATTTCCTATTATTGCAAAATTTGAATTTACGGTTATGTCTACACATGTTCTACTATGTATGCGTGTGATGTGTGTGTTGTAATAAATTAGATTTATTATTTTATTCCTTCCGCTGTGCACATGTTTACGAAACATGTTCGAACACACACTCGTCGCGGTGCCGGAAACCCAACAGTGGTATCAGAGCCCAGGTTGTGTTTCGACATAATCGTAAAATTGTTTTGCGATAGTCATAATGATATTTCTGGAAATTTTCTACTTTTGGAAAGTTAGAAGTATTTATGGAAATTTTTAATTTTGGAAAGTCTAGAAGTATTTATGAAAATCTTCTACTTTTGGAAAGTTGGAAGTATTTATGGAAATTGATATTTTTCATAAATAAAAATATTTGATTAGATTTTGGAAATTTGTTTCCTAATTTAATCATGATTTGATTTGAGAAATCAAATATTAAAATATTTTATTTCTATAAGTAGTTTTGATGATTTAGGAAATTGGTTTCCGAAATTGACTTTCCTTAATCAACTATTTCCACAAATAAAATATGTGATTAGATTTGGAAATTTGTTTCCTAATTTAATCATGATTTGATTTGAAGAATCAAATCTTAAACATATTTTATTTCCATAAATAGTTGTGACATATAAGGAAATTTTGTACATGACATAATTGTATGCCATGTAATTGCATTAGATGCATATCATTATGCCATGCGTGTCGTGACATGTAGATGTATGCCATGTATGACATGCCATGTAGGTAATAGTTATTTGCATGTAAAGAGGATGAGACATAAAAACCCTAACTCAATATTAAAGCCTACACCTTCCATTAATATGGTTAGAACCAGAGTTCCGTTTCTTGTTCGGGTTGTTGGACTTTCTCCAAGCCCGGCTCAAACCTGAACATGTTCAAACCATGGAATAGTTTAATACTAATATGGTAAGAGTCAAAGGTCAATCGTTAACTTTGGTTGTTGGACTCTCTCCAAGCCGGGCTAATTGGTTGAATGCGCTCTAACCATATTAAAACTATTTCTCGATTAATGGGTTGGCTTTAACCTTGAGCATCGGTTTGTTGGACTCTCTCCAAGGTCGATGTTAAGGGAGGTGAAGTTGGGTGCTATGCATATGATGCATACTTGTTAATGTGTTAACAACCCGATGTATGTGTGAACATTCAATTAGTTGATAGCACATTGTGATAGTTGCATATACGTGATATGCAATCGGTATATTTGATACCTACCATCGTAGTTATGAATGACTTGTTGGACTCTCTCCAAGGTTGTTCATATCTATGATGGATATCAGCCCATTCGGAGATGGACCTATGATCTCCCGAAGTGATTTTGGGGTTTTTGAAATTCTAAAAATGAATGGGATTTATAAATGTATGTTGATGCATTTTAAATCATCTTTCTCATATATGCTCGAGTTGTATTTCTAGGATAATTGATTGATCATGATGTCTTTGAATTTGCACTCTATCTTGGATTCAAATAAATTGACTGTGTCGAACTTCTTGGACTGGCTTAGAAACTTGAGAATTGTTCTCAAGGTGAAAAGCTTGCGTATGTCCTCGAAGCGCCTCTTCCCGCCCATCCTAGTGACGATGCAACTCCGGACCAATAGTTGGTCTATCAGAAACATGTGACTGATTTTGAACTGGCAAGTTGCATCATGCTAGCCGCGATGGTACCTGAGCTGTGGAAACAGCATGAGCATATGAATGCTCATACCTTAGTCTTTCATCTTTATGAGTTATTTGATGAGCAAGTGAGATTCAAAAGGTTCGAAGTCTCCAAGCTCCTCCTCACCTCTGAGATGCAAGAAGGTTCATCTGTGGTACTGCTCAACATGCTGAAGACTGTGGAGCCTTTTGAGAAGCATGAGCAGGGGACAGTGCTGTTTGTTGATTCCTCGAAGAAAGGTTCTAAGAGGAAGTCAAAGGAATAGCAGAAGGGGAAGAAAATGGCTAAAAAGGAAGAACCAACTCAAAAGGGTATTTGCCATCATTATGGCAAGGAGGGCCATTGGTGAAGAAATTGCAAGATTTATCTAGAGTCCGTGAAGAAGAATAAGGCATCGGATGCCCCATCTTCTTCAGATATCTTCGTTATTGATTGTCATTCTATTTCCTCAAACACTTGGGTATTGGATACTGGGTGTGGCTCACATATATGTAATGACATACATGGGCTAAGGAATAGAAGAAGATTCATCAAGGGAGAGTCAAATTTACGTGTTGGGAATGGAGCAAAGGTTGCTGCACTCGCCATCGAAACGTATTTGTTGAAACTCCCTATAGGACTTGTCTTAGAACTGGACAATTGCTTTTATGTTCCTTCATTGATAAAGAACATCATTTCTATTTCTTGTTTAAATAGAAATGGTTACCATTTGACGTTTAGTAACAAATTGTTGTTATATAACTTTGAATGACATAATTTATGGAACTGGAACTTTGAGCAATGGTATTTATACGTTGGACATATCAAGTGACATTTTCAATATCGAAGCGAGCAACAAGCGTGCTCAAAAGGATAATCAATTAGACTCCTACATGTGGCATTGTCTTCTTGGCCATGCAAGCAAGAAAAGCATGTCCGAATTACACCGATGTGGAATTCTGGAATCGTTTGAATTGGATTCATACGATACATGCGAATCATGCTTAAAAGGCAAGATGACTAAGTTACCTTTTATAGGAAAAGGTGAACGAGTGGGAGAGTTGCTAGGTCTAATACATACTGATGTATGTGGACCTATGTCAACTCAAGCTTTAGGAGGCTATAGCTACTTCATTACCTTCACCGATGATCACTCACGGTTTGGGTATGTGTTGTTGATGAAACACAAGTCTGAAGCCTTTGAAAGGTTCAAAGAATTCAGAAATGAAGTAGAGAAACAACATGACAAGAGTATTAAAATACTAGATCGGATGGAGGTGGTGAATACTTAAGTCAAGAGTTTCTTGATTATCTAAGAGACAATGGTATATTGTCTCAATGGACTCCGCCATATACACTACAGCATAATGGTGTATTTGAGAGGCGTAATCGGACCTTGTTGGACATGGTCAGGTCAATGATGAATCATGTAAATCTTCCCAAGTCCTTTTGGGGCTATGCACTTCAGACAGCTGTTTACTTGTTAAATAGAATGCCAACCAAGGTAGTCTCCACTACTCCATATGAGATATGGAATAGTAAGAAATCTCATGTATCTTACTTGAAGATATGGGGTTGTCCTGCTTATGTGAAGCGGACTGTATCAGACAAATTGGATGCTAAGTCTGATAAATGTCTATTTATTGGATACCCTAAGGAAACAAGGGGTTACCAATTCTATCATCTTGTGGAACAAAAGGTGTTTGTTTCAAGGCATACTGTGTTTCTAGAGAAAGAGTTTCTCTTGCAAGAAAACAGTGGGAGTGTCGTCGAACTTGAGGAGGCTCGAGAGACTCAAATAGACATTTATGAGATACCTGGTGAAGCACAATAGCCGATAACTCATAGTGATGAGCAATCGGCTGGACCTATTGAAACACCACATCTTCGTAGATCTGGTAGAACACGCAACATTCCTGAGAGATATGGATTTCTCTTAAGTGAATCGAATGACGTGTTACTCATTGATGATGAGGAGCCTACCAGTTATGAAGAAGTGCTGACAAGTTCAGAAAGGGATAAGTGGCTTGATGTCATGAAGTCGGAAATGGATTCCATGTATGAAAACCAAGTTTGGAACTTGGTTGACCCACCTAAAGGCATCAAGCCAATAGGGTGCAAGTGGGTTTTCAAGAAGAAAACCGACATGGATGGTAATGTGATTACCTATAAGGCTAGATTAGTGGCGAAAGGATATCGTCAAAAAAAAACAAGGTGTTGATTATGACGAAACCTATTCGCCTGTAGCTATGCTTAAATCCATTCGGAAGCTCCTGGCCATAGCCGCTCATTATGATTATAAGATATGGAAGATGGATGTGAAAACAGCTTTCCTTAATGGAAACCTGCTCGAGGACGTGTATATGATACAACATGAGGGTTTCACATCGGTTGATAAAACTAAGGTATGCAAATTGCGACGGTCCATATATGGATTGAAGCAAGCATCCAGAAGATGGAATATCTGTTTTGATGAGACAATCAAAAAGTTTGATTTCTCACAAAAGGTTAGTGGGAGTGCAGTCGTGTTCCTAGTATTGTATGTCGATGACATATTACTTATAGGAGACGATGTTTCAGTCTTACAGTTGGTTAAGATTTGGTTATCCAAGACATTTTCCATGAAAGACCTGGGAGAAGCAACCTACATCCTCGGGATTAAGATCTATAGAGATAGATCGAAACGGTTGCTTGGTCTTTCGCAGTCTACATATATAGACTGAGTGCTAAAGAGGTTTAGCATGTCAGAATCCAAGAAAGGTTTCCTACCCATCAGACATAGAGTACACCTTTCGAAGTCTATGTGTCCGCGCACAGAAGACGAGAGGATTTGAATGAGTAAGATTCCCTATGCATTCGCAATAGGATCTATCATGTATGTTATGTTATGTACGAGGCCCGATGTATCGTATGCTCTGAATGTCACGAGTAGATACCAGTCTGATCCAGGAATGGATCATTGGGTGGATGTTAAGACAATCCTTAAGTACTTAAGAAGAACTAAGGATGTGTTCCTAATATATGGAGAAGGGGACATGGTGATACGTGGGTATACGGATGCCAGCTTCCAGACAGACAAGGATGATTCCAGGTCTCAGTCTGGATACATGTTCACCTTGAATGGGGGCGCAGTGAGTTCGAAAAGTTCCAAACAAGACACTGTAGTGGATTCTAACACTGAGGTAGAATACATTGTAGCTTCGGAAGCAGCAAAGGAAGCGGTTTGGATCAAGAAGTTCATTTATGAACTTGGTGTGATTCTAGCCATTGTTGAAGCAATACCGGTCTACTACGACAACAATGGAGCAATTGCACAGGCGAAAGAGCCAAGGTCTCATCAACGATCCAAACATGTGCTTCGCCGCTATCATCTGATCAGAGAGATCATCAGTAGGAAGGAAATACAAATCGAGAAAATCCCCATTGAAAGGAACTTAGCGGATCCTTTGACTAAGGCATTACCTCAAAGTAAGTTTGAGGGTCATGTTAGAGCTTATGATATTGGATACCGTAGAGATTGACATTAAGCCAAGTGGGAGTTTGTTAGTAATATATGAGAGATGTCCTAAGGCAATCGCCTTATGTTTGAACCATTTATATGATAAATGAAGATTCACTATTTGAGTATACATGTTTTCATGTATTTGATTAGATCTTAAACTCATTTACTGAATGTCCACGATACGATTCACAGCATGAGAGAATTTGTGATTGGATCACAACTAGTGAGTATCTCTACATGTGTAATTGTGATGTATCAGAATTATCCGTAGTCGATGAATTGATGGATTTGGACACCATTGATTCTGTCGAGACTAGCACGAGGTATACTCCTTGGTGTATCTAAGCAACTGATTCTCATTGGCTGGAGACATTGTGATGTCCGGAGTTAATCATGGATGCTAGTTATGGTAACTAGTTCATTGGAGTGACCAGCCATAAGACTTCATATGGTTCTCTGCATATATAGATATGTCAATGAAGTTCTTACTGCAACTTAAGTGCGATGTTCCTTTGACTTGCGATATTCAAGTCATCTTGATCATAAAGACTTATGCTTTGACATCTTAAGCAAGCATCTCTAAGGAGATGTGGACCCGGGATGATTGGGTATAAGTCGAAGTGATTGAAGGTGTTTGAATAGCCTATAAAGGATTCACCACTTCTTGTGAGGAGATGTATACCCATGGCCTCTCATCGGATTGTTACTAAAGTTTTTGGCCAAAGCATTACATGTTTAGAGTAAGGTACTCTTCGATACATGTGCTGTAACTAGAATTCGTAGGACGAGGAAATGATACTTGGGATAGGTGTGACGTAGTCATCCTAGTGGGGACTGACACTATAAACCATGTCCTGAACCAAGTGTGTATAAGATGAGTGAAGGGAATGAGGCACGATTCATTCGAGTTGCTGAAGGGTTTCAGAAATAGTTCTGGATCAACCGTTGATCTTTTCGGTTAATTGGGGATCATGATGTACTACTAGGTGCCACTCATGATCGTTCTATAATTAATGGTTAATTATAGACGGCCAACATAAACCGAGAACCTATTTGGTCACACGCACAATGAGCGTAATCCGAAGGATTTAAAACGAGCTTGAGAATGAGATTCTCAGACCGAGAGAAACTAGGTTTGGTTGGAACAAACATGGAGCGAGCATGAAATTGTTTCAGTCTCAATGGAAGCGTGGATGGGTCATGTCTTATGAAGACATGATGAATGAACCAAATTGGTTTGGTTCTAATCCAATGGAGGAGAATAAACCAAAGGGGTTTGGTTTGTTTTAAACGAATGAACCAAAGTTGGTTCGGTTCATTTTAACTTAAAATAGACCAACATGGTTTGGTTTATTTTAACTTAAATTAATGGAGCGGGTTAACGGACTTTTGGTTATGATCCGATAACCATTAAGAGAATTTGTTCTCTATAAAATAGGGCTTAAGGGTTTTTTTAATCCCTAATCCTTGCAACCCTAAAGTTGCCGCCCACCCTCTCCCTCTTCTCCAAGTGGTCGGCGCCCAACTCCTTGCCGCCGCCCAAGCTCCTCCAACCGGCATCCAGCAGCTTCCGTCCTCCCCACTTGCCGGCATCTAGCTATTGCCGGAGGAGCTCCAGTGATCTTCCTTGGCTCCGGCGACAAGGTGAGCATATTGCTTTCCTTATTTGGCCGGCGCAAGGTCTCCACCAAAGCTGTCCAGTTTTCTGGACAGCTTGTTTCCTTCTTGTCGGAGCGTCGTTTGGACGACGTTTGGAGCTCCAACAGCGCCTTCCTTACCGGGGATTTGATCTCCGGTAATCCTCATAGGTGGAGGACGAAGGATTCGTCAAACGGTTGACGAATACCTCTCCGGTGAAGCGAGTTTTTGAGGACTCATTTTAGATCTGAATTTTGATTCGGATCGTGATCTTCTCTCGATCACATCGTCTTCAACACGAGGCTAGTAACCCGTATGAAAACGAGGCTCATGACTTTGTGAAGTCATCCCGAAGATACTCGGCGTGGATACGGATAGAGACGATTCTAGCGAGAATCGTTCCGGTTGATGCTTTTCCCGCTACACGTGATACATCAGGTATATGTAGTATAAATTTCCTATTATTGCAAAATTTGAATTTACGGTTATGTCTACACATGTTGTACTATGCATGCGTGTGATGTGTGTGTTGTAATAAATTAGATTTATTATTTTATTCCTTCCGCTGTGCACACATTTACGAAACATGTTCGAACACACACTCGCCGCGGTGCCGGAAACCCAACATAGCATACATGAGGCTTCCTACCGCCGGAGCATAAGGAACCACCTTCATCTCCTCTATCTCCTTTGATGTTCTAGGACACGTCTCTTTAGATAAAGGTACTCCATGCCTAAAAGGTAGAAAACCTATCTTGGAGTTCTGCATGCTAAAACGAGCCAAAATGGTGTCTATGTATAAAGCTTGAGATAAGCACAACATCCTTTTCCTGCGATCCCTTATAACCTTGATCCCAAGGATGTGTCCCACTTCTCCCAAGTCCTTCATATCAAACTGTTTGGACAACCATACCCTTACATCTGATAACACCTTAACATTGTAGCCAATTAACAAAATATCATCTACGTATAGTACAAGAAACACCACTATGTTTCCGTCACATCTCTTGTATATACAAGACTCATCCGGACTTTGAATAAGTCCATAAGACTGGATTACCTCATTAAAGCAGATGTTCGAAGACCTCAAAGCTTGCTTCAATCTATAAATGGACCGATTAAGCTTGCACACAAGATGCTCTTTGCCCTTTGCAATGAATCCCTCTGGTTGCTCCATATAGATGTTTTCCTCAAGACTTCCATTAAGGAAAGCTATCTTGACATCCATCTGCCACACCTCATAATCCATATGAGCAGCAATACATAAGAGAATCTAGATAGACTTAAGCATGGCTACCGACGAAAAGGTCTCATCATAATCGATACCCTCTTTTTGAGTATACCCTTTCGCAACAGGCCTTTCTTTGAAGGTCTCAACCTTCTCATCTATTCCTCTCTTTCTTTTGTAGATCCACTTGCATCCAATGGTTTTTACACCATTGGGTGGTTCTACTAGCTCCCAGACTTGATTTGAATTTATAGATTATATCTCAGAATTCATTGCACTTTGCTAAAATACTACATCTTTTTCTTGGATTGCCTCGTCATATGTCCAGGGATCAGGTTCATGTTCGCCAGGGACCAAATTAGAATATTCTCCTAAGAACATAAATCTATCAGGTTGTCTAATAACCCTCCCACTACGACGAGGTATCAACTGTGTATCCTCTGTGACACGCAGTGCAATATCCTCTTGTACCGGTGGTACTGAAGTAGTGACTTCTCCTCTTAATTCCTCCAGAACAATCTTACTCATGAGCTTGTGGTTCATCACATAGTCTTCCTCTAAAATTCTGGCGTTCGTGCTAACGATCACCCTCTGTTCTCTAAGACTATAGAATAAACCACCTTTCGTTCCTCTAGGATAGCCTACGAACATGCGCACTTCTGTACGAGATCCTAACTTACCAGCATCTGCCTTCAGCACATGTGCTGGACTCCCCCAAATTCGAATATGTCTTAGACTAGGCTTTCGCCCAGTCCACAATTTTATGAGAGTAGAAGGCACTGATTTAGATGGTACCAAGTTCAGAATATACACTGCCGTATCCAGAGCATACCCCCAGAACGAATTTGGCAACTCAGAATAACTCATCATCGATCTAACCATCTCCATAAGAGTCCTATTCCTTTTCTCCGCTACACCATTCTGCCAAGGTGTGCCAGGTGTAGACAATTGGGATTGAATCCCAGTCTCTGATAAGTAATTCCTAAACTCTCCCAAGAGATACTCACCACCACGATCAGATCATAGTGTCTTGATACTTTTACCTTGATGTTTCTCCACATCAGCCTTGAATTCTTTGAACCTGTCAAAGCATTCAGACTTGCGGCGCATCAAGTAAATGTATCCATATCTTAAACAATCGTCTATAAAAGAGACAAAATATTCAAAACCACCTCTAGCCTGGATAGACATAGGACCACACAAATCAGAATGAACCAATTCTCACACATCTTTGACTCTATACCCCTTGGCCTTAAAAGGCCTCTTAGTCATTTTACCTTCCAAGAAAGATTCACAGGTTGGGAAATCTTCCACTACTAATGAACCTAAAGGTCCATCAGCTATTAACCTTCGAATTCTACTCTGGTTAATATGACATAACCTTAGATGCCAAAGATATGTTTGGTTCATTTTCGAAGGTTCTTTTCTCTTATTAGATTTAGAAGATGAGTTATTTACTTCTATTTGCATCGTGGGAGCTTTTGGTTCAAGGGTATATAAATTTCCTATCAATGCACCAGAATAGATAATCTCCCTATTCCTTTTTATAACAACTCTGTTATTAAAAGAAATAGAATATCCATCCAAAAATAATTTAGAATCCGAAATCAAATTATTTCTAAATAAAGGTACATAAAGGCAATTTTTCAGAACCAAAGTTTTATTCCTATCAAAAGATAAATAAACATCTCCCACTGCAATAGTCTCCACCTTCGTAGCATCACCCAAGTAAACGGTAATCTCCTCCTCAGCTAGTCATTTGATTTCCTGGAACCTCTGCAAAGTATTGCAGACATGATCAGTGGCTCCCGTATCTACACACCAGGTGTCGGTAGATAACACCGCTAAACATGTTTCAACGACCAATCCAAAAGATATACCTTTGTTCTGCTTTCGGTTGAGGCAATCCTTCTTCCAATGTCCAGTCTGCTTGCAAGTGAAGCACTTTCCTTTCGGCTTCTTCACTCCTCCCTGAGATCCTCCCACAACCTTTGCTCCACCTTATTTCTTCTTCTTCTTGCCTTTCGTCTTAGAAGTAGAAACCTTCTGAGCAACCATGGCCTGAGCCTGAGTACTTTGATGAAAAAGTCCCTCTGCCGCCTGGAGTTCAATCAGAAGCTCGGCCAATGAATACAATCTCTTGTTTATGTTGTAGTTCAGACGAAACTGCTCAAAATTCCTAAGTAGAGATTGGAGAATGATATCAACCTGGGTTTCTCCATCGATCTCAACTCCAAGGACTTCCAGCTCATTCAAATGAGCCATCATCTTGAGAACATGATCCCTCACGGGTGTTCCCTCAATCATGGTGGTCGTCATCAAGTTCCTCATGGTTTCCTGCCTAGTAGCCCGATTCTGGTGTCCGAAAAGTTTCTTGAGATTGAGCATCATGTCATAAGCAGTAGGCATGACTTGATACTAATGTTGCAATACATTTGACATAGAAGCCAAAATGTAACACCGTGCCATCTCATCAGCCTTTATCCACTTCTTATAATTCTCATTCTCCTTTTCCCTAGAATCATCCGCAGGCTTAGGAGGACACTCTTCGAAGAGTACATATTTGTACTCCTTAGCAGTCAAGACAATATCTAGATTCCTCTTCCAATCAACATAATTGGGTGCAGTAAGTTTATTTTTTTTTAGTATCACAGTAAGTGGATTGAAAGTCATTTTTGAAAAACCTAAGAATCACATAGATCAAAACTTTAGATTTCAAAAATTTATTGATTCCTAAAACAATAAAATTTTAAAATCAACCAACACCTCAAAATACCGAAAATATCGTATGCCACGATAGTGTGGATGTATACGAATTCTTCTAATATTTTCCAACTATTATGACTTTTGTTTTCCAATATACCTCCTGTTGTGTCGCCATTTCATCCGCTCCTCCCTACGCCATGTACAAGCCACCCGGAGATTCGAGCCGAGAAAAATTATTTTAATTTACATCCATCGATCCTATACTCCACAAAGGAGTGTACATGAAATCTAGATCGAAAGTAAACTAAAATAAAAGAGTGGCTAAAGAATGTCGTACTTAATTATAAAAATTAAATACTAGCCTCGTCAACCTCGAGGATTCAAATAATATTACAATTACACACATCTAATCACATACACACACATATGGCCATAATAGTTGGATCTTATGCATGCAACCAAAAAGTTAGCCTACGCACATCCTACTATAATCCGACACATACAATATATGATAAGTGCATAAAAGTAATCGAATCCTAAACACACAAAATCAGAAATTGTGGCTCTGATACCACTTGAAGGTCGAAGCTTCACTTCCCGCTTCAACTTGGTCGATTGTGCATGGCGATCCTATCTACATCCCCGGATTAAAAAAAATTAATCCTTGATGAAAATGGATTACCCAAGCAACTGATCCATCATCGTGCTATTCGATTCGAGTGGTCTCTTGAATAACCTTGTTATTCAAGCAACCTAACTCTTTTCCTCGATTAGCCATGGAATAGATGATGTACGGATAGCCGATTTTTGTGTTTATCTTCGGGGTCCAAGTATATTAGCCACATACAATTACATACAAATTGTATAGAACAAGAAAAAAACTTAAACAAGAATTATACCTCTTGTTTATCTCTTGGTCTTCTATTGTATGATTTATCCTCCTCTTGGACATTGTGTGGGCAACGATCCTCCGAGAGTTGAAGCCTCCTAGATCTTGTTCTTCCCTTCCTTGCTCGCTCCGAACAAAGGGAAGAAAACCAACACACTTCTTCTCCTATCTAGTGCCGACCACCAAGATACCTAGCTTAGATGTTGTCGTCAACCAAGGAGAGGAAGATCAAGTATGGGCGCCGGCCAAGAGCTCCAAGGGAAGTAACCCTAACTCTTGCCGCTGGCCAAAGAAGAGGGGGAGAGGTTGGCACCGCCGGACAAAGGAGAGAGAGAGAGGGTGGCGCCGACAATGAAGAAAAGGAGAAGGAAGACCTCACCTTCCTTATGCCGCCATCCCTAGGAAACAAACCCTAGCACACCCTTGCCGCCCAAGCCAAAGCCAACTCCAAACCCTAACCCTTCTTGGATCTATTGCCGCCCAAACCTCTTCCAACCTTATTTATAGATCTAGCCCAAACCTCCTTTTAATCGTGTCCGGGGCGAGATTTATAGATTAAATCGATAGGCTCGGTAAGTTGAGAAATAATATTATTTACATGGTGTGTCGTTGATTATAGGAGGAAACCGTGTCTTATGTATTAGGATGATGATGTCCCCTTGAGGAGCTCATAAGGATCATCATGTAAACCCTGCCGATGGACTTGGTTGGACATGATGATGAGGTTGAGTGGTACTACTCATGGAGTTAGATGTTGATTAATTAATTATCAGTAAATTAATTAATTGATGGACATTCGATATCTTAAACACGGGGAGACATTTGTACAATTAATATATGGAGCCCATATTTATTTATGGGGTTGGTGAGGTAGATAAATGATAATCCTCTAGTGGAATGGATTATCATTAATGGATCGGATTTTATGTGGGTCGGATCCATTGGGTGGCCAAGATCCAACTCCTCATGGTAAATCAAAGAAATAAATACTAAGTACATGTGTCCATTATTATATCGGGATTAAGAGCATGTACACCATAATATCTGAAGTCCGATTCAATTATGTAGTCAACAATAAATTGAATCTCCTCTAAGTCGATCCTGCTCAATACACACAAAGTGTACTAGTATAATTCTATGGTCATGACAAACCAATACCAAATTACACTACAACTATACCAATGGTTTGTCCAAAACCATCTCGGTTGTGAGTCTCTACTTATACTCTACAAGGAACTGATAACATGATCTTCCGTGTGACACCACACACCATGTTATCTACAATATAATGTATCAGATAATATACAAAACCATAAATATACAAATAATGATCATATGATTCTTATTTCAAAAAATAAAGATGTTCATAAAAAGAATAGACTTTTCAGTATACATCCCAACACTTACCTCAGCCTTTATCTTTGAAGCTTTGCTTCCGGTCTTCACCTGAGGTCATCAGCTCCCTCCGAAGTCCTCCCAGTGTTGCTCGACCACCATGGTTCCCTCCGGGTGTCGTTGACCTTCGGCTTAGCTTAGCATTTTTGCACACTTGATTCAACTCGTGAGATAACGATGTAAACTTAACTTTGTGTCTTTGACATAATCAAAACATAGGTTTGATTATCTGGTGCCCCTGCACCAACACTCCTAACCTCAAGGACCCAGAAGAGCCTGCTTTAACCCTTATCGAAACTTTAGTTACCAATAATGAAGCTCATCTAGTGATTTGTGATGATAAAATTTCATTTGACCTAATAGAGTCTACTTATCAATCTTTTGGTGAGGATGCCCGTGGTGAGTTATGTTATTTACAACATTTGGACAAAATGAAATACTATGATTAAACTTCTGATAATTCTGTGAAGATAAGCATGCTCAATCTTAAACCAAGGAAGGCAACTAGTAAATATCTTATCCCTCCACGAGTAAGATTTAAGAGATGTGGTGATGGAGGATTCCAAGGTAGGAGGGATAAAGAGAGTAAGTATCTTGCCCCTCCACGAGCCAGATTTAAGAGATATGGTGATGAGGGACGACAAGAAAGGAGGCGTAAAGTGAGAAAATATCTTGCTCCCCCAGGAGCAAGATTCAAACGAATCAAGAAGGGGAGGAAGAAAAATCTCTTTGGTCAACTAGAGCCAAGATGAGACACAGGAGTACGGTCAAGCTAAAGACCTTAAACAAGCGCTTCTTGGGAGGCAACCTAAGTTTAATTTTACATGTTTTTAATCTTTTTGCATTCATGTGTATAATTTAGACTTTAATTTATGGTCACTTATATTTTTGCAAATAGTTTAGGATCAGAAAGAACTTGCTAGGAAGAAGCAAAAATCATTTTGAGCCCACCTAGTCCACGACAAGAGCCTGCACCTGCACCACCATTTTTCTTCTACTCTTGAGTAGGATGCAGGTACAGCCGCCTACTACTTCTCCGAGTTTCGATCGCACCTTGAGGACATTTACGCCGAGCAACAGATGTAGAGGTAGCGATGGGAGGAGTAGAGCGCTTACACACAGGTGGAGTTTCATGGCTTACGGGAGCACTTCTAGCGGGTTGAGGAGTTCTATGATGAGGCCCATATATAGTGTTGGTACAGTAGGCACCTAAGTCAAACCTGAGTTTTGAGTATAGCAAGAGATACAAAGTTAAACTCATTTTGTTATCTCACGAGTTAAATCAAGTGTGCATAAAGTGCTAAAGCTAAAGTTGAAGGTCAGCGAGACCCGGAGAGAACCGTGGTGGTTGGACGACACCGGGAGGACTTCGGAGGAAGCCGAAGAACTCAGGTGAAGACCAAAAGCAATGCTTCAAAGGTAAAGGTTGAGGTAAGCTCATGTGAGTGAGTGTAAGTAAGGTCATGTCCTCCGTATGGGGACATCCTTAGGCATCGAACCAACCAAGACTTCCCATGGAAGGTCTAAGTCGAGATCGGATGGTAAATGACCATCGAGCTTACTTATACTAACTACATTTTTGAGCTAACTCTTCATTGCAGTTGAAAACCCTGCCATCAGTCGACTGATGACTTGTATCAGTCGACTGATGCTTCCAGCAGTCGACTGCTGGTCAAGGATTAGCCTCGAGGAGAGTCAAAGCTTATCTCCATTTCTAAAGGGTTATGTGGCATCACCCCATGAAACCTCATCTCAACGATTAGGGTTTCACAAGGCTATAAAAGTAGGGGTTTTCCACCCCTTTTCCATCATTCCAAGTGCTCCAAATTGCTCCTGCAACGCCAATCTTCTACAATGACTCTACTACGCCAAAGTACCACCGGATCGACGACGACTCAACCTTAGCTCAAGATCTTCTTCATTGTCGGTATAAAAATCTTTTATTTAGAGTCTTAATTGTTAATTCCTTTTATTTTTGGAGCTTTAATCGTAACAAGGAGAGGGGGAGTGCCTCTCTACCTTGAGTGTTATTGTTTATTGTAATCGTTCACTCCTACCTCTAATGAGGAGAAGTATTTTAGTGGATTGCCCTCCATACACGGTCTAGGACCGTTAGGGCCTTAGATTAGCAGCCGAAGGTTGTGAACCAAATAAAAAGAAATAGTGTTATCTTTTATTTCTGCTGTGCATTTCTTTATTGCTCGTATTTTATATCGAACGAACGAAAAGTTTTAACATGCGCTATTCACCCCCCCCTCTAGCGCTCAAATCGATCCAATAATTGGTATCAGAACTGGGGGCGCTAAGATTTGGTGAAACAACCAATCTAGCCTTTTTGTAGATTTGTTTTGAATTTTATGACTACTAATCCAAGACGCAAGTCTTGGTACATTTCGTTGTTTTTGTCGTTGCTAGATTCTTTCTCTTCACTTGTTTTTTTTGTCAATGGCCCATCTCGAGGGTTTTAGCACTGTCTGACCTCCGTTTTACAACTGAGATGACTTCCGTTATTGGAAGGGTCGGATGGAGTGCTTCCTTAAGACCCAAATCAAGATGTGGATCATAATCCAAACAGGATTCACACTTCCGACTAATGAAGTGGGTGAATCCTTGGATTATAACCAATGGACCAATGCTACAAAAAGACAAGTCGAAGCTGACGCCAAGGCGACTCAAATCCTCCAATGTGACTTGTCCAAGGAGGAGCTCAATCGCGTCGGCCCCTTTATCAGTGCGAAGGACTTGTGGACTAAGTTAGTGGAACTACACAAAGGAACCAATGAAGCTAAGGTATGCAAACTGGACCTTCTTTTCAATAAATTATATAATTTAAAAATACAAGAACATGAGACGACGATTCAACTACACACCCGTGTACAAGGCATCGTCAACAATTTGCACGCCATCAGACAAAAGGTCGAAAATCGCGACCTCATAAGGTATGTTTTGAATTCATTTCCTAGGACTACCTTGTGGGCATCCATGGTCGATGCCTACAAGGTTTCTAAGGACTTATCAAAAATTAGGTTAGATGAATTATTTTCAGAATTCAAACTCCATGAACAGTCTAATTCGGTACTCGAGAAAGGTATAGCCCTTTTTGCAGGTCCAAAGAAGAAGCCCGCAAGTAAACCACCCCCGAAGGAAGAAGAAGACGAGGACGAGTCGGAGGTCGATCCAGAGATAGAGACCGAACTAGTCAATCTAGTTCAGAGGATGATTAAGAGCCGAAGATGACCCATCACTCAACCCAAGGAAGGTAAATCTAAAGCTAGTTCTAACATTGGGTGCTATGAATGCAACAGGTTCAGACACATCAAGTTAGAATGTCCGAAGTTCAAGAACAAAGCACCGAAGTTCAAGAAGGCGCTCAACGCTACATGGGAAGAGGCATCGGAGGAAGAAGACGATGCCCTTGTCTCCATGGCTAAGCCAATTGAATCGGAGCCGGAGTCCGAACCTGAGCAAGAATCTGAACCCGAGGACGAGTCAGACTACGAATCGCTATTCAAGACAAGCCACGGATCCGCATCCGGTTCAAGAGATACGCTCAAGGTAAGTCAGTCCCTCATCAGTACTTTATATAATGCAATTAAGTTTCTAACTAGGAAGTTAGCTAAGTCTGAGTCCAAGGTCGAGACCCTGGTTGAGGAGGTTAAACTTCTTAAACATGAGGTCTCCCTAACCTCTTTGACTAGTCAAGTTCAAGAGGAGGACTCAACTCGAGTTGAAAAGCTCGAAATTGAGAACTCACTTTTGAAAAATCAAGTCGAAGATCTTAGGAACACGTTGGAAAGGTTTAATTTGGGATCCAAGGGACTTGACCTCCTACTTGGATCGCAAAGGGCCGTGTACAACAAGGTCGGGCTTGGGTTTAGCTAAAATACGACTAACAAGTCGTATATGTTGATTGTAAGTCGACATAAAAAACTTATCCAAGCATGGGTCCCTAAGACCACTTTGATTTCTCAATTAGGGTCTAACCAATGCTGGATTCCCAAGGACAAAATCCACTATGTGGAAAGACCAAACCGATTCAATGGTCCAGGGGGAGACAGTACAAAATTTGTTTGTGTTATTACCTAGAAATTGCATGCTTAGGTTTTTTTTTCTTTTTAGAATGGTTAGATAGGAACTATAACTCGTCAATACTTGATAACATAATACCAAGATGCGGCGAGATGATAGTATGCTAGGAAAGTGAAATCTTGGGTACTCGAGCTAGATAAGGCGTATCTAGTTCGGTTCACTTAACCGAGTGGAACTAGCTGAAGCTACCTCGCCATATCCTAGACAAGTTAGACCAGGAAATGGTCTTAGGTGAGTCAAGTTACTATTTTCTCGAAATTGGCTTTGTTTAAGAAAGTGGTCTTTTTTCCGATCAAAGAAGACCTCTGTGCCTCGCCACGACCTGGAAGCCAAGATCTTGAAAAGGTGACTTGATGAGCTTAGGGTCAAATCCGAATCTAACGCAAGATTGACTAGTTTCAAATCATTAAATTTAAATCAAGTAAAATTGGAGGCATCTCACAAGAACACATAAGGATAACGTGTTTAATCATGTAGAAATGGGTGAGATTATCTAGGTCTAATAATTTACAACCAAATCTTAAAATTCCAATATCTGATCCAACTACCTTGTGTGTAGGATCAATGGATGTTAGATAGTGGTTGCTTTCGACACATGACTGGGGATCAACTTAAGTTTTCGAAGATTCGATTCAAACGACAAGGATTAGTAGCTTTTGGAAGCAACGACAAGCTCAAAATCATTAGATCAGGTGATATTGAGCTCAACTCAAACTTTGTCATTCAAAATATTTTACTAGTTGAAAATTTCGAATATAATTTACTTAGCATAAGTCAGTTGTGTGATAATAACTATAATGTCATATTTCTAGAAAATGAATGCGTAATTAAAACAAATGAAACTTCTAAAAAAATCCTTAAAGGAACTAGGAATAGCAACATCTATACTATTAATCTACCTAATGTTAGGGCAATCTCTTGCCGTGATATGGTTTTGATGGTGTGGCAAAGGGTTTAAGTTAGTTTGATATGTTGATGTGATATGTGCGTTGAAGTCGTGCAGGACTTAGTAATTCGCACATGGAGCCGTGGCGAGTTTCACATCTCATGACTCGTGCCTTGAGTCGGTGAAGGATAGCTTTGCGGAAGCCGTGCGCTTGGAGCATCCGAGGGACCGCCGGACGAGAAGCTTGGAGTGAAGCCGGAGGAAGTAGACTTCGAGGCAAGAGACGCGAAGGAGCATTGCAGAGCCGTGCGCCTGATGCTGCCGAGGGACGTGGCCGAGAACGAAGAGAACTTCGAAGGCAAAGGACTCCGAGAAATGAGAGTGAGCGATTGTAACCCGGGGAGGGGTAGCTCTTAGGTGAAACTTGGCCATTTGGCCAAGATCGTTAGCGACGATCATTGCTTGATGGCGCAGCCGATCGTCAATAGGGTTTAGGCCAGAACCGCTCGTAGCCGTCGGCGGTCGACTACGAAGTCGCGAATGATCGGGTGAGGTCGGAATGATCGCCAAGAGTTCCGTTGGACAACAACGGTCGGCATCCGACGTGTTCGGAGGCCGTTGTAGTGACGGCAGTCGACAGCCAAGGGCGGCCGTCGACAGATTGCGGCCCACCGGCAGAAGTTAGCCCTCTCTATAAAAAGAGAGGGTGTGAGCCTTTGAGAGGCTAATGCTTAAGTTCCAAACAATCTTCCTAGTGCCCCACAAGCTCTAAACTCTTCTTACTCGCTTTTAATCCATTCTATTTGTAAGAAGAGTGATCTTGGTTGTAAAGGTTACCTCCACCTAGCTTGGTGCAAAGGAGAGACCATTTAGTGGATTGGTTGAGCGGAGTGATTCACCGAGGACGAATCGGGGACCGTGGATTAGCGGCGTAGCCGTGAACCACATTACATCTTGTGTTAGCATTGTCTATTTCCTTTGCTTTGTTTTTATTTGTTTAATTTGCTTGTATTGTTGTTTCCGCTTGCGCTAATCTAATTGTAGACAAGCAAATTCCGATAACCAACGAACGAGGGCTATTCACCCCCCTCTAGCCGGCCATATCGATCCCTTACAAGTGGTATCAGAGCCGAGGTTGCTTGTCACCGGACTAACCGCCGCAACAAGCCCTACATCAAAAATGGCCGGCTCCAACATCCATCCTCCGAAGTTTGAAGGAGAATTCGCTTGGTGGAAGAAGCGAATGGAGGTATTTTTCGAAACGGATTTTGATATAATGATTACAATGGAATCCGGTTTCATTTTGCCTAGGGATGAAGAGGGGAAGCCAATAGAGAAATCTAGGTGGACCAAGAAGCAAAGAGAGGAGCACCTTGCAAACTCCAAAGCCAAGCACCATCTCTACAATGTGCTTCCTCAACAAGAGATCAACCGGATCGGAGAATGTGCTAGCGCCAAGGAGATGTGGGAGAAGCTTATAGAACTCCATGAAGGCACATCCGAGGCCAAGCTAGCAAGGAGAGATCTCCTCCGCTCCCAACTATCTAATATAAAACTAGAAAAGGGAGAAAAGGTAACCTCACTACATTCTAGGTTTAAGGAAATTTTAATTGGGCTAACAAGTGTAGGAGAAAGGCTTTCAAACCGGGACATGCTCATGAAAGCCATAGATGCTTTTCCCCGATCCTCAAAATGGAGTTCAATGGTGGACTCCTTCTATATGTCCAAGAACTTGGAAGTAAGTACCTTGGAGGAGTTCTTCTCGACAATGGAGCTCCACGAAACGAGGCTTGAAGGAATTCAAGAAGAGCCAAGAATTCAACCCTCAAGAGGAGTAGCATTGTTGGCAAACAAGGAAAAGAAGAAGAAAAAGGGGAGCAAGAAAAAGAAGGAAGAGGAGAAGAAGGCAAAAGAAAAAGGGAAGGCCAAAGCATTCAAGGCCAAGACATGGGATGATCCTTCCTCATCCTCCTCCTCATCATCGGATGAGGAGAATGCCTTTGTCGCCAATTTGGCCTTGATGGCCTTTGATGATTTGGATTGCTCCTCCTCCGAAAATGAAGGATCAAGCACAAGAGGAGAGAGCTCAAGTGAAGGGGGAGCCTCCTCCACATCATCATCCTCCTCATCATCCGAAGAAGAAGAAGAAGATATGGAAACTATGGTAACGAAAGCTTCTCCTAGTAAAATAGTTTCCATAATTTCTAGTTTAACTAAGGACCTATTTGGAATGAAAAAGAAAAATAAAAGCATGCTTAATCAAATTAAAGACTTAGAAAATAAATTAGAAAATGCATGCTTAAAAAATAATGATACTTCTTCTTGCCATGATGATGCATGCTCACATGATAATTATGTGCCTTTAGATGTTAGTGATGCATGCATAGAGGAAAATAGGGCATTAAGGGAAAAGGTAGATTATTTAACCAAAGCCCTAGGAAAATTCACAATTGGCTCCAACACTTTGAATATGATCATAGGGAGCCAAAGGGCAAGTTTTAACAAGAAAGGCCTAGGATATAAAGAGAAGAAAATGAGAAGGCCTATAGATGCCTAATAGCTAGGGGACAAGACAAAAACAAAGTAATAGCTAAGAAATGGATCCCCAAGGAATTTCTAGTGAACCCTATAGGCAAAAATCTATTTTGGGTTCCAAAATCCATCCTTAAGGGTTAGAAAACCCTAGGTAGTCAACCATATGAACTTGACCTATATCATATTTTGGTTGACTTAGGATGACGGGACAACATTTTTAGATAGTGTTGGGTGATGATAACGTGCCCATAAAAACGTAATAATGCTTAAATCATGATGATTAATGTAATTTCTATGCATATGTGTAATCATGGTTTATGATTTTGATATTGGGCACGCGTCATCATGAGAAATAGGTTTAAATCATGCTTTAGGTGATACTTTATTTTTTTATCATCATATAATGCCTAATGCATGGTTATAATTTGATGAAAACATGTATTTCATGATCATAATGTGAAATTAATTGATATATGTCATTATGATCATGTAGGTTGTTAGGTTGATACTTAACCATGATAGAATTGCATGAATATATTGGTTAAGTATATATACAAATACCCCCTAGGATGCATCTCACACTCACTATAGGCTAACTTTATTGAAAACTTAGCATGAGTGAGATGTTAGGATGATACAAATGTACAATAATGCCTATGGCATTTAGATGGTCATTTAAAGTATCAAAATAGCAATAATAGACCAATAATGGGGAAGGCATATGTTTAATTAATAGACATATTGACCAAAGATCATGGTTGGATATTTCATATGTTTTCAAAACAATTTCTTACCTTAAAATGTATTCATGTTTTAAACAATTGATACAAAACTAGGTGTTAAAATGGATACTAACATGCTCAAAAACTAGTGGTTTTTCAAGTTTTTGGATTTTTGGAAAATATCGTTAATTTTTTTGATTTTTTCATGAAAAACTATTTTTGATTGTTAGATATACTTAAGAGAAATATGTTCCTCGAATTTCATGATTTTTAGAATTTTCTGGAATTTTTAATGCATTTCTGAATTTCATCCAGAAAATCATAAATTCTATTTCATTGTGCGATCATGACCGCCATCAGATAGCTTGAAGGCCGAATTCAGTTTGTAAACCTCCTACAAGTGGTAGAAATATACTTAATGCCATCAACAAGTGGTACCCAATTTTAAATCAACTTGTCATATTTTTCCTCTATTATACTTGATGCCATGAGCTTATAACTTAGGGTTAATCTTTTTGATGGTGTCAAAGGGGGAGAAATAAGTATGTTTAAGTTAATCATATTAGGGGGAGAAATATATTGTAGGGGGAGAAATATATGATAGGGGGAGAAAATTTACATGGAGAGTTTCATGGATTAAGGGGGAGTTGCATGTTGCTATATGATGTTTATCTTTACATGCTTTCTTACCTTAGAATTTATATCAAATGCTTTTACCTAACTTAAACGGATTGCCACACATCAAAAAGGGGGAGATTGTTAGGGCAATCTCTTGCCGTGATATGGTTTTGATGGTGTGGCAAAGGGTTTAAGTTAGTTTGATATGTTGATTTGATATGTGCGTTGAAGTCGTGCAGGACTTAGTAATTCGCACATGGAGCCGTGGCGAGTTTCACATCTCATGACTCGTGCCTTGAGTCGGTGAAGGATAGCTTTGCGGAAGCCGTGCGCTTGGAGCATCCGAGGGACCACGGACGAAGCTTGGAGTGAAGCCGAGGAAGTAGACTTCGAGGCAAGAGACGCGAAGGAGCATTGCAGAGCCGCGCGATGCTCGCGAGGACGTGGCCGAGAACGAAGAGAACTTCAAGGCAAAGGACTCGAGAAATGAGAGTGAGCGCGATTGTAACCCGGAGGGTAGTAGCTCTTAGGTGAAACTTGGCCATTTGGCCAAGTGTCGGATGGGTTTTCGACACCGGTCGACCGCCATGGAATGGCAAGATCGCCTCGAGTCGAGTGTAGCTCGACCGTATACGATCGATCGGGTTTGTGGCGGCCGATCGCTATACGTTGGCCGATCGCCAGATTACTAACGATCCAAGCGGCGATCGGTAGTCAATAGGGTTTTGGCCATAGGCGCGTGGCCGATCGGCGCGACTACGAGTCGTGATCGGTGAGGTCCAAAGCGATCGCCAAGAGTTCCGATTGGACAACAACGGCCGGCATCCGACGTGTTCGGAGGCCGCTAGATTGGCACGATCGCTCGCCATGGGCGGCAAATGATGGCGGCTAACGGAAGAAGTTAGCCCTCTCTCTAAAAAGAGAGGGTGTGAGCCTTTGAGAGGCTAATGCTTAAGTTCCAAACAATCTTCCTAGTGCCCCACAAGCTCTAAACTCTTCTTACTCGCTTTTAATCCATTCTATTTGTAAGAAGAGTGATCTTGGTTGTAAAGGTTACCTCCACCTAGCTTGGTGCAAAGGAGAGACCATTTAGTGGATTGGTTGAGCGGAGTGATTCACCGAGGACGAATCGGGGACCGTGGATTAGCGGCGTAGCCGTGAACCACGTTACATCTTGTGTTAGCATTGTCTATTTCCTTTGCTTTGTTTTTATTTGTTTAATTTGCTTGTATTGTTGTTTCCGCTTGCGCTAATCTAATTGTAGACAAGCAAATTCCGATAACCAACGAACGAGGGCTATTCACCCCCCTCTAGCCGGCCATATCGATCCCTTACACCTAACTCCTCAACCAAGTGTCTTATGACACAGCAAGAAGAATCTTGGTTGTGGTATCGACGACTCGGTCACTCACATCCAAGACTCATCCACAAGATGAGTCAGAGTGGCTTAGTCAAAGGTTTGCCTAACCTCAACAACTTAGACAATAAAATTTGTAATATTTGTCAACAAGGTAAACAATCTAGGATACAACATCAACTAACTAATTAAGAACGAACCAAAAGTGTTCTTGAACTCCTACATATGGATCTATTCGATTCACATGGAGCTAAGTCACTTAATGGGAGTCAATTTTGCCTAGTCATAATTGATGACTATTCTAGGTTTACCTGGGTTAGGTTTCTTAAACACAAAAGTGATACCCTAGATCAACTAATCAGTTTGTTTAAACTAATCAAAAATCAAAAGAACCTTAAAATTAAAAGACTTAGGAGCGATCATGGTGGTGAATTCGAAAATCACAGGTTTACAAATTTCTGTAGCCTAAACGGATACCACCATGAATTCTCATGTCCTAGAACCCCACAACAAAATGGCCTAGTCGAACGTAAAAATAGAACCTTACAAGAAACCGCTAGGACAATGCTAAATGAATATAACCTACCTGATAGGTTTTGGGCAGAAGCTATTAGTACGACTTGCTATGTCCAAAATAGGATCCTTATGGTAAAGAGGCACCTTAAGACCTCGTACGAAATCTATCGCGACAAAGTACCTAACATCAAGTACTTTAGGGTATTTGGATGTAAGGTACATATCATGAACACTAAGAATTACCTAGGAAAGTGCACCTCCAAAACCTCTACCGGAATCTTCTTAGGATACTCGACTACAAGTAGAGCCTATAGGGTATATAACCATGACACCCTTAGAGTTGAAGAGACCATTAATATAGTGTTCGATGAAGGACACGAACCTACAAAACCCATAGCAACACCAACTAGCGAACCGATTCATACCAGACTCGACTCTGACCTTGAGATCGAGTCTAGTATTAATCCTTACCCAAGTCCAACGAGTCATCCTATCGACAAAGTGATAAGTGACCCTAACCCAAGTCAAATTAGGACCCAAACGAATCATCATATCGACCAAGTGATAGGTGATTCTAGCCTAGGAGTTCGAACTAGAGCTTCATACCAAAATCTTAGCCAAATCTCCTTGATTTCAAAAATCGAACCCAAAACCATTGAATAAGCCCTTCTTGATCCCGATTGGATTATTGCAATGCAAGAAGAGCTAGCTCAATTCACTAGGAACGAAGTGTGGGAATTAGTACCACCACCTGAAGATAAAACAATCATTGGAACAAAGTGGGTCTTTCAAAACAAGATTGATAATGAAGGTGAAGTAGTTAGAAATAAAGCGAGATTAGTTGCTAAAGGGTTTAGTCAAGTCGAAGGATTAGATTACGATGAGATCTATGCCTCAATAGCTAGACTAGAATCCATCCGAATGTTGTTAGCATATGCTGCACATCGAGGATTTAAATTATTTCAAATGGATGTCAAGTCAACATTCTTGAATGAATATATTAAGGAAGAGGTTTATGTTAACCAACCCTCCAGATTCGAAAGTCTAGATAAACCCAACCATGTCCTTAAACTAAAGAAAGCTCTTTATGGACTCAAACAAGCTCCTCGAGCTTGGTACAAGAGGCTTTCAATTTATCTTAAGTCAAAAGGGTTTAACCAAGGCCTAGTCGATCTGACCCTTTTCGTAAAAACCGTAGGTAAGGAAATCTTTATAGCCCAAATCTACGTAGACGATATCATTTTCGGAACAACCAATTCGATCCTACTAAATGAGATCATTTCACTTATGGAAAGTGAATTTGAAATGAATTTAGTAGGTGAATTGAGTTTCTTTCTAGGACTACAAGTTAAACAAACTAAGGATGGAATATATTTACATCAACAAAAATATACTAGGGAATTAATTAAATGTTTTGGAATGCAAGACGTTAAAACCATCAATACACCCATGGCAACTAATGTCAATATAGGAGAGGACTTAGAAGGAAAGCCCATCGACCTAAAATACTATAGGAGTGCGATAGGGAATCTTCTATACTTAATTGTGAGTCGACTCGATATTTTATTCGCAGTAAGTATGTGCGCAAGGTTTCAAACTTATGCTAAAGAGTCTCACCTAACCCTAATCAAGCGTATCCTTAGATATCTAAAGGGCACACTAAGCGTAGGTATTTGGTACCTTAGATCTACCGAGTTCGAACTAATCAGCTACTTCGACTCAGACTATGCCGGTAGTAAGCTCGATAGAAAGAGCACGAGGGGTTGTTGTCAACTTCTCGGCTCAAGTCTAGTGAGTTGGTACAGTAGGAAGCAACACTGTGTTGCCTTATCTACCACCGAAGTCGAATACGTCGCGATGGGTGAGTGTGTGACTCAGCTTCTTTGGATGAAGCACACACTCCAAGACTTTAACTTAAACAACAACAATATTAAAACTCACATAGACAATATTAGCTCAATCAACTTAACCAAAAATCCCATATGCCACTCTAGGACCAAACATGTAGAGGTCAAACACCACTTTATTCGAGAACATGTAGCTAACGGAACCATACAACTAGAATACGTGGAATCTAAGTCAAACCTAGCTGATCTTTTTACTAAACCCCTACCCGAAGCTGAATTTAGTCTATTAAGACGAAAATTGGGCATGTGCATAATAGAGTAGGATTTACAAATCATAACTTCTTATAACTCTATTATTTACTATTCTTGTTAATAGAATTAGCTTAGGGCTTATCATATATATCATGTACCTATAGATTTAAGGAGCCAACACATCTTACAACACATAGGATCAATATGTTTGTGTACTTAGTCACGTAGATGGGCGTGAGATGTTAGGACCTTACTCTTGGTTTCAGATGTAGAGCTAGTGCATCGCCATGAACTATGGAGTATAATCATCTATATTAACCGATTTTGATAAGGACTTATTGATCATTTCATATCAATCAAGTCAAAAAGAGTTGAACATACAAATAGATGAGCTTATTTTTAATATATTATTTTCAAAATTATGTGGAATATGCTTGGACTTGGAACTAAAACTTAAAACTATAATTTTATGTTTCTCACAACCCCCCACTCTTTCCGATTTATGGAAAAAGGGGGGAGAAAAGGCCAAAGTTAAGGGATCATTTTTTTGATAACTTAACTTAGTAACATAATCTATATTCTCATGGCCAAAATTTAATGTTTACTTAACTTAATTTTTGCAAACTTAATTCTATTAGTTGAAAAAGGAGGAGAAAGGCCAAGTTAAGAAATCTTCTTAACTTAAACTTATTTTTAATACTAAGGCCAACTTTATGTAATTGTTAATTACTTAAACTCTTCCTAAGTAGCAAACATCAAGGGGGAGGGTTAAGACCTTCTTTCGAAAACTCACCCTCGGTCAAGGGGGAGGTTTCCTCAAGGGGGAGTACTTGAAAGAGAGTCTCTATTACTCCTACTTAATTTTCAAATTAAATTCTTCATTTCAATTTCATGATGATGCATATTATTTCCTTAACTTTATATGGGTTTGCCATAGATCAAAAAGGGGGAGATTGTTGGTGCAGTAGGCACCTAAGTCGAACATGAGTTTTGAGTATAGCAAATGATACAAAGTTAAGCTTATTTTATTATCTCACGAATTAAATCAAGTGTGCAGAAAGTGCTAAAGCTAGAGATGAAGGTCAGCGACGCCTGGAGGGAACCGTGGTGGTTGGGTGACACCGGGCGGACTTCGGAGGAAGGCGAAGAACTCAGGTGAAGACTGGAAGCAAAGCTTCAAAGGTAAAGGTTGAGGTAAGCTCGTGTGAGTGAGTGTAAGTAAGGTCGTGTCCTCCGTACGGGGACATCCTTAGGCGTCGATCCGACCAAGACTTCCCATGGAAGGTCTAAGTCGAGATCGGATGGTAAATGACCATCGAGCTTACTTATACTAACTGCATTTTCGAGCAAACTCTTCATTGCAGCTGGAAACTCTGCCATTAGTCGACTGATGGCTTGTATCAGTCGACTGATGCTTCCAGTAGTCAACTGATAGGGTTGATCAATCGACTGCTGGTCAAGGATCAACCTCGAGGAGAGTTAAAACTTATCCCCATTTCTCAAGGGCTAGGTGGCATCACCTCATGAAACCTCATCTTAACGATTAGGGTTTCACAAGGCTATAAAAGTAGGGGTTCTCCACCCCTTTTCCATCATTCAAAGTGCTCTAAATTGCTCCCACAATGCCAATCTTCTACGATGACTCTACTATGCTAATGTGCCACCGGATCGACGATGACTCAACCTTAGCTCAAGATCTTTTTCATCGTTGGTATAAAAAACTTTTATTTAGAGTCTTAATTGTTAATTCCTTTTATTTTTGGAGCTTTAATCGTAACAAGGAGAGGGGGAGTGTCCCTCTACCTTGAGTGTTATTATTTTATTGTAATCGTTCACTCCTACCTCTAACGAGGAGGAGTATTTTAATGGATTGCCCTCCGTACATTGTCTAGGACCGTTAGGGCCTTAGATTAGCAGCCGAAGGTTATGAACCAAGTAAAAAGAAATAGTGTTATCTTTTGTTTCCGCTGTGCATTTCTTTATTGATCATATTTTATATCGAATGAACGAAAGTTTTAACGTGCACTATTCACCCCCCTCTAGTGCTCAAATCGATCCAACATATACTTCCAGGAGGAGGCTGCCCATCGCTATGAGGAGGTTGCCTACCATCAAGAGGTCAGGCAGCACATGCATGCCCAGTAAGCACAGTGGGCCCGGGAGGAGGAGCACAGAGTAGCCGTTGCATCCACCAACTCTCAAATTGGCCACATGTACATGTGGCATCAGCGACTCAGCACCAGATTCTCTCAGGATTCCGAGATGCCGAGGCTACCAAACTTTCCACCTTGGCCATCATATTAGAGGTATAGCTTCATACAAGTTTAGGGGGACCCCAAGTTTTGATTTATTTTGTTTCTAGCAGTAGTTTCTTTCCTAATGTTTGCATTTTAGCTAGCATTCATTTGTTCATGCATAGGTTGTTTAGTTTCTTTCGGCACTTAGTTTTTTCTATATATAAGCTGCCTCAGTAGTATTTTTAATGTTTTCTTCATGAGTTATTTCCATGGGTAACTTAACTTCATTTACCTCATGATATTTTATTTTATTTTATTTGCTCTAATGAATGTTCTAGACTTACACTGTTTAGCTTTTATTTTTACACCTACACATGACGAACATTCTGAAAGGAAAAATCTAGTACGTACCTAGTTATGATTCATCTTAGTAGTCTAGTACTTTAGAATCTATAGGTGATTTTAGATTTTGCATTTTAGTTACTGGAGATGCTCGGATTGTGGAAGCCCATTCAGAAAAATCAAAATCCCAAGAGAGAGAGAAAAGAGAAAAAATGGAATAAGAAAAGAAAAAGAAAAATAAAGAAAAAGATAAGAAAAATTGAAAAAGATTATGACGGATAAAAAAATAGTTGTCATGGGTGAAAATGGTTAGGTGCCCCTTTGAGACCGAGTTAGGTTACTGGGGAAACACCTACCAATTTCTCTCAATACGGAGCACGCCTTTGAGACTTTGTGCTAGATCTAGAGAATGCCCCTCGCTTTGGGCAGGTAAGTGCCTAAGAGCCGAAGACCTTAGGAAAGCTATAGGATGACGACTTAACTTACCATGGAAAGAGTATCCCCTAAGAAGATTCGCTTATTAGCACGTACACGAGAAACTAATTTAGTGAATTTTTAGAACATATATATTTTGCTTTGATTGCAAATACCACTTGATAAATCTAGTTGACAAGCTAAGTATGGAACAATGCTTTTTAAAATTTCATGGCACCAAGGTTTGTTTGAGGACAAGCAAAGATTTATGTCTGGGAGAATTGATGTGAGCAAAACATATAGGATTTTAGGAGTAGTTTTCGCTCACATCCCATTGCATTTTATATTTGATTCTTGTATATTTCACTTTATTTTGTATGCATTTCATATTTTCTGGTTCGGAGATCTGCTCTTTGTACTCTTGTGTGCAGGACAATATTCTACGGGGAAAATGGTGCACTTTTGGAGCGACAATAAGGCATTTGAAAGCTAGAAAAAGGACACACACCCTAACCCTGTGAATCCACACGGCTCGCACCCCAGCGGCACACATAGCCTGGCCGTGTGAATCCACGCAGTCATGTGGCGCTAGGCGATTTTGACGTGATTATGTTATTTTCTAGGTTTCGAGGAGATACGACCTGATGTCTATATAAAGGAAGCTACGCCCAAACCCTAGGGTGGAGGCACGACGACCGGGATAACACTCCGAAGCCCTAAAAAGCTTCGGAAACTCGTAACGAGGAGGAAGGAAATTGCTCGAGGATCAAATTATGTGCTCCAACGTTAGAGAGAAGAACAAAAGAGCATTGTAATTTATTTTCTATACATCTTCTGCATTGTAATGATGAATTCAATCATGCCTGGTGTTTCTTCTCTTTCGTTTATGGAGTAGATACTTCGATTCTAGAATTAGGGAGTAGTTTGTGTGCGTAGAACATGTTATTTCAAATATACTTCTGTTCGTGATTTCATATTTGCAATTGGTGATTGTTTAGATCGATAACTATTGGTTTTGGTTTTCTATTTACTGTGCATAGCCGATACGAGGGGTGACAACCCTCGTATCAAAGATTTAGGAGAATTAAGGAGGAACCTAGGGGTTGGCCTCATCTCTAGTAACCGTGGATAGAAGGGTGTGATAGAGTCGGAAACGGGACACGTTCCGACTCGTCACAGGGATTGATTCGGCATCCTCATACCGCCTATCCCATTCTAAAGCCAAGGGTCGACCTGGTAAGGCAGAGGTAGTTCCCGATAGATGCGAAGGCTCATCGGAGAAGTGTATGATGTCCCTTCCACATGACCATAGTTAGATGTCTAGATAATACCCAATTGATAGCGTGTCCTATGACACACAAGCAAAATCGAAATCCTAGAATTCCCTTAAAAGACTCGTAGCTACCCTTCTCTTCTTCAGTGTGACACCGTACTAGAGTTAGGACTGCCGACAAACCTCATAAGCACAACTCTTAACGTTAAACTCCGAACAATAACACCCACTGAACAATCAGTACTCGAATCTCAGTCCCTGTAGGATCGGTAATCTTTTTATTACTTGACAACATCCGTGCACTTGCGGGCGTTGAGCACGAGCACACGCTTCAAGTCCTCGACGGTTCCCATCGTGAGATTTGAGGTCGCGTTCACATGCATCAATTGTGGAAAACTTGCTCACATCTCCGGTCATGTGTCTTGAGCAACCACTATCCACAATCCACATACTTGGTCCACCTACCTTAACAACATAAAAAACAAATTCCTTAGGGACTCACATTTTTGGACCGGTAGCATCAATCAACAACTTCTTGGGAACCCAAGCCTTTTTAACCTTACTCCTAATTGTTACTTTTCTACTAATTAGGGAGGTATAAGCTACTTCCTTCTCCTTAGGTCTGTATCCTATGCTGGCCTTGTTATAAATGACCCTTTGATCCCTAAGTATCATATCAAGATATTTAGATTCACTAGTAAATTTTTCTAAGCATGTCCTTAGTTCACAAACTTCATTTTTGAGATTTTCATTTTCTATCCTAAACATGCAATAGTCATCACATGAAGGTTGTTCATTCCTAATTGCTTTGATTTCTATTCTCAAGTCCTTAACCCTAGATTTTGATTTATCCAAAGCATTTTTAAGATGTGCAATGGTTTTGTATAGTAATTCTACTCTAGGGGAGTCTCTTATCTCATCGTCACTAGAGGACGATTCGTCGCTTGATGATGACTCCTCTTAACTTGATGCTTCGGTATCATCCCCCAAGGCCATGAGTGTCACATGGCGTGTGATGTGGCATAGCTCATCATCATCGAATGAGTCTTCAATGCTTTGTGTGTCCCATGTTTATGCTACCATGACCTCCTTCTTCTTCTTCTCCTTCTTGTCATTCTTTTTCTTTTCTTTTTCTTCCTTCTTCTTTAGCTCCAGACAATTTTGCTTGATATGCCCCTTCTTATTGCATCCATAACAAATGACGTTAGTGTTAGAAACTGAACTACTAGTTGATTTACCTTTTGAGGATTGGAACATCCTCCTCACATCCTTCTTGGTGAGCCTTCTTGATCTTCCACCAAATCTTTTGACATAGTGGGCCACCTCGCTAGCTGACAACTCTTCTTCGCTACTAGATGGCTCATCCTTCAACTCGAATGATGAAGAGACCTCCTTCTTCTCCTTCTTCTTCTTCTTCTCCTGCTTTCCTACAACAAGAGCTAGACCTTTCTCCTTTGATAAAGTGTTAGCTTGTTCATGCAATTCAAACTCACAAAATAATTCATCTAATTTAACTAAAGAAAGGTCCCTAGAAACCTTATAAGCATCTACCATTGATGCCCATAGGATTGTTCTAGGAAAAACTTGAAGAACATACCTTACTAGATCTTGATTCTCCACCTTCTCACCTCTTAAATGTAGTCCGTTGACCACCTCCTTGAATCTACCTTGTATTTGGCTCATGGTCTCATTTGTCTTCATGCTAAAACTTTGGAGTTGACCTATCAATAGGTCCCTCTTGTGAAAGGTTTTGCCCGGAAGCTATGATACCAATTGAAGGGATTTCCCTTGTCGAGTCCGTGAGGGGAAACTTCGCTTCCCCTTCGCCTCGGTTGCTTGACCATGGTGATCCCTTCGATGTCCCCGGATTAAAAATTTAATCCTAGACAAAAGGGATTCCCAAAGCAACCAAGTCATCGACGTGCTATTCGTTTAGAGAGGTCACTTGAACAAACTAGTTGTTCAAGCGACCATCCTCTATTCTACGAGTAGCCGCGGAATAGACGATGTCCGGATCGCCGGTTTTTGTGTTTATACTCGGGATCCAAGTATTATTTAGCCTATTTACAGAAATATAACATGCTTATATTTTGAAAAACAAACACAAGCAATGAATAAAAGAGATAGAAGAATAGTTATACCTCTTGGTCTTCTAATGTATGACCCTCCTCCTTTTGGACGTCGTGTGGGCGACGATCCACCAAAAGTTGAAGCTCCTAGATCTCAAAACTTCCTTCCTTGCTTTTCCCAAGCAAGAGGAAGAAGAGAAACAATGTTGTTCTCCTACAAAAACTCTACCAACCACGCCCTATAGAAGTTCTTGCCGCAGGCCAACTAGAAGGAGAAGAAGATGATGGAAAACTACCAAGACACCAAGGGAAACCCTATATCTTGTTTCCACCACCTAAGGAGAAGAGAGGGAGGTTTTTGGGCCGCCAAGGGCTGGGAAGGGCTGGAATAGCTGCTGGACGTTGGCCACAAGGCAAGGAAGAAGAAGGAAAACTTGCCTTATTTGGTGCCACCCTTGCTTCCAAACCCTAACCCTAATTCCAATCCTATCTCAACTAGGATTGCCCTATTCTTGCCGCCAAGCCTTGCTCTCTCTATCATGTATCCACGACCACCCCCATGCCCTCCTTTATAGAGTTAGGATAAGTCATGAATTAATCTCCTCCATTGGTTCTAGGATTTAATCTCAACTCATTTGGATCTAGAGATTTAATCTCAACCTTGGATCTTAGAGATTTAATCTCTACCAATGGATCTTAGTGTTTTGTTTCTATCCATTGGATCTAAGCATCTTGAGGTGTTAATGGGCTACATTAGGGACCATGAGGAGGAGTTGGGTCTTGGCCACCCATGGATCAAGCCCACATAAAGTCCGATCCACTAATGATGGTCCAATCCACTAAAGGTCCATCATTGATCTACCTCACCAACCCCCATATGATAATATGGGCTCCATATATTATTTGTACATTTTCTCCCCATGTTTAAGATCTCGAATGTCCGTCGATTAATTAATTTACTAACCATTAATTAATCAACATCTAACTCCTTGAGTAGTACCACTCAACCTTTTCATCATGCCTGACCTAGTTCACCTGCAGGGTTTACATGATGAACCTTATGAGCTCCTCAAGGGGACATCATCATCCTAATATATAGGACACGGTTTCCTCCTATAATCAACGGCACACCATATAAATAATATCATCTCCCAACTTACCGAGTCTATCGATTTAATATATAAATCTCGCCCATTGGTAAATCAAAGAGATGAGTACCAAGTATATGTGCCCGTTATTATATCGGGATTAAGAGCATGTACTAAATAATATCTGAGGTCCGATTCGATTATGTAGTCAGCAATAAATCGAATCACCTCTGTGTCGATCCTGCTCAATACACACAAAGTGCACTAGTGTGATTCTATGGTCAAGACAAACCAATACCAAATCACACTACAACCATTCCGATGGTTTGTCTAAAGCCATCTCGGTTGTGAGCCTTTACTTATACTTTATAAGGAGCCGATAACAAGATCTCCCGTGTGACACCATACACCATGTTATCTACAATGTAACGTATTAGACAATATTGCATAACCATAAAAATATGCAAACAATGATCATGTGATTCTTATTTCAAAATAAAGATGTTCATATAAAAGATAGACTTTTCAGTATACATCCCTACAATCTCCCACTTATACTAAAAGACTATGCTGTCCTCATACTGCCATACATCTGATTCCCCTTCCCTCCACATGCCTATCAAAGCTCTCGCTAGAAGGGCCTTAGTGAAAGGGTCTACCAGGTCATCCTCTGATGCAATCTAGGCAACAGCAACTTCTACCTCCTTTACGATTTCTCGTATCAGGTGGTACTTGCACTCTATGTGTTTACTAGCCTTATGGGCTTGTGGTTCCTTCGAGTTTGCAACTGCACCATTATTATCACAATTAATTGTGATAGTTCTGGGCAAACCAGGAATCACATCCAAGTCCATCAGGAAGTTCCTGAGCCACACAGCTTCTTTGGCTGCCTCATAGGCTGCCACATACTCAGATTCCATGGTGGAGTCCGCCACGCATTTCTGCTGGGCACTCCTCCATACAATGGCTCCACCTCCCAAAGTAAACACAAAACTGGAGGTAGACTTACTGTTATCTCTATTTGATTGGAAGTCACAATCCGTGTAACCCACAAGGAGTAATTAGTGCGAAACTAGCATATAATCCCTAGTCCTTCTCGGGCACTACAATATATGCTTTCGCATTCAATGTCACTGTCTGGATTACTCACGATGTCTGCTGACCATGCCTACAAAGCGGATATCTGGTCTAAATACATACATTAGGCTTTCTACCGGCCAAGCATAAGGAATCGCCTATATCTCCTCTATCTCTTCGGATGATCTAGGACACATCTCGCTAGATAAAGGAACTCCCTGCCTGAAGGGTAGAAAACCCTTCTTGGAGTTTTGTATGCTAAAACGATCCAAAACCATGTCTATGTATGAAGCTTGGGATAAGCACAACATCCTTTTATCCCAAGGTTGTGACCCACTTCTCCCAAGTCCTTCATATCATACTGTTTGGACGACCTTACCCTTACGTCTGATAACATTTCGATGTTGTCGCCAACCACCAAAATGTCATCTACGTATAGTACAAAAATACCACTACGTTTCCGTCACATCTCTGATATACACAAGACCCATCCGAACTTTGAATAAATCCATAAGACTGGATTTACTTCCTCAAAGCGGATGTCCCAAGACTTCAAAGCTTGCTTCAGTCCATTAACGGACTGATTAAGCTTATATACAATACGCTCTTTGCCCTTAGCAATGAATTCCTCTGGTTGCTTCATATAGATGTTTTCCTCAAGACTTCCATTAAGGAAAGCTGTCTTGACATCCATCTGCCACAACTCATAATCCATATGAGCTGCAGTACATAAGAGCTCCCCGACCTGACTTGAATCCATAGATTCAATCTCAGTATTCATTGCACTTTGCCAAGATGTTGTATTTATATCTTGGATTGCCTTCGTATGTCTAGGATCAGGTTCATGTTTGCTAGGGACCAAATCCAAGATTCGCCTAAAAACATGAATCTAAGAGGTCATCTAACAACCCTCCCCACTACGACGAGGTATCATCTGTGTATCCTTTGTGACACGCGGTGCAGTGACATATGGTATATCCTCTTGTACCGGTGGTACTAAAGAAGTGACTTCCCTTTTAACTCCTCCAGAACAATTTTACTCTTGGGCTTGTGGCTTATCACATAGTCTTCCTCTAGAAATCTGGCGTTCGTGTTAACGATCACTCTCTGATCTCTAGGACTATAAAACAAGTCAGAATAACTCATCATCGATCTAATCATCTCCATAAGAGTCCTATTCCTTCGCTCTGCTGCTGCTCACTGGGTGTGTGCAGTGCAGACATTTGGGATTGAATCCCAGCCTCTGATAAGTAATTCCTAAACTCTCCCAAGAGGTATTCACCACTACGATCAGATCGTAGTGTCATCTTGAATAATTGTCTATGAAAAAGACAAAATATTCAAAACTACCTCTTGCCTGGATAGACATAGGACCATACGAATCAGAATGAACCAATTCCAACACATCTTTGGATCTATACCCCTTGGCCTTGAAAGGCCTCTTGGTCATCTTACCCTCCAAGCAAGATTCGCAGGTTGGGAGATCCTCCACTACTAATGAACCCAAAGGTCCATCAGCTATCAACCTTTGAATTCTGCTTAGGTTAATGTGACCAAGCCTAAGAAGCCAAAGATATGTTTGGTTCATCTTCGAAGGTTCTTTTCTCCTTTTGGAATTAGAAGATGAGTTATTAACTTCAATTTGCATCGTGGGAGGTTTTGTATACAAATTTCCTTTCAATGTACCTGAACAGATATTCTCCCTATTCCTTTTTATAACATCTCTGTCATTAAAAGAAATAGAATATCCATCCATAATAATTTAGAAACTGAAACTAAATTCTTTCTAAATAAAGATACATAAAGGGAATTTTCCACAACCTAAGTTTTATTTTTCTCAAGAGATAAATAAAACTTCTCCCACTGCAATAGCCGCCACCTTCATGGCATTGCCCAAAATGGTAATCTCCCCTTTAGCTAGTCGTTGGGTTTCCTGAAACCCTCAGTAGCATGATTAGTGGATCTCATATCTACACCAGGTGCCGGTAGATAACACCGCTAATCATGTTTCAACGACTAGTCCAAAGGATATACCTTTGTTCTGTTTTGGACTGGGACAGTCCTTCTTCCAATGTCCATCCTGCTTAAAGTACTTGCCTTTCGGCTTCTTCACTCCTCCCTGAGATCCTCCCACCACCTTTGCTCCACCTTGTTTCTTCTTCTTCTTGCCTTTCGGCTTAGAAGTAGAAACCTTTTTGAGCAACCATGGCTTGAGGACACTCTTCGATGAGTGCATACTTTTACTCCTTAGCAGATAAGACAATATCTAGATTCTTTTCCAATCAATATTATTTGGGTACAGTAAGTTTATTTCTTTTTGTATCATAGTAAGTGGACTGAAGGTCATCTTTGAAAATCCTAAGAATCACATAGATCATTACTGTAGATTTCAAAAAATTATTGATTCCTCAAACAATAAAATTTCAAAATCAACCAACACCTCTAAACACTGGGAATATCGCATGCCACGATCGTGTGGACGTATACGAATTCTACATTTGTAAGAGGAGGTTTTACCCATTAGTTTTACTATCTTGTCAACCTAACTTTTTGACAAGTAAAATTAATAGTTGGTTTCTCTTCGGCCCTACAAATAAAAGCAGTGACTCCGATGGGGAGGATACTTATATTTGCATCTAAGTGTTCACCATTACACGATACTAAGGGAATTATCTCGGATTATGTGCCTTACCGATGTGGAAGTACACACGCTCCTAAATAATTTCCTATAACCATTATTTGACCTAGTGATCCGCAAACAAACTCATCCGATGGGGAGGAAGGCACTCAGAGCCGACGCGCAAGTTTGTTGCATCACTCGTCAAATTGTAATGGAGGCCGCGGGAATTAATTAAAATGTCCCTCTCCCACTTAGTAAATTGACAGTGAGGAATTTTCAAGCACACACAAAATGCATATTATTACTGTAGATTTCAATAAAAATTATTGATTCCTCAAACAATAAAATTTCGAAATCAACCAACACCTCAAAACACCGAGAATATCGCATGCCACGATAGTGTGGACGTATACGAATTCTACATTTGTAAGAGGAGGTTTTAGCCATTAATTTTACTATCTTGTCAACCTAACTTTTTGACAAGTAAAATTAATAGTTGGTTCATCTTTGGCCCTACAAATAAAAGCAGTGACTCCGATGGGGAGGATACTTATATTTGTATCTAAGTGTTCATCATTACTCGGTACCAAGGTAATTATCTTGGGTTATGTGCCTTACGATGGGCAAGTACACACGCTCCTTGATAATTTCCTATAACCATATTCGACCTTGTGATTCGCAAACAAACCCATCCGATGGGGAGGAAGGCACTCAGAGCCGACGCGCAAGTTTGTTTGCATCACTTGTCAAATTGTAATGGAGGCCGCGGGAATTTATAAAAATATCCCTCTCCCACTTAGTAATTTGAAATTGAGGAATTTTCCTAGCCTACGACATGCATATCATACAAAAAGCAATAAATATGAAAAATAAATTATTTTCCAACTATTATGGCTTTTGTCTTCAATATGACTCCTGTCGCATCGTCATCTCGTCCGCTCCTCCTACGCCATGTACGAGCCATCCGGAGATCCGAGCCGAGACTAAATCCTATTTTAATTTACATCCATCGATTCTATACTCCACGAGGGAGTGTACATGAAATCTAGATCGAAAGTAAAATAAAATAAAGAGCGGCTAAACAATGCCGTATTTAATTTACAAAAACTAAATACTAGCCTCGTCAACCCCGAGGATTCAACAAAATAAACATTTACACACATACAATCACATACACACATATGACCATAATAGTCGGATCTTATGCCTGCAACCAAAGAGTTAAACTACGCATATCCTACTATTATCCAGCACATATAATATATGAAAAAGTGCATAAAAATTAACCGAATCCTAAACACACAAAACCGGAAACCTTGGCTCTGATACCAATTGAAAGGTTTTGCCCGGAAGCTCTGATACCAATTGAAGGGATTTCCCTTGTCGAGTCCGTGAGGGGAAACTTCGCTTCCCCTTCGCCTCGGTTGCTTGACCATGGTGATCCCTTCGATGTCCCCGGATTAAAAATTTAATCCTAGACAAAAGGGATTCCCAAAGCAACCAAGTCATCGACGTGCTATTCGTTTAGAGAGGTCACTTGAACAAACTAGTTGTTCAAGCGACCATCCTCTATTCTACGAGTAGCCGCGGAATAGACGATGTCCGGATCGCCGGTTTTTGTGTTTATACTCGGGATCCAAGTATTATTTAGCCTATTTACAGAAATATAACATGCTTATATTTTGAAAAACAAACACAAGCAATGAATAAAAGAGATAGAAGAATAGTTATACCTCTTGGTCTTCTAATGTATGACCCTCCTCCTTTTGGACGTCGTGTGGGCGACGATCCACCAAAAGTCGAAGCTCCTAGATCTCAAAACTTCCTTCCTTGCTTTTCCCAAGCAAGAGGAAGAAGAGAAACAATGTTTTTCTCCTTCAAAAACTCAACCAACAAAGAACTATAGAAGTTCTTGCCGCCGGCCAACTAGACGGAGAAGAAGATGATGGAAAACTACCAAGACACCAAGGGAAACCCTATATCTTGTTTCCACCACCTAAGGAGAAGAGAGGGGAGTGTTTTTGGGCGCCGGCCAAGGGATGGGAAGGGCTGGAATAGCTACTGGACGTTGGCCACAAGGCAAGGAAGAAGAAGGAAAACTTGCCTTATTTGGTGCCACCCTTGCTTCCAAACCCTAACCCTAATTCCAATCCTATCTCAACTAGGATTGCCCTATTCTTGCCGCTCAAGCCTTGCTCCCTCTCTATCATGTAATCCACGACCACTCACCATGCCCTCCTTTTATAGAGTTAGGGATAAGTCATGAATTAATCTCCTCCATTGGTTCTAGGGATTTAATCTCAACCGTCGGATCTAGAGATTTAATCTCAACCGTTGGATCTTAGAGATTTAATCTCTACCAATGGATCTTAGTGTTTTGTTTCTATCCATTGGATCTAAGCATCTTGAGGTGTTAATGGGCTACATTAGGGACCATGAGGAGGAGTTGAGTCTTGGCCACCCATGGATCAAGCCCACATAAAGTCCGATCCACTAATGATGGTCCAATCCACTAAAGGTCCATCATTGATCTACCTCACCAACCCCCATATGATAATATGGGCTCCATATATTATTTGTACATTTTCTCCCCATGTTTAAGATCTCGAATGTCCGTCGATTAATTAATTTACTAACCATTAATTAATCAACATCTAACTCCTTGAGTAGTACCACTCAACCTTTTCATCATGCCTGACCTAGTCCACTTGCAGGGTTTACATGATGAACCTTATGAGCTCCTCAAGGGGACATCATCATCCTAATATATAGGACACGGTTTCCTCCTATAATCAATGGCACACCATATAAATAATATCATCTCCCAACTTATCGAGTCTATCGATTTAATCTATAAATCTCGCCCATTGGTAAATCAAAGAGATGAGTACCAAGTATATGTGCCCGTTATTATATCGGGATTAAGAGCATGTACTAAATAATATCTGAGGTCCGATTCGATTATGTAGTCAGCAATAAATCGAATCACCTCTGTGTCGGTCCTGCTCAATACACACAAAGTGCACTAGTGTGATTCTATGGTCAAGACAAACCAATACCAAATCACACTACAACCATTCCGATGGTTTGTTCAAAGCCATCTCGGTTGTGAGCCTTTACTTATACTTTACAAGGAGCCGATAACAAGATCTCCCGTGTGACACCACACACCATGTTATCTACAATGTAACGTATTAGACAATATTGCATAACCATAAAAATATGCAAACAATGATCATGTGATTCTTATTTCAAAATAAAGATGTTCATACAAAAGATAGACTTTTCAGTATACATCCCTACATCTTGGCTATCATTGTCTCCTTGGATCCTTCATTAAGTTCGATGAGCTTCTCCCAAAGATATTTTGCGGAGTCGAAGGAGCCGACCTTGCTCAATTTCTCCTTGCATAGACCACATTGGAGTGTGGTTGTTGCTTTTGCATTGGCTTGAGCCTTCTTTTCCATCTCCCTTGTCCAATCTTTGGTTGGTAGTGGCACTCCAAATTCATCTACCGATTTTTCGAAGCCATCTACAATACTAAACCAATTTTCAATGTCATTCATTAAATAATACTCCATCCTACCTTTCCAATAGGGGAAGTCGTTTCCATCGAAGAAGGAAGGTCGTGCCGTGTTATAACCCTCTTGAAATGTCATCTTGCTCCGGTTGATTGTTAGATCCTCCGATGCAATCGGGGCTCTGATACCACTTGTAGGTGATTGTAGGATGGCTAGACGGGGGTGAATAGCCTCTCTTGACTTCCATAATTATGGTAGCGGAAGCAAAAAAACAAATACAAGTAGAATTGAAATCAAGAAACAAAAATAACAATACTAACACGGTTATTTAATGTGGTTCGGAGATTATGCTCCTACTCCATGACGATCCATAAGGTGGATCAACCCAAGCAAGTCTTCACTAAGAATCTCCTTTTGATGCAATCATCAAGGTAGAGAAGCCTTCTTTAAAATGCACTCTTCTTCTTACAAATGATGGAAATCAAGAATAGAGAAGAAGAGGTTAAGAGCACAAAAAGACTTGGAGAAGGTTTGGTGAGCTTGAGAACAGAGTTAGGAATGAGAGCACTAGCCCTCTCAAGCTCTCTAAGGCCTCCTTTTATAGAGAAGAGGTTGATTTTCCTGTTGAGCCTGCAACAGTTGACTGATGCATGCCATCAGTCGACTGTTGCTGTCGCTGACCTCATCCAACGACTTTTGACGAGCCTGATCTACTGTCCTCATTGTCCAACTAGACTCTGATCAGTCGACTAATCACACTAGCAGTCGACTGATCGAGCCATCAGTCGACTCAAAATGTTTTTGTGCTCGTGTCCACTTATAACAATCGACTTCCAGGGTATGGCAGTCGACTGATGGTGGACCAGTCGACTGCCAAACCCTAGCAGTCGATTGATGGACACCAGAACTCAGCCGACCTCAGTTGACTGGCTGATCTGTCGACTGGGATAAGAACCCAACCGATTGATACACTTCAAGTATGATCAAGTCATACTTAAAATCAACTCCCTAGACCTAGACTTAACCTTCTAGCTCTTTCTTCAGCCTTGCGCCTCCAGGATCCCTCTGAGTCTGCGACTCTTTCATCCTTGCGCTTGCCTTTAAGAGCTTCCTTCAGTTTTGTCATGTCTCAAGATTCTCCTTTGCCAAAGTCTACTTGGACTTTACGCTGCCAAGACTACATGCTTGGACTTACGCTGCCAAGACCTTGCCTTTGGACTTCCTTTGGCAAGGTCTGTTTGGACTTTACGCCACCAAGACTACATGCTTGGACTTATTCTTCCAAGACCTTCCCTTGGACTTCTCTTACCAAGATCACACTTGGACTTTTCTTTACCAAGTCTTAACACTTGGATTTTCTTGTCACTTAACATATTCATGGTTAGACCACAAATATTGCTTAACTATAAATGATTATCCAAACATCAAAATACATAAATGCTTGGGGCATTGTTGCACCAACACAAGCCTGATCCGCGGTCGTCACAGCTGGTAGATACCCATCGATCAGCCACACCTGCAAGGCGATTGACTGATTAAACTATCAATTCGACTGCTCTAAGAAATCAGTCAGCTACTAGAGGTTCTGTGCCCATGTCCACTTATAACATTCAACTATTAGGGTATGACAATCGACTGATGATGGACCAGTTGACTGCTAAACCCTAGCAGTCGATCGATGGCCACAAATCCTAAGTCGACAGTAGTCAACTGCTTGACTAGTCGATTGATACCTATATCAGTCGACTGCTATCAGGTAAAACCTCAAACAAAGATGTTTGAATATCCGACACTTAATCTTAGCCATTTGGCCAAGTTCACATAAGTTGAACTAACCACCCTGGGTTTCAATTGCTCAACTCTCATCTTCCCATGGAGTCTTCCATCGAAGCTCTCTTCCTTCGGCCTGCGTCCCTCAGATGCACTAAGCTCATGACTTCTCCCCATGCCATCCTTCACATCTTGCCCTGAAGTTTTCTTCCTTTGGATTAACTCCATTGTTCCTCGTCCGACGGTCTCGTGGATGCACTAAGCTCACGGCTTCTCCCCATGCCATCCTTCATCGACTCACAGACCCGAGCCATGAGATGAATGAATTTGCCAATGTTTCACCGTATCAAGCTACTCATGTGTGATTCACCAAGTCCTACACAACTTAGAACACACATCAAAATCATAGTCATCCTAACTTAAACTCTTTGACACACATCAAAATCATGGTCATACTTGGGTTGATTGCCCTAACAATCTCCCCTTTTTTGATTTGTGACAATATGTTTAAGTTAGGTAAAAATACTTAGGGAAAAGTGAAGCATGAAAATCAAACTCCCCCTTAACACATGCAAACTCCCCCTTAACACATGCTCTAAAAAGTTTTAACTTAAACCTACACATTCTTCCCCTTTGACACTAGCAAAAAGATCATACATATCATATACAAGGTGGTATCAAGACTTAAGGGAATATAAAACACCCAAGACAATTTGAAAAACAACCCAAAATTCTAGTTTTACAAATATCAGTCGACTGGAATTAAGTTACAGTTGATTGGCATATGCATCTGTCGACTGGTATAACCATCAGTCGACTAGTTTATGATAATGCTGAAAACCTAATTTCTGAAGCCAACTTAAAAAATGCATGAAAAATTCAAAAAAAAATCAAAAAATCATGAAATTTTGGGAACACATTTATTATGAGTTCCTCTATCAGGGAAAAATAATTTTTCATGAAAGTGCATACAATTTTCAAAGTTTAGGCAAAAATTTAAAAGTTTTGAAATTTTCAAATGTTGTATCAACTTTGAAATCTAATTTTGCCTTTAAATGTTTCAAAGCATTAACTCAAAGTTTTCAAAACATGAAATGTTTTCAAATTATAAGGAATATCCAACTATAATTTTTGGGAAAGATGTTCATGAGTTAAACATTTGCTTTTCCCATAGTTGGTCAATGATTGCTATGTCATGATACATTTAATGACTCATCAAAATGCTATAAGCATTAGTGAATCATTTGTATCAACTTAACGTCTCACCAATGGCTATGTTTATTAATCAAGTTATCCTTATAGTGGGTTGTGAGATGTGACTAAGGTAATTCTACTTAACCAAAAATTTCTCATGCAATGCTTTCAAGGTTAAGTATTATCCAATATCACCCATCATGATCATAAGTCAACCATTTAGTAATGTATGAAATACACTCAATTATGGTTGACTATCCTTGGTTTTTCTATCCTTTAAGGATTGACTTATGTACCCAATATAGATTCTTTCCAATAGGGTTTACCAAATATTCCTTGGGGATCCATTTTCTAGCTACCATTGTTGTTGTTCATTGCCCCCTAGCAATTAAGCAATGATATGACTTTTCATTCTTATATCCTAAGCCTTTCTTATTGAAACTTGCCCTTTGGCTTCCTATAATCATTTTCAAGGTATTAGAGCCTATGGTAAATTTTTCAAGAGCTTTACTAAGATATTCTACCTTTTCTCTTAAAATCCTATTTTCTTCTAAGCATGCATCATTTGTACTAGAAGAAGCAACATTATCATGTGAACATGCATTGTTTAGCTTTTCTTCTAGAGTTCTAATATCATTTTGCAAGCATTTATTTTTCTTCTTAGTTCTAAATAAATCCCTAGTTAAATTTGAAATCATATGAATGAAATCTTGAGTAGGGAGATTCTTTACTTCACTTACCCAATCTTCTTCTGATTCCGAAGATTGTGCTCCCCCTACACTTGAGCTCTCCTCCTCACTTGTACTTCCTTCTTCTTGTTCGGATGAGGTGGAGGCTACATCATCTACTCCCATGAGTGAAAAATGTGAGATGGCCTCCTCTTCCTCCGATGAGGATGAGTCCCATGTAGCTTTTAAGTTTCGAGATTTTGACTTCTTCTCTTCTTTCTTCTTGCCTTATTTCTTCTTGTCATCCTTCTTCTTGTTCAATAGAGGACACTCATCCCTCATGTGTCCTTCTCCTTAGCAATTATAGCATATACTCTTCCTTGTCCTTCTCCTATCATTGGATTTGTTAAATTTAAAACCTTTTAATACACGTCTTACCCTTCTTACCATGTATGCCTCTTCATCACTATCCATTGAAGAGTGTGAATCATCATCCGATGAGGAAGGTGAGGTCTTCTTCTTCTTTCTTTTGCTTGCTACAAGTGCTACTCCCCTCGATTGATTGATTGGTTCTTCAACTATTCCTTCAATGTGAGTTTCGTGAAGTTCCATAGTAGAGAAAAATTCTTCCAAAGTACTAACCTCTCGATTCCTTGAGATATAGAAGGAATCAACCATGGAGCTTCATTTTGAGGATCAGAGGAATGCGTCAATGACTTTCATAATTATGTCCTGATTTGATAGCTTTTCCCCTACACTTGAAAAGCTATTGATTATCTCTTTAAGTCTAGAATGCAATGATAATATCTTTTCTCCTTTGTCCAATTTGATATTATTGAGTTGTGACCGAAGAAGATCTCGTCTTGCTAATTTGGCTTTGGATGTACCCTCATGAAGCTCAATTAACTTCTCCCACATCTCCTTTGCACTTGAACACTCTCCAATTCGATTTATTTCTTGTTGAGGAAGCACATTGAAAAGGTGATGCTTGGCCTTTGAATTTGCTATATGTTCCTCCCTTTACTTCTTTGTCCATCTCGATTTTTCTATTGGCTCGTTGTCTTTATCCTTAGGCACCTCGAAACCATTTTCTATTATTAGCATAATATCAAAATCGGTTTCAAAGAATACCTCCATTGTTTTCTTCCACCAAGAGAAGTCTCCTTTGAACTTTGGTGGGTGAATGTTCATGTCGGCCATTTGATGTGCTTATCGCGGCGATAAGTCCGATAATAAGGTCCTCGCTCTGATACCACTTGTTAGGATCGATGCTCCGTCTAGAAGAGGGGATGAATAACCTTTCTTATTGAACTACAAGATTTGTTAGCAGAAGCACAAATAAAATGAAGACTAAAACAAAATCAAGAAAGACAATGCTACCACAAGCCTTTAATGTGGTTCACGACCTCTTGCCGCTAGTCCACGACAATCCTTTAGGTGGATCACTCCTTCAACCTTCCACTATTTTCTCCTTTAGATGAACACAAGGTGGAGAAGGACCTTCCCACAATAAACCCTCTTCTTACAAGATAATAGAAGTAAGATAGTGAAGAAGAGAGTAAAAACCTTTAGAAAAATTGGAGATCTTGAGAATATGATTTAGAGTGAAACATTAGCCTCCCAAGGCCTCCTTTTATAGAGAGGAGGCAGTTTTTCCCATTGGGCATGAAGCAGTCGACTGTTTCATGCCAGCAGTCGACTACCGTTGTAGTTGATCGACTCCAATGACTTTTGACCAAGCCTGATCCACGGTTGTCACAACTCAACGGTACACTGATCAATCGACTGCTCACACTGGCAGTCGACTGATCCAACTATCAGTTTGACTGCTCCAAGCAATTAGTTGGCTACGAGAGGTTATGTTCCCATGTCCACATATAACAGTCGACTACTAGGGTATAACAGTCGACTGATGGTGGACCAATTGTCTGATAAACCCTAGCAGTCGATTGATGACCACAAAACCTCAACCGACAATAGTCAACTGCTTGATCAGTCGACTGACACCTATATCAGTCGACTGGCATCGGGTAAAACCTCAAACAAAGATGTTTGATCATCCGACACTTGATCTTAGCCATTTAGCCAAGTTCACATAAGTTGAACTAACCACCTCAGGTTACAATCGCTCAACTCTCATCTTCCCATGGAGTTTTCCATCGAAGCTCTCTTCCTTCGGCCTGCGTCCCTCGGATGCACTAAGCTCATAGCTTTTCATCGTGCCATCCTTTGCGTCTTTCGCTGAAGTCTACTTCCTTTGGCTTAACTCTATTTTTCCTCGTACGACGGTCCCTCGGATGCACTAAGCTCACGGCTTCTCCCACGTGCCATCCTTATCCGACTCAAAGACCCGAACCATGAGATGAATGAACTTGCCAATGCTTGACCGTATCAAGATACTCATGTGTGATTCACTAAGTCCTGCACAACTTAGAACACACATCAAAATCATAGTCATCCTAACTTAAACTTTTTGACACACACATCAAAACCATGATCATACTTGGGTTGATTGCCTTAACACAATGGTTCCCCTTGGTCATTGGTGGATAAAGCAAAGCTGGTTTGGATTATTATCCATATTTCGACTTGTGTTTTTAGAAAACACTCCATCTGACCCTTCCAATAGCGGAAGTCATCTCCGTTAAAGAACGGAGGTCGGGCAGTGTTATACCCCTCAAGGTGGGCCATTTAAAAAGAAGCTTAAAAAAACACAAACAACAAAACAAATTCCAAGACTTGGTCTTGGATTAGTAGTGCGGGAAGTAGAAAAAAACTTGAAATGATAAAAATATGAAAAGAAAAAGTGCTCGACCAATGGTTGCACTGAATCTGAGTGCCCCCACTCTAATACCAATTGTAGGATCGAGAAACGCTAGAGGGAGGGGGTGTGAATAGTGTTCGAAAAACTTTCTTTTCTTCAAGTTAAAACCAAAGTCTACAATAGAATAATAAAACACAAAACACAAGAGACAAGTTTATTTTTACTTGGTTCACAACCAACCGGTTGCTAGTCTAATGCCTTGCGATCCTTGATCGCTTCCGATGGGAAATTCACTAGAAGGTCTCTTCCTCGTTGGAGGTAAGAGACAAACGAAAGGTACAAAGAATGTAGAGGATGATGTAACACTCCTACCTCTCCTCTTAGCAATTTAAAAGCACAAAGAACAAGAGAAATATTAACTAAACAAAAGCACTACTGACTTAAGTGGATGAGTTGTTGAAGCATGGTCGGCGTAACGGTGTTGTTGCGTAATGGAGAGCACTTGGATCGATGGAGCAATTAGGAAGCCTTTTTAGTTAATGAAAATGAGTGATTTTCTTCTCCTTTTATAGACTTTTGAACCCTATCTCATTGAGATCCAGATCTGGGTCAAACATCCACATCACCCCTCCTTTGGTGGATCTTATCTTGACTATCCTCGAAGTGATTAGCTTGACTAGCAGTCGACTGATTCCATACAGCAGTCAATTGATGGTAGTCCAGTCGATTGCCATTTTCCTCCAGTCGACTGATAGCTTGATAACTCACCTGCAACACATGGTCAGTACAAAAATCTGTATTGATAGTAAATTCGACGGTCCTGTATCATCCGATATCGACTTAGACCTTCCTCTGGAAGTCCTAGCCAGATCATTGCCTACGGTCGTCCCTGTATGGAGGACACATCCATGCCACCCCTCCACACTCAGAGATTACCTTTGGTCTTTCTGACCTGTCGCTTAGCTTCTGATCACTTGTCCACTGAGGTTCCTCGACTCCCTGAGGTTCTCCTGGTGCCACCCGACCACCGAGGTTTCTCGTTTCGATATTCTCTTGGCGTCGTCAACCATAGCAATATTGGTGCAGAGAGCACCACTCCTTAGTTTTGATGTATGAACCATAGTTAAAGTTAGGAATTACTTATGGTTTAATATATGTGTTAAGTGTGCAAGCTTAATAGGAAATCCTAGTAGGTCAGGCAGATCGGATACTAGGCAAAGTATAGAAAGTCCTAGTAGGTCGTGTTGACTGGATACGAGGAAGAAGACTTGATAGATCAAGAGGCCCGGACACCAAGCAGAAAGTCCAGGTGGGTCAGGAGATCGGACATCTGACATGAATACCGGTTGGGTCAAGAGACCGGACTACCGACATGAAGTCCAGCTGGGTTAGGGAGACCGAACAGTTGGCAGAAAGCCAGCCCTGGTGGGTGAGATCGGATATCAAGTATGGTAAGTTTTACAGGAAAACCGATAGGTAAGCCTCGAGTGAAGAGGTGAGGTCGAGTCCTCTGTAGGGGGACAAAGCTAGGCGTCAATCTGACGGATAGTCCACGTGGGACTAAGAAGTCGAGATAGAGCAGTATTACTACTACTTTTGTATTTTATTCTTGTTGCTTTTGCTAATCTCATTTTGCAGGGAACAATTGACTGAATGGATTCTAGTCGACTGGATACACAGTTGGCAAGATTAGTTGGTGATTGGTCGAAAATCTGGCAACCCATATGGAAAGAGTTCCAGTTGACTGGGGAGGTCCAGTCGACTGGAATGGCAAACTTCCTGATGCGGAGTCAGGTGACCTGAAGTCGACTGGAACAGGTCTAGTCGACTAGGACCGCCGAAGTACCATATCAACGAACTTATGTGGAGTCGAGTGGAAGGCATTCCATCGACTGGAACTGGCTTATAAAAGAAATGCATGACCAACTTGGATTACAACTGATCTACTTCGTCCAAGTGCTTTTACAAGTGTTCATCATCCGCAGAAGCTACATCCCATTGCAACGATGCAACTCCGACACTCTGTACTCTAATTCAATAGCTACTAAAGTGTCAGTATATTCTATTTGTTTTTATTTCACTTTATGTACTTGATTTCAAAGAAAAGGTAGTGTGTTACCTATCTCTTAATGATTGTAAAAAAGCAAATCAAGAGTTCTCGAGTCGGAGGGCCTTATAGTGCATTGCCCATCGAGGTAGCTCTCGGAGAGCTATGAGCCTTGGAGTAGCAACCTAGCTAGGGTCGTGAACTAAGTAAATAACTTGTCTTTTTATTTTATTTAATTCCGTTGCATACTCTTTGTTTCAAAAAATAATATGTTCTAAATTATAAAAAAAAATTATAACCTCTGAGATTCACCCCCTCTCTCGGAACAATATGATCCTACAATTGATTTCAGAGTAGGGGTGCTCCGAATTTGGTGCAACCACCAACGAGTGCACTAGGAATTTTCTTTAGATTTAGCATTTTTGTCTTATAATAATTTTTGCATTAATATTTATTTTTGCCTTAGAATAAATTTTTAATATTTATCTTGCTTTAGTATAAATTCATTCTTTTTGCACAATACAATATTGCTTAATTTGAATAACTCTAGGAATAATTCTGAATATTAATTTAATTAAAAATTTAATAACAAAAATTTACTAGTAATGTCACACTTAGAAGAGTACAACACCGTTCACCCTCCACTCTTTAACGGAGAGGACTTTTCTTATTGAAAGAGGCGAATAGAGTGCTACCTAAAAACCGACCTCGAAGTATGGTTTTCAATTAGGAAATGTTTCGTCTCTCCGGTAGACGAATCGGGTGAGTTGTTAGAACCAGAGAAATGGACCGCGAATGTAAGGAAACAAGCTCAAGTCGATTACAAGACCCTTAACACCTTGTAATGCGGACTTACCAAAGAAGAGCTCAATAGAGTCGGTCCCTTCGAAAATTCTAAGGAACTTTGGGATAAGTTAATTGAATTACACGAAGGAACTAATGATACTAGAATAGCTAACGAGATATGTTACTTAACAAACTCTTTAATTGTAAAATGCATGAAAATGAAAATGCTAGTCAATTCCACACTAGAATAAAAGATATATTAAATGGACTTCATTTAATAGGACATCAAATAGAAAATAGGGATGTAATTAGATATACACTTAAGGCATTCCCGAGGAATGCATTATGGACATCCATTGTCGATGCCTATAAGGCCTCCAGGGATCTTTCCTTAATTAGATTAGACGAACTATTTTGCGAACTCGAACTATATGAACAAGCTAACTCAGGTCAAACTGAGAATGGTATTGCTTTAGTGGCAGGTTTGACTAAAAAGGAAAGAAAAACAAGAAGTGAATCCAAAGACGAGTCGGAGACAGACCCAAATGGAGAAGAGGAAATAGTAAACATGGTTCAGAAAATATTCAATCGGAGAAAAAGATTTACAAAAAAGGATGCCAAAAAGGTCGTCGACAACAAGTCAAGACCCAGATCGAAAGTAATGTGTTACGAGTGCAACGGAAAAGGACACTACAAGTCGGAATGCACAAATCTAAAAAAGAAAGAAAACCCTAAAAAGAAAAAGAAAAAGAAAGCACTTAAGGCAAATTGGGATGAATCATCTTCAGAAGAGTTGAACGCAGAAGAGACAAATAGAAGCTTCGTGACATTCATGGCCAAATCAAGCTCCGGAGCTGAATCAAGTTCCGAGTCCGAGTTCGAGAGAAGCCACAGATCTGCATCCATTTATGAAGGACTAGACGAGGTAACTTCTCCTTTAGAAGATAAACTTTACAACATAATTGCATGTCTAGGAAGGAAATTAGCTAAATCCAAGAACTGAGTAGACTCACTCCTTAAGGAAGTTCAAGTACTTAAGGAGCAAGTAAACTCGAAGACTTCAACTTGCCAAGTTGAGGATAGAGATTCAACTCAAGTTGCAAAACTTGAGGAAGAGAACTCAGTCCTAAAAAGACATGTAGGAGATCTTATCGAAATGTTGGAAAGGTTCACTTTGGGCTCCAAGTATCTAAACATGATGCTTGGATCTTAGCGAGCCATGTACAATAAGTCCGGACTCGGACACAAAGCTAAATCCTCATATAAATCATACATGTCATTACTTAGTCAAAACACTAAGAATCGAGTCCAATCATGGGTTCCCAAGTCTAACTTAGTCAACCAAGTTGGACAAAATCAATTTTAGGTTCTCAAGAGTCAAGTTCACTTAGTGAACAAAACTCAACTGAGTTATCACTTAGGGGGAGCAAACACCTTGCTTGTTTCTTTATTTAGTTAAACTCTTGCATGTCTTAGTTTACTTTACTTGCTTAATTTAGAATTGACTAGATAGGAAACAAAGTAGTTTAAACTTGAACAACCTAGTACTAAGACGAAGTGAATTGATAGTAAGTTAGGGAAGCTCTTCGAAGTGCATGTCTAGGAAGTGGTTCATCCGATATCCAAGAAGGCCATATGCCTCGCCACGACCTAGTGCATGAAGTCGAGTGGAACTGACCGAAGCCAACTCACTAAGTCTTTAACTAGTTAGACCAAAGCTTAGCCCAAAGTGAGTCAAGTATTTGATTCCTTCATTGACTTTGTCTAGGAAGTGGTCCATCCAATACCCAAGTAGGCCATATGCCTGGCCACGAGTTGGAAGTCAATGCTGGTAAAACCTACTTGATTAGCTCAATCTAAACTTGAATCTAACACAAGTTTAAAAACTTTGAAATTTTATTTTAAAATTAAGATTAAATAAATTCTCATCTCACAAACCCAATAAGAATTAACGTGTATTGAAAACTTAGCTCGGGTGAGATGAATTAGAACTTAATCAAGCTTAAATAGTGTAACTCAATACAATTAAACTTAATAAATTTACACAACTTAGCTAAAATTTAACAAATTTACACAACTTAACTAAACTTAACAAATTTACACAACTTGACTAAACTTAACAAATATACACAACTTAACTAAACTTAACTATACTTAACAAATTTACACAACTTAACACAAACTTAACAAATTTACACAACTCAACTAAAATTAAATAACTCAATTACACATCTCAACTAAAATTAACAAATTCAAATTAATCATATTAACCAAATCAACTCGATCAACCTAATCAAATTAACTTAATCAACTCAAATCATTTCAAGATAATTCATCTTATTCAAGGTGTGAATTATCTTAAGAATTTTTAATTCATGTAGGACTCCAGAATGGACCAATGGATTCTGGATAGTGGCTGCTCTAGATATATGACTGGAGATAGTAAAAAATTCTCAGAATTAAGCTTCAAGAATCTAGGTTCAGTCGCCTTTGGAAACAATGACAAACTTAAGGTAATTGGATCAGGTAACATTGAATTAGAATCAAATTATTATACAAAAAGTTTTTCTTGTAGATAATTTTAAATTTAATTTGCTTAGTATAAGTCAGTTATGTGATGTTGGTTATGAAGTAAAATTTCTATCAAATGAATGTTTGATTAACAATATTGAAAACTCAAAAATATCACTTAAAGGAGTTAGGAATAAAAATATATACTCAACAAATTTAGAAAGATCCTCAATCAAGTGTCATTTGACACATCAAGAGGAAAGTTGGTTGTGGCTTAAACGACTTGCTTACATCAACTTTAGGAATATAACTAAGCTAAGTGAAACTAATTTAGTTAGAGGTTTGCCTAAACTTAAAAATATTAAAAGCAAAGTTTGTAATGCTTGCAAACAAGGAAAACAAACCAAGTCTCAACTTAAATTAACTAATCAAGGTCGAACATGCTCAATACTTGAATTAATCACTTAGACTTGTTCGATTCACATGGGGTAAAATCGCTAAGTGAAAATTTATACTGTTTAGTGATAATAGACGATTACTCTAGGTTTACATGGGTAAAATTTCTAAAACAAAAAGATGAAACATTTAAAGTATTTAAAAACTTTAGTAAACAAATAGAAAATTAAAAAGATCTTAAGATAAAAAGAATAAGAAGTTATAATGGAGGTGAGTTTAAAAATAAAAAATTTACAATAATGTGTCTAGAAAATGGATATCACTATGAATATTCATGCCTTAGAACTCCTCAACAAAATGGAATAGTAGAAAGAAAAAATAGAACTCTACAAGAAATTGCTAGGTAAATGTTAAATGAATATAATTTATCTAGTTACTTATGGGCCGAAGCTATAAACACTGCATGTTATATGCAAAATCGAGTAAAAATTAATAAATTACATAATAAAACATCTTATGAAATTTTTAATAATAAAAAACCTTGAATAAAATATTTAAAAGTATTTGGATGTAAAGTATTTGTTTTGAATACAAAAGACCATCTTGGAAAATTCTCTTTAAAAATTGATAAAGGAATATTTCTTGGATATTTGACCACTAGTAGGGCCTATAGGATTTATAATAAGAAAATCCTAAAAATTGAAGAAACAACTAATGTAAATTTTGATGAAGAGGAAATTACAAATGGTCAAACAAACACATTAAAAGATAATCAAGATGGAGTAAATGAAATTGTACATGATGAAGAAGAACAAACCCAATATCAAGACAACTTAAAGACATATAGAATTAATTCAAACCATCCTCTTGAACAAGTATTAGGAAATCCAACTCTAGGAGTTCAAATTAGATCGACCTTAAGAAACTTGAGACAAATCGCATTAATATTAAAGATAGAACCAAAGTCAATAGATGAGGCTTTACCTGATACTGATTGGATAATAGTCATGCAAGAAGAACTAGCACAATTCAATAGAAATGAAGTATGAGACTTAGTACCTCCACCAAAAAATAAATCAATAATAGACACTAATTGGGTATTTAGAAATAAATTAAATGATCAAGCAGAAATCATAAGAAATAAAGCTCGATTGGTAGCTAAAGGGTTTAGTCAAGTAGAAGGATTAGACTATGATGAAACTTATGCCCCAATAGATAGGTTTGAGTCAATTAGGATGTTGCTAGCTTATGCGGCACACAAAGGATTCAAGCTATACCAAATGGATGTCAAATCTACTTTTTTAAATATAGTAATAAAAGAAGAGGTATATGTAAGTCAACCTCTAGGTTTTGAGAGCTTAGAATACCCTAATAATGTATATAAATAAAAAAAAGTCCTTCTATGGATTAAAACAAGCTCCTAGAGCCTGGTATGAGAGACTATCTTCATACTTAATCTCAAAAGGCTTCAGACAAGGTAAAATTGACTCAACTCTCTTCGTAAAAACTTTGAACCTAGATATTTTTATAGCTAAAATATATGTAGATGATATAGTATTTGGATCGACAAATTCAAATTTTTTGAAAGAAATCATAAACTTAATGGAATAAGAATTCTAAATGAGTCTAGTAGGTGAATTAAATAAGGTTTACAAATAAAACAAACAAAAGACGGTAACTATATTTATCAAAACAAATATGCAAGGGAGTTGATTAAAAGATTTGGAATGGAAAATGCAAAAGAAATAAAAACACTCATGGTAACAAATGTTATATTAAATGATGACAAAGAAGGAAAGTATGTAGATCTAAAGTACTATAGAAGTGTCATAGGTAGTTTACTATACTTTAGGAGTGCTCAAGATCCACTGTCCGCAAGAGCTGAAACTCTTTAACCAATTAGGTGTACAAGGCCCCTTTGAATGCATGCACAAGAAGATATCAGAGGTATAGCTCCTTACCCTCCCTGTACTTCAGATATCCTATTATTTACCTAGATGATATCTCTTCTCCTTTCCTAGGTAGTCAACAATTATAACGAAACCACCCAACATTTGCCTGACTACCAATCTACTATGGCAACTCGCCATAGCACCTCCCATCTCTAGCAGAAAAAACTAACTCAGCAACTAGCTGAAAGTAAACAATGGGAGGTTGCTCTAGTCACCCGCTGTGAGGAACTACAAGCTTAGTTGACAACAACAAGGCACGAAAAAGAGGAAGCCCTAAAAAAGAATGACGCCCTTCACCATCAGTTGTACCTGCAAACTGAAAAGGTTCAACATGTCAATGCTCTAGCCCAGGAATTGTCGGAGCATCAAGTTCAACTGAAGGAGACAGAGGCTAGAGCATCCAGATCCTCGGCTGTCCTCCTACAAGCACAATCAATCAATAAAACTTTGGAGGCATCCCTATCATCATGCTGAACACAAGTAGAAAGCCTCTCCTTCAAAGTATCTGCATTTCCTGGGGCTTTGACAGATATTACTGGGTAACTGTGGGTGCTACAAAAGGAATACGCTCCAGCGATAACCTCCCTGGGCCAACATGCAATAACCATCACCAAAGAGAGGGACGCTCTTGCCAACCAAGTGGCTACTAATGAAATTCGGTGGAAGGAGTGGGAGGAAGAGTTGCTAACAAAGTTTGGCAACAAAGGAGCTGAGCTGTTTATCTTAGGCTTCAAAGAGGATAATAAACAGCACGCTGCCCATGGCCATCCCCCTCCGGGTACAGACATCAGTCATTTGAGTGTGGAGGCTACCATGGAAGAATATCTAGATGATGTTTTTGAAATGTAATTCTTAATCTTCCTGAATGTACTAAACAATCTATATATATAGAATGTTGAACTTCAATGAATTGACCTGCATTCCTCCCTCTCTTCTTAAATTATTTTGGGTAACAGTATTTTTCTTACTGAATGGATGCTTCCCCTCTTCTGGAATTAACCACCTATGATCAGAAGCTTTACTGGTGCCAGTCGATTGATACATGGCCTCCCTAGAATTTACCCTAGCTAGCTTAGAAAATAATGTAGTTTTGTATTACTCTGAGTCGTTCTTCTAACAAATGGGACACACTTCAGATAGGTTGTCCTGCACTACAATCGGATCAGACCGGACTAACCCTTATTCCCTTGGCTAGGCGAGGATATGACTAGTCACCTCACTATCAATGTTCTTACTATTCCCAAGGTTAACCCTTCACTTACTCCCTCTATCCTTCCATATCCCCCTTCGTTTCCAAGAAAGGAAAATTAACACTTATCCCTTCTATAAATATCTCCCTCGAGACCCTTATGTCTTTGTACAACTCCCATGTCTTCCTCCTCATTTCCAATTAGCATAAACTCCGACACAGACTCGTCTAAAGATATAGATACTTGCTCAATAGCCACCTCGGCCTATTGACGTCCATCCCCTCAAAGCCCCGCCGACACAACCACTCTAAGCGCTAGGAGGTCTTTCCGACCTCCTTTCCCTTCTTTCAACCACCGTGTATGGAATCCTCTGGCAGCTAGGCAGCAACCCTTAATGGACCCTCTTCCTCCTCCACCGGATGACACTCCTCTTCCAGCGGACCTTCCCCCCTCCAACGGCTGACGTTCTTCCTCCCCTAGCAGACCTTCCTCCTCCTCCCCCGGTTGACATTCCTCCTAGTCTGGTAGTACTACTATCTCATTCAAAAGAGGAATATTCCACTAGTTATTCCAATACTTTTTGATCTTTATAACCGAGGTCTCCATTGGTTGTATCATCAAGTTTATGTACTTAAAAGGAAAGAATGTTAAGTTCAACATAACTGCCACAGTCGCCATAAACATTCCCTACGGAATAATCACTTTAATTCTTGATCCATCCTGGGGAACTAACAGTGTATAGAAAAATTAGAAAGTATCATAAGAAAAACCACTGCATCACGATTGGAATGTGCCTGCCAAATATTTACTTCTTCTATAGGATAGGAATGGTCGTCTCATCATTAATGCGCCAACTACCCTCAATATTGCCCCCTTACCTTCCCATCGTATCAGCCTTTACTTTCTCCATTTCTCAAGAAGACAAATTAATGCTCCCTTCTCCCCTATAAAAGTCGCTGGTAATACCTTTGGCTCATGCACTCCTTCATTCTCCTACCTTCTATATGGCAGACTCTTCAGAGCAAGAAAATAAGCCTCTTTCCCTTGAGCCCCTTTCAACAGATCAGCAATGCATACAAGAGTTAGAAGAGCAGGTGAGGGACTTGAGAAGTCAGCTGCAATAATACTCCACCCGCAACTACTCCCTACGCTAAGAAATGGTTGTGGCCCAACGAGCCCTATCAAAACACTAGTTCATGCACCAGTCTCATGTCAGATGACTTCTCGCCATATCAGGCCGCCGCAGAGCTTTGACATTACCTCCAGAGAGAATCATCCATGAAGCTCCTTAGTTTTCCATATACTAGGATGTATTTTCTTTACTTTTCTTAAGAAGTCATGAATGTAATCCATTCCCTACAACAATACAACTTTTATTTTGGAGAACTGAAGGAATGTACCTTTCCTGGCTAAAAACTGATTCTTCAATATAGATAAAATACCATCATAGCACCCTACCAAGCCGTATGAGCGACAGAGAATCGCCAACCCAGCACCGACGCCTTATTTTTCCTCTCGGCCATCTCTGATTTCCAGGAAATGACTTCCTACTCAGATCAATCACGGAGATATTCTTTGGCCAACCAATTCATCTGATCCACTTGCACCCAATTCCTCTGATCTACCACCGCATGAGGATAAAAACTCGTACTGAAGATAAACTGAAATACAGTGATGATCTGACTTAGGGTTTCACCTAGCCAGATTGGAATAATTTTTTACTCCAACAACCTTCACCAGTGCATCTACCTTGAACCGACTCCTCCGATCTGCCACCACATGGGGATAATAGCTTGAACTTAGGATAAGCTAAAAAATAGTGACGATCTGACCTAGGCTTCGCCTGGTCAGATCGGAATAATTTTTTACTGCGTTGATCATCATCAGTGCGTCTATCTTAAACCCAACTCCTCTGACCCGCCACCACACGAGGGTAATAGCTTGAACTTAAAACAAGCTAAAAAAAATAGTGATGATCTGACCTAGGGCTTCGCCTGGTTAGATCGGAATAATTTTTTGCTCCACCGATCTTCATCAGTGCATCTATCTTAAACTTGACTCCTCTGATCCGCCACCACATGGGGATAATAGCTTGAACTTAGAACAAGATGAAAAATAGTGATGATCTGACCTAGGGCTTTGCCTGGTCAAATCGGAATAATTTTTTACTCCGTCGATCTTCATCGGTGCATCTACCTTGAACCCGACTCCTCTGATCTACTACCACATGGGGATAATAGCTTGCACTTAGGGCAAGCTGAAAAATAGTGACGATCTGACCTAGGGCTTCACTGGGTCAAATTGGAATAATTTTTTACTCCGCTAATCTTCATCAATGCATCTACATGAACCCGACTCCTCTGATCCGCCACCACATGAGGATAATAGATTGAACTTAGAACAAGCTGAAAAAATAGTGACGATTTGACCTAGGGCTTCGCCTAGTCAGATCGGAATAATTTTTTACTCCGCCGATCTTCATCGATGCATTGATAGTCGCATTTTTATCGTGTGATTTTTATTTACATTTGGATATTTTGGCTATTTGATTTGGATAATTACGGTTATTCAGGATGTTTTTGCATATTGGATCTATTTGCAATTAATTGTTTAATCCCTATAATTTCAGTATTATTTTTCACGAGTTGAATGTGATTTTATAGCGAACATGAAAAGAGCCTAATCGGAGTAATCACAGCCGTCGATCTTGATCAAATCGATCGTAGCCGTCGATCCTGATCAAATCGATCGTAGTCGTCGATCCGGATCAAATCGATCGCAGCCGTTGGATTGATTGATCAACCACTTAGGGATATTAATTCAAGTTATTTAACCCTAAATCTAAATGGGTGGCTGAGATTTGAACTGGCACGATCAAGCGGCTGAGGAAAATCAAGTTTAAAAAGACGACTTCTTCTATCGCACGGCGCAGAAACAGTAGCGACGATCATCTTCCTCACGAGCACAGCGATAGAGACTCCACTCCAACACTTCGACGATGATTCTGGCGATTCTAGAGGTCCTCCCCAATCCCATTCCACCCGACGTACTCTCCTTCCTTTGGTCCGGCAGAGCTCGCAGCTGAAGTTGGGCAGCGGCAATCCGTCGACCGAGCAGGGTGAGTCGTCCATCATTAATTCCGACAATTCTCAGATCCCTCACCACCAGAGCTGAGCTACCCTAGCGGGACGTGGTCGTGCGAATCTAGGGGTGACCTGCTACTACCGTGGTCGTGGCAACATCGATTTCCAACTCCGGCGGCAGTACTTCTTCCAATTCAAGCGGCGTTCTCTAACTCCAGCTGGTGGTGATGTTCAGTCCCTATTCATAGATCTGATTCCTTCCATAGTAGCTGCTGTGATTCGTGCCATTCCATCTCCGCAGAGCCACCTATTGACTGCCTTGGTAGCGGCAGTCCCACATCCATCATCGGAGCTGTGAACTACCGCCATCGATCCAACTCTCGTCGGATTCTAATGGGAGATCCATACCCTGAGACCATTGGAGTTGTTCAGTACCATGGTGGGTCATCGGAGAGGGTGGTACCTTTCCAGTGTTTGTGGATGACTGTGGTTAATTTTTACTTTATTGTTCCACTATTGTGTCTGTTATTGTTTTACTATTGTTACATTGTTTACTTTGGTTGTTTCAGTATTTTTACATTGTTGGCTCACTATTGTGCACTATATTTTATCAGTATTGTTTCAGTATTGATTGTTAGGGCAATCAACCCATGTGATATGGTTTTGATGTGTGTGGCAAAGGGTTTAAGTTAGGATGATTGGATTTGATATGTGTGTTGGAGTCTTGCAGGACTTAGAAATTCGCACATGGAGCTTAGGTAAGTGTCACCAACTCACAACCTCGTGCTTGAGTTGGTGAAGGAGCATTGCAGAGTCGTGCGCTTGATGAATCCGAAGGACCGTCGGACGAGATGACTTGAAGCGAAGCCAAGGAAGCAGACTTCGAGGGCAAGAGACGGGAAGGAGCATTGCAGAGCAATGCGCTTGATGCTGCCGAGGGACGTGGCCGCGAATGAAGAGAGCTTCGGCGAGGGACTTCAAGTGAGATGAGAGAATGAGTGAAATGTAAGTAGCTCATTAGGTGAACTTGGTCGAATGGTTGAGTGTCGGATGCTCGATCGCAAGGGTTGAGGTTTACCCGACCGTTGGAAGCTCAAATAGATATAAGGTTTGAGTTTTATCCGGCATCAGTCGACTGCCATGTCATGGCATTCGACTACTCCAAGTCGATCGTTAATCGACTGGTGTGGCTAATGAATCAAGTCGACATCAGTCGACTGATCGCACTATGCATGAGCACAGAAGCTAGTCGAGCTCGTGGGTCACTCGACTGATTGACATCAGTCAACTGATGATATCATCAGTCGGCTGATGATCCGACTGTTGGAGAAATGGCCACGGATCCCACAAATCCGGCTTGGTCAGAAGCCATTGGAGTCGACATCAGTCGACTGATGAAAGCATCAATCGACTGATAGTGTCCAACGGGAAGATTTTCTTCCTCTCTATATGTAAAATACCCAAAAAATAATGTTGGGTAATTAGGAGAATACCCTATGAAATTTTTAAGGAATTTTTCTGGACTCGAATGGAGGTTTTTAAAACCCTCTTTGCTTAGAAGGAGTTAAAGGGCTTAACGGGTCAAAAAATTTGACCCGTTTATCTACCAAACCCGACCCATTACCATTAAGCCGAGCGTTTTCTCATAGTCACTTTCTTTTAATGCTAGCCGTGATCTTTACTTCTCGCAACGACAACTCTTTTTCTCCCCGAATCTCAGCCCGACTCTTCTCCGGCAACCTCTCCGATTCTTGCCGCCGGACTTCGCCGACTTCTCCGTGCGACCTCTCTGACTCCTGTCGCCCAGACTTCGTCGGCTCCCCTGCACGAGTGGACGGCGACAAGCGACGTCCCCTCGACGGTGCTCGCAGACAGACCAGAGCAATGAAGGAGGCTCACGATTTGGGGGGCTTTGGTCGACGGCGACGACACTGTGCTCGGATAGGGAAATCGGTGACTTGCTTCCGGAGCCGGGGGGATTCCAGTGGGAGCTAGGGTAGTGCTTCGGGGGCGTTGATTTCATCGGTGAACAGGGGATTGTTGCAGTGACAAGGTAAGGGGCCAACCTTCTCCTTGATTCTGGATGAGATCTATACCAAGCTGTGGACTTTCCATTCTGAGCTTCATTGGTCAATGTGCGCAGGGATCTGGAGCCGGTGAGCAGAGGAGAAGAGGAAGGAGTATCGTCGGTGGATTTGTTATGGTTGGTAAGCATGATTCATCTCTTTCATTCCTTTGCAGTTGTTAAATTAAATCAGTTGTGAAGATCTATTGGTAAATGGCTTGGCTATGGCTGAATGTGAAGTTAAGCTCCATTTACAGCATTGATTTAGGTGTTGTCCAGCTTTCTTCTATTGTTTCAATTGATCTGGAGTGGTTTAAGACCGGCTGGGAATGAGAGGAGCAAGAATAGGTAAGCTCAAATTCCAGAAAATTGTAGTATATGGTTGTTTATGTAGCTAATTTGATATTTGTTCAACGAATGATGGTGAACAGGGAGACATTGATTCGAAGGGAGTTATGGAAGCTGAATGTTTAAGTGAGTTTGCAAATTGATCTGGATTGCTTATTGTAAATGGATAAAGAGGCTTGGGTCCAAAACTGTTATGGACAATTGAAACGAGAATAGGTAAGCTTTGATATAGTGGTGTTAAATTTAGATTTACATGTAGTATTTTTGGCCTTGGATCGAGAGGTTGTGCATGTGAACTTAAGCTATATAAGTCTGATTTGGTAATTAATGAATGATATGAGATTGTACGACTATGGGATTTAGTTGATCAATCAAGGATTAAGATTGGATTAGATTCTTATTCCTACAATTTGATTATGCTAGCATGTGGTGATATTGGATTCTACCGTTTCAGATATTTGATTCGAGGTAGAGATCTTGGATGCGAAGGCCATTAACCAACGTTCTTCACAGCAGGTGGGTAATTCCTACCCTGGACAGGTAGTTTTAATGGATACAGATTTAGATGCATGATCATCTTATATGATCATGTTACCTTGACTCTGTTCTTATTTACTCTTGTGCTTGATACTTTACCTTTGGCTGTTAACTCCATTGCTGCTATCATGTTGGTTTTTATCATGATTAGGAGTTATATATATAGGTGATGTAAGTAACCTAGAATTTGTTTAGTTAAGTGCAAATAGTAAAGTCTGGATGACAACCTGACTGTAAATTGGGCAAAAAGGTCATCTGTAAGTAGATAATGTCTTGTACCTAGGGTTAATTCTAGTACCCTTAGGTTGCATGTTTACCACCGACCATGTATTGTGTAAATGGTCAGGTGAATGGTATTTAGTGTATCGCTACGGACTGGTGGTCCTAGCTTGATATAATCAGTTTGAGTATGACTCTCTACAGGATAGAGAGTGCATCGATTAGTAAGTATGACTCTCTATAAGATAGAGAGTGCGTCGATCAGATGAGTATGACTCTCTACAGGATAGAGAGTGCGTCTATTAGTTGAGTACAACTCTCTATAGGATAGAGAGTGTGTCGATTAGATTGGTATGACTCTCTACAGGTTAGAGAGTGTTATGATAAATTGAGTACGACTCTCTGCAGGATAGAGAGTGCGTTGATTTGATTAGTAAGACTCTCTGAAGAATAGAGAGTCTATGGTGGATGTCTGTATTGTTAGGATCTTTGTAACGGCTAGAGGGGGGTAAATAGCACGTGTTTGTTTGTTGATGGAATTCGATCGAGATTGTGTCTACAAGTTTCGTTAGCACAGCGGAATATATATATAATAACAATAACGAAACACAATCACAACACAATAACACGAATATTTAACGTGGTTCGGAACCGAACGGTTCCTACTCCACGGATCGGGTTCGTATGAACCCTAGCGATGCCAATCACACACCACTATAATAAACACTCCTTCTCGGAACAATCCGGTGGCGGAGAAACCTCGTACAAGATGATTACAACAATAATCAAAAGCTACAAGCAAATACAATGAAATACAAAGCAAGACTAGTAAAGAAAAACACTTTACAAATGCTCTTGAATGCTTGATCGCTAGGTTGATCGAGTAGCACTTGGAGACCCTGAATTGCAGCAGCAACTCGCCCCAAATCGCCTTAAAGAACCATGCCAATTTTCTCCATCACGAGCTCCTTTTATAGCTTCAACCTGTGCTGGAAAAAGTCAATCAGTCGACTGATCGGGACCATCAGTCGACTGATGCCACTGTTGTCATGAGACAACGGCTAGATCCACGCTGAATAAGTCCAACGGATCTACCATCAGTCGACTGATCAAACCCATCAATCGACTGATGGTGTCCTCACTCGACTGCTGGTCCTAGCGGTCGAGTGAGACTACATTCTGTGGTCGAATTCCCGAGCACCAGTCGACTGATCATGTAATCAGTCGACTGCTCAAGCCATCAGTCGACTGCTAGGCCACTTCCCGCAGTCAAATCCTAGTTTACTCGGTCCAGTCGACTGCCACATGGCACCAGTCGACTGGCACACCTCAAACATGAGGTTTTAGCCCAAGTATGGTGCCCCCATACTTGCTAGACCACCCTTAGCCTAGACCTAAGCCTTCTAGCCACCTCCATCAGCCTCACGCCTCTCGGATCCCTCCAAGTCATCCATGACTTGTTCATCCATCGCGCTAGCCTTTAGATGCTTCCATCGGCTATGTCATGCTAACGGTGTCTACACCGCCAAGGCACATTGGACTTACGCCGCCAAGACTCCGCTTGGACTTTACGCCGCCAACCATTGGACTTATGCTGCCAAGACTCCCGCTTGGACTTTACGCAGCCAATATCAAACCCCTTGGACTTCTCATGCCAAGACTCAAGCTTGGACATTCCCTTGCCAACCCATGTTGGACTTCTCAAATGCCAAGACCATGCTTGGACTTTCCCTTGCCAACCCATGTTGGACTTTTACATTGCCAAGACCCATGCTTGGACTTTTCATGTGCCAAGTGTCCCACTTGGACTTTTCATGCCAAGTACTCAAGACTTGGACTTTACCAAATGCCAAGTGTTCAACTTGGACTTTCCATGCCAAGTACCCATGACTTGGACTTTACCAAATGCCAAGTGTTCAATTTGGACTTCCCATGCCAAGTACCCATGACTTGGACTTTACCTTGACACTTTCATTGTCATATATTTTTGTCGAACATCAAACATCATTCGAGTCAAACTCGAGTCCTAGTCAATCGTGACCTGGGCCGATTGCACCAACAATCTCCCCCTTTTTGATGTTTGACAAAAACCAAACCATTTGAGTTAGACGACTAATTCAAGTCTCTTACCAATTATTCTAAATTGGTGATCCCAAATATCAAACAAATTCTCCCCCTTTTTGACATACATCAAAAGGTTATCTCTCCAAGGAGGTCAATGTCTCATGGCCCAATGAGATCTTACAATCTCCCCCTTTGTCCAAAAATACCTAGGATGCCTACTATCTTCTTAGTGATAAGTCCCATATCACTCAAGAGAGCCAATCCTATACACTCTCCCAATTTCCAAACTGAGTTTCTAAAAATCCATCAATTTTTCAAATTGATAACATTTTCTCCTTGGATACCTCCCCCTAAAGGCTTGCTCCCCCTTGACCATTGCGCCAACAATGTCCTTGGGAAGTCCCTAAGCCAATAGGAACTCTAAATCATCAAAGTTAAGGTTAGAAATTCAACATTGAACTTTCTAACACCTTAAAATTGATACAAACCCTAAACACCTCTCCTAATCCATATCCAGTGGATTTTCACCCTTCATCATGCTTCCCAAAGCATATCCTAGGGTTAGGAGTGGTTAGGGACCTTAACCGCAGCTGAAATCGGGTTAAGCAACTTTGGTAACCCCGAAATCAGGCTATCAGTCGACTCTGTCAGCTACGATCGGTGATGTGTCCATCGATCGACGCGAAACAACGATCGTGTGACACCGCATGCAATGAGTCCAAGTCAAGCCCATCGATCGATCGACTTTGTAGAGGTGATCGATAACTGAAAACCTAATTTTCAATTATCAGAAATGAGTTTTGGAAAATCATAACTAATTATACGTATATCGAAAAATCACAAAAATTGATACGTATAATACTTATGACCAATACAAAGGGTGAAAAATGTTTGAAAAATATTTTACCCATAAAATAGCGAAATTGATACAAAATCCAAAAGTGACTAAAAACTTTAAAGTTTAAGCTCACTTTGTATCAATCTCATCAATGGTGATTGCTATCAAGAGATAGACTTCACCAAGGTTTTTCAAAATGATTTTAAAATGTTTTCAAAACCTTATTTTGGATCATATTCCTTGGGCTCTATGCACATGACTTGTACACAAGCTTTCCCAATGATCCATATGTTGAGCTAAAATGATTTTGGGTTCAACTAGATGCACAAACTATGCACCTTGAACTTAACTCATATCCTAGCATCTCACATGTATCTAGGGTGTATAAATACACATACATGTCAATTGGATGTGAGATGTGGGTTTTGGTTCATTTAATCTAGGGTTTCATGTATTTCCTAGGCAACCCTACTTGATTCCCTTATAAATGAGACTTCAAGTCATGTCATAGTCCTTATATCAATTTTAATCAATTAAATGCATGAAATGATCATGGCATAATAATAGCAATAATTAAGCATGACCAATGATCATGATGTCATGGCATAATATGAAATCTAAAAACACATGACATTTATCCTTAATCCCTAAGCATACTCATGACATATAAATGATAGAACATAAACATGATGTCATGTCATGGCATATGGCAAACAAATCATGGCAAGTAAAAAGTATAGGTATAGGTATACCTAAATTTTAATATTAATTTCCATTTGATATAATTAATTATATTTTGCCATATTATCACTAATCTTCCTAGTGTGCCAAAAACCCAAAATGGCAAACTAATCTCTAAAACTAAATTGTGCCAATTTAATCATTTTATCAAACTTCTCAAATAATATTGGCACATCCTAAAATCTTTTAGGATTAAAGCTCAAATGTATTTTCAAGGTAACCATAACCTTGAAAATATCCTAAAGTGCCACCTTTACCATGGTTGAGTTAACTACTCATCCAATCAAGGTTGGCACACCCTAAACCCACCTAGCGTGAATCAATCACGCTCTTAGGAACCCAAAACCGATTTGAGCTCCTAGGGTTAATTAGGTATTCCTTAGGGATAACCTCCCTAGATACCTTCCTAATGACCCTTCTAGGCTTATTAGCCTTGGTCATTTGGGTCTTACCATGGTTAACCTTAGGGATTGCCTCCCTAGTAACCTTCTTAATGGCCACCCTAGGTTTCCTAGAAACCTTAGCCACTAGGCACAAACCTTGGTTACTCTTAGGGATAACTTCCCTGATGGGTTTTGCCCAGAAGCTCTGATACCAATTTAAGGGATTTCCCTTGTCGAGTCCGTGAGGGGAAACTTCGCTTCCCCTTCGCCTCGGTTGCTTGACCATGGTGATCCCTTCGATGTCCCCGGATTAAAAATTTAATCCTAGACAAAAGGGATTCCCAAAGCAACCAAGTCATCGTCGTGCTATTCGTTTAGAGAGGTCACTTGAACAAACTAGTTGTTCAAGCGACCATTCTCTATTCTACGAGTAGCCGCGGAATAGACGATGTCCGGATCGCCAGTTTTTGTGTTTATGCTCGGGATCCAAATATTATTTAGCCATTCACATAAATATATCATGCTTATAAATGAAAAACAAATACAAACATGTAACATATAAAATTAGAGAATCGATATACCTCTCGATCTTCTAATGTATGTCCTTCCTCCTTTCGGACGTCGTGTGGGCGAAGCTCTACCAAAAGTCGAAGCTCCTAGATCACACATCTTCCTTCCTTGCTCATCCAAAGCAAGAGGAAGAATAGAAACAAGGCTCATCTCCTTCCTATGGCCAACCAACAAGCAACAAAAGAAACCGACCAAGACATCAAGGGAAAGCCCTAAGTCTTGTTTCCACCACCCAAGGAGAAGGAGAAGGTGTCTTTGGATGCTTCCCTAGGGCTGGAAAAGGATGATATGGGCGCCGGCCACCAAATCATGAAGAAGAAAGGAAGAAACTTTCCTTATTTGGTGCCACCCAAACCTCCTAAACCCTAAGCTTCCAAACCCTAATCCAAGCTCACCTTGTGGCCGTCCATGGAAGTGAGGAAGAAGATTAGGATGAGCTCAAGCCAAGGTAAAGAGTAGAACCATAGTGGCCGGCCAACCCTTAGGAAGAAGAAGAACATCTCCTATAGTTGCCGCCCACCCTTTTCTCCCAAAAACCTAGCCACCCAAACCCTAATCCTAACTTACCTTATATCCGGCCATGGAAGAGGGGACGAAGAATAGGATAAGTTCAAGCTAAGGTAGATAGGAGCAGCATAGTGGCCGGCCAACCCAAGGAAGAAGAAGAACAACCTCCATTAGTTGCCGCCCACCCTTGCTCCAAAACCCTAGCCACCAAACCCAATCCTAAACCAACTAGGATTCCTAGCCACCAAAGGAAGCAAACCCTAATCCCCTCATCCCTTGTGTTCTCCACGCCAACAATCCCTAAGCCACCCTTATATAGAGTTTAGGGATAAGTCTTGGTTTAATCTCCACCATTGGTTCAAGGGATTTAATCTCAACCGTCGGATCTAGAGATTTAATCTCAACCGTCGGATCTTAGAGATTTAATCTCTACCAATGGATCTTGAGATTTGTTTCTATTCATTGGATCTAAGCATCATGAGGTGTTAATAGGCTACATTAGGGACCATGAGGAGGAGTTGGGTCTTGGCCACCCATGGATCAAGCCCACATAAAGTCCGATCCACTAATGATGATCCAATCCACTAAAGGTCCATCATTGATCTACCTCACCAACCCCCATATGATAATATGAGCTCCATATATTATTTGTACATTTTCTCCCCGTGTTTAAGATCTCGAATGTCTGTCGATTAATTAATTTACTAACCATTAATTAATCAACATCTAACTCCTTGAGTAGTACCACTCAACCTTTTCATCATGCCGGACCAAGTCCACCTGCAGGGTTTACATGATGAACCTTATGAGCTCCTCAAGGGGACATCATCATCCTAATATATAGGACACGGTTTCCTCCTATAATCAACGACACACCATATAAATAATATCATCTCCCAACTTACCGAGTCTATCGATTTAATCTATAAATCTCGCCCATTGGTAAATCAAAGAGATGAGTACCAAGTATATGTGCCCGTTATTATATCGGGATTAAGAGCATGTACTAAATAATATCTGAGGTCCGATTCGATTATGTAGTCAGCAATAAATCGAATCACCTTGCGTCGGTCCTGCTCAATACACACAAAGTGCACTAGTGTGATTCTATGGTCAAGACAAACCAATACCAAATCACACTACAACCATTCCGATGGTTTGTCCAAAGCCATCTCGGTTGTGAGCCTTTACTTATACTTTACAAGGAGCCGATAACAAGATCTCCCGTGTGACACCACACACCATGTTATCTACAATGTAACGTATTAGACAATATTGCATAACCATAAAAATATGCAAACAATGATCATGTGATTCTTATTTCAAAATAAAGATGTTCATACAAAAGAGCTAGGCTTTCAGTATACATCCCAACATTCCCCAGTAACCTTGGTCTTCCTAGACCTAGATTGTGTTCCATAATTAAATGGAACACTATGGTAAGCCACCTTAGGCTTAGGTTTGTGACCTAAACCTTGCTTGCCCTTGGTTGACTTTTGACTCTTAGGTCCTAGGTGTTGACTTTGACTTTTGGACCTAGACTTTTGATCATTTGACCCTAGGCTTTGACTTCTAGACCCTTGAAATTGATTTTGCATTTTTGCAAGGGTTTTCTCCATCTTTTCAAGCCTTGACCTCAAGACTTGATTTTCCTTTTCTAGTTGCTCAATTTTAGAATTTTTATTTAAACTTTGAGCATGGTTCTTTCTAGGCATGTGCCTAGTCCACTTAGAGTTAAGACCTAGATGCTCTTGCACCTTTCTAATTGTCTCCCTAGGTAAAATTGATCTTGAGTTATTTGACCTAGGTTTGTCCTTAGGTAAATTTTTTTAGGGACATTAGCCCCAAATTTCTCCTTATTTCCTAAGTGGACTTTCTTAGCTCCTAGACAAAATTCCTTATTTCTAGCATGCTCTTTGTGATAGATAGCAAGATTGCTAAAATTATTTCTAGCATGCTTTTTGACATTATTTGAATAAAGAGCTTTATTTAAAAATACCTTAGGGTTATCTTTGGAAGCTCCCCCTACATGTGTAGCTCTCTCTTGGATCTTCTTCTTCCCCCTAGGACATTGATTCCTATAATGTCCTTTTGAATTGCACTTGAAGCATATAATATGCTCCTTGCTCTTTTGACTTGGGGAACCGGTATCCTTTGACTTTTGTTGACTTTTGGGCGCCGGAGGAGCTTTCTTAACCTTCTTTGGGCACTTGCTCTTGTAGTGCCCGGTTTCCCTACACTCAAAGCATATTATGTGCATTTTATTATTAACACATATGCTTGAGTTACCTAGGGTGATGGTAGGTGCCGGAGTTGAATTTTGAGCTTCCTCATCTTGACCGGATGTTGAAGGCTCCTCTTGAGGTTGCTCCGGTGTAGATGGTCTCTCCTCCTCAATCCTAGAAGTGGATACTTCTTCCACCTCTTCTTCTTCTTGTTGTTGGACCGATGATGAGTTTTCATGGAGCTTTGCCACTTGGCTCCATAACTCCTTAGCATCCATAAAGTCCCCTACCATACACACAATATCATTAGGGACCAAATCAAAAATAAAATTTACTACCTTTACGTTTTTCTCGAAGGCTTGAATTTGATCTTCACTCCATCTCTTCCTTTTGAGGAATCCACCTTTTGGTCCTCTTGGAAACTCAAATCCTTCCATTAATAGGGACCACCCCTCAAAATCTTTCATCATCAAAAAATCTTCAATCATTTTCTTCCAAGAATTGAAGCCTTCTCGTCCATAGAATGAATAAGGAACCGGTGTGTTGATGTCCCATCCTAATTGTTCTTGGACTTCCATCTTTCCCTCTAGCGTCATGACTCCGGGTTGTTAATCCCTAGAAGAGAACCTGTCTCTGATACCACTTGTTAGGATCTTTGTAACGGCTAGAGGGGGTGAATAGCACGTGTTTGTTTGTTGATGGAATTCGATCGAGATTGTGTCTACAAGTTTCGTTAGCACAGCGGAATATATATATAATAACAATAACGAAACACAATCACAACACAATAACACGAATATTTAACGTGGTTCGGAACCGAACGGTTCCTACTCCACGGATCGGGTTCGTACGAACCCTAGCGATGCCAATCACACACCACTATAATAAACACTCCTTCTCGGAATAATCCGGTGGCGGAGAAACCTCGTACAAGATGATTACAACAATAATCAAAAGCTACAAGCAAATACAATAAAATACAAAGCAAGACTAGTAAAGAAAAACACTTTACAAATGCCCTTGAATGCTTGATCGCTAGGTTGATCGAGTAGCACTTAGAGACCCTGAATTGCAGCAGCAACTGGCCCCAAATTGCCTTAAAGAACCATGCCAATTTTCTCCATCACGAGCTCCTTTTATAGCTTCAACCTGTGCTGGAAAAAGTCGATCAGTCGACTGATCGGGACCATCAATTGACTGATGTCACTGTTGTCGTGAGACAACGGCTAGATCCACGCTGGATAAGTCCAACGGATCTACCATCAGTCGACTGATCAAACCCATCAGTCGACTGATGGTGTCCTTACTCGACTGCTGGTCCCAGCGGTCGAGTGAGACTACATTATGTGGCCGAATTCCCGAGCACCAGTCCGACCGATCATGAATCGGGCCGATCGCTGCTCATCGATCGCCATCCTCGCAGCGCTAGGCTACTTCGCAGATCAAATCTAGTTTACTCGGTCGATCGCGCCACATGGCACCAGTCGACTGGCACACCTCAAACATGTGGTTTTAGCTCAAGTATGGTGCCCCCATACTTGCTAGACCACCCTTAGCATAGACCTAAGCCTTCTAGCCACCTCCATCAGCCTCACGCCTCTCGGATCCCTCCAAGTCATCCATGACTTGTTCATCCATCGCGCTAGCCTTCAGATGCTTCCATTGGCTATGTCATGCTAACGGTGTCTACACCGCCAAGGCACATTGGACTTACGCCGCCAAGACTCCACTTGGACTTTACGCCGCCAACCATTGGACTTATGCTGCCAAGACTCCCGCTTGGACTTTACGCAGCCAATATCAAACCCCTTGGACTTCTCATGCCAAGACTCAAGCTTGGACTTTCCCTTGCCAACCCATGTTGGACTTCTCAAATGCCAAGACCATGCTTGGACTTTCCCTTGCCAACCCATGTTGGACTTTTACATTGCCAAGACCCATGCTTGGACTTTTCATGTGCCAAGTGTCCCACTTGGACTTTTCATGCCAAGTACTCAAGACTTGGACTTTACCAAATGCCAAGTGTTCAACTTGGACTTCCCATGCCAAGTACCCATGACTTGGACTTTACCTTGACACTTTCATTGTCATATATTTTTGTCGAACATCAAAACATCATTCGAGTCAAACTCGAGTCCTGGTCAATCGTGACCTGGGCCGATTGCACCAACATGTATGTGAGACATTGCATTCATGTCATTTGCATGCATGTTGGCGACGTGGTCTCCCTTATGGTTGAGAGGGTCGTCAGTCATCCTGCCTCCATGGTTACTCATAGGAGGAGTAACCGGTGTGAGGGCAGAGCATTGTGGTACCGCACTCTACCACTATAGAAGGTGGTAGTTGGATTTTCGTGTCGTAGTCCTACGTGTGTGGCACTCGACCACTCATGGGTAGTGACTGTCGGAGTGGCCAACAGCAGGGACCCCCATCGTGTAGCTTGCTATTCACGCTTATATGCTACTCGATCATACTACCCACTCGGCCACTCGAGAGTAGTGGTTGGTGTTGAGTTGGGACAGTTGTCATGCTCGAGCCACTGAGGCCACACTGGGGTCGTGGTAGCTTTAGGGTGAGCCGACATTATCATTCATGCTGCATTACCGACTTATGACATTTTTGCATATTGCCATATATATACATATATGCATGTATATTTAAATATATATGGATGATTGTGATTAGTATACATATATAGATGCAGTCTATATATATATGCTTATTGTGATGTTGCATTTGATTGTACTATGCTTGTTGCATTTGGTTGTACATCATTTTCATACATACTACCCGCATCGCTTATACGGTTGTGTAGGATACCTATATAGTTGTTGGATTGTCTATTGCATTCTTTGACCTGTATTTATGTCATTATATGGTTTAGAGCAGACTTCCTGTATATGTATATATTGTGGATATGTGCTCAGGTTGGATAGGTGTAGCGTAGCAGACGTTCAGGTTTGTCTGCATTTTATATTAGCTTTTGGTTAGAAGGTATATACATGGATATGTTATTATGTTAGTGTTACCTGATATACCTGTAGATTTTTCTGTCGAATTACATGTGATATGGATATATACATGTTTTTATATTACCTGTTGAGTTTTACTCACCACCATGGACCCTGGGTTTTTCTGTCGCCTAGGTAACAGGTAGCCAACTTCGTGATGGACTTGGAGCACCGCTGGTTGGCATCATCTCATCTCAACTCCGAGAGTCCGAATTTTTGGGTTATTGTTGGTGTTTCGATATGTCTTTGTTTTTTTTAAGTGATGATTGTAGTCTGTGACTATTGTTGTTGTATCTTTCTTTTCTGGTTTTGTTATGGTGGTTCTTGGTTTTGGTGTTAGTCATACCGGTATGCATGTGTGTGGGATTGTATTATTGTTGTTTTGTTTCCGCTGTGTGTTGATGTGTTATTATGGTTACATTGTTATATGTTATGTTTATTGTGGGCCCAAGGGCCTTGTATTAACACGAGATGTTGCCACATACAGGGGAGATGTCGTCCGTTTGCTTTTCAGTACGGCATACTCTCGGGGCGTGACAACTTTAGTGGTATCAGAGCCCCAGGTTTTGCGATGCCATACAATGTTGTTTTTGTGTCAAGTCTTGGATTCTCGGGAGTCGATTTATTTCGATTTTGGTTTTCTGAGATGAGATTGACAGCGGCCTGAGCTCCAAGCAACACGAGGTAAGAATTCTTGATAACTTATAGTTTATTAGATATTTATCTAAATTTGCTCAATAGGTGTATACAGTTAGAGTTATTATACCTGTACAGACTAGTAGTAGAAGTCGGCCACCGTGGCGGCCAACCCGAGTTGCCATTAGGGTTTATACTCACGGTTTTGTTGGCTATGTGTTTAGTGTATATAATAGGGAATAACCTGTAGTAGGTTGGTTATTCTTCGTAATCGTGGTTTGAGTTGACCATGGGCACGACCTGTTGAGTCTGTGAGTCTTGAACCTGTGTCAAAAAGGTGAATTTCCTTTGAGAGCCGACTGATATTGAGTCAAAAAATAGGGGTCAAGTCGTCACATTTCTTGTGAAAAATCAAAGACTATAGTCTTAGGGATTTTCACTAACAGTACTAGTCAAATCATTACCTAATGGGTAATGGATAAGACAAGTAGGTTATTGTTGATGCAGATAGCGGAAGGCTAGTTTACAGTGTTTCATAGGGATTTTTATCCCTGAGTTGTGCGTACTGAGTTGTATAACTTTGAAAGTACTTTTTGGTACTTAACTTGTGTTATACAGAGAAGGTAGAGTTATTTGCATACCATTATCGGGATCAAGCCGGTATTTGGTGGTAAATGTAGAAAACAATCTTTGGGGAATAATATATCACTTGATCATGGTTAAGTGATGTTGAAAGAGAATAATTCCCCGCATCACTTCCTGTGACACATTGTAAGAAATTCTTGAGCTTCAAGTAGGGTGATCGTCGATAACGGGAATACCATGCAGAGTCATTAGACTTGCAGAGTTTACGCCCACCTAATAACTCAAGAATATGAATGGATGTTTTAAGCCACTCACAGTTGTTGGCTTACTGTTGAATTAAGATGATTGGATCTTTTATCAGATCTTGTCGGAAGACATTGGATTGAGTCAGGAGTTTAGAAATGACTCCGTATAAGGGTTTAGGAGTTGGATATCGATAAGCAAATATTGCAAGTCAACTTATTAGAGTCAGAAGTCTCCGACTGTTGGATAAAAAGGAGCAAGATCAGAGTCATAGGCTTTGATCTATTTTCCAATTATAGAAGACCAACCGCAGATCATCAGGATGTTCTCGTGCATATCAGAAAAATCAGAACAAAAGCTCCGAAGGGATTATGTGTGTGCAGTACAGATCACGAAGACACATGAAGTCAGATTATCTATTGGATCAGTTCATCTGTTGCTATTGTAAGCAACTAGTATATTTGAGGAGCTATACTATGAAGACTCAGTTGAAGACTATCAATGGTGTTCCAGGAGGATGATGCACCGTCTCGACAGCAGATATCATCATAGAAGATTGGGTTATTTGATCAGCAGCGACCTACTACCTCAGGCATGGTTGGAGTTCAGAGATACTTTGTCATGCCCCGAGATCATGCCGTACCGAAAAGTAAACGGACGACATCTCCCTTGTACGTGGCAACATTTCGGGTTAATACAAGGCCCGTAGGCCACAATAACAACAACATGTAAATATGTAAACAACCACAACAATATAACAAACTAACTACAACAACTACACAGCGGAAACATAAAACACAACAACATCACAACTACACAGTGCATACCAGTATGACTAACACATCACAACATAACGGAATCGCAACAAAATCCGAATCCACAAGTCCACAACACAGTACATCAGGAAAACTCCAAATACATATCACAATGTACGAAAAGCCCAAAACAAACATGGGAGTCTCGGAGGTGAGATGAGATGTCAGCCAGCGGTGCTCTAAGCCATCACGAAGACTTCTACCTGTTACCTGGGTGACAGAAAAACCCAGGGTCCGTGGTGGTGGTGAGTAAAACTCAACAGGTAATAGAAAAACATGTATATATGTAATATCACATGTAATTTAACAACATAATCTAGATGTACAACAGGTATATCAGCATAGTATATAAATACAAGCATATACCATCTAACCAAATGAAGAACGTAAAATGCAGACATATCTGAAGTCTGCTACGCTACTCTGATCCAACCTGAACATATATCCAACATATATATATATAACAGGAAGAGTAAGATCAACTCACAATATACTCAAGCTACAGGTCAAGGTATCTAATGGTCTATCCAACACAAGTACCCGACACAACCGTATAACATATGAAAGAAGAATTCATGAATATGATGTACAACCAAATGCATCAAGCATAGTACAATCAAATGCAACATCACAATAAGCATATATATATAGACTACATCTATATATATATATTAATCTCAACCATCTATATATATATATATATATATATATATATATATATATATATATATATATATATATATATATATATATATATATATATATATATATATATATATATACATGCATATATGTATATATATATGGAAATATGCAAAGCGCCATGAGATACGACAATGCAGCATGCATGGTCATGCCTACTCACCCCTACTCGTTACCACGACCCTAGTGTGGCCTAGGTGGCACGACATGACAACTGTCCCAACTTACACCGACCACTACTCTAGAGTGGCCGAGTGGGCAGTATGATCAAGTAGCATATGAGCGTAAAGAGCTCGCTACACAACGGGGGGCCCTGCTGCTGGCCACTCCGACTAACAATACCAATGAGTGGTCGAGTACCACACACCAAGGACAACTGCACGCAACTCCAACTACCACCATCTATAGTGGTAGAGTGCGGCACAACAGATGCTCTACTCTCACACCGGTTACTCCTCCTATGAGTAACCGTGGAGACAGGATGACTGGCGACCCTCTCAACCACAAGGGAGACCACGTCGCCAGCATGTATGCAAATGATATGAATGCAATGCCTCACATACAGACATCCACCATAGACTCTCTATTCTACAGAAAGTCATACTAATCAGATCAACACACTCTCTATCCTGCAGAGAGTCATACTCAACTGATCAACGGACTCTCTATCCTGTAGAGAGTCGTACTCAACTGATCATAACTCTCTATCCAATAGAGAGTCGTACTCAACTGATCGACGCACTCTCTATCCTGTAGAGAGTCGTACTCAACTGATCATAACTCTCTATCCAATAGAGAGTCGTACTCAACTGATCGATGCACTCTCTATCCTATAGAAAGTCGTACTCAACTAATCATATCAAGCTGGGACCACCGGTCTGTAGCGACACACTAATCACCCTTCACTTAACCATTACACAACACATGGTTGGTAACAAGTATGCAACATACAGGTATTAGAAATAAATCCTATATTTAGGGCATTACCTACCCACAGATGGTCTTTTTGCCAATTTATAAATTGGGTCATCATCCGTACTAACATTTATACCCTACTAAATATCTAGGTCAATTTATATCACATCTATAACTCCTAAATCATGATAGGGGTGATATCAACAATTGAGCATAAATACATCCAACGATAAGTTCAAGCATAAGATAATAAGAGTGGGGTCAAGATAATATGAACACTTAACATGCTCATATTTATGACTAAATATGAATGCATTAAAACTAGACCAGGGTAGGAATTATCCTCCTGCTGTAAATGCTCGTAGTACTAGAGTCCTCACGTCCGTGGACCTGTCTCGTATCCACGTCCTGCAAATATCAAATATTATGATTAAGTGCAAGCATACAACGAATGATCGAATTGAACCCTACATCGACTTCGTATCCCGATCAACTAGATTGATCTAGTTATCCAATTAACTCAATCAATCTTCCACATTAATCCTTATCAACTATTAGGTCACTTAACAACCTATTATGCATTTATAACCACCCATATCGGAACTTATCATCCACAACTCCCTTCACTGGAACTGAGCTTCCCCAGCTCGTTCCCAACTCTCACACAGAATGCGCACAACTCTCACAGAGCATAAACAACATACTCTAGTTAACCTGCCACAACAATTCTGCACCGAGAGAAAATAGGGATCCAATTGAACCCCGAATAAGTACACACTCAACTCACTGATCAACACCAGATCCACACTAAACATTGTTGTGAACCACCGTAACCCAAATAATCTACCTATAATGCCAAAATCACAGATCCGTAATGAAAACATACTTCAACGTGACTTCACTGCTTTGTTCCACTCTTTTGTTTCACACTGCCACCGACCTATCCACACAGAACACAACCCATTCACAACCAAGAATAGAGCAGCTCGTTCCACAACCCACAATTTACACGAATTAAAGGGCCTACCCAACCCTATTTGAACTCCTCAACTCAACCCAGCTCCATCCACTCCCTCACAACTGGCCAATTCTCCCATACAACACCATCCCACAGGCTCCATCGAAAGAAACCAAAGGTCCAGTTCAAATCACGTTGATACACAACAACTACAACCACACACAGCAATTGACAGATGGAAGCAAGGGTTAGATCAAGCTTACCAACCCCAAATCTCCACTGGCAGTAAATCTCCTCCTTCCATCCCTAATTTATCGGCCAAAGACCCTGCCCAATATCCACAGTCCATCGGAAACCAACAGAACCATCACTGCCATAGTCCCAAACACGAAGCTCTGGGTTATAATTGGAAAAAAAACTATGATCTAAGATGGATCTCACATGAGATCAAGGAAAAAGGATCAAGGCTCACCTTGTGCCGACAGAACTCGACGCTCCCGAGCAGAGCTAGTGCAGACATTGCCGGCATAAGTTCCCAATCGCGCTCGCTCGAGTGATCTCAAATCAATCGGACGCGTCGACTCATGACCTACTCCGGCCACTCACGCTCATCGCCGGCATCCTCGTGCACCGTCAAGTCGGGTTTGACCGTTTGCAGAGGAGAGGGAGAGATCGGCGAGAGGCAGAGAGAGGGCAGAGGGGTGCCATCCGCGAGAGGGAAAGGAGGGAGCTTTGACTGCGAGTTACTTCAAGAAGAGGAGAGGGCGATCGAGAGAGAACAACAAGGCAGAGAGGAGGAAAGAAGAAGCTCTGTCACTGCACGTTTCGGAAGGGGAAATGTCACGTAGGGAAAAAAACGTCCGGCGCGTTATCTTTATAATGGGTTGGGTTGGGTTTAAAACCCAATTGGACTTAAACCTCGATCCGATTAAAATCATACCATTAAGCCTAGGTTAGGTTTAACTAAATCCCTAACCATGCTTTACTATTATTTTTTTTTCGGTATTTTACATTCTCCCCCACTTATAAAAAATTTGGTCCCCAAATTTCGTACTAACATACGAGAACCAACTCAAGAGATTTCTTGAACTACTACATGCCTCAAGTGAACAAATGAGGATATCGAGCTCGGATAGTATCTTTCAGCTCCCATGTAGCCTCCTCATCAGTCGGATACTATCATCCAACCTTTACGAGTCGTATGGTCTTGTTCCGCTACTGTCTCTCCTTGCGACCAAAATCATTTCACCCCTTTCGAAGGTGAAACACGTAGAAATACTTATTCCCCAACTGAGAATTTCTAAAGGCCTTCGCCTCCGGTCTGCATAACTCTTCTGTCGACCCTGTGTCTCTTATAACCATCATCCCATGACGCGCACTAACTTTGCATCATGTTGTATACTTTATGGCCCCCAATAGCTGTCATTTCCCCGACTTCCTCCCACAACACGGGAGATTTTCAGAGTCTAACGTATAGGGTCTTAGAAGGATTCATCTCAATGGAGGAGTGATAATTGTCCTCATAGTTAAATTCCACTAAAGGAATGTGATCCTCCCAACTACTCTCATAATTCATGACACAAGATCTTAATAGATCCTCCAGAATCTGAATGTCATGCTCAGATAGTCCATCAGTCCACGGATGAAATGTTGCACTAAGCCGAAGCTCTGTGCCCATAGTCTGGTGCAGACTCTGTCAAAAATTGCGAGATAAATCGCGAATCTCTATCTGATATGGTACTTAAAAGTACCCCATGCAATCTGATAATCTTTTGGTAATACAACACTGCTGGGTGGTCTAACAATACGACCCACGAATAGGAAGGAAATGAGCTAATTTGGTCAGTCGATCCACAATCACCCAAATCGCATCACGCCCTTTACGGCTTCTAGGCAATCCCGTAACGCAATCAATCGTGATATGCTCCCACTTCCATTCCAGAATCAGAATTTTCTAGAGCAATCCAGCGAGTTTTTGATGTTCAGCCTTCACCTACTGGTATACTAAACATCGAGCAGTAAAATTTGCTATACTCTCTTTATACCATTCCACCAGTATAAACGTCTCAACTCTCGGTACATTTGAGTACCACCAAGGTATATAGCCTATCTCGAATGATGTGCTTTTTGTAGAAACTCTTCCTTAAACACTGCAACTCCGAAACCCACTATCCTTATCGGAGACGGGGAATTATTTTCTCAAAAGATGAGTCCATCAACCATTCAAAATCCACTCTACCAAACACTCTGTAAGTGCATGGAAGACTATAGCGATCAATCTCACTTGTTGCAACTATTCGTGTTCCAAAACTCTATAGTAGCTATCCAGTAGCTAGTCAAAACTCCATGAGCACTTCTGCTCCATACAACTACAAATCCAGATAATAACTACTAAAGTCACGTCATGTATATGATAGGCTATCTCGTAGTTTCTTAACTGTCATAAGCATAAGGTACGCCTCATTCAATTGCATCGGAATCGCTCCGATCCCTGAAACGATGCATCCGCGTACAACCTCCTTTTTATCCACTCCGGAAAGATTAACTAATACTTGCGTAAAAGTTAACCGCCATCTAGGTCCTGTAAACTGGTTTCACTAGATTCCGACTAAATGATTTCCAACATCACCTAAGTCAAACAAGTCCGTGGTATAGTAATGCCAAGCGTTCTATCCACATTTACGCAATTAACCAAAACATACAAGGAAAACCACCATCTACGGTGGTGAGTGCATGACTCGACTACCACGATCAGCGGTGGCGATTCACGCACTCCAGCAACTAAAAGGATCTGATCGTGTTCCGGGATACCGCGATTCCCGGTGGCGACTAAATTGTTAATTAGTCTAACAACTTAATCAAAACTCATACAATTCATACCAAGTATGAAATTATTGTCTCTACACACCTGCATCCCCTTTACTCTAAGCTGATGATATATATATTAATCATCGCAACGACAATGATAATTGTATGACACCATGTCACTACAATATCAATGCTCCAGTCGTAAATCAACCTTAGAGTATACACAGGTGTCCTTAGCTGATCTAAACAATTCATTTATCCACAACGAAGGATATTCATTCTCAACAACTACTGTATTCATCATCAATAATCGATGCATAATCTCAAAGGTTCATCTCTCTTTCAACAAAGAGTTCCGGATCTTCTCAAGGAGGAATACTGGGATAGATAAATATCCCTTCCAACTTCTCCTATAATTACAACTTACATTCTTCCAATTTCTATAGTGTTTAGCAACACTGATACCAACAAAACTATCACTCGATATGTGATCTTCGATACCAGAACTATTTTCGCAATCATTTCGATTGCCTACTCCACTTGCCTATGCAACGACAAGCCTTGGAGTTCATTCGAAACTACATCCGAATACTCTCAGATTATACACACATTCGAGAGCATATCGTACCATACTTCCAATAATTTGACCATTCGTAAGGATATGTCTACAGTAAAAGTATGTCTATCAAAGTCTAAGGGCCTCCCTTGACTTCTTAATTGTTGGTCCACTTCTCACCTGATGGTAGAGATACCACCGACCTACAAGTCGATGTAAACGACCCTTCTAATCCAAACTAAGAATGTTCTAGGCAAAGATACCTGTAAACTACAAGTATCTCTCAATATATTAACTCAGAGGGTAAACTAGAGTACTACCCTGAACGATCAAATATCTGTTGATCAGATCCAAAAGGCTTCCCGCAGGTCTCGGCCTTTCTCTGAAGAGAACCAGATCATATCCAATAGTTCACGACAAAGCGGTCACATTTCTACGACAAATGCCTCGGGGATTTTTCCTAGATCATCTGATCCCATCCCTAAATCCTATGAACTGCAACTGTAGAATAAAAAATAGATACAACCATCATCATATACTCTCTCCTCTGTACAAATCAAATCACATCTAGAGGTAATTGTTGTTGTCTGCATGTGCCTTCTACGATGTCTTCTGTTGATACTGCTGCGTAAATCACTTCCCTTGAAGGGAAGTATCACGGAACTCCACCCATGCCTGAGGTAGTAGGTCGCTGCTGATGAGATAACCCAATCTTCTGTGCTGATCTCTGCTGTCGAGACGGAGCATCATCCTCCTGAAATACCATCAATAGTCTTCAACTGAGTCTTCAAAGTACACCTCCTCAAATGTACTGGTTGCTTACAATAACAACAGATGAACTGATCCAACGAATAATTTGACTTCAAATGTCTTCGTGATCTGCACTGCACGCACACAATCCCTTCGAAGTCTTTGTTCTGATTTTGCTAATATCCACAAGAACATCCTGATGATCTGCGATTGGTCTTCTATAATCGGAAAATAGCTCAAAGCCTATGACTCTAATCTTGCTCCTTTATCTAACAGTCGGAGACTTCTGACTCTATTAAGTTGACCTACAATATTTACTCACCGATCTCTAACTCTTAAACCCTTGTACGGAGTCATTTCTAAACTCTTGTCTCAATCCAACGTCTTCCAGCAGGATCTGGTAGAAGATCTCGACATCCTAATCCAACTATAAGTCAATAACTCTACGTGGCTTAAATCATCCATTCATCTTCTTGAGCTATTAGGTGGTCATAGCCTCCGCAAGTCTTACGATTCTGTACAGTACACTATTACTAACCGATCACCCTTTCTTGAAACTCAAGAATTCCTTACAATGTGTCACTAAAAGTGACACAAAGAAATACTCTCTTTCAACATCACTAAGCCATGATCAAGTGATATATTATTTCTCGAAGATTATTTTCTGCATTTATCACCAAATACTGGCTTGATCCCGATAATGGTATGCCAACAACTCTTCTTTCTCGGTATAACATGAGTTAGGTACTCAAAAGTACACTCAAAGTTATACAACTCAGTACGAATAACTCAAGGATAAAATCCCTATTAAACACCGTAACCTAGCCTTCTGCTATCTGCATCAACAATAGTCTACTTGTCTTCTCCATTACCCAACAGGTAATGATCTGACTAACATAATTAGTGAAAATCTCTAAGACTGTAGTCTCTGATTTCCACAAGAAATGTGACGACTTGACCCCTATTTTCCGACTCGATATCAGTCGGCTCTCAAAGGTAAATCACCTTTTCGACACAGGTTCAAGACTCACAGACTTAACAGATCATTCCCGTGGTCAACTAATACCACGATTACGAATAATAACCAGTATACTACAGGTTATTCCCTGTTATTAACATTAAAAGCATAGTCAACTAAAACCTGGAGTATAAACTCTAAAGGCCACTCCGATTGGTCGCCTCGGTGGACGACCCCTACTACAAGTCTGCACAGGTGTCATAACTCTATTGTATACACCTACTGATCATGTTTAGATAAATATCTACTAAACCATAAGTTATTAGGAATTCTTACCTCGTGCTACTTGGAGCTCAAGCCGCTATCCATATCATCTCAGAAAACCAAAACCGAATAAATCGACTCCCGAGAATCCAAGACTCGACACAAAAACAAAATTGTATGGCATCGCAGAACCTAGGGCTCTGATACCACTAAAGTTGTCACGCCCCGAGAGCATGCCATGCCGAAAAGCAAACGGACGGCATCTCCCTTGTACGTGGCAACATTTTGGGTTAATACAAGGCTCGTAGGCCACAATAACAACAACATGTAAATATGTAAACAACCACAACAACATAACAAACTAACTACAATAACTACACAGTGGAAACATAAAACACAACAACATCACAACTACACAGTGCATACCGGTATGACTAACACATCACAACATAACGTAATAGCGTCAAAATCTGAATCCACAAGTCCACAACACAGTATATCAAAAAAACTTCAAATACATATCACAATGTACGAAAAGCCCAAAACAAACATGGGAGCCTCGGAGGTGAGATGAGATGTCAGCCAGTGGTGCTCTAAGCCGTCACGAAGACTTCACCTGTTACCTGGGCGACAAAAAAACTCAAGGTCCGTGGTGGTGGTGAGTAAAACTCAGTAGGTAATAGAAAAACATGTATATATGTAATATCACATGTAATTCAATAACATAATCTAGAGGTACAACAGGTATATCAGCATAGTATATAAATACAAGCATATACCGTCTAACCAAATGAACAACGTAAAATGCAGACATACCTGAAGTCTGCTACGCTACTCTGATCCAACCTGAACATATATCCAACATATATATAACAGGAAGAGTAAGATCAACTCACAATATACTCAAGCTACAGGTCAAGGTATCTAATGGTGTGTCCAACACATATACCAGTACCCGACACAACCGTATAACATATGCAAGAAGCATGCATGAATATGATGTACAACCAAATGCAGCAAGCATAGTACAATCAAATGCAACATCACAATAAGCATATATATATAGACTACATCTATATATATATTAATCTCAACCATCAATATATATATATATGCATGCATATATGTATATATATATATATATATATATATATATATATATATATATACATGCAAATATGTATATATATATTATAATATGCAAAGCGCCATCAGATACGGCAATGCAGCATGCATGGTCATGCCTGCTCACCCCTACTCGCTACCACGACCCTAGTGTGGCCTAGGTGGCACGACATGATAACTGTCCCAACTCACACCAACCACTGCTCTAGAGTGGCCGAGTGGGTAGTATGATCAAGTAGCATATAAGCGTAAAGAGCTCGCTACACAACGGGTGTCCCTACTGCTGGCCACTCCGACTAACACTAACAATGAGTGGTCGAGTACCACGCACCCAAAACAACTGCACACAACTCCAACTACCACCATCTATAGTGGTAGAGTGCGGCACAACAGATGCTCTGCCCTTACACTGGTTACTCCTCCTATGAGTAATCATGGAGGTAGGATGACTGGCGACCCTCTCGACCACAAGGGATACCACGTCGCCAGCTTGCATGCAAATGACATGAATGCAATGTCTCACATATAGACATCCACCATTAACTCTCTATTCTACAGAAAGTCATACTAATCAGATCAACGCACTCTCTATCCTGCAGAGAGTCATACTCAACTGATCAACGAACTCTCTATCCTGTAGAGAGTCGTACTAAACTGATCATAACTCTCTATGCAATAGAGATTCGTACTCAACTGATCGACGCACTCTCAATCCTCTAGAGAGTCGTACTCAACTGATCATAACTCTCTATCCAATAAAGAGTCGTACTCAACTGATCGATGCACTCTCTATCCTGTAGAGAGTCGTACTCAATTGATCATAACTCTCTATCCAATAGAGAGTTGTACTTAACTGATCGACGCACTCTCTATCCTATAAAGAGTCATACTCGACTAATCATATCAAGCTGGGACCACCGGTCCATAGCGACACACTAATCACTCTTCACTTATCCATTACACAACACATGGTTGGTAACAAGTATGCAACATACGAGTATTAGAAATAAATCCTACATTTAGGGCATTACCTACCCACAGATGACCTTTTTGCTAATTTATAAATTGGGTCATCACCCGTACTAACATTAACACTCTACTAAACATCTAGGTCAATTTATATCACATCTATAACTCCTAAATCATGATAGGGAATATGTGATATCAACAATTGAGCATAAATACATCCAACGATAAGTTCAAGCATAAGATAATAAGAGCAGGGTCAAGATAATATGAACACCTAACATGCTCATATTTATGACTAAATCCGAATGCATTAAAACTACCTAACAAGGGTAGGAATTACCCACCTGCTGTAAATGCTTGTAGTACTAGAGTCCTCATGTCTGCGGACCTGTCTCGTATCCACGTCCTGCAAATATCAAATATTATGATTAAGTGCAAGCATACAACAAATGATCGAATCGAACCCTACATCGACTTCATATCCCAATCAACTAGATTGATCTAGTTATCCAATTAACTCAATCAATCTTCCACATTAATCCTTATCAACTATTAGGTCACTTAACAACCTATTATGCATTTATAACCACCCATATCGGAACTTACCATCCACAGCTCCCTTCACCGGAACTGAGCTTCCCCAGCTCATTACCAACTCGCACACAGAACACACACAACTCTCACAGAGCATAAACAACATACTCTAGTTAACCTGCCATAACAATTCTGTACCGAGAGAAAATAGGGATCCAATTGAACCCGAATGAGTACACACTCAACTCACTGATCAACACCAGATCCACACTAAACATTGTTGTGAACCATCGTAACCCAAATAACCTACCTATAATGCCAAAATCACATATTCGTAATGAAAACTTACTTCAACGTGACTTCACTGCTTTGTTCCACTCTTCTATTTCACACTGCCACCGACCTATCTACACAGAACACAACCCATTAACAACCAAGAATAGAGCAGCTCATTCCACAACCCACAATTTACATGAATTCAAGGGCCTACCCAACCCTATTTGAACTCCTCAACTCAACCCAGCTCCATCCACTCCCTCACAGCCAGCCAATTCTCCCAAACAGCACCATCCCACAGGCTCCATCGAAAGAAACCCAAGGTCCAGTTCAAATCACGTTGATACACAATAACTACAACGACACACAGTAATTAATAGATGGAAGCAAGGGTTAGATCAAGCTTACCGACCCCAAATCTCCACCGACAGTAAATCTCCTCCTTCCATCCCCAATTCACCGGCCAAAGACCCTAGCCAATATCCACAGTCCATCGAAAACCAACAGAACCATCGCTGTCATAGTCCCAAACACGAAGCTCTGGGTTACAATTGAAAAAAAAAACTATGATCTAAGATGGATCTCACACGAGATCAAAGAAAAAGGATCAAGCCTTACCTTGTGCCGACAGAACTCAACGCTCCCGAGCAGAGCTAGTGCAGACATCGCCGGTGTAAGTTCCCAATTATTGTCTGCTCTGGTAGTGATCTCAGCCCCCAAATCAGCACGGGTGCCGACTTTGCCGACCTACTCCCTGGCCACTCACACACTCACCGTCGGCGCATCTGCAGGCACCATCGAGGTCAGTCTGCCACCGTTTGTAGAGGAGAGGGAGAGACCGGCGAGAGGCAAAGAGAGGGTAGAGGGGTGCCATCCGCGAGAGGAAAAGGAGGGAGCTTCGACCGCGAGTTACTTCAAGAAGAGGAGAGGGCGATCGAGAGAGAACAGTGAGGCAGAGAGGAGGAAAGAAGAAGCTCTGTCGCTGTGTGTTTCGGAAGGGGAAATGTCACGTAGGGAAAAAACTTCCGGCGCGTTAACTTTATAATGGGCCGGGTTGGGTTTAAAACCCAATTAGACTTAAACCTCGATCTGATTAAAATCATACCATTAAGCCTAGGTTAGGTTTAACTAAATCCCTAACCATGCTTTACTATTATTATTTTTTTTCTGGTATTTTACATAATTCCCTTCAAGGGAAGTGATTTATTCAACAGTATCAGCAGAAGACATCGTAGAAGACTCATGAAGACAACAACAACAGTTACCCTCAGATGTGGATTGGCTTGGTACAGAGGAGAGAGTATACAATGATGGTCGTATCTATTTTGTATCCTACAGTTGTAGCTCGTAGGATTTAGGGATGGGATCAGATGATCCAGGAAAAATCCCTGAGGCATTCATCTTGGAAATGCGACCGCTTTATCCCGGACGGTTGGATCTAATCTTTTTCTCTTCGGAGAAAGGCTGAGACCTGTGTAGAGCCTTTGGATCGGATCGATAGATAATTGATCACACAGGGTATTATGTTAGTTTACCCTCTGGGTTAATATATTGAGAGATGCTTGTATTTACAGGTATCTTTGTCTAGAACATTCTTAGTTCGGATTAGTAGGGTTCCTATACATCGACTTGTGGGTCATTGATATCTCTACCATCAGGTGAGATGTGGACCAACAATTAAGAAGTTAAGGGATGCCCTTAGACTTGGATAGACATATCTTTACTGTAGACATATCCTTACGGATGGTCAAATTGTTGAGATTATGGTATGATTATGTCTCTCAGATGTGCGTATAATCCGAGAGCATTCGGATGTAGTTTCGGATGAACTCCAAGGCTTGCCGTTGCATAGGAAAGTGGAGTAAGCGATCGAAATGATTGCGGAAATAGTTATAGTATCGAAGATCACATATAGAAGTGATTTCGAAGATAGGGTCGATGATGAATACCTCATACGAATGATAATTTTGTTGGTATCAGTGTTGCTAAACACTATGAAAATGGGAAGAATGTAAGTTGCGATTATAGGAGAAGTTGGAGGGGATATTTATCTGTCCCAGTATTTCTCCTTGAGAAGGATCCGGAACTCTTTATTAAAAGAGAGATGGACCTTTGAGATTATGCATCGATTATCGATGATCGGAAGCGATAGTGGTTAAAAGTGAATATCCTCCGTTGTGGATAGCTAATCTGTTTAGATTAGCTAAGGACACCTGTGTATACTCTAGGGTTGATTTACGACTGGAGTGTTGATATTGTAGTGACATAGTGTCATGCAATTATCGTTGTCATGGTGATGATTGATATATCATCAGTTTTGAGTAAAAAGGATACAGGTGTGTAGAGATGACAATTTCATACTTGGTATGAATTGTATGAGCTTTTGATTATGTTGTTAAACTATTTAACGATTTAGTCGCCACTGGATTTGAGAATCGTGTATCTTGGACACGATTGGATCAGTTTGTGGTTATTGGAGTTGAGTAACCTGGCTACTGTTGATTGTGGTAGTTGGAGTTGCGCACTCGACCACCGTAGATGATGGTTTTCCTTGTATGTTTTGGGTTAATTTCGTAGATGTGGATAGAATGTTTGGCATTACTATACCTCGGACTTGTTTGACAAAGGTGATGATGGAAATCATTTAGTCGGAAGCCGGTGAAACCAATTTACAGGACCTAGATGGTGATTAATTTTTACACGAGTATTAGTTAATCCTTCCGGAGTGGATAAAAGGACGTTGTACGCAAATGCATCTTTCAGGGATCAGAGTGATTCCGATGCAATTGCATGAGACATATCTTACGCCTACATCAGTTAAGAAACTACGAAATAGGTTGTCATATACATGACATGGCTTTAGTAGTTATTATCTGGATTTGTAGATGTATGGAGCAGAAGTGCTCATTGAGTTTTTGCTAGCTACTGTGTAGCTACTATCGAGTTGCTCGAACACAAATAATTGCAACTTGTGAGATTGATCGCTAGAGTCTTCCATGCACTTACAGAGTGTGGGGAGTGGATTTTTGACAGTAGATGGATTTCTCTTATGAGAAGATAATTTTCCGTCTCTAATATGGATATGTGTTCCGGACACGCATCCACTTAAGAAAGGGTTGCTACCGGAGGCACCTTATTTGAGATTTTCTATACATCCTAGTGGTACTGGGATGTATCGAGATTTGAAACGTTTATACTGGTGGAACGGTATAAAGAAAGATATAGAAGATTTTGCTGCTCGATGTTTAGTATGCCAGTAGGTGAAGCCTGAACATTAGGAACTCGCTGGATTGCTCCAGAAAATTCAAATTTCAGATTGGAAGTGGGAGCATATCACTATTGACTTCGTTACGGGATTGCCTAGAACCCGTAAAGGACATGATGCAATTTGAGTGATTATGGATCGACTGACCAAATCAGCTCACTTTCTATCTATTCGTAGGTCGGATCCATTGGATCGTCTAGCAAAGTTGTACTGCCGAGAGATTATTAGAATGCATGGGGTACTTTTAAGTATCATGTCTGATAGAGACCCGCAATTTACCTCGTGATTTTGGTAGAGTCTGCATCAGGCCATGGGCGCAGAGCTTTGATTCAGTACAATGTTCATCTGCAGACAGATGGACAGTCTGAGCGCACCATTTTAGACATTGGAGTATTTGCTGAGATCTTGTGTTATAGATTTCGGAGGCGAAGGCCTTTGGAATTCTTAGTAGGGGGTCATGTATTCTTGAGTGTTTCACCTACGAAAGGGGTGAAATAATTTGGACTGAAAGGAAAATTTGCTCCACGCTATATTGGTCCATTTGAGATATTGGAGTGGAATGGGGGTGTAGCTTACCGGTTGGCTTTATCTCCAACACTTGCGGGTGTTCATAATGTATTTCATGTGTATATGCTGAGGAAATATGTTCCATGTTCAGAGCATGTTCTGAAAGAGCTTCCGATTCTACCTCAATCTAATGTGACCTATGAAGAGATTCCAGTGTGAGTTCTTTGTCGCAAGGAGCAACAGTGGTGGGTCAAAACCATTCGACTCATAACAGTTGGATGACGACATCATACGGATGAGAAGGCTACGTGGGAGCTGGAAGATACTATCCCAGCTTGATAGCCTCATCTGTTCACTTGAGGAATGTAAGTGGTCCTTTCGAAAACTTGCTTGAAGTAAATTTTTGCATGTTAGTACGAAATTTGGAGACCAAAATTTTATAAGTGGGGGAGAATGTAAAATACCAAAAAATAGAAAAATGTTGGGTAATTAGGAGAATACCCTATGGAATTTTCCAGGAATTTTTAGGAATTTTTCTGGACTCGAATGGAGATTTTTAAAACCCTCTTTGCTTAGAAGGAGTTAAAGGGCTTAACGGGTCGGAAAATTCGACCCGTTTATTTGCCAAACCCGACATGTTACCATTAAGGCGAGCATTTTCTTGTAGCCACTTTCTTTTAATGCCAGCCGCGATCTTTACTTCTCACGATGAAAACTCTTTTTCTCCCCGAATCTTAGCGCGACTCTTCTCCGCGTAACCTCTCCGATTCTTACCGCCGGACTTTGCCAACTTCTCCACGTGACCTCTCTGACTTTTGCCGCTCGGACTTCGTCGGCTCCCCTACGCGAGTGGACGATGGCAAGCGACGTCCCCTCGACGGTGCTTGCGGACAGACCAGAGCAACGAAGGAGGCTCATGATTTGAAGGGCTTGGGTCGACGGCGACGACACTGTGCTCGGATAGGGAAATCAGTGACTTGCTGCCGGAGTCGGGGGGATTCCAGCAGAAGCTAGGGTAGTGCTTCGGGGGCGTTGATTTCGCCGATGAACAGGGGATTATTGCGGTAACAAGGTAAGGGGCCGACCTTCTTCTTGATTTTGGACAAGATCTATACCAAGCTGTGGACTTTCCATTCTGAGCTTCATTGGTCGATGTGGGCAGGGATCCGGAGCCGGTGAGAAGAGGAGAAGAGGAAGGAGTACCGTCGGTGGACTTGTTAGGGTTGGTAAGCATGATTCATCTCTTTCATTCCTTTGCAGTTGTTAAATTAGATCAGTTGTGAAGATCTATTGGTAAATGTCTTGGTTGTGGCTGAATGTGAAGTTAAGCTCCATTTACAACATTGATTTAGGTGTTGTCCAGCTTTCTGCTATTGTTTCAATTGATCTGGAGTGGTTTAAGACCGGATGGGAATGAGAGGAGCAAGAATAGGTAAGCTCAAATTCCAAAAAATTATAGTATATGGTTGTTTATGTAGCTAATTTGATATTTGTTCAACGAATGATCGTGAACAGGGAGACATTGATTCGAAGGGAGTTATAGAAGCTGAACGTTTAAGTGAGTTTGCAAATTGATCTAGATTGCTTGTTGTAAATGGATAAAGAGGCTTGGGTCCAAAACTGTTATGGACGATTGAAATGAGAATAGGTAAGCTTTGATATAGTGGTGTTAAATTTAGATTTATGTAGTATTTTTGGCCTTGGATCGAGAGGTTGTGCATGTGAACTTAAGCTATATAAGTCTGATTTGGTAATTAATGAATGATATGAGATTGTATGACTGTGGGATTTAGTTGATCAATCAGGGATTAAGATTGGATTAGATACTTATTCCTACAATTTGATTTTGCTAGCATGTGGTGATATTGGATTCTACCATTTCAGATATTTGATTCGAGGTAGAGATCTTGGATACGAAGGCCATTAATCAACGTTCTTCACAGCAGGTGGGTAATTCCTACCTTGGTCAAGTAGTTTTAATGCATACAGATTTAGATGCATGATTATCTTATATAATCATGTTACTTTGACTCTGTTCTTATTTACTCTTGCGCTTGATACTTTACCTTTGGCTGTTAACTCAATTGCTGCTATCATGTTGGTTTTTATCATGATTAGGAGTTATATATATAGGTGATGTAAGTAACCTAGAATTTGTTTAGTTAAGTGCAAATAGTAAAGTCTGGATGACAACCTGACTGTAAATTGGGCAAAAAGGTCATCTGTAGGTAGATAATGTCTTGAACCTTGGGTTAATTCTAGTACGCTTAGGTTGCATGTTTACCACCGACCATGTATTGTGTAAATGGTCAGGTGAATGATATTTAGTGTATCATTACGGACCGGTGGTCCTAACTTGATATAATCAATTTGAGTACGACTCTCTATAGGATAAAGAGTGTGTCGATCAGTAAGTATGACTCTCTACAGGATAGAGAGTGCGTCGATCAGATGAGTACGACTCTCTACAGGATAGAGAGTGCATCTATCAGTTGAGTATGACTCTCTGCAGGATAGAGAGTGCATCGATTAGATTGGTATGACTCTCTACAGGATAGAGAGTGTTATGATCAGTTGAGTACGACTCTCTGCAGGATAGAGAGTGCATTGATCTGATTAGTATGACTCTCTGTAGAATAGAGAGTCTATGGTGGATGTCTGTATGTGAGACATTGCATTCATGTTATTTGCATGCATGCTGGCGATGTGGTCTCCCTTATGGTTGAGAGGGTTGTCAGTTATCCTGCCTCCACAGTTACTTATAGGAGGAGTAACCGGTGTGAGGGCAGAGCATTGTGGTGTCGCACTCTACCACTATAGATGGTGGTAGTTGGATTTTCGTGTCATAGTCCTGCGTGTGTGGCACTCGACCACTCATGGGTAGTGATTGTCGGAGTGGCCAACAGCAGGGACCCCCATCGTGTAGCTTGCTCTTCACGCTTATATGCTACTCGATCATACAGCCCACTCGGCCACTCGAGAGTAGTGGTTGGTGTTGAGTTGGGACAGTTATCATGCTCGAGTCACTGAGGGCACACTGTGGTCGTGGTAGCTTTAGGGTGAGCCGACATGACCATGCATGCTGCATTGCCGACTTATGACATTTTTGCATATTGTCATATATATACATATATGCATGTATATATATATATATATATATATATATATATATATATATATATATATATATATATATATATATATATAGATCATTGTGATTAGTATACATATATAGATGCAGTCTATATATATATGATTATTGTGATGCTGTATTTGATTGTACTATGCTTGTTGCATTTGGTTGTACATTATTTTCATACATGCTACCCACATCGCTTATATGGTCGTGTAGGATACCTGTATAGTTGTTGGATTGTCTATTGCATTCTTTGACTTGTATTTATGTCGTTATATGGTTTAGAGTAGATTTCATGTATATGTATATATTGTGGATATGTGCTCAGGTTGGATAGGTGTAGCGTAGCAGACGTTCAGGTATGTCTGCATTTTATATTAGCTTTTGGTTAGAAGGTATATACATGGATATGTTATCATGTTAGTGTTACCTGATATACTTGTAGATTTTTCTAACGAATTACATGTGATATGGATATATACATGTTTTCCTATTACTTGCTGAGTTTTACTCACCACCACCGACCCTTGGTTTTTCTGTCGCCCAGGTAATAGGTAGCCGACTTCGTGATGGACTTGGAGCACCGCTGGCTAGCATCGTCTCATCTCAACTCCGAGAGTCCGGGTTTTTGGGTTATCGTTGGTGTTTCGATATGTCTTTGGTTTTTTTTGTATGATGATTGTAGTCTGTGACTATTGTTGTTGTATCTTTCTTTTCTGGTTTTGTTATGGTGGTTCTTGGTTTTGGTGTTAGTTATACCGGTATGCATGTGTGTGAGATTGTATTGTTGTTGTGTTGTTTCCGCTATGTGTTGATGTGTTATTATGGTTACATTGTTATATGTTATGTTTATTTTGGGCCCAAGGGCCTTGTATTAACACGAGATGTTGTCACGTACAGGGGAGATGTCGTTCGTTTGCTTTTCGGCACGACATACTCTCGAGGCGTGACACAATAAAAAGAGAGGGTGGGGGCTTTTAGATGGTTAATGTTTATGCTCAAAACATCCTACTAAGTGCCCCACAAAGCTTAAACTCCTTCTTCTAGTTTTCTTTCACATCTATTGTACAAGGAGTGTTCTCATTGTTGTAAAGGTTTACCTCCACCTTGCTTGGGCTAAAGGGAGAGACCAATAGTGGATTGGTTTCGAAGTGATTCACCTGAGACGAATCGGACTATGGATTAGCGGCAAGGCCGTGAACCACGTTATATCGTGTGTTGGCATTGTTTTATCTTTTTGTTTGTTCTTAATTGTTTTTGCTTTATATTTCTACTTACGCTAACGTTAATTGTAGATGATTAAGAATGACTTCCATCATACGACGAAAGAGGGCTATTCACTCCCCTCTAGCCGGCCACCAACGTTACTACAAGTGGTATCAGAGCCAAGGAAGCTTGTCGAGGACTAACCACCGCAATAAGCGTTACATCAAGGATGGCCGACTCTAACATTCACCCACCAAAGTTCGAGGGAGAATTTGCGTGGTGGAAGAAACGCATGGAGGTATTCTTCGAAACCGACTTTGAAATTTTATTAATGATGGAAAATGGTTTTAAGGTACCTAGGGATGAAGAGGGGAAGCCAATCGAGAAGTCTCGATGGACTAAAAAGTAAAGGGAAGAGTACTTGGCAAACTCAAAGGCAAAGCACCATCTCTATAACGTACTCCCCCAACAAAAAGTGAATCGGATAGGGGAATGTGCAAGTGCCAACGAAATGTGGGAGAAACTCATAGAACTCCATGAAGGCACTTCCGAGGCCAAGCTTGCAAGGAGAGACCTTCTTCGCTCCCAATTAACAAATATCAAACTTGAAAAGGGAGAAAAGGTAATCTCATTACATTCTAGGTTTAAAGAAATTTTAATTGGGCTAACAAGTGTAGGAGAAAAACTTTCGAATCGGGATATGCTTATGAAAGCAATCGATGCTTTTCCTCGGTCATCGAAATGGAGCTCAATGGTGGACTCCTTCTACATGTCGAAGAACCTAGAAGTGAGCACCTTGGAGGAGTTCTCCTCAACCATGGAGCTCCGTGAAACAAGGCTTGAAGGAATAAGTGAAGAATCAAGTATCAAGCCATCAAGAGGAGTAGCCTTGGTAGCCAACAAGGGAAAGAAGAAGAAGATAGAGACTTCCTCCTCCTCCGATGAAGCATCTTCCTCATCCTCCATGAATAGAAATGAAGATGCTTATATGGTAAGGAAGGTAAGGCGTGCCTTAAGAAATTTAAAATTTAATAAATCTTATGATAGGAGAAGGCACAAGAGGAAGATCATATTCTATAATTGCCAACAAGAGGGACATATAAGAGATGAGTGTCCCCTCTTGAACAAGAGCAAAGAAGAGAGGAAGAAGAAAGAGGAAAAGAAGAAGGAAAGCAAGAAGAATAAGGAAGAAGAGAAGAAGGTCAAAGAAAAAGGGAAGGCCAAAGCACTCAAAGCAAGGTCTTGGGATGATCCTTCCTCCTCCTCATCATCATCAGAGGAAGAAAATGCCTTTGTCACAAATTTGGCTCTAATGACATTTGATGATCTAGACACCTCCTCCTCCGAGCAAGAAAAATCAAGCACAAGTGAGGAGAGCTCTAGTGAAGGAGGAGGCTCATCATCATCCTCTTCATCCGAAGAAGAAGAAGACATGGAAACTATGGTAACGAATCTAACTCCTAAGAAAATAGTTTCCATGATTTCTAGCTTAACTAGGGATTTATTTAGGGCCAAAAAGAAAAATAAGAGCATGCTAGATCAAATTAAGGCCCTAGAAAATAAATTAGAACAAACATGTTTAAATGTTAATGATGATGATGCATGCTCACATGATAACTACATGCCTTTTGATGTTAATGATGCATGCATTGAGGAAAATAGGATCTTAAGGGAAAAGGTAGACCATTTGACCAAGGCCCTAGAAAAATTCACAATAGGCTCCAATACATTAAACACGATCATAGGGAGCCAAAGAGCTAGCTTCAATAGAAAAGGCCTAGGTTATAAGGGAAAGACTAATGAAAAGGCCTATAAATGTTTGATTGCTAGGGGTCAAAGCAAAAATAAGACAATTGCTAGAAAATGGATCCCTAAGGAATATTTAGTGAACCCCATAGGAAAGAACTTGTATTGGGTTCCTAAATCCATCCTTAAGAGTTAGGAAAACCCTAGGATAGTGAACCATAAGGATTTTACTTATATCATATTATTTGGTTGACTTAGAATGGTGGGACTAAATTTTTGAAATAGTGTTGGGTGATGATAATGCACCCATAAATAGTTTAGATCATGCTATAGGTGATACTTGACTTATTATTATGATGTTATACCTAATGCATGATTACAAATTGATTGATATATTTGTTTCATGATCATAATGTGATCATATGGTATGTTAGAGTGATATTTAACCATGGGTAGAAATGCATGAATTTGAAGGTTAAGTACATAAATACCTTTAGGAACATCTCACATTCACCATAAGGATAACTTTGATTGAAAACATAGTATGAGTGAGATGTTAGGATGATACTAATGGTCCACTAATGCCTATGGCATTTAGATGGTCATTTAAAGTATCAAAATAGCAATAATAGACCAATCATGGGGAAGGTTTATGTTTAATTCATAGACATATTGTCCAAAGATCATGGTTGGATATTTCATATGTTTTCAAAACCATTTCTTACTTTAAAATCTGTGTTTTCATGTTTTGAAACAATCTAATGCAAAACTAGGTGTTAAAATTGATACAAACATGATCAAAATACTAGTTGTTTTTTAAGCTTTTGGATTTTTGGAAAATCATTGAAAATATAAGTAATTTTTATGAAAACTCATTTTTCACTGATAAAGGACTTTAAAATAAATGTGTTTTCAAAATTTCATGATTTTTTAAATTTTCTAAAATTTCTGGTGCATTTCTGAAATTGGTTCGAAAAATCAAAAATCTCGATTCGAGTGTCGATCATCGTAGTCGAACCATCCGATGTAATGTGCACGAGCATAGTAACCTGATTTTATCAGGTTTTGTTTGGTTTTTGGTATTCTTTCCTCCTTAGAGTTGATACCTTCGATTATAACATTTGGATAATATTTTTTTGATGGTGTCATAGGGGGAGAATTGATAGGTTTAAGTTAATCATGCTAAAAGGGAAAATTTAGCATGTCTTAAGGGGAGAGTTGCATGTTTAAGGGGGAGTTGTTATACTCATGTTTTTACTTACATGTTTTACTTGCTTATGTTTATTGTTATTTGTTTACCTAACTTAAACGGATTGTCACACATCAAAAAGGGGGAGATTGTTAAGGCAATCAACCCATATGATATGGTTTTGATGTGTGTGACAAAGGGTTTAAGTTAGGATGATTGGATTTGATATTTGCGTTAGAGTCTTGCAGGACTTAGAAATTCGCACATGGAGCTTAGGCAAGTGTCACCAACTCACAACCTCGTGCTTGAGTCGGTGAAGGAGCATTGCAGAGCCGTTCGCTTGATGCATCCGAGGGACCGCCGAATGAGATGACTTAAAGCAAAGTCAAGGAAGCAGACTTCGAGAGCAAGAGACACGAAGGAGCATTGCAGAGCCATGCGCTTGATGCTACCGAGGGACGTGGCCGCGAACGAAGAGAGCTTCGACGTGGGACTTCAAGTGAGATGAGAGAATGAGTGAAATGTAAGTAGCTCATTAGGTGAACTTGGCCGAATGACTGAGTGTCAGAGGCTCGACCGCAAGGGTTGAGGTTTACCCGATCGCCAGAAGCTCAAACGGATATCAGGTTTGAGTTTTACCCTGCATCAGTCGACTGCTATGTCATGAAAGTCTACTACTCCAAGTCGATCATCAATCGACTGATGTGGCTGATGAATCAAGTCGACATCAGTCGACTGCTTAAGGGAAGCAGTCGACTGATCGCACTGTGCACGGGCACAGAAGCTAGTCGAGCTCGCGGGTCACTCGACTGATCGACATCAGTCGACTGATGATATCATCAGTCGATTGATGATCCGACTGTTGGAGAAACGACCACAAATCCCGCGAATTTGGCTTGGTCAGAAGTCGTTGGAGTCGACATCAATCGACTGATGAAAGCATCAGTCGACTGATAGTGTCCAACGGGAAGATTTGCTTCCTCTCTATAAAAAGAGAGGGTGGGGGCTTTTAGATGGTTAATGCTTATGCTCAAAACATCCTACTAAGTGCCCCCACAAAACTTAAACTCCTTCTTCTAGTTTTCTTTCACATCTATTGTAAAAGAAGGAGTGTTCTTATTGTTGTAAAGGTTTACCTCCACCTTGCTTAGGCTAAAGGGAGAGACCAAAGTGGATTGGTTTCGAGGAGATTCACCGGAGACGAATCGGACCGTTGATTAGCGGCGAGGCCGTGAACCACATTATATCGTGTGTTAGCATTATTTTATCTTTTTGTTTTTTTAATTATTTTTGCTTTATATTTCCGCTTACGCTAACGTTAATTGTAGACGATTAAGAATGACTTATATCATACGATGAAAGAGGGCTATTCACCCCCTCTAACCGGCCACCAACGTTCCTACATTGATTTCTTAGTGTTCAGTAGTGTTTCACTGATGTTTCAGTCGTATTTTGTTTATGTGGTATATCGTGCACGTGGTAATTTGGTTTGATAGTTTAGTGAGCCTTGTTAGTCATTTATAGTTATTACCTAGTTGTTAGATTTATTTCCTTTAGTGTAATTGTTCTTCCCAGTTTTTAGTTAATCTTTGGCTAATGTACCGTATAGTGACAGTGTGGTGCTTGGTTGAATTGCTTTCATTATTAGTTTAGATTTCATTTACATTTGGCCAATGTACCGTATAGTGACAGTGCAGTGCTTGGTTGAATTGCTTACTTTCCTTGCATTTAGTTTTTAGTTAGTCTTCGACCACTGTGCCATATAGTGACATTGCGATGCTTGGTTGAATTGTTTTATGTTTGTTAGTTTAGTTTTTAGTGACTGTTTGACCACTATGTCATATAGTGACAATGCGGTGCTTGGTTGAATTGTTCACATTTATTTCTTGACCACCGTGTCATATAGTGATAGTGCAGTGCTTGGTTGAATTATTTTATGTTTGTTAGTTTAGTTTTTAGTGACTATTTGACTACTGTGTCGTATAGTGACAGTGCAGTGCTTGGTTGAATTGTTCACATTTGTTTCTTGATCATTGTATCATATAGTGACAGTGCGGTGCGTGATTACTTACTTTTTTACATTAGAATAGTTACTTGGTAATTGTTATTTGGTAGTTAGATTTACTTCCTACAGATTTAATTTCCATGTTTGTTTACCAGAATTGTTTGGCCATTGTATCGTATAGTGACAGTGCGATGCAAGGTTGAATCGTTCTTGCATTAGAGTAGTTTCGAATAATTGTTTTAATAAGTTGTAAGAACCCCTAGTGTTTACTTCTATTTAAAAATAAACGTCCAGCCATTAGGTTTGTTGGGAGACGATCCAAGTCAATCCTATACTGCATTAGTGTAGTTAGGGGGTTCAATAAATAATTTTGGGAACAGTATCACGCGCGACACATAATTTACCGGTTCATCAAAATTTTGGCATTGTTGCCGGGGACCTTTAATGGTGTTCGTTTGTCTTTAAACTGTAGTTGATTTGTTTTTTTTCTTTTTCTTTTGTTATTAGGGTCTTTCTTATCATTTCTATTTGTTTCTCATTGTATTTATTTGTGTGGATGACTAGGTCTTCAGGTGATAATCTACTTGAGTTTTATACAACAGTTTTTCTCTTCCCTCAAAGGCCCAGCCTAGGAAGAGGGTTGTTAAAGAAAAGGCTAGGGAGTTCCAGGAGATAGTAAATTCCCAAGTATGCCGAGATTCTGAAAGATTTATGTATTCACAAGAAGAAGCTGAAAGAATTTCTTGCAGATTTGTATATTCTTGATATGGAGGTAGGAGATGCTATAGTTCGGTTCAGTATTTTGGACGCTATGAAGCACCCAATGGAGAATCATTCTATTCTTAGCGTGGTTATAGCTGATGAGTTGGATTGCATGAACTTTATTTCTTAGTCTGTTTTTCATTTGGATATCTCTGCACCTTCTATATTTTGTTGTGATTTTATTGATTCTGATGATTTTGATGTTGATAATGATTTGTTGTTAGGAACTATCTGTGGGCCCTCTTTATTGTAGATAGGGATATGAAATGTGTATGGACTTGCACGCTTCAGGTGATGCCCCAAGGATCACTTCCATAAGATGTTTTTGAGAAATGTCATTTCATGGTCGAGCAGGAGATAGTCTTAGGTCATATTATCTCTATACATGGTATTGAAGTAGATCCTGCTAAAATTCATGTTATTTATTCTCTATCTTACCCCGCTTCTATGCGGGAAGTTTGTGTTTTTTTATGTCATGCAGGTTTCTACAGACGTTTTATCAGAGACTTCAGTAAGATTGCCCTACTCTTGACCAACTTGTTGCAGAAGGAGGTGATATTTCAGTTTGACTAGGATTGTGAGGGAGATCGAGTCCACCCCTAGAGCAGATTCTTTTCCAGATGAGCAATTTTTTCACTTGTAGGGTAAGACACCATGATATGCAGATCTTGCTATTTATTTAGTTTCCATGTTGTATCTTCACATTTTACTCATACACAAGTCTAGAAATTGAAAAGTGATGCCAAGTATTATGTATGCGATGATTCTTAGCTTTGAAAATTTTATAGTGATCAGATCATTAGATGATGTGTACCTGATTATGAGTTTCATTCCGTACTTACTTTTTGTTATTCTCTAGCTTGTGGGGGGGGGGCACATTTTGGACCCCAAAGGACTGCTAGGAAAGTTTTAGAGTCTGGTTTGTATTGGCCCACCTTATTTCATGATGCCTATGAATTCTATAAAGCCTGAGAGAGATGTCAACGAACAGGGAACATAGGACGTAGAAATTGAGATTTTTTATGTTTGAGGTATTGATTTTATGGGTCCTTTTCCTGTATCTTTTGGATTTTCATATATTCTTTTGGCTGTTGATTATATTTCCAAATGGGTGGGGGCCATACCCACCAGGACTGATGATTCTCTAGTTGTTGTGGATTTTGTTAGGTCTCATATATTTTGCAGATTTGGAGTACCCAGGGCGATCATTAGCTATCAAGGGTCTCACTTTCGCAATAGACACATGTCATTTTAAGCAGAGAATCAAGTCTATACTGGAGAATACGGTGGGGCCAGACATGATGATGTTTCTTCTTCGACTTGAAAGGGGAGTGTGTTCTTTTATTTACTGCATTTATTTTCTTCCTTTCATGTTCGGAATAATTTGTATGGGTTGATTGTTTGTTTGCCTGTTTGCCTGTTTACCTAGGTTTGTTTATCTGTTATTGAGTTCAAATAATATTCCCTATACATGCCTTAGTATTATTTTAGAGGTGGTAAAAATTGGTTAAGTTTGATCATTAAGTTGTGGATTTTTGGTGTATGATAAGAGACTTCACTTGCATGCAATCACTTATTAGGATGGTGAATTTTTGTCAATAGACCAAGCTTGATTTTTATTCACCTAGTGAGATTGTAAGCCATTTTCATCATTTACCCACTTTGGTGTGATACACGTGTGATACTTGTTGTTCTAGAACTTACTTTGAGTCTTTTCAAAATTGCAATAACATTTATTTGCATGAATATGATGAAGGATTTTACTCTTGATTCTTTTCCTTATTTGAATTGCTTGTTTGATCCACTTGATACTTCCATGTTGTCTTCCTCGTCATATCTCTTCATCTATTTCACTTTGTCTTTGTATCTTTGTGGATTACCTTTACCCATATCTCTTGTTCCCATATTGGAGGATTAACATGATAAGTTGCTTTGTCCGAGACGGACAAAATTTTTAAATGTGGGGAGGAGATATTGTTTGTTGAAGATTGACATGGAGGGCACCGTTTTCAGTAGAAGTAAATCAATAGAAGTTTTCAGCAGCCTTGAAGTGATTTTCTGCACACCCCCTCATTTTATTCAAATAATGTTGAGATTCATTTCTGTTGGTGCTATTGATTGGGATAAAAACATGAAATTTTTAAGACTTCATCGAGAGCTTGATTAATTGTTAGAGGAGGAATCATCTAAGGAGAACTGTTTTGAATCTGAATCTGGAAATCCAGCAGCATTGATTTTGTAAAGGGAGCAATAAGAGAATACCAAGGAGGAAATTGATTGGAGTTATATAGAGTTTGTGGGGAACCGAGAGGTGCTTGACTTAATTGAGGAGAAAACTAATTTGCTCAGAATGTTGTATCAGACTTTTAGAAATTCCACATGGCTATCGAAAGGAAGGGCAGCCTTGGTTCCAATGTGACTACTAATCACAAGCTCCAGTTGGCAAGGGAATTATGGGTTGACAAAGACCAGATTGAGAGAAGCAGGAAGGAGTTGAAACTTCTGAAATAGTTGAGGACAGAATATGTATCTAAATAGTTGGGTGGGAAAATTATGGATCACAGTAGGGCCAAGATGGAAACAAAGTTGCTGTCAGTTTCAACGCCAAACCAAATCCAATCTAACTGCCTATCACAACTTCCTACTCAACAATGTTACTATCAGCAACCTAGTTTGCAGCTCACACTAATGCAAGTATCATAACTTACCAGGACTGTTCAGCAGAAGTAAATCACAACAATTGGAAGGTCAACCACGTGGGAAAAATGGTGGATCAAGAAAAGCTGCATCTGGAATTCAATAAGAGCCTTCCGGGCAGATGAGGGATTCTATGAAATTAATGCCTACTCAAAACCTTCAACCAGAATCACTGAAGAATGAATTGGCAAGATGCATGAAGGTATGAAATTGATATTTCTATGGATGCTATAGCTGGGGAATCATCTCATGCCCAAGAAGTTGATTTTTAGAAAATTGGTTGCTGGGAAATTGCTATCACAGGGAGGAAATAGAAATGGCACAAGTTGCTCCTTTACCGGCTTATATACCCAGCAATCCATTTAAATATGAAGGAATTGAGTTTGATTTGCTGATAGTTCCGGAATCTGATCATCCTACATCTCTTTCTGATGGTATTACAATTTAGTGAAGACCATACAACTGGAACGATGGACAGAATCTGATCCTTGGGCTAGTAAGGTTCATATGGCTAAACAGATGGCACGTAGCTCTGGTGAACCTCTAGATGGATGGAACATTTACTGAACTTGGAGCTGATTCTCGGAATAGTAAAGTGACATGTGCTGACTAAACAGAAAATGGTGGAAGCTGTAATATGGAAGGTTCTGATTTAGAGCTTCTGCATCTCTATGGAGATGTTTATATCTGCAACCAATTTGTGATTGGAAGATAATGGACGTGTTCACTTCATCTGGAGCTAGATTTACTTGCATATTCACTTCATCAAAACCTGCAGAATGTCAAGGATATGTAACCTTGGAGAAGCTGCACGTGTAAGTGTATATGAGTTAGTCACAGTCTGAGAAATAAAATAAAATAAAATGCATGAGTCACCAAGCTCTAAGAGGATATGCTTACACGTGGATTCAGGAATTGCCAAGGTTATTTAAAAAGAAGTGTAGCTTGGAATGGTACTTAAATCTGAGGTTTCCAGTCATGTGGATTCAAGGAAAATCTGCTTAGAGGTTGTATCAGATTTTCAGAAATTCAAGGACCAGCTGGGATGAATCACTTTCAAGTGGTGCAGTTGCTGTCAGTTCCAACACCACACCCACTTCAATCTAAATGCCTATGCACAAGTGGTATCATACTTTTTACTCACAAGGGTATCAGAGAAGAACTTCTGCCGAGGCCATCAAACTGGATGCAGATCAATGCTGGATTAATGGAATCGTCTGAAAAATATATGATAAAACAGCTGATGCTGTCGTCTGAATGAATGAAGTCTGGGCTACTTACAACTCCTGTTGGTGGAATTCCAATTGTGGTGGATTGGTTGAAGCTGCTGAAACTCCACAACTGCTTGACAGTTTATCAACAACAACAAATTTCCTGATGAAAGTATCAAGGTTAACTGCAGAAAACAAAGGGGAATCCAAATTCAGAGATTAAATCTGTTGCATTTCAGAGATTGGTTGGAGAGTTTCATGGGTATAAGTATGAGAAGGTTAGAACATATGTTTAGAGCAAAGTTCATACTAAGCCATGGAATTCTGGGTGTGTAGTAGGTTGGAAATTGGTTGTTGCAGCTGGACATGTTTTACCACAGAATTATCAACAAAAATTAGCAGCATTATCAGAGTTATATGGCAGAAATAGCTGATGAGGGTAAGGAAGAAACAGATTCAAATTTAGTGCTTGGAAGGATGCAGGAATTGTTGTTTTTAGCAAGAAGTTGGAGTCTAGTAATTCTAATGTAGGGCTACTTCACAAAGCCTGTGCCAGTTACAATGTTTAAAAGGTCTTCAATGATGGATTTCAAAATTTCTGATAGTGTTAGTCAGTTAAGAATGATTGTTGAAATCAGATTCGGCTGCTAATTGAGCAAGTGACAGAGATGCAGTATGAACGAGCTGATGTTGTTGTTGGGGATATTGAAGCAGTGAGCCTAATAAGCAGTGGCAGTGGTGCGACAAATAGGTGAAAGGCTTCATAGTTGGAAGTCGAAATTGGTAGTGTTGATGGACAATGGATGCTGGAGAGATGTGTTGATGGAGGAAGATAAATCTGAGGTTAAAACAGGAGTTTTTGCTATTGTGTTACTTATTGGGCTCTTGCATCAACCTTTGTACATGAGGAGTGTTTCTCATCTGGAACAGTTATTAAATCTCATTGAGGTTGTTATTGACTCTGGCCTTTTAAACAAACCTATCTGCTTCTGATATTGTGCAAGACACGCCAGGCCTTGAGTTCTCTTATTGCACTACACCATTGTTGTACTACACTCTTATTGCTGGAGTTCTCTTATTGCATTACACGAAAAGAACAACCCAGTTTCATTACCTGACAAAGACCATAATAATGCTCTTTCTTACGTATGGGATATAAATTCTGCACTACACCATTGTTGAATGTTTCTCAGGTATGATTGATCCAGATTGCTATAAGAACCTAAAGTGGATGTTTGAGAATGATATATGTGAGGTTTTGGACTTTATTTTTAGTATGGATGCTGTTGAGCTTATGTTTTTGGATTGTTATTGGAATATATCCCTCCACACCCCTACATGCAATTTATCAGGTTTATTCTTCCAATTCTTTTGTTGTTGCTTGTTCAGTCCATTTTGATCTTCTTTGTATGTCCTATTGCAGTTCATTCCTAATCTTGTTTGATTTTCGATAAATCTTTTTGATTCATGTATGGAATGTATTGATAGCAGTAGAGAAGTAGATGATAAGCAAGCATATGGTAGTACAGGATTGCATGTTGTTTTGAGGGTACCCCACTCCTACGATCATTATGTGAGCATTAGTGCAATTATCCATTTTGGGAGGTTTTGTATCAGGCTTGGTTTATTTGATCGGATTGGAACTCATCATACATGTTGACTGTTGTAGGAGTCGGATCTTTTGAATACCCTAGATCCGGATCAAATTAGTGATCCTAAGTAACTTATTATTTTTGTCTCTGAATTATTGATCTAGGTATTGTTTGGGGAACTAGTTAGGGATGTCAGTATTTCTTTATTTTTAGTATTTCTTGGGATGTGCAAAAATAAGTGTGGGGGAATTTGATAGTCACATTTTTATCGTGTGATTTTTATTTACATTTGGATATTTTAGGCTATTTGATTTGGGTAATTACGATTATTCAAGATGTTTTTTTATATTGGATCTATTTGCAATTAATTGTCTAATCCCTATAATTTCAGTATTATTTTTCACGGGTTGAATGTGATTTTATAGGGAACATGAAAAGAGCCTAATCGGAGCAATCACAGCCGTCGATCCGGATCAAATTGATCGCAGCCGTTGGATTGATTGATCAACCACTTAGGGATATTAATTGAAGTTATTTAACCCTAGATCTAAATGGGTGGCTGAGATATGAACTGGCACGATCAAGCGCCTGAGGAAAATCAAGTTTAAAAAGCCGACTTCTTCTATCGCGCGACGCAGAAACAGTAGCGGTGATCATCTTCCTCGCGAGCGCAGCGATAGAGACTCCACTCTAGCACTCCGGCGATTCCAGAGGTCCTCCCCAATCCCATTCCACCCGGCGTACTCTCCTTCCTTTGGTCCGACGGAGCTCGCAGCTGAAGTTGGGTAGCGGCAATCCGTCGACCGAGCAGGGTGAGTCGCCATCATCAATTCCGGCGATTATTAGATCCCTCACCACCGGAGCTGAGTTACCCTAGCGGGATGTGGTCGCGCGAAGCTAGGGGTGACCTTCTACTGTCGTAGTCGTGGCAGCATCAATTTCCAGCTCCGGCGGTAGTACTTCTTCCAATTCAGGTGGTGTTCTCCAACTCCAACTGGTGGTGATGTTCAGTCCTTGTTCACATATCCGATTCCTTCCACAGTAGTGGCCGTGATTTGCGCCGTTCCATCTCCGCAGAGCCACCTATTGACTACCGTGGTATCGGCATTCCCGCATCCATCATCGGAGCTGTGAACTACCGCCATCGATCCAACTCTCGTCGGATTCTGACGGGAGATCTGTACCCTGAGACCAGTGGAGCTATTCAGTACCATCGTGGGTCACCGGAGAGGGTGGTACCTTTCCGATGTTTGTGGATGACTGTGGTTAATTTTTTACTTTATTATTCCACTATTGTGTCTGTTATTGTTTTACTGTTGTTACATTGTTTACTTTGGTTGTTTCAGTATTTTTACAATGTTGGCTCACTATTGTGCACTATATTTTATCAGTATTGATTTCTTAGTGTTCAGTAGTGTTTCACTGATGTTTCAGTCATATTTTGTTTGTGTGGTATATCGTGCACATGGTAATTTGGTTTGATAGTTTAGTGAGTCTTGTTAGTCATTTACAGTGTTTACCTAGTGGTTAGATTTATTTCCTTTAGTGTAATTGTTCTTCCCAGTTTTTAGTTAATCTTTAGCCAATGTATTGTATAATGACAGTGCGGTGCTTGGTTGAATTGCTTTCATTATTAGTTAAGATTTCATTTACATTTGGCCAGTGTACCGTATAGTGACAGTGCGGTGCTTGGTTGAATTGCTTACTTTCCTTGCATTTAATTTTTAGTTAGTCTTCGACCACTGTGTCGTATAGTGACATTGCGGTGCTTGGTTGAATTGTTTTATGTTTGTTAGTTTAGTTTTTAGTGACTGTTTGACCACTGTACCGTATAGTGACAGTACGGTGCTTGGTTGAATTGTTCACATTTGTTTTTCTATCATTGTATCATATAGTGACAGTGCGGTGCGTGATTACTTACTTTTGCACATTAGGATAGTTACTTGGTAATTATTATTTGGTAGTTAGATTTACTTCCTGTTGATTTAATTTCCATGTATGTTTACCAGAATTGTTTGGCCATTGCATCGTATAGTGACAGTGCGGTGCAAGGTTGAATCGTTCTTGCATTAAAGTAGTTTCGAATAATTGTTTTAATAAGTTGTAAGGACCCCTAGTGTTTACTTCTGTTTAAAAATAAACGTCCAGCCATTAGGTTCGTTGGGAGACGATCCGAGTTAGTCCTATACTGTATTAGTGTAGTTAGGGGGTTCGATAAATAATTTGGGAAACGGTATCATGCACGACACATAATTTACCGGTTCATCATGCATCTACTTTGAACCTGACTCCTCCGATCCGCCACCACATGGGAATAATAGCTTGAACTTAGAATAAGCTGAAAAATAGTGACGATCTGACCTAGGGCTTCACCTAGTCAGATAGGAATAATTTTTTACTCTGTTGATCTTCATCGGTGCATCTACCTTGAACTCAACTCCTTCGATCCGCCACCATATGGGGATAATAGATTGAACTTAGAACAAGCTGAAAAAATAGTGATGATCTGACCTAGGGCTTCGCCTAGTCATATAGGAATAATTTTTTACTCCACCGATCTTCATCGATGCATCTGCCTTGAACCTAACTTCTTCGATCCACCACCACATGGGGATAATAGCTTAAACTTAGAACAAGATGAAAAATAGTGATGATATGACCTAGGGCTTCACTTAGTCAGATCGAAATAAAGTTTTTACAATGTCGATCTTCATCGGTGCATCTATCTTGAACCCGACTCCTCCGATCCGCCACCACCGGGGATAATAGCTTCGGCAATTGCCGAGCTGCAAAAATTGTGACGATATGATCTAAGGCCTTGCCTCATCAGATCGGAATGAATTTTTTACTCTGTCAATCTTCACAGGTGTATTTACCTTAAACCCTACTCCTTCATTCTGCAACCGCATGGGGATAATAACTTCAGCAATTGTCGAGCTGTAAAAAGTGTGACGATCTGATATAAGGCCTTGCCTCATCAGATTGGAATAAATTTTTTACTCCGCCAATCTTCACAAGTGTATTTACCTTAAACCCTACTCCTCCGTTTAGCAACCACATGGGGATAATAGCTTCGGCGATTGCCAAGCTGCAAAAAGTGTGACGATTTGATCTAAGGCCTTGCCTCATCAGATCGGAATGAATTTTTTTACTCCGCCAATCTTCACAGGTGTATTTACCTTAAACCATACTCCTCCATTCCACAATCGCATGGGGATAATAACTTCGGTGATTGTCGAGCTGCAAAAAGTGTGACAATCTGACCTAAGGCCTTGCCTCATCAGATCAGAATGAATTTTTTACTCCGCCAATCTTCATAGGTGTATTTACCTTAAACCCTACTCCTCCGTCCTACAATCGCATGGGGATAATAGCTTCGTCGATTGCCGAGCTACAAAAAGTGTGACAATCTAATCTAAGGTCTTGCCTCATCATATCAGAATGAATTTTTTACTCCACCAATCTTCACAGGTGTATTTACCTTAAACCCTACTCCTCCGTTCCGCAACTGCACGGGGATAATAGCTTCGACGATTGCCGAGCTGCAAAAAGTGTGATGATCAGATCTAAGGCCTTACCTCATCAGATCGGAATGAATTTTTTACTCCGCCAATCTTCACAGGTGTATTTACCTTAAACCCTACTCTTCCATTCCGCAACCGCATGGGGATAACAGCTTCGGCGATTGCTGAGCTGCAAAAAGTGTGACGATCTAATCTAAGGCATTGCCTCATCAGATCAGAATAAATTTTTTACTCCGCCAATCTTCATAGGTGTATTTACCTTAAAATCTACTCCTTTGTTTCGCAATCGCATGGGGATAATAGCTTCGGCGATTATCGAGCTGCAAAAAGTGTGACGATCTGATCTAAGGCCTTGCCTCATCAGATCAAAATGAATTTTTACTCCGCAAATCTTCACAGATATATTTACCTTAAACCCTACTCCTCCGTTCTGCAACCACACGGGGATAATAGCTTTGGCGATTGCCAAGTTCTACAAACAAGCAAAGGCTCAACCCACTAACAAATCACGCCTAAAACTTCTTTAAGGCCCATATCTCGTCTCAGAGGCCCAATTGTACCACCCTTCTTTAAATTCGACTCCTCGCCTTCATCTTCCTCTCTTCTAATCTTCGAAACCTTTCCCCATCCCTGGATAGCATGAAGATTCTTCTCTCCGCCTCTTACCTCTTCCTCAATCCTTTCTTCTTTGTGACAAGATGAAGGCCCGCCTCTAGAAAGTAGCTTTCCAGCAAATGCGGGATGCTCTGATGAGCTTGGTTCAAATGCCTGTCGACCCCACGCCATCGTCCACTACTCCGGCTCCTATAGGGCTCCCTTATGTTGCTTCCTCAGTCACATCTCCTTCCTTCTTATCAACAATATCATCCCCCATTGTCCCACTACCACTTACGGTGTCCTCCGTCATTATCAGCATCTTCCCCTTCCTTGTCCATATTATCTCCAAACCCTAACCCTTCTTCCTCTCTGCCTTCCCTTCTACATAGTTGTATGTCACCTCCCCCATTTCTGCATACACAAACCAAATTGTGAGGAGCAGCGTGCCAGTGGATGCAAGAAGAAAGTACTTCTACCTTTGACCCCTCTTCCTCATTTGCCCTGCCCACGGGCACTGAGTTAAACCTAGTCACCCCCCTTTCATTTCTTATTTCATCAACCCTACCCCCACCATTACTTCCACCTCCGAATACCCTCATCTCTTCCACTCCTTATATAGCACCCGGGGGCCTCCATCAGTGGTTTGGTCTTGATTTCTCTTTCGGTGCCCTTTCTCAGGCCTATAAGAGGTTGTCGATAGTTGCATTCCCTCCGGTTGCCCATACACCTTCCACCATAGCTTCCGCCCCCATGCTCACATCACCTGAACCATCAAATTTCCCTCTTCCTACATCTCTTCCATCCTCAGAAGGCTCCCCCTCCTTAATTATTCAGCAAGTGATCTCGGACCTCCTTCCTCCACCATTAAGCCTTCCCCTTCCATCTTCCATCCCTGAAAGCCCCTTAGCTACAACTCTTTTCCTTGTCACTTCTACATCTTCCCTTACCGTCGACATTTCTACCTCCATGTCGCCGGTGACATCCCCCTCTTTACTTTTTTCCCGCCCTTCATCTTCATAATCTTTGAGCTTCCCATCCTCTGGTCAGGACCCTAATCCTTCCCTTTCTTTCTCCGAAACCCCCCTCCATATTTCCTCTGCACCAAGAGAACAATTCCTTACGACACCTTATTTTTCCTCAATTATGAGTGAACCAGCTCCCCTTATGTATTCTACTCCTTCCTCTCCTTCTGCAAGAGATGCCTGCATCCTCAACTTGGATGAGCTGACACCACAAATGGAAAGCCTACAACATGTCCTGGAACTGGTAAATTCCTCCAGGCCACCCTTGCCTGCATCTTCAGCGATAACTTTTTTATTTAATTTTGCTGTCTTCAGGCAATGCCGTATTATCAGGAACTGAAGCGCTCCTTTACCCACTATCAAATGCAAAATCACCAATAAACTTTGCAGTAATCTATCGCCAGTTTAACCTCTCAAGAGACGTTCAAACAGAGAGAGACTTCTCTGCTCCAGGAATTGGCACAATGTCATGCTCAGTTATCAGAGGCTCGTCAATAATGACAGAAGGATGCAGAGGCCATATCTACCCTACGAGCCAGATTAAGTAAGGAAATTAGCCACACCTCATCTTTGTTATCAGAAAGGAACTGAGCCCTTTCTCAAGTACACCAGCATGAAGCCTCCTTGCAGCAAGTAAGGAATGAAGTTTCCCTCACTAGGGCCTATACTACAAATGTAGAGGAGATTTCCACTTCCATGCGCCAGGATTTGGTAACTAAGTCAAGGGTCCTTCAATAGGATCACATCTCCCAGTCTCAACACAAATATATTTTGACTGATACTATTGCTCAAATATCTCATTAGTTCCGCTGAGTTTGTCGAGACTTTTTGGAACACAGAGATCGCTACATAAAGTTTCGATAGGAGGTGCAGGCCGCTGAACAACGCCGACAGGAACGACTATAACCTCTGATGCAAACCACATATAGAGATGGCTTCAATGAAGTGATCAGACAGTACATTGCACAGGGATTTCTTCCAGCCCAATAGTCAGTTTCATCTCTAAATTAGGAAATTGGCTTTAGGCACTATTCCCCTAACAACTTCAAATTGTAACTTTCCTACTCTTCGTCTTCCTTTCTTACAATCGTGAACAATTACTGGTTTTAAGGGTATCAAATGATAGTTGGATGAAATCACTCTTCCTTAATAGTTGATAGCAACTTTGCAATAGATAACTCTTCTCAGTGATGTTTTATGATTTCTCATTTCCTTCTTTTGGTAATTGTAAACAATTGGATACTACAATATGAAACTGTACTCAAATTGCCTTCCTCCTTCTTGGGGGTGAATTGCAAACATATAACAAATGGCTCCTTTCATGGATGCCCCTCAATTACATATTACGAAAATATTTTAAGTGTACGACATTCCAGGGCCTCGCCAACTCCCTTCCTTCAACATCCTTTAAGTAGTACGTGATCTAGCCACTCGGTGAGTGACTGTATTAGGCCCTTCCCAATTAGGGGCTAGCTTTTCAGAACTTCTTGCCGGGTTGACCTTGCGCAAAACCAAGTCGCCTTCTTGAAATTTCTTTGGGATTACCTTCTTGTTGAAGGCTCATTGTATCCTCTTCTTGTATACTTTAGCTCAGATTCGAGCCTGCTCCCGCCTTTCTTCCAACAAATCTAATTCAGTGCTTCTTAAAATCTGGTTTTGTTCCGGCTCATAGGCTTCAACTCTGACACTGCTCAAAATGGCTTCCATCGGGATAACTACTTCAATTCCATACACCAGGTTGAATGGGGTTTCTTTAGTGGCTATTATGGGTGTAGTTTGGTATGCCCATAATATCCTGGATAACTCGTCTACCCAATTTCTCCACTAGGTGCCCAGTTTGGTTTTTAACCCTTGAATGAGAATTTTGTTGACCACCTTCACTTGCCCATTAGCTTGAGGATGAGCTACCAAGGTGAAGGCCTGCTGAATATTAAGGCTTTGACACCATTCCCCTAATCTTTCGGCTTTGGAATTGACGTCCATTATCACTAATCAACCTTCGGGGAACTCCATACCGGCAAATGATATTCTTCTAAAGGAACTGTATCACTGTATTCTCTATGATCTTGACCAATGTTTCAGCTTCCATCCATTTGGAAAAATAATCCACTGCCACTAGCAAGAATTTCTTTTGTAAAGGGGCGGTAGGCATCGGGCCAACTATGTCCATTTCCCATTGATCAAAGGGGCAAGAAGCAACCACAACTTTCATCAACTCGGCAGGCCGTTATGATTTGTTGCTATATTTTTGATAGGTTGGACAAGTCTACACTAGGCGTGTTGCATCTTGATGAAGAGTTGGTGATAATTGTCATTTTATCGTATTATTTTGGTCCCTAATATCACTGTTTTTATCCTCTCAAGTGATTAATTATCGATTTTTTTGCATGTTTTATGAGTTGCATCTATTTTTGGACCTTATTATAAATTCTCCTAAATTTTGGACTTATATGCAAATTTTACATCTTAATTGTAGGAGATAGAGATGAGTCAATGGACTAGATTTGAGTTGAATCAAATATGGCTTTATCTAGGGTCTTAATGGGCATTTTAACCTGGAAGAATCTGAGCCCTTCATCCAGATCAGAGGCAAGTCAATCAAGGGATCAAATCTGAACAATATGGATCGTACGATGTAAGTAGCTGATTCTGAGCCATCTATCCAGATCCAGAGAGATCTAGTCCGTACATTTAGATTTGGACATCTGAGCCCTTCCTTTAGATTCGACCGATCGTGATTATCCATTTAGATTTATCAGATCCATCCATTTAAAGTCGAAGAATTCTCAGCCATTGGATGCACAACCCTTAAATGGATTAATCATATTCATTAAACCCTAGCTTTAGTGGACGGTTGAGATTGAAGGGTGCTTAGATCGGACGACCAAGGAAAATCACCATAAATTCCAATAGCTTCCTCAGCCGCTCCACAGCTATGCCAGCCCTGTTCCAGCCATCGGCAGTCCACTTCCTCCTTCATTCGACCAACTCCTTCTTCATTAATCAACCTATTTTTAAGCATTCTCTTCATTTGATTATTTCTTGGTTTAGTTGTATTGAATGTTCATAATCAAATTTCCCTTTCATGTTTAGAATTGCATGTAGTTGGTTTGATTTATTTCACGCTTACGTAGTGTTTGATGAAATGTCTCTTTCAGTAATTAGGTTGTAGTTCATTAGATTATATTTAGTTTCATGCTTTACTTTAATCGTGTTCAAACATTAGATTTCGTTGATGCATTGATTATTTAATTTGGTTGTTAGTTAAATCTCTTCTTCTCTTGAGCCCTAGCAGCCGCCTTCACCTTCCTTCCATCCATTTTCCTCCATTGATTCGAGGAGGAACCGCTTCATCGAGAGACTTTGGCGACGTCCTCCATCTCCACAGCTCATCCACCTTCTCCTTCGGATTCGAGGAGGAGTTCCGCCCTGACGATACTTCTTTGAGCTCAATCAGATCCGTGAGAGTTCGGAGCATCTATCAAACTATTAGATTCAGGAGTTTGCATCATCCCACATTCACTGCTGTTTGCGGAGTCTCGATCGAGCTTCGTTGGACTTAGCCGAAGGAACTTGTTCATTTACCAGGCCTATCTTGGGTTGATTAGATCATTTATTTCCTCTTCTAGTTTTTGTTGATTTAATTCCTGCATTGTTTGATTTAGTTGTTGCATGTTAGTTTAGAGTTTTAATTACCTTGCAACCGTAGGTTAGAGCTCAAATCCCAAACCCCCATTGTCAATAGAAAACCTAAAGCAATAATTAGAAATCCTAAGTTTACTATTCTATCAATTACACTCGTTGGGAAAAGATCCGGGCCATCCACTATGCTATATTAGTGTAGTTAGGGGGTTCGGTAATTAATTTGTAATGATACCACGACAAAAATATTGTTATCAAATTTTGGCGCCATTGTCGGGGAGTCTAATGATGTTTAGTATACTTAGGATTGTTTGTCTATTTTTCTAAAAAAAATCAAAATTTAAAAATTTTGTTTAGGGCTTCATTCTTTTATTCTCTTATATATCTATGTATTTTATCATGTATGCTTCCTGTGTCTTTTGATATTGTTTGTTAGTATTTCAGGAAAGACAAGAAATTTCATTGAGCATGGATCCATATTATCATCAGTGTGGAGACTTCAGTGATGCTTACTATTTAGGCACTGGACAACAAAAGTATTACCAACCTGAAGATGATTATTATCAGTACCAGCCGCAATATCATCAGCCTGTTCCTCAGTATCATCAGTCTTATCAGCAGGACAAGTATAATTCAATTTCTGGTACATCTTTTCATAATTTTGATTCAGATTTCAGGTATGGGCACACACCACTCTATATTCCTGAGCAGTCTCAGTGCTATCTACCCCCACCGTCCATTGATACTTATATGCCTAGTTGGGGAGATCAATCAAGTTACTGTGAAGAAACCCCTACTCCCAGTCAAAAAAATACAGAGACACTAGAAAAACTAGCATCATTTCTACATCAATATCAGCAACAAATGAACAATAGTTATCAGCGGATACAGAACATGCAAATCCTGCTAGATCAAATTGCATCATCCATCTGTTAGTTAAAGCCCTAGAACCAATCATGTGATGGTTGAATAGGGAACATTTTGTATCATATTCTATAAAGGCAAAGGATTGGTTATTATATTTACATCTTGCTTGTGCCAGCTAATTTAAATATAATAATGCCCTAGAAAAGTAGGTTCTTATCTACAGCACATCAATTGGCAGAATTGATTATGAGAGGCTGTAGAGAACACTTTCCTAAATGTTCCTAGTCGAGTATTAATATGCAAGGGCAATATTAATACATAAAGACTAGCATGTAGGTCAATTGATGACTTGATCTCACAAGTCATGGATATATGATATCAAGTTGACACATGGGTATATATTGGAGAATATATACTGAACTGACCCGCCATGAGAAAGTTTCATGGATCGTTATATGAGTGTCATAAACTTTCTCATGTGACTATTGGTATGAATAGTCCTTAGACAAGTCACTACGGTTCCCTACATAAGGAGTTATGTACTTTGGTATCGTCAAACGTCACCCGTAACAGGGTGGACCATAAAGGCGATTACTGGGTATGTAACAAATTATGCGGAGGGATGTGAGTGATGTAGATGGGATCTGTCCCTTCCATATGACGGGAGTGATATCGGTGGGCCCCTTGATTGAGTAGAACTACTAAAATGCATGGCCATGCTCGAATGAGTCAATATGAGATATTGAGCTCATTTGTTTGAGTTAGTTTACTCAGGGATCAAGAAACACATAGATTGATCGAGGATGACACGGTCTATGCCTCATTGATCAATCTGATATCAGAGATAGAAGGACACGGTCATATATTATAGTAGTCACGGAAAGGTTAGTCGGATCTTGACTTATCTCGTAACTTGGGTAGCAATGATGTATTGCTAGATGCCGCTCATTGCTTGTGTATCTAAAAGAGTTTAGGTCCACTGCCAACGTTATGAGAGCCTATAGGGTCACACACAAAGAGCATGATAATTAGAGGAATTAGAGTATTCTAGTTTGACTAGAATAATATGGGAATAAGCTTAAGTACAAAATGGTTTTTGGACTTTAAGCTTAATGAGAATTTTAGCTAATTGATTTAATGAGATTAATTCAATATGTTACCTTATTGATTTAATAAGATTAATTCAATATGATAACATAAGCTTAATTGAATTAATAAGATTAATTCAATATGATAACATAAGCTTAATTGAATTAATAAGATTAATTCAACATGCATGAATGCCACATAAGAATGCCACATAAGCATGCCACATAAGCATGCCACCTAAGCATCCACCTAAGCTAGTTAAGGTGGAAGGAAACAAAATGGTTTTGTCTCCTTAAGTGGCCGGCCAAACAAGGAAGCCAAATCCTTTTTGAGTGTGTCTCAATGCAATGGATTGCATTGAATGTGAAGGAGGTGGAAGGGTTTTTCCAACCCTATAAAAGGCTCCATGGAGTGGCCGGCCATAGTGAGTTTTTGGTGTTGTGGTTGTGAGAAAGCTTGGTGGAAGCTTTAGTTGTGTGGGTTTGTGAGTGTAGGCTAGCAAGAAGAGGAGTCTTCTTCTTCCTTTCTCCTTTTCCCTCTCTTCCTCTCCTTTAGGGACTTCTCTAGCAAGAAGTAAAGGAGAGCTCTTCTAGTTTTCCTTTTGTGAGACAAGAGCGTGCTCATGTGGATACGTATAGAGGCACGGACACTTGAACGTGCTAAAGATCCAACAAACCGAAAGGAAAAGCGGGATTAACAAGGGCACGCAACAAAGGTAATCCTCTCCTATAAGATAGGTTTGGTTTAGAGAAATTTATTTTTACGAGTTTGCTTTGCATGGATCACTTGGAAGGGATCCTATTTTCCGTTCTTGCATATGCCATTTGGCATACGAGATTTCTACAAGTGGTATCGAGCCACTTGAAGATAAAGATCGTATAAAAATAGGTTTTCTCTATTTTATATGTGATATAGAAGTAGGATAAATTTTATTATGAGTTGATAATTGCATTAGCAAATTTTCAAACATAATAAAATATCCAATGTCTTTTAAAAGTTAAAATGACATGGTGCATGGTTATGGCCTAGTCCCAAAAGTTTGTGATTGTGTGTTGTAATTCTTAATACGGCCTGCGTGTCGTGCCTTTCTCCTAATATTCTTGTTGTAAAATTAGTTTTAGACTCGAATGTAACTCGAGTATTTCTCCTTTTGTAATGTACAAAACAAGGATGGAGGGTCCATTGGAAGATGAGGTTACAAGGAGGAAGTCAACACACAAGACAACCAAAAGGAAGCACTTAGGAGAAGATGCTATCCCTAGGTTGACCAATCAATCTTTTCATTGGCTTGAGAAGATTGTAGAATATGGGCCATAACCATGACACGTTAGTTTAATATGTATGTGATGCATGTTAGTTTAGCTTGTATGTGATGCATGATTAGTTTAGCTTATATGTGATGTATGCTAATATGTATATGATACATGTTTATTTCTTAATAAGTCTAAACTATATGCCTACCAAAGTTGGTACTCACTACTTTCTCGATCATTTGTTATTGGGTTTGCCAAAGCAAAGCAATGCATTTTATCTTGGAGGGGTGCGAGTGGACAATCGTGATGTCCCGCTATCAGTCTTGGTTAAGACTTAATTAAGTGTTTTCTTAATTGGTTAAGAAAGTAGAGGCATATATTAGCTTTGAACATAAGTGTTAACATTAGTTTTGTGTGATTTCCGAACATCAGCTTTGTCTTAGAAGTGGTCGGTGCTCACGATATCCAAGAAGGCCCTGTGCCTCGCCACACTGGAAGCGGTTTAGGAATAAACACTAAACTAATCTAAAACTTAACCAAAGCTATTTACATCAGATGTAATTGGCAAAAGATTGCCTACCTAATTATACTACGTCTTGGGCGATTAGCCAAAGCTAACTCAAGGCAATTATGATGTGGATCTTTATCCCATATAAATTTATAGCTAAATAGTAGCTATGAGAATTTAGTAGCCTCATTTAATTAAAGGCCTAATTAAATGATTTAGGTATGATACTTAACTTTGCATTTTAATGTTGTAGATCACCATGTCATCTAACACGACACACCCCTCAACTTGCGATCTGTCCTTGAGAAGGACAAGCTCAATGGAGCAAACTTTCTTGGTGTATAGGAACTTGAGGATTATCCTCAAGCAAGAGCATAAACTATATGTCCTAGAGCAGCTACCACGAAATACCCGCCCTACTCGTCTTTGAAAAGGATGCTTATAAGAAGCATCAAGATGGCCGATTAGATGTGTCATGCCTTATGCTTGCCACCATGAACTACAGCTTGAAGCAACATGAGAACATGGATGCCTATGATATGGTTGAGCATTTGAAACAACTATATCAAGGACAAGCTAGGCACGAGCGATTTGAAGTTTCTAAGGCTCATTATGCAAGCAAGATGCAAGAAGGAACACCTGTAGGAACTCACATACTTAAAATCATAGGGTACGTTCAGAACCTTGAAAGACTAGGATTTCCACTGAGCCAAGAATTGTCGATGTTATCGCAATCGTTCGGAAGCATACAATCAATTCGTCATGAATTATAACATGAATGAAATTGATAAACCTGTGCCTGAGATTCTCAGCATGTTGAGAACTGCTGAACCAAATCTCAAGAAGAAAGTTATTAATGTACTAATGGTCAAGAAGGACAAAGGTAGTAAGCAGGCAAGGGTAAGACCAAGCCAAAGGCAAGGCCAATTCATCCACTTCAAAGGGTAAAGGTAAAGTACCTAAGGAAGGGATGCTTCCATTGCGGTGAGGATGGACAATCGGAAGCTGCAAAGTCTACATTGAGTAATTAAATAAGAAAAGATGTGGGACTTATGCCTCAGGTATACACGTTATTGAAGTTAATCTATCTATTTCTTCTACTTGGTTTTTAGATTCCGATTATGCATCTCACATTTGTACTAATGTGCGAGGGTGAAATAGTAGAATAATGGCAAAGGGTGAAGTGGACCTCTGAGTAGGCAATGGCGCAAAAGTTCTTCTGTAGTTTGTAGGAACATATTCTTTGTCTTTGCCCTTTGGGATTATCTTAGAACTAGAGGAGTGCTTCTATGTACCGCATTAACAAAGAACATAATTTACGTATCTTGTTTAGACAAGAAAAACTTTTCTTTTATAATAAAGGACAAATGTTGTTCCATTTATTTAAATGAAATGTTCTATTGTAATGCACCACTTATGAATGGTCTCTATGTTCTAGATTTAGATAACCCAATTTATAACGTAAATACCAAGCGGTTCAAATCGAATGATTTGAACTGTACATATCTCAACGCATCGCCTAGGTCACATAAATGAAAACGCATATCCCAACTCCATAAAGATGGATTATTGGACTCATTTGATTTTGAATCATATGAGGTATCGAAGTCTTGTCTTTAGGAAAGATGACTAAAACTCCATTTAGTGGACATGGCGAGAGAGCGACAGTTGTTAGGACTCATACATCTTGATGTATGTGGCCCTTTCAATGTCGAAGCAGGAGGCTATAAGTACTTTATTACTTTCAGCGATGATATGAGTAGATTTGGCTACTTATATTTGATGAGACATAAGTCGAATCCTTTGAAAAGTTCAAAGAATTCAAGAATGAAGTACAAAACCAACTTGGTAGCGTATTAAGCTACTTGATCGGATCAGGTGGTGAATACCTTAGTCAAGAGTTTCGTGATCACTGGTGAGTGTGGGATAATATCCCAACTCACTCCACTGGAACACCACAATGGAATGGTGTATCCGAGAGGAGAAATCGTACTCTATTAGATATGGTACGATCAATGATGAGCCAGACTGATCTACCTACTTCCTTTTGGGGTTTAGCTCTAGAGACAGCCGCTTTCACACTTAATCGCGTTCCATCAAAAGCAGTAGAAAAGACACCATATACGATATGGACCGGAAGAGTCCCAAAATATCTTTTATAAAGATTTGGGGTTGTGAAGCTTCGTTAGGCGTCAAGTCTCGGATAAACTAGGACCCAAATCGGATAAGTGTTATTTTGTAGGATATCCCAAGGAAACTAAGGGATATTACTTTTACAATCCCACACTTGGCAAGGTGTTTGTTGCGAAATCTTTGTCTTTCTAGAAAGAGAATTTATTTCTAGAAATACTAGTGGGAGTAAAATTCATCTTGAAGAAGTTCAAGATGATGATAACACTAAGGCCGATGGAAAATGAGCAGGCACCACAAAGTGTTGTGGATGAGAATTTGTTGCCCAAAGAGTTGTGGAGCAAACACATTCAAGTAGACCAACCTCTTCGTAGATCTAATAGGATCGTCGTCAACAGAGATATTCTTTTCTCTTGGTGACAGCGGTGAAGTATTGCTTGTCGATCTTGGCGAGCCTACATCCTATCAAGAAGCTATGATGAGCCAGATTAGAGAAATGGCTAGAGGCCATGAGATCGAAATGGAATCCATGTACACTAACCAAGTATGGACTTTGGTTGATCCACGAAGGGTAAAACCCATTGGGTGTAAGTGGGTCTTTAAAGTAAAAAGACATGGATGGTAATAAGCATACCTATAAAGGTAGATTGGTGGCTAAAAGTTCAAACAAATTCATGGTATTGACTATGAAGAAACCTTTTCACCGATTGTGATGCTTAAATCCATTCGGATCATACTTGCTATTGCGACCTACCATGATTATGAGATCTGGCGGATGGATGTCAAAACCACTTTTGAATGGAAAGCTACTCGAGGATGTGTACATGACACAACTGAGGGTTTTGAGATCCAAAGCATCTGGAAAGGTATGCAAAGCGCAAAGGTCCATTTATGGACTAAAGCAAAGCCTCTCGAATTTGGAATCTTGATTCGATGATGCAATCAAAGAGTTTGGTTTCATCAAGAATGAAGATGAGCCTTGTGTCTACAAGAGAAATAGTGGGAACAGTTGTATTTCTTGTCTTGTATGTAGATGACATACTTCTCATCGGAAATGATATTCCCTCACTCCGGTCTGTGAAGATGTGGTTAGGGAATTGTTTCTCGATGAAGGACTTAGGTGAAATTGCCTATATTAGGCATCAAGATCTATAGAGATAGATCTAGAAGATTACTTGGCCTAAGTCGAGTACATACATTGATAAAGTGCTAGATCGTTTTGCTATGCAAAATTCTAAGAAAGGGTTTCTGCCTTTATCACATGGTGTGAGTCTTTCGAAGACTCAATGTCCCTCTTCTAAGGAGGAGAGAGATCGCATGGATAAGATCCCTTATGCATCAGCTATAGGGTCTATCATATGCGCCATGCTTTGTACTCGTCGGCGTCTCGTATGCTTTGAGCATGACGAGTAGATACCGATCGGATCGGTGAAAGTCAGCGGATAGCGATCAAAAATATTCTTAAATACTTATGAAGGGCGAAAGAATATTTCGATATTTGGAGGCAATGAGAGCTAGCGTAAAGAGTTACGGTGATGCAAGCTTCCAAGCAGACAAGGATGACTATAGATCATGTCGAGTGCGTGTTTTGCTGAATGGTGGAGGCGTGGTGGAAGAGTTCAAGCGGACCACGATTCTTGATTCTACAAGCGAAGCGGTATATTGCGACATCGATGTAGCAAAGGAGGCTGTTTGGCTCATAAGTTCATCGATGAACTTGGGGTAGTTCCTAGCATTGCAGATCCAATAGACCTCTATTGTGACAACAATGGGGCTATTACGCGAGCTAAGGAACCTCGATCACATCGGCGGACCAAACACATCTTTGCGGCGCTTCCATCTCATTGAGAGATCATCGATAGAGGAGATGTGAGGATATCTGATCAAAGCGAAGCTAACATCGCGGATCCATTGACCAAGGCTTTGTACGGAGGAAGCATGATGGTCACACTAGGTCACTAGGTATTAGATATCATAGTGATTGGTACTAGTGCTAGTGGGAGATTGTTAGTTAAAGCCCTAGAACCAATCATGTGATGGTTGAATAGGGAACATTTTGTATCATATTCTATAAAGGCAAAGGATTGGTTATTATATTTACATCTTGCTTGTGCGGCTAATTTAAATATAATAATGCCCTAGAAAAGTAGGTTCTTATCTCTGACACATCAATTGGCGAGAATTGATTATGAGAGGTATGAGAACACTTTCCTAAATGTTCCTAGTCAAGTATTAATATGCAAGGGCAATATTAATACATAAAGACTAGCATGTAGGTCAATTGATGACTTGATCTCACAAGTCATGGATATATGGTATCAAGTTGACACATGGGTATATATTGGAGAATATATACTGAACTGACCCGCCATGAGAAAGTTTCATGGATCGTTATATGAGTGTCATAAACTTTCTCATGTGACTATTGGTATGAATAGTCCTTAGACACGAAGTCACTACGGTTCCCTACATAAGGAGTTATGTACTTTGGTATCGTCAAGCGTCACCCGTAATGGGGTGGACCATAAAAGCGATTCTTGGGTATATAACAAATTATGCGGAGGATGTGAGTGATGTAGATGGGATCTATCCCTTCCATATGGCCGGGAGTGATATCGGTGGGCCCCTTGATTGAGTAGAACTACTAAAATGCATGGCCATGCTCGAATGAGTCAATATGAGATATTGAGCTCATTTGTTTGAGTTAGTTTACTCGAGGATCAAGAAACACATAGATTGATCGAGGATGACACGGTCTATGCCTCATTGATCAATCGATATCAGAGATAGAAGGACACGGTCATATATTATAGTAGTCACGGAAAGGTTAGTCGGATCTTGACTTATCTCAGAACTTGGTAGCAATGATGTATTGCTAGATGCCGCTCATTGCTTGTGTATCTAAAAGAGTTTAGGTCCACGCCAACGTTATGAGAGCCTATAGTCACACAAAGAGCATGATAATTAGAGGAATTAGAGTATTCTAGTTTGACTAGAATAATATGGGAATAAGCTTAAGTACAAAATGGTTTTGGACTTTAAGCTTAATGAGAATTTTAGCTAATTGATTTAATGAGATTAATTCAATATGTTACCTTATTGATTTAATAAGATTAATTCAATATGATAACATAAGCTTAATTGAATTAATAAGATTAATTCAATATGATAACATAAGCTTAATTGAATTAATAAGATTAATTCAACATGCATGAATGCCACATAAGAATGCCACATAAGCATGCCACATAAGCATGCCACCTAAGCATCCACCTAAGCTAGTTCAGGTGGAAGGAAACAAAATGGTTTTGTCTCCTTAAGTGGAAGGAGGTGGAAGGGTTTTTCCAACCCTATAAAAGGCTCCATGGAGTGGCCGGCCATAGTGAGTTTTTGGTGTTGTGGTTGTGAGAAAGCTTGGTGGAAGCTTTAGTTGTGTGGGTTTGTGAGTGTAGGCTAGCAAGAAGAGGAGTCTTCTTCTTCCTTTCTCCTTTTCCCTCTCTTCCTCTCCTTTAGGGACTTCTCTAGCAAGAAGTAAAGGAGAGCTCTTCTAGTTTTCCTTTTGTGAGACAAGAGCGTGCTCGTGTGGATACGTATAGAGGCACGGACACTTGAACGTGCTAAAGATCCAACAAACCGAAAGGAAAAGCGGGATTAACAAGGGCACGCAACAAAGGTAATCCTCTCCTATAAGATAGGTTTGGTTTAGAGAAATTTATTTTATACGAGTTTGCTTTCGCATGGATCACTTGGAAGGGATCCTATTTTCCGTTGCGCATATGCCATTTGGCATACGAGATTTCCCTACACCATCAGCCAGACACAAGCACAAGATTCCTCCTAGTTTTCCTTAGAGATAATTTCTGATGGTAGTGATGTGCTTGAGGAGATGGATTGCAGAGCTAGTGATATGTACGCTTCTACCTTTGCAGCTCTACAGGACTCCTCTGCTGATGTGCATGATGATGATGTACTATCTGATGCTCAAGATAATGATGAAGTTGTTGGGTTTCCAGCACCGTGGCGAGTGTGTGTTCGAACATGTTTCGTAAACATGTGCACAGCGGAAGAATTAAAAAGAAATAAATCTAATTTATTACAACACACACACCACACGCATGCATAGTACAACATGTGTAGACATAATCGCAATTTCAAATTTTACAATAAAGGAAATTACACTAGTTATACCTGACGTATCACGTACAGCGGGAAAGACATCAACCAGAGCAACTCTCACTAGAATTGCCTTTATCCGTATCCACGTCGAGTATCGTTGAGATAGCTTCACCAAGCTACAAGCCTCACCTTCATAAGAGTCACTAGCCTCGTGTCGAAGACGATGTGATCGAGAGAAGATCACAATCTGAATCAAAATTCGGATTCAAAAACGAGTCCCCAAAACTCGCTTATCCAGAGAGGTATTCGTCAACCGATTGACGAATCCTTCGTCCTCCACCTATGAGGATTACCGGAGATCGAATCACCGACAAAGTAGCTACTGTCGGAGCTCTAAACGTCGTCCAAACGACACTCTGACACGAAAGAAAAGAAGCTGTCCAGAAAACTGGACAGCTTGGTGGAAGAGTTGCGCCGGCGCAAAGGAGGATGGTCGGCTGCACCTTGGTCACCGGAGCCAAGGGAAGTCGCTGGAGGGTCACTGGAGGATGGCCGTAAGAAGCTTGGATGCCGACAACAAGGTGGACGGCGGCACAAGGGCTGGCGGCGTGGAGAGCTTGGGCGGTGGCAAGGAGAAGAGAGGGAGAGGAGAGGAGAAGTTTATTTCCCAAAATAAAACTTAGGGCTCTCCATAAACTTAACCGTGTTTTTATAGAGCCCGTGTTTCTTAACCATTAAGAAAACTTCTCCTTAGAGTTATTGCTTCATAACCAAAACCCGTTAACCAGTTGCAATCACTTAAGTTAAAATAAACCGAACCGAGTTGGTCTATTTTAAGTTAAAACAAACCGAACCAACTTTGGTTCATTCGTTTAAAACAAACCAAACCCTTTTGGTTTATTCTTCACCAATGGATTAGAACCATACCAATTTGGTTCATCCATCATGTCTTCATAAGACACGGCCCATCCATCTTTCCATTGCGACTAAAACGATTTCATGAACGCTCCTTGTTTGGTCCAACCAAACCTAGTTTCTCTCGATCTGAGAATCTCATTCTCAAGCTTTTTTTAAATCCTTCGGATTACGCTCGTTGTGCATGTGACCAAATAGGTTCTCGGTTTATATTGGTCGTCTATAATTAACCATTAATTATAGAATGATCATGAGTGGCACCTAGTAGTACATCATGATCCCCAATTAACCGAAAGATCAATGGTTGATCCAGAACAATTTCTGAAACCCTTCAGCAGCTACATTGAATCGTGCCCCGTTCCCTTCACACATCTTATACCCACTTGGTTCAGAACATGGTCTATAGTGTCAGTCCCCACTAGGTCGACTACGTCACACCTAGCCTAAGTATCATTTCCTCGTCCTACGAATTCTAGTTACTGCACATGTATCCAAGAGTACCTTACTCTAAACATGTAATGCTTTGGCCAAATACTTTAGTAACAATCCGACGAGAGGCCATGGGTATACATCTCCTCGCAAGGAGTGGTGAATCCTTTATCGGCTATTCAAACACCTTCCGTTACTTCGACTTATACCCAATTATCCCGGGTCGACATCTCCTCAGAGATGCTTGCTTAAGATGTCAAAGCATAAGTCTTCATGACCAAGACGACTTGAATACCGCAAGTCAAAGGAACATCACACTTAAGTTGCAGTAAGAACTTCATTGACATATCAATATATCCAGAGAACCATATAAAGTTTTTTATAGCTAGTCACTCCAATGAACTAGTTACCATAATTAGCATCCACGATTAACTCTGGACATCACAATGTCTCCAGCCAGTGAGAATCAGCTGCTTGGATACACCAAGGAGTATACCATGAGCTAGTCTCGACAGAATTGATGGTATCCAAATCCATCAATTCATCGACTAGGGATAATTCCAATACATCACAAGTACACATGTAGAGATACTCACTAGTTGTGATCCAATCACAAATTCTCTCATGCTGTAAATCGTATTGCGGACATTCAGTAAATGAGTTTAAGATCCAATCAAATATATGAAAACATGTATACCCAAATAGTGAATCTTCATTTATCAAATAAATGGTACAATCATAAAGCGATTGCCTTAGGACACCTCTCATATATTACTAACAAACTCCCACTTGGCCTAATGTCAATCGCTACGGTATCCAATACCATAAGCTCTAACATTGTTAGTGAAAGCCCTAGAGCCAATCATGTGATGATTGTTGTATGGACTTTATTGTATCATATTCTTATTTATAAAGGCATGGTTATTATATTTACTTGTATTGGTGCCAAATAACTAAGTATAATAACGTCCTTGAGTAGAAGGTTCTTATCTATATCAATCGATTGGTTGAATTGATAATGAGATGATATAGAGAACACTACTCTTAATCATTCCTAGTCAAGTATTAACATTCAGGGACAATGTTAATGCATAAAGACTAGCATGTAGGTCAACTCGATGACTTGATCTCGCAAGTCATGGATATGAGATATCAAGTTGATATATGGGTATGTATTGGAGAATGTATACTGAATGACCCGTCATGAGAAAGTATCATGGATCGTTATATGAGTGTCATATACTTTCTCATGTGACTATTAGTATGACTATTAGTCCTTGAACCTGAAGTCACCATGGTTCCCTATATAAGGAGTTGCATACTTTGGCTTCGTCAAACGTCACCCGTAAATGGGTGGACTATAAAGGCGATTACTGGGTATGTAACAAATTATGCGAAGGGATGTGAGTGATGTAGATGGGATCTATCCCTCTTATATGACGGGAGTGACATCGTTATTCTTGATAGAGTGAGATCACTAAGTGCATGACCATGCCCAAATGAGTCAATATAAGATATTGAGCTCATTTGATTAGAGTGAGTCTACTTGGAGTTCATGATATAGATTGTACCGAGGATGCCACGGTCTATGCCTCAATTGGTCAATCTAGATGTCAAGGATGGAGGGACATTGTCACATATTGTGAGAGTCACAATTAGTAGTCACAAAGGTGATGTTGGATCTCAACATTCTTGTAACTTTGGTAGCAATGATGTGTTGCTAGATACCGCTCATTGCTTATGTTCTTAAATCGGTTTAGGAGCATTGTCAACGTTACAAGAACCTATAGGGTCACATACAAAGGGAAATTAGATGGAGATTAGGTTCATATGATGAACCATGAGGATTAGGTTCATGGGATGAACCAAATTGGATTAAGAGTAATCCAAATTAGACTAATTGAGTTAGACTCAATTTGATTCAAGTGTTGAATGAGTATAATTTAGATTTGATTCATTGAGTCAATTTAAAATAATGAATAGAGATTCATTAAATTAAATTGACTTGAATCAAGTGGTTAGATTTGATCAACCATGGGAGATAATAGGTCAAGTTTGACTTGACTTGAGAGGGAAGATGAATGGTTAATTTTTACTTGACCAATTGCCATGTCATGTTGACTTTGCATGGGGGCCGGCCAATGATGATGTTCCACATCATCATGGACACATCAAGGGGTGCCACCTCATGAGGGAGACCAAGAGCCATTGGCTCTTGGAATTACATGCATGCATGTAACTCCATGAAGTGGCCGACCACTTTAGGAGGAGTTAGTGTGTGAAGTTATTTTGTGTGAACTTCATCTTCTTCCTTGGATCTTCCCTCAAACTCTCTCCCTCTCCTCTTTCCGTGGGGTTCCTTAGTGTGCTAGCACACTCTAAGTGATCTTCTCCACCTATTGTTCGTGTGGATACCGATAGAGGAGTGTACACTTGACACTCTCGAGTTTCGGCAAGCCATTTGGACGAGCAGGATAAGCGAAGGGCGTCGCATCGAGGGTAAACTCTTAACATGTAGATATAGAGTAGATATAAAGTTTTTAAACACATACATGTAGTTTTATTTACCTTCACACGGATCCGTGGCTGACTTCCGGGGTTTCCGCAACGCAAAAAGCAGTTTTGCGGCTTGGATAGTCCAACAGTGGTATCAGAGCCACGTGCGAAGCATGTATGTGTTTTTGTTTTGTAGTTTTTGTATTAGATATAAAAATTACATATCTGTAAGTTTCTATAAATTTCCTATTTTTATAGATTTTTTGGGTATTTTTCTCGAAGAGTCGAAGCAACAAGTGTTGGGACACTTGTAGGCTTCAACCATCGAGAAAAACTCTCTGAAACGGCGAGTTATCGCTTTAAGTTTTTGAGACAGTGACTTAAGTCAATGTAAGATCAAGATGGGACACTCGCAAAGTTCATTTTGCGAGTAGGGATGCTGCCCCTATCCCCGAAAGGGGCCTTGTCCCGTGATCGCGCCCGCAAACCGCTTAGCGGGACTGTTACGGAGAGGTGACTCATAAAATTGAAAAAAAAATAGGAAAAATTATAGAAAATTTCTGTAAAATACATAATTTAGAATTATGTATAATTCTGTGATGGTTATGGCCCAAGAACCCCAATGTGATTGATTAAATGTGTTGTAATTTATAATAGGGCTTGCGCACCGTTTTTGTGGTTGTGCATGTTGTATAGGGTATGCGACCTGTGCGTCGTGCCTCTTCTTTTAAAATTCTAGTTGTAAATAGTCTTATACTTGAATATAACTCGAGTTTCATGTTTTTAATGTACAAAATGGAGCGGTGGAAGGTCCACTAGTAGACGGAGTTACGAGGAGGATGCTGACGACACATGGCGGTCAAAGGAGGCGTTTGGAGAAGCCACTAACCCTAGGTTGACCGTCTGATCTTCTCATTGGATTGAGAAGATCGTAGTAGGGCCATGACCTCATCACAATTAATTTATATATATATATATATATATATATATATATATATATATATATATATATATATATATATATATATATATTTGTTTGCATGCTAGTAAATTTTGCTTGTATGTATATGATGCATGCTAGTATATTGCTTGTATGTATGAGATGCATGCTAGTGTAGGGTAATAAAGGCCTTGATGCGTATATGATACACATTCACGATTAGATTAGATCTTAATCGAATCAACTCATAAAATGCCTACCAACTTTTGATACCCATCGCTACCTCGATCATTTGTTGTTGTTGAATCTGCTAAAGCAGAGCAATGCATATTATCTTGGTATGGTGCGGAGGGACAATTTTGGTCCCGCCTATCATAGCTTGGGTGAGTATAAGCTCAATTAGATTGAGTAAAACTAGTTAACTTAATTGGATCGAGTAAAACTATAGGCATATTCCAACCGTTGGAAAGATAGGATAAGATCGCATTTACACTAAATCTTGGGTGATTTAGCCAAAGCTAACTCAAGGTCTTTTGTAAATGTGGATCTTGATTCTATAAACAAGAGTTGCATAGAGATGTAATCGATAATGTGTTATCTACCGATCATACTAAGTCTTGGGCGATTTAGCCAAAGCTAACTCAAGGCCTAGTATGATGTGGATCTTGTCCCGCAAGAATTATAGCTTGTATGTATGAATCTAGTAATGTGGTTTGACCACATCCATGACTCGATTCTACAAAAGTCCTATAATTCAGTGGGAGCATCATTTGATTAAAGGCCTAATTAAATGATAAATGGAATAGGATATTAATTTTTTGCATTGTGTATGTTGTAGATTACCATGTCGACAAACACGAACACTCTCTCCCTACGTTCTGTCCTTGAGAAGGACAATCTCAATGGAGCTAATTTCGTTGACTGGTATAGGAACCTGAGAATTGTTCTCACCTAAGAAAGGAAACTGTATGTTTTGGAGCAGCCCATTCCGGAGGCACCTCCTTCCACTGCCTCGCGAACTGACCGTGATGCTTACAAGAAGCATCAAGATGATGCATTAGATGTGTCATGTCTCATGCTCGCGACCATGAACTCTGAGATTCAGAAGCAACACAAGTTCATGAATGCTTATGATATGGTTGAACATCTTCGTCAACTATATCAAGGACAAGCAAGGCACGAGAGATATGAGATCTCTAAGCCATTGTTTCAGTCCAAGATGCAAGATAGGACTCCCGTACGTCCATATGTACTCAAGATGATTGGGTACATAGAAAACCTACAGAGGTTGAGATTCCTACTTGGCCAAGAGCTGGCCACTGACTTGATCTTGCAATCTTTGCCACAAAGCTACAATCAATTTGTCATGAATTAACACATGAATGAAATTGATAAGCCACTGCCTGAGATGCTTAGCATGTTGAGAACTGCTGAGCTCAACCTTAAGAAGGGAAAATCTGACTCCATTTTGATGGTGCAAAAGAAGAAAGGCAAGGGCAAGCCTAAAGGTAAGGGAAAGTCCCAAGCCAAGGGCAAGGGCAAGGAACTGAAACCGAAAGGAGGGGTGGCTAAAGAAGGGACTTGCTTTCACTGCAAGGAAGCTGGACACTGGAGGCGTAACTACAAAGCATACCCGACACGACGAGAAGCATATTGGAAAACAAAAGCCATAATAGTTGAAAATTTTAATTTTTTATATTTATTGCTTATTGTTTGATATGCATGTTGTGTGTGTTTGAAAATTCCTCAATTTTAAATTACTAAGTGGGAGAGGGATATTTTTTAATTCTCGAACTCCGAAAAATCATAGGTAGATGTACCTGCATCCTGCTCCAAAGTAGAAAAAGATGGTGGTGTAGGTGGAGGCTCATGTTGACGTGGACTAGGTGGGCTCCTATGCATGCGTGGACTAGAGGGAGAGTGATGTAAAGGAGGAGATATGGGTGCCGATGTGGATGGTCCCTCATATGGCGGGGACTCCACTATCAGGTCTAAGCGCCAGTTGGCACGTGTGGTGATGGTGGTACGATCGGGGTCAGGGAGCCTAAGGGATGATAGGTTTTTCCTTACAAAGCACAAGGAGTGTCCCTCTCGCATTATCATCTTCATGGCCATACACACTCCTAAGTCGATCCTAGGGCTCCCCTCTATACTATCTAGCGTGGTGTAGTCGTCCCCATCCTATGGTAAATGTGGGTAAGTAGGCCCCCGACAATAATCTCTCCTCTCGCCACTTTGCCCATTTTCACCAAGTGTCTAATGAAATGGGACACTACATCAATGGTACTCCTTTCTTGTAGCATATCCCATAAGCAAAGCAGCTCACTTGCTCTTACTACACCGTCACTCTCCTCATGACCAAAAATAGTACTTGTCATGATTTGGTGCAGGTACCAGAAAATGGAGTTTTAGAGGCGCGATGCTTTGGCCCTAGAAGGGTCATAAACGTGTTCTCCTATCAATTCGGTCCAAAAGATCCAAGAGCAATAGGGGTTCTTCTCTCTCATCGAGGATACGCCTGGAAACACCGAAGGTGTTGGTCGCATCGTTAGATCCTAAGCATAGACTCACGTACACATCGGGAAATTTGTTTCCTAATGTGACCTTGGTTTTTTCATATTTAGGTTTATTTCCCTTTTTAGATCATACCCATAATAATCTGAAATCCCTCATGCAAATATTAGGGCTAACACCTTCCATTAATATGGTTGAACCAGAGTTCTTTTTCATGTTTGGGTTGTTGAACTCTCTCCAAGTTTGGCATGACATCAAACATGTTCAATTCTTATAAGATTCGATGTTTATTTAAATGGTAAGGACCAGAGGTCAATTTCAAATTTGGATCGTTGGACTCTCTCCAAGCCTGGCTTGTAAATTGGATGTGTTTAAATCATTTAAATTCGATCTCGTGATTAATGGGTCGGCCATAACTGAAAGCATTGATTTATTGGACTCTCTCCAAGGTCAATTTGGACAGAGGTGCAATTAGGTGATATGCATTGGATGTATATATGTTAATGAGTTAACAACCTAATGTATATGTGAACATTCAATTAGTTGATAGCATAAAGTGATAGTTATATATTTGATATATAATGGGTACTGTTGATACCTAACATTATGACTATGACTTGTTGGACTCTCTCCAAGATTGTTTTTAGTCATAATGGATATCAACCCACTAAGAGATCACCTAGCATCTCTCGAATTCAAAATGAGGGCTATTGAATTTGATAAAATAGTGGGAGTTTCATGTTAATGTAAATTGTTTACAATACTATAAATTTATCTCTCTTATACAACTCTTTTTGTATGTCAAGGTACTAATTAGAATAGCATGTCAACAACCTCCATTAATTTACGTTCAATTTTGGACAACAACAAATTGACTTGGCCAAACTTCTTGGATTGTCTTCGCAACCTGAGAATTGTTCTCAAGGCTAAAAAGCTAGATTATGTCCTTAAAAAGGTTCTTTCCAAACCATCTACAGACAATGCATCTGGTGACCAAAAGTTGGCTTACCAGAAACATATTGCTGACTCTGAGATGGCGAGTTGCATTACGCTAACGTCGATGTCTCCTGAGTTATAGAAGCAACATGAGCATATGGATGCTAATACGATTGTCTTTCATCATCGAGAATTGTTTGATGAGCAGGCGCGATCTGAAAGGTTCGAGGTCACCCAGCTTCTCTTTCGCTCAAAGATGCAGGAGGGTTCATCTACAGTGCAATTTGCACTAAAGATGAATAGCTATATTGAGCGATTAGGATCATTAGGGTTTTTCATGGACCATGAATTAAGTATTGACTTAATTCTTTACAATCTGACTGGTAGCTATTCATAATTTGTGATGAACTATTAGATGAATAAGATTGAGTCCACGATTCCTGAATTGATCAATATGCTCAAAACAGTGGAGTCATCATTGCTTGAAGAAGAGAAGCGGTGATCTTTGGTTGACTCCTCAAAGAAAGGTTCTAAGAGGAAGTCAAAACCCAAAGCTAAAGGGAAGAAGAAGGCAAAGAAGGAAGAAATAACTCCCAAGGGCACTTGCCATCATTGTGGCAAGGATGGACATTAGAAGAGAAACTGCAAGCAGTATCTGCAGTCATTGAAGCAGAAAAAGGCATCTGATGCCCAATTTACTTCAGGTATATTTATTATTGAATGTCATACTATTTCTTCTAGCACTTGGGTATTGGATACCGAGTGTGGCTCATATATATGTAATGACATACAGGGGCTTAGGAACAGAAGAAGACTGGTTAAGGGAGAAGCGGATCTAAGGGTTGATAATGGAGCAAAATTTGCTGCAGTAGCCAAGGGTACTTATATGTTGCGACTTCCTACAGGACTAGTCTTAGAGTTGAATGATTGTTTTTATATTCTTGCATTAATAAAGAACATTGTTTCTATTTCATATTTGAATAAGAAAGGTTATCATTTAACGTTTAGTAATAATTATTGTTACATTATGTTAAATAGTGTTCTTTATGCTATTGGGATATTAAATAATTGAATCTACACATTAGATACATCCAATGAGATATTCAATATCGAATCAAATAGCAAACGTGCTAAGTTAGGAAATCAATTAACCTTGCAACTATGGCATTATCGTCTTGGCCACATAAGCAATGAACGCATGTCCAAACTGCAGAGGCTTAGCATTTTGGAGTCTTATGAATCAGATTCATTAGACACATGTGTTTCATACTTAAAAGGAAAGATGAGTAAACTACCTTTTAGAGGAAAGGGTGAACGAGCAGTTAAGGTATTGGGCCTTATACATACTGATGTATGCGGACCAATGTCAACTCATGCCATAGGAGGTTATAGCTACTTCATTACCTTTATCAATGATTATTCACGATATGGGTATTTGTATCTGTTAAGATATAAGTCTGAAGTCTTTGAAAGGTTTAAAGATTTTAGAAAGGAAGTAGAGAAACGACTTGGGAAAAGTATTAAAGTACTTCGATCGGATCGAGGTGGTGAATACTTAAGCCAAGAGTTTGAAGATTATCTTAGGGACAATGGAATCTTGTCTCAAATGACTCCACCATACACGCCACAATATAATGGTGTGGCTGAAAGGCGAAACTGAACCTTGTTGGACATGGAGGTCAATGATGCAGCATGCAAGTCTTCCTAAAACCTTTTGGAGTTACGCACTCGAGACCGCTGTTTACTTGTTAAATAGAGTCCTGACTAAGGCAATCTCTACTACTCTATATGAGATGTGAAAAAGTAGAAAACCTCATTTATCTTATTTGAAGATATGGGGTTGTCCTGCTTATGTGAAGAGGACAGTATCAGACAAGCTAGAGGCTAAGTCTGATAAGTGTCTATTTATTGGTTACCCTAAGGAAATGAGGGGTTACCAACAAAAGGTATTTATTTCAAGGCATGTTGTATTCCTAGAGAAGGAGCTTCTCTTATAGGAAAACAGTGGGAGTGAGGTTGAACTAAGTGTAGTTCAAGAGGCTTCGGTAGACACAGGAGAGATGCCTAGTCAAGAACCACAGCTGATTACTCATTCGAATGAGGTAATAGCTGAACCTAATAATACATCACCTCCTCGTAGATCTAGTAGGACATGTAGGATTCCTAAGAGATATGGATTTATTATAAGTGAATCTAATGATGTGTTGCTCATAGATGATGAGGAACCTATAAGTTATGAAGAGGCACTGAATAGTTCAGACAAGGATAGATGACTAATAGGCATGAAATCGGAAATGGATTCCATGTATGAAAACTAGGTTTGGAACTTGGTAGAACCACCTGAAGGCATAATGCCTATAGGGTGCAAGTGGATTTTCAAGAAGAAAACCGACATGGATGGTAATATTATTACCTATAAATCTATATTAGTGGCAAAAGGTTATCGTCAAAGATAAGGTGTTGACTATGACGAAACTTTTTTACCAGTAGCAATGCTTAAATCCATTCAGATACTCCTAGCCATAGTGGCTCCTTTTGATTATGAGGTATGGCAGATGGATGTAAAAACATCTTTTCTTAATGGAAACCTATCTGAGGATGTATAGATGATACAACCTGAGGGTTTCACATCCATTGACAAGAACAAAGTTTGCAAGCTTCAACATTCCATTTATAGATTGAAGCAAGCATCCAGGAGTTGGAATATCCGTTTTGATGAGGCAATCAAACAGTTTGATTTCTCACAAAATCTTGAAGATCCTTGTGTGTATAAGAATGTTAGTGGGAGTGCGGTAGTGTTCTTAATATTATATGTCGATGACTTATTAATTATTGGAAACGATATTCCTATTTTGTAAACAGTCAAGGTCTAGTTGGCCAAAATGTTCTCCATGAAAGACATGAGAGAAGCAACCTATATTTTGGGGATTAAGATCTATATATATAGATCGAATCGGTTGCTTGGTCTTTGGCAGTCTACATACATAGACAAAGTGATAGAATGGTTTAGCATGGAAGAATCCAAGAAAGGTTTTATTCCCATGAGGCATGGAATTCACCTTTCAAAGTCTATGTGCCTGCGCACTAAAGACGAGAGGATTCGCATGAGTTAGATCTCATATGCGTCAGCTATAGGATCGATCATGTATGCTATGTTATATACGAGGTCCGATGCATCATACGCTTTGAGCATTACGAGTAGATACTAGTCGAATCCTGGTATGAACCATTGGGTGGTTGTCAAGACAATCCTTAAATACTTGAGAAGGACTAAGGATTTGTTCTTGGTATATAAAGGAGGTGATATGGTAGGGTATACTGATACAAACGTTCAGACAGATAAGGATGATTCCAAATCTCAGTCTGGATACATATTCATCTTGAATGGAGGTGTGGTGAGTTAGAAGAGTTCCAAGCAAGATACTGTTGCTAATTCTACTATAGAGGCAAAGTACATTGCAACTTCTGAAGCAGCAAAGGAGGCGGTCTGAATCAAGAAGTTCATTACTAAACTTGGAGTAGTTTCAAGCATTGTTAAAGCATTACTGATTTACTATGACAACAATGGCACCATTGCGCAGGCGAAGGAACCACGATCTCATAAGCGATCCAAACACGTACTACGCCATTACCATCTGATCAGAGAGATCATTGGTAGAAGAGACGTACAAATAGAGAAAGTTCCCACTGATAGGAATCTAGCAGATCCCTTGACAAAGCCTCTTCTCCAAAAAAAAAGTTTGAGATGCATATAGAGGCCTATGGTATTAGATACCAAGGCGATTGGCTGTAGGCCAATTGGGAGTTTGATATAATTGAGAGGTGTCCTAAGGCAATTGCCTTAGAAGTTATTAATAAAATTCTCTATTTGAGTATACATTATCTATGTATTTGATTGAATCTTAAACTCATATACTGAAGTACACAATACAATGCATAAAATGAGAGAAATTATGATTGGATCACAATTAGTGGGTATCTCATCATGTGTAAATATGCAAGTATTGAAACTATCCCTAGTCGATGAATTGATGAGATTGGACATCATCAATTCTATGAGACTATCACATATTATGCTCCTTGATTTATCCAAGCATTCGGTATTCACTAAATGGAAGCATAGGGATGCTGAGAGTGAACATGTGGATGCTAATTATGGTAACTAGTTCACTGGAGTGACCTACTATGTCATTGAAGATCTCATTGCAGCTTGAGTGCGGGCTTCCTTAGACTTGAGGTATTCAAGTCACCTTGATCATGGCACCTTGTACTTTGACTTCTTCGCAGCCATCTATATAGTAGATGTAACTCTGGGATGATTGGGTATAAGCCAAAGTGATCGAAGGTGTTTGAATAGCCTAAAGAGGATTCACCACTCCTGATAAAGGAGATGTATACCCTAGGCCTCTTGTCAGGATTGTTACTCGGAAGTCTCTGGCTAGAGCAAGCATGTTAAGAAGATGGTCTACTTGAGAAAATGTAGGAGTAACTTGAATCCAAAGGATAAGGAAATTAACTTGGGCTAGGTGTGACATAAGTCAGCCTAGTGGGGACGAACACAGAGACCATGACCTGAACCAAGTGAGTATAGGATGAGTGAAAGGAATAAGGCATGAACAACTGAAGTTGCTGAAGGATTCAAAAAATGTTCTGAAGTTGATTTAGACTTTTCGGTCAATTAGGGGTCATGATGTACTGCTAGCTCATGATCTATTCATAATTAAGGCGTTAATTATGAATGACCAACATAACCGGGAACCTATTGGGTCACACACACTACGAATGATCTCGAGATGTAAAACAAGTCTGAGAATGAGATTCTCGTTGAGAGAGAATATGTCTGATTGGACCAAACCAAGGGGGTACGAAACGGAGGCTATAGAACGGGCCATACAGAGCCTCACATGGTTGTACCTAACTTGGCACGGGTCGTGCCTGGTGTAGGAACGAAGTTGGCCGGCTAGAGGGGGTGAATAGCCTTCAATCGTCGTATGAACGGAAGCCATTCATTCTTGCATGCTTGTCTACAATTGTCGTTAAAATACGCAGCGGAAATAATAGAAATAATGACAACAATACAATCACACGAAATACACAAAGATATACATGGTTCGAAACCGAATGGTTCCTACTCCATGGGCGAGCTCACCGAGCTCTAGTTATGCACACGACACTAACTAACACTCCTTCTCGACAACACGTTGGAGGTGGAGAAACCTCTCACAAGCAATTACTCTAAGTAATATGAAATACAAGCAATACAAAGACAAATACGAAATACACGTAAAGAACACTTTACAACGTTTGTTTTGAACCCTTTGCTTGTTGCTTGCTTTAGATGACTCTTGAAGGTCTGGAATGCAGCAGCAATTCCCCTCCAAAAGCTTCACAAAAGTCTTGGAGAAATCCTCCCTCTTGAGCTCCATTTATAACCTACATCAAGCTGAATTGTGCCCATCAGTCGACTGATTGTGACCATCAGTCGACTGGTCCTATAGTCGTTGTCTCACAACGACTTGATCCACTTTGGAAAAACTCCAATGGATCAATCATCAGTTGACTGATGATACCCATCGGTCGACTGGTCCTCCCATCAGTCGAGTGCTGGCGCGAACACTCGACTAGAAACCATTCTGTGGCTGAAAACACACCGATCAGTCGACTGATCTCCCTCATCAGTTGACTGATGGTGTCAACAGTCGACTATCATCCCTCGATAATCGATTGATCAGCCAGATCTTGTTCAGTCGAATACCAGTCGAATCCTAGTCGACTTAGAGCAGTCGACTAGCACCTATGGCAGTCGACTGATGTCGGGTAAAACCTCAAACATCAAGTTGTTTGAGCATCTGACACTCAAACAACTTGCTAGCACCAATCGGGGACAAAGACTTGCTGCTATAAAAGTTATCTCAGGTGATCCCGGCGTAGATACTAATAGAAGTCAGGCCCGTTGGTCTTGCTTGTAGTTTCGATGAGTTTGATAGAATCTCGAAGGTATAACTTCTCCTTCTCCTTGTGTGTTTTTCATGCATTATGCCAAAGCAAGTTTTCTTGGACCCCAAGGGATGTCTGGGATGTAATAAAAATTATTTTTATTTGCTTTATTCCACTGTGCATAAGGCCCAGTTGACTGCCAACAGTATCGTTGTCTCATAATGGACTTAATCCACGTCTACATTCTGCCACCAAGACTAGCGCTGACTTCCCATCGCTGATCACAACCTCGTGAGCCGATCGATAAGCCGCCTATCGAGCATTCTCGAGTTTATGACTAAGACTACAGCTTCAACGCCTTCACGAGCAGTCGACTTGCTTGCATCAATCGACTACTCCAATTCCGATCTCTCACTGAGGCCTTTCTGCGGTTGAACCCGATCGACTCATGGCGGTTGGTGGTCATATTCCGATCGCTCTATGTCGACTCGGCTGTCAAGTGTCAAAACACTTAGCCAGTCGACTAGTCCATATACCCAGTTGACTGCTACACCTCAACCATGAGATTTACCCCAAGTATGATGCCCTCATTCTTGCTAAACCACCCTTAGCCTAGACCTAAACCTTCTAACCACCTCCATCGGCTATTGTCATGCTAATGTGGTCTATACTGCCAAGGCACATTTGGGCTTACGCTACCAAGACACACACTTGGACTTTACACTGCTAAACCATTGGACTTATGCTGCCAAGACTACCGCCTGGACTTTACGCCGCCAATATCAAGCCTTGGACTTCCCTTGCCAACCCATGTTGGACTTTCCATTTGCCAAGACTCAAGCTTAGACTTTCCCTTGCCAAGACCCATGCTTGGACTTTCCATGCCAACCCATGTTGGACTTTCCAATTGCCAAGACTCAAGCTTAGACTTTCCCTTGCCAAGGCCCATGCTTGGACTTTCCATGCCAAGTACTCAAGACTTAGACTTTCCCTTGCTAAGACCCATGCTTGGACTTTCTATGCCAAGTACTCAAGACTTGGAATTTCCATTGCCAAGTGCCCCACTTGGACTTTCCATTATTGTCAACCATCCAATCAATCCATTGTCAAACAACAGTCAACTCCTTTATCAAACATCAATGTCAAACATCAAAACACTACTTGAGTCTAACTCGAGTCTGGTCAATCGTGATCTGGGTCGATTGCACCAACAATCTCCCTCTTTTTGATTTTTGATAAAAATCAAACACCTTTGAGTTAGAACACAAACTCAATCCTATCCTCCCAATTTTTTAAATTAAGAATTCCCAAATTCTCCTCCTTTTTGACATACATCAAAAAGGCTCTCCCTAAGAGTGTCAATATCTCATATTCTAATGAGATCTTACAATCTCCCCTTGGTCCAAAAATATCTAGGATGTCTTCACTCTTCCTAGTGATAAGTCTCATATCACTAAAGAGAGGCAATCCTCACTTCTCAAAAAAAAAAAACTAAAAAATCTCCCCATCATGAGGAAGAATACATCCATCATCCCATGATGGATAACCTCCCCCTAAAGGCTTGCTCCCCCTTGATCATTGCACCAACAATGTCCTTGGAGAGTCCCTAAGCCTATAGGAACACTAAACCATAAAAATTAAGTTTAAAAGTTCAACCTTGAACTTTCACACACCTTAAAATTGATACACAACCTAAACAACTCTTCTAATCTATATCTAATGAATTTTCATCCTTTCCAAAGCATATCCTAGTGTTATGAGCAGTTAGGGTAGCCTAACATAACTGAAACCAGGCTAAACAAACCTTGTTTACCCGAAATCAAGCCTGGCAGTCAACTCTGACAATCAACAGTCGACTGCCCTTGACTCCAGTCGATTGCCATAAGCGGCAGTCGACTCATTTCTACAAATGCATAAATCAGGTTCAGAAAATAGAAATTCAGAAAAATATAAGTAATTATATATAATACGAAAAACCATAAAATTTCATATGTATAATACTTATGTCAATCATTATGGGTGAAAAATATTGGAAAAATGAAATACCCATAAAATATTGAGATTGATACAAAGTTCTAAAACAAAGAAAAACTTCAATGTTTTGACCCTACTTTGTGTCAACTTCATCAATGGTGATTGATATCAAAAGATAGACTTCACCAAGGTTTTTCAAAATGATTTTAAAATATTTTTAAAACCTTATATTTAACCATGATCTATGGGCTTAATGCACATTACTTGTACATAAGTTTTCCTCATGATTCATCCATGATATAAGATGAGTTTGAGTTCATCTAGATGCAAAAACTATGCACCTTGAACATAACTCATTTCCTAGCATCTCATATGTGTCTAGGATGTTTGAAAACACACACATGTAAATTTGATGTGAGATGAGGGTTTTGTTCATCCTAATCTAAGGTCTCATGCATTTTTCTAAGGCAACACTACTTGATTCCTTTATACATGGGACTTCAAGTCATGTCAATTGTCCTTAAATTAATTTTCATAAATCCTAAATGCATGAATGATGATTATGGCATAAATAATAGCATAATTAAACATGTGACAATAATCATGATGTCATGGCATATGATTAAATCTAAATACACATGGCGTAAAAGATAAACTCTAAGCATGATCATGATATTTTATATGATAAAGATGAAATAGGATGTCATGACATGGTATATGGAAATCAAAGCATGGAAAATAAAATTTAAGGCATAAGAATACCTAAATTTTAATATTAGTTGTCATTTCTAGAGTTAAATCCATATTTGTCATATTATCACTCTTCTCCCAAATGTGCTAAAAATTCAAAATGACACACTATGACCGCTAAATCTTAATTGTGCCAATTTGATTGATTTTTCCATTTCCATGAGTTATATTGGCAAATCCTAAAATCCTTTAGGATTATGATCAAAACTTATTTCCAAGGTATCCCAAAACCTTGAGAATATCCTAGAGTGTAAACTCTACCATGGTTAGGTTAACTACCCATCCACTTAGGGTTGACACACCCTAACCCATTTAGCGTGAATTGATCACACTCCTAGGAACCCAAAACCTATTTGAGTTTCTTGGGTTTACTAGCTATTCCTTAGGGATAGCTTCCCTAGATACCCTCCTAATGACTCTTCTAGGCTTAGAAGCCTTGGTCATTGTGGTCTTTCCTAGGTTAACTCTAGGGGCAACTTCCCTTGTAACCTTTTTAGTGGCCTCTCTAGGTTTCCTTGAAACCTTAGCCACTAGGCACACTCCATGGTTAGCCTTAGGGATTGCCTCCCTAGTAACCTTGGTCTTCCTAGACCTAGATTGTATTCCATAATCGAATGGAACGCTATAATAGATCTCCTTAGGCTTAGGTTTGTGACTCAAACCTTTCTTGCTCTTGGGTGGACCTTGCTTCCTAGATCCTAGGTTTTGACTTCTAGATCCTAACTCTTGACCATTTTACCCTTGAATTTGATTTTGCATCTTTTTAAGGGTCTTCTCTATTTTCTCAAGTTTTGACCTCAAAACTTGATTTTCAAACTTCAATTTTTCTAATTTTGTGGGCCCGTTATTTCCTTGAGTAGGTTTGTTCTTTCTAGGCATATGTCTATGATTTTTGGGATTAAAGCCTAGATGGTCTTCTATCTTCCTAATACTTTCCTTAGGTAGGATTTTTCTAGGGCTATTAGTCCTAAATTTCTCCTTAGTTCTAAAATCAACATGCCTCTGAGCAATAATATCTATTATTTCTAGCATGCTCTTTATGATAAATTGCAAGTGAATTAAAAGCATGCTTTTTGGCCTTATATAAAGAATGAGCATTACTTAAATTTACCTTAGGGTTTGCTTTAGAAGCTCCCCCTACATTTGATGTTCCTTCTTTAGCCTTGCTAGGCTTCCTCCCCCTAGGGCATTGGCTTCTATAGTGTCCCTTTTGATGGAATTTGAAGCAAATGACATGCTCCTTGCTCTTTTGTCTTTGGGCACCGATTTCCTTGATCTTTGGCATGACTTGTGTCATATTCTTGACCTTTTTCAGACACTTGCTCTTATAGTGTCTGCCTTCCCTACACTGAAAATATATTATATGAATTTTAACACATGTGTTTGAGTTACCTAGGGTGGAGGTGGAATTTTGAACTTCCTCTTTTTTTTGATCGGAGGTAGATGGTTCATGTTTTTCTTGCTCCAGCATTGTGGATGATCTAATGTCCTCCCCCCCAAATCGTCTCAAAGAACCATGCCAAAAATCTTCTCCTCGAGCTCCTTTTAAGGCTTATTCCACGCCTGGCAGTCGACTGCCAACAGTGTCATTGTCTCACAACGGACTTAATCCACATCGACATTCAAGCCAACGGTTGCACTGGCAGTCGAATGCCAATTACCATCAGTTGACTGCTAACATCATAGATGACTGATCAGATAACTACCGAGCTTTCTGAGCTCATGACCAACGATCGCCCTCCACGGCGATCACAATCGCTCAAGCCATTAGTCGATCGCCCATTACAGCGATCGCTAAATTTTGCCACAGTTGAACTTGAGTCGACTCACGGTAGACTGGTCATAATCCAAGTCAACTGCTCGATGTTGACTCAGCTATCAAGTGTCAAAACACTTGACTAGTCGACTAGTCTATATCCCCACTCAACTGCTACACTTTACCATGAGATTTATCCCAAGTATGATGCCCTCATACTTGCTAGACTACCCTTAGCCTAGACCTAAACCTTCTAGCCACCTCCATCAACCTCACGCCTATCGGATCCCTCCAAGTCATCCATGACTTGTTCATCCATACGCTAGCCTTCAGGTGCTTCCATTGGCTTTTGTCATGCTAACGTGGTATATACCGCAAGGCACATTTGGGTTTACGCTGCCAAGACACACGCTTGGACTTTACGCCACCAAATCATTGGACTTATGCTACCAAGACTACCGCTTGGAATTTACGCTGCCAATATCTTTTGCCAACCCATGTTGGACTTCCCTTGCCAACCCATATTGGACTTTCCATTTGTCAAGACTCAAGCTTGGACTTTCCCTTGTCAAGATCCATGCTTAGACTTTCCATGCCAACCCATGTTGGACTTTCCAATTGCTAAGACTCAAGATTGGCTTTCCCTTGCCAAGACTCATGCTTGAACTTTCCATGTCAAGTACTCAAGACTTGGATTTTCCCTTGCCAAGACCCATGCTTGGAATTTTCATGCCAAGTACTCAAGACTTGGACTTTCCATTGCCAAGTGTCCCACTTGGACTTCTCCATTATGGTCAACCATCTAGTCAACCCATTGTCAAACAACAGTCAACTCCTTTATCAAACATCAATGTCAAACATCAAAACACTACTCGAGTCCAACTCGAGTCTGGTCAATCGTGACCTGGATCGATTGCACCAATAGATACCCAATTGACAAGATTAGATGGTGATTGATTGAAGATCTGACAGTCAAGATGGAAAGAGTTCCAGTCGACTGGGGAGGTTCTGTCGACTAGAAAGGTAAATTTCCTGATGCGGAGCCAGGTGACTTGGAGTTGATTGGAATAGGTCTAGTCGATTGGGAAGGCTGAAGTACCATATCGACGGGCTGATGTGGAGTCGACTTGAGGTCATTCTAATCGACTAGAAATGACATATAAAAGAAATGTGCGACCAACTTCGAGAACAATCAATCTACTACATCCAAGTGTTGTTGCAAGAATTCTCATCTGTACAAGCATCTACACGCCAACATTTCCCACTCCGAGCCATATTTCAATATTCAAAAGAAGTGTCGGTATATTTTTTTTGGCGTACTTTATTGTTGCTTGTTGTACTTAAATTATAGAGGGAAGGTAGTTTGTTACCTTACTCTCATTCTTGTAAAAGCAACACCCTTTGAGTTCGAGAGTTTCGAATCGGAGAGCACTTTAGTGCATTGCCCACAAGGCAACTCTGGGAGAGATACGGGCCTTGGAGTAGCAACCCGACTCGGGTTTGAACCAAGTAAAAGACTTGCACTCTTGTTAATTTAATTTCCACTGCAATTACTCTTTAAATTCTTAAAAGATTAAATAAGTTTTAAAATGAAAATTTAATATTCCGAGATTCACCCCCTCTCTTGGATAACTTCGATCCTATAATTGGTATCAGAGCGGGGCGCTCCGAGTTTGGTGCAACCACCAACGAGAGCATTAGAAATTTTCTTTAATTTTATTATTTTTGTCTTAGAATAATTTTTGCATTAGTTTTAATATTTTCTTTTGCACTAGAATAAAGTTTTTAATACTTGTCTATCTTGCTTTAGTATAAATTCATTTTTTATTTGTACAAGTATAATATTGTTGCATTTTTATAACTCTAGAAATATTTTTGAAAAATAAAAATCTATAATTTTTTAATATAAAAAATGTCTCATTTAGAGGGCTTAAGCATCGTTCGTCATCCTCTCTTTAATGGAGAGGATTTTCCCTCTTGGAAGAGGCGAATGAAGTGCTTTCTAAAAACCGACATCGAGGTTTGGTTTTTGATTAGGAAAGCATTCATAACTCCGGTAGATGACTCTGAAGAGTTGTTAGATCCAAAGAAATGGACCACAATCATTAGGAAAAAGGCTCAAGTCGATTACAAGGCTTTAAACACCTTGCAATGCGGACTTACAAATGAAGAGCTAAGTCGAGTCGGGTCGGTTCAAAATTCTAACAAATTATGGAATAAATTAATTGAATTACATGAACAGGTTAATTGAGTCAACCCAAGGATGGTATAGTTTTGATGGCAGGAACGAACAAAAAGGGACAGAAATCCAAACCGAGGAAAAGGAAAATGGAAAGAAGCATCTAAGCCAATCATGGACAAGTTGGATGCCAAAATACTAGAGATGAGTTTCGTAGCATTCATGGCGTCCAATGAGTCCGAAGATGAGACAAACTCCGAGTTCAAGTTCGAGAGAAGCCACGGATCCACATCCATTTTCGAAGGACTAGATAAGGTAAATTCTCCCTTAGAAGATAAGTTGTACAATATAATAGCATGTCTAGGTAGGAAGTTAGCTAAGTTTGAGAATCGAGTCGACTCACTTCTTAAGGAAATCCAAGTACTTAAGGAGCAAGTCAATTCGAAGACTTTGACTTGCCAAGTTGAGGATAGAGACTCAACTCAAGTTGCAATGCTTGAGGAAGAGAACTCGGTCCTAAAAAGACAAGTAGAAAATCTCACTAAAATGTTGGAAAGGTTCATCTTGGGCTCCAAGTATCTCAACATGATGCTTAGGTCTCAACGAGCCATGTACAACAAGTCCGAACTCGGATACAAGGCTAAGAACGCAAATATATCATACATGTCCTTGTTTAATAGAAATGCTAAGGGTCGAGTCCAAGAATGGGTTCCTAAGGCTAGCTTAGTCAACCAAATTGGACCGAACCAATTTTGGATTCCCAAAGGACAAGTTCACTTAGTGAACAAGATCCATCAGAGCTAACTCTTTGCTTGTTTCCTTGATTAGATATGACTCTTGCATACTTAGTTAGTTATTAATTACTTAATGGACTAGATAGAAAATAAAGTAGTTAAACTTGAACAACCTAGTACTAAGACAAAGTGATCTGATAGTAAGCTAGGGAAGCTCTTCAAGGTGCATGTCTAGGAAGTGGTCCATCCGATATCCAAGAAGGTCATATGCCTCGCCATGACCTAGTGCACTAAGTCGAGTGAAACTAATCGAAGCTAACTCACTAAGTCTTTAACTAGTTAGACCAAAGCTTAGTCCAAAGTGAGTCAAATATTTGATTCCTTCATTGACTTTGTCTAGGAAGTGGTGCATCCGATATCCAAGAAGGTCATATGCCTCACCACGACCTAGAAGTCAATTTTGAAAAAAAAAAAACTACTTGATTAGCTCAAGCTAAACTTGAATCTAACAAAAGTTTAAAAAACTTTGAAATTTCTCATGTAAAATAATTAAGATACAAATAGATCCTCATCTCACAAAACTCATAAGATTAACGTGAAAACTTAGATCGGGTGCGATGAATTAGAACTAAACTTAACCAATTTACTCAACTCAACTAAACTTAACTTAACCAATTCACTCAAATCAACTTAATTTAATAAACTTAACCAAATCAACTTAATAAGATTAGCTTTAATCTAATAAACTCGACTTAATCAACTCAATCTACTCAACTAAAAATTAATTAACTCAAATCAAATCAACTCAACTCTAATCAACTCAACTATAATCAACTCAATTCAACTTAACTCAACTCTAATCAACTCAACTCAACTTAATCAACTCCTTGGCAATCAGCTCAAGCTCCAACCAATCGAGATTCAGCTGGAGCAATCAGCTTCAATTCTAATCAACTCAACTTTAATCCAAAGTAAATCAACATAATTTAAAACGAAAGTAAGCATTTATGTTAGAATATCTTTTATCACAAAGATGTTGGGATGTATACTGAAAAGTCTATCTTTTATATGAACATCTTTATTTTTGAAATAAGAATCACATGATCATTGTTTGCATATTTATAGTTATGCATATTGTCTAATACATTACATTGTAGATAACATGGTGTGTAGTTTCACACGGAAGATCATGTTATCGGTTCCTTTTAAAGTATAAGTAAAGGCTCACAACCTAGATGGCTTTAGACAAACCATTGGTATGGTTGTAGTGTGATTTGGTATTAGTTTTTCTTGACCATAGAATTACACTAGTACACTTTGTGTATATTGAGCAAGACCAACTTAGAGGTGATTCAATTCATTGCTGACTACATAATCGAATCAGACCTCACATATTATGTTGTACATGCTCTTAATCCCGATATAATAACGGGCACATATACTTAGTATTCATTTCTTTGATTTACCAATGGGCGAGATTTATAGAGTAAATCGATAGGCTCGATAAGTTGAGAAATTATATTATTTATATGGTGTGTCGTTGATTATAGGAGGAAACCGTGTCCTATATATTAGTATGATGATGTCCCCTTGAGGAGCTCATAAGATTCATCATGTAAACCCTGCAGGTGGACTTGGTCCGGCATGATGATAAGGTTGAGTGGTACTACTCATGGAGTTAGATGTTGATTAATTAATTGTCAGTAAATTAATTAATCGACGGACATTCGAGATGTTAAACACGGAGAGAAAAATATACAAATAATATATGGAGCCCATATTAATTTATGGGGGTTGGTGAGGTAGATCAATGATAATCCTCTAGTGGAATCGATAATCATTAATGGATCAGACTTTATGTGGGCTTGATCCATTGGGTGGCCAAGATCTAACTCCTCCTCATGGTCCCTATTGTAGCCTAATAAACCCTCATGGAGCCTAGATCCAATGGTGGAAAATGGAACTCTAGATCCGATGGTGGAGATTAAATCTCTAGATCCGACGGTTGAGATTAAATCTCTAGATCCGACGGTTGAGATTAAATCCTTAGATCCGACGATGGAGATTAAAACAAGGCTTAAGCCTAACTCTATAAAAGGGGGCTTAAGGTGGGAGGCAAGTGGATGGCTTGGAGATTAGGGTTTTGCCTCTCCTTAGCTTGGGCGGCAAGAAATCCTAGGAAGATTAGGGTTTGGTTGGGCGGCTAGGGTTTGGGAGGTGGAGTGGGCGGCAACAATAGGAGAGGTTCTTTTCTTCTTCCTAAGGTGTGACCGGTGCCTATCTCTCTCCCCGCTACCTTGGCCGGCACTCAACCTATTCCTCTTCTTCTCCTTGGCCGGTGGAAACAAGGGTTAGGGTTGTTCCTTGGAGCTCTTGGCCGACGCCCATAATCCTTTTGTTCTCTCTTTGGGCTGGAGGCAAGCATCAAGCTTGGAGCTTGATGGTTGGTCCTAGATAAGAGAAGAGTTTCGTTTATATACTTCCGTTTGTTTGGAGCGAGCAAGAAAGGAAGATTGGTGATCTAGGAGGCTTCGACTTTTGGAAGATCGTTGCCCACACGACGTCCAAAAGGAGGAAGGACATAAAATAGAAGATCAAGAGGTATAATATTTGTTTATTTTCTTTTGTATTATGTCAATAAATTTTTTTTTTCAATTATATGCATGTTGTATGTTTTTATATGTGGTTAATTTACTTGGACCCCGAATACAAACACAAAAGTCGGCTATCCGTACATCGTCTATTCCGTAGCTAATCGTAGAATAGAGGTTGGTTGCTTGAACAATAAGTTTGTTCAAGTGACAACTCTAATCAAATAACACGATGATGAAACGGTAGATTGGGTGATCCCTCCATGTCAAGGATAAATTTTTTTATCCGGGGACGTAGAAGTGATCGCCATGAACAAGCGACCGAGTCGAAGGGGAAGTGAAGTTTCCTACCTTCAAGTGGTATAAGAGCTTCGGTTCCCGGCAAAACCTTCAATTGGTATCAGAGCCACGGTTTCCAGTTTTGTGTATTTAAGATTCGGTTACTTTTATGCACTTTTCATATATTATATGTGCCGAATAATAGTAGAATGTGTGTAGGTTAACTTTTTGGTTGCAGGCATAGGATCCAACTATTATGGCCATATGTGTGTATGTGATTGTATGTGTGTAATTGTATATTTCGTTGAATCCTCGAGGTTGACGAGGCTAGTATTTAATTTTTGTAATTAAATACGGTATTGTTTAGCCACTCTTTTTATTTTAGTTTACTTTCGATATAGATTTCATGTACACTCCTTTGTGGAGTATAGGATTGATGGATGTAAATTAAAATAGTTTTTCTCAGCTCGGATCTCCGGATGGCTTGTACATGGCGTAGGGAGGAGCGGACGAGATGGTGATACGACGGGAGACATATTGAAGACAAAAGGCATAATAGTTGGAAAATATTTATTTTTCATATTTATTGCTTATTGTTTGATATACATGTCATAGGCTAGAAAATTCCTCCATTTTAAATTACTAAGTGGGAGTGAGATATTTTTATAAATTCCCACGGCCTCCATTACGATTTGACATGTGATGCAAATAAACTTGCGCGTCGGCTCTGTGTGTCTTCCTCCCCATCGGATGAGTTTGTTTGCAGATCACAGGGTCGAATATGATTATAGGAAATTATTAAGGAGCGTGTGTACTTCTCCATCCGAAGGCACATAACCCGAGATAATTCCCTTGGTATCGAGTAATGGTGAACACTTAGATGCAAATAGGAGTATGCTCCCCATCGGAGTTACTGCTTTTATTTGTAGGGCCAAAGAGAAACCAACTATTAATTTTATTTGTCAAAAAGTTAGGTTGACAAGATAATAAAATTAATGGGTAAAATCTCCTCTTACAAATGTAGAATTCGTATACGTCCACACGATCGTGGCATACGATATTCTCGATGTTTTGAGGTATTGGTTGATTTTGAAATTTTATTGTTTGAGGAATCAATAAATTTTTGAAATATAAAGTTTTGATCTATGTGATTATTAGGTTTTTCAAAAATGACTTTCAACTCACTTGCTATGATACTAAAGGAAAATAAACTAACTGTACCAAAATTATGTTGATTGGAAAAGAATCTAGATATTGTCTTAACTGTTGAGGAGTAGAAGTATGTACTCTTCAAAGAGTATCCTCCTAAGCCGAAAAATGAGTTGGAAGCCATTAGAAGCTGAGATCGATGGGGAAACTCAGGTCGATATCATTCTCTAGTCTCTACCTAGAAGTTTTGAGCAGTTTCGCCTGAATTACAACATGAATAAGAGGTTGTATTCGATGGCGAAGCTTCTGACAGAACTCCAGGCGATAGAAGGGCTTGCTTAGGCTCAGGCCATAGTTACTCAGAAGGTTTCTACTTCTAAACTGAAAGGCAAGAAGAAGAAGAAACAAGGTGGAGCATAGGTGGTGGGAGGATCTCAGGGACGAGTGAAGAAGCCGAAAGGCAAGTGCTTCACTTGCAAGCAGACTGGACATTGGAAGAAGGACTGTCTCAACCGGAAGCAGAACAAAGGTATATCCTTTGGTCTAGTTGTTGAAACATGTTTAGCGGTGTTATCTATCGGCACCTGGTGTGTAGATACGGGAGCCACTGATTATGTCTGCAATACTTTATAAGGGTTCCAGAAAACCAGACGACTAGTGAAGGGGAGATTACCGTTTACTTGGGCAATGCCACGAAGGTGGCGACTATTGCAGTGGGAGATGTTTATTTGTCTTTTGAGAGAAATAAAGTTTTGGTTCTTAAAAATTGCCTTTATGTATCTTTATTTAGAAAGAACTTGATTTCGGTTTTTAAATTGTTTATGCATGGATATTCTATTTCTTTTAATGACAGAGTTGTTATAAAAAGGAATAGGGAGATTATCTGTTCTGGTGCATTGATAGGAAATTTGTATACACTCGAACCAAAAGCTCCCACGATGCAAATAGAAGTTAATAACTCATCTTCTAATTCCAATAAGAGAAAAGAATCTTCGAAGATGAACCAAACATATCTTTGGCATCTAAGACTTGGTCATATTAACCTGAGCAGAATTCAAAGGTTGATAGCTGATGGACCTCTGGGTTCATTAGTGGTGGAAGATTTCCCAACCTGTGAATCTTGCTTGGAGGATAAAATGACCAAGAGGCCTTTTAAGGCCAAGGGGTATAGAACCAAAGATGTATTGGAATTGGTTCATTCTGATTTGTGTGGGCTAGAGGTGGTTTTGAGTATTTCGTCTCTTTTATAGACGATTATTCAAGATATGAATACATTTACTTGATGCGCCGCAAGTCTGAATGCTTTGACAAGTTCAAAGAATTCAAGACTGATGCGAAGAAACGTCAAGGTAAAAGTATCAAGACACTACGATCAGATCGTGGTGGTGAGTACCTCTTGGGAGAGTTTAGGAATTACTTATCAGAGGCTGAGATTCAATCCCAATTGTCTGCTCCTGGCACACCCCAGTAGAATGGTGTAGCAGAGCGAAGGAATAGGACTCTTATGGAGATGTTTAGATCGATGATGAGTTATTCTGAATTGCCAGATTCGTTCTGAGGATATGCTCTAGATACGACAGTATACATTCTGAACTTGGTTCCATCTAAATCAGTGCCTTCTGCTCCCACAGAATTATGGACTGGGCGAAAGCCTAGTATGAGACATATTCGGATTTGGGGAGTCCAGCACATGTGCTGAAGGCAGATGCTAGTAAGTTGGAACCTCATACAAAAGTGCACATGTTCATTGGCTATCCTAGAGGAACGAAAGGTGGTTTGTTTTATAGTCATAGAGATCAGAGGGTGATCGTTAGCACGAATGCCAGATTTCTAGAGGAAGACTATGTAATGAACCACAAGCCCATGAATAAGATTGTTCTAGAGGAATTGAGAGGGAAAGTCACTACTTCAGTACCACCGGTATAAGAGGATATACCACAAGTTACTGCACCGCGTGTCACAGAGGATACACAGGTGATACCTCATTGTAGTGGGAGGGTTGCTAAACAGCCTAATAGATTCATGTTCTTAAGAGAATCTTATGATTTGGTCCCTGGCGAACATAAACCTGATCCCTGGACATATGACGAGGCAATCCAAGATAAAGATGCGGTATCTTGGCAAAGTGCAATGAATGCTGAGATTGAATCTATGAATTCAAATCAGGTCTGGGAGCTAATAGAACCACCCGATGGTGTAAAAATCATTGGATGCAAGTGGATTTATAAAAGAAAGAGAGGAATAGATGGGAAGGTTGAGACCTTCAAAGCGAGGCTTGTTGCGAAGGGGTATACTCAGAAAGAGGGCATCGATTATAAGGAGACCTTTTCGCCGGTAGCCATGCTTAAGTCTATCCAGATTCTCTTATGCATTGCTGCTCATATGGATTATGAGGTATGGCAGATGGATGTCAAGAGAGCTTTCCTTAATGGAAGTCTTGAGGAAAACATCTATATGAAGCAACCAGAAGGATTCATTGCAAAGGGCAAAGAGCATCTTGTGTGTAAGCTTAATCGGTCCATTTATGGATTGAAGCAAGCTTCGAGGTCTTAGAACATCCACTTTGATGAGGTAATCCAGTCTTATGGATTCATTCAAAGTCCGGATGAGTCTTGTGTATACAAGAGATGTGACGAAAATGTAGTGATATTTCTTGTACTATATGTAGATGACATTTTGTTAATCGGCAACAATGTTAAGGTGTTATCGGACGTAAGAGTATGGTTGTCCAAACAAGTTTGATATGAAGGACTTGGGAGAAGTGGGACACATCCTTGGGATCAAGGTTATAAGGCATCACAGAAAAAGGATGTTGTGCTTATCTCAAGCTTCATACATAGACACCATTATGGATTATTTTAGCATGCAGAACTCCAAGAAAGGTTTTCTACCTTTCAGGCATGGAGTTCCTTTATCTAAGGAGATGTGTCCTAGAACATCTGAGGAGATAGAGGAGATGAAGACGGTTCCTTATGCTTCAACAGTAGGAAGCCTCATGTATGCTATGCTATGTACGAGATCGAATATCTGCTTTGCTGTGGGCATGGTTAGCAGATATCAGAGTAATCTAGAACAGGGACATTGGACTGCGGTAAAGCATATATTGAAGTACCTGAGAAGGACTAGGGATTATTTGCTAGTTTACCAGGCAGACCAATTGCTCCTTGTGGGATACATTGTTAGGTTTCCGGCACCGCGGCGTGTGTGTGTTCGATCATGTTTCGCAAACATGAGCACAGCGGAAGCAATTAAAAATAATAAATCTATATTTATTACAACACACACAACGCACGCATGCATATTACAACAAGTGTAGACATAACCGTAAATTAAAATTTGCAATAAAAGAAATTTATCTACGTTATACCTTTCGTATGACGTGTAGCGGGAACGGCATCAACCGGAACGATCCTCGTAAGAATCATCTCTATCCGTATCCACGCCGAGCTCCTCGGGATGACTTCGCTAAGTCACGAGATTCATCTTCGTACGGGTTACTAGCCTCGTGTTGAAGACGACGTGATCGAGAGATGATCACGATCCGAATCCAAATTCGGATCCTAAAACGAGTTCTCAAAACTCGCTTCTCCGGAGAGGTATTCGTCAACCAATTGACGAATCCTTCGTCCTCCACCTCAGAGGATTACCGGAGATCAAATCCCCGGTAAGTTAGCCGCTGTCGGAGCACTAACCGTCGTCCAAACGACGCTCCGACAACAAAGAAACAAACTGTCCAGAAAAACTGGACAGCTTTTGGTGGAGGAATAGAGGCCGGCCAAGGAGAGATGGAAGCTCACCTTATCACCGAACCTAGAGGAGATCACCGGAGGGTCGCCGGAGGTTCACCGGCTGAAGCTTGGTCGCCGGCAACAAGTTGGAAGGCTGCACAAAAGCTGGGCGGCGGCAGCTTAGGGTTGGGCGCCGAATACTCCAACAAGGGGTGGGCGGCAACACCAAGGGCTTAGGGTTTTTGATTAGTTAGGGCTTAATTATCCATTAAGCCCTCTTTTATAGAGAACTAATTCTCTTAATGGTTAATGGATCATATCCATAAAGCTCGTTAACCCGCTCCATTAAGATAAGTTAAAATAAACCAAACCATGATGGTTTATTTTAAGTTAAAACGAACCGAACCAACCTTTGGTTCATTCGTTTAATATAAATCAAACCCTTTGGTTTATTCTCATCCATTGGATTAGAACCAAACCATTTTGGTCCATCCATTATTTCTTCATAAGACACGGCCCATCCACGCTTCCATTGCGACTGAAATAATTTCATGCTCGCTTTATGTTTGGTCCAACCAAACATAGTTTCTCTCGGTCTGAGAATCCCATTCTCAACTCGTTTTAAATCCTTTGGATTATACTCATTGTGCGTGTGACCAAATAGGTTCTCGGTTTATGTTGGCCATCTATAATTAACCATTAATTATAGAACGATCATGAGTGGCACCTAATAGTACATCATGATCCCCAATTAACCGAAAAGATCAACGGTTGATCCAGAACTATTTCTGAAACCCTTCAGTAGCTCGAATGAATCGTGCCCCATTCCCTTCACTCATCTTATACCCACTTGGTTCAGGACATGGTCTATTGTGCCGATCCCACTACTAGGTGACTACGTCACACCTAGCCCAAGTATCATTTCCTCGTCCTACAGTTCTAGTTACTCCACATGTATCGAAGAGTACCTTACTCTAAACATGTAATGCTTTGGCAAAGACTTTAGTAACAATCAACGAGAGGCCATGGGTATACATCTCCTCGCAAGGAGTGGTGAATCCTTTATAGGCTATTCAAACACCTTCGATCACTTCGACTTATACCCAATCATCCCGGGTCCACATCTCCTCGGAGATGTTTGCTTAAGATGTCAAAGCATGAGTCTCCATGATCAAGATGACTTGAATACCGCAAGTCAAAGGAACATCGCACTTAAGCCACAGTAAGAACTTCATTGACATATCTATATATGCAGAGAACCATATGAAGTCTTACGGCTGGTCACTCCAATGAACTAGTTACCATAACTAGCATCCACGATTAACTCCGGATATCACTATGTCTCCAGCCAGTGAGAATCAGCTTCTTGGATACACCAAGGAGTATACCTCGTGCTAGTCTCGACAGAATTGATGGTGTCCAAATCCATCAATTCATCGACTAGGGATAATTTCGATACATCACAATTACACATGTAGAGATACTCACTAGTTGTGATCAAATCACAAATTCTCTCATGCTATGAATCGTATCGTGGACATTCAGTAAATGAGTTTAAGATCCAATCAAATACATTAAACATGTATACTCAAATAGTGAATCTTCATTTATCATATAAATGGTTCATACATAAGGCGATTGCCTTAGGACATCTCTCATATATTACTAACATACATAGATTCTGACTTCCAATCAAATAGAGATAATAGTAAGTCTACCTCAGGTTTTGTGTTTACTTTGGGAGGTGGAGCCATTGTATGGAGGAGTGTCAAGAAGAAATGCGTGGTAGACTCTACCATGGAAGCTGAGTATATGGCAGCCTCTGAGGCGGTGATTCCTGGTTCAGGAACTATCACAATTTATTGATGGACTTCTTGATTTGCTCCAAAAATGTTGTATGGCTCAGGAACTTCTTGATGGACTTGGATGTGATTCCTGGTTTGCCTAGAACTATCACAATTTATTGTGATAACAGTGGTGCAGTTGCAAACTCGAAGGAACCACGAGTCCATAAGGCAAGTAAATACATAGAGCGCAAGTACCACCTGATACGAGAAATCGTAAAGGAGGTAGAAGGTGTTGTCGCCTAGATTGCATCAGAGGATACCCTAGTAGATCCTTTCACTAAGGCCTTTCTAGTGAGAGCTTTTGATAGGCATGTGGAGGGAATAGGAATCAGATGTATGGCAGTATGAGGACAACATAGTCTTTTGGTATAAGTGGGAGATTGTTGGGATGTATACTGAAAAGTCTATCTTTTGTATGAACATCTTTATTTTTGAAATAAGAATCACATGATCATTGTTTGCATATTTATGGTTATGCATATTGTCTAATACATTACATTGTAGATAACATGGTGTGTAGTGTCACACGGGAGATCATATTATCGGTTCCTTGTAAAGTATAAATAAAGGCTCACAACCTAGATGGCTTTGGACAAACCATTGGTATGGTTGTAGTGTGATTTGGTATTAGTTTGTCTTGACCATAGAATTACACTAGTACACTTTGTGTGTATTGAGCATGACCGACTTAGAGGTGATTCAATTCATTGCTGACTATATAATCGAATTGGACCTCAGATATTATGTTGTACATGCTCTTAATCCCGATATAATAATGAACACATATACTTAGTATTCATTTCTTTGATTTACCAATGGGCGAGATTTATAGAGTAAATCGATAGGCTCGGTAAGTTGGGAAATGATATTATTTATATGGTATGTCATTGATTATAGGAGGAAATCATGTCTTATATATTAGGATGATGATGTCCCCTTGAGGAGCTCATAAGGTTCATCATGTAAACCCTGCAGGTGGACTTGGTCTGGCATGATGATAAGGTTGAGTGGTACTACTCATGAAGTAGATGTTGATTAATTAATTTTCAGTAAATTAATTAATCGATGGACATTCGAGATCTTAAACACGGAGAGAAAAATGTACAAATAATATATGGAGCCCATATTAATTTATGGGGGTTGGTGAGGTAGATCAATGATAATCCTCTAGTGGAATGGATAATCATTAATGGATCGGACTTTATGTGGGCTTGATCCATTGGGTGGCCAAGATCCAACTCCTCCTCATGGTCCCTATTGTAGCCTAATAAACCCTCATGGAGCCTAGATCCAATGGTGGAAAATGGAACTCTAGATCCGACGGTGGGGATTAAATCTCTAGATCCAACGGTTGAGATTAAATCTCTAGATCCGACGGTTGAGATTAAATCCTTAGATCCGACGGTGGAGATTAAAACAAGGCTTAAGCCTAACTCTATAAAAGGGGGCTTAAGGTGGGCAGCAAGTGGATGGCTTGGAGATTAGGGTTTTGCCTCTCCTTAGCTTGGGCGGTAAAAAATCCTAGGAAGATTAGGGTTTGGTTGGGCGACTAGGGTTTGGGAGGTGGAGTGGTCGGCAACAATAGGAGAGGTTCTTTTCTTCTTCCTAAGGTGTGGCCGGCACCTATCTCTCTCCCCTCTACCTTGGTCGGTGCTCAACCTATTCCTCTTCTTCTCCTTGGCCGGTGGAAACAAGGGTTAGGGTTGTTCCTTGGAGCTCTTGGCCTGCGCCCACAATCCTTTTGTTCTCTCTTTGGGCCGGTGGCAAGCATCAAGCTTGGAGCTTGATGGTTGGTCCTAGATAAGAGAAGAGTTTTGTTTCTATACTTCCTCTTGTTCGGAGCGAGCAAGAAAGGAAGATTGGTGATCTAGGAGGCTTCGACTTTTGAAAGATCGTCGCCCACACGACCTCCAAAAGGAGGAAGGACATACAATAGAAGATCAAGAGGTATAATGTTTGTTTATTTTCTTTTGCATTATGTCAATAATTGTTTTTCAATTATATGCATGTTGTATGTTTTTATATGTGGTTAATTTACTTGGACCCCGAATACAAACACAAAAGTCGGCGATCCGTACATCGTCTATTCCGCGGCTAATCGTAGAATAGAGGTTGGTTGCTTGAACAATAAGTTTGTTCAAGTTACAACTCTAATCAAATAGCACGACAATGAAACGGTAGATTGGGTGATCCCTCCTTGTCAAGGATAAATTTTTTTATCCAGGGACATAGAAGGGATCGCTATGAACAAGCGACCGAGTCGAAGGGGAAGCAAAGTTTCCTACCTTCAAGTGGTATCAGAGCTTCGGTTCCGGGCAAAACCTTCAAAAGAATCCAAGCTTAGAAAGCGGGTGTCCTTAAGTAAGATTGCATTTTTACATGCATAAGTATGTGATTAAGTGGGAGTTAAGATTTTTTTGAAAATCTTATTTTAAAAGATTTAATTAAGTGGGAGTTTTCAAATTTTAAAGCTTAATTCAGGGGGAGTTTTCAAATTTTAAAGCTTAAAGTAAGGGTGAGTTTTAAAATTTTAAAACTTGAAGTAAGGGGGAGTTTTGAAAATACGAGTTTTTGAAAATTTAAAGGTTGATTTTAAAAGGGGGTCTTAAAATATTTCTTAAAAATTCTAGCCTTTATTGAGGGGAAGAAACACTTTAAATCTTCGAAAATTTAAAAAATTTTAAATTAAAAAAAAAACTTGTATACCTTACTTTGAAAAAATTAAGTCTTTTGTAAAGCATAAGTAATTTTGATATGCTTAAGTATTTTAAGCATAGACATGCTATTGATTTTGAAAAGTCTAAGTATTTTAAAAATGCTTAAAGCTCATATAATTTAGCTTACCATATTATCTTGTAAATACTAAGTACTCATGAAAAGCTTACACCTTTGAAAATATTTTTGAAAAGTCTTAAGTACCTTAAAATGCATTTGATGTTGGGTTTTCCGAGCCGCAAAAACCGCTTTTTGCATTGCGGAAACCTCGGAAGCCCCGACCACGGATCCGTGCGAAGTATAAAAATAAAAACTAACATGTATGTGTTTAATACCTTTAGATCTACTCTAGATCTACATGATAAGAAGTTACCCTTGAAGCGATGCCCTTCGCTTATCCCGTTCGTCCAAATGGATTGCCGAAACTCGAGAGTGTCAAGTGCACACTCCTCTATTGGTATCCACACAAGCAATAGGTGGAGAAAAGATAATCTTGAGTGTGCTAGCACTCCTTGAAGGTCTCGGCAATGGAGGATTGGGAGAGCAAGAGAGGAAGACAGCCAAGGAAGAAGATGATCCAAGGAAGAAGAAGATGGAGTTACCCAAAAACAATTCACTCCTCATCAAGAAGTGGCCGACCACTTTAACCTTGGGGGGTTACATGCATGCATGTAACTCCAAGAGCCAATGGCTCTTGGTCTCCCACATGAGATGGCACCACATGATAAGTCAATGATGATGTGGAGCATCATCATTGGCCGACCATGCCAAGTCATCATCATGACATGATATTTGGTCAAGTCAAACTTGACCTTTCATCTTCCCTCTCAAGTCAAGTCAAACTTGACCTCTTATCTCCCATGGTTGATCAAATCCAACCATTTGATTCAAGTCAATTTTAATTTAATGAATCTCTATTCATTAATTTAAATTGATTTGATGAATCAAATCTAAATTAGACTCATTCAACACTTGAATCAAATTGAGTCTAACTGAATTAGTCTAATTAGGATTACTCTTAATCCAATTTGGTTCATCCCATGAACCTGATCCTCATGGTTCATCATATGAGCCTAATCTCTATCTAATTGCCCTTTGTGTGTGACCCTATAGGTTCTTGTAACGTTGGCAATGTCCCTAAACCGATTTAGGAACATAAGCAATGAGCGGTATCTAGCAACACATCATTGCTACCCAAGTTACAAGAATGTTGAGCTCCAAAATCACCTTTGTGACTACTAATTGTGACTCTCACAATATGTGACAATGTCCCTCTATCCTTGACATCTAGATTGACCAATTGAGGCATAGACCGTGTCATCCTCGGTACAATCTATATCTTGAACTCCAAGTAGACTCACTCTAATCAAATGAGCTCAATATCTCATATTGACTCATTTGGGTATGGCCATGCACTTCGTGGTCTCACTCTATCAAGAATATCGATGTCACCCCCGTCATATAGGAGGGATAGATCTCATCTACATCACTCACATCCCTCCGCATAATTTGTTACATACCCAGTAATCACCTTTATAGTCCTCCCATTTATGGGTGACGTTTGACGAAGCCAAAGTATGCAACTCCTTATGTAGGGAACCATGGTGACTTCAGGTCTAAGGACTAATAGTCATACTAATATCCACATGAGAAAGTATATGACACTCATATAACGATCCATGATACTTTCTCATGGCGGGTCATTCAGTATACATTCTCCAATGCATACCCATATGTCAACTTGATATCTCATATCCATGACTTGTCAGATCAAGTCATCGTGTTGACCTACATGCTAGTCTCTACGCATTAATATTGTCCCTGAATGTTAATACTTGACTAGGAATGATTAAGAGTAGTGTTCTCTATATCATCTCATTATCGATTCAACCAATCGATTGATATAGACAAGAACCTACTACTCAAGGACATTATTATATTTAGTTATTTGACACCAATACAAGTAAATATAATAACCATGCCTTTATAAATAGGAATATGATACAATAAAGTCCATACAACAATCATCACATGATTGACTCTAGGGCTTTCACAAACAATCTCTCACTAGCACTAGTGTCAATCACCGTAGTATCTAATACCCAATGACCTAGTGTGACCATCATGCTTTTTCTGTGCCAAAGCCTTGGTCAAGGGATCTACGATGTTAGCCTCTGTGGGTACTCTGCAAATCTTCACATCTCCTCTATCGATAATCTCTCGAATGAGATGGAAGCATCGTAGTATGTGTTTGGTCCGCTGGTGTGAGTGAGGTTCCTTAGCTTGTGCAATCGCTCCATTGTTATCACAATAGAGCTCTATGGGATCTGCTATGCTAGGAACCACCCCAAGCTCAGTAATGAACTTGCGGATCCAAACTGCCTCCTTTGTTGCCTCAGATGCAACAATATACTCGACTTCTATTGTAGAATCAGCAACTGTGTCCTGCTTCGAACTCTTCCAGTTCACAGCGCCACCATTCAAGCAAAACACGAACCCTGACTGCGATCTATAATCATCCTGGTCAATTTGGAAGCTGGCATCGCTGTAACCCTTTACAGCTAGCTCCTCATTGCCTCCAAATATCAAGAAATATTCTTTAGTCCTTCTCAAGTACTTAAGAATATTCTTGACTGCTATCCAGTGACGCTCACCTGGATCTGACTGGTATCTACTCGTCATGCTCAAAGCATACGAGACATCAGGACGAGTACACAGCATGGCGTACATGATAGATCCTATAGCAGATGCGTAAGGGATCTTATCTATGCGGTCTCTCTCCTCTCTAGAAGAGTGACTTTGAGTCTTCGAAAGACTCACACCATGTGACATCGGGAGAAGTCCCTTCTTGGAATTCTGCATGGCAAATCGTAGTAATACCGTGTCAATGTATGTACTCTGACTTAGGCCAAGTAATCTCTTAGATCTATCTCTATAGATCTTGATGCCTAGAATACAGACTACTTCACCTAAGTCCTTCATTGAGAAGTACATCCCCAGCCAAGTCTTCACAGACTGTAGCGAAGGGATGTCATTCCCAATGAGTAGTATGTCATCCACATACAATATAAGGAAGACAACTGTGTTCCCATTAACCCTCTTGTAGACGCAGGGTTCATCTTCATTCTTGATGAAACCAAACTGTTTGATCGCATCATCGAATCGAAGATTCCAGCTCCGAGATGCTTGCTTTAGCCCATAAATGGACCTTTGCAATTTGCATACTTTCCCAGTATGTTGTGGATCTTCAAAACCCTCAGGTTGTGTCATGTACACATCCTCGAGTAAGTTTCCATTCAGAAACACAGTTTTGACATCCATCTTCCAGATCTCATAATCGTGGTATGCTGCAATAGCAAGCAAGATCCGAATGGACTTAAACATCGCCACTGGAGAAAAGGTTTCATCATAGTCAATACCATGAATTTGCTTGAAACCTTTAGCCACCAATCGACCCTTATAGGTATGCGTAAGTCCATCCATGTCAGTCTTTCTCCTAAAGACCCACTTGCACCCAATGGGTTTGACCCCTTCAGGTGGATCAACCAAAGTCCATACTTGGTTGGTGTACATAGATTCCATCTCAGATCTCATGGCCTCTAGCCATTTCTCAGAATCTGGGCTCATCACAGCTTTCTGATAGGAGGTAGGCTCATTCTCAATGAGCATAACATCATCATGGTCAGACAAGAGAAATGAATATCTCTCAGGCTGACGACATACCCTATCAGACCTGCGAAGAGGTAGGTCTACATGAACAGGTGGTTGTTCCACAACTCTTTGTGCAACAATCTCATCACCCACAATACTTTGTGGTTCATGTTCAACCTCCATCAAGGCCTCAGTGCTATGGTCCTTATCTTGAATTTCTTCAAGATCGAACGTACTCCCATTAGTTTTTCTAGAAATAAAATCCCTTTCTAGAAAAACCCTCAGCTTGCCACAAACACTTCAGGCCGACCGAACGTAGAAGTAATATCCTCAGATCCTTGGGATATCCAACAAAATAGCGCCTATCAGATTTGGGTCCCAGTTTGTCTAAGACTTGACGTCGAACATAAGCCTCACAACCCTAAATCCTCATAAAAGACATATTGGGATTTCTCCCTGTCCATATCGTATATGGTGTCTTTATCACAGCCTTGGATGGTACACGGTTAAGGGTAAAGGCTGCTGTGTCTAGAGCATATCCCCAAAAGGATATAGGAAGATCTATGTGACTCATCATAGATCGTACCATATCTAATAGGATATAATTCCTCCTTTTGGATACACCATTCCACTATGGTGTTCCAGGAGGAGTGAGTTGGGATAGAATCCCACACTCATCTAGATAGTCACGAAACTCATGGCTAAGGTATTCACCACCTCGATCTGATCGAAGTATTTTAATACTCTTGCCAAGCTAGTTTTGTACTTCATTCTTGAATTCTTTGAACTTTTCAAAGGATTCTGATTTATGTGTCATAAGATACACATAACCATATCTACTGAAGTCATTAGTAAATGTAATGAAGTACCTGTAACCACCTCTAGCTGCAACATTGAAAGGGCCACATACATCACTAAAGGGAGTCTTGGTCATCTTGCCTAAAAGGCAAGACTCGCATGTCTCATATGATTCAAAATCAAATGAGTCTAGTAGCCCATCCTTATGGAGCTGAGATAAGCGACTCTCATTTATATGACCTAAGCGACAATGCTAGAGATAGGTTTGGTTCAACTCATTTGACTTGAACCTTTTGGTACTTATGTTATAGATAGGGCTCTCTAAGTCTAGAAAGTAGAGTCCGTTCATTAGAGGTGCACTACAATAGAACATATCATTTAAATAAACTGAACAACATTTGTTTTTTATTATAAATGTAAATCTTTTCTTGTCCAAACAAGAAACCAAAATTATGCTCTTAGTTAAAGAAGGCACATAACAACATTCATCTAATTCTAGTACAAGCTCAGTGGGCAGAGATAGATCATAAGTTCCTATAGCAACAACAGCAACTCTTGCTCCATTGCCTACTCGTAGGTCCACCTCGCCCTTTGTCAATGCCCTGCTATTTCTCAGCGCCTGCACATTTGTACAAATGTGAGATGCACATCCGGTATCTAATATCCATGATGAATAAATAGATAGATTGACTTCTATAACATTTATATCTGAAATAGAAGTCTCACTTCTCTTCTTCTTAAGATCTTCCAGGTATGCCTTGCAGTTACGCTTCCAGTGTCCAGCTTCCTTACAGTGGAAGCAAGCCCCTTCCTTGGCCACCCCTCCTTTGGGTTTAAGTTCTTTTCTTTTGCCCTTGGCTTGGGACTTTGCCTTACCTTTAGGCTTTCCCTTGCCTTTCTTCTTTTGCACCATCATAATGGAGTCAGATTTTCCTTTCTTAAGGTGGAGCTCAGTAGTTCTCAACATGTTGAGCATCTCAAGCAGTGGCTTATCAATTTCATTCATGTTGTAATTCATGACAAATTGATTGTAGGCTTGTGGCAAAGATTGCAAGATCAGGTCAGTGTCCAGCTCTTGGCAAAGTGGGAATCTCAGCCTTTGTAGGTTTTCTACGTACCCAATCATCTTGAGTACATATAGACCTACGGGAGTCCCATCTTGCATTTTGGATCCAAACAATGCCTTAGAGACTTCATATCTCTCATGCCTTGCTTGTCCTTGATATAGTTGACGAAGATGTCCAACCATATCATAAGCATTCATGAACTTGTGTTTCTTCTGAAGCTCAGAGTTCATGGTCGCGAGCATTAGACATGACACATCTAATGCATCATCTTGATGCTTCTTGTAAGTATCTTTGTCAGCTCGCGAGATAGTGACAGGAGGTGCCTCCGGAATGGGCTGCTCCAGGACGTACAGTTTCCTTTCTTGGGTGAGAACGATTCTCAGGTTCCTGTACCAGTCCAGGAAATTTGCTCCATTAAGCTTGTCCTTCTCAAGGACAGAACGCAGAGAGAGAGTGTTCGTGTTTGTCAACATAGTAATCTACAACATACAATGCAGAGAATTAATATCATATTCCTTTTATCATTTAATTAGGCCTTTAATCAAATGATGCTCCCACTGAATTATAGGAATTTTATAGAATCGAGTTATGGATGTGGTCAAACCACATTACTAGATTCATACAAACTAGCTATAATTCTTGTGGTAAAGATCCACATCATACTAAGCCTTGAGTTAGCTTTGGCTAAATCGCCCAAGACTTAGTACAATCGATGGGTAACACATTACCGATTACATCTCTATGCAACTCTTGTTTATAGGATCAAGACCCACATTCACAAAATACCTTGAGTTAGCTTTGGCTAAATCGCCAAAGATTTAGTGTAAATGTGATCTTATCCTATCTTTTCAACTGTTGGAATATGCCTATAGTTCTACTCGATCCAATTGAGTTAACTAGTTTTACTCTATCTAATTAAGCTTACTCTAACCCAAGTCGTGATAGGCGGTGTAATGCCCGTAAAATTCCTAGCAATTTTATAAGAATTTTTGCATGATTATAATGGGATTTATGTGGGATCTTTCAAAAATAAAAGAAAAGGAGCCAAAAAGGATGCAAGGCCTAGGAATTAAACCCCAAAACTCTAGTAGATAGCTAAGCCCTAAAGATGCATCCAATAACCAGAAGCCCAGTAGGGTTGTACTATTAGAGGAATATGGGAAATTATAGTTAGGGGTAAGGGAGACTAAGGGACACTTCAAGAGAATAAATAGGGAAAGAGGACACAAGAGAAAGGCCACTTCTCCTCTCTTCCTCTTCTTCTTCCTCACCGAAACCTACCCCTCTCCCTTTCCATTTTTCCGAGATCTATCCAAGCAAGAAGAAGGCTTTAGGTTTGGCATCCCTTAGGGTATCTTCCAACTAATAGCAAAGCGAAGGAAGTAAATATCCCCTCACCTGCATACAAGTAGTTGTTTCGATTGATGTTATGGTGTCAACCTCTTCTTGAATCATTCGGCCAAGACCTTTATTTGAGTTTTCCATGAAGATCCATGCCATACCTTGTATGAACATGATGAAGATAGGATGCTAGATGGATTAGGTTAAGTGTTTGACCTTAAAAACCCCAAGGACCATTCGGTCAAGTCCCTTTAGACCCCTATGTGTTCTTTTTATGCCATGCTTTAGATGAGCTCATGATAACTTTTGATGTTAGATGAAGATTACATGCTCTATGCTAGGTTTTAAATGAGTTCATGCCATGTTTGATGTTAGAAGAAGATAACATGTTCTATGCCATGCTATAGATAAGTTCATGCTATGTTTTGATGGTAAAAGAAGATAACATGATGTTTGGTTAGCCTAGATTTAAGTGGATGAACTTTTAAGCCCTTGGACCATTCGGCCAAGACCCATTTAGGCCTATCATGCTATGATCTATAAATTACCATGTCATGTTTTGAATGTAGATATAGGTAACATGTGAAAGTTAAGCTAGATTCAAGAAATGGATCTTAGGTTGTCTTGGAACTCTCGGCCAAGACTTATCTACAACCCTAAGTGCCCTCCCATGCCATGATTTATATGTTATGTAGTTAATTAGACCATGTATAAGTTGTTTGGTGTTTAAAACTTTAATAGAGCTCCATGAAGTTTAGGTCACTCCATATGTCTTATGTCAATAGTAGGGATGCATGATAAGTTTCTTCTCATTACCATGTTAAATATATGATCTTGTTATGCTCATTCCCTTGTGATTGTACGAATGTATGATGTTTTATAAAGAAGAACCATGATATGCATGAAAAGAAATATGATATGTTATGAAGAAGAAATATGTTATGAAAGCAATATGATATGTTATGAAGAAGAAATATGCTATGATGTATGATGTGTTATGAAGAAGCAATACGATATGTTATGAAGATGAAGAAGAAACACGATATGCCATGATAAAGAACATGATATGTTTATGTTTATAAAATGAAATATGATATGTTATGATATGAAGCATGATAAGTATTTTACTTTTTGCATGGCTTGTACCAGGACCCTAACAAGGTCCAATGCCCTAGGTCGACGGTCATAGTACGGACCTAGTACGGGATGGGCTCCTAGATGCCCTAGGCCGACGGTCATAAGTACGGGCCTAGGATGAGCTTCTATGTTATGATGATGGCCCCTAGGTCGACGGACATAGTACGGGCCTAGTAACCTAGTAGGTTCGAGATTAGCTACCTCGGGTCTATTTAGGGATGCGCGCTATGATGATGATGATGTGGTACAATGTCGGGCCCAATATGTTGAGATTTATATTCAAATACCTATAATATATGTTTCGAAGAGCATCCTGCATATACCTTTATGTTATGCCTGCTTATGTATATGATGTTATATTCATGTTATGCCTGCTTATGTCTATGATGTTATATTCATGTTATGCCTGCTTATGTCTATGATGTTATATTCATATTATGTCTGCTTGTGTCCATGATGTTCTGCTTATGTCTATGATGTTATATTCATGTTATGCCTGCTTATGTCTATAATGTTATATTCATATTATGTCTGCTTATGTCCATGATGTTCTGCTTATGTCTATGATGTTATATTCATGTTATGTCTGCTTATGTCCATGATGTTATATTTATGTTATGTCTGCTTATGTTCTACGATGTTATATTCATGTTATGCCTGTTTATGTTCCTGTATGTTTACATGTTATGTTTACGTATGGTTTTTGTGAGTAGGACAGGATCTTACTAAGCCTATGTGTTTATAGTTTATGTTCCCTTGTACTACAGATAAGGGTAAAGGGTGGCTAAACTAAAGGGAGCAACAGGAGGGGCAAAGTGTGTGTGGTAGTAGCATGGTGGAGGAGATCTGTTATGTTCTTTATACATGTTTTCCCTAAGATGATTTTGTTTATGGGCTTGAACTAAGCACTAAGTACTTATGAAATAATGATGCATGCTCTATGTTAAGAAGAAGTACCTATGAAATGACGATGCATGTTTATGTTTAAAAGAAAAAAAAATATGTCTAAAGTCTTCCGCTGTAAGAAGTATATGTAGTCTTCCGCTGTAATGTATGTATGTACGATCGCGTCACGCGCCGCCCCTCCGGACCCTTGGGAAAAGGGCGGGCGTGACAGGCGGGACTAAGATTGTCCCTCCGCACCCTACCAAGATAATATGTATTGCTCTGCTTTGGCAGATTCAACAACTACAAATGATCGAGGTAGTGATGGGTATCAAGGACCTGGTAGGCATTTACGAGTTGATTCGATTAAGATCTAATCTAATCTTAATGTGTATCATATACGCATTAAGGCATTTATTATCCTATATTAGCATGCATCACATACATACAAGCATTATTCTAGCATGCATCATATACATACAAGAAAAATATCCTAGCATGCATCATATACATACAAACATTATTCTACTAGCATGCATCACATACATACAAGCAAAATCAAATATATATATATATATATATATATATATATATATATATATATATAATTAACTGTGATGTGGTCATGGCCCTACTACGATCTTCTCAAGCCAATAAGAAGATCGGACGGTCAACCTAGGGCTAGCGGCTTCTCCAAGCGCTTCCTTTGACTGCCATGTGTCGTCGGCACCCTTCTCGTAACTTCGTCTACAAGTGGACTTTCCACCGCTCCATTTTGTACATTACAAATATGAAACTCGAGTTACATTCGAGTCTAAAACTATTTACAACTAGAATTTCAAAAGAAGAGGCACGACGCGCAGGTCGCATACACTATACAACACGCACAACCATAAAAATGGCACGCAGGCCGTATTATGAATTACAACACATTAATGTCCAATCAAATTGGGGTTCTTAGGCCATGACAATCACAGAATTATACATAATTCTAAATTATGTATTTTTATAGAAAATTTCTATAATTTTTCTTATTTTTTTTTTCAATTTTATGAGTCACCTCTCCGTAACGGTCCCGCTAAGCGGTTTCCGAGCGCGATCGCGGGACAAGGCCCCTTTCGGGGATAGGGGCAGCGCCCCTACTCGCAAAATAAACTTTGCGAGTATCCCTACTACGATCTTATAGTGACTTAAGTCACTGTCCCAAAAACCAAAAGCGAGAACTCGTCGTTTCGGAGAATTTTTTCTCGATGGTTGAAGCCTACAAGTGTCCCAACACTCGTTGCTTCGACTCTTCGAGAAAATACCCAAAAATTCTATAAAAATAGGAAATTTATAGAAACATAAAAATCTATAATTTTTATATCTAATATAAAAACTACAAAAATAAAACACATACATGCTTCGCACGTGGCTTTGATACCACTGTTGGGTTTTCCGAGCCGTAAAAACCGCTTTTTGCGTTGCGGAAACCTCGGAAGCCCCGGCCACAGATCCGTTCGAAGTATAAAAATAAAAACTAACATGTATGTGTTTAATACCTTTAGATCTACTCTAGATCTACATGATAAGAAGTTACCCTTGAAGCGATGCTCTTCACTTATCCCGCTTGTCCAAATGGATTGCCGGAACTCGAGAGTGTCAAGTGCACACTCCTCTATTGGTATCCACACAAGAAATAGGTGGAGAAAAGACAATCTTGAGTGTGTTAGCACTCCTTGAAGGTCTCGGCAATGGAGGATTGGGAGAGCAAGAGAGGAAAACAGCCAAGGAAGAAGATGATCCAAGGAAGAAGAAGATGGAGTTACCCAAAAACAATTCACTCCTCATCAAGAAGTGGCCGCCCACTTTAACCTTGGGGAGTTACATGCATGCATGTAACTCCAAGAACCAATGCCTCTTGGTCTCCCTTATGAGGTGGCACCACATGATAAGTCAATGATGATGTAGAGCATCATCATTGGCCGGCCATGCCAAGTCATCATCATGACATGGCATTTGGTCAAGTCAAACTTGACCTTTCATCTTCCCTCTCAAGTCAAGTCAAACTTGACCTCTTATCTCCCATGGTTGATCAAATCCAACCATTTGATTCAAGTCAATTTTAATTTAATGAATCTCTATTCATTGATTTAAATTGATTTGATGAATCAAATCTAAATTAGACTCATTCAACACTTGAATCAAATTGAGTCCAACTCAATTAGTCTAATTAGGATTACTCTCAATCCAATTTGGTTCATCCCATCAACCTAATCTTCATGGTTCATCATATGAACCTAATCTCCATCTAATTACCCTTTGTGTGTGACCCTATAGGTTCTTGTAACGTTGGCAATGTCCCTAAACCGATTTAGGAACATAAGCAATGAGCGGTATCTAGCAACACATCATTGCTACCCAAGTTACAAGAATGTTGAGCTCCAACATCACCTTTGTGACTACTAATTGTGACTCTCACAATATGTGACAATGTCCCACTATCCTTGACATCTAGATTGGTCAATTGAGGCATAGACCGTGTCATCCTTGGTACAATCTATATCTTGAACTCTAAGTAGACTCACTCTAATCAAATAAGCTCAATATCTCATATTGACTCATTTGGGCATGGCCATGCACTTCGTGGTCTCACTCTATCAAGAATATTGATGTCACCCCCATCATATAGGAGGGATAGATCCCATCTACATCACTCACATCCCTCCGCATAATTTGTTACATACCCAGTAATCGCCTTTATAGTCCACCCATTTACAGGTGACGTTTGACGAAGCCAAAGTATGCAACTCCTTATGTAGGGAACCATGGTGACTTCAGGTCTAAGGACTAATAGTCATACTAATAGCCACATGAGAAAGTATATGACACTCATATAACAATCAATGATACTTTCTCATGGTGGGTCATTCAGTATACATTCTCCAATTCATACTCATGTGTCAACTTGATATCTCATATCCATGACTTGTGAGATCAAGTCATCGTGTTGACCTACATGCTAGTCTCTACACATTAACATTGTCCCTGAATGTTAATACTTGACTAGGAATGATTAAGAGTAGTATTCTCTATATCATCTCATTATTGATTCAACCAATCGATTGATATAGATAAAAACCTACTACTCAAGGACATTATTATATTTAGTTATTTGGCACAAATACAAGTAAATATAATAACCATGCCTTTATAAATAGGAATATGATACAATAAAGTCCATACAACAATCATCACATGATTGGCTCTAGGGCTTTCACTAACATTTGAACTCTGAAATTTGAGTACTTCAAAAGGTGTTTGAACCTTGACAATCTTAAGTCTTGTGAAAGACTTGAACAACATACTTAAAACAATAAGTACTTTAAAATGCTTATGTATGTTGAAATACTTTGAAATGAAATTGCAAAGCTTAGGTATTTTTGAAATTTTTAAGTATCAAGGCATAACTTTCATGTCTTCTTGTGTTGAAAAGCTAATTACTTTGAACTCATCTTTAATTGTGACATTTGGTGGTTATTAATGTTTTTGATGTATGTCAAAAGGGGAGAGAGAGAGAAAGTTTAAAGTTAGAGAAAATTAAAGAAAGAAAGCATTTCATGCATATGAGCATTTCATATTATACATTTTTAGCTTGGTGTTTTGCTAATATATGTTAAACATTAATATTATAAGTCTATTCTCCTAACTTTAACTGATGTAGTGTCATACATCAAAAAGGGGGAGATTGTTGGTGAGGAGAGCATCACTCTTTAGTTTTGATGTATGAACTATAATTAAAGTTAGGAATTACTTGTGATCTGATATATGTATTAAGTGTGCAGGCTTAACAGGAAGTCCTAATAGGTCAAGCAGACCGGATACTAGGCAAAGCATGGAAAGTCCTAGTAGGACGTGTTGATCGGATACTAGGTAGAGGACTTGGCAGATCAGGAGGATTGGACACCAGACATGAAGACCAAATGGGTCAGGAGACTAGACATCTGGCATGAAGATCGATTGGGTCAGGAGACCGGATAACTGACGTGAAGTCCAGCTAGGTCAAGGAGACAACTAGCAGAAGCCCTCGTGGGTAAGATCGGATGTCAAATATGGTAAGTCCGGTAGGATAGCCGGTAGGTGAGCCTCGAGTGAAGAGGTGAGGTTGAGTCCTCTATAGGGGGACAAAGCTAGGCGTCGATCCGATGGATAGTCCGCATGGGACTGTGAAGTCGAGATCGAGCAGTATTACTACTGCCATTGTATTTTATATTGTATGTCTTTCCTAATATCATTTTGCAGGGAACTAGCCAACTAAAAAAAAAATTGGTCGACTGAAGTACAGTCGACTGAGTATGGTCCAGTCGATTGGATACCCAGTTGGTAAGATTAGCTGGTTATCGATCGAAGATCTGGTAGCCAAGATAGAAAGAGTTCCAGTTACTGGGGAGGTTCAGTCGACTGGAAAGAAAAATTTTCTGATGCAGAGCCAGGTAACCTGGAATCGACTAGAACAGATCAAGCCGACTGGGAAGGCTAAAGTACAATTTCGATGGGTTGATGTGGAGTCGACTAGAAATGACTTATAAAAGAAATGCATGACCAGCTTCGAGAATAATCAATCTACTACATCCAAGTGATGTTACAAGAATTCCTCATCTGTACTAGCATCTACACGCTAACATTTCGCACTCCGAGCCATATTTCTACATTCAAAAGTGTTGGGTCAGAGAGTCGCTAAAGGGAGGGGGGGTGAAGAGCGATCGTAAAAGCTTGTCTTTTCATTTCAACAAAACCAAAGTATTGCAGCGGAAATAGAAATAATGATAAAGTAAATAGACACCTTTGTTTTTACTTAGTTCACAACTGAAAGGTTGCTACTCCAAGGCCTCGTGATCCTAGACTGTATACGATGGGGCAATCCACTAAAAGTCTCCTCCCCATTGAAGGTAGGAGATGATAATTACAAGAAAAAGATAAAGGAAGAGGCAATAAGCCTATCTCTCCTCTTTACAACGAAAAACCCGAATACAAGAAGTAAAACAGGTAAATGAAATGAAGCTACTGAGAAAAAGATGAAGACTCGGCGCGACATCGATGTTACGGCGGCGTAGTATTGTCGTTAGAAGCTTGACGTTGTTAGAGCACTTTGGGAGCAAGAATAGATGATCTAAAGAGGTGAATGTTGGAATGTATACTGAAAGCCTAGCTCTTTTTGTATGAACATTTTATTTTGAAATAAGAATCACATGATCATTATTTGCATTTTATATATTCATTACATATGTGTGCATATTGTCTAATATTTTACATTGTAGATAACATGGTGCTTGGTGTGGCACAGAAGATCATGTTATCAATACCTTGTAAAATATAAGTAGAGGCTCACAACCAAGATGGTTTTGGACAAACCATTTGGCATGGTTGTAGTGTAGCTTGGTATTGTTTTATCTTGAACATAGAGTTACACTAGTACACTTAGGTGTATTGAGTAGGACCGACATAGAGGTGATTCAATTTAGTACTGACTACATAATTGAATCGGACCTCGGATATTATGTTGTACATGCTCTTAATCCCGATATAATAACGGGCACATGTACTTAGTGTTTATTTCTTTGATTTACCAGTGGGTGAGATTTAGATGGATTAAATCAATATGCCCGGTAAGTTGGGAAATAATATTATTTACATGGTGTGCCATTGATTATAGGAGGAAACCGTGTCCTATATATTAGGTTGATGATGTCCCCTTGAGGAGCTCATAAGGTTCATCATGTAAACCCAGCTGGTTGACTTAGTCAACATGATGATAAGGTTGAGTGGTACTACTCGAGGAATTAGATGTTAATTAATTGATGGTCGATGTCAATTAATTGACGGACATTCGATATCTTAAACACAGGAGATTAATGTACAAATAATATATGGAGCCCATATTAATTTATGGGGGTTGGTGAGGTAGTTCAATGATGATCCTCTAGTGGAATGGAACATCATTGATGGATCAAGTTTGTGTGGTTCCGATCCATCGGGTGGCCAAGACCCAACTCCTCCTTATGGTCCCTATCGTAGCCTAATATAATCCTTGTGAAGTCTAGATCCAAGAATGTAAAACAAAACCTAGAACCAACGGTTGGGATTAAATCCCTAGATCCGATGGTTGGATGAAACCCTAGAACCAACGGTTGGGATTAAATCCCTAGATCCGATGGTTAGGATGAAATCCTAGAATCGACGGTTGGGATTAAATCCCTAGATCCGATGGTTGGGATAAAACCCTAGATCCGACGATTGGGATGAAACCTTAGATCCGAAGGTTGGGATGAAATCCTAGATCCGATGGTTGGGATTAAACCCTAGATCCGACGGTTGGGATAAAACCCTAGATCCGAAGGTGGAGATTAAATCCCTAGATCCGACGGTGGAGATTAAAGGAGGCTTAAGCCCTATTCTATAAATAGATGGCTAGGGTTGGGCGGCAATGGGAATCAAGAAATTGGAGTTAGGGTTTGGCTCATCCTCAAGTGGGCGGCTAGGGTTCATTGGGCGGCTAGGGTTTTGGAGAAAAGAAGTGGGCGGCAACCTCCTTCCTTCAAGTTGATTGCCGGCGCCCATCCTCCTCCATCAACACTTGGCCGGCGCCCATCCTAGAGGTCTTTCCCTTCTTCCTTGGCCGGCGGTTCTCCTTCCATTGGTGGTCGGCTCTTCTCCTCCTCCCTATTCTCCATAGTGGCCGGCGGCAACACCTCTTGAAGTTGGCCGGCGAATCATCCAATCGTTCCCAAGTTCCATAATTTGGTGGCCGGTTCTAGATAGGAAAGGTATTTGTGTTTCTTCTCTTTGTTCGCAGCGGACAAGGTAGAGAAGAAAGCGATCTAGAAGGCTTCTACTCGTGGAGAAACTTCGTCCACACGTCGTCCACGAGAAGGATAGGACATACGATAGAAGATCGTAAGGTATAAAGTTAATTTAACTTTATTTACAGATCTGAATATGTTCTTTAATATTTTGATTATGCATGTGTGTGTATGAATATATGTTGTATAATCATGGACCCCGAAGACAAACACAAAAACCGGCGATCCATCCGTCGTCTCTTCCGCGGCTAACCAACTAGAAGAGTTGTGTTGCTTGAACAACTAGTTTGTTCAAGCGACCACTCAAGTTGTTAGCACGACGACGAATAGGTTGTGCTAAGGAAGCTCATCCCATCCGGATTAATTCTTTCATTAGTGAAAATTTTAATCCGGGGACATGGGAGCCAATGAGCCTCCGAAGCAACTCCCTTCAGTGAAAAGCCTCTTCTTTTATAGCCCTTCAAACCCTAGCTCGTTGAGATCCAGATATGGGTCAAAGCTCCACATCACCCCAAGATAAGGGGAGCTTATCTTGACTTTCTTCCAGATGATCAACTTGAACAACAGTCGACTGATGCCCCTTGGTAGTCGACTGTTGGTAGGAACAGTCGATTGCCAATGACCTTCAGTCGACTACCATCTTGATCACTCACCTGCAAGATAGAGTTAGCACAGAAATGAAGATTAATGGTAAATACGACGGTCCTTACCGTCCGACCTCGACCTTGACCTTCCACCAGAAGTCTCAGTCAGATCGCCACCTATGGTAGTCCCCATATGGAGGACACGACCTTACCATTGCTCCACACACAGTGCTCACCTTTGGTCCTTCCTAACCTGTTGCTTAGCTTCCGGTCACCACCAAGGTTCCTCAACTCCACGAGGTTCTCCTTGTATCACCCGACCATCATGATTTCTTGTTCCGAGATTCTCTGGGTGTCGCTGACCTTGGGCTTAGCTTAATACAATTCCTGCACACTCAACACAACACATGAGATAACAATAATATCTTAACTTTGAATCTTTGACATAATCAAAACCTAGGTTCGATTATCCGGTGTCCATGCACCAACAAAAAGAAGTGTCAGTATATTTATTTTGGTATACTTAATTGTTGCTTATTGTACTTAAATTGTAGAGGGAAGGTAGTTTGTTACCTTACCCTCATTCTTATAAAAGCAACACCCTCCGAGTTCGAGAGTTTTGAATCGGAGGGCACTTTAGTGCATTGCCCACGAGGTAGCTTTGGGAGAGCTACAGGCCTTGGAGTAGCAACCTAACTCGGGTTGTGAACCAAGTAAAAGACTTGTGTTTTTGTTAATTTAATTTCCGCTACAATTACTCTTTAAATTCTTAAAGGATTAAAAAAGTTTTAAAAAGAAAATTTCATATTCCGAGATTCACCCCCTCTCTCGGATAACTTCGATTCTACAGTATTTGCTTGTATTTGGTGTTTTCTTGTTGTAAGCTTCATATTATACGAGTTTTCTCCACCTTCGGTGTCATACCGAGAAGGAGAGATTTTAGTGAGTGTAGATCACTAGAGCTCAGTCGTGGAGTAGGAACTAGGGTTACGAATCACATAAAAATGGTATTGTGATTATGTGTTTCTTGCCTTTGTATTTGTATTCTATTGCGTATAACGTTTTATAGAGACACGAACACGAATGTGTCGAACAAAGAAATAGATCAATGCTATTCACCCCACCCCCACCCCCTCTAGCGCACCAAACAGTCCTAACAACCCCCAGTCGATTGGTCACTCGACCGTTGTCTCACAATGGCTAGATCCAGATCGAAAATAGTCAAGAAGCCAACTACTCATAGCCATCAGTCAGCTCCTTGAGCCACCAATCGACTGCCTAGTCGATTCCATGACTCTATATGCGCCTGACTACTGAATCTAGTCGACTTCTCTAACACAACCATCGACTGTTGTATCGTGGATACTATTTCTCAACTTCCTGAGCACACATTGACCGAGCACCAGTCCACTCAGCAATCGACTCAGAGCATTTTTGTTCGCTCTTCTCTTCAACCAGTTGACTGCCCATCAAAGGTTGTCAATGTTGGAACGTAGGTGGCCGGCTAGAGGGGGGTGAATAGCCCTCAATCGTCGTACGGTGGAATTCGATCGTTCGTCGCATATCGCTTGTCTATGATTGTAATTAGCGCAGTGGAAATATACAAATAGAAATACTAACAATAACCCAAGCATACACAAATACACACGATATACGTGGTTCGGAACCGAATGGTTCCTACTCCACAGGGCGAGCTCAATGAGCTCTAGTTATGGGCACGACACTAACTAAACTCCTTCTCGACAACACGTCAGAGGTGGAGAAACCTCGTACAAGCTATTGCAACAGTAATACTAAAGTACAAGAAAGAATACAAATACAATACGAAATACAAGTAAAGAACACTTTACACAAATCGCTTTGAATCACTTGCTTGTTGCTTGCTTTGCTTGGCTCTTGAAGGTCTGGAATGCAGTAGTAATTCCCCTCCAAAATCACTCTTAAAGTCTTGGCAAAATCCTCTATCTCGAGCTCCATTTATAACCTGCATCGAGCTGATTTCGCACCTATCAGTCGACTGCCAAAAGGCCCCAATCGACTGCACCTGTAGTCGTTGTCTCACAACGGCTCGATCCATGCTGGACAAGTTCCAACAGATCCCCATCGATCGATGATGAACATCGATCATTCGCGAGCCGAGCTGGTCGCTCTCAGGGAGCATTCTATGCTCGCGACACTTCCATCAGTCGACTGCCATCCCTCGGCAGTCAACTGCTAGTCCTTGGTAGTCGACTGCTAGGCCACAAAACTACTGTCTAACACTAGTTGAACCCTAGTCGACTTGGATCAGTCAAACCGGCACCTATGCCAGTCGACTGCTGTCGGGTAAACCTCAAACACTAAGTTGTTTGAGCATCCGACAGTCGGGTAAACCCTCAAACCTCACGTTTAAGTCTCCGACACTCAGTCTTAGCCACTAGGCCAAGTCCACCTCATCCTCTCATGGAGTTCCCCACCGAAGCTCTCTTAATTCGGCCTACGTCCCTGGGATGCACCAAGCGCAAGACTTCGCAGCGCCATCCTTCGTGTCTCTTTCCCTCGAAGTATGCTTTCCTTGGGCCTCACTCCATTCGCTCCTCCTCCGGCAGTCCCTCGGATGCACCAAGCGCACGGATTCGCAATGTCATCCTTCACCGACTCAAGGACCCCGAGCCTAGTGAATTTGCCAAGTCCACAAGACTTCCCACACCAAGCCTCATGCTTGGATTTTCATCGCCAAGGCTACACACTTGGACTTACGTGGCCAACCCATGTTGGACTTTCCAACACCAAGCCCTATGCCTGGATTTTCTCAAGACCAAGCCCCATGCTTGGACTTTTCACCACTAAGGCTACACACTTGGATTTACGTGGACAACTCATGTTGGACTTCCCATGACAATCTCATGTCATGCGTTTTGTCTAACATCAAAATATAGTTCGAGCCAAACTCGAGTCCGGGCCAATTGCACCAACAATCTCCCCCTTTTTGATGTTCGACAAAACCTCAAACCCAAGTCCACCAATTATCTCCAATTGGCAATTCTCACATCCCAATGAGAATTCCAACTATCCCAATTGGTAACTTCTCCTCCTTTTTGACATACATCAAAAAGGTCCTCCCCAAGGGTATGAATGTCTCATATCCCAATGAGATCTTACAATCTCTCCCTTGGAGGAACACACACCAACAATCTTTCTAGTGATAAGTCCCATATCACTTAAGAGAGGCAACCCAATTTTCCTTTCATGAGGAAAAATGCACATCCATCTTCCCATGATGGATACCTCCCTCTAAAGGCTTGCTCTCCCTTGACCATTGCACCAACAATGTCCTTGGAGAGTCCCTAAGCCAATAGGAATGCTAAACAATCAAAATTAAGGCAAAGTTCAACAATGAACTCTCATCCACCTTAAAATTGATACTCACCCTAAACACTTCTCCAAATCCATATCCAATGGATTTCCACCCTTTCTAATACTCTCTCAAGCATGTCCTAGGGTTAGGAGTGGTTAGGGGACCAAAACATAGTTGAACATGGGCCTAACCACCATGGTTTACCCGAAATCAGCTTGGGCAGTCAAATCTGACAAAAATCAATCGATTGGCACCTTCATCAGTCGACTGCCATTCATGGCAGTCGACTGATAACTGCAAACGTAGAAATCAGATTTTTCATAAATGAATTTCTGAAATTCATAAGTAAATATACATAAGTTGAAAAATCATGTAATTTTATATATATATTACTTATTACAATCATTATGAGTGAAAAATATTAGAAAATTATTTTACCCACAAAATAGTGAGATTGATACAAAGTTCAAAAGTTAAGAAAAGCTTCAATATTGAGCCCTCTTTGTATCATCCAATTCAATGGTGATTGCTATCAAAAGATAGACTTCACCAAGGTTTTTTCAAAATGTTTTTGAAATGTTTTTAAACCCTTTAATCCCTTTTTCCTAAACATCTCACTTGTATCTACATGTGTAAAACACATACAAGTCAAATATTAGTGAGATGTGGGGACTTTGTTATTTAGGATTTCATGCATATCTCTAGGCAATATTATTTGATTTCCTTATGCATGGGACTTCAAATCATGCCTTAGTCCTTAAATTCATTTTATTTATGCATAAATGATGATCATGGCATAATGATACAAGAATAAAGCATGTGCCACATAATCATGATGGCATGGCATGTGAATGAATTATAAGCATACATGACATATAAAAATAACCCTAAAAATGATCATGACATTTTATATGATAAAAATAAATATGATGTCATGTTATGGCAAGGCCAACAAAGCATGACAATTATAAAATACTAAGGTATTGAATATCTAAGTGTTAGATCGAAATTGTCATTTCTAGGATTAAGTCTATTTTTGCCTTAATGCCAATTATCCCCCAGTGTGCCAAAAGCCCAAATTGGCACACCATTACTCCTAAGACCAAATTGTGCCAATTTAATCATTTTTATCTTCTCAAAGCACATTGGCACATCCTAATGTGTCAATTCACCATGACTAGGTTAACTACCCATCCACTTAGGGTTGACACACTCTAACCCATCTAGCGTGAATCGATCACGCTTTTAGGAACCCAATACTTATTGGAGCTCCTTGGATTAACTAGGTATTCACTAGGGATAACTTCCCTAGATACCTTCCTAATGACCCTTTTAGGTTTTGACACCTTAGTCATTTGGGTCTTTCCTACGTCAAACCTAGGGGTAACTCCCCCTTTGACCTTCTTAGTGGCTTTCTTGGTCTTTCTTAAGTCCTTAGCCACTAAGCACACACCATGGCTAATCTTAGGGATAACTTCCCTATTAGCTTTGGTTTTTCTAGACCTAGAAGTAGTTCCATAATTGAATGGAACCTTATGGTAGGACATAGGTTTGTGACCCAAACCTTTCTTGCCCTTTGCCGGTTCTTGTTTCCTAGGCCTTAAATTTTGAACATTTGACCCGTTAACTGAATTTGTAATAATTTTGAGGGTCTTCTCAAGTTTCTCAAGCCTTGATCTCAAGGCTTGGTTTTCCACCTCTAATCTTCCCAATTTTGATTTATCATAGGATTTTTGGGAATTATTTTTCCTTTTAGGCATATGGCTAGATTTCTTGGGATTAATGCCCAAGTTCTCTTCTATTCTCTTAATTGACTCCCTAGGTAGGATTGGTCTAGTGTTATTGGTCCTAGGTTTGTCCTTAGATAAACTAATATGCTTGGCACCTAAACAAACATATTTATTCCTATTAGCATGCTTTTCATTGATAATAGCAAGTGAACTAAAATAATTTTTAGCATGCTTATAAGTCTTAGAAATTGAAGGTGCATTAATTGAATTTACCTTAGGGTTAGCTTTGGAAGCTCCCCCTACATGAGATACACCTTGCCCTTTCTTCCTCCCACTAGGGCATTGGCTTCTATAATGCCCCCTTTGGTTGCATTTGAAGCACACAATGTGCTCCTTGCTTCTAATTGTGGGGACACCATCATCTTTCATCTTTGGTGCCGGTTAAACCTTCTTCACCTTCTTGGGACACTTACTTTTATAGTGCCCTTGTTCCCTACACTCAAAGCATATTATATGATTTTTATTTATAATCACAATACTTGAGTTACCTAGGGAATTTTCACTTCTCCCAGATGTTGAAGCTTCTTCTTGAACTTGTTCCAGGATGGAAGGCCTCTCCTCCCCCTCAATGCTAGAGGTGAAGGTCTCCACCAAATCATCAACATCTTTGAATGTGGATGGCGATTCTTCAACATCCTCGGATCCGGATGTTGATGAGCACTCTTCCTCGACTTCTTCTTCTACTTGTGCCGATTCGGGATGTTCATTGAAATTGATCACCTTATGCCATAGGTTTTTTGCATCCCTATATTCACCTAGCCTAGACCAAATGTTGTTAGGAATCAAATCACTTAGCATTTTTATTACCTCGAGATTTATCTTGAAACATTTCATTTGGTCCTTGGTCCATCTTGATTTTTCTATTGGCTTGTTTTCCTTGTCCCTAGGCACTACAAAATAATTTTCAATAATTAACATGAAATCAAAATTGGTTTCGATATATACCTCCATCTTTTTCTTCCACCAAGAAAAGTCTCCATCGAATTTCGGTGGATGGATGTTGTAGCTGGCCATCTTGTCGTGCTTGTGTTGGCGGTTAGTCCTCGACAAGTAGCCTTGCTCTGATACCACTTGTTGGAACGTAGGTTGCCGGCTAGAGGGGGGGGTGAATAGCCCTCAATCGTCGTACGATGGAATTTGATCGTTCGTCGTGTGTCGCTTGTCTACAATTTTCGTTAGCACAGCGGAAATATACAAATAGAAATACTAACAACAACCCAAGCATACACAAATACAAATGATATACGTGGTTCGGAAATGAATGGTTCCTACTCCACGGGGCGAGCTCAATGAGCTCTAGTTATGTGCACGACACTAACTAAACTCCTTCTCGACAACACGTCAGAGGTGGAGAAACCTCGTACAAGCTATTACAACAGTAATAGTAAAGTACAAGCAAAAATACAAATATAATATGAAATACAAGTAAAGAACACTTTACACAAATCGCTTTGAATCACTTGCTTGTTGCTTGTTTTGGTTGGCTCTTGAAGGTCTGAAATGCAGCAGCAATTCCCCTCCAAAATCACCCTTAAAGTCTTGGCAAAATCCTTCATCTTGAGCTCCATTTATAACTTGCATCAAGTTGATTTTGTGCCTATCAATCAACTGCCAAAAGGCCCCAGTCGACTGCTCCTGTAGTCGTTGTCTCACAACGGCTCGATCCACGCTGGACAAGTTCCAACGGATCCCCCATCAGTCAACTGATGATGACCATCAGTCGACTGCTGACCTCGTAGCTGACTGCCGAGTCGGCTACGGAGCATTCTTTGCCCACGACACTTCCATCAGTCGACTATCATCCCTCGGTAGTCGACTACTATCGACATCAGTCGACTGACAGTCCTTAGCAGTCGATTTCCAGGCCACAAAACTGCAGTCTAACACTAATCGAACCCTAGTTGACTTGGATCAGTCGAACCGACACCTATGTTAGTCGACTGCTGTCGGATAAACCTCAAACACCAAGTTGTTTGAGCATCCGACCGTTGAGTAAACCCGCAAACCTCACATTTGAGCCTCCGACACTCAGTCTTAGCCATTTGGCAAAGTCCACCTCATCCTCTCATGTGGAGTTCCCCACCGAAGCTCTCTTCCCTCGGCCTACGTCCCTCAAATGTGCCAAGCGCACGACTTCGCAGCGCCATACTTTGGGTCTCTTGCCCTCAAAGTATGCTTCTCTTAGGCCTCACTTCATTCGCTCCCCGTCCAGCGGTCCCTCGGATGCACCAAGTGCACGACTTCACAGTGCCATCCTTCACCGACTCAAGGACCCCGAGCCTAGTGAACTTGCCAAGTCCTCAAGACTTCCCACACCAAGCCTCATGCTTAGATTTTCACCGCCAAGGCTACACACATGGACTTACGTGGCCAACCCATGTTGGACTTTCTAACACCAAGCCCTATGCCTGGATTTTCTCAACACCAAGCCTCATGCTTGGACTTTTCACCACCAAGGCTACACACTTGGATTTACGTGGTCAACCCATGTTGGACTTTCCAACACCAAGCCCTATGCCTGGATTTTCCCAACACCAAGCCCCATGCTTGGACTTTTCACCACCAAGGCTACACACTTGGATTTACGTGGTCAACCCATGTTGGACTTTCCAACACCAAGCCCTATGCCTGGATTTTCCCAACACCAAGCCCCATGCTTGGACTTTTCACCACCAAGGCTACACACTTGGATTTACGTGGTCAACCCATGTTGAACTTCCCATGACAATCCCATGTCATGCGTTTTGTCTAACATCAAAATATAGTTCGAGCCAAACTCGAGTCAGGGCCGATTGCACCAACAGTCAATTGCTTCGTCAAAGCTTTCCCGAGCACTCCATTTCTCAATCGACCGAGTAGTAGTGCCTCCTGAGATCACGTCGCCCAAGCTCCCAACTCAGAACTTCTCAATCTTGAGTACCCGAGTGCCCAACTCCCGAGCGCCCAACTCAAAAATTTCTCATCCCGAGCACTGCTCAGTTTCACTAGTCGGACATCACCCGAGTACTCACGGTCAATCAACTGCACCACACAATAGTCGACTGTCCGAGCACCACTCATCTTTCCCAAGTCCAACTCGGTTTCCCTCATCGTTCGACTCCCAAACACTCTTTTTTGAGCACCCAAGTGATGACCAGTCGACTAGTGTAAGCCACCAATTAAATGGTACACCTCAAAACTAAGGTTTAACCACGTCAAGTATGATCCTCTCATACTTCACACTTACCCTTAGCCTATACCTAAGCCTTCTAGCTTCTTCCATCTACCTTATGCCTTTAGGATGCATCCGAGTCTTTCACAACTCCTCACCCTTTGCGCTAGCCTTCAAGTATTTTTTTGTGTTTTGTCATGCTATCGGGTACCCTTAGTCTAGACCTAAGCCTTCTAGCTTCTTCTATCAGCCTTGTGTCTTTAGGATGCATCCAATCCGCCATGACCCCTCGCCCTTTTCTCTAGCCTTCAAGTGCTTCTTTCGACTTTGTCATGCTATCGAGTCTTCCTTTGCCAAGAAATCGCACCTCTGGGACTTCCATTGCCAAGTCTCCATACTTGGACTTTCTCTTACCAAGTCTCCATACTTGGACATTCCCTTACCAAGTCTCCATACTTGGACTTTCCTTTGCCAAGTCTTTATACTTGGACTTTCCTTTTCCAAGCACAATCTCCTCGATCTATCGGTATTTTACTTGCCAAGCACGATCTCCTTGACCTGCTAGGACTTCCCTTGGGACTTTACGTATTGCCAACTCCCAGTTGGACTTTACTAATCAAGTCTCTAGTCAACCTTAACATAAATGACTTCTCAATCAACAACTCCATATGACTATGGATATCCCATACCATCCAAACATATTGTCAAACATATTGTAAAACATCAAATCTCTATTCGAGTTTGCTAACAATCTCCCCAACATTTGGTCCTTAAGAATAAGGCACTAACAATCTCCCCCCTGTACAACTATCCTAATGGCAATGTAGGCCTCTAAATCTATCCTAGTACTATCTTTGGCCTCCTTCATGTTGATCGAATCATAACCTAGAACAATGACTATAGGAGTAATGAGCCCGCCAATGACTATGTTTCCTGTCAAGGCCTTCTCGACCTTGACAAGTTGTCTTGCAAAATATGAGCTCATGCCCAAGTGGATGTCCTCTAGCATAGCCTAGAGGAACATAAACTCACTATGGTGTACTATGTCTGTAGGATCTTCAGTGAGCGCTAGAGGGGGGTGAATGACACTTACAGTCGCTTAACGGAATTCGTTCGTGCTTGATCGCCTATACTTATCATTAATGCAGCGGAATTCAAATAGAAAATAGAAATACAAATACACAAAGACAATCACAACACACAAATATAACGTGGTTCGGAACCTTAGAGTTCCTACTCCACGGATTGAGCTCAAATGAGCTCTAGCGATGCAAACACCACCACTAATCAATATACTTCTTCTCAACAACACGTCGGAGGTGGAAAAAACCTCTTACAATAGATTACAAAAGTAATACAAGATAAAACAAGCAAATACAAAGTAAATACAACAAAAGAAGTAAAGAACACTTAAAAAAAACTCTTTTAAATGCTTGCTTGTTTGATTGCTTGAGCTGCACTTGAAGACCCTAACTTGCACCAGCAAATCGCTCCAAATCGCCCAAGAAATCACTGCCAAAACCTTCTCTTCGAGCTCCCTAGTAGTCGACTGATGCACAGACAGTCAAGCCGCTGGTCGAGCCTGCCTCGCGTCTGTGGCATTTCCTTAACATCAATCGACTGGCCTACATATCAGTCGACTGTTAGGCCAGTGGACTGCCCAATACTGGCAGTCGACTGCCAATTCCATGCACAATCTATGAGATACCAAAAAATAAAAATACCCATTATTAATTAAGAAATTATCTTAGGTAATTTTCTAGAAATTTTTTCAGAATTTTTTCTGGAATTTAACGGGGCTTGTACGGGATATTTACGGGGATAAGGAAAATAGGCTTTTGGAGGGCCTATTTAAAATATCAATTTTGAGGGGTTAATGTGTTAACTAAAAACCTAGGGTTAACTTGAGCCATTTCTTTTTCCTGAGCGTTGTCGCAACCGCGCCTCTTTTATTTCCCAGTCGCGTCTTCATTTCATTATCTTCCCCGACCCCTCTTTCCCTGCCGCACCCGACATCTTCTCCCTCTCGGCATCTTCCTCCTGGCGGCAAGCAACGGCAGACTCCTCTCGCCGTCTTCTCCCTCTCAGCATTTTCTTCCTCTCATCCCTCCGTCTTCTCCGCGAGCGGTAGCGAGAGGAGCAGCCTTGTCGGTCTCTACATACGAGAGGGGCAGCGGGTGTGTGGGCGGCTGGGAGGTGGCGTCGACAGCGGCTGCACATTATTCTAATCTAGGGCTACGATTTTTGTCAGAGTAGGTGAGCTGTTTATCCTCTACCTTGATTTAGGACGGAATCCATTTTCATTGTAATCCCTAACACCGTGAGTTGGGGCTTTGGGTGGCTAGCAGCGGCTAAAGGGGGAGTTGTTTCCGTTGAGCAAACTGGAATAGGGAAGGAACGCTGCCGTAGCCTCAAGTGCTGATAAATATATCTTAATTTACCTTTTTCTTTCCTGTCAATTTCGACTCTGTGGAGTTTTCTGCCGTGGGATTGGGTGAGGCTGTGAAGGAACTGTAACGAAGACTTGGTTGAGGTGTGTGGTTCATCTAGGGTTCGGTTAGATTCCCTATATCTTCTGTAGATCGTATGAGTGTTGCGGTTGGCTGCGAATGAGCTATGAAAGGCGGTGAAGGTGAGCTGGGAAGGAGTTGTCACAGGCTGTGTTGGCTGTGAGTGAGAGGAGAGGACTCGTTTGGGTTGTTCCGGTGAATAGAATAGGTTGTGCAATTTTGTTTGGATATGGTACACATGATAATAGGGGTTGTAAAATCATATTCGATTAATTGGATGAAACGACAGTTATATTAGGTGGGATGTGACCAGGATTTTATTAAGCATTTGGGTTAATTGGTTTATGTACGAAATCGGCTTAGGATTCGATTGGACGGTGGATCACATCTTAGTACTTAACAATAGTTATGTTGTATGCAGGTCGTGGATACGAGACAGGTCCGCAGGCGTGAAGATAGTTATCACGAGTTTCATAGCAGGCGGGTACTTTGACTTATCTTTTAGATATTGTCATGTTGATATGCTTAGTTGGCTATAGCTCACAGTAATTTTTATGTTTTATCTGCCCTTGTATGTCACTGTGTCATACATGATGCATGCATTTCTATGTTAGTCGATATTATCTTGATACCTGCCATGTGTACTTATTTTGGGAGTTGTGACATGCACTTGATTAGCTTTTAGATATACTTTCCCTGTATACCTAGGTCATTGATATGTACTCATTATTTTTTTGTACATATTATTTGGAGACGTATATTGGTTGGTGTAACATGCTTTAGTGTCATACACCATCTTGCATGATTGCATGCTGGCTGGTCGACGGTTCCTTTGTAGTTGAGCTCGCAGCCAGTTACATGATCTACACACACATCCACTCATGGGTTAGTGGTACATCAGGAGGGTGTGTGTAGTAGCTCTATCAAGCTCCGCTGGTCCGCTCATGGGTAGCGGTGAGGCAGCGTGGTAGCGGGTAGGGATTCCTCCTCTGGTCTACGACACCGAGAGATGAGAGCTTTGCTCCCCCACTCTGTTTGGGGTAGGAGGATAGGTGTACTCCGACAGTATCCTGTCCACTCGGTCACTCAAAAGCAGTGATGGCAAAGTGCACAGTTGTTATAGCCCTACCCACTCGGCTTCACCATCGCGTATGAGGCGGCTGACTGCATCAGGGGTGACCATGTCATTTGCATCGCATGCATATTGCATGGATGACATTTGTTTGTGTTTGCTGCATTTTGGATGTTGCCTTAGTTATTGCATATGATTGACATGCATATAGGAAACATTATGTATTTGGTCTGACGACATTACTTCTGCTAGTATGGCTTACACTCCTATGTTAGGATAGGAGATTCAGGTAAGTACAGTCTTTCTGTATTTCTTCCTTGCATTTCCTATTATTGATCAGGAGACTGTAATGACATGATTATTATTAATAGATATATCTTACTATGCATGTCGACTTGATACTCGCTGAGTTCGTTGAACTTACCCTATTGCTTTATATCTATTTCAGGTTGAAACTATCAAGAGAGTCCAGCTGTCAATCCCCCTCGTCGTAAGGGTTTTGCTTTTGGTCTTATGGTTTTGGTTATATTGACTAGAAGACATGTGTAGGACTTGTGTTTTAGTTATATACTCGTGGATGTTTTTGTGGTACTCGATATGTCCTTATGGACTTTTATTCGATTTGTTTTGGTTGTGTATTCCTGCTCAGATGGCAGAAGAGGTAAGTCTAGATGTTGTAGACTTTTTAATTACTTTGGTTGTTGGCCTGAGGCCCATATATTCTTTGTATGGTGTGTTTTATGTTCCGGCTATGTTGGTCGATGTATAGTGGGGCGTGTGGGCCTTGTATCTAGGTTTCAATTGTCCGCAGTACAGGGGAGGTGTTGTCCGATTTTCGTCGGACAAGTACCCCTCTCGGGGCGTGATAATTTATTTGGTATCAGAGCACCTAGGTTTTCGAGTTCCTAAGGGTTTTTGAATTTTCGGAGTTCGCCACGTTTGGCAAGTCAACCTGTGCATTTTTGGATTTTGTACATATTTCCGACGATTTTTATGTTTCAAAATTTTGAGGTATTATCGACAAGATCGTATTGGGGACTTGATGGCGATAGGACATCTCCAGACGACTAACAGGTGAATAAATTCTAGAGATAAATTCTCTAGATTTAGTGCATGATGATATGATTACATTGCTTACGTGGTTTAGGGTATATTTGCACTTGATGCTCTATAGCATATTGCTTTGACTTTGTACTGGCATGACCTCCTTTAGTTATACCCTAATTAATTTTAGCCATTGATTTCCATTAGTATGACTATGTTATCGTTTATTAGATATCGTTGTTATGTGTTTATTTGGTTATGTGTTATTGCGGTGGATACCATGATTGAGACTAGTAGAGATAGAATAACTTAGATGAGGTTATTCCATAGGAGCGGATCTCATGAATGAAACATTAGTAAAACCCTAGGTGTTGGAACCCTAGGCGTAATAACTCGGATGTGCTTATTGGTATATGTTTATCCATTTACTATTTCAGTTGATATGGTGATCGGACTAGTAGAGGTCGTATGATTAGGATGCGATTAATCCTTAGAGGGTATATAACGTTGTTCATATCTATCGGCTGCCAACTATATCTCCCATTCTTGGTTGAGAGAGAGTCTGCAGTAGAGTCTCCCTATAGTTGTTTTGTATATCTGTGGTTGAATATGTCTTCCATGCATGGTTGAGATAATCTACCGTAAAGTTATACTCTTGTGTTATCCGTTCGGAGTTGGTGATAATCGGATTCGTATGACGTTTGTAGCTAGATAGCTACTTTACATCTTAAGTACCCACGAAACCTGTTCGTGGTAGCATGTTGTAGCATGCATGATTGAATTAGTAGAAATGGTATAATTTAGACTTAATCATCTCGATGTGTTTATAAGAAGGTTTATGATCTTATCGACCGTGATAAGTGTTCATGTTAGAAGGGTTGAAACCCTAGGCTTACCCACCTCGATGTACTTATTTGCAGATCGATGATCTTTATCGACTTTGATAGACGTTCTATGCTATATGTATTAGATAACCCTAGGTTTAACACCTTAGGATAATCGAATGCCCACGAGATCCATTCGTGGTAGTATGCGGCTGCATGCAGCCGATAACTAGATAGATATATACCCTGACTGCCCACGAAATCCATTCGTGGTAGCATGATATTGCGTGTAGACAACGCTTTGTATATTGCTTGGCTTCATATGAGTCTCGTTCATGGCAGTTCATAGATAGTTCCCTTTGTATTACCTCGAAAGCCATGAGGCTTTGTCGTGGTATCTGGATGTGCATTGCTTCTAGATTGCAGTGGTTGTGTATGTTGCAGGTATATTTGTTATACTGCTGACCAAGTTAGTTGCAGACTGATATTGGTACTCTGAGGGTTGGGTAATGCTAGTTTGTTTCCTTTGACTTCCATTATGTGCATTATGATTATGCACTATTGTCTATCCATCCACTGAGTGGTTGTACTCACCCCCTCCTCACTTATCTTCTAGGTTAACTGATGGAGATCGTGTCTTGTTAACCTACCTTCGTGTCGCTCAGAGAGTCACTTGACGTGCTTGTCTCACTACATCGTCGAGATATCGTTTTATTTACTTTATCGATATTGCATTTTGTTTATGCACTTTGGATTTTGTCGCAATTTGATTTGGTGTCATAAAATTATTTTACTTTAATTGATTTATATTTAGTCGTGCATGCATGCAGTTAATAAAATACTTGTATTTCTATTATTATTTCAAGGTTTTTACCAGATCTGGTCCATGTATTTCTGAATATTGTCACTAAGGGGCTCCTTCGTCATTTGGATGACGAAGATGCCCCCGGGGCATGGCAATTTTATTAGTTTCAAGGTTTTCTGTTCTTTTGATTTTTGGACTTTTGTGTTTTGGGACCAGGCAAGCTAAAGGACATCTCTGAGCTATAGGAAAAGTAGTTGTCTTTAGTGGTCACTTTAATTTCCTTATGTAATAGGAAGCTATCATTATGTTTCTGTTAGATACTTACATATTTGCTCACAGTAGGAAAAGTTACCTAGGGAAATTGCCCTTACTCATGGTCGTGGACGATGTCGACCTCGAAAGTGACCTATTGATGTTGCGGGACCTACCCTCGAGCTTGAAAAGGTAGACTCTTTAGAGATGTCGACTGATGTCGAATTAGGAAGCTAGGGTTAGGCCCGCTAGCCACCCATTGGGAGGTCAAGGAGTAACCCCTGAGAGAGTATCATCCCCTACTACTGGTGATTTGGTCATAGATAAGGCATGTATACTTATACTGACCAAGACGATGAAAGATTGTTTTACCTTTTTATAGGAGGTGTTGGATGGGATATTAATCTGTCCCAGTATTTCTTCTAGAGAAGATCAGGAACTCTTTGTTAAAAGAGAGATGGACCTTTGAGGTTATGCAACAATTATTGATGATGGGATGCAGTAGTTGTTGGAAATGAATATCTTTCATTGTGGATAGATGATCCGGTTAGATTAGCTAAGGACACCTGTGAATACTCTAGGGTTGGTATACGGCTGGTGTATTGATATTGTAGTGACATGGTGTCATACAATTATCATTGTCGTTGTGATGATTGATATATCATCAGCCTAGAGTAAAGAGGATGCAAGTGTGAAGAGATGACAATTTCATACTTGGTATGAATTGTATGAGCTTTTGATTTTGTTGTTAGACTATTTAATGATTTAGTCATCCATGGATTTGGGAAATCGTGTATTCGGGACATGATTGGATCAATTGTGGTTGTGGGAATTGTAGGGTTTTGCTTATCAAGTCCGTGAGGGGAAACTTCGCTTCCCACTTCACCTCGGTAGCTTGTCCATGGCGATCCCTTCGATGTCCCAGGATTAAAAAAATATTTAATCCTAGACAAAAGGGACTGCCAAAGCAACCAAGTCATCGTCGTGCTATTCGTTTAGATATGTCACTTGAACAAACTAGTTGTTCAAGCGACCATCCTCTATTCTACGAGTAGCCGCGGAATAGACGATGTCTGGATCGTTGGTTTTTGTGTTTATGCTCGGGATCCAAGTATTATTTATCCATTTACAGATTTATAACATTCTTATAATTGAAAAACAAAAACAAGCAACAAACAAAAGAAGAAAGTAGAATAGGTATACCTCTCGATCTTCTAATGTATGACCTTCCACCTTTTGGACATCGTGTGGGCGACGATCCACCAAAAGTCGAAGCTCCTAGATGCTAAATCTTCCTTCCTTGCTCTTCCAAAGCAAGAGGAAGAATAGAAACAAGGTTTTTCTCCTCACTAGAAACAACCAACAAGGAACCAAACTTATCCTTGCCGCCAGCCAACTAGATGAAGGAGAAGATGGTGGAAAACAACCAAGACACCAAGGGAAGCCCTATATCTTGTTTCCACCACCTAAGGAGAGGGAAAAGGAAGCTTTTGGGCGCTGGCCAAAGCTGGAAAAGAGCTGGGAAGGGTGTGTTAGGACCTTTGTAACGCTAGAGGGGGGGTGATTAGCGTTTATGGAATTCAACCGCGGTTGTGTCTACAAATTCGTTAGCGCAGCGGAATATAGATAATACAATAACAATAATGAAAACACAACACGCTAACACGAGTATATAACGTGGTTCGGAACCGCACGGTTCCTACTCCACGGATCGGGCTCAAATGAGCCCTAGCGATGCCAATCACACACCACTATCAAATAACTCCTTCTCGGAACAATCCGGAGGTGGAGAAACCTCGTACAATATGATTACAACAATAATCAAATGAATACAAGCAATATAGTGAAATACAAAGCAATACAAGTAAAGGAAACACTTTACAAATGCTCTTTGAATGCTTGATCACTTGGTTGATCGAGTAGCACTTGGAGACCCTGAATTGCAGCAGCAACTCGCCCCAAATCGCCTCAAAGAACCATGCCTTTTTCTTCCACCACGAGCTCCATATCTAGCTTCAACCTGTGCTGGAAAAAGTCGATCAGTCGACTGATCGAGACCATCAGTCGACTGATGCCACTGTTGTCGTGAGACAACGGCTAGTTCCACGTTGGATAAGTCCAACGGAACTACCATCAGTCGACTGATTGTGACCATCAGTCGACTGATGGAGTCCTCACTCGACCAGTCGAGTCTCGACTCCATTCTGTGGCCGAATTCTCGAGCACCCGACTGATCAACCGATCAGTCGATTGCTCGAGCCATCAGTCGACTGCCAACCTATGGCAGTCGACTGCTAGGCCATAACCCGCAGTCAAACCCTAGTTGACTCGGTCCAGTCGACTGCCACATGGCACCAGTCGACTGGCACACCTCAAACATGAGGTTTTAACTCAAGTATGGTTCCCCCATACTTGCTAGACCACCCTTAGCCTAGACCTAAGCCTTCTAGTCACCTCCATCAGCCTCACGCCTCTCGGATCCCTCCAAGTCATCCATGACTTGTTCATCCATCGCGCTAGCCTTCAAGTGCTTCCGTCGGCTATGTCATGCTAACGGTGTCTACACCGCCAAGGCACATTGGACTTACGCCGCCAAGACTCCGCTTGGACTTTACGCCGCCAACCATTGGACTTATGCTGCCAAGACTACCGCTTGGACTTTACGCCGCCAATATCAATTCCCTTGGACTTCAAATGCCAACCCATGTTGGACTTTCCATGCCAAGACCATGCTTGGACTTCTCAAATGCCAAGACCATGCTTGGACTTTCCCTTGCCAACCCATGTTGGACTTTACATTGCCAAGACCCATGCTTGGACTTTTCCCAATGCCAAGTGTCCCACTTGGACTTTCCATGCCAAGTACTCAAGACTTGGACTTTACCAAATGACAATTACATTGTCATATGTTTTTGTCGAAACATCAAAACACATCAAAACATCACAGCCAAACTCGAGTCTCAATCGTGACCTGGGCCGATTGCACCAACAATCTCCCCCTTTTTGATGTTTGACAAAAACCAAACAAATAATTGAGTTAGAATACTAACTCAAATCCTTTATCAATTATCCCAAATGTTCTCCCCCAAACATTCTCCCCTTTGACTAACATCAAAAGGTTTTCTCCAAGGAGGTCAATGTCTCATGTCCCAATGAGATCTTACAATCTCCCCTTGGTTCAAAATACCTAGGATGCCTACCATCTTCCTAGTGATAAGTCCCATATCACTCAAGAGAGGCAATCCTAATCACTCTCCCAATTTCCAAATTGGGTTTCTAAAAATCCATCAATTTCCCAAATTGATAACATTCCCATAACTTCTCCTTTTCAAGGAGAAAACACATCCATCATCCCAAGATGGATACCTCCCCTAAAGGCTTGCTCCCTTGACCATTGCACCAACAATGTCCTTGGGGAGTCCCTAAGCCAATAGGAACTCTAAATCATCAAAATTAAGGTTGGAAATTCAACATTGAACTTTCCACCACCTCAATTTGATACTTTGACCTAACACCTCTCAAATCCATATCCAATGAATTTTCACCCTTCATAATGCTTCCCAAAGCATATCCTAGGGTTAGGAGTGGTTAGGGACCTTATCAGAATGAATCTGGGTTAAACAAACCTTGTCAACCCAAAATCAGCCTTTGGCGATCGACTGTCGATAATGATCATTGCCATACCCATCGATCGCCACCCAGAGCGATCGATAATCAAAATCCGATTTTCGATTATCGAAATGAATTTCAAAATCATAAATAATTATACGTTTATCGAAAAATCACGAAATTTGATCTATAATACTTATGACCAATACAATGGGTGAAAAATGTTTGAAAATTATTTTACCCATTAAATAGTGACATTGGTACAAAGTTCAAGAACATTGAAATTTACAATGTTTTGGCCCTACTTTGTATCAACTTCATCAATGGTGATTGCTATCGAAAGATAGACTTCACCAAGGTTTTTCAAAATGATTTTAAAATGTTTTCAAACCTTATCTTGGACCATAATTTATTGGCTAAATATACATAGCTTGTATATTAGCTTTCCTTATGATTTTTGGTGATAATTAAAATAAGTTTGAGTTCATCTAGATGCACTACCGATGCACCTTGAACCTAACCTATTATCCTAGCATCTCACATGTATTTAGGGTGTATACATACACATACATGTCAATTAGATGTGAGATGTGGGTTTTGCTCACCCTAAACTAGGGTTTCATGCATTTTTCTAGGCAACCCTACTTGATTCCCTTATAAATGGGACTTCAAGTCATGCCATTGTCCTTAAATCAATTTTAATCAAATTATCCTAAATGCATGAATGATTATGGCATTTGAAATAATATAAATAGACATATGCTCATAATCATGATGTCATGGCATAAGATAAAATCTAAAACACATGACATTTATCTAACCCTAAGCATACACATGACATATAAATGATAGAAGTAAGCATGATGTCATGGCATGTTATATGGCAAACAAAGCATGGCATATAAAATATATAGGTATAGCAATACCTAAATTTTAATATTAATTGTCATTTGTTGGGATTAAGTTCATTTTGCCATATTACTATTTTTCCCCAAAGTGTGCCAAAACCCAAAATGGCACACTAACCTCTAAACCTAAATTGTGTCAATTTGATCATTTTATCAAACTTCATAATTAATATTGGCACATCCTAAAATCTTTTAGGATTATGATTCAATTGTATTTCCAAGGTCACCTCATCCTTGAAAATGACCTAAAGTGCCACCTTAACCATGGTTAGGTTAACTACCCTTCCATTTAAAGTTGGCACACCCTAACCCATCTAGCGTGAATCAATCACGCTCTTAGGAACCCAAAACCTATTTGAGCTCCTAGGGTTAATTAGGTATTCCTTAGGGATAACCTCCCTAGATACCTTCCTAATGACCCTCCTAGGCTTGGTAGCCTTGGTCATTTGGGTCTTACCTAGGTTGACTCTAGGGTAACTCCTTGCAACCTTCTTAGTGGCCACCCTAGGTTTCCTAGAAACCCTAGCCACTAGGCACACACCATGGTCAACTCTAGAGATGACTTCCTATTGACCTTGGTCTTCCTAGACCTAGTTAGTGTTCCATAGTCAAATGGAACACTATGGTAAGCCACCTTAGGCTTAGGTTTGTGACCCAAACCTTTCTTGCCCTTGGTTGACTTTTGACTCTTAGGTCCTAGATGTTGACTTTGACTTCTTGACCTAAAAGTTTGACAATTAGACCCTTGAAATTGATTTTGTATCTTGTTTAGGGTCTTTTCCAATTTCTCAAGCCTTGACCTCAAGGCTTGGTTCTCTAATTCTAATTGCCCAATTTTAGAATTTTGATTTAAATCTTGGGCATTGGACTTTTAGGCATATGCCTAGTCCATTTAGGTTAATACCTAGATGTTCTTGTATTTTCTTAATAGATTCCCTAGGTATGGTTTTTCTAGGGACATTAGTCCCAAATTTCTCCTTATTATTAAGGTGTACCTTCTTAGCTCCTAAACAAATATGTTTGTTATTTCTAGCATGCTCTTTATGATAAATAGCAAGAGAATTAAAAGCATGCTTTTGCCTAGAAATTGAAGGTGCATTAACAAATTTTACCTTAGGGTTTGCCTTAGAGGCTCCCCCTACACGTGTTGCTCCTTCTTGCCCTTTCTTCTTTCCCCTTGGGCATTGACTCCGGAAATGTCCCGGTTGTCGACACTTGAAGCACACCACGTGCTCCTTGCTCTTTTGACTTGGGGAACCGGCATCCTTTGACTTTTCTTGACTTTTAGGTGTCGGAGGAGCTTTCTTGATCCTCTTTGGGCATTTGCTCTTATAATGCCCATACTCCCTACACTCAAAACACATTATATTATTTTTATTTTGAATTGAGGTGTTTGAGTTACCGATGGTGGTGGAGACCGAGAATTGGACTTTGAGCTTCTTCATCTTGACCGGATGTTGAAGGCTCTTCTTGAGGTTGCTCCGGTATCGAGGATGGTCTCTCCTCCTCTTCTATTTCCTCTTCCGATCCGGAAGTTGACTCCTCACTTCCTCCCGATTCCTCACTTTCACTTGAGGATGAGCTCTCTTCTTCGGAATCCTCCTCTTCCGAATCTTCTTGGACCGATTCGGGATTTTCGTGGAACTTGATCAACTTGTTCCACAATTCCTTGGCATCCCTATAGCTTCCTAATCTAGACAAAATATCGTTAGGTATCAAATCAATTAGCATTTTTGTTACCTTAACGGTTGTCTTGAATTTTTCCCGTTGCTCCTCGGTCCATCTCTTCATCTTGAGGATTTCGCCGTTTTCTCCTCTCGGAGCATCAAAACCTATAGTCACGGCAAACCAATTTTCTATATTTGTCATTAGAAAATATTGCATTCTACCTTTCCAATACGCGAAATGTTCGCGGTTGAAGGAAGGTGGGATGTTGACGTCGTCACCCAATTTTTCTTGAAATTCCATATTCTTCCCTCTAGCTTCTTCAACTCTCGGCGGTTAGTCCGTAGAAGAGCCCCGGGCTCTGATACCACTTGTTAGGACCTTTGTAACGCTAGAGGGGGGGTGATTAGCGTTTATGGAATTCAACCGCGGTTGTGTCTACAAATTCGTTAGCGCAGCGGAATATAGATAATACAATAACAATAATGAAAACACAACACGCTAACACGAGTATATAACGTGGTTCGGAACCGCACGGTTCCTACTCCACGGATCGGGCTCAAATGAGCCCTAGCGATGCCAATCACACACCACTATCAAATAACTCCTTCTCGGAACAATCCGGAGGTGGAGAAACCTCGTACAATATGATTACAACAATAATCAAATGAATACAAGCAATATAGTGAAATACAAAGCAATACAAGTAAAGGAAACACTTTACAAATGCTCTTTGAATGCTTGATCACTTGGTTGATCGAGTAGCACTTGGAGACCCTGAATTGCAGTAGCAACTCGCCCCAAATCGCCTCAAAGAACCATGCCTTTTTCTTCCACCACGAGCTCCATATATAGCTTCAACCTGTGCTGGAAAAAGTCGATCAGTCGACTGATCGAGACCATCAGTCGACTGATGCCACTGTTGTCGTGAGACAACGGCTAGTTCCACGTTGGATAAGTCCAACGGAACTACCATCAGTCGACTGATTGTGACCATCAGTCGACTGATGGAGTCCTCACTCGACCAGTCGAGTCTCGACTCCATTCTGTGGCCGAATTCTCAAGCACCAGTCGACCGACTATCACGATCGCTGAGCCATCATCGCCAACCTATGGCGCGATCGCTAGGCCATAACCCGCAATAAACCCTAGTTGATTTGGTCCATGATCGCCACATGGCACCGGGCCGACCGCACACCTCAAACATGAGGTTTTAACTCAAGTATGGTTCCCCATACTTGCTAGACCACCCTTAGCCTAGACCTAAGCCTTCTAGTCACCTCCATCACCTCACGCCTCGGATCCTCCAAGTCATCCATGACTTGTTCATCCATCGCGCTAGCCTTCAGGTGCTTCCGTCGGCTATGTCATGCTAACGGTGTCTACACCGCCAAGGCACATTGGACTTACACCGCCAAGACTCCGCTTGGACTTTACGCCGCCAACCATTGGACTTATGCTGCCAAGACTACCGCTTGGACTTTACGCCGCCAATATCAATCCCCTTGGACTTCAAATGCCAACCCATGTTGGACTTTCCATGCCAAGACCATGCTTGGACTTCTCAAATGCCAAGACCATGCTTGGACTTTCCCTTGCCAACCCATGTTGGACTTTACATTGCCAAGACCCATGCTTGGACTTTTCCCAATGCCAAGTGTCCCACTTGGACTTTCCATGCCAAGTACTCAAGACTTGGACTTTACCAAATGACAATTACATTGTCATATGTTTTTGTCGAAACATCAAAACACATCAAAACATCACTCGAGCCAAACTCGAGTCCTGGTCAATCGTGACCTGGGCCGATTGCACCAACAGGGTGCTGGACGTTGGCCAAAAGAGGAAGAAGAAGAGAGAAAGAACCTTCCTTATTTAGTGTCACCCTTGCCTCCAAACCCTAATCCTAATCCTATCTCAAATAGGATTCCTTCTTGCCGCCCAAACCCTAGCTCTCCTATCATGTAGTTCACGCCAAATCCCTTTGCCATCCTTTTATAGAGTTAGGGATAAGTCATGAATTAATCTCCTCCATTGGTTCTAGGGATTTAATCTCAACCGTCGGATCTAGAGATTTAATCTCAACCGTCGGTTCTTAGAGATTTAATCTCTACCAATGGATCTTTGAGTTTTGTTTCTATCCTTTGGATCTAAGCATCATGAGGTGTTAATAGGCTACATTAGGAACCATGAGGAGGAGTTGGGTCTTGGCCACTCATGGATCAAGCCCACATAAAGTCCGATCCACTAATGATGATCCAATCCACTAAAGGTTCATCATTGATCTACCTCACCAACCCCCATATGATAATATGGGCTCCATATATTATTTGTACATTTTCTCCCCGTGTTTAAGATCTCGAATGTCCGTCGATTAATTAATTTACCGACCATTAATTAATCAACATCTAACTCCTTGAGTAGTACCACTCAACCTTTTCATCATGCCGGACCAAGTCCACCGGCAGGGTTTACATGATGAACCTTATGAGCTCCTCAAGGGGACATCATCATCCTAATATATAGGACACAGTTTCCTCCTATAATCAACGACACACCATATAAATAATATCATCTCTCAACTTACCAAGCCTATCGATTTAATCTATAAATCTCGCCCATTGGTAAATCAAAGAGATGAGTACTAAGTATATGTGCCCGTTATTATATCAGGATTAAGAGCATGAACTAAATAATATCTGAGGTCCGATTCGATTATGTAGTCGGCAATAAATCGAATCACCTCTAAGTCGATCCTGCTCAATACACACAAAGTGCACTAGTGTGATTCTATGGTCAAGACAAACCAATACCAAATCACACTACAACCATTCCGATGGTTTGTCCAAAGTCATCTCGGTTGTGAGCCTTTACTTATACTTTTCAAGGGGCCGATAATATGATCTCCTGTGTGACACCACACACCATGTTATCTACAATGTAAAGTATTAGACAATATTGCGTAACCATAAAAATATGCAAACAATGATCATGTGATTCTTATTTCAAAATAAAGATGTTCATACAAAAGATAGACTCTTCAGTATACATCCCTACAATCTCCCACTTATACTAAAAGACTATGTTGTCCTCATACTGCCATACATCTGATTCCCCTTCCCTCCACATGCCTATCAAAGCTCTCACTAGAAGGGCCTTAGTGAAAGGGTCTACCAAGTCATCCACTGATGCAATCTAGGCGACAGCAACTTCTACCTACTTTACGATTTCTCGTATCAGGTGGTACTTGCACTCTATGTGTTTACTAGCCTTATGGGCTCGTGGTTCCTTCGAGTTTGCAACTGCACCACTATTATCACAATAAATTGTGATAGTTCTGGGCAAACCAGGAATCACATCCAAGTCCATCAGGAAGTTCCTGAGCCATACAACTTCTTTGGCCGCCTCAGAGGCCGCCACATACTTAGCTTCCATGGTGGAGTTTGCCACGTACTTCTGCTTGACACTCCTCCATACAATGGCTCCACCTCCCAAAGTAAACACAAAACCTAAGGTAGACTTATTGTTATCCCTATCAGATTGGAAGTCGGAATCCGTGTAACCCACAGGAAGTATTTGGTCTGCCCAGTAAACCAGCATATAATCCCTAGTCCTTCCCAGGTACTTCAATATATGCTTTACCGCAGTCCAATGCCCCTGTCCTGGATTACTCTGATATCTGCTAACCATGCCCACGGCAAAGTAGATATCTGGTCTCATACAGAGCATCACATACATGAGGCTTCCTACTTCCGAAGCATAAGGAACCGCCTTCATCTCCTTAGATAAAGGAACTCCATGCCTGAAAGGTAGAAAACCCTTCTTGGAGTTCTGCATGGTAAAATGCTCCATAATCGTGTCTATGTATGAAGCTTGGGATAAGCACAACATCCTTTTCTTGCGATCCCTTATAACCTTGATCCCAAGGATGTGTCCTACCTCTCCCAAGTCCTTCATATCAAACTGTTTGGACAACCATACCCTTACATCCGATAACACCTTGATATTGTTGCCAATCAACAAAATATCATCTATGTATAGTACATGAAATACCACTACGTTTTTGTCACATCTCTTGTATACACAAGACTCATCCGGACTTTAAATAAATTCATAAGACTGGATCACCTCATCAAACCGGATGTTCCAAGACCTCGAAGCTTGTTTCAATCCATAAATGGACCGATTAAGCTTACATACAAGATGCTCTTTGCCCTTAGCAATGAATCCCTCTGGTTGCTTCATGTAGATGTTTTCCTCAAGACTTCCATTAAGGAAAGCTATCTTGACATCCATCTGCCACACCTCATAATTCATATGAGCTGCTATGCATAAGAGAATTCGGATAGACTTAAGCATGGCTACCGGCGAAAAGGTCTCCTCATAATCGATACCCTCTTTCTGAGTATACCCCTTCGCAACAAGCCTCGCTTTGAAGGTCTCAACCTTCCCATCTATTCCTCTCTTTCTCTTGTAGATCCACTTGCATCTAATGGTTTTTACACCATCGGGTGGTTCTACTAGCTCCTAGACCTGATTTGAATCCATAGATTCAATCTTAGCATTCATTGCACTTTGCCAAGATACTGCATCTTTATCTTGGATTGCCTCGTCATATGTCCAGGGATCTAGTTCATGTTCGCCAGGGACCAAATCAGAAGATTCTCCCAAGAACATGAATCTATCAGGCTGTCTCACAACCCTCCCACTACGACGAGGTATCACCTGTGTATCCTCTGTGACATGCGGTGCAGTGACATGTGGTATATCCTCTTGTACCGGTGGTACTAAAGAAGTGACTTCCCCTTTTAACTCCTCCAAAACAATTTTACTTTTGGGCTTGTGGCTCATCACATAGTCTTCCTCTAGAAATTTAGCGTTCGTTCTAACGATCACCCTATGATCTCTAGGACTATAAAATAATCCACCCTTCGTTCCCCTGGGATAGCCAACGAACAAGTGTACTTCTGTACGAGGTTCCAACTTACCAGCATCTGCCTTTAGCACATGTGCTGGACTCCCCCATATTCGAATATGTCTTAGACTAGGCTTTCGCCCAGTCCACAACTCTGTGGGAGTAGAAGGCACTGATTTAGATGGTACCAAGTTCAGAATGTACACCGTCGTATCTAGAGCATATCCCCAGAACGAATCTGGCAAGTCAGAATAACTCATCATCGATCTAACCATCTCCATAAGAGTCCTATTCCTTCGCTCTGCTACACCGTTCTGCTGGGGTGTGCCAGGTGCAATCAATTGGGATTGAATCCCAGCCTCTGATAAGTAGTTCCTAAACTCTCCCAAGAGGTACTCACCTCCACGATCAGATCGTAGTGTCTTGATACTTTTACCTTGACGTTTCTCCACATCAATCTTGAATTCTTTGAACTTGTCAAAGCATTCAGACTTGCAGCGCATCAGGTAAATATATCCATATCTTGAGTAATCGTCTATAAAAGAGACAAAATACTCAAAATCACCTCTAGCCTGGATAGACATAGGACCACACAAATCAGAATGAACCAATTCTAACAGATCTTTGGCTCTATACCCCTTGGCCTTAAAAGGCCTCTTGGTCATCTTACCCTCCAAGCAAGATTCACATGTTGGGAGATCCTCCACCACTAATGAACCCAAAGGTCCATCAGCTATCAACCTTTGAATTCTGCTTAGGTTAATGTTACCAAGCCTAAGATGCCAAAGATATGTTTGGTTCATCTTCGAAGGTTCTTTTCTCTTATTGGAATTAGAAGATGAGTTATTAACTTCAATTTGCATCGTGGGAGGTTTTGGTTCAAGTGTATACAAATTTCCTATCAATGCACCTGAACAGATAATGTCCCTATTCCTTCTTATAACAACTCTGTCATCAAAAGAAATAGAATATCCATCCATAAACAATTTAGAAACCGAAATTAAATTCTTTCTAAATAAGGGTACATAAAGGCAATTCTTAAGAACCAAAAGTTTATTTTTCTCAAAAGATAAATGAACATCTCCCACTGCAACAGCCGCCACCTTCGTGGCATCGCCCAAGTATACGGTAATCTCTCCCTCAGCCAGTTATCTGGTTTCCTGGAACCCCTGCAAAGTATTGCAGACATGATCAGTAGCTCCCGTATCTACACACCAGGTGCCGGTAGATAACACCGCTAAACATGTTTCAACGACTAGACCAAAACATATACCTTTGTTCTTGCGGTTGGGGCAGTCCTTCTTCCAGTGTCCAGTCTGCTTACAAGTGAAGCACTTGCCTTTCGGCTTCTTCACTCCTCCCTGAGTACCTCCCACCGCCTTCGCCCTGGTTTGTTTCTTCTTCTTCTTGCCTTTCAGCTTAGAAGTAGAAACCTTCTGGGTAACCACGGCATGCGCCTGAGCACTCTGACGAAATAGTCCCTCTGCCGCCTGGAGTTCTGTCAGGAGTTTCGCCAACGAATACAACCTCTTGTTCATGTTGTAGTTGAGGCGAAACTGCTCAAAACTCCTAGGCAGAGATTGGAGTATGATATCGACCTGGGTTTCCCCATCGATCTCAGCTCCTAGGACCTCCAGCTCATTCAAATGAGCCATCATCTTGAGAACATGATCCCTCATGGGTGTTCCCTCGACCATGGTGGTCGTCATCATGTTTCTCATGGCCTCTTGCCTCGCAGCCCGATTCTGGTGTCCGAAAAGCTCCTTGAGATTGAGCATCATATCATAAGCAGTGGACATGGCTTGATGCTAATGTTGCAGTACATTTGACATAGATGTCAAAATGTAACACCGCACCATCTCATCGGCCTTGATCCACTTCTTATAGCTCTCTCTCTCCTTTTCCCCAGAATTATCTGCAGGCTTGGGAGGGCACTCTTCGAGGAGTACATATTTGTATTCCTCAGCAATCAAGACAATGTCTAGATTCCTCTTCCAATCTACATAGTTGGGTCCAGTAAGTTTGTTCTCTTTCAGTATCACAGCAAGTGGGTTGAAAGTCATTTTGAAAGAAAACCTAAGAATCACATAAATCAAAACATTAGATTTCAAAAAATTATTGATTACTCAAACAATAAAATTTTAAAATCAACCAACACCTCAAAACACCGAGAATATCGTATGCCACGATAGTGTGGACGTATACGAATTCTACATTTGTAAGAGGAGGTTTTACCCATTAATTTTACTATCTTGTCAACCTAACTTTTTGACAAGTAAAATTAATAGTTGGTTCCTCTTTGGCCCTACAAATAAAAGCAGTGACTCCGATGGGGAGGATACTTATATTTGTATCTAAGTGTTCACCATTACTAGGTACTAAGGTAATTATCTCGGGTTATGTGCCTTACGATGGGCAAGTACACACGCTCCTTAATAATTTCCTATAACCATATTCGACCTAGTGATCCGCAAACAAACCCATCCGATGGGGAGGAAGGCACTCAAGGCCAACGCACAAGTTTGTTTGCATCACTTGTCAAATCGTAATGGAGGCCGCGGGAATTTATAAAAATATCCCTCTTTCACTTAGTAATTTGAAATTGAGGAATTTTTCTAGCCTATGACATGCATATCAAACAAAAAACAATAAATATGAAAAATAAATTATTTTCCAACTATTATGGCTTTTGTCTTCGATATGACTCCCGTCACATTGCCATCTCATCTGCTCCTCCTACGCCATGTACGAACCATCCGAAGATCCGAGCCGAGACTAAAACCTATTTTAATTTACATCCATCGATACTATACTCCACGAGGGAGTGTACATGAAATCTAGATCGAAAGTAAAAAAAATAAAGAGCGGCTAAACAATGTCGTATTTAATTTACCAAAAACTAAATACTAGCCTCGTCAACCCCGAGGATTCAACAAAATAAATATTTACACACATACAATCATATACACACATATGGCCATAATAGTCAGATCTTATGCCTGCAACCAAAGAGTTAAACTACGCATATCCTACTATTATCCGACACATATAATATATGAAAAAGTGCATAAAAATTAACCTAATCCTAAACACACAAAACTGGAAACCTTGGCTCTGATACCAATTGTAGGGTTTTGCTTTTGTAGCGAGGATCGAAGTTGGTGGAGTTCTTGTTCAAGATTGGTGACCTTCTCAAGTATACTCTTAAAGTTTTTCAAGTGAACTCTACTAGACAGACACACTCGATCATACACGATGCTAAGATTATGAGCTAGTTCTTTTGATGATGGCTTTGATGTTTCAGCAAGGTCAAGATATTCAAGGTTCGAAGTATGCGATTTGGTATACCATTCTTCAATGGCTTCCTCCCATATTTTGGACATTCTTAACTAGACATAGGTCTTGCCAATGAACTTAAGGTCTTACGTACTTAGCTTCCTGCCACCCTCGGGACTGTCGGTCTTTCAGGGTCTATCCACCACGTCTTCTCGTTTTCTCTGAGCATAAAAATAGATTCGGAAGATAAAGGATTTAATGCTTGTTGAAGGTCATCCAGGCCTTCATCTTCAGACAGACTAAAGATAGTATCACTAGGATCTTCACCATCCTGAACTGAGACAATATCATAATCTTCGGGGAGATGGAGTTGTTCGAACATGGCGACGCGTTTAATATTGTGACTGTCATTAGGACACTACCTTCGTATAGAAGGTAATCAGGTAATATTTTATAAGAATTTGACAACAATAGAAACATCTCCTTATGTTTCTGCTGTAGCTATTCCTGAGTTAGAACTAGAAGAAGATGAATATAATCAGATTCAGGATATGATTGGCTATACATCTCCAACCACTGAAGGTATCAGCCACAAATTTCAAAAAAATAATTTCTGAACTAAAGCAGCAAGGCTATATTGGGGATGAACCGCTCAAACACTGCAACAAAAACAAGGTTCTTTGTCATCTTGACATTACGAATCCAGATTTAACTATTGAAGATCGGCCACTCAAACATATAACTCCAGCCGTCAAAGATGCATTCACCAGACATATTAAAGCTTTATTAGCTCTTGGGGTTATCAAACCCAGTACAAGTCGGCACAGAACAACAGCTATAATAGTGCACTCAGGCACTTCTGTTGATCCAAAGACTGGTCAAGAAATCAAAGGAAAGGAACGTATGGTATTCAATTACAAGCGACTAAATGATCTAACCCATAATGATCAGTATAGCCTCCCTGGAATCAATACCATCCTCAAGCGAGTCAGTACTAAATGGATATTTTCTAAATTTGACCTCAAGTCAGGTTTTCATCAAGTAGCTATGCACCCAGAATCAATCCCATGGACTGCCTTTTGGGTCCCTGATGGGTTATATGAATGGCTGGTCATGCCTTTTGGTCTCAAAACGCCCCAGCTATTTTTCAACGAAAAATGGATAATTGCTTCTTAGGCACTGAAGCCTATATTGCTGTATATATTGATGACATTCTAGTATTCTCTGATTCAGAAACTGAACATGAACAACATCTACAATCCATGCTTGAAATCTGTAAGAAACATGGGCTAGTCTTAAGCCCTACCAAGATGAAGATAGCAGTCAAAGAAATAGACTTCCTCGGAGCTGTCTTAGGAAATAACAGAATTAAGCTTCAGCCTCATATTATCAAAAGAGTTGCTACTTTCAAAGATGAAGACCTTCTAAGCTTGAAGGGTATGCGGTCCTGGTTGGGTTTACTAAACTATGCTCGAACTTATATACCCAATCTTGGTCAATTACTCGGACCACTTTATGCTAAAACCAGCTCTCATGGGGAACGAAGAATGAATCAACAGGATTGGGAGTTAGTGAGAAAAATTAAGAAACAAGTTCAAAACCTTCCTGATCTTGAGATTCCCTAAAATCGCTTCATAATTCTAGAAGTTGATGGTCAGATGATCGTTGGGAGGTATATGTAAATGGAAGACCCACCAATACGATCCTAAGAGCATAGAAAAAATATGTGCTTATGCCAGTGGAAGGTTTAATCCAAATCAAATCCACTATTGATGCAAAATTAATGCTATCATGAAGACTATGGGACGCTCAAAATCTATTATTTAGATAAAAGAGAGCTATTAATCGTAATGCATCGCCAAGCTATAATCAACTTTTTAATAAAATCTAATAATAAACCTCTCGAGTCCGATGGATTTCTTTTGTGGATTATATTACTGGAAGTGGTCTCACAGTCACGTTTAAACACATAGATGGCTCTCATAATCAGCTAGTGGACGCTCTCTCGTGACTAATTAATGTGTTAATTTTGTCAGGATGGCAGGAGCAGCATCTGAGCACTCTTGGACAACTGGCGGGAGCAGCACAAGAGAGAACCAAGCAAGCCACAAAGTATGGACTCACTTTGCATTAGTGATCAACAAGTTCCTGACCTCGTTTCCCAGTACCAAGATCAACTCAACCAAATGTGACATGGACGACAACAGGGACTTAACCTTGCTGAAGAACACTCAATTGAAGCCCATATGCGACTTATCCAAAAGGAAGCAACCCATCATGCTATTCAAGCCCTACAACAATACCGAGCAATCCATCACATCAAACTGGAAGAATACCGAAGATGCTCCACTAGACGCAATTGGTATGGTGATTGGCTACCCGTAATTCAATAACAGGACAAACAGCTGGAAGATGCCCTAGCTTTAGTGATGGACACCTCCCACCGAGCCACAAGCTTTGGCTTCTAACTGCTTTCTGTCCAATCCAAAGGCATCCTTATCTGCATTATTGTACTATAGGACCCCTATACTGCATTATTAATAGTGTGTCCTTGTATTATTGTCCTTTTAACTAGTGTGCTCGTAATATGGATTGAGGCCCGGGGAGCCATCCATATCACTTTATGTCACTTTATGTCACTTTATGTCAAGGGTCTCATGACAGGACAAAAGTAAGATAAGACTGCGATGGGGCCCCTTGTGCACCCGGTTCTTATCCCTTCGTCCTCCTCACTCTATAAAACCCTTACCATCTACTCTTGCAAGGCATCAGTCGTTCACTAAAGTCTTACTTGAGTTCAAAGTTTGAAGTCCTGTAAGTTTTGCTTTTAATACAAGTCTATATCTTTTCTATAGTTCTTTTATACTTATCTTGTATCACAAAAAAAAAACGCTTCCTTTTGGTATTAGAGCTAGTTAATGGCTGAGTAAACTCTATCAGGTCAAGGTAGGAAAGGGAAGTCCCTACGTTTTGTGGTACTACTTTAATTGCAAACCTCCTTCTTTGGCAATTCTTCTCTTCTAGACCGACAGTCCCGAGGGTGGCAGGCAGCTGAGTACGTAAGACCTTAAGTCCATTGGCAAGACCTATGTCTAGTTAAGAATGTCCAAAAGATGGGAGGAAGCCATTGAAGAATGGTATACCAAATCGCATACTTCGAACCTTGAATATCTTGACCTTGCTGAAACATCAAAGCCATCATCAAAAGAACTAGCTGATAATCTTAGCATCGTGTATGATCGAGTGTGTCTGTCTAGTAGAGTTCACTTGAAAAACTTTAAGAGTATACTTGAGAAGGTCACCAATCTTGAACAAGAACTCCACCAACTTCGATCCTCGCTACAAAATCTCAATACCCTGCTTCTTCAAAATAAACCCTTAACCAAGCAGGAGCTACAAGAGTTGATTACAACTATTACTAAAAGATCAAATCTTGTTGAAGAAGAAGCCTTGCGTATTACTGTTAATCATAACCAGAAACTGCAAAAGATAGAAAAGCTACTTGTTAAGGTGGAAGGCTTCATGCACGGATGAATTACATCGCAACCAAAGGAACAGAATCCTACAAAGAAGCCATTCAAGCCGTTGAAAATATCGAACCCCCAGCACTTGGATTTTTGCGACCAAGTGACCTTCAAGGAATAGCTAGCACCACTGGTTCTCTTATTAAGCAAAATAATTTGCAAATTCAATTATTAACACAGATAGCGGAGGAAGTGAAAGGTATCCGCAGTGATTTAAAAACTCTCTTGGAGCGACAACAAGCAAGTATCGGAGTCCTTCCTGACGCCTTATTGACAAAGCTTCAAAATTTAACACTTGGACCTAAAGAAGCTCCTAAAGAAGCAAGAGGCAAAATTATGGTCTTCAAAGATCCCTTAAAAATTCTTGTAGAAGAAAAACAAAAGGCCCGAAAATGATGACCAGTACATCAAATGAAAGAACAGCTGCTCCAGTGCCCTTGATTGAAGATCAAATTCGTGATTACAGGCGAGGACAACGAAGAATATACAACGCCCAGCAAGCTGCCAGACGAATTAGCAGATTGCTGACTGGCCGACTTGCAGCGGCTAATACCCTCGAACAACAAATTGACCCCCAGGTACAACTGCAACTTTCCATGCAGGAGCGAGCTGCAATAGCACCAACTGAGGTGCTTTATCACTCCCGACAAGATGATGCACATCATCGAGTCTACATACATAGATCTGAGGAACCAATCTTATGTACCTCCAATCAAGTTGATCGGTCTTTTATTCAAGAAGAAAGTTTCAACCAACTACAACGAAGCCAGATGCGTTATATTCATCTTGGTGTTCTTCAAGTATGTATTCAAACTCTACATCGACATGAAGAAGGTACCTTGGCTCTTATTCTCTTCTGAGACAACAGATGGCAAGATGATAGATCAATCATTGCTACTATGGAAGTAGATTTGACACGGGGAAGTCAACTGATATATGTTATTCCTGATATTATGATGACAATAGGTGACTTTTTTAGGAATATTCAATTATCCATATTAACTCGTGGATATGATTCGTGGCGAAATGGTGAAGCAAATTTATTAATGACAAGAGGTCTTATTGGGCGACTTTCCAATACGCCCAATGTTGCCTTTGCATATGAAGTACAAGGAGTCGTTGATTACCTTACTAGCCACGGCGTACATGCACTTCCAGGCAAGCGTTATTCAACAGAACAACTACGAGGCATGGACTGGGTAATTCGACCAACACAAGTCATAATTCCTATGCAACCTTCAGAGGTGAATAGTCGTAACCTATTGGATGGAAGAATATCTGTTAGCTTTCATAATTATTCTACAGCAGTAACTACTCCTGTGGAATATGATGATAAAGATGAGGAAGATTTGCGTGAACACATCATTTCTGTCTTGGTACAAGACGAAGAGTCTGGACACCGAAAGGAAGTCTGGGACACTCTTGGGTAGCCAAGCGGTAAATTTGACTATTATGTTCGATATACACCACCAGAACAACCAGAATGGGATATGAATCTCATAAAACCATCTTGGGGTGATTCGGATGATGAAGATGATACTTATTTCTCTTCAAAATCAACACCAGAAGAAAAGGAGGAAGTAGCCACTGATGACATTTTTCAAAAGTTATTACCCAAAGAAAAGCCACAATCATCAAATCAGATACAACCAGCAAGACTACAAGTACGAACAGAAGTTGACTCCTTGATCACTAATTTTCTGTCCCAATTAAACCATGCAGAGGATACAAGCCTAGGGGCCACTGTACCTCAGTCCATGGGCTTAAGTATGGGCTCAGAAGGTTGTTGCATCACTTTTGCCAGAGACGATGAGTATGCTGAATATGAATATTCCGATTATGATGAATTCCTGGCAGTAGTAGAAGAATCACCAGAAGACGGATGGGAATTGGAGTACCCACAGTTAGCACAATGCACTGAACATATATATTCTTCTTCTGCAGTTTCTAACTACCGCCCTCCTCCTGATACCACCATGGGACCTTCCAATTATCCCCCCGCCACAAATCTAGAAGCGGGACCAAGCTCCCATCCAACATTTGAAGGACATCATGGTGGTCGGTTCAAACGAAGAGAACACAATGAATGGTGGAACTTACCGTCAGCATTCCACCAAACTGGTGCCATATTCATTATTCCCACTCAACTTGGCCTTTTTGACGAAGTATTTATGCGATGGGAATCTATTACCAAAAATTTGGTATCTCTTCAAAATTTCACAGACGCCCAAACCAAGGTTAAATTTATTGAAAATTTATTAGGGGAAGCTGAAAAATTAGCCTGGATACAATGGCGTATGAGTTTTCCTGAAGAATATCAACTTCTTCTCAACAATGCTGATGGGGCAGGAGGTACTCAAAATATATTATCCCAGATTCGAATGGTTTTCAAATTAGAAGATCCCTTCCAAGGATCTACACATATGCAAGATGAAGCTTATAAGGATTTAGAGCGCTTAACTTGCAAAAATTTTAAGGATATATTATCCTTCCTTAATGACTACCTCCGTATTTCAGCAAAAACAGGACGATTATTTACTTCTCCATAATTATCTGAAAAATTATGGGCTAAAATGCCAGGAGATCTCGGAAGTCGTATTAAGCAAGCATTCCAAGATCGGTATCAAGGCAACACTGTAGGAGTTTTCCCTCAAATCTTATTTGCTTACAGATATCTGGAAAATGAATGCAAAGATACTGCTTTCAAACGAGCTCTGAAAGATTTATCCTTCTGCAGTAATATACCTATTCCTGGTTACTATAAACGACCTGATAAACGAATAGGTGTTCGGAAATCCAGAACCTTTCGTGGCAAACCTCATCCTTCCCATGCTCGAATTGAACGCCGCAAGCATCTTATTAAAAATAAGAAGTGCAGATGTTTTCTCTGCGGTGAAGAAGGACATTTTGCACGGGAGTGTCCTAATGACCGTCGCAATATTAAACGCGTCGCAATGTTCGAACAACTCCATCTCCCCGAAGATTATGATATTGTCTCAGTTCAGGATGGTGAAGATCCTAGTGATGCTATCTTTAGTCTGTCTGAAGATGAAGGTCTGGATGACCTTCAACAAGCATTAAATCCTTTATCTTCTGAATATATTTTTATGCTCAGAGAAAGCGGGAAGACGTGGTGGATAGGCCCTGAAACTGGTTACCGCAGTATGATACAAGTTTCACAACAACAATATGAATGCCATCATATATGGGAAATCAACAAAGATATTGACAGCCAATACGATGCATGTAAATGTTGCAAACAACTAACTCAGCGGCGACACCGGCGTCATTGCCCTTTATGCAAATAATCGCTGGGTATGTGCAATGCAGACATTACAAGAAAACAACTCCAGTTGCAACAACACCAATCAGGTATGATCCTTCCAATTTAGTCTGTGAACAATAAAATTACATTAAACAATGTGAAGCAAAAATTAAACGCCTGCAAAGTCAACTGGAGGATAAAAAACAAGAACAATTAGAATGTCACCAAATACGACTGGATGTTATTCAAATTGCCCAGGAAAATCAACAATTGCAAAGAGAGAAGCAAGAATTTTCTGTCAAATATCAAGAGCTCATTCAAGAAAACATGGAGTCGTACTGCCTCTTAGAGAAAGAAGGCATCGAAAGGAAATACTACAATTACAACAAAGAAAAACATGTATGAAATTCTCCTCATCAAGAAGATCTCAATGTACTTCTCCAAGAATACAAAGTATGCTCACTTCCGGAACAACCAAGGCAGGCTAAAAGCGGAAGAAATATGTTATATAACCTGAAGGTCAGCTTTGAGATAAATACTTTACCTACTTTTTAGCTCAGTGCTATTCTCGACACAGGAGCCACAACATGTGTTGTAGATCAAGATTCTGTCCCTGCAGCAGCATTAGAAGAAAACCCATTCGTTGTGCATTTCAATGGTATTTCCTCAAAGGTTGTAGCCAAGAAGAAACTAAAGGGCGGCAAAATGATGATTGGATACAATACATTCCGAATTCCCTATACATACTCTTTTTCTATGAAACTTGGGGAAAATATTCAAATGATCCTCGGGTGTAACTTCATCAGAGCTATGCAAGGAGGCCTTCGTATAGAAGGTAATCAGGTAACATTTTATAAGAATTTGACAACAATAGTAACATCTCCTTATGTTTCTGCTGCAGCTATTCCTGAGTTAGAACTAGAAGAAGATGAATATATTCATATTCAGGATATGATTGGCTATACATCTCCAACCACTGAAGGTATCAGCCACAAATTTCAAAAAATAATTTCTGAACTAAAGCAGCAAGGCTATATTGGGGATGAACCGCTCAAACACTGCAACAAAAACAAGGTTCTTTGTCATCTTGACATTACGAATCCAGATTTAACTGTTGAAGATCGGCCACTCAAACTTATAACTCCAGCCGTCAAAGATGCATTCACCAGACATATTAAAGCTTTATTAGCTCTTGGGGTTATTGATAAGCAAGACCGAACAACATCTATAATAGTGCACTCAGGCACTTCTGTTGATCCAAAGACTGGTCAAGAAATCAAAGGAAAGGAACGTATGGTATTCAATTACAAGTTTACTAAATGATCTAACCCATAAAGATCAAGATAGCCTCCCGGAATCAATACCATCCTCGCGAGTCAAGACTAAATGGATATTTTCTAAATTTGACCTCAAGTCAGGTTTTCATCAAGTAGCTATGCACCCAGAATCAATCCCATGGACTGCCTTTTGGGTCCCTGATGGGTTATATGAATGGCTGGTCATGCCTTTTGGTCTCAAAAATGCCCCAGCTATTTTTCAACGAAAAATGGATAATTGCTTCTTAGGCACTGAAGCCTATATTGCTGTATATATTGATGACATTCTAGTATTCTCTGATTCAGAAACTGAACATGAACAACATCTACAATCCATGCTTGAAATCTGTAAGAAACATGGGCTAGTCTTAAGCCCTACCAAGATGAAGATAGCAGTCAAAGAAATAGACTTCCTCGGAGCTGTCTTAGGAAATAATGTAATTAAGCTTCAAATTTCATATTATCAAAAGAGTTGCTACTTTCAAAGATGAAGACCTTCTAAGCTTGAAGGGTATGCGGTCCTGGTTGGGTTTACTAAACTATGCTCGAACTTATATACCCAATCTTGGTCAATTACTCGGACCACTTTATGCTAAAACCACCTCTCATGGGGAACGAAGAATGAATCAACAGGATTGGGAGTTAGTGAGAAAAATTAAGAAACAAGTTCAAAACCTTCCTGATCTTGAGATTCCCCCAGAAAACTGCTTCATAATTCTAGAAGTTGATGGCTGTATGACTGGTTGGGGAGGTATATGTAAATGGAAGACCCACCAATACGATCCTAAGAGCATAGAAAAAATATGTGCTTATGCCAGTGGAAGGTTTAATCCAGTCAAATCCACTATTGATGCTGAAATTAATGCTATCATGAAGACTATGGACGCTCTCAAAATCTATTATTTAGATAAAAGAGAGCTATTAATCAGAACAGACTGCCAAGCTATAATCAACTTTTTTAATAAAACTGCAGTCAATAAACCCTCTCGAGTCCGATGGATTTCTTTTGTGGATTATATTACTGGAAGTGGTCTCACAGTCACGTTTAAACACATAGATGGCTCTCATAATCAGCTAGTGGACGCTCTCTCGTGACTAATTAATGTGTTAATTTTGTCAGGATGGCAGGAGCAGCATCTGAGCACTCTTGGACAACTGGCGGGAGCAGCACAAGAGAGAACCAGTCAAGCAAGCCACAAAGTATGGACTCACTTTGCATTAGTGATCAACAAGTTCCTGACCTCGTTTCCCAGTACCAAGATCAACTCAACCAAATGTGACATGGACGACAACAGGGACTTAACCTTGCTGAAGAACACTCAATTGAAGCCCATATGCGACTTATCCAAAAGGAAGCAACCCATCATGCTATTCAAGCCCTACAACAATACCGAGCAATCCATCACATCAAACTGGAAGAATACCGAAGATGCTCCACTAGACGCAATTGGTATGGTGATTGGCTACCCGTAATTCAATAACAGGACAAACAGCTGGAAGATGCCCTAGCTTTAGTGATGGACACCTCCCACCGAGCCACAAGCTTTGGCTTCTAACTGCTTTCTGTCCAATCCAAAGGCATCCTTATCTGCATTATTGTACTATAGGACCCCTATACTGCATTATTAATAGTGTGTCCTTGTATTATTGTCCTTTTAACTAGTGTGCTCGTAATATGGATTGAGGCCCGGGGAGCCATCCATATCACTTTATGTCACTTTATGTCAAGGGTCTCGTGACAGGACAAAAGTAAGATAAGACTGCGATGGGGCCCCTTGTGCACTCGGTTCTTATCCCTTCGTCCTCCTCACTCTATAAAACCCTTACCATCTACTCTTGCAAGGCATCAGTTGTTCACTGAAGTCTTACTTGAGTTCAAAGTTTGAAGTCCTGTAAGTTCTGCTTTTAAAGAATTTGACAACAATATAAACTTCTCCTTATGTTTCTGCTGCAGCTATTCCTGAGTTAGAACTAGAAGAAGATGAATATATTCAGATTCAGGATATGATTGGCTATACATCTCCAACCACTGAAGGTATCAGCCACAAATTTCAAAAAATAATTTATGAACTAAAGCAGCAAGGCTATATTGGGGATGAACCGCTCAAACACTGAAACAAACACAAGGTTCTTTGTCATCTTGACATTACGAATCCATATTTAACTATTGAAGATCGGCCACTCAAACATATAACTCCAGCCGTCAAAGATGCATTCACCAGACATATTAAAGCTTTATTAGCTCTTGGGGTTATCAGACCCAGTACAAGTTGGCACCGAACAACATCTATAATAGTGCACTCAGGCACTTCTGTTGATCCAAAGACTGGTCAAGAAATCAAAGGAAAGGAACGTATGGTATTCAATTACAAGCGACTAAATGATCTAACCCATAAAGATCAATATAGCCTCCCTGGAATCAATACCATCCTCAAGCGAGTCAGTACTAAACGGATATTTTCTAAATTTGACCTCAAGTCAGGTTTTCATCAAGTAGCTAACTTCGATCCTCGCTATAAAATCTCAATACCCTGCTTCTTCAAAATAAACCCTTAACCAAGCAGGAGCTACAAGAGTTGATTACAACTATTACTAAAAGACCAAATCTTGTTGAAGAAGAAGCCTTGCGTATTACTGTTAATCTTAACCAGAAACTGCAAAAGATAGAAAAGCTACTTGTTATGGTGGAAGGCTTCATGCACGGATGAATTACATCACAACCAAAGGAACAGAATCCTACAAAGAAGTCATTCTTCTCTTCCAGCTGGTGGAGTTCTTGTTCAAGATTGGTGACCTTCTCAAGTATACTCTTAAAGTTTTTCAAGTGAACTCTACTAGACAGACACGCTCGATCATACACAATGCTAAGATTATGAGCTAGTTCTTTTGATGATGGCTTTGATGTTTCAGCAAGGTCAAGATATTCAAGGTTCGAAGTATGCGATTTGGTATACCATTCTTCAATGGCTTCCTCCCATATTTTGGACATTCTTAACTAGACATAGGTCTTGCCAATGGACTTAAGGTCTTACGTACTCAGCTGCCTGCCACCCTCGGGACTGTCGGTCTAGAAGAGAAGAATTGCCAAAGAAGGAGGTTTGCAATTAGAACTTACAGGACTTCAAACTTTGAACTCAAGTAAGACTTCAGTGAACGACTGATGCCTTGCAAGAGTAGATGGTAAGGGTTTTATAGAGTGAGGAGGACGAAGGGATAAGAACCGGGTGCACAAGGGGCCCCATCGCAGTCTTATCTTACTTTTGTCCTGTCACGAGACCCTTGACATAAAGTGACATAAAGTGATATGGATGGCTCCCCGGGGCTCAATCCATATTACGAGCACACTAGTTAAAAGGACAATAATACAAGGACACACTATTAATAATGCAGTATAGGGGTCCTATAGTACAATAATGCAGATAAGGATGCCTTTGGATTGGACAGAAAGCAGTTAGAAGCCAAAGCTTGTGGCTCGGTGGGCGGTGTCCATCACTAAAGCTAGGGTATCTTCCAGCTGTTTGTCCTGTTGTTGAATTACGGGTAGCCAATCACCATACCAATTGCGTCTAGTGGAGCATCTTCGGTATTCTTCCAGTTTGATGTGATGGATTGCTCGGTATTGTTGTAGGGCTTGAATAGCATGATGGGTTGCTTCCTTTTGGATAAGTCGCATATGGGACTTGACCTTGCTGAAACATCAAAGCCATCATCAAAAGAACTAGCTCATAATCTTAGCATCGTGTATGATCGAGTGTGTCTGTCTAGTAGAGTTCACTTGAAAAACTTTAAGAGTATACTTGAGAAGGTCACCAATCTTTAACAAGAACTCCACCAACTTCGATCCTCGCTACAAAATCTCAATACCCTGCTTCTTCAAAAAACTATGCTCGAACTTATATACCCAATCTTGGTCAATTACTCGGACCACTTTATACTAAAACCATCTCTCATGGGGAACGAAGAATGAATCAACTGGATTGGGAGTTAGTGAGAAAAATTAAGAAACAAGTTCAAAACCTTCCTGATCTTGAGATTCCCCCAGAAAACTGCTTCATAATTCTAGAAGTTGATGGCTGTATGACTGGCTGAAAAGGTATGTGTAAATGGAAGACCCACCAATACGATCCTAAGAGCACAGAAAAAATATGTGCTTATGCCAGTGGAAGGTTTAATCAAGTCAAATCCACTATTGATGCTGAAATTAATGCTGTCATGAAGACTATGGACGCTCTCAAAATCTATTATTTAGATAAAAGAGAGCTATTAATCAGAACAGACTGCCAAGCTATAATCAGCTTTTTTAATAAAACCGCAGTCAATAAACCCTCTCGAGTCCGATGGATTTCTTTTGTGGATTATATTACTGGAAGTGGTCTCACAGTCACGTTTGAACACATAGATGGCTCTCATAATCAGCTAGCGGATGCCCTCTCTCGACTAATTAATGTGTTAATTTTGTCAAGATGGCAAGAGAAACATCTGAGCACTCTTGGACAACTGGCGGGAGCAGCACAAGAGATAACCAGTCAAGCAAGCCACAAAGTACGGACTCACTTTGCATTAGTGATCAACAAGTTCCTGACCTTGTTTCTCAGTACCAAGATCAACTCAACCAAATGCGACATGGACGACAACAGGGACTAACCTGAAGGTCAGCTTTGAGATAAATACTTTACCTACTTTTCAGCTCAGTGCTATTCTCGACACAGGAGCCACAACATGTGTTGTAGATCAAGATTCTGTCCCTGCAGCAGCATTAGAAGAAAACCCATTCGTTGTGCATTTCAATGGTATTTCCTCAAAGGTTGTAGCCAAGAAGAAACTAAAGGGCGGCAAAATGATGATTGGATACAATACATTCCGAATTCCCTATACATACTCTTTTTCTATGAAACTTGGGGAAAATATTCAAATGATCCTCGGGTGTAACTTCATCAGAGCTATACAAGGAGGCCTTCGTATAGAAGGTAATCAAGTAACATTTTATAAGAATTTGACAACAATAGAAACATCTCCTTATGTTTCTGCTGTAGCTATTCCTGAGTTAGAACTAGAAGAAGATGAATATATTCAGATTCAGGATATGATTGGCTATACATCTCCAACCACTGAAGGTATCAGCCACAAATTTCAAAAATAATTTCTGAACTAAAGCAGCAAGGCTATATTGGGGATGAACCGCTCAAACACTGGAACAAAAACAAGGTTCTTTGTCATCTTGACATTACGAATCCAGATTTAACTATTGAAGATCGGCCACTCAAACATATAACTCCAGCCGTCAAAGATGCATTCACCAGACATATTAAAGCTTTATTAGCTCTTGGGGTTATCAGACCCAGTACAAGTCAGCACCGAACAACAGCTATAATAGTGCACTCAGGCACTTCTGTTGATCCAAAGACTGGTCAAGAAATCAAAGGAAAGGAAGTACAAGGAGTCGTTGATTACCTTACTAGCCACGGCGTACATGCACTTCCAGGCAGGCGTTATTCAACAGAACAACTACGAGGCATGGACTAGGTAATTCGACCAACACAAGTCATAATTCCTATGCAACCTTCAGAGGTGAGTAGTCGTAACCTATTGGATGGAAGAATATCTGTTAGCTTTTATAATTATTCTACAGCAGTAACTACTCCTGTGGAATATGATGATAAAGATGAGGAAGAGTTGTGTGAACACATCATTTCTGTCTTGGTACAAGACGAAGAGTCTGGACACCGAAAGGAGGTCTGGGACACTCTTGGGCAGCCAAGCGGTAAATTTGACTATTATGTTCGATATACACCACCAGAACAACCAGAATGGGATATGAATCTCATAAAACCATCTTGGGGTGATTCGGATGATGAAGATGATACTTATTTCTCTTCAAAATCAACACCAGAAGAAAAGGAGGAAGTAGCCACTGATGACATTTTTCAAAAGTTATTACCCAAAGAAAAGCCACAATCATCAAATCAGATACAACCAGTAAGACTACAAGTACGAACAGAAGTTGACTCCTTGATCACTAATTTTCTGTCCCAATTAAACCATGCAGAGGATACAAGCCTAGGGGCCACTATACCTTAGTCCATGGGCTTAAGTATCAGTGGCTACTTCCTCCTTTTCTTCTGGTGTTGATTTTGAAGAGAAATAAGTATCATCTTCATCATCCGAATCACCCCAAGATGGTTTTATGAGATTCATATCCCATTTTGGTTGTTCTGGTGGTGTATATCGAACATAATAGTCAAATTTACCGCTTGGCTGCCCAAGAGTGTCCCAGACCTCCTTTCGGTGTCCAGAATCTTCGTCTTGTACCAAGACAGAAATGATGTGTTCACGCAACTCTTCCTCATCTTTATCATCATATTCCACAGGAGTAGTTACTGTTGTAGAATAATTATGAAAGCTAACAGATATTCTTCCATCCAATAGGTTACGACTACTCCCCACTTCACCTTGGTAGCTTGTCCATGGCGATCCCTTCGATGTCCCTAGATTAAAAAAAATATTTAATCCTAGACAAAAGAGATTGCCAAAGCAACCAAGGCATCGTCGTGCTATTCGTTTAGAGAGGTCACTTGAACAAACTAGTTGTTCAAGCGATCATCCTCTATTCTACGAGTAGCCACGGAATAGACGATGTCCGGATCGCCTGTTTTTATATTTATGCTTGGGATCCAAGTATTATTTAGCTATTTACAGATTTATAACATGCTTATAATTGAAAAACAAAAACAAGCAACAAACAAAAGAAGAAAGTAGAATAGGTATACCTCTCGATCTTCTAATGTATGACCTTCCTCCTTTTGGACGTCGTGTGGGCGACGATCCACCAAAAGTCGAAGCTCCTAGATGCCAAATCTTTCTTCCTTGCTCTTCCAAAGCAAGAGGAAGAATAGAAACAAGGTTTTTCTCTTCACTAGAAACAACCAACAAGGAACTAAACTTATCCTTGCCGCCGGCCAACTAGATGAAGGAGAAGATGGTGGAAAACAATCAAGACACCAAGGGAATCCCTATATCTTGTTTCCACCACCTAAGGAGAGGGAAAAGGAAGCTTTTGAGTGCCGTCCAAAGCTGGAAAAGAGCTGGGAAGGGTGCTGGACGTTGGCCAAAAGAGGAAGAAGAAGAGAGAAAGAACCTTCCTTATTTTGTGCCACCCTTGCCTCCAAACCCTAATCCTAATCCTATCTCAAATAGGATTCCTTCTTGCCGCCCAAACCCTAGCTCTCCTATCATGTAGTTCATGCCAAATCCCTTTTCCATCCTTTTATAGAGTTAGGGATAAGTCATGAATTAATCTCCTCCATTGGTTCTAGGGATTTAATCTCAACCATCGGATCTAGAGATTTAATCTTAACCGTCGGTTCTTAGAGATTTAATCTCTACCAATGGATCTTTGAGTTTTGTTTCTATCCTTTGGATCTAAGCATCATGAGGTGTTAATAGGCTACATTAGGGACCATAAGGAGGAGTTGGGTCTTGGCCACCCATGGATCAAGCCCACATAAAGTCCGATCCACTAATGATGATCCAATCCACTAAAGGTTCATCATTGATCTACCTCACCAACCCCCATATGATAATATGGGTTCCATATATTATTTGTACATTTTCTCCCCGTGTTTAAGATCTCGAATGTCCGTCGATTAATTAATTTACCGACCATTAATTAATCAACATCTAACTTTTTGAGTAGTACCACTCAACCTTTTCATCATGTCGGACCAAGTCCACCTGCAGGGTTTACATGATGAACCTTATGAGCTCCTCAAGGGGACATCATCATCCTAATATATAGGACACGGTTTCCTCCTATAATCAACGGCACACCATATAAATAATATCATCTCCACCTTACTGAGCCTATCAATTTAATCTATAAATCTCGCTCATGAGTACTAAGTATATGTGCTCGTTATTATATCGGGATTAAGAGCATGTACTAAATAATATCTGAGGTCCGATTCGATTATGTAGTCAGCAATAAATCGAATCACCTCTAAGTCGGTCCTGCTCAATACACACAAAGTGCACTAGTGTGATTCTATGGTCAAGACAAACCAATACCAAATCACACTACAACCATTCCGATGGTTTGTCCAAAGTCATCTTGGTTGTGAGCCTTTAATTATACTTTTCAAGGGGCTGATAATATGATCTCCTGTTTGACACCACACACCATGTTATCTACAATGTAAAGTATTAGACAATATTGCATAACCATAAAAATATGCAAACAATGATCATGTAATTCTTATTTCAAAATAAAGATGTTCATGCAAAAGATAGACTTTTCAGTATACATCCCTACAGGAATTGCATAACTTGGCCACTGTTGATGGTGGTAGATGGAGTTGTGCACTCGGCCACCATAGATGGTGGATTCCTTTTATGATTTGGGCTATTACTGTAAATGTGGATAGAATATTTTTAGCATTACTATACTACAGACTTGTTTGACTAAGAAGGTGATGGAATTTACTTGGTTAGAAGCTTGTGAAACTAGTTTTCAGGCTCAGACGATGGTTGACTTTTGCATCAGTGTTAGTTAATTCTTCTGATGCGGATGGAAGGGTATTGTACGCGGATGCATTGTTTCAGAGAATGGAGTGATTCTGATATAGTTGATTGAGACGTATCCCATGTTTACATCAGTTGAGGAACTATGAGATGGATTGTCATATACATGATGTGACTTTAGTAGTTATTATCTTGATTTTTGGATATATGGAGCAGGAATGCTCATGGAATTTTAGCTAGCTACTGGATAGCTACTATAGAGTAGTTGGAACACGAACGATTGTAACAAGGGAGTTTGGTCGCTATAGCCTCCCATGCACTTACAGAGTGTGTGGTGGAGTGGATTTTGGATGGTAGATGGACTTCTCTTGTGAAAAGATAATTCCCCATCTCTGACTCCGAGGAGGATAGTGGTTTCCAGAGTTGCATTAGTTTAAAGAAGAGATGCTTCAAGAAATTCCGATTCCGGAATGGAAGTGGAAGCATATCATTATGGATTTCGGGGGTAGCTAGGAGGACCACTTGCCCTTAGTGGAATTCGCCTACAACAACAGCCATCATTCGGCTATCCAAATGGCACCGTTTGAAGCATAGTATGGTAGACAGTGTCGGATATCCACCCTCTGGAAGGAGGTTGGGGATGCCCAGTTGCTAGGACCCCATAAAGCTCAGTATGAGGCAGAGTTGATCCGTACTATCAAACAAAGGATGACAGAGGCACAGGATCGTCCGAAGAGCTATGTCGATCGGAGATGAAGACCTCTGGAGTTCTCTATTGGTGACTATGTATTCTTACGAGTCTCACCCATGAAAGTGGTGAAGAGATTTGGCCTCCGTGGTAAGCTAGTTTCAAGGTACATTGGTCCTTTCGAGATTTTGGAGAGGATCGGAGCAATCACTTACCGCCTAGCGATACCACCGTCCTTAGCCGGTATCCATGATATGTTTCATGTGTCCATGCTGAGGAAGTATGTGCCAGACCCTACACATATTTTGTCAGATGTGTTAGGTTCCATTCATCCTGATGCTACTTATGAAGAGGTTTCTGTTGGGTTTCCGGCACCGCGGCGAGTGTGTGTTCGAACATGTTTCGTAAACATGTACACAGCGGAAGAAATAAAAATAATAAATCTACATTTATTACAACACACACATCACACGCATGCATAGTACAACATGTGTAGACATAACCGTAAATTTAAATTTTGCAATAAAAGGAAATTTAACTACGTATACCTTTCGTATCACGTGTAGCGGGAACGGCATCAACCGGAACGATCCTCGCTCGAATCGTCTCTATCCGTATCCACGCCGAGTATCTTCGGGATGACTTCACTAAGTCACGAGCCTCATCTTCGTACGGGTTACTAGCCTTGTGTTGAAGACGATGTGTTCGAGAGAAGATCACTATCCAAATCCAAATTCGGATCCAAAGACGAGTCCTCAAAACTCGCTTCTCCGGAGAGGTATTCGTCAACCGTTTGACGAATCCTTCGTCCTCTACCTATGAGGATTACCGGAGATCGAATCCCCGGTAAGTAAGGCACTGTCGGAGCTCCAAACGTCATCCAAACGACGCTCCGACGAGAAGGAAACAAGCTGTCCAGAAAACTGGACAGCTTTGGTAGAGACCTTGCGCCGGCCAAATAAGGAAAGCGGCTTGCTCACCTTGTCACCGGAGCCAAGGAGGATCACCGGAACTCTTCCGGCAGCAGCTCGACGCCGGCAATGGGAGAAGACGGCAGCAGCTGGTGGCCGGTTGGAGAAGATGGGGCCTAGGGTTGGCGCCGACTCCTTCAATGAGGTGGGCGGCAACTCTAGGTTAGGGGCTTTTTGGATCCACGACGAGTATCTTCAGGATGACTTCGCTAAGTCATGAGCCTCGTCTTCGTACGGGTTACTAGCCTCGTGTTGAAGACGATGTGATCGAGAGAAGATCACTATCCGAATCCAAATTCGGATCCAAAGACGAGTCCTCAAAACTCGCTTCTCCGGAGAGGTATTCATCAACCGTTTGACGAATCCTTCGTCCTCCACCTATGAGGATTACCAGAGATCGAATCCCCGGTAAGTAAGGCGCTGTCGGAGCTCCAAATGTCGTCCAAACGACGCTCCGACGAGAAGGAAACAAGCTTTCCAGAAAACTGGACAGCTTTGGTGGAGACCTTGCGCCGGCCAAATAAGGAAAGCGGCTTGCTCACCTTGTCGCCGGAGCCAAGGAGGATCACCTGAACTCTTCCGGCAGCAGCTCGACGCTGGCAATGGGAGAAGACAGCAACAGCTGGTGGCCGGTTGGAGAAGATGGGCGGCGGCCTAGGGTTGGCGCCGACTCCTTCAATGAGGTGGGCGGCAACTCTAGGTTAGGGGCTTTATGGATTAGGGCTTAACAAACCCTTAAGCCCTCTTTTATAGAGAACTAATTCTCTTAATGGTTATTGGATCATAACCATAAGGCCCGTTAACCCGCTCCATTAATATAAGTTAAAATAAACCAAACCATGATGGTTTATTTTAAGTTAAAACGAACCGAACCAACTTTGGTTCATTCGTTTAAAATAAACCAAATCCTTTGGTTTATTCTCCTCCATTGGATTAGAACCAAACCATTTTGGTTCATCCATTATGTCTTCATAAGACACGGCTCATCCACGCTTCCATTGCGACTGAAACGATTTTATGCTCGCTTCTTGTTTGGTCCAACCAAACTTAGTTTCTCTCGGTCTGAGAATCTCATTCTCAAGCTTGTTTTAAATCCTTCGGATTACGCTCGTTGTGCGTGTGACCAAATAGGTTCTCGGTTTATGTTGGTCGTCTATAATTAACCATTAATTATAGAACGATCATAAGTGACACCTAATAGTACATCATGATCCCCAATTAACCAAAAAGATCAACGGTTGATCCAGAACTATTTCTGAAACCCTTCAACAACTCGAATGAATCGTGCCCCATTCCCTTCACTCATCTTATACCCTCTTGGTTCAGGACATGGTCTATAGTGTCAGTCCCCACTAGGCTGACTACATCACACCTAGCCCAAGTATCATTTCCTCGTCCTACAGATTCTAGTTACTGCACATGTATCGAAGAGTACCTTACTCTAAATATGTAATGCTTTGGCCAAAGACTTTAGTAACAATCCGACGAGAGGCCATGGGTATACATCTCCTCACAAAGAGTGGTGAATTCTTTATAAGCTATTCAAACACCTTCGATCACTTCGACTTATACCAAATCATCCCGGGTCAACATCTCCTCAGAGATGCTTGCTTAAGATGTCAAAGCATAAGTCTTTATGATCAAGATGACTTGAATACCGCAAGTCAAAGGAATATCGCACTTAAGCCGCAGTAAGAACTTCATTGACATATCTATATATGCAGAGAACCATATGAAGTCTTACGGCTGGTCACTCCAATAAACTAGTTACCATAACTAGCATCCACGATCAACTCCGGACATCACAATGTCTCCAGCCAGTGAGAATCGGCTGCTTGGATACACCAAGGAGTATGCCTCGTGCTAGTCTCGACAGAATTGATGGTGTCCAAATCCATCAATTCATCGACTAGGGATGATTCCGATACATGACAATTACACATGTAGAGATACTCACTAGTTGTGATCCAATCACAAATTCTCTCATGCTGTGAATCGTATCGCGGACATTCAGTAAATGAGTTTAAGATCCAATCAAATACATGAAAGCATGTATACTCAAATAGTGAATCTTTATTTATCATATAAATGGTTCAAACATAAGGCGATTGCCTTAGGATATTTCTCATATATTACTAACAGTTTCGGTATGGATTCTGGATCAAAAAGAACGACAGTTGCGGAACAAGACTGTGCGACTTGTTAAAGTCGGGTGGAGTCACCACACCGATGAGAAGGCTACTTGGGAGCTTGAGAAAAAGATCAGAGCTCAATACCCCCACCTGTTTACTTAAGGTACCTGAAATATACTTTCGGTACTTGTGCTACTTGAGTGTGCTATCTCTTACTCATTATATTTTTGAGTGGGAAATTTGGAGAACAAATTTTTATTAGTGGGGGAGAATGTGAGATACCGGAAAATAAAAATACCCATTATTAATTAAGAAATTATCTTAGGTAATTTTCTAGAAATTTTTCCAGAATTTTTCTGAAATTTAACGGGGCTTGTACGGGATATTTATGGGGATAAGAAAAATAGGTTTTTGGAGGACCTATTTGAAATATCAATTTTGAGGGGTTAATGTGTTAACTAAAAACCTAGGGTTAACTCGAGCCGTTTATTTTTCTCGAGCGTTGTCGCAGCCGCGCCTCTTTTATTTCCCAGCCACGTCTTCGTTTCATTATCTTCCCCGACCCCTCTTTCCCCGCCGCACCCGACGTCTTCTCCCTCTCGGCATCTTCCTCCTCGCGGCAAGCGGCGGTAGACTCCTCTCGCCGTCTTCTCCCTCTCGGCATCTTCTTCCTCTCGTCCCTCCGTCTTCTCTGCAAACGACAGTGAGAGGAGCAACCTTGTCGATCTACACATACAAGAGGGTAGCGGGTGTGTGGGCGGTTGGGAGGTGGCGTCGGCAGCGGCTGCATGTTATTCTGATCTAGGGATGTGATTTTCATCAGAGTAGGTGAGCTGTTTATCCTCTGCCTTGATTTTGGATGGAATCCATTTTCATTGTAATCCCTAACACTGTGAGTTGGGGTTTTGGGTGGCTAGCAGCGGCTAAAGGGGGAGTTGTTTCTGTTGAACAGAGTGGAATAGGGAAGGAACGTCAACGTAGCCTCAAGTGCTGATAAATATATCTTAATTTACCTTTTTTATTTTCTATCAATTTCGACTCTGTGGAGTTTTCTGCCGTGGGATTGGGTGAGGTTGTGAAGGAGCTGTAACGAAGACTTGGTTGAGGTGTGTGGTTCATCTAGGGTTCGGTTAGATTCCCTATATCTTCTGTGGATCGTTGTGAGTGTTGCGGTTGGCTGTGAATGAGCTGTGAAAGGCGGTGAAGGTGAGCTGGGAAGGAGCTGTGACAGGCTGTGTTGGCTGTGAGTGAGAGGAGAGGACTCGTTTGGGTTGTTCCGGTGAATAGAACAGGCTATGCGATTTTGTTTAGATATGGTACACATGATAATAGGGGTTGTAAAATCATATTCGATTAATTAGATGAAACGACAGTTATATTAGGTGGCATGTGACCGGGATTTTATTAAGCATTTGGGTTAATTGGTTTATGTACGAAATTGGCTTAGGATTCGATTGGACGGTGGATCGCATCTTAGTACTTAACAATAGTTATGTTGTATGCAGGCCATGGATACGAGACAAGTCCGTAGGCGTGAAGATAATTATCACGAGTTTCATAGCAGGCGGGTACTTTGACTTATCTTTTAGATATTGTCATGTTGATATGCTTAGTTGGCTATAGCTCGCAGTAATTTTTATGTTTTATCTACCCTTGTATGTCACTGTGTCATACCTGATGTATGAATTTCTATCTTAGTCGATATTATCTTGATACCTGTCATGTGTACTTATTTTAGGAGTTGTGACATGCACTTGATTAGCTTTTAGATATACTTTCCCTGTATACCTAGGTCATTGATATGTACTCATTATTTTTTGTACATATTATTTGGAGACGTATATTGGTTGGTGTTACATGCTTTAGTGTCATGCACCATCTTGCATGATTGCATGCTGGTTGGTCGGCAGTTCCTTTGTAGTTGAGCCTGTAGCCAGTTACATGATCTGCACACACAGCCACTCATGGGTTAGTGGTACATCAGGAGGGTGTGTGCAGTAGCTCTGTCAGGCTCCGTTGATCCTCTCATGGGTAGCGGTGAGACAGCGTGGTAGCGGGCAGGGATCCCTCCTCTGGTCTATGACACCGGGAGATGAGAGTTTTGCTCCCCCACTCTGTTTGGGGTAGGAGGATAGGTGTACTCCAACAGCATCTTGTCCACTCGATCACTCAAAAGCAGTGATTGCAGAGTGAACAGTTGTCATATCCCTACCCACTCGGCTTCACCATCGTATGTGAGGCGGTTGACTGGCGTCAGGGGTGACCATGTCATTTGCATCGCATGCATATGGCATGGATGGCATTTGTTTGTGTTTGCTGCATTTTGGATGCTGCCTTGGTTGTTGCGTTTGATTGACATGCATACAGGATACATCATGTATTTGGTCTGACGACCTTACTTATGCTAGTATGGCTTACACTCCTATGGCTGGATAGGAGATTTAGGTAAGTACAGTCTTTCTGCATTTCTTCCTTGCATTTTCTATTATTGATCAGGAGACTATACTAGCATGATTATTATTGTTAGATATATCTTACTATGCATGTCGACTTGATACCCGTTGAGTTCGTTGAACTTACCCAGTTGCTTTATATCTATTTCAAGTTGAAACTATCATGAGAGTCTAGCTGCCAATCCCCCTCATCGTAAGGGTTTTGTTTTTAGTCTTATGGTTTTGGTTATATTGACTAGAAGACATGTGTAGGACTTGTGTTTTGGTTATATACTCATGGATATTTTAGTGGTACTCGATATGTCCTTATGGACTTTTATTCGATTTATTTTGGTTGTGTATTCCTGCTCAGATGGCAGAAGAGGTAAGTCTAGATGTTGTAGACTTTTTAATTACTTTGGTTGTTGGCCTGAGGCCCATATATTCTTTGTATGGTGTGTTTTATGTTCCGGCCATATTGGTCGATGTATAGTGGGTCATGTGAGCCTTGTATCTAGGTTTTAATTGTCCACAGTATAGGGGAGGTGCTTTCCGATTTTCATCGGACAAGTACCCATCTCGGGGCGTAACACAATCGAACGTCAGTTGACTAGTCATAATCTCTTTCAACTGCCAAGAGTCAACTCAGCTGCTAAGTGTCAAAACACTTGACCAGTCGACTAGTCCATAACCCTAGTCGACTGACAAATCTCAAACATGAGGTTTAACCCCAAGTATGATCCCCTCATACTTGTTAGACCACCCTTAGCCTATACCTAAGCCTTCTAGCCACCTCCATTAACCTCACGGCTATCGGATCCCTCCAAGTCATCCATGATTTGTTCATCCATACGTTAGCCTTCAAGTGCTTCCATTGGCTATTGTCATGCTAACGTGGTCTATACCGCCAACGCACATTTGGGCTTATGCTGCCAATATACACACTTGGACTTTACACCGTCAAACCATTGAACTTATATTTCCAAGACTCTACCCTTTGACTTCCGAATGCCAAGTACCCATGACTTGGACTTTCACTGCAAAGACTACACACTTGGACTTACGTGACAAAGACTGCACCCTTGGACTTTCCATTCCAACTTTATGTTGGACTTTTCAAATGCCAAGACTCAAGCTTGGACTTTCCTATGCCAAGACCCATGATTGGACTTTTCATGCCAAGTACTCAAGACTTGGACTTTCCATGTTAAGTGTCCCACTTGGACTTCTCCATCATATGGTTAACCCCATGTCAACCATATAGTCAACCCATTGTCAAATAATAGTCAACTCATTGTCAAACATCAAAACACTACTCGAGTCAAGCTCGAGTCTGGTCAATCATGATCTAGGCCGATTGCACCAACAATTTTCCCATTTTTGATGTTTCACAAAAACCAACACCTATAAACCAACACCTTTGAGTTAGAACACTAACTCAATTCAATCCTCCCAATTGTCCAAATTGGAAATTCCAAATTCTTTTAATTCTCCTCCTTTTTGACATACATCAAAAAGGCTCTTCGTAAGGGTATCAATGTCTCATATACCAATAAGATCTTATAATCTCCCACTTAGTCCAAAAACATCTAGGATGCTTTCACTCCTCCTAGTGATGAGTCTCATATCACTAAAGAGAGGCAATCCTTCAAACTCTTCAAATTCTTCAACCTATGAGGAAGAACACATCCATCATCCCATGATGGATAACCTCCCCCTAAAGGCTTGCTCCCCCTTGACCATTGCATCAACAATGTCCTTGGAGAGTCCCTAAGCCTATAGAAACACTAAACCATCAAAATTAAGGTTAAAAGTTCAACATTGAACTTTCACACACCTTAAAATTGATACATACCCAAACAACTCTCCTAATCCATATCCAATGGATTTTCACCCTTTATAATGTTTTCCAAAGTATATCCTAGGGTTAGGAGTAGTTAGGGTAACCTAACATGGGCTAAACATCCTTGTTTATCACCATTGGCGATCGACTCTCGGCTACTCGCCTCGCTGATCGCCATCCATGGCAGTCGATTGATTTATGCAAATGTAGAAATCATGTTTCAGAAAATGAAATTCAAAAAATCATAAGAAATTATACATAAATCAAAAAATCACAAAAATTCATATGTATAATACTTATAACATTCAGTATGGGTGAAAAATATTTGAAAAATAAAATACCCATAGAATAGTGAGATTGATACAAAGTTTAAAAACTAGAAAAACTTCATTATTTTGAGCATACTTTATATCAACTTCATCAATGGTGATTGCTATCAAAAGATAGACTTCACTAAGGTTTTTCAATATGATTTTGAAATGATTTTGAAACCTTAATTTCAATCATAGTCTATGGGATAAGTATACATGACTTGTATACTAGCTTTTCTCATGATTTGTTCATGATATAAGATGAGTTTGAGTCCATCTAGATGCAAGAACTATGCGCCTTGAACTTAACTCATTTCCTAGCATCTCACATGTGTCTAGGGTGTATCAATACACACATATGTCAATATGATATGAGATGTGGGTTTTGTTCATCCTAATCTATGGTCTCATGCATTTTTCTAAGGCAACACTACTTGATTCCCTTATACATGTGACTACAAGTCATGCCAATTGTCCTTGAATCAATTTTCATAAATCCTAAATGCATGAATGATGATTATGACATAATTGACAACATTAATAAGCATGTGTCAATAATCATGATGTCATGGCATGTGATTCTAATTTAAGCATAACATGACACTAAAAATAAAACCTAAACATCAACATGACATTTTATATGATAGAAATAAATATAATGTCATGTCATGGCAAGACAAATAAAGCATGACAAGTATAAAATACCTAAGTGTTAAGCCCAATTTGTCATTATTAGAATTAGATCCATTTTTCCTTAATAACACTTATCACCCAAGTGTGCCAAACTCCAAAATGGTACACCATAACTCCTAAGACCTAATTTGTGACAATTTGATCAATTTATCAAACTTCTTAAATGATATTGGCATATTCTAAAATCCTTTAGGATCAATTTCAACCTTATTTCCAAAGTATCCCATAACCTTGGAAATGACCTAAAGTGTCAACTTTGCTATGGTTGAGTTAACTATTCATTCAATCAAGGTTGACACATCCTAACTCATTTAGCGTGAATCGATCACTCTCCTAGGAACCCAATACCTATTGGAGCTCCTTGGGTTTACTAGGAATTCCTTAGGGATAACTTCCCTAGATACCCTCCTAATGACCCTTCTAGGCTTAGAAACCTTGGTCATTGTTGTCTTGCCTAGGTTAACTCTAGGGGTGACTCCCCTTGTAACCTTCTTAGTGGCCTCCCTATGTTTTATGGAAACCTTGGCCACTAGGAACTTACCTTGGTAACCGTTAGGGATGACTTCTCTAGTAACCTTGGCTTTCCTAGACCTAGGTTTAGTTCCATAATCGAATGGAATATTGTGGTGGGTCTTCTTGGGCTTAAGTTTGTGACCCAAACCTTTCTTGCCCTTGGATGAGCCTTGCCTCCTAGACCCTAGGTTTTGACTCCTAGACCCTTCAATTGAATTTGTCATTCATGCAAGGGTATTTTCAAGTTTCTCAAGTCTTGACCTCAAGGCTTGATTTTCCAACTCTAATTTCTTAAATTTTGATTTTTCATTTTATCTTTGGGCATTATCATTTCCTCTAGGCATATATCTACCCTTCTTAGGGTTAATGCCAAAATGGTTTTCTACCTTTTTAATAGTTTCCCTAGGTAGGATTTTACTAGGGTTATTAGTCCCAAATTTCTCCTTATTTCTAAAATTGCATGATTTGGCACCTAAACAATAGAACCTATTCTTAGCATGCTTTGTATTATGATGAATAGAAAGTGAATTAAAATTATCCCTAGCATGATTTTTAACATTAAAATTCGAAAGTGCATTATTAAAATATATCTTAGAGTTTGCTTGTAAAGCTCCCCCTACATGTGATTCTCCTTCTTGATTTTTCTTCCTTCTCCTAGGGCATTGACTCTATAATGGCTCCGTTGTTGGCACTTGAAGCACACCATGTGCTCCTTGCTCTTAATGGTTGGGGCTCCGATCTCCTTGGCCTTTGGCATGACTTGTGCCATCTTCTTGGCCCGTTTCGGACACTTTCTCTTGTAGTGTCTTTTCTCCCTACACTCAAAGAAAATTATATGATCCTTATTTTTAATTAAATTGCTTGAGTTACCTAGGGTGGTGAAAGGCTCTTGATCATTTTCATCACTTCTTCTGAAGGTTGAAGCTACTTCTTGATTTTGCTCCGGCTCCGGTGATCTAATATTCTCCTCCTCAATCCTAAAGGTGGAAGCTTCCTCCAATTCTTCCTCTTCCACCGATCCAGATGTTGACTCCTTCTCAACTTCTGAATCCTCACTTTCTTGTAAGAAAGAGTTTGCTTCTTTAGTCTCCTTATCCAATTAAGCCGAAGAGCATTCTTGTTCCTTAGGCTCCTCTATTTCTTGAGTTATTGAGGGTTCTTTATGGAGCTTAGCAAGCTTGCTTCAAAGCTCATTGGCATCCTTACAATCTCCTAATCTACATAAAACATCATTAGGGATTACACTAAGTAATATACTCATAACTTTGTTATTTATGTTGTAGTATCGGAGTCGTTCTTTGCTCCACCTCTTCTTCTTAAGTCTTTTTCCTTCTTCGTCCTTTGGAGCGTAGAACCCTACCATCACACTAATCCAATTATCATAATCACACATAAGGAAATATTTCATCCTTATCGCCCATAGCTCAAAATCCTTTTCTCCATAGAGTTCGTATGGTGGCGGCACGTTGATATCATCTCTCAATCTTTCTTCAATCACCATCTTCTTCCTCTAGCGTGCTCCCTTAGATGAGAAGCCGGTGAAGAGCTCCCATCTCTGATACCAATTGTAGGATCTTCGGTGAGCGCTAGAGGGGGTGAATGGTGCTTACGGTCGCTTAACGAAATTTGTTCGTGCTTGATCGACTATACTTACCGTTAACGCAGTGGAATACAAATAGAAAATACAAATACAAATGCACAAAGACAATCACAACACATGAATATAACGTGGTACGGAACCTTAGGATTCTTACTCCATAGATTGAGCTCAAATGAGCTCTAGCAATGCAAATATTGGGACGGATCGATTGATCGAATGGTCGGCTAGAGGGGGGTGAATAGCCCTCGTTCGTTTGTCGTCGTATTTTGCTCGTCTACACAATAGTTAGCGCAAGCGGAAGCAATAAACTAAGACAAGCAAATAGAGATAAAACAAAGACAATACAAACACGGAGATGTAACGTGGTTCACAGCTACGCCGCTAATCCACGATCCGATTCGTCCACGGTGAATCACTCCGCAATCTATCCACTAGATCTCTTCTTTACACAAAGCTAGGTGGAGGTAACCTCTTTACAATCTCTCTTCTTACAATAGAATGGAAATAAAACTAGTAAGAAGAGTGGAAGAACACTTAGAGCACTTTGGGAGCAATTTGGAGCATAAGCATTAACCCCCCAAAGCCTCATCCCCTTCCTTTTTATAGAGGAAGAGGGTTTCTTCCCGTTGACATAGAGCGGTCGTGATGGCACCCATCGATCGGTCCCCGTAGCCGTTGCCCAATAACGGCCGCTTTTCACGTTGGATACCATCCACCCAGATGCATCACCGACCGATGGCACCATCGATCGGCCGGTGCTCGATCGATCGAGTGCCCGATCGAGTCGACTCCACATGCCGCGTGCAGGCCATCGATCAGATGTCATTCCTGGCTACGATCGCACCCATGGCTGATCGCCAAAGCACTAAACCCTTATACCACGATCGATCGAACCATCGACGCCGACCGCCATGACATGGCCGATCGGTGTCGAAAACCCATCCGACACTTGGCCAAATGGCCAAGTTTCACCTAAGAGCTACCCTTCCGGTTACAATCGCTCACTCTCATCCCTCGAGTCCCTCGCCCGAAGTTCTCTTCGTTCGCGGCCACGTCCTCGATCAAAGATCGCGACACGACATCGCAATGCTCCTTCGCGTCTCTTGCCTCGAAGTCTACTTCCTCCGGCTTCACTCCAAGCTCCTCGTCCGGCGGTCCCTCGGATGCTCCAAGCGCACGGCTTCCGCAAAGCTATCCTTCACCGACTCAAGGCACGAGTCATGAGATGTGAAACTCGCCATGGCTCCATGTGCGAATTACTAAGTCCTGCACGACTTCAACGCACATATCAAATCAACATATCAAACTAACTTAAACCCTTTGCCACACCATCAAAACCATATTACGGCAAGAGATTGCCCTAACAATCTCCCCCTTTTTGATGTGTGGCAATCCGTTTAAGTTAGGTAAAAATATTTGATATAAATTTTAAAGGAAAGAATGCATGTAAACATAAACATGATATAGCAACATGCAACTCCCCCTTAATCCATGAAACTCCCCCTTAATTTCTCCCCCTATCATAATTAACTTAAACATAATCATTTCTCCCCCTTTGACACCATCAAAAAGATTATCACTAAGTTAAAAGCACATGGCATCAAGTCTAATAGAAAGAAAATATCACAAGTTGATTTAAAATCGATATTCAGGTCATCACGATCGTTCTGTACTACTACCGATCGCACGCTATTTTCGGGATTTCTGATTTTTAGGGTGAATTTCAGAAATGTATTAAAAATTCCAGAAAATTCAAAAAATCATGAAATTTGGGGAACACATTTCTTTTAAGTATATCTATCAGTGAAAAATATGTTTCCATGAAAAATTATTATATTTCCATGTGTTTGCCAAAAATTCAAAAGCTTTAAAAACTACTAGGTTTTTGATCATAAGAGTATCCATTTTAAAACCTAGTCTTGCATCCAATTGTTTCAAAACATGAATACATATATTTTAGATTAAGAAATTGTTTTGAAAACATATAAAATATCCAACCATGATCTTTGGGCAATATGTCTATGAATTAAACATAAGCCTTCCCCATGATTGGTCTATTATTGTATTTTGATACTTTAAATGACCATCTAAATGCCATAGGCATTAGTGGACATTTGTATCATCCTAACATTTCACCCATGCTAAGTTTGCAATCAAGTTAGCCTATAGTGAGTGTGAGATGCATCCTAGGGGGTATTTGTGTATACTTAACCAATATATTCATGCAATTCTATCAAGGTTAAGTATCAACCTAATAATCCTCATGATCATAAAGGCATATATGAGTGAATTTCACATTATGATCATGAAACTCATGTATTCATCAAATACTAGTCATGCATTAGGTATTATATGATGATAATAAACAAAGTATTACCTAAAGCATGATTCAAACCTATTTCTCATGATAATGTGCCAAATCTCAAAAACATAAATCATGATTGCAAATATACATAGGAATTACATCAATCATCATGATTTAAGCATTATTATCTATTTATGGGTACGTTATCATCACCCAACACTATCTAAAAAATGTTGTCCCATCATCCTAAGTCAACCAAAATATGATATAGGCTAGGTCCATGTGGTTGACTACCCTAGGGTTATTCTAACCCTTAAGGATGGATTTTGGAACCCAAAATAAGTTCTTTCCTATTGGGTTCACTAGGTATTCCTTGGGGATCCATTTTCTAGCTATTACTTTCTTTTTATCTTGTCCCCTAGCTATTAGGCATTTGTAGGCCTTTTCATTTTTCTTTTCCTTATATCCTAGGCCTTTTTTGTTAAAACTTGCTCTTTGGCTCCCTATGATCATATTTAATGTGTTGGAGCCAATTGTGAATTTCTCTAGGGCTTTGGTTAAATAATCTACCTTTTCCCTTAATGCCCTATTTTCCTCTATGCATGCATCATTAACATCCAAAAGCATATAGTCAGGTGAGCATGCATCATCATGGCAAGAAGAAACATTATCATTTAAGCATGCTTTTTCTAGTTTTTATTCTAAATCCTTAATTTGATTAAGCATGCTTTTATTTTTCTTTTTCATGCCAAATAACTCCTTAGTTAAACTAGAAATTATGGAAACTATTTTCTTAGGAGAAGCATTCGTTACCATAGTTTCCATATCCTCTTCTTCTTCTTCGGATGAGGAAGATGTAGAAGCTCCCCCTTCATTTGAGCTCTCCCCACTTGTGCTTGATTCTTCATTTGAGGAGGAGGAGGAGCAATCCGAGTCATGAAGAGTCATTAGTGCTAGGTTGGAGTAGACATGCTCTTCTTCTTCGGATGAGGATGAAGAGGCAAGGTCATCCCATGTCTTGGCTTTGAGTGTCATTGCCTTCCCTTTTCCTTTTGCCTTCTTTTCTTCTTCCTTTTTCTTGCTCCCCTTCTTCTTCCTCTTTTCTTCTTTCTTTTTCTTCTCTTCCTTGTTCTTGTTTAGGAGGGGACAATTATCTCTTATATGTCCCTCTCCTTGGCAATTGTAGCATATGACTTTCCCCCTCGGTCTTCTATTCCTATCATGAGATTTATCAAATCTAAAATTCTTAAATGCACGCCTTACCTTCCTTACCATGTAGGCTTCTTCCGTGCTATCCATGGAGGAGGTAGAGGCTTCATCATCGGAGGAGGAGGGGATCTCTATCTTCTTCTTCCCCTTATTTGCCATCAAGGCTACTCCTCTTGAGGGTTGAATTCTAGGCTCTTCTTGTATTCCTTCAAGCCTAGTTTCGTGGAGCTCCATTGTTGAGAAAAATTCCTCCAAGGTACTTACTTCCAAGTTCTTGGAGATGTAAAACGAATCCACCATGGAGCTCCATCTTGAGGACCGGGGAAAGACATCTATGGCCTTCATTACCATATCCCGGTTGGAGAGCTTCTCTCCTACACTCGTTAGCCCAATTAATATTTCTTTAATTCTAGAATGTAGGGAAGTTACCTTTTCTCCCTTTTCAAGCTTAATATTTGATAGTTGGGAGCGGAGGAGATCTCTTCTCGCTAGCTTGGCTTCCGAAGTGCCTTCATGAAGTTCAACCAATCTCTCCCACATCTCTTTGGCACTTGAGCACTCCCCTATTCTATTTACTTCTTGTTGAGGGAGCACATTGTAGAGGTGGTGCTTGGCCTTTGAATTTACCAAATACTCCTCTCTTTGTCTTTTGCTCCATCTTGATTTCTCCAATGGCTCCCCATCCTCGTTCCTAGGCAACTCGAAACCGTTTTCCATTATTAAAAGGATTTCAAAGTCGGTTTCGAAGAATACCCCCATTCTCTTTTTCCACCAAGAGAATTCACCGTCGAACTTCGGTGGATGGATGTTTGAGCCGGCCATTTTGAAAATTGTTTGTTGTGGCGGTTAGTCCTCGACAAGCTTTCCTTGGCTCCGATACCACTTATTGGGATGGATCGATTGACCGAATGGCCGGCTAGAGGGGGGTGAATAGCCCTCGTTCATTTGTCGTCGTATTTTGCTCGTCTACACAATAGTTAGCGCAAGCAGAAGCAATAAACTAAGACAAGCAAATAGAGATAAAACAAAGACAATACAAACACGGAGATGTAACGTGGTTCACGGCTACGCCGCTAATCCACGATCCGATTCGTCCACGGTGAATCACTCCGCAATCTATCCACTAGATCTCTCCTTTGCACAAAGCTAGGTGGAGGTAACCTCTTTACAATCTCTCTTCTTACAATAGAATGGAAATAAAACTAGTAAGAAGAGTGGAAGAACACTTAGAGCACTTTGGGAGCAATTTGGAGCATAAGCATTAACCCCCCAAAGCCTCATCCCCTTCCTTTTTATAGAGGAAGAGGGTTTCTTCCCGTTGACACAGGAGCAGTCGACTGATGGCACCCATCAGTCGGCTGGTCCCATAGCTGTTGCCCAATAACGGCCGCTTTCCACGTTGGATACCATCCAGCAGATCGCATCGATCGTGATGGCACCATCACCGATCGGCCCGGTGCTTGATCGGTTGAGTGCCCGATCGAGTCGACTCCATTATGCCGTGAGCGCGATCCGCGATCATTGCCATTCCCAGCGATCATCGGCTGCTATCGATATCGATCATTGCCGATCCATAGCGATCAAGCGCCAAGCACTAAACCGGTCTTATACCAGTCGATCGAACCATCGACTTAGGCGATCATTGCCATGACATGCGATCGGTGGTGTCGGGAAAACCCATCCGACACTTGGCCAAATGGCCAAGTTTCACCTAAGAGCTACCCTTCCCGGGTTACAATCGCTCACTCTCATCCCTCGGAGTCCCTCGCCTTCGAAGTTCTCTTCGTTCGCGGCCACGTCCCTCGGCAGCATCAGGCGCACGGCACTGCAATGCTCCTTCGCGTCTCTTGCCTCGAAGTCTACTTCCTCCGGCTTCACTCCAAGCTCCTCGTCCGACGGTCCCTCGGATGCTCCAAGCGCACGGCTTCCGCAAAGCTATCCTTCACCGACTCAAGGCACGAGTCATGAGATGTGAAACTCACCATGGCTCCATGTGCGAATTACTAAGTCCTGCACGACTTCAACGCACATATCAAATCAACATATCAAACTAACTTAAACCCTTTGCCACACCATCAAAACCATATTACGGCAAGAGATTGCCCTAACAGCAAACACCACCACTAATCAATATACACCTTCTCGACAACACGTCGGAGGTGAAGAAAACCTCTTACAACAGATTACAAAAGTAATACAAGATAAAAGAAGAAAATACAAAGTAAATACAACAAAAGAAGTAAAGAACACTTTATAAAAACTCTTTGGAATGCTTGCTTATTTGATTGCTTGAGCTGCACTTGAAGACCCTAACTTGCACCAGCAAATCGCTCCAAATCGCCCAAGAAATCAATGCTAAAAATCTTCCCTTTGAGCTCCCTTTAAAGATGCAACTCGGGCAGATTTCCACCTAGCAGTCGACTGCTCATACCCATCAGTCAACTACTCCTGTAGTCGTTGTCTCACAGTGACTTAATCCACGTTGGACAAGTTTTAATGGATAGGCCATCAGTCGACTGTCAAACCCTAGCAGTTGGCTGATGCACAGGCAGTCGAGCCCCTGGTCGAGCCTGCCTCGCATCTGTGGCATTTCCTCAACATCGGATCGGTGACCTACATATCGATCGCTAGGTCGATCGATCGGGCCTGTCTTGCGATCAGCCCATATAGCGTAGTCGACTCCCATCGATCGTAGTCATAATCGATCAGCTAAGAGTCGAAAGTATCAAAACACTTGACCAATCGACTGGTTCATAACCCCAGTCGACTGATAAACCTCAAACATGAGGTTTAACCCCAAGTATAATCCCCTCATACTTATGAGAGGTGTCCTAAGGCAATCGCCTTATGGTTGTACCATTTATTTGATAAATAAAGATTCACTATTTGAGTATACATGTTTTCATGTATTTGATTGGATCTTAAACTCATTTACTGAATGTCCGCAATATGATTCACAGCATGAGAGAATTTGTGATTGGATCACAACTAGTGAGTATCTCTACATGTGTAATTGTGATGTATTAGAATTATCCCTAGTCGATGAATTGATGCATTCGGACGCCATCGATTCTGTTGAGACTAGCACGAGGTACACTCTTTGGTTTATCCAAGCAACTGTTTCTCACTGGCTAGAGACATTGGGATGTTCGGAGTTAATCGTGGATGCTAGTTATGGTAACTAGTTCATTGGAGTGACTAGCTGTAAGACTTCATATGGTTCTCTACATATATGGATATGTCAATGAAGTTTTCATAGCAGCTTAAGTGCGATGTTCCTTCGACTTGCGGTATTCAAGTCATCTTGGTCATGAAGACTTATGCTTTGACATCTTAAACAAGCATCTCCGAGGAGATGTGGACCCAGGATGATTGGGTATAAATCGAAGTGGTCGAAGGTATTTGAATAGCCTACAGAGGATTCACCGCTCCTTGCGAGGAGATGTATACCCTATGGCCTTTCTTCGGATTATTACTAAAGTCTTTGGCCAAAGCATTACATGTTTAGAGTATGGTACTCTTGGATGCATGTGCAGTAACTAGAATCCAGAGGACGAGGAAGTAATACTTGGGTTAGGTGTGACGTAGTCAGCCTAGTAGGGACTAATACAATAGACCATGTCCTGAACTAAGTGGGTATAAGATGAGTGAAAGGAATGTGGCACGATTCATTGTAGCTGCTGAAGGGTTTCAGAAATGGTTCTGGGATCAACCGTTGATTTTTCGATTAATTGGGGATCATGATATATTATTAGGTGTCACTCATAATCGTTCTATAATTAATGGTTAATTATAGACGGTCAACATAAATCGCGAACCTATTTGGTCACACGCACAACGAGCGTAATACAAAGGATTTAAAACGAGTTTGAGAATAGGATTCTCAGATCGAGAGAGACTTGGTTTGGTTGGACCAAACAAAGAGCGAGTATGAAATGGTTTCAGTCGCATCGGAACCATGGATGTTCCGTGTCTTTTGAAGACATAATGGATGAACCAAATTGGTTTGGTTCTAATCCAATGGTGGAAAATAAATCAAAGTGGTTTGGATTGTTTTAAACTAATGAACCAAAGTTGGTTCGGTTCATTTTAACTTAAAATAGACCAATGCGGTTTGGTTTATTTTAACTTAAGTTATTGGTACGAATTAATGATTTTTGATTATGAACCAATAACCGTTAAGAGAATGTGTTCTCTATAAAAACATGGCTTAAGGGTTTTTCGTTGAGAATTAATTGGTTCAAGAGTTTTGGAAACCCTAGCCACCCAAGCCCTCCTCCTTGCTCTTACCGCCCAAGAGCTTTAGCCGCCCAAGAGGAGTTGCCGCCCAGGTTTTGCTACTGCCCAAGTCACTGTCGGCCACCCACTAACCGCCGGCGACTCCTCCGACCATCCTCCCTTGGCCGCCGGCGACCAAGGAGCAGTCGACCATTGATTGGCCGACTATATTTTCCACCAAACAAGTTGTCCAGATTCTGGACAACTTGTTCTCCTATTTGAGGAGAGGTCGTTTGGTCAACATTTTGCGCTCCGACAGTGACTTATTTGTTGGGGATTGGTTCTCCAACAATCCTCATAGGTGGAGGGTTGAGTTTTCGTCAATCGGTTGACAAAAACTGCTTCCGAGAAGCGAGTTTACGAAACTCAATTTTTTGGATCCGAATTTTATTCGGATCGTGATCTTCTCTCGGATCACATCGTCTTCGGCACGAGGCTAGTAACTGATGTGTTATTTTCCGCAAGTGCACGATTGTCGTCAAGTAATAAAAATATCGATCCCACAGGGATTGGGACAATTACCGAATGATCATGATACCAAGTTATCTAGTCAACCAATTTGTGGATTAAGCAAAGAAACTGAGCAATCAAGAACAACGAATGAGAAGAACGAGCTAAAAGTCAATAGCTGAGGAGAATCTCAGGATATGGGTTTCACCACGTCGACGATTTATAAGGTGATTTAATTCTTTCCTACCCCTATTAGAGTTGTTTTGATGGAACCTATCCTAAGGTAAATCAACGGCCCCTTTTGAGGTCTACGCTAACTGTACCTATCAAACTCAATTTACCTATCATGGTATTCGAGCGTAGGGGATCATAATCAGCTAAGGGGACCTGTCACGAGACCCCCGCAAACCTCCCTAGTCTTACCTCCGTTACTTGGTAAAAACTGGATTTGATAGATCCATTAAGTCCATAAGAGTTCCTTTAGAGTCTAAATTTCCTTTTCACGATAGGTTTGCACACGGGACCATAATCAACTAAGGGGACCTGTCACGAGACCCCCGCAAGCCCTCATAGATACACTACCACTACTTGACAAGAGTTTATCCCTAGTTGGTTCTGGGTTTCGGGAACTTGAGTTCACTGTTAGGTACTTCCCCTTAGCTCCTTAGGTTTATCAATAAGAATCCAAAAACAGATCAAAACAAACAATAATTCAAGTAGTATAGATTACATCATCCATCATAAATCGTCAAGGGCTACTCCCCCATCCTAAGATTACAAGACACTACTCCATGGTCGAACAAGAATTGCTAGAGAAAGAAATTACGATACTTAGTGTCATCTGTGTTCCTCTGTCGTCGACTCCTTCCTTCTTCTGTCATCCTTTTAACCCTCCGCCGTCCTTCTTTAGGGTTAGAATATCTCCTCTTTTATAGCCTTGGCCTCCTCTTTAATTAAGGCAAAAGATTTTTTTTTAATTGAGACGAAGTTCGCGGCTTCATCGAGTTGCTCACAGAAAAGGAAATCTAAAATTAGGACAACACGCCCATGTCAAATGAGAGCACAGGCGTGTCGCGCAATTCCCATCGACCGTGTTGTGCTTGAACGGGGCATGTCGAAGGCTGAACTGGGGCATGTTGAGCGCTGGAACTCCTGACACGGACGTGTCACTGATAACACGCCTGTGTTGTTTTGATACGCCGGCCGTGTCAACGCTTTGAATGGGGCGTGTCGGCTGCTGAACCAGGGCGTGTTGAAGGCTGGAACTCCTGACACGGACGTGTCACTGATGACACGCCTGTGTTATTTTGATACGCCTGCTTCTTTTCCCTATTAACACGAAAAACACCCAAAAGCAGTCTCTTTGTCCAAAATATGCTAAACTTAACTAAATCATGATAAAATACATGCCTAAGACATGAAATGAGATAAAATGCATGTATATGGAGTAGTGAAAACATAGCATTTTTTACACACATCAAAATCCCCTAGTCCTAAACTTTTGCTTGTCCTCAAGCAAAGAAAACTCAAAAGACAACTTATTTGTGGGAATGCTAGACACCATCCAGAGGTATACAATATGATCTTAATCTTTTCAAATCATTCCTAGTTGCCAAGTTTGAAAGATCCCTATATAGTGCATGTGAAAAGTTGACTAAAGTCATTGGACACAAATTCGGATTTGACATCCCTTCTATCGTAGAGCATTCTTATTTCCAGCATAGAGGCACTTACCTGCCTTAATGCATGGATCATCCTTATCTATCATCAAAATGTCTCAAAGGAGCACTTTCTAAGAAGAAAGAAGGAAAGGAATTTATAGAGAGCATTTCCCCAGTAACTAGTTAGTCTCAAAGGGGCACCTTTTAGGTGTTTCCCCAGTAACTACTTGGTCTCAAAGGGGTGCTTGAAAACAATTCCAGTTTTTTTTTTATCAATACTTCTAGGGAAAGTGTTTCTCCAGTAACCAAATTGCGCAGGCAAGTCTCCAATGGAAAATCGAGTACTCGTCCAATATGGGGGATTTAAATCTTTTTTTGGATACCTCAGACCTATAGACCATGTAAGAAGTGAAATAGGGTTCTTATCAAATAGACAAAAAGGAATATCATGATCCGACCAATGTTCAGTTGTATTACACTAGATGATATAAAAATGCAATGTTATGATATATGAAAAGATGCAAACAAAATAGCACTAACCAAACTAAAAATCTAAGTAGAGACAGCATAAGCAGTAAAGGATGTGCATCAAAACTCACAAAATAGTTCAAGGTGGTCAATGGTCATCGTCTTCGCTACTAGCATCCTCCTCTGCCCACCTACGTCGCTGCTCCTGGTAAAACTCCCGGGACTCCTGTCGAAATCTATCATCATCTTCCCTCCGGGCGGACTCAGCAGTGAAAAACTCATCAGCTCTCCTATAAAAATCAGCTGCCCTATCCAAATGTTGTGTCACCATACGATGGTGCTCCTCTGTAGCTTGGGCATACCGATCCCACACACCTATGTGCGAGGTATGCTCGACCCTGAAAGCTTCGAATGATGATCGGAATCCTGAAAAATCAAAAGAAGAGTACCCTGCAGAAACATTGTCAGTAGGAAACCGTGGGGGTTCAGGAGTCGAATGTGATGGCTCAGGGGCTATGTGAGATGGCTCCCTAGGAGAGGGTGATGGAGCATGGGCAGTGGGGGTAGGAAAGGGTCCCTGGACATCTCTAAAAAGCCAATTGGATGAATTACGCACAGTTATCCACTCAGGGTTTGGAAGAGGGATTTTAATTCCATTTCTTAACACCAAACGATACCCCTCGTCACATGCCTCAATCATCTTCATATTTATACAAGCATCCAAATCCAATCTAGGGCTAGCAGGACAATATTCAAGGTCATCCAATTCACATCCTAAGGCCACAGCAATCCTAGTGATAATACCACCTATGACTATGACCCCAGATGGGCTATTACTAACCTTAACTAAATGTCTAACCATATGGGCTCCAGAATCAATATTAACTTCATTTATCATGACCCATAAAAATTGTAACTCACTCTGCCTAGCCACCCCTGCACTATCATATCTTCCAGAGATTGTATTAGCCATAAACCTAAGGAGATAACGAAAAGTAGGATTAGGGATGTTAAATGATTTAGACCTAGATGCATCATAAGGGCGAGGGTCATCAGAAATTAATCTCCAAAATTGATGATCAATAAAATATATATGAATTTGCCTCTCCCCTCCGCAAGGAAAATCAAATATCATATTAAAATAACTTAAAGAAAGGGTAAACTCATGGTTCATTAATCTAAATTTGATTTTTCCTTCCTCACAATCCTTTCCTTGCAGTATTTCAGCAGACAGGGAGCTAAGGAATTCAAGAGTGATACTAGGGTAAGTAAGATGATGATGCGTGATAAATTCGGTCCAGCCTATCCTATTGGTCAACCAAGTTATGTCATCTCTTAACCCTAAGGTGGTCAATGTGTAGAAGTCTATAGTTCTTGTAGATACTAACTTCCTTTTTTCAAGCTTATTGAATTTAGACTTCATAACCTCATCCCTAAAAACAATTCCATATGGATGGCAGGAGGTCGGAGGAGGATCGTTACCCAAATCCTGAGCTTTTCTCTTTCCCTTGTCCCTTGCCGAGGTGGAAGAAGCTCCTCTTCTAGTCTTCACTCGCTTACTCATGGCGATTGGGGAGGGAGAGACAGCAGGTTAGCTCCTCGGCTGCTCGAGAGAGACCGGCGACAGCTGCTTCAAGCTTGTATCACGAGTGGAAAATTAAGGAGTGCTCGGGCTGGCTTTAGAGGGCTATCCGCAACATAGGCGTGTCGGGCATCCTCTTACGCAAATACCCGACCCATTTAAGGCGACATAGGCGTGCCTCCTTCCGCCGCAGGCGTGCCGCAGGTGAGAAAGGTGCGACACAGGCGTACCCAACAGCACGCTCGACCTGTGTTGTCTTCGGGTAACCTCAACACGCCTGTATCATTCGGCATAAGCGGGTCGTGTCAATCTGGCACGCAGTGGCACGTTTAACATGTCGTGTCCTGTAAACCTGAAAAAAAATGTAAAACTCAAAATAAAATAAAATGACTAAAAAAATGAAAATAGCTTGGGTTGCCTCCCAAGAAGCGCTTGTTTAAGGTCGTTAGCTTGACCCCTCAGTTACTCCCTAGTTTTGGGGATATGGCTCGAGGAGTGTGCTCTGCCCCTCTTCCTCCTCAACCAGCTCAGATTAGCATTAATGATCACAGGATAAGTAGAGTTTTCACCAAGAAATTCATACCTGAGTGTTGATGGAAGAGGCTTAAGTTCTACATGTGGTGTTACGTTGGGGTCGGAAATCTCCACCTCTTTATCCTCAAAATCCCCTTCGAGCTTATTAAGATAAGTTTGTTCTGGTGCTCCTTCTAGTGCTATTGACTGGAAACTGTCAGTCCTACAACAAACATCAAAAATAGAAGGTTGTTTAACAGCTTTTGAAAGGTCGAATTCAATTTTGTCGTTTCCAAATGCAAGTGAGAGTCTGTGGTTCTTGACATCTATCATTGCCCCTGCAGTAGCCAAGAAAGGTCTCCCCAAAATGAGTGGAATGCATGGGTCTTCATCCATGTCAAGCACTACAAAATCGGCAGGAATAATAAAATTTCCCACCTACACTGGTACATCTTCTAAGATTCCCAAAGGATATCTAATGGAGCGATCGGCTAACTGTAAGGCCATAGTAGTTAGTTTCATTTCTCTCAAATCCAATTTCTTGCATATGGAAAGAGATATCAGATTGACAATGGCGCCCAAATCGCAAAAAGCCTTATCAAAATTTGAGTCATTAATTATGCAAGGGATAGAAAAGCTACCCGGATCATTTAGTTTGGGAGGTACCATGTTCTTAATTAAAGCACTGCACTCCTCAGTAAGAGCCACCGTTACATGCTCCTCGACTTTTCTTTTATTGGTTAAGATATCCTTCAAGAACTTGGAGTATGTAGGCATTTGTTGAAGAGCTTCTATAAAAGGTATATTGATATATAGCTTCTTAATTACCTCAAGGAACTTACCAAATTGTTCATCCAATTTTTCCTTAATCGACCCTCACGAGGAAGCGGGATAGGGGCTTATCGTTCTTGGTTCCTTGTTGACATGCATGTCGTTCGGCGACATAGGTGATCGTGTTAATTTCTTTGGAGTGACCCGACACGGGTGTGTCGGCTGACACGCGCTTGTGGGCATTCTCTTCCTCAGGCGTGTTGAACAACATGCCCAGGGTCAGGGTGTGTTGTTGGCTTCCTTTGCTATTCAACCCGAGTCTTCTTTCTTCTTCCAACTCTGACACGCTCGTGTCCTTTAGCACAGGGGCCGCTTGTTGAGCTCTGTCTCCTTCTAAAATCCTTCCACTTCTCAAACTTATGGAATTACAATGCTCAGCTGGGTTTACTTCTGAATTTCCAGGAAATCTGCCGGGCGTCCTTGATGCTGAGCTGGCAATTTGGGAAATTTGATTTTCCAGCATTCTTGTGTGATTAGTCAAATTATCAACCTTGTCTCCCAATTGCTTGATTGTCTCGGTATTAATTTGATGTTGCCGATTTGATTCTACAATATGCTGTCGAAATTCATCATTTATCTTCCCCTGACACGTAATAAAATTCTCCATCATCTTTTCTAAGCTCGACTTGGGTCCTGGCTGAAATCCCGAAGGTGCTCCAAAACTGTTCTGTCCAGAAGAATTTTGGTTGGCTCTATACGAAAAGTTGGGATGATTCCTCCAACCGGGATTGTACGTGTTCGAATAAGGGTTGCCACCATTAGGCTTCTGATTAAAATTATTTAGCGCATCTACTTGCTCAATCCCAGCTCCCGATGATGGTGCGTGTAGGATTTGGCAATTCATCGCTACATGTCCTGTTACACCACAGATCTCGCAAGTGACATTAGATGAGTTTATAGCTGATACATTAAAATGTTCGAGCTTTTGAGTTAACGCATCGACTTTTGCACTGAGTAGATCAAGGGTACTTACCTCAAACTTACCTGACATTTTAGTTTGATATCCTCGTTCTGTAGCCCATTGGTGAGAATTCATTGCCACATTCTCGATGATCTCAAATGTTTCATCCAACGTTTTGTTCATAAGAGCTCCTCCTGCAGCAGAATCAAGAGAAACTTTAGTAGCATATGAGATTCCATTGTAGAAAGTATAAACAATGAGCCACTTCTCCAGCCCATGATGAGGGCATTGCTGTAGTAATCCCTTAAATCTGTCCCAGGCTTCAAATAATGTTTCTCCATCCCTTTGCGCAAAATTAGTGATTTGATGACGAAGACTTACAGTTTTGCTGGCTGGAAAATACTTGTCTAAAAATCTTTGCTCCAGCTGATCCCAGGTAGTTATGCAATCTGCTGGAAGAGAGTGTAGCCAAGCTCTAGCTTTGTCCCGCAATGAGAAAGGAAACAAGCGCAATCTAATAGCATCAGCTGAGGCTCCATTCAGTTTTAAAGTTTCGCAAAATTCCAAAAATACTTCCAAGTGCAGATTTGGATCTTCAGTGGGTGCTCCTCCGAATTGATGTTGTTGGATCATGGATAGTAGAGCTGGTTTCAATTCAAAATTGTTCGCTTCAATAGGGGGTCTTCTAATACTCGATCTGAATCCCCTTGTACTAGGTGCTGCATAATCCCTTAAAGGTTTATTCTCGTTCTGGTCAGCCATGTCGGAGGTCAGATTGTCTTCCTGACGTTGCTGAAATTGTCTTCTAGCAAGGAACGTTCTCTCTATCTCAGTATCAATATCGAGAATTTCCCTATTAAGTCTGTGCATCCAACAACAAGAGAGGCTCCCAAAACAAGAGTTCAGAATAGACACAAAGAATAGAAACAAAAACAGAAATCTAGATTAACTAAATCACGCTCAATTCAATATTGAGTGCCAATCTCCGGCAACGGCGCCAAAAACTTGATGTGTTATTTTCCGCAAGTGCACGGTTGTCATCAAGTAATAAAAATATCGATCCCACAGGGATTGGGACAATTACTGAATGATCATGATACCAAGTTATCTAGTCAATCAATTTGTGGATTAAGCAAAGAAACTGAGCAGTCAAGAACAACGAATGAGAAGAACGAGCTAAAAGTCAATAGTTGAGGAGAATCTCAGGATATGAGTTTCACCACGTCGACGATTTATAAGGTGATTTAATTCTTTCCTACCCCTATTAGAGTTGTTTTGATGGAACCTATCCTAAGGTAAATCAACGACCCCTTTCGAGGTCTACGCTAACTGTACCTATCAAACTCAATTTACCTATCATGGTATTCGAGTGTAGGGGATCATAATCAGTAAAGGGGACCTGTCACAAGACCCCCGCAAACCTCCCTAGTCTTACCTCCGTTACTTGGTAAAAACTAGATTTGATAGATCCATTAAGTCCATAAGAGTTCCTTTAGAGTCTAAATTTCCTTTTCACGATAGGTTTGCACACGGGACCATAATCATTAAGAGGACACATCCACGAGACCCCCATGACCCTCATAGATACACTACCGCTACTTGACAAGAGTTTATCCCTAGTTGGTTCTGGGTTTCGGGAACTTGGGTTCACTGTTAGGTACTTCCCCTTAGCTCCTTAGATTTATCAATAAGAATCCAAAAACAGATCAAAACAAACAATAATTCTAGTATAGATTACATCATCCATCATAAATCATCAAGGGCTACTCCCCCATCCTAAGATTACAAGACACTACTCCATGGTCGAACAAGAATTGCTAGAGAAAGAAATTACGATACTTAGTGTCATCTGTGTTCCTCTGTCGTCGACTCCTTCCTTCTTCTATCGTCCTTTTGACCCTCTGTCGTCCTTCTTTAGGGTTAGAATATCTCCTCTTGTATAGCCTTGGCCTCCTCTTTAATTAAGGCAAAAGATTTTCCTTTAATTGAGACGAAGATCGCGGCTTCATCGAGTTGCTCGCAGAAAAGGAAATCTAAAATCAGGACAACACGCCCATGCCAAATGAGGGCACAGGTGTGTCGCGCAATTCCCATCGATCGTGTTGCGCTTGAACGGGGCGTGTCGAAGGCTGAACTGGGGCGTGTTGAGCGCTGGAACTCCTGACACGGACGTGTCACTGATAACACCCCAGTGTTGTTTTGATACGCCGGCCGTGTCAACGCTTTGAACGGGGCATGTCGACTGCTGAACCAGGGCGTGTTGAAGGCTGGAACTCCTGACATGGACGTGTCACTGATGACACGCCTGTGTTGTTTTGATACGCCTACTTCTTTGCCCTGTTAACACGAAAAACACTCAAAAGCAATCTCTTTGTCCAAAATATGCTAAACTTAACTAAATCATGATAAAATACATGCCTAAGACATGAAATGAGATAAAATGCATGTATATGGAGTAGTGAAAACATAGCATGATTTACACACATTAGTAACTCCTATGAAGATGAGGCTTGTAGCTTAGTGAAGCTATCCCGACGATACTCGACGTGGATATAGATAGAGGCAATCCTAGTGAGAGTTGCTTCGGTTGATGTCATTCCCGCTGCACGTGATACGTCAGATATAACTAGAGTAATTTTCTTTTATTGTAAAATTTTAAATAGCGATTATGTCTACACATGTTGTATCCTGCATGCGTGTGATGTGTGTGTTGTAATAAATTATATTTATTGCTTCCGTTGTGTGCATGTTTACGAAATGTGTTCGAACACACACTCACCATGGTGTCGGGGAAACCCAACAGACCCCAACTTGCACCAGCAAATCACTCCAAATCACCCAAGAAATTACTGCTAAAAACCTTCCCTTCGAGCTCCCTTTAAAGCTGCAATTCGGGCTGATTTCCGCCTAGCAGTCGACTGCTCCTGTAGTCGTTAACTCACAACGACTTAATCCATGTTGGACAAGTTCCAACGGATAGACGATCAGTCGACTGTCAAACCCTAGAAGTCAACTGATGCACAGGCAGTCGAGCCACTGGTCGAGCCTGCATCGCGTCTGTGGCATTTCCTCAACATCAGTCGACTGACCTACATATCAGTCGATTGCTAGGCCAGTCGATTGTCCAATACTGGTAGTCAACTATCAATGCCACGCGCAGTTGACTCCCATCAGTCGACTAGTCATAATCTCAGTTGACTGCCAAGAGTCGACTCAGCTGCTAAGTATCAAAACACTTGACTAGTCGACTGGTCAATAACTTCAGTCGACTGATAAATCTCAAATATGAGGTTTAACCCTAAGTATGATCCCCTCATACTTGTTAGACCACCCTTAGGCTAGACCTAAGCCTTCTAGCCACCTCCATCAGCCTCATGCCTATCGGATCCCTCCAAGTCATCCATGACTTGTTCATGTATACGCTAGCCTTCAGGCGCTTCTATCGACTATTGTCATGCTAACGTGGTATATACTTCCAAGGCACATTTGGGCTTACGCTGCCAAGATACACGCTTGGACTTTACGCCTCCAAACCATTGGACTTATGCTGCCAAGACTCCACCCTTGAACTTTACGCTGCCAATATCAACCCTTGGACTTTCCAAATGCCAAGTACCCATGACTTAGACTTTCACCGTCAATACTACACACTTGGACTTAAGTGACCAAAACTACACCCTTGGACTTTCTATGTCAACTCTATGTTGAATTTTCCAAATGCCAAGACTTAAGTTTGAACTTTTCCTTGCCAAGACTAATGCTTGGACTTTCCATGTCAAGTATTCAAGACTTGGACTTTACCATTGCCAAAGACCCATGCTTGGACTTTCCATGTCAAGTGTCCCACTTGGACTTCTCTATTATATGGTCAACCTCATATTAACTATATAGTCAATCCATTGTCAAACAATGGTCAACTCATCGTCAAACATCAAAACATAATATCAAAACACTACTCGAGTTAAGTTCGAGTCTGGTCAATCGTGACCTGGATCGATTGCACCAATAATATCATCATTGTCTCCACGATTGAAGACAATGTGAGACATAATCCACTGAAGATAGCGGATGTAAGAGTTGCGAAGGTATGTGGCCTTTGCCCTTGATGAGTCATATCGGCACTCCCCAATGAATTTGTTCCAAGTGAAATTAATATCAAAGTTACTGGGTTCTCTCCTATTCCCGCCACATGGTAACTCAAAAATTGAATTGAATTGCTCTAAATTCAATTCGTGCTCAATATTGAACAAATGGAAGGTGATACAACCTTCGTCGTATCCTTCTTCGGTCAATATATTGGCCCCAACCAAGCTAAGAAATTCTAGGGTGGTATAAATATAAGTGGGGCTTTTGATTTGTATGAACTCTACCCATCCTACCCTATCTCACATCCAAAAAACATCATCTTTAAAATCTAAGGTCTTTAAAAAATGAATTTCTAGGTATCGAGTGTTTACGATTGTGTGTTGCACCAAGGGCTCATACCTAGTTTGCTGTGAATTACCTCTAAAAATAATGTAATAGGTGTTAGGATTGTTATCTTGTTCTTTACATTTCCCCTTTTGACGTGAGCTTGTGCCTTCATCTCCTCAATGTTGTTTCGAAGCCATGTTGTGAATTCTGAAGTCGAAGAGATACTGAAGATGGCTTTGGAAGACTAGAAATTGTTGAAAAAGCTGGTTGTGCCGGATCGCCGAAGAAATAGTGTCGAATCATCAAAAACTACCACCAGGGTTCTAATCAAAGTATCACTGAGCCCGATTGAAAGATCGAACTACAAGAAATGTCACTGAAGGGTTAGAACTCAGAAAAGCTAGCTAGAGCTCATAAAAAAAACACGTCCCATTTTGTCGGATTGGAACTCATGAATATATATTAATGTAAAAGGTGATTTATTCGTTTCCAATATCTCCTCTAATTAGTCTTATAGTCAATACAAATGAGATAAATCATGAAGAGTATATTGTCTAATTCAGGACTAACACTGCAGGAGGATATATATCTCAAAAAATTTACAATCTCGAATATTGATTTTTATTTATTGATATAATTTTACTGTTGTGCTAGCCACAATGTCCTATTCATTTTGGTTTTTCCGAGATGATAAAAAATTATAATTTCAGACAGGAAAGGTCTGGTCAAGTAACTCCGAAGTCCTTTGATGTACTTTCTTGTCTGAGGACGATCTCCATCCCTGATTCAGACATCTACACCAACCAGTGTGGTTGTAACTTTTGGCCGCATCAACCATGAAGGCCGGGAATTAAAATTGTATTTTGTTGGCCTCACATTAGCTCAAATAAATCCTTCACAAACTTGATATTGATGACAAATGTTTCGGCTTTAGAGTTAAGTGTGTTTTCGGCTCTATTAATTTTTTAGGTATTCGATTCTCAACTATAATATATTATAAAATATTTTCCACTAGTAAACTAAAAAAATTTAAAATGTTGAACTGCTAAGTCATCTATCGTGAACATTTTCAAATTTATTTTAATGATTGATAAAATTTTTTTATAAAATTGAATCGATCATCTCAGAATAAATCGATCTTAAAAATTGAATATTTGACGTTAAAAAAAAAGGTGTGTTTTACTGCAGCGGCTCAAAGAAGATCAATTACGAAGCTACTGGTTCTTGTAGACTTTATTGACAAAATGGCTATGCCGTTTACAAATTTGAGGAGTTCCATAAGTCCATTCATCGTCTTGATAGTAACTTTCTTAGAATTGAAGAGTTGGTCTATCCGTAAAAAATTAGAACTGTCAATTTAGTGGTCTTTATCGGTCTGTCCTACGATTATTATGAGGGAGATAAATTACGGAGGATCCTATGAATCTTGATGTAGTGGATAAGATATGTAGGGATTATCTGAATCCAAGAAGGGACTTTAGACCTCCTCCGGAATCGATCCATGCCATTTTTGTAAGCACCGTCATACCTTAACCACCATGCCATCCCCGTAAAGACCTGATTTGTTTATCATGATATAGTCTCACGTTGTCTTAATAGGCACCAAAGAAGAGAGTATCAGCTTCTCAAAATAAAGAGACAGTTCTATTTTCGGCAATTTATTAAAGGGTGCATGCACCTCAAGGTTGGAATTGTCCAAACACAGTCTCATAATTTCATATTTACCAAAGGGCGCACATCATTCATTTTTTATCCCTCCCGCCAAACGTGGATACTAAGCTGGTCGAAAAAAAGATGGTGGTGGAAATTTAAATCTCAGGGTCACTGTGTTCCTGGAAATATAATTTTCAGCACCTCTTTTTTTCGAGTAGTTGATATTGTATATGGTGTTGGGAATTTAAATCTTAGAACCACTATATTCCTGGGAATATAATTTCCAATACCACTGTGTTTCTAGGAATATAATTCCTAACACCATCTTTTTCCTAGGACAGCTTGATATTGTACGTGATGCTGGAAATTTAAATCTCAGGACCACTGTGTTCTTGGAAATTTAAATCTCATGACCACTGTGTTCCTAGGAATATAATTCTCAGCATCATTTTTTTTAGACGAGCTTGATATTGTACGTGGTACTGGAAATTTAAATCCAATGACCACTGTATTCGTAGGAATATAATTCTCAACACCATATGTTTTTCGGTCAGCTTGATATTCACGTTTGCACGGGAGGGATAAAGAAGGAATGAGGGACGTTTTTTGATAAATATGAAACTATGAGACTATATTTGAGCAATAATTCTAAACTTAAGGTACGCTCTTTGATAAATTATCGTTCTATTTTTAGAGAGCAAGTAAAATTTTAAGCACCCGTTAGATCAAAATTATATTTTCCAAGAATGGTATCCATTAGTAGTAAAAGATTTGTAATGAATAATTATATAAAATTAAAATTTTGAAATATATTTTTAAAATTTTAATTTCATAAAAGCAAACTTACTCACCAGAACGTTGTTCAACATTGTTGAAAAATTACATTGCTTTTCTGCAGGTTTTTTTTCCTTTTTAAAACAGAATTGATATGAATAAATTATATGATTGTTTGAATTATCTCTATTTTTCATAGTGTAACAAGGATTTTTGGGTATTGTAATACATTATATCTTTGTTTTATTCACTATAAAAGATGTGTTATCCATAACTAATATTAAATAATAATCATAAGAGTATTTTTATGACGAAACTAGGAAATGATTATATTTATATGTCATAAAAGCAAATTTTATCATAAAATTTTAATCTTTTGTTTTATACTATAAAATTAATAATTAACTAAAGATAATAAATTTTATCATTAATGTATTAATTAATGACAAATCAATTTAACAGTATTGTTAATAATTTTAGCTATAACATTGAGGTTGATGAAGTAATTTAATTTTTATCATAAAATATTAGCTATAAATTATTAACTTTTATGGTAAACATTCTTTCCTGATAAATATGATTATTGGACATAAGAATGTTAAAGGGTAATGTAAAATATTTGCATCTACCATCTGAATTCTAAAAACCTCAACATAAAAGAACAACTTGTCAGATTAAGAGCTGGGAAACAAAAATAAGAAGCTGGCAGCATTCATCAATATATAAACATTAATTTTATAGCTTAAGTCACCTCAAACTTACAAAACTTTCTCGACTAATTCCTCTTTCTTGCTTACATTCAGACTATTTAGAGCCCACAAGCTTTCCAATATCCCATGGTTTATCATGACTGCTCAGAAAAAAAACACACACACCCACACACAGAGTAAACATATAATCTGGTCTACCAAATAACTATGCAAAGGAGAAAGAATACAAAATATTTACCAGCACTGTTTCTTTTTGTTATCTTATTCATCGTATTTGCGGTTACGTAAGAAAACTTTGGAGGCCTGTTAAATTTTAGAACGATTTTAATAAAAGAATTTTATCTTTAAGAAAGATAAACACACTTTCTACTTTCTAGGTAACACAACCAAACTTATTAAACAAACCAGATTTGAGACGGGTGAAGTGATCTGCGGTTGTTGGCTCCACTGGACTCGATTGCACTCTCTAAGTTGACCATGCACCTGGTCTTGGAATCCTCGTACCATTTCTGAGTACTTATCGCTGAACAATAAGGCAGCATCGCTTGAGACAGTAATGACACCGATAAAGGAGCCATCTTCATATAGAGGACTTTTGGTTACCATTGCCGTGAACCTTTCCCCTGTCTTCTTCTTCAGTGTCAATTGGCCTGACCAAGACTGACCTTTGTTCAATTGATCCATGAGCTTTCTCGGATATGCGCTATTGTTTTTCTCATGCGTTAGGAGATAGTGATTACTTTTGCCGAGTGCTTCGTAGTCTTTCCATCCGTATAGATTTTCTGCTGATTTGTTCCTATATATCACAAAATTAACCTAATTAATTTATTCTTATGTTTGCCTCTCCTAAAATATATTAAAAAGTAGATTTAGCTTCGTTTCTATGAAACTATCCTAATGATAATGCTAATTTGAAGTTTAATTGTACACATATAAACCTTTAAAAAGGTGGAACTTAATATGATGTCGGTCTTCAAAACTCTACTGCCTTTACTAGTAAATTGCTATAATAGAATCACACAAGGTGATTACCATCTATGACATTTATCTAGTAAAGAATTAATCATTAGGCATGCACATGTCAAGAATATATGATTGCGAATATGATGTGGGTGTTATAAAATGATGTCCCCTTTATTTCAGGTTCAGCATAAAATGAGTGCGAATATTAGCTACGAACCAGAAGATAATTTCGCCGTTGTGTGGGCGATAGATGTGAAGGGCGTGCCCGATGTGCTTCATGACACTGTGGAAGGGTCCATGAACAAAGTGGCCTGGAATATTGGCCATGCCAACTTCATCACTGAGCTGCTGATCTGCTCTTCCTCCTCCCTCCATCGCAAGGGCAAACTGCATCTGCTCCCGTAGCCTCGCCAGGCTCACCTCCAACTCGTGGAACCTCTTCACCAGCTCTTCCAACGACCCACTCATCGCTTCTTTTGCATGCACACACTGCAGGATGGTCTCCCCCAACCTGTTCAATGATGTTGAAATTAAAATGGGTAACGGAGATGAGGACGCAATACGCCACCGGCATGGCTGCTTTTTGCTTCCTTCTGCTGCCATCTGTCCCAACGTATGTGAAACAGACAAGTATTCTACGGCTCTCCCCTCAAGCTAAACCTCCAACTCATACTCGTTTTCGTGTTTAGCCGCATAGAAAACATAAAGCCATCACTAGCTATTTTGCCGACGTGGGCGAGGAGCAACAATCAACAAAAACAAAAAAATAAAAAATGTAAGGTTCGGACAAAAAACGTTAGTTCCTTTGTTTAAGCGCACATATGCCATTCAAAAATGCCCATGGTGGGAACATTATGTTTGATAAACATTAGTACAACCACTTGCAGGGCATGCTTGATTGAGAAGCTCGTCCATGCATGCACTTTTCTTGGTTCGAGTAGGTTCTCATTTGGATTTACCATCATATTTCTTTCTTATATTCAAATGGTACGTATAATCTGAGAGACTTGAGTCATGAAGCATTCTCTCTGCAGATTTAACGAATGTGTCGATCCACATACGGCTTGATTATCACGAAGCCGCAAACGATGGGGAATCGTGGCACAGCTCAACTCATTTGGATAAGTCATAGTAAAAAATTATGCTAAAATTTTTTATCTTACTCATTGGACATCCCTAGATCAACTCCATAAAGCGACAAATTAAAGTCTAAAGCCATGCGCCAACACAAGACTTCATCGTCCACATTAATTGACATACTCAACACTTGATGATAAATCGGGATAACATCTCTATTTTGGTTGAAACTCGTTCGACTTATAACAAAAGATGATTATGTTCACCTCCAACACCCTCACAATCAGTCTCTCAATGATGATGAAGAGAAATAAATCATGGAGGACTATGTCCCTTGATATGTTGGCCAGAAATAACGAAGGACTTCTTAGCCCAGATAAGAGTTTTATATTCACATCGAGATTCGACCCTTATCCACTTATAACAACATCTATACTGCTCTAGCCAACAGGTCATCCCAAGGGGACATTGAAACCCATTCAAAAGAAATAATGATATGATATATCACTATTAGAATATAATAGTGATCATCACCGATAGTACATATATTAGAGTCAACTATGATTCAGAATTGATGATTCGAAAAATATTTCACTATAAGAAATCAATAGAATAGCGACGATTTTTTTTCGTCGCTAATAAACAATATTCGCCGATAAATCACATTAACGACGATAACATTTCGTTGCTAGTTTCGTCGCAATAAACTTACCGTTAAGAGATTTTAACGACGAAATATGATAATTCCATCGTTAATATTAACGATGATAAAAAATAAAGTCGCTAATATTAAAACATTTGCCGCAAATAAAAATTACCATTAGCGATGAAACTAATGGTTTTGTCACTAAAACTCGATTATCGGTAAGGGCAGAAATCATTGATATTAGTGACGACAATAATATATGTCGTCACAACACATCAGTCGACTGGTGTTGCAACACAAGTCGACTACCCATAATTTGGCCTGCCAAAGAATATTTTTTAGTCGACTGGTCAGTCGAATGAAGAGTTAGCGACGAATGTGTCATAGTATTCGTCGCTAATATATTTTATTAGTTGACAGTTTTTGTTGTGTTGTCGACTGATACACAGAAATTTGATCTGCCATGAAGCAGCAGTCGACTGGCGTAGGGCACCAGTCGACTACGCATTAATGATACATAAAAAATGACCTTTTTAGTGACGAAATCGTTAAACTTCATCGCTAACCATCGAAATATGATTTTCTCGAACCCCTTTTATTTGTATTCGATATCCTGTAATACAATTTCAATTATGCAATTTATTTCAACAGCTAACTTAAGAACATATGACTCAAACAATTTAACAATAATTACATTTAACCACAATTAATCATATAACATAATCGAAATACATCATTAGAAACCTAACTTCAAGTCCAAAACATTCAATTTCACAAATTCATAGCATCCAAATTCAAAAACATTCAATTTCACAATTTCACCGGCTCAAAACATAAATGTTCACAAACTTTAAGATAGAGGAGGTGGACTTGAAGATGACTTATGTATCAATGATTGTAAAGCTCCAAGTGCAAGTCGATTCAGAATTGTTTCAAACATACTTGTCTTGATCTCATTGATGTCAACTCATCTTGGGTGTTTGCTAATTGAACTCGAGTGTTTGCTAGCTCCTCTTGCATCCCTTTTAATTATTGCTCAGTGGACTCAAGTTTTTCACGCAGTGCTGTGTTAGTTAATCTGAAGGAGGAGCTGGCATATAAAGAAGTGAATCTAACTAGTTTTGGGTCACTTCCAAGTCCTCTAATGTATCTAGAATGAACACCGAGGATCTCATCACAAACTTGATCTGCAACTTGGACTACATCGATGTCATCTCCGATTTCTTATGATTGAATGTACTCATCTCGCAGTCTCACCATATCACCCTAATAATAACAAACATAATAAAAATATTTTTAAATAGAATTGTGCAAAGTTAAAAATAAATTAACAAAATTATATTTATCATATCATACGTATGCAGACTCGACCTTCTCCCCAATCCACCCTTTTGATGAGCTATAATGAGTTGTATTAAAAATAGTAATATGATCTTTTCTTTGTGACTGATCGATCTGAAAAATATTATAATGTGTTAATATTATAATCAACAAACAATATATTATAACTATCAAATTTGTACTTACACTGTTATAATTGTATTGAATGAATGGTTTTGATCCACCTCGTTGGTTATATCGGAGTTGTGATTGATTTTAGGCATTTGTTGCCAATCGTGTCTACAATACAAAAATTTGTTAAAATAAAATGTAAAGCATGAGTTATAAAATAAATAATTTTAATTTTTATATAACACAGATAATTGGTATAGATTGAGTTACCTGAAATTTCTTTGATTCAAATAGATCTCACATATAATCTAAATCTTCCTATGTCTTACAAAACTCGATCGACATATGACATCAGCGCTTAGTAGGAGGAAAATGCAATAGACTCTTATAATGAGTGTGCATCTTATTTCTATTGTCTTTATACCTCGAACTCATTAACCTATCAATCTCCTTTCTTACCGACGTTGCCTCCTCTTCAAAACTGATATCGAAAGTTGCCTAAAAAAATATCAATATTGAAATTTATTAACGAAGGAGAGACTGATTATATAAATATCAAATTACTTGTACTTACTGATAATCTATCATAAATCATCATTTATTATCCGCGGGGACATGCTTCCAACTCTTAGCTTGCAAGGAAGTGAACTTATTAATTGATAGACCTAACTATGTCATAAAAAAGCTGCATTTGGCCCAATCGAATGACCATCAGTCTTACGAAAAGTAATAGGTATTTTGCCTCATTCCTCGATTTGGCAGCGGAGTCGATCAGAGTGTGTGCCTTGTGTCTCCCTACGTGTCAGCCAAACTGTAAATAAAAAAGTGTTAACAATTAACAAATAAAATAAATGACAAACTAAATAAACATATTTAAAACCAAAAAACTAACCAGTAGGATCACTATCATCATCAGATGTAGGCACAATTAAGGGGCGCTCGATTATCTTAGGCGCATAGCTGTGACATAAGCATCATATATAGATAGACAAATAATGAAATATTTGTTGGTGCAATCGACCTAAGTCACGATTAATCAGACTCGAGTTTAACTCGAGTAGTGTTTTGATGTTTGACGATGAGTTGACCATTGTTTGACAATGGGTTGACTATATGGTTGACATGGGTTTGACCATATGATGGAGAAGTCCAAGTGGGACACTTGGCATAGAAAGTCCAAGCATGGGTCTTGGCAATGGTAAAGTCCAAGTCTTGGGTACTTGACAATGGAAAGTCCAAGCATGGGTCTTGTCATTTGGAAAGTCTAACAATGAGCTGGTATGGAAAGTCTGAGGGTGTAGTCTTGGCCACGTAAGTCCAAGTGAGTAGTCTTGATGGTGAAAGTCCAAGTCATGGGTACTTGGTATTTGGGAAGTCCAAGAGTTGATATTGGCGGATAAAGTCCAAGGGGGGAGTCTTGGCAGCATAAGTCCAATATTTGGTGGCGTAAAGTCCAATCGTGTGTCTTGGTAGTGTAAGCCCAAATGTACCTTGGCGGTGTACACCAGCTTAGCATGACAATAGTCGATGGAAGCACCTAAAGGTAATGTATGGATGAACAAGTCATGAATGCCTTAGAGGGATCTGATAGACATAAAGCTAATGGAGGTGGCTAAAAGGCTTATTGAGATGTATACTGAAAAGTCTATCTTTTGTATAAACATCTTTATTTTTTAAATAAGAATCACATGATCATTGCTTGCATATTTATGGTTATACATATTGTCTAATACATTACATTGTAGATAACATGGTGTGTAGTGTCACACGGGAGATCATGTTATCAGTTCCTTGTAAAGTATAAATAAAGGCTCACAACCGAGATGGTTATGGACAAACCATTGGAATGGTTGTAGTGTGATTTGATATTGGTCTATCTTGACAATAGAATTACACTAGTACACTTTGTGTGTATTAAGCAGGACCGACTTAGAGGTGATTCAATTTATTACTGACTACATAATTGAATCGAACCTCGGATATTATGGTGTACATGCTCTTAATCCCGATATAATAACGGGCACATATACTTTGTATTTATTTCTTTGATTTACCAATGGGTGAGATTTATAGAGTAAATCAATAAGCTCGGTAAGTTGGGAAATGATATTATTTATATGGTGTGTCGTTGATTATAGGAGGAAACCGTGTCCTATATATTAGGATGATGATGTCCCCTTGAGGAGCTCATAAGGGTCATCATGTAAACCCTGAGGTGGACTTGGTCTGGCATGATGACAAGGTTGAGTGGTACTACTCATAGAGTTAGATGTTGATTAATTAATTGACAGTAAATTAATTAATTGACGGACATTCGAGATCTTAAACACGGGGAGAAATTTATACAAATAATATATGGAGCCCATATTTATTTATGGGGTTGGTGAGGTAGATCAATGATAATCCTCTAGTGGAATGGATTATCATTAATGGATCGGACTTTATGTGGGCTTGATCCATTGGGTGGCCAAGATCCAACTCCTCCTCATGGTCTCTATTGTAGCCTATTAAAACCTTCATGGAGCCTAGATTCGATGGAGGAAAATGTAACTCTTGATCTGACGGTGGAGATTAAATCTCTAGGTCCGACGGTGGAGATTAAATCTCTAGATCCGACGGTTGAGATTAAATCCCTAGATCCGATGGTGAAGAGTAAAAGGAGGCTTAAGCCTAGCTCTATAAAAGGAGGGCCAAGGCTTGGGCGTGTATTATCTTGAGAGATTAGGTTTTGGAGTTGGGCGGCAAGGCTTCTAGGGTTTGGGCAGTAAGCATTGGGCGGCTAGGGTTAGGGTTTTGGCTTGGGAGGCAACAAGGTGGAAGGTTAAGGTTTGCTTCCTTTCTCTTCCTAAGGTGTAACCGGCGCCCATCATCATCCTCTCATCCTTGGTCAGTGCTCATCCCCTTCCTTTATTCATCCTTGGCCAGCGCCCTCTCCTCTCCTTTGGCTGGCGGCAACCCTTCCTCAAGGTTGACCGACGCTCCATCATCTATTCCTTGGACGACAGCAACATTAAGTCCTTTGACTTGGTGGCCGGTTCTAGATAGGAAGAAGAGTTTCGTTTCATTCTTCCCTTTGTTCGGAGCGAGCAAGGAAGGGAAGAGCGTGTCCTAGGAGGCTTCGACTTTTGGAAGATCGTCGCCCACACGACGTCCAAAAGGAGGAAGGACTTACAATAGAAGATCAAGAGGTATAACAAGAGGTATAATTCTTGTTTACAAATCTTTTCTTATTTTATGCATGTTGTATATTTTGTATGTGGCTAATTTACTTGGACCCCGAATACAAACACAAAAATCGGCGATCCGTACATCGTCTATTCCGTGGCTAATCGAAGAATAGTGGTAGGTTGCTTGAACAACAAGTTTGTTCAAGTGACCACTCTAATCGAATATCACGATGATGGAACAGTTGCTTGGGTAATCCCTCTTTGTCAAGGATAATTTTTTTTTATCCGGGGACATAGACGGGATCGCCATGAACAAGCGACCGAGTTGAAGTGGAAAGCGAAGTTTCCACTCTTCAAGTGGTATCAGAGCCACGATTTCCGATTTTGTGTGTTTAGGATTCGGTTACTTTTATACACTTTTCATATATTATATGTGTCGGATAATAGTAGGATGTGCGTAGGTTAACTTTTTGGTTGCAGGCTTAGGATCTAACTATTATGGCCATATGTATGTATGTGATTGTATGTGTATAATTGTATATTATTTGAATCCTCGGGGTTGACGAGGTTAGTATTTAATTTTTTATAATTAAGTACGACATTGTTTAGCCACTCTTTTATTTCAGTTTACTTTCGATCTAGATTTCATGTACACTCCTTCGTGGAGTATAGAATCGATGGATGTAAAATAAAATAATTTTTCTCGGCTCGGATCTCTGGATGGCTTGTACATGGCGTAGGGAGGAGCGGACGAGATGGTGATACAACGGGAGGCATATTGAAGAACAAAAGTCATAATAGTGGAAAAATATTTCTTTTTCATATTTATTGCTTATTGTTTGATATGCTTGTCGTGTGCTAGGAAAATTCCTCAATTTTAAATTACTAAGTGGGAGAGGAATATTTTTATAAATTCCCACGGCCTCCATTACGATTTGACATGTGATGCAAACAAACTTGTGCGTTGGCTCTGAGTGCCTTCCTCCACATCAGATGAGTTTATTTTGCGGATCACAGGGTCGAATATGGTTATAGAAAATTATTAAAGAGCGTGTATACTTTCCCATCAGAAGGCACATAACCCAAGATAATTGTCTTGGTACCAAGTAATGGCAAACACTTAGATGCAAATAGAAGTATCCTCCCCATCAGAGTCACTGCTTTTATTTGTAGGGCCAAAGAGAAACCAACTATTAATTTTATTTATCAAAAAGTTAGGTTGACAAGATAGTAAAATTAATGCGTAAAACCTCCTCTTACAAATATGGAATTCGTATACGTCCACACAATCATGGCATACGATATTCTCGGTGTTTTGAGATGTTGGTTGATTTTAAAAATTTATTGTTTGAGGAATCAATAATTTTATGAAATCTAATGTTTTGATCTATGTGATTCTTAGGTTTTTTAAAAATGACTTTCAACCCGCTTGCTGTGATACTGAAAGAAAATAAACTTACTAGACCCAATTATGTTGATTGGAAGAGGAATCTTGATATTGTCTTGACTGCTGAGGAGTACAAATATGTACTCTTTGAAGAGTGCCCTCCTAAGCCTGCGGATGATTCTGGGAAAAAGGAGAAGGAGAGTTATAAGAAGTGGATTAAGGCTGATGAGATGGCACGATGTTACATTTTGGCTTCTATGTCAAATGTATTGCAACATCAGCATCAAGCCATGCCCACTGCTTATGACAAGATGCTCAATCTCAAGGAGCTTTTCGGACACCAGAATCAGGCTGCTAGGCAGGAATCCATGAGGAACTTGATGACAACCACCATGATCGAGGGAACACCCGTGAGGGATCATGTTCTCAAGATGATGGCTCATTTGAATGAGCTGGAAGTCCTTGGAGCTGAGATCGATGGGGAAACCCAGGTCGATATCATTCTTCAGTCTCTACCTAGGAGTTTTGAGCATTTTCGCCTGAACTATAATATGAATAAAAGGTTGTATTCGTTGGCGGAGCTTCTGACAGAACTCCAGGAGGCAGAGAGTCTTTTTCGTCAGAGTGCTTAGGCTCAGGCCATGGTTACCCAAAAGGTTTCTACTTCTAAGCCGAAAGGCAAGAAGAAGAAGAAACAAAGTGGGACAAAGGTGGCGAGAGGATCTCAGGGAGGAGTGAAGAAGTCGAAAGGCAAGTGCTTCACTTGCAAGCAGACTGGACACTGGAAGAAGGACTGCCCCAATCGGAAGCAGAACAAAGGTATATCTTTTGGTCTAGTCATTGAAACATGTTTAGCGGTGTTATCTACCGGCACCTAGTGTGTAGATACGGATGCCACTGATCATGTCTACAATACTTTGCAGGGGTTCTAGGAAACCAGGTGACTGGCTGAAGGGGTGATTACCATCTACTTGGGTGATGCTACGAAGGTAGCGGCTGTTGCAGTGGGAGATGTTTATTTGTCTTTTGAGAGAAATAAAGTTTTGGTTCTTAAAAATTGCCTTTATGTACCTTTATTTAGAAAGAATTTGATTTCAGTTTCTAAATTTTTTATGGATGGATATTCTATTTCTTTTAATGACAGAGTTGTTATAAAAAAGAATAGGGAGATTATCTGTTCTGGTACATTGATAGGAAATTTATATACACTTGAACCAAAAGCTCCCACAATGCAAATATAAGTAAATAACTCATCTTCTAATTCCAATAAGAGAAAAGAACCTTCGAAGATGAACCAAACATATCTTTGACATCTAAGGCTAGGTTATATTAACCTAAGCAGAATTCAAATGTTGATAGTTGATGGACCTCTGGGTTCATTAGTGGTGGAAGATTTTCCAACCTGTGAATCTTGCTTGGAAGGTAAAATGACCAAGAGGCCTTTTAAGGCCAAGGGGTATACAGTCAAAGATGTGTTGGAATTGGTTCATTCTGATTTGTGTGGTCCTATGTCTATCCTGGCAAGAGGTGGTTTTGAATATTTCATCTCTTTTATAGATTATTATTCAAGATATGGATACATTTACTTGATGCGTCGCAAGTCTGAATGCTTTGATAAGTTCAAAGAATTCAAGGCTGATGTGGAGAAACGTCAGGGTAAAAGTATCAAGACACTACGATCTGATCATGGTGGTGAGTACCTCTTGGGAGAGTTTAGGAATTACTTATCAGAGGCTTGGATTCAATCCCAATTGTCTACACCTGGCACACCCCAGCAGAATGGTGTAGCAGAGCGAAGGAATAAGACTCTTATGGAGATTGTTAGATCAATGATGAGTTATTCTGAGTTGCCAGATTTGTTCTAGGGATATGCTCTAGATACGACAATGTATATTTTTAATTTAGTACCATCTAAATCAGTGTCTTCTACTCCCACAGAATTATGGACTAGGCGAAAGCCTAGTCTGAGACATATTTGGATTTGGGAGAGTTCAGCACATGTGCTGAAGGTAGATGCTGGTAAGTTAGAACCTCGTATAGAAGTGCACATGTTCGTTGGCTATCCTAGAGGAACGAAAGGTGGTTTGTTTTATAGTCCTAGAGATCAGAGGGTGATCGTTAGCACGAATGCCAGATTTTTAGAGGAAGACTATGTGATGAACCACAAGCCCATGAGTAAGATTGTTCTGGAGGAATTGAGAGGGGAAGTCACTTCTTCAGTACCACCGGTACAAGAAGATATACCACAAGTTACTGCACCGCGTGTCACAGAGGATACACAGGTGATACCTCGTCGTAGTGGGAGGGTTTTTAGACAGTCTGACAGATTTATGTTCTTGGGAGAATCTTCTGATTTGGTCCCTGGCAAACATGAACCTGATCCCTGGACATATGATGAGGCGATCCAAGATAAAGATACAGTATCTTGGCAAAGTGCAATGAATTCTGACATTGAATCTATGGATTCAAATTAGGTCTGGGAGCTAGTAGAACCACCCAATGATGTAAAAACCATTGGATGCAAGTGGATCTACAAAAGAAATAGAGGAATAGATGGGAAGGTTGAGACCTTCAAAGCGAGGCTTGTTGCGAAGGGGTATACTCAGAAAGAGGGCATCGATTATGAGGTGAACTTTTCGTCGGTAGCCATGCTTAATTCTATCTGGATTCTCTTATGTATTGCTGCTCATATGGATTATGAGGTATGACAGATGGATGTCAAGACATCTTTCCTTAACGGAAGTCTTGAGGAAAACATCTATATGAAGCAACCAGAGGGATTCATTGCAAAGGGCAAAGAGCATCTTGTGTGCAAGCTTAATCAGTCCATTTATGGATTGAAGCAAGCTTCGAGATCTTGGAACATCCACTTTGATGAGGTAATCCAATCTTATGGATTTATTCAAAGTCCGGATGAGTCTTGTGTATACAAGAGATGTGACGGAAATGTAGTGGTATTTCTTGTACTATACGTAGATGACATTTTATTAATTGGCAACATTGTCAAGGTGTTATCGAACGTAAGGGTATGGTTGTCCAAACAGTTTGATATGAAGGACTTGGGAGAAGTGGGACACATCCTTGGGATCAAGGTTATAAGGGATCACAGGAAAAGGATGCTGTGCTTATCTCAAGCTTCATACATAGACACCATTATGAATCGTTTTAGCATGCAAAACTCCAAGAAAGGTTTTCTACCTTTCAGGCATGGAGTTCCTTTATCTAAGGAGATGTGTCCTTGAACATCTAAGGAGATAGAGGAGATGAAGGCGGTTCCTTATGCATCAGCAGTAGGAAGCCTCATGTATGCCATGCTATGTATGAGACCGGATATTTGCTTTACCGTGGGCATGGTTAGTAGATATTAGAGTAATCCAAGACAGAGACATTGGACTGCGGTAAAGTGTTGGTGCAATCGGCCCAGGTCACGATTGACCAAGACTCGAGCTTGGCTCGAGTGATGTTTTAATGTTTCGACAAAAACATATGACAATGTAATTGTCATTGGAAAGTCCAAGTCTTGAGTACTTGGCACAAGGAAAGTCCAAGCATGGGTCTTGGCATGGAAAGTCCAACATAGGTTGGCAAGGGAAAGTCCAAGCTTGAATCTTGGCATTTGAAGTCCAAGGGGTTTGGTATTGGCGGCGTAAAGTCCAAGCGGGAGTCTTACCGGTGTAAGTCCAATGTGCCTTGGCGGTGTAGACACCGTTAGCATGACATAGCCGATGGAAGCACCTGAAGGCTAGTGCGATGGATGAACAAGTCATGGATGACTTGGAGGGATCCGAGAGGCGTAAGGCTAATGGAGGTGGCTAGAAGGCTTAGGTCTAGACTAAGGGTAGTCTAGCAAGTATGGGGCACCATACCTGAGCTAAAACCTCATATTTGAGGTGTGCCAGTCGACTGGTGTCATGTGGCAGTCGACTGGCGTAGTCAAATAGGGTTTGACTGCGGAAATTGCCCTAGCAGTCGACTGCCATTGATGGGCAGTCGACTGATTGGACAAGCAGTTGACTGATCTTGTGATCAGTCGACCGATGCTCGGATTTTGGGGCACAGAATGGAGTCTCACTCGACCATTGGGACGAGTAGTCGAGTGATGGCTCATCAGTCGACTGATGCTCATGATCAGTTGACTGATGTCCTAGCCGTTGGATTTTTCCAGCATGGATTACATCGTTGTCTCACAGCAACAGTGTGATCAGTCGACTGATGGTCCCGAGCAGTTGACTGATCGACTTTTTCCAGCACAGGTTGAAGCTATATAAGGAGCTCGTGATGGAGGAAAAGATAGCAATTTTCTTGGGCGAAATTGAAGGGGAAAGTTGGTGCTTTCCAGTCCTTCAAAGCTAGTTCAAGGCAATCAAAGATCAAGCAATCAAAAGCTCTTGTAAAGTGTTTTTCTTTACTTGCATTTCATATAAATTGTTGTAATTGCTTGTTTTAGTTTCTTACTGTTTAAGATTACTTGTAAGGGGTTTCTCCGCCTCCGACTTGTGTCAAGGAGTGTTTATTATAGTGGTGTGTGATTGACATCGCTAAGGTTCGTACGAACCCGATCCGTGGACTAGGAACCGTTCGGTTACGAACCACGTTAAACGATTATGTTTGCGTGTTGTTAATTGTTTCGTTATTGCTTTCATTACTATTTCGCTGCGTACTAATGAAATTGTAGAGACGAACACGCGATTGAATTCCATCTACGAACGAACTCTACGCTATTCACCCCCCTCTAGCGGCTTCAAATATCCTACATTTGGTATCAGAGCCCAGGGCTCTTCTACGGATTAACCGCCGGGAGCTAAAAGGCTAGAGGGAAGATGGAATTCCAAAATAAGCTCGGATGGGACATCAACACTCCACCGCCATATGATCAAGAAGACTTTTCGGCATGGAGAACAAGAATGGAGACATTCTTTATGATGGATATAGAGGATTGGTTCATCCTCGTAGAAGGTTTTGAACCCCCTCAGGATAGGAAGGGACAAGTCCTCATGTTGAAGAAATGGACCCAAGAGCAACGACAAAAATTCAAAACCGAAGCTAAGGTAACAAAACTTTTAGAAGATTTGATACCTAATGATGTTTTGTCTAGGCTAGGTGAATATCTTGATGCCAAGGAGCTATGGGACAAATTAGCCAAGTTCAATGAGAAGCCCCACTTGGCACAAGTAGAAGAAGACAAGGAAGAGGATGAAGAGAGTTCATCTTCCTCACAAGCAAGTGAGGAATCGGAAGTTGAAGAGGAGTCAACTTCCGGATCGGTGGAAGAAGAAGAAGTAGAAGACACCTCCACCTCTAGGATTGAGGGGGAGGAAAGAATATCCACTCCGGAGCAACAAGAGAAAGCTTCGACATCTAGTCAAGATGAAGAAGCTCCAATTTCGGTCTCAATTAACCTAGGTAACTCAAACACTCTAATTTCAAATAAAATCCATATATTGTGTTTTGAGTGTAGGGAGTATGGGCACTACAAGAGCAAGTGCCTAAAGAAGGTTAAGAAGACGCTACCGGCGCCTAAAAGTCAACAAAAGTCAAAGGATGTCGGTTCCCCATCACCTAAAGACAAGGAGCACATCATTTGCTTGGATGCAAAAGCAGGGGCATTAAAAATCAATGTCCTAGGGGGAGCAAAAAGACTCAAAATGGAGCTTCACAAGTAGGGGGAGCCTCTAAGGCAAACTCTAAGGTATATTTTCATAATGCTCATTCTTTAAATTCTAAGCAAAAGTATGCTAGAATTAATTCAAATAACTTTGCTATTACTCATGAATCAAAGCATGCTAGGAATGATAACTCTTGATCTATTTCAAAGAAGGAGAAATTTGGGACTAATGTCCCTAGAAATGTCATTCCTAAGAAAACAATTAAGAAAATCGAAAACCATTTAGGTATCAATCCCAATAAGGGTAGATATATGTTTAAGGTGAATGGTAATGCCCAAAAACCTAATCAAAAATTATTTGGGCAATTAGAATTAGAGAACCAAGCCTTAAGGTCAAGGCTTGAAAAACTAGAAAAGACCCTAAATAAGAAACAAAATCAATTTCAAGGGTCTAATGGTCAAAGTCAAGGGTCAAGATCTCAAAGTCAACATCTAGGACCCAAAAGACAAAAGTCAACCAAGGGCAATCAAGGTTTGGGTCACAAACCTAAGCCTAAGGTGGCTTACCGTAGTGTTCCATTTGATTATGGAACACAAACTAGGTATAGGAAGACCAAGGTTGCAAGGGGAGTTACCTCCAGAGTCAACCTAGGTAAGACTGCCATGACCAAGGCTAATAAGCCTAGGAGGGTCATTAGGAAGGTATCTAGGGAGGTTATCCCTAAGAAATACCTAATTAATTCAATGAGCTCAAATAGATTTTGGGTTCCAAAGAGCGTGATTGATTCACGTTAAATGAGTTAGAATGTGCCAACCATGATTGAATGGGTAGTTAACTCAACCATGGTAAAGGTGGCACTTTAGGTTATTTTTCAAGGTTATGGTTACCTTGGAAATACATTTGAGTTTTAATTCTAAAAGATCTTAGGATGTGCCAATATATTTTTTTTGAAATCATGAAAATCAATAAAATTGGCACAATCTAGATTTAAAGGTTGTAGTGTGTCACTTTGATCTTTGGCACACTTTAGGAATCAATGTATCAAGAGAAGTGTGTTTAAGGTATAGAAGTTACATCAAGAGTGATACTCAAGTGCCACACACCTTGATGTCTTGTACTTACCATGCTTCATGTGTTTCACCATGTGTTTGCATGGAAGGAATGTCTAGAGTGGATTGCATCTCATAAAACAAGTCTTTTACCTTGATTGTGTATTTCAACACTTAGAAAGGGTGAGATGTTAGGATTTTGAAACCATTGAATGTTAATGTTTGCTAAAATGAAATAAAATATCAAAATACATTAACGAATACATGAATATAAGCATAACATCAATATGTTCGATATACAAGATTAAACATGAGAAAATGGAATAAGTTAGATAAAGAAATCAAGATTTTCTAAATATAGAACTGGAAATCAGATATCAGTCGACTGATAACACTATAACACGATATCGTGAGTCAGCGATCGAGTCTTTGCTTCGAACTCATTTGTTTGCACATCGATCGTGATGGGATACGTCGATCGTGATGGTCTGTTCACCGAGGTCATCGATCGAGTGCTCATTGGCGATCAGTGGTGATCGCATCGGCCGATCGATGAGCAACATCACGATCGTGATGATCTGTAGCATGACACGAAGTCTCGTGATCGATTCTTTGAGCCGGGCCGATCGTATCGGCTCGGTAAACTCTGCTAATAAACCACGATCGATCAAGCGATCGCACATCAATTGGTGGCGCATCGTGATTTTATAACTCTGAACCGCTAGGGTTCAACGTCTTCATGCATCTACTTCCCATTTTCCTTCTCCTCTCCGTTTGCCACTCCTTTCTCCAACGATATTTTCCGACCGCTCCGGCCACCTAGGTCCTAGGTTTGATAGCCTAACTCTTCCTCTCGCGTTTTCACTCATCTCACAACCCTAGTTCACTCCTTTTCAGCGGTTGTTTCTTCTTTCCCAATTAGGGTTCCAACGTCCAGTCCTCCGGCGAACTTTCCGACGGCCCCATTAGCAATATCCAAATATTCCCTCATCACCCCTTCAAATGGCGCCAAAGTAAAATTTTCTTACTTAAAAATCCTAATTTTTCCTTTTCATTGTAATCTATTATAATCTAATCGTGTATTGGTGCCCTTGCATTCATATTGTTGCATTACATTCATATAGGCGATCCCGTAGAAATGATCCACCCGAGGGTGAATCACGATTGTACCAACCTATGTTGGTTAGGTACATCGATAGGGACTTCTTTGCACGTTACTGTAGTGATGTCATGGACATATTTGCATATTATCATCTCATGAAAATTGTCTTATGCACACATGCCATTAATGATGATCTCCTTAAGGAGTTTTATCAGAACCTAAAGAAGGTAGACGATGGCCCTACCTACACTACTCACGTTGCAAAATGCGATTTAGAGTTCACCCCTGCGATATTGCAGGAGTTTCTTGAGTGTAAGCCATCGGATGACACCTTCATTTTCTACCCTACCTTTGATGCCCCGTTACCCGAGCCTTTTGACCATATTTCTTTGGACTCCATGCATGAGCATGTTTTTGGTCATTCTCGTCCACCAGCCTAGAATTTATTTCCCATTACTGAGTTATTTGCACCTGATAATGTACTCTACAAGGTCATTGTTGGGTGTTTTCTTCCGATCGTCACTCGGGGTCTGGCCAAGATTCGACCTCCCCATCTCTTTCTACTGTACGTCATGCGTAATAGGTTAGACATAAACATTGCATTAAACATGTTTCATTGCATTGTGCATTTCATTTCCCCTGTACAAGGGAAAGTGCATATGCCTTATGGGCACATTATCACAACATGGTTAGATTTAGTAGGGATCAACATTCATAGGGGATCACTGAGGTCGCTATCTGAGGTGTATGACTGCATATCAGTTCATAACTTCTCGTTAGCGAAGCTGCGGATGGGGCATGGGTAGATGGAGTTAGCACCTCGACCACCGTCCAGGGCACGTGGAGAGCCGCCTCTGGTACCTAGAGAGGCGACAGAGGACTATGAGGATGCAGATGCCGCTGATGAGGAGGATCAGATGCCAGTAGATGCATCAGCGGTGGGTCCATCAGATCGTCTTGGCCAGCTGGAGTCCAGATTCTAGGACTATCAGCAGACAGTCAACTCTAGGCTGTCAGAGATCTTAGTAGGGCAAGCCTCCATGGGTGCACGTCTTGGTCGGATGGAGGAGAGATAAATGCAGATTGCAGAGTCCCAGAGCCGCATCGAGCAGCGTCAGCTCGATATATATGAGATGATGCGGGCCTGGACTTTGAGCCAGCAGCCTCCTCCACCTCCACCTCCTGCAGACGACTAGATCTAGAAGATGTTAGGATTTTCTTTTGTTTCTCATTTTTTGTAATGAGATTGAGCATATCAAATCTCTAGTTTTGAATCTAAAAAACTGAAATCTTTTAAATTGAATGAAATTTCTGTTTGTGAAAATCATGTGTGTTTGAGTGTGTATTTGTATGAATGTATTGGTTTATGAAAATTGCTATGTCATGACATGAAATTTCATCCTATCATATAGCATGTCATGCCATTGGTTATGATTATTTTAGATGTCATGTTTGTTTTTAGATTATATTACATGTCATGACATCATGATTATTGGCCATGTGTTATTATTGTTATGATTTGTGCCATGATAATTCATTCATTTTATTGTGATTAAAATTGATTTAAGGAAAAATGACATGACTTGAAGTCCTATTTTTAAGAGAATCAAGTAGGGTTGCCTAGAAAATGCATGAGGCCATAATAATCCTAACTCCACATCTCACATCATATTGACATGTATGTGTATTTATACACCCTAGATACATGTGAGATGCTAGGATAATAAGTTAGGTTCAAGGTGCATAGATAGTGCATCTAGATGAACTAAAACTTATTTCAATCATCACCAAGAATCATAAGGAAAGTTAATATACAAGTTATGTATATTTAGCCAATAAACCATGGTTCAAAATAGGTCTTCAAAAAAAAACATTTTAAAATCATTTTGAAAAACCTTGGTGAAGTCTGTCTTTTGATAGCAATCACCATTGATGAGATTGATACAAAGTGAGCTTAAACTTTAAAGTTTTTAGTCACTTTTGGATTTTGTGTCAATTTCGCTATTTTATAAGTAAAATATTTTTCAAACATTTTTCACCGATTGTATGCGTGATAAGTAATATACGTACCAAATTTCGTGATTTTTCGATATACGTATAATTATTTATGATTTTTTGAAATTCATTTCTGATAACTGAAAATCGAGATTTTGATTATCGATCGCCTACGGATGGCGATCGTGATGATGGTGTCGATCGATATAATCACTCATTGATTATGCGATTTCGGAAAACAAGATTGTTTAACCCGATTTCAGCTGCGGTTAAGGTCTCTAACCATTCCTAACCCTAGGATATTCTTTGGGAAGCATGATTAAGGGTGAAAATACATTGGATATGGATTAGGAGAGGTGTTTAGGGTTTGTATCAATTTTAAGGTGTTGGGAAGTTCAATGTTGAATTTCTAACCTTCATTTTGATGACTTAGAGTTCCTATTGGCTTAGGGACTTCTAAGGACATCACTGTGCAATGGTCAAGGGGGAGCAAGCCTTTAGGGGGAGGTATCCATCTTGGGATGATGGATGTGTTTTTCTCCTTGAAGAGGAGAAGTTATTGGGAGAGTATCATCAATTGGGAAAATTGATGGGCTCTTGATACCCAATTTGGAAATTGGGAGAGTGAATAGGATTGCCTCTCTTGAGTGATATGGGACTTATCACTAGGAAGATGATAGGCATCCTAGGTATTTTTAAACCAAGGGGGAGATTGTAAGATCTCATTGGGACGTGAGATTTTGACCTCCTTGGAGAGATAACCTTTTTGATGTATGTCAAAAAGGGGGAGAATGTTTGGGAAATTATTTGGGATTACCAATTTGGAATAATTGGTAAGAGACTTGAGTTAGTGGTCTAACTCAAATGGTTTGTTTGGTTTTTGTCAAACATCAAAAAGGGGGAGATTGTTGGTGCAATCGACCCACGTCACGATTGACCAGGACTCGAGCTTGGCTCGAGTGATGTTTTGATGTTTCAACAAAAATATATGACAATATAATTGTCAAGGGAAAATCCAAGTCTTGAGTACTTGGCACAAGGAAAGTCCAAGCATGGGTCTTGGCATGGAAAGTCCAACATAGGTTGGCAAGGGAAAGTCCAAGCTTGAATCTTGGCATTTGAAGTCCAAGGAGTTTGGTATTGGCGGCGTAAAGTCCAAGCGGGAGTCTTGGCGGCGTAAGTCTAATGTGCCTTGGCGGTGTAGACACCGTTAGCATGACATAGCTGATGGAAGAACCAGAAGGCTAGCGCGATGGATGAACAAGTCATGGATGACTTGGAGGGATCCGAGAGGCGTAAGGCTGATGGAGGTGGCTAGAAGGCTTAGGTCTAGACTAAGGGTGGTCTAGCAAGTATGGGGGCACCGTACTTGAGCTAAAACCTCATATTTGAGGTGTGCCAGTCGACTGGTGCCATGTGGCAGTCGACTGGCATAGTCAACTAGGGTTTGACTATGGGAATTGCCCTAGCGATCGCGCCATTGATGGGCGATCGGCGATTAGATAATGATCGGCCCGATCTTGTGATCGATCGATCACGCTAGATTTTGGGTCACAGAATGGAGTCTCACTCGACCGCTGGGACGAGCAGTCGAGTGATGGCTCATCAGTCGGCTGATGCTCATGATCAGTCGACTGATGTCCTAGCCGTTGGATTTTTCCAGCATGGATTACACCGTTGTCTCACAGCAACAGTGTGATTAGTCGACTGATGGTCCCGAGCAGTCGACTGATCGACTTTTTCCAGCACAGGTTGAAGCTATATAAGGAGCTCGTGATGGAGGAAAAGATAGCGATTTCCTTGGGCAAAATTAAAGGGGAAAGTTGGTGCTTTCCAGTCCTTCAAAGCTAGTTCAAGGCAATCAAAGATCAAGCAATCAAAAGCTCTTGTAAAGTGTTTTTCTTTACTTGCATTTCATATAAATTGTTGTAATTGCTTGTTTTAGTTTCTTACTGTTGTAAGATTACTTGTAAGGGGTTTCTCTGCCTCCGACTTGTGTCGAGGAGTGTTTATTATAGTGGTGTGTGATTGGCATCGCTAGGGTTCGTACGAACCCGATCCGTGGACTAGGAACCGTTCGGTTCCGAACCACGTTAAACGATTGTGTTTGCATGTTGTTAATTGTTTCATTATTGCTTTCATTACTATTCCGCTGCATACTAACGAAATTGTAGAGACGAACACGCGATCGAATTCCATCTACGAACGAACTCTACGCTATTCACCCCCCTCTAGCGGCTTCAAATATCCTACATAAAGCATATATTGAAGTACCTGAGAAGGACTAGGGATTACATGCTGGTCTACCAGGCAGATGAATTACTCCCTGTGGGTTACACAGATTCCAACTTTCAATCATATAGGGATAACAGTAAGTCTACCTCAAGTTTTGTATTTACTTTAGGAGGTGGAGCCATTGTATAGAGGAGTGTCAAGCAGAAATGCATGGCGGACTCTATCATGGAAGCTGAGTATGTGGCAGTCTCTGAGGTGGCCAAAGAAGCTGTGTGGCTCAGGAACTTCTTGATGGACTTGGATGTGATTCCTGGTTTTTCCAGAACTATCACAATTTATTGTGATAATAGTGGTGCAGTTGCAAACTCGAAGGAACCACGAGCCCATAAGGCAAGTAAACACATAGAGCGCAAGTACCACCTGATATGAGAAATCGTAAAGCGAGGAGAGGTTGCTGTGGCCAAGATTGCATCAGAGGATAACCTGACAGATCCTTTCACTAAGGCCCTTCCAACGAGAGCTTTTGATAGGCATGTGGAGAGAATGGGAATCAGATGTATGGCAGTATGAGGATGGCATAGTCTTTTAGTATAAGTGGGAGATTGTTGGGATGTATATTGAAAAGTCTATCTTTTGTATGAACATCTTTATTTTTGAAATAAGAATCACATGATCATTGCTTGCATATTTATGGTTATGCATATTGTCTAATATATTACATTGTAAATAATATGGTGTGTAGTGTCACACGGGAGATCATGTTATCAGTTCCTTGTAAAGTATAAGTAAAGACTCACAACCGAGATGGTTATGGACAAACCATTGGAATGTTTGTAGTGTGATTTGGTATTGGTCTGTCTTGACCATAGAATTACACTAGTACACTTTGTGTGTATTGAGCATGACCGACTTAGAGGTGATTCGATTTATTGCTAACTACATAATTAAATCGGACCTCGGATATTATGGTATACATGCTCTTAATTCTGATATAATAACGGGCACATATACTTAGTATTTATTTCTTTGATTTACCAATGGGCGAAATTTATAGAGTAAATCGATAGGCTCGGTAAGTTGGAAAATGATATTATTTATATGGTGTGCCGTTGATTATAGGAGGAAATCGTGTCCTATATATTAGGATGATGATGTCCCCTTGAGGAGCTCATAAGGTTCATCATGTAAACCCTGTAGGTTGACTTGGTCTGGTATGATGATAAGGTTGAGTGGTACTACTCATAGTGTTAGATGTTGATTAATTAATTGACGGACATTCGAGATCTTAAACACGGGGAGACATTTGTACAAATAATATATGGAGCCCATATTTATTTATGGGATTGGTGAGGTAGATCAATGATAATTCTCTAGTGGAATGGATTATCATTAATGGATCGGACTTTATGTGGGCTTGATCTATTGGGTGGCCAAGATCCAACTCCTCCTCATGGTCCCTATTGTAGCCTATTAAAACCCTCATGGAGCCTAGATCCGATGGAGGAAAATGGAACTCTAGATCCGACGGTGGAGATTAAATCTCTAGATCTGACGGTGGAGATTAAATCTCTAGATCCGACGGTGGAGATTAAATCTCTAGATCTGACGGTTGATATTAAATCCCTAGATCTGACAGTGGAGATTAAAAGGAGGCTTAAGCCTAGCTCTATAAAAGGAGGGCCAAGGCTTGGGTGTGTATTATCTTGAGAGATTAGGTTTTGGAGTTGGGCGGTAAGGCTTCTAGGGTTTGGGGCGGCAAGCATTGGGCAGCTAGGGTTAGGGTTTTGGCTTGGGCGACAACAATGTGGAAGGTTAAGGTTTGCTTCCTTTCTCTTCCTAAGGTGTATCCAACGCCCATCATCATCCTCTTATCCTTGGCCGGCGCTCATCCCCTTCCTTTATTCATCCTTGGCCGGCGCGCTCTCCTCTCCTTTGGCCGGCGGCAACCCTTCTTCAAGGTTGGCCGACACTCCATCATCTATTCCTTGGTCGGCGGCAACATCAAGTCCTTTGACTTGGTGGCCAGTTCTAGATAGAAAGAAGAGTTTCATTTCATTCTTCCCTTTGTTCGGAGCGAGAAAGGAAGGGAAGAGCGTGTTCTTGGAGGCTTCAACTTTTGGAAGATCATCGCCCACACGACGTCTAAAAGGAGGAAGGACATACAATACAAGATCAAGAGGTATAATTCTTGTTTACGAATTTTTTCTTATTCTATGCATGTTGTATATTTTGTATGTGGCTAATTTACTTGGACCCTGAATACAAACACAAAAACCGGCGATCCGTACATCGTCTATTCCATGGCTAATCGAAGAATAGAGGTTGGTTGCTTGAACAACAAGTTTTTTCAAGTGACCACTCTAATCGAATAGCACGACGATGGAACGGTTGCTTGGGTAATCCCTCTTTGTCAAGGATAAATTTTTTTTATCCGGGGGCGTAGATGGGATCGCCATGAACAAGCGACCGAGTTGAAGTGGGAAGCGAAGTTTCCACCCTTCAAGGCTTAGGTTTAAGCTAAGAGTGGTCTAGCAAGTATGAGGGCATCAAACTTAGGTTAAACCTCATGGTTGAGGTGTATCAATCGACTGGGATTATGGACCAGTCGACTGATCAAGTATTTTGACACTTGGCAACTGAGTCGACACTGAGCAGTCGACTCGGATTATGACCAGTCGACTACCATGAGTCAATTGGCGATCATCTGAGACCGAGTTGCGGACACAGACGCAAGGAGACTAGACTGACGCCTCGAATGGAGTCCTAGTTGTAGTGGCGCCTCGACTACCATGGAGAGCAGTCGACTGCTGTGTTTGGTCGTGAGCGCTGAAAGCTCGGTAGCCAATTCAGTAGTCAGCTATGGGCTTGGCAGTCGACTGCTATTAATGGAAGTTAACTGCTGGTAATGACAGTCGACTGTCAGTGTATCCTTTGTCTTGAATGCCAGCGTAGATTAAGTCATTGTGAGACAACGACTATAGGAGCAGTTGACTACTAGGTAGAAATCAGCCCGAGTTGCACCTTTATAAGGAGCTTAAAGGGGAGGTTTTTGGCAATTATTCTTGGGATGATTTGGAGGGGAATTACTGCTGCATTCCATACCTTTAAGAGCAAACCAAAGCAATTAATAAGTAAGCAATCCAAAGCTCTTAGTGTAAAGTTTTCTTTACTTGTTTGTTTAATGCTTAGTTTACTTGTTGTATTTTATTGTATTACTTTTGTAATCATTTTTATGAGATTTCTCCACCTCCGGATTGTTTCAAGAAGGAGTGTATTGATTAGTGGTGGTGTTTGCATCCCTAGAGCTCATTTTAGCTCCCCCGTGAAGTAGGAACCCTAAGATTTCGAACCACATTATATTGTGGTGTTTGTGTTTGTGTGCTTGTATTGTTGTTATCGTATTATTTATTTTTTGTATTCCGTTGTGCTAACCACAATTGTAGACAAGCAACGTGATCGAATTCCATCTAACGAACTACGACGCTATTCACCCTCCTCTAGCAACGTACGATCCTTTACAAGTGGTATCAGAGCGAGGCTGCTCTTCAAGGTTTGATAGCCAAGGAAGCACCGCTAGAGGGAAGAAAGAAGATGGAGTTTGAAGATAAATTGGGATATGACATCAACATGCCAATTCCATACACCCTTTATGGACGAGAAGGCTTCAATCAATGGAAGGCAAGGATTGAAGAATTCATAATGATGAGGGACTTCGAAGATTGAGCCATCTTGATGGAAGGATTCAAATATCTTAGAGGGCTAAAGGGAGGATTCTTCAAGATGAATAAGTTGACCGAGGAACAACTCTAAGAATTAGAGAAAAATAAGAAGGTAATAAAATTTTTGGTTGATTTAATTCCTAATGATATTTTGTCTCGTTTAGGTGAATATAAGGATGCCAAGGAGCTTTGGAGCGAATTAGCAAAATTTCATGAGAAGCCCCAATCGGTCCAAGGGGATAAGGAAGAATGAAAGACCGAAGAAGTAAACTCACAAGAAAGTGAGGATTCAGAAGTTGAGAGATTATCAACATCCGAGAAAGAAGAAGAGGTGGAAGAATTGGAGGAAGCCTCCATCTCTAGGATTGAGGGGGAGGAGAGAATCTCCACTCCGGAGCAAAATCAAGAGGAAGCTTCAACCTCCGGAAGAGATGAAGAACCAACTCCGGCTCCCACCATCGACCTAGATAACTCAAGAACTTTAATTAACAATAAAAATCATATTATGTGTTTTGAGTGTAGGGAATAAGGGCACTATAAGAGCAAGTATCCTAAGAAGGTCAAGAAGGCTCAACTGGCACCAAAAGTCAAGGATGCTGGCGCCCCAACAATTAAAAGCAAGGAGCACGTGGCATGATTCAAATGCAATCAAAAGTGACACTATAGGAGTCAATGCTCTAGGGGGAGGAAACAAACCAAGGGTCAAGAAGGAGCATCACATGTAGGGGGAGCTTCTATAGCAAACCCTAAGGTATACTTTAGTAATGCACCTTCCAATTTTAATAGGCATGTTTTTAATTCACTTGCTATTGCTCATGAAAAAGCATGCTAGAAGTAACAATAAATATTTTTGCTTAGGTGCTAAATATTGTAATTTTGGGGCTAAGGACAAATCTAGATCAAATACCCCTAAAACAATTCTACCTAGGGAAGCTATTAGGAAGGTAGAGGATCATTTAGGCATTAACCCTAAGAAGGGTAGACATATGACTAAAAGAAAGAACAATTCCCAAAAGGTTAATGAAAAATCAAAATTAAAAAAATTAGAGTTAGAGAACCAAGTCTTGAGATCAAGGCTTGAGAAATTGGAGAAGACCCTTAGGAAGATGCAAAATCAAATTCAAGGGTCAAATGATTAAAAATGAGGGTCTAACGAGAAAAACCTAAGTGTTGGTAGGAAAATTCAATTCAAGGGAAAGGAAGGTTTGGGTCACAAGCCTAAGCCCAAGAAGATCATACAAACCTTCCACAATGTTCCATTTGCCTATAGAACAAGATCTAGGTCTAGGAAAACCAAGGTTACTAGGGAAGCTATCCCTATGGCTAACCATGGTGTGTGCCAAGACAAGACCCAATTGACGAAGGCTTTCAAGCTAAAAAGGGTCATTAGGAGGGTATCTAGGGAAGTTATCCCTAATGAATACCTAGTTAACTCAAGGAGCTCCAATAGATATTGGGTTTCTAGGAGCGTGATTCCATTACGCTAGATGGATTAGGGTGTGTCAATCTTGAATGGATGGGCAGTTAACCCAACCATAGCCAAGTTGACACTTTAGGCCATTTTCAAGGTTATGGGTACCTTGGAAATAAGCTTGATTTCTTATCCTAAAAGATTTTAGGATGTGTCAATATATTTTGAGAACTATGAAAAATTGATCAAATTGGCACAATTAGGTTTAGAGGTCATAGTGTGTCATTTTGGATTTTTGGCACACTTAGGGGATAAGTGGTAATATGACAAAAAGAACTTAATCATAACAAATGACAATCTATACTAAAATTTAGGTATTATCATACCTTTATATTTTATTTGTCATATATCATGTCATGACATCATATCTATTTTTAATCATTAAATGTCATGATACCTTAGGTTTATCCTTTTATGTCATGAATATTTAGGCTTATATTTTATGCCATGACATCATGATTATTGGCACATGCTTATTTATGCTATCATTTATATCATAATCATCATTCATGCATTAATTAAAATTGATTTTATGGCCTATGACATGATTTGAAGTCCCATGTATACGAGAAACGAATAGAGTTGCCTAGAAAATGCATGAGACCTTAGATTAGAAAGAACAAAATCCATATCTTACATCAAATTGATGTGTGTGTGTATTGATATACCCTAGACACATGTGAGATGCTAGGAAATGAGTTAAGTTCAAGGTGCATAGTTCTTGCATCTAGATAAACTCAAACTCATCTTATACCATGGATGAATCTTGAGGAAAGCTTATATATAAGTCATGTGCATTAATCCCATAGACCATGATTCAATATAAGGTTTTAAAATCATTTTGAAAAACCTTGGTGTAGTCTATCTTTTGATAGAAGTCACCATTGAAGAAGTTGATACAAGTAGGGTCAAAATATTGAAATTTTCAATGGTTTTGAACATTGTATCAATATCATTATTTTACATGTATTTTATTTTTCAAATATTTTTCACCCATAATGATTGACTTAAGTATTATACATATGAAGTTTCATAATTTTTCGTATTATGTATAATTACTTATGAATTATTAAATTCATTTTTTATTTTTTATTTTAGCACTTGCAGAATCGAGGATCGCCATGGATGGCGATCAATTGCTCAAGTGATCATCGTAGCTCACAGAGTCGACTACTAAATGTTGATTTTGGGTAAACAAGGTTGTTTAGTCCATGTTTCAGCCATGTTAGGCTACCCTAATTGCTCCTAACCCTAGGATATGTTTTGGAAAGCATTGGAAGGGTAAAAATCTATTGGATATGAATTAGGAGATTCGTTTAGGGTGTGTATCAAATTTTAAGGTGCGTGAAAGTTTAAGTTTGAACTTTTTCCCTTAATTTTGATAGTTTAGTATTCCTATAGGCTTAGGGACTCTCCAAGGACATTTTTGACGCAATGGTCAAGGGGGAGCAAGCCTCTAGAGGAGATTATCTATCATGGGATGATGGATGTTTTCTTCCTCATAAGGGGGAGAATTTGGAGAAGTATGTATTGCCTCTCTTTAGTGATATGAGACTTATCACTAGGAAGAGTGAAGGCATCCTAGATATTTTTGGACCGAAGGGGAGATTGTAAGATCTCATTGGGATATAAGACATTGATACCCTTGGGGAGAACCTTTTTGATACATGTCAAAAAGGGGGAGAATTTGAGTGAGAATTTAGAATTTTCAATTTGGACAATTGGGAGGATTGGATTGAGTTAGTGTTCTAACTTAAAGGTGTTTGGTTTTTGTCAAACATAAAAAAGGGGGAGATTATTTATTGAAATCGACCAAGGTCATGATTGACCAAACTCTAGTTTGACTTGAGTAGTGTTTTGATGTTCGACGATGAGTTGACCATTGTTTGATAATGTGTTGGCTATATGGTTAACATGAGGTTGACCATATGATGGAGAAGTCCAAGTGGGACACTTGGCATGGAAATTCCAAGCATGAGTCTTGGCAATGGTAAAGTCCAAGTCTTGGGTACTTAGCAATGGTAAATCTAAGCATGGGTCTTAGCATTTGGAAAGTCCAACATGGAGTTGACATGGAAAGTCCAAGGGTGTAGTCTCAGCCATGTAAGTCCAAGTGTGTAGTCTTGGTGGTGAAAGTCCAAGTCATGGGTACTTGGCATTTGGGAAGTCCAAGGGTTGATATTGGCTACGTAAAGTCCAAGGGTGGATTCTTGGCAGCATAAGTCTAATGTTTGGTGGCGTAAAGTCCAAGCGTGTGTCTTGGCAGCGTAAGCCCAAATTTACCATGGCGGTGTAGACTAGCTTAGCATGACAATAGTCAATGGAAGAACCTGAAGGCCAACGTATGAATGAACAAGTCATGGATGACTTAGGGGGATCTGATAGGCGTGAGGCTGATGGAGGTGGCTAGAAGGCTTAGGTCTAGGCTAAGGGTGGTCTAGCAAGTATAAGAGCATCATACTTGGGTTAAACCTTACGGTTGAGGTGTATCAGTCGATTGGGGTTATGGACCAGTCGACTAGTCAAGTGTTTTGACACTTGGAAATTGAGTCGACACTGAGCAGTCGATAGGGATTATGACCAGTCGACTGCGGTGAGTCGATTGGTGATCGACTGCAACCAAGTTACGGCCACAGATGCAAGGTGACTCGACTAGCGCCTCGACTGGAGTCCTAGTCAAGGCGATGCCTTGACTGCCCTTGAGCAGTCAACTGCCATGGAGGGAAGTCGACTGATGGGTTTAGTTGTGAGCACAAAAAGCTCGATGAGCATCGAGCAATTGGCTCTACGGGCTTGCCATGATCGGCTTGAATGCCATCGTGGATTAAGTCGTTGTCAGACAACGGCTACAGGAGCAGTCGACTGATGGGTATGAGCAGTCGACTGCTAAGCAGAAATCAACCCAAGTTGCAGCTTTATAAGGAGCTTAAAGGGGAGGTTTTGGCAATGGTTCTTGGGGAGATTTGGAGGGGAATTGCTGTGACATTCCAGACCTTCAAGAGCAAACCAAAGCAATCAACAAGAAAGCAATTCAAAGCTCTTAGTGTAAAGTTTTCTTTACTTGTATTTGTGTATTGTTTAGTTTACTTGTTGTATTTCATTGTATTACTTTTGTAATCATTTTTACAAGGTTTCTCCACCTCCGTATTGTTTTGAGAAGGAGTGTATTGATTAGTGGTGGTGTTTGCATCACTAGAGCTCATTTGAGCTCACCCAGTGGAGTAGAAACCCTAAGGTTCCGAGCCAAATTATATCGCGGTGTTTGTGTTTGTGTGCTTGTATTGTTGTTATCATGTTATTTGTTATTTGTATTCCACTGTATTAACGACAATTATAGAAAAGTAATGCGATCGAATTCCGTCGAACGAACGACGACGGTATTCACCCCCTCTAGCGATGTACGATCCCCTACAATATTGTCTTATATACATGAATTATAAATGAAAAATAATAAAAATACCATGTAAATAAATCTAATTGCTATCATGATCTGAAAAGGATAAATGATCATCCGTATCACTGTCAATTTCACTATCTTCATCCTCGTCATTACGATTAGTTTAAGCGTCCTTATCCAGCTCCACTTGTGCATTTGTCATATATATTTGTTGATGTTCAACATCTAATCGACATAGTTGAGTTATCTCTAAGTCTTCACCGAGTACTGAAGTTGAATCATTGGATGAAATCTCTTGGTTTGGCTCTATATTCGAAATATTAACAACTTTAAATTCTTCAGATACTTCATCAACTTCAGTTACTTCATATATTTCTCAGTGGTTAACCCTTTGCACTACCTTCCATGGACCTCCACACTTGATATCATTCAAATAAAATACTTGACTTACTGGTTTGCAAATGAATGGGTCATTATCGTACCATATTTTAGAAGTGTCAATACACAAGAGATCATACTCTTCCACCAATATTTTTTTTGGATTACATTGGAACCACTCGCACCAAAATAATTGGACTTTATACATAAAAGAGTAAAATATTTGAACCACATCCTTCAACATTCTAAAAAAATCCAAATTGTTCCCATCGTCGGAATATGGTACCCTGACCACTGAGTAGTTCTGCGTGAATCACAGAACCTCGTATAATATCGAATACCATTTACAATGCATGCATCATACAGTTGAACTTCAACATCAGATCCCATTCATAAATAGTACAACTCCTCTGTGATATCTGAATTTGTACAATTTTTTAGCTCTATAATTTTATCCCTAAACCACAATGGAAAATCCCACTCATGATATTGCATAACTTGATAAGAATGAATCTTTTGTGACATAAGTTGAAGATGCTCGCTGTATAAAAACTTAATCAACATACAATTTGTTAATGAAATAGAATTAAAATAATCACTTAATGTAAAAACTTGCTTTCGATATTGATCGACTTCTTTAGAATTATTTGGAATATACCAATGTGCTTTCTTAAATGACAATTTTAGACTGTGTTGGTTGCCAAAGACTCTTATTTTCTATGAGAAAACACTTAAATTTCATATTGATGGTTGAACATCTTTATTTCGTTTCAGCCTTGAAAATCTAGTCTCAATTTGACTCATATATAACGAACTGAAAGTCAACGCCTCATTTATAATATACCCCTCTTCAATAGGTCCTTCTGGTCTTACTTTATTTCACACATATTTTTTTAGTCTTTCAAAATATCACTCAAAGGGATACATCCATCGTGACAAAACTGGTCTAGCTAATATGGCTTCATGAGGTAAATGAACTGTCAAATGAACCATAATATAACAAAATGTTGTGGAAAATATTTGTTTCATCTTACACAATATCAAAACTATTTGATCCTCCATTTTACATAAGTCTAATGTGTATAATGATCTTGAAGTAATCTTTTTGAAGAAATCACATAACTCAATTAGTGTGCTATATATGTCTTCTGGGAAAACAACAACTGGAAGTATTCTTTTTCAACAATACATGACAATTGTGTGATTTTAGTTTATATATGTTTCCTTCATTTGCATTCACATTTCTAGATATATTAGCAGCATATCGATCTGGAAACTTCACAAATTTTTAAAATTGACAAAATTTACACCTTTCTTCTAATGTCAACGTGTAACTTGCATACGATTTCCTGAATTTGTCTCATACTGTCTATAAATGCATTCACTCTTTATCCCCATGTTCTGCAAGTCTAATCTTGCTTTGAAAGTATCCTTTGACTTTCCATCTATATTTAATAACGTGTCAATCAAAGCATCACAAATATTCTTTTCAATATGCATGTCATCTAAATTGTGCCTCAACTTTAAATCTGACCAATATGCTAACTCAAAAAATATAGAGATCTTTTCTCAATTTGTATCATCCAAAGATCGATGCTATTTTTTACTGAATGAAGGATGCTTATTGAATGTCACTTAGGGTAACGCGTCTAACTATGCTAAAATTTTATAACCATTAATGCTTTGTCGTGGTCCTTCTTTTTCAACCTTTCCATTGAAATCTTTATTTCTACGCCATGGGTGTTGCACATTCAAGAATCGATAGTGACATGTTTATCATAATTTACACTTTAATCCTTGATATTTGGTTTCATGTAGATATACTGGACATGCTTTATAACTCTTTGTGCTCCATCCAGAAATGGTTCCATATGCAGAAAAGTCATGAATGGTCCACATCACAACAACATGTAATTGAAATACTTGTTCAGTCGATGCATCATATGCTTCCACTCCATCATCCCATAGCTCCTTCAGTTCGTTTATCAGAGGTCGTAGGTATACATCTATCTCTTTGCTAGGTGATTTAGGCCCAGGAATTAAAAGAGACATACTGAAGTATGGTGACTTCATCATTTTTTGGCAAATTATAATTTACAAGTATAATAGGCACATACTATAAGCATTTGATATGTTTCCAAATGGATTAAAACTGTTAGTAGCCAACCATGATTCACAAGTATAACAGGCACATACTATAAGCATTTGATATGTTTCTAAACGGATTAAAACTATCAGTAGCCAACCACAATATTTCGTGGATCACAAGCAAATATTTCATGTGCATTGTCAAATTCTTTTCATGATTCATTATTAGCTGGGTGTCTTAATACACCATCTGTTTCAACTCGTTTTTTTATGTCATCGCATATCTTTTGTTATATGCTTTGAAATAAACAACCACTTATGTCTCGATTTCAGAGGAAAATATCGAAGAATTTTCTGAGGATTCTATTTCTTATTCATCCTGTCATACTTGTATCTGGGCTCCTTGCACACTGAAGATGTATCCTTATTCTCGTGCTCATCCCAAAATAATATACAGTCATTTTTAGATACATGTATCTTCTCATATGTCAATCCTAACTCTTTTAATAATTTTTTGCTTCATAATGAGAGTTTGGAATCACATTCGGTTTTAGGAAATGCCTCTTGCAATAACTGAAGTAACATATCAAAAGATTGATTGCTCCAGCCATTTATCACCTTCACATGCATTAGCTTCACCATAAAATTGAATACCAAAAAATTAGTGCAATTATGATATAATTTTTTTGTGCTTCTTCAAACATTGAAGTATAACTTTGTCTAAAATCATTTACATTTGTGTTTTCATTGATATCATCTGATTGAGCCTCATTGTTGTTTATAATTTTGTATTTTGTAAATCAATAAACATGTCTTCAAAATCATCTTCGAAATCATCTACTTCAACATCAAAATCATTTCCATCTTCATTGACAATATTTATATTAACGGATAATGTAGAAGCTTTTCAATGAAAGTTCCAAACTTTGTATAATTTATCAAATCCCCACCTATAAAGATGTCTTCGCACATAATTAATTCATATTTAAACAAATTATCACATCGTCGACATGGACAATGAATTTTTGATAAATTTAGACTAATCAAGTAATTCTATGCCATATTTAAAAACTGATTCAACCCATTTATATATTGAAGACTAATCTAATTCTAAATCATTATCCAACTTTTATCCATATTTTAAAACGTGGTTAAACATATATTAAATGTCAAATTATTTAATAAATGATTCTTATAAATAAGTTTGATGGTAACTTTCAATACAATTATTTTACCATCTTAAATTTATTGATCACATTGAAATTAATCATAAAATTTATTATTTAAATATCTAAATAACCATAAACTTATTATGTAAGCATCAAAATAACCCAAAAATTTGCATCTAAGCATCATGTTAACCCTAAATTTATCATCTAAGCATCAAAATCTAACCATCATGAATATGATCGTCAAAATAATCCTAAAATGATCATCTAAATATCAAAATATCTACAAATTTTTCATCTAAGAACCAAATTAACTCTAAATTATCATGAAAGTTTATCAATTAAGCAAGAAATTAACTCTAAGTAACCCTTTTATCGTAAGCATGCAAATAAAACTAAAATTATCATTCTAAAATTTTTAATTCATACTTAACCTTAACCTATGAACGAATTTTTTTTACCTAAGCCAACACGGATTCGGAGCCGAAGGTGGAGAGATGGCCGGAGCCGAAGGAGGCGAAGCAGGAGAGATGGTTGGGTCGAGCTGGAGACGCAGAGGATAAACGGATACCAGCGGTGGCGGCAGCAGGGAGAGAAGGGGGTATGCTGAGAAGAAGGTGGAGGCGAAGGCGGGAGAAAATTGTAGTCAGATACAACAATCAGAGTCGGAGTCGGAGTCAGAGACGGAGGTGGAGGTGGAGGCAAAATGAAGGGTTTCTGGCAGAGTCGGAGTTGGCATTGGCAGCGAAGAGGAGACAATGATTGGTCGAGCGGGGGAAGAGGAGAAAGAAAAAAAGCTAGGGTGATCGGGTGGCGGTAGGGATTTTTAGTCGGACATTAATGACAAATTTAGTCCATTTTGTCGCTAAGTTTTACACTTAGCGAAGAAATCATATATTTCATCGCAAACTATCAATCGACTAGTGGTTTATACAAGTTGACTATCTATACTTTGGCTTGCCACAGAATACTTTTTAGTCGACTGGCCAATTGAAGTGTTAGCGACGAAAATAGAAAATGTCGCAATTAATCTGTCGACTGGTGGGATACACCAATCAACTACCCGTATTTGGCTGCCCACTGAATGATTTCAGTCGACTGACTAGTGGACTGAATCTTTAGGGATGAAAATTGCATAGTTTGTCACTAATAATTACATACCTATTAAAAATATTTTCATACTTCGTCCAGTTATTATGATCTTAGCGATGAAAATATGATAATTCGTCGCTAAGTGTCAAATATTAGCGATGAAAATATGATAATTCATCGCTAAGTGTCAAATATTAGCGATGATCTATAAGTTCATCGCTAATATTATTATTTAGCTATGAATTATGATTTATTCACTAAAATTCGTCGCTATTTTCTCGCTTTCTTTTTGTGTTTTAACATTAACCTCCAAACATAATTATGGTTTAAAGTTTGGAATTATCGATTATGGTTCAATTCACAGTTCGTGATGGTTTAAGGTTATTATTATTATTTTAAAAATATAAAAAATGGTATGAAGTAACGGTTAGATACTGAACAAACTAGAATTTCCATTGTTATGATGAAGAAGATGAGATAACTTTGAGTCTTTTGCTACTACCATATTAAAATATTAAAAGATGACTTACTATCTGTTTCAGTAAAAGCAAAAGAAGTCATTAAATAATTATCAAATTTCTATCTAGAACTTAAGAATTTTTGTGGATATTTCATCCATTATCTTAATAAAAGTTATGTTTTTGTGAGTTTTAAATTATTAGTGCTTCTAATATTCTATGTTTTAATCTTTGTAAATATTATATAAATTATTTTTAGTATTTTATAAATACTACTAAGATTAAGAGAAGAAAAAAATTTATATAGAACTAAAGAATCAAAATACATAACTATTTTATATATAACATCAAATTCAAGTCTAGGAAGTTAAACAAATACAGCTAAATAAATATCAAGAATATAATAAAAATACTTTTTCCATTTTGCCTTCATTGCTAACACCATAGAGATAAAAATTGTTTTGTCATACATTCATTTGAAATTAAAGTTATCATATAAAAATTTATTATAACAAAACAAAAAATTGAATAATATATACATGATAGTTCTAAAATTACACCATTAAATATTATTAAATTTTCACAAATCATACTATGTATATTCTATTGGTTTCAAATTAAATATACATTGGTATTATTAGTATTTTATGCAAAAATGACCACAATAATTCTCTATATTGAAATGAATGTTATAATAATTTATATGTTGAATTTCAACATGTTGATACATCACATGAATCTTTTTTATCTCATTTAATTACTAGTACAAAATACAACCCATTATTTGATTATAGTAGAATGTGACCACAAATAAAAAAAATAAAATTTTTAATTAGTTTAATTTGACTTTTTCCAAATCTTTAATCCATCATAGATACATAAATTTAAAATATGAAATACGCATCAAATATAAAAAATGTTAGAACCTTAGTGTTGCTAGTGGGGGTGAATAGCATTCTTTCGATTCTATCGTTTGATTGCATTGTGCTCGTCTATACAATTGTTAGTGCACAGCGGAAATAGAAATAAATACTAAAATAAAATACAAGATTATAGGGGATTGTAGTCGCTAGAGGGGGGGGGGTGAATATCATCTCGTTGATTTGATGGGATTCGATCACGTTCTTGCTACAATTGTTAGTGTACGCAGTAGAATATAGAAATACAAAAGACAAATACATAATCATACGCAAAACATAAGATATAACGTGGTTTGGAACCTTAGGGTTCCTACTTCACGAGTTGAGCTCGAATGAGCCCTAGCAATGCAAACACCACTACTAATACAACCACTCCTTCTCGGAACAATCCGGAGGTGGAGAAACCTCATACAAGTGATTACAAAAGTAATACAACGAAATACAAGTAAACTAAGTGATACACAAATACAAGTAAAGAAAATATTACACTAAGAGCTTTGGATTGCTTGCTTGTTGATTGCTTTGGTTTGCTCTTAAAGGTCTGGAATGCAGCATCAATTCCCCTTCAAATCACCCCAAGAACCATGGCCAAAATCCTCCCCTTCGAGCTCCTTATAAAGCTGCAACTCGGGCTAATTTCTGCTTAGCAGTCGACTACCAAAATGCTCCAGTCGACTGCCCTTGTATCCGTTGCCTCATAACGACTTAATAAACATTGGAAAAACTCGAACGGGTAGCCTAGGAGTCGATTTCCCTTACTAGCGATCGAATCGCCTTGGTATGCCGACGATCGTCTCAAAATTCTGCCCATGACCACAACCAGCGATTGGTGGAGGCGATCAAGCTTAAGGCCCCTCGACTGGGACTCTAGTCGAGGCGCTAGTCGAGTCACCTTGCTTTTGTGGCTGCAACTCGCTCGCAGTCGATCGACAATCAACTCACGACAATCAACTGGTCATAATCTCAGTCGACTACTATGTGTCGACTCGGCTACCAAGTGTCAAAGCACTTGACCAGTCGACTGGTACAAAACCCCGATCGACTGAAAACCTCAAACATGAGGTTTAACCCCAAGTATGATGCCCTAATACTTGCTAGACCACCCTTATCCTAGACCTAAGCCTTCTAGCCACCTCAATCAGTCTCACTCCTATCGAATCCCTCCAAGTCATCCATGACTTGTTCATTCATACGCTAGCCTTTAGGTGTTTCCATCGACTATTTTCATGCTAACTAGGTCTACACCACCAAGGCACATTGGGCTTACGCTGTCAAGACCAATGCTTGGACTTTATGCCGCCAACCATTGGACTTATGCTGCCAAGACTCCACCCTTAGATTTTGTTGGGTTTCCGGCACCGCGGCGAGTGTGTGTTCGAACATGTTTCGTAAACATGTGCACAACGGAAGGAATAAAATAATAAATCTAATTTATTACAACACACACATCACACGCATGCATAGTACAACATGTGTAGATATAACCGTAAATTCAAATTTTGCAATAAAAGGAAATTTACACTACGTATACCTGACGTATCACGTGTAGCGGGAAAGACATCAACCGAAATGATCCTCGCTAGAATCGTCTCTATCCGTATCCACGACGAGTATCTTTGGAATGACTTCACTAAGTCATGAGCCTCGTCTTCGTACGGGTTACTAGCCTCGTGTTGAAGACGACGTGATCGAGAGAAGATCACGATCCGAATCAAAATTCGGATCCAAAACGAGTCCTCAAAAACTCGCTTCTCCGAAAAGGTATTCGTCAATCGTTTGACGAATCCTTCATCCTCCACCTATGAGGATTACCGGAGATCGAATCCCCGGCAAGGCTACCGCTGTCGGAGCTCCAAACGTCGTCCAAACGACGCTCCGACGAGAAGGAAACAAGCTGTCCAGAAAACTGGACAGCTTTGGTGGAGGAATAAGGGCCGGCCAAAAGGGAAGGTTGAAGCTCACCTTATTACCGAACACAAGGGAGATCACCGGAGCTCCTCCGGCAGCAGCTCGACGCCGGCAAGAGGGAAGGTCAGCATCTTCTAGACACCGACAAGGGAGCTAGGTGGTGGGCTGCGGCAAGGGGGGGCCTGTTGGCGCCGACTTCCCCAAGGAGAGGAGGGGGCGGCAACTTTAGGTTAAGGGAATTTGGATTAGGGTTTAACAAAACCCTTAAGCCCTATTTTATAGAGAACAAATTTTCTTAATGGTTATCGGATCATAACCAAAGGCCCGTTAACCCGCTCCATTAATTTAAGTTAAAATAAACCAAACCATGATGGTTTATTTTAAGTTAAAACGAACCGAACCAACTTTGGTTCATTCGTTTAAAACAAACCAAACCCTTTGGTTTATTCTCCTCCATTGAATTAGAACCAAACCAATTTGGTTCATCCATCATGTCTTTATAAGACACGGCCCATCCACGCTTCTATTGCGACTGAAATGATTTCATGCTCGCTTCATGTTTGGTCCAACCAAACCTAGTTTCTCTCAGTCTGAGAATCTCATTCTCAAGCTCGTTTTAAATCCTTCGGATTATGGTCATTGTGCGTGTGACTAAATAGGTTCTCGATTTATGTTGGCCGTCTATAATTAACCATTAATTATAGAATGATCATGAGTGACACCTAGTAGTACATCATGATCCTCAATTAACCGAAAAGATCAACGGTTGATCCAGAACTATTTCTGAAACCCTTCAGCAGCTCGAATGAATCATGCCCCATTCCCTTCACTCATCTTATACCCACTTGGTTTAGGACATGGTCTATAGTGTTAGTCCCCACTAGGTTGACTATGTCACACCTAGCCCAAGTATCATTTCCTCATCCTACGGATTCTAGTTACTGCACATGTATCGAAGAGTACCTTACTCTAAACATGTAATGCTTTGGCCAAAGACTTTAGTAACAATCCGACGAGAGGCCATGGGTATACATCTCCTCGCAAGGAGTGGTGAATCCTTTATAGGCTATTCAAACACATTTGATCACTTCGACTTATACCCAATCATCCCGGGTCCACATCTCCTCAGAGATGCTTGCTTAAGATGTCAAAGCATAAGTCCTCATGATCAAGATGACTTGAATACCGCAAGTCAAAGGAACATCACACTTAAGCTATAGTAAGAACTTCATTGACATATCTATATATGCAGAGAACCATATGAAGTCTTACGGCTGGTCACTCCAATGAACTAGTTACCATAACTAGCATCCACGATTAACTCCGGACATCACAATGTCTCCAGCCAGTGAGAATCAGCTGCTTGGATACACCAAGGAGTATACCTCGTGCTAGTCTCGACAGAATTGATGGTGTCCAAATCCATCAATTCATTGACTAGGGATAATTCCGATACATCACAATTACACATGTAGAGATACTCACTAGTTGTGATCCAATCACAAATTCTCTCATGCTGTGAATCGTATCATGGACATTCAGTAAATGAGTTTAAGATCTAATCAAATACATGAAAATATGTATACTCAAATAGTGAATCTTCATTTATCATATAAATGGTTCAAACATAAGGTGATTTCCTTAGGACATCTCTCATATATCACTAACAAATTTTACTCCGTCAATATCAATTATTGGACTTCCAAATTGCCAAGTACCCATAACTTGGACTTTCACCGCCAAGACTACACACTTGGACTTACATGGCTAAGACTACACCCTTGAACTTTCCATGCCAACTCCATGTTGGACTTTCCATGCCAAGTACACAAAACTTGCACTTTACCATTGCCAAGACCCATGCTTGGACTTTCCATGCCAAGTACTCTTGACTTGGACTTTCCCATGCCATGTGTCCCACTTGGACTTCCCATGCAAAGTACTCAAGTCTTGTACTTCCTATGACAATCACATTGTCATACATTTTATCGAACATCAAAATACTGCTTGAGTCAAACTCGAGTCTGGTCAATCGTGACCTGGGTCGATTGCACCAACAATCTCTCCCTTTTTGATGTTTGACAAAACCAAACACCTCTGAATTATAACATTAACTCAATCCAATCCTCCCAATTGTCCAAATTGGGAATTCCAAATTCTCACTCAAATTCTCTCCCTTTTTGACATACATAAAAAAGGCTCTCTCCCCAAGGGTGTCAATGTCTCATGTCCCAATATGATCTTACAATCTCCCCCTTGGTCCAAAAACAACTAGGATGCCTTAACTCTTCCTAGTGATAAGTCTCATATAACTAAATGAGAGGCCATCTTCATTCTCCAAAATTTCTCCCAATTCTCCCAATTCTCCCTCTTATGAGGAAGAACATATCCATCATCCCATGATGGATAACCTCCCCCTAAAGACTTGTTCCCCCTTGACCATTGCACCAACAATGTCCTTGGAGAGTCCCTAAGCCTATAGGAACACTAAACCATCAAAATTAAGGGTAAAAGTTTAAACTTGAACTTTCACACACCTTAAAATTGATACACACCCTAAACAACTCTCCTAATCTATATCCAATGGATTTTCACATTTCCAATGGTTTCCAAAGCATATCCTAGGGTTAGGAGCAGTTAGGATAGCATACTGTTGGGTTTCGGGCACCGCGGCGAGTGTGTGTTCGAACATGTTTCGCAAACATGTGCACAGCGGAAGAAATAAAAATAATAAATCTACATTTATTACAACACACACATCACACGCATGCATAGTACAACATGTGTAGACATAACCGTAAATTTAAATTTTGCAATAAAAGGAAATTTAACTACGTATACCTTTCGTATCACGTGTAGCGGGAACGACATCAACCGGAACGATCCTCGCTAGAATCGTCTCTATCCGTATCCATGCCGAGTATCTTCAGGATGAATTCACAAAGTCACGAGCTTCGTCTTCGTATGGGTTACTAGCCTCGAAGACGACGTGATCGTGAGAGGATTACGATCCGAATCAAAATTCGGATCCAAAGACGAGTCCTCAAAACTCGCTTCTCCGGAGAGGCATTCGTCAACCGTTTGACGAATCCTTCGTTCTCCACCTATGAGGATTACCGGATATCGAATCCCCGGTAAGTAAGGCACTGTCGAAGCTCCAAACGTCATCCAAACGACGCTCCGACGAGAAGGAAACAAGCTGTCCAGAAAATTGGACAGCTTTGGTGGAGACCTTGCGCCGGCCAAATAAGGAAAGTGGCTTGCTCACCTTGTCGCCGGAGCCAAGGAGGATCACCGGAACTCTTCCTGTAGCAGCTCGACGCTGGCAATGGGAGAAGACGGCAGCAGCTGGTGGCCGATTGGAGAAGATGGGCGGCGGCCTAGGGTTGGCGCCGACTCTTTCAATGAGGTGGGCGGCAACTCTATGTTAGGGGCTTTTTGGATTAGGGCTTAACAAACCCTTAAGCCCTCTTTTATAGAGAACTAATTCTCTTAATGGTTATTGGATCATAACCATAAAGCCCGTTAACCCGCTCCATTAATATAAGTTAAAATAAACCAAACCATGATGGTTTATTTTAAGTTAAAACGAACCGAACCAACTTTGGTTCATTCGTTTAAAATAAACCAAACCCTTTGGTTTATTCTCCTCCATTGGATTAGAACCAAACCATTTTGGTTAATCCATCATGTCTTCATAAGACACGGCCCATCCACGCTTCCATTGCGACTGAAACAATTTCATACTCGCTTCTTCTTTGGTCCAACCAAACCTAGTTTCTCTCGGTCTGAGAATCTCATTCTCAAGCTCGTTTTAAATCCTTCGGATTACGCTCATTGTGCGTGTGACCAAATAGGTTCTCGATTTATGTTGACCGTCTATAATTAACCATTAATTATAGAACGATCATGAGTGGCACCTAGTAGTACATCATGATCCCCAATTAACCGAAATGATCAACGGTTGATCCAGAACTATTTCTGAAACCCTTCAGCAACTCGAATGAATCGTGTCCCATTCCCTTCACTCATCTTATACCCTCTTGGTTCAGGACATGGTCTATAGTGTCAGTCCCCACTAAGCTGACTACGTCACACCTAGCCCAAGTATCATTTCCTCGTCCTACGGATTCTAGTTACTGCACATGTATCGAAGAGTACCTTACTCTAAACATGTAATGCTTTGGCCAAAGACTTTAGTAACAATCCGACGAGAGGCCATGGATATACATGTCCTCGCAAGGAGTAGTGAATCCTTTATAGGCTATTCAAACACCTTCGATCACTTCGACTTATACGCAATCATCCCGGGTCCACATCTCCTCAGAGATGCTTGCTTAAGATGTCAAAGCATAAGTCTTTATGATCAAGATGACTTGAATATCGCAAGTCAAAGGAACATCGCACTTAAGCCACAGTAAGAAATTCATTGACATATCTATATATGTAGAGAACCATATGAAGTCTTACAACTGATCACTCCAATGAACTAGTTACCATAACTAGCATCCACGATTAACTCCGGACATCACAATGTCTCCAGCCAGTGAGAATTAGCTGCTTGGATACACCAAGGAGTATACCTCGTGCTAGTCTCGACAAAATTGATGGTGTCCAGATCCATCAATTCATCGACTAGGGATAATTTGGATACATCACAATTACACATGTAGAGATACTCACTAGTTGTGATCCAATCATAAATTCTCTCATGCTGTGAATCGTATCGTGGACATTCAGTAAATGAGTTTAAGATCCAATCAAATACATGAAACATGTATACTCAAAAAGTGAATCTTCATTTATCATATAAATGGTTCGTACATAAGGCAATTGCCTTAGGACATCTCTCATATATTACTAACAGACTCCCACTTGGCCTAATGCCAATCGCTACGGTATCCAATACCATAAGCTCTAACATAACCCTCAAACTTACTTTGAGGTAATGCCTTAGTCAAAGGAACCGCTAAGTTCCTTTCAGTGGGGTTTTTCTCGATTTGTATTCCTTTCCTACTGATGATCTCTCTGATAAGATGATAGCGGCGAAGCACATGTTTGGATCATTGATGAGACCACATCAAGTTCAGAGATGAACTTCTTGATCCAAACCGCTTCCTTTGCTGCTTCCGAAGCTGCAATGTATTCTGTCTCAGTGGTAGAATCCGCTACAGCATCTTGTTTAGAACTTTTCCAACTCACTGTGCCCCCATTCAAGGTGAGCACGTATCCAGACTGAGACCTGGAATCATCCTTGTCTATCTGGAAGTTGACATCTGTATACTCGCGTATCACCATGTCCCCTTCTCCATATATTAGGAACAAATCCTTAGTTCTTCTTAAGTACTTAAGGATCGTCTTAACATCCACCCAATGATCCATTCCTGGATCAGACTGGTATCTGCTCGTGACACTCAGAGCATACGATACATCGGGCCTCGTACATAACATAGCATACATGATAGATCCTATTGCGGATGCATAGGGAATCTCACTCATGCAAATCCTCTCGTCTTCTGTGCGCGGACACATAGACTTCGAAAGGTGTACCCCATGCCTGATGGGTAGGAAACCTTTCTTGGATTTTGACATGATAAACCTCTTTAGCACTCGGTCTATATATGTAGACTGCGAAAGACCAAGCAACCGTTTCGATCTATCTCTATAGATCTTAATCCCGAGAATGTAGGTTGCTTCTCCCAGGTCTTTCATGGAGAATGTCTTGAATAACCAAACCTTAATTGACTGTAAGATTGAAACATCGTTTCCTATAAGTAATATGTCATCGACATACAATACTAGGAACACGACTGCACTCCCACTAACCTTCTTGTACACACAAGGATCGTCTGGATTTTGTGAGAAATTGAACTTTTTGATCGTCTCATCAAAACAGATATTCCAGCTCCTGGATGCTTGCTTCAATCCATATATGGACCGTCGCAATTTACATACCTTAGTTTTATCAACCGATGTGAAACCCTCAGGCTATATCATATACACGTCCTCGAGCAGATTTCCATTAAGGAAAGCTATTTTCACATCCATCTGCCATATCTCATAATCATAATGAGCCGCTATGGCCAGGAGCATCCGAATGGATTTAAGCATATCTACAGGCGAATAGGTTTCGTCATAATCAACACCTTATTTTTGACGATATCCTTTCGCCACCAATCTATCCTTATAGGTAATCACATTACCATCCATGTCGGTTTTCTTCTTGAAAACCCACTTGCACCCTATAGGCTTTATGCCTTCAGGTGGGTCAACCAAGTTCCAAACTTGGTTTTCATACATGGAATCCATTTCCGACTTCATGGCTTCAAGCCACTTATCCCTTTCTGAACTTAGTCAGCACTTCTTCATAACTGGTAGGCTCCTCATCATCAATGAGGAACACGTCGTTCGATTCACTTACGAGAAATCCATATCTCTCAGGAATGTTGTGTGTTCTACCAGATCTACGAAGATGTGGTGTTACAATAGGTCCAGCCGATTGCTCATCACTATGAGTCGTCGGATGTTGTGCTTCAACAGGTATCTCATCATTGTCTATTTGAGTCTCTTGAGCCTCCTCAAGCTCGACGACACTCCCACTGTTTTCTTGCAAGAGAAACTCTTTCTCTAGAAACACAACATGCCTTGAAACAAATACCTTTTGTTCCACAGGATGAAAGAATTGGTAACCCCTTGTTTCCTTAGGGTATCAAATAAATAGACATTTATCAGACTTAGCATCCAATTTGTCTGATACAGTTCGCTTCACATAAGCAGGACAACCCCATATCTTCAAGTACGATACATGAGGTTTCTTACCATTCCATATCTCATATGGAGTAGTAGAGACTACCTTGGTTGGCATTCTGTTTAACAAGTAAACAGTTGTCTGAAGTGCATAGCCCCAAAAAGACTTGGGAAGATTCGCATGATTCATCATTGACCTGACCATGTCCAACAAGGTCCGGTTACATCTCTCAGATACACCATTATGCTGTGGTGTATATGGCGGAGTCCATTGAGACAATATGCCATTGTCTCTTAGATAATCAAGAAACTGTTGACTTAAGTATTCACCACCTCGATCTGATCGAAGTATTTTAATACTCTTGTCATGTTGTTTCTCTACTTCATTTCTGAATTCTTTGAACCTTTCAAAGGCTTCAGACTTGTGTTTCATCAAGAACACATACCCAAATCATGAGTGATCATCGGTGAAGGTAATGAAGTAGTTATAGCCTCCTAAAGCTTGAGTTGTCATAGGTCCACATACATCAGTATGTATTAGACCTAGTAACTCTCCCACTCGTTCACCTTTTTCAGTAAAAGGTAACTTAGTCATCTTGCCTTTTAAGCATGATTCGTATGTATCATATGAATCCAATTCAAACGATTCCAGAATTCCACATCGGTGTAATTCGGACATGCGTTTCTTGCTTACATGGCCAAGACGACAATGCCACATGTAGGAGTCTAATTGATTATCCTTTCGAGCACGCTTATTGCTCGCTTCGATATTGAAAATGTCACTGGATACGTCCAACGTATAAATACCATTGCTTAAAGTTCCAGTCCTATAAAAACTCCATTCAAAGTTATGTAACAACAATTGTTACTAAAAGTCAAATGGTACCCATTTCTATTTAAACAAGAAATAGAAATGATGTTCTTTATCAATGAAGGAACTTAAAAGCAATTGTCCAGTTCTAAGACAAGTCCTGCAGGGAGTTTCAACAAATACGTTCCGATGGCGAGTGCAGCAACCTTTGCTCCATTCCCAACACATAAATTTGACTCTCCCTTGACGAGTCTTCTTCTATTCCTTAGCTCATGTATGTCATTACATATATATGAGCCACACACAGTATCTAATACCCAAGTGTTTGAGGAAATAGAATGACAATTAATAACGAAGATATCTGAAGAAGATGGGGCATCCGATGCCTAGTTCTTCTTCACGGACTCAAGATAAATCTTGCAATTTCTTTGCCAATGGCCCTCCTTGCCATAATGATGGCAAGTGCCCTTTTGAGCTGGTTATGCCTTTTTAGCCTTTTTCTTCTTCCCCTTCTGCTGTTCCTTTGACTCCCTCTTAGAACCTTTCTTCGAGGAATCAACTAACAACACCGTCCCCTACTCATGCTTCTCAGAAGGCTCCACAGTCTTCAACATGTTGAGTAGTACCACAGATGAACCTTCTTGCATCTCAGAGGTGAAGAGGAGCTTGGAGACTTCGAACCTTTCGAATCTCACTTGCTTATCAAACAACTCATAAAGATGAAGGACTACGATATGAGCATTCATATGCTCATGCTGCTTCCGAAGCTTGGGTTCCATCATGGCTAGCATGATGCAACTCATTTGTTCAAAATCACTCACATATTTCTGATAGGCCAACAATTGGTCCAGAGTTGCATTGTCACTAGGACGGGCGGGAAGAGGGGCTTCTAAGACATTTGCAAGCTTTTCAACCTTGAGAACAATTCTCAAGTTTCTAAGCCAGTCCAAGAAGTTCGGCCCAGTCAATTTATTCGAATCCAAAATAGAACACAAATTCAAAGACATCATGATCAATCTTAGAAATACAAAACAAGCATATATGAGAAAGATGATTTTAAAATGCATCAATATACATTTATAAATCCCATTCATTTTTCGAATTTCAAAAACCCCAAAATCACTTCGGGAGATCGTAGGTCCATCTCCGAATGGGCTGATATCCATCATAGATATGAACAACCTTGGAGAGAGTCCAACAAGCCATTCATAACTACGATGGTAGGTATCAACTATACCGATTGCATATCACATATATGCAACTATCACAATGTGCTATCAACTAATTGAATGTTCACACATACATCGGGTTGTTAACACATTAACAAGTATGCATCATATGCATAGCACCTAACTTCACCTCCTTTTACATCGACCTTGGAGAGAGTCCAACAAGCCGATGCTCCAGGTTAAAGCCAACCCATTAATCAAGAAATAGTTTTAATATGGTTAGAGCGCATTCAACCAATTAGCCCGGCTTGGAGAGAGTCCAACAACCAAAGCTAACGATTGACCTCTGACTCTTACCATATTAGTATTAAACTATTCCATGGTTTGAACATGTTCGGGTTCGAGCCGGGCTTGGAGAGAGTCCAACAACCCAAACAAGAAAAGGAACTCTGGTTCTAACCATATTAATGGAAGGTGTAGGCTTTAATATTGAGTAAGGGTTTTTATGTCTCATCCTCTTTGCATGCAAATAACTATTATCTACATGACATGGCATACATGACATACATCTACATGTCACGACACGCATGGCATAATGATATGCATCTAATGTAATTACATAGCATACAATTATGTCATGTATATTATTTTCTTATATGTCATAACTATTTATGGAAAAAAATATGTTTAAGATTTGATTCTCCAAATCAAATCAAGATTAAATTAGGAAACAAATTTCCAAATCTAATCACATATTTTATTTATGGAAATGGTTGATTAAGGAAAGTCAATTTAGGAAACCAATTTCCTAAATCATCAAAACTACTTATGGAAATAAAATATTTTAAGATTTGATTTCCCAAATCAAATCATGATTAAATTAGTAAACAAATTTCCAAAATCTAATCAAATATTTTATTTATGGAAAATATCAATTTCCATAAATACTTCCAACTTTCCAAAAGTGGAAGATTTCCATAAATACTTCTAGACTTTCCAAAATTGAAAAATTTCCATAAATACTTCTAACTTTCCAAAAGTAGAAAATTTCCAGAAATATCATTATGACTATCGCAAAACCATTTTACGATTATGTCGAAACACAACCTGGGCTCTGATACCACTGTTGGGTTTCGGGCACCGCGGCGAGTGTGTGTTCGAACATGTTTCGCAAACATGTGCACAGCGGAAGAAATAAAAATAATAAATCTACATTTATTACAACACACACATCACACGCATGCATAGTACAACATGTGTAGACATAACCGTAAATTTATATTTTGCAATAAAAGGAGATTTAACTACGTATACCTTTCGTATCACGTGTAGCGGGAACGACATCAACCGGAACGATCCTCGCTAGAATCGTCTCTATCCGTATCCACGCCGAGTATCTTCGGGATGACTTCACAAAGTCACGAGCTTCGTCTTCCTACGGGTTACTAGCCTCGTGTTGAAGACGACATGATCGAGAGAGGATCACAATCCGAATCCAAATTCGGATCCAAAGACGAGTCCTCAAAACTCGCTTCTCCGGAGAGGTATTCGTCAACCGTTTGACGAATCCTTCGTCCTCCACCTATGAGGATTACCGGAGATCGAATCCCTGGTAAGTAAGGCGCTGTCGGAGCTCCAAACGTCGTCCAAATGACGATCCGACGAGAAGGAAACAAGCTGTCCAGAAAACTGGACAGCTTTGGTGGAGACCTTGCGCCGACCAAATAAGGAAAGCGGCTTGCTCACCTTGTCGCCGGAGCCAAGGAGGATCACCGGAACTCTTCCGGCAGCAGCTCGACGCCGGCAATGGGAGAAGATGGCAGCAGTTGGTGGCCGGTTGGAGAAGATGGGCGGCGGCCTAGGGTTGGCGCCGACTCCTTCAATGAGGTGGGCGGCAACTCTAGGTTAGGGGCTTTTTGGATTAGGGATTAACAAACCCTTAAGCCCTCTTTTATAGAGAACTAATTCTCTTAATGGTTATTGGATCGTAACGATAAGGCCCGTTAACCCTCTCCATTAATATAAGTTAAAATAAACCAAACCATGATGGTTTATTTTAAGTTAAAACGAACCGAACCAACTTTGGTTCATTGGTTTAAAATAAACCAAACCCTTTGGTTTATTCTCCTTCATTGGATTAGAACCAAACCATTTTGGTTCATCCATTATGTCTTCATAAGACACGGCCCATCCACGCTTCCATTGCGACTGAAACAATTTCATGCTCGCTTCTTCTTTGGTCCAACCAAACCTAGTTTCTCTCGGTCTGAGAATCTCATTCTCAAGCTCGTTTTAAATCCTTCGGATTACGCTCGTTGTGCGTGTGACCAAATAGGTTCTCGGTTTATGTTGGCCGTCTATAATTAACCATTAATTATAGAACGATCATGAGTAGCACCTAGTAGTACATCATGATCCCCAATTAACCGAAAAGATCAACGGTTGATCCAGAACTATTTCTGAAACCCTTCAGCAGCTCGAATGAATCGTGCCCCATTCCCTTCACTCATCTTATACCCTCTTGGTTCAGGACATGGTCTATAGTGTCAGTCCCCACTAGGCTGACTATGTCACACCTAGCCCAAGTATCATTTCCTCGTCCTACGGATTCTAGTTACTGCACATGTATCGAAGAGTACCTTACTCTAAACATGTAATGCTTTGGCCAAAGACTTTAGTAACAATCCGACGAGAGGCCATGGGTATACATGTCCTCGCAAGGAGTGGTGAATCCTTTATAGGCTATTTAAACACCTTCGATCACTTCGACTTATACCCAATCATCCCGGGTTCACATCTCCTCAGAGATGCTTGCTTAAGATGTCAAAGTATAAGTCTTTATGATCAAGATGACTTGAATACCGCAAGTCAAAGGAACATCGCACTTAAGCTATAGTAAGAACTTCATTGACATATCTATATATGCAGAGAACCATATAAAGTCTTACAGCTGGTCACTCCAATGAACTAGTTACCATAACTAGCATCCACGATTAACTCCGGACATCACAATGTCTTCAGCCAGTGAGAATCAGCTGCTTGGATACACCAAGGAGTATACCTCGTGCTAGTCTCGACAGAATTGATGGTGTCCAGATCCATCAATTCATCGACTAGGGATAATTTGGATACATCACAATTACACATGTAGAGATACTCACTAGTTGTGATCCAATCACAAATTCTCTCATGCTGTGAATCGTATCGTGGACATTCAGTAAATGATTTTAAGATCCAATCAAATACATGAAATATGTATACTCAAATAGTGAATCTTCATTTATCATATAAATGGTTCGTACATAAGGCGATTGCCTTAGGATATCTCTCATATATTACTAACACATACCATAGCTGAAACATGGGCTAAACAATCTTGTTTACTCGAAATCAATATTTGACAGTCGTCTCTATCAGTCAACAGTCGACTGCCCTTAAGGCCAATCGACTGCTATCAATGGCAGTTGACTAATTTCTGCAATTGCAGAAATTAGAAATCAGAAATGAAATTGTGAAATACATAAGTAATTATATGTAATTTTAAAAATCATGAAACTTAATACGTATAATACTTATAACAGTCATAAAATATTTGAAAAATAAAATACCCATAAAATATTGAGATTGATACAATACTCAAAACCATTGATAACTTCAATGCTTTTGACCTATTTTGTATCAACTTCTTCAATGGTGACTTCTATCAAAAGATAGACTACACCAAGGTTTTTTTAAATGATTTTAAAAACTTATATTGAACCATGGTCTATGGGCTTAATGAACATGACTTATACATAAGCTTTCCTCATGATTTATCCATGGCATAAGATGAGTTTGAGTTTATCTAGATGCAAGAACTATGCACCTTGGACTTAACTCATTTCCTAGCATCTCACATGTGTCTAGGGTGTATCAATACACACACACACATCAATTTGATGGGAGATGTGGATTTTGTTCTTCCTAATCTAAGGTCTCATGCATTTTTTAGGCAACTCTATTTGATTCACTTATACATGGGACTTCAAATCATGCCATAGTCCTTAAATCAATTTTAATTAATACATGAATGATGATTATGACATAAATGATAGCATAAATAAGCATGTGCCAAAAATCATGCTGTCATGGCATTAAATATAAACTTAAATATACATGACATAAACACTTAAACCTAAGCATTATCATGATATTTTATAAGATAAAAATAAATATGATGTCATGACAAGGCATATGGAAAACAAATCATGGAAAATAAAATATAAAGGTATAATAATACCTAGATTTTAGTGTTAATTGCTGTTTGCTAGGGTTAGGTTCATTTAGCTATATTACCACTTATCTCCCAAGTGTGCCAAAAACTCAAAATGACACACTATGATCTCTAAACCTTAATTATGCCAATTTGATCAATTTTTCATAGTTCTCAAAATATATTGGTGTTGGGCTTTTCCGGGCCGCAAAAACCGCTTTTTGCGTTGCGGAAACCTCGGAAGTCCCGGCCACGGATCCGTGCGAAGAAGTATTAAAACTAATTACATGTATGTGCTTACAAAATCCTCTAGATCTACCTTAGAACTAAGAGATAAGGATGTTACCCTTGATGCGATGCCTTCCAAATCCCGCCCCAAAGTCCGGAACTCGAGAGTGTCAAGTGCACACTCCTCTATGGTATCCACACAAGCAATAGGTGGAAGAAAACTCAACCTTGAGTGTGCTAGCACTCCTTGGTTGGTTCGGCCAAAGAGAGGAAGGAGAGGGAGAGCTTGAGAGGAAAATTCCCAAGGAAGAAGATGAAGTAATGAGTGATTACTCACAAAATCAATTTTCACTCACATAACCCCCAAATGGTGGCCGGCCACTTCATGGAGGGGGAGTTACATGCATGCATGTAACTCCCATGACCCTTGGTCTCCCTCATGATGTGGCACTAATTGACCAAGTCAATGATGATGTGGAGCATCATCATTGGCCGGACATGCCTAGTCATCATCATGACATGGCATTTGGTCAAGTCAAACTTGACCTTTCAACTTCCCTCTCAAGTCAAGTCAAACTTGACCTCTAATCTCCCATGGTTGATCAAATCTAACCACTTGACTCAAGTCAATTTAATATAATGAATCTCTATTCATTAATTTAAATTGATTTGATGAATCAAATCTCAATTAGACTCATTCAACACTTGAATCAACTTGAGTCTAACTCAATTAGTCTAATTTGGATTACTCTTAATCCAATTTGGTTCATCCCATGAACCTAATCCTCATGGTTCATCATATGAACCTAATCTCCATCTAATTGCTCTCATGTGTGTGACCCTATAGGTTCTTGTAACGTTGGCAATGTCCCTAAACCGATTTAGGAACATAAGCAATGAGCGGTATCTAGCAACACATCATTGCTACCCAAGTTACAAGAATGTTGAGCTCCAACATCACCTTTGTGACTACTAATTGTGACTCTCACAATATGTGACAATGTCCCTCTATCCTTGACATCTAGATTGACCAATCGAGGCATAGACCGTGTCATCCTCGGTACAATCTAAATCTTGAACTCCAAGTAGACTCACTCTAATCAAATGAGCTCAATATCTCATATTGACTCATTTGGGCATGGTCATGCACTTCGTGGTCTCACTCTATCAAGAATATCGATATCACCCCCGTCATATAGGAGGGATAGATCCCATCTACATCACTCACATCCCTCCGCATAATTCGTTACATACCCAGTAATCGCCTTTATAGTCCACCCATTTACGGGTGACGTTTGACGAAGCCAAAGTATGCAACTCCTTATGTAGGGAACCATGGTGACTTCAGGTCTAAGGACTAATAGTCATACTAATAGCCACATGAGAAAGTATATGACACTCATATAACGATCCATGATACTTTCTCATGGCGGGTCATTCAGTATACATTCTCCAATGCATACCCATGTGTCAACTTGATATCTCATATCCATGACTTATGAGATCAAGTCATCTTGTTGACCTACATGCTAGTCTCTACGCATTAACATTGTCCCTGAATGTTAATACTCGACTAGGAATGATTAAGAGTAGTGTTCTCTATATCATCTCATTATCGATTCATCCAATCGATTGACATAGATAAGAACCTACTACCCAAGGACATTATTATATTTAGTTATTTGGCACCAATACAAGTAAATATAATAACCATGCCTTTATAAATAGGAATATGATACAATAAAGTCCATACAACAATCATCATATGATTGGCTCTAGGGCTTTCACTAACAATCTCCCACTAGCACTAGTGCCAATCACCGTAGTATCTAATACCCAATGACCTAGTGTGACCATCATGCTTTTTCTGTGCCAAAGCCTTGGTCAAGGGATCTGCGATGTTAGCCTCTGTGGGTACTCTCCTCTGTTGTAGAATCAATAACTGTGTCCTGCTTGGAACTCTTCTAGCTCACAGTGCTACCTATTCAAGCAAAACACGAACCCTGACTGCGATCTGTAATCATCCTGGTCAGTTTGGAAGCTGGCATCGCTGTAACCCTTTATAGCTAGCTCCTCATCGCCTCCAAATATCAAGAAATATTCTTTAGTCCTTCTCAAGTACTTAAGAATATTCTTGACTGCTATCCAGTGACGCTCACCTGGATCTGACTGGTATCTACTCGTCATGCTCAAAGCATACGAGACATCAGGACGAGTACACAACATGGCGTACATGATAGATCCTATAGCAGATGCGTAAGGGATCTTATCCATGCGGTCTCTCTCCTCTCTAGAAGAGGGACTTTGAGTCTTCGAAAGACTCACACCATGTGACATTGGCAGAAGTCCTTTCTTGGAATTCTGCATGGCAAACCGAAGTAATACCGTGTCAATGTATGTACTCTGACTTAGGCCAAGCAATCTCTTAGATCTATCTCTATAGATCTTGATGCCTAGAATACAGGCTGCTTCACCTAAGTCCTTCATTGAGAAGCACGTCCCCAGCCAAGTCTTCACAGACTGTAGCGAAGGGATGTCATTCCCAATGAGTAGTATGTCATCCACATACAATACAAGGAACACAACTGTGTTCCCATTAACCCTCTTGTAGACACAGGGTTCATCTTCATTCTTGATGAAACCAAACTGTTTGATCGCATCATTGAATCGAAGATTCCAACTCCGAGAAGCTTGCTTTAGCCCATAAATGGACCTTTGCAGCTTGCATACCTTCCCAGTATAATGTGGATCTTCAAAACCCTCAGGTTGTGTCATGTACACATCCTCGAGTAAGTTTCCATTCAGAAACGCGGTTTTGACATCCATCTGCCAGATTTCATAATCGTGGTATGCTGCAATAGCAAGCAAGATCCGAATGGACTTAAACATCGCCACTGGAGAAAAGGTTTCATCATAGTCAATACCATGAATTTGCTTGAAACCTTTAGCCACCAATCGGCCCTTATAGGTATGCGTAAGTCCATCCATGTCAGTCTTTCTCCTAAAGACCCACTTACACCCAATGGGTTTGACCCCTTCAGGTGGATCAACCAAAGTCCATACTTGGTTAGTGTACATGGATTCCATCTCGGATCTCATGGCGTCTAGCCATTTCTCAGAATCTGGGCTCATCACAGCTTCCTGATAGGAGGTAGGCTCATTCTCAATGAGCATAACGTCATCATGGTCAGACAAGAGAAATGAGTATCTCAGTCAGCCGACGGCGACCCTATCGGACTGCGAAGAGGTAGGTCTACTTGAACAGGTGGTTGTTCCACAATTCTTTGTGCAACAACCTCATCACCCACAACACTTTGTGGTTCCTGTTCAACCTCCATCAAGGCCTCAGTGCTATGGTCCTTATCTTGAATTTCTTCAAGATCGAAGGTACTCCCACTAGATTTTCTAGAAACAAAATCCCTTTCTAGAAAAACCCCAGTCTTTGCCACAAACACTTTGTGCTGACTGGGAATGTAGAAGTAATATCCCTTTGTATCCTTGGGATATCCAACAAAATAGCACCTATCGGATTTGGGTCCCGATTTATGCGAGACTTGGCGTCAGACGTAAGCCTCACAACCCCAAATCCTCATAAAAGACATCTTGGGATTTTTTCCCCGTCCATATCGTATATGGTGTCTTTACCATGACCTTGGATGGTACACGGTTAAGGGTAAAGGTTGTCCAGAGCATATCCCCAAAAGGATATAGGAAGATCTGTGTGACTCATCATAGATCGTACCATATCCAATAGGGTACGATTCCTCCTTTCGGATACACCATTCCACTGTGGTGTTCCAGGAGGAGTGAGTTGGGATAGAATCCCACACTCAGTTAGATAGTCACGAAACTCATGGCTAAGGTATTCACCACCTCGATCTGATCGAAGTATCTTAATACTCTTGCCAAGCTGGTTTTGTACTTCATTCTTGAATTCTTTGAACTTTTCAAAGGATTCAGATTTATGTGTCATAAGATACACAACCATATCTACTGAAGTCATCAGTAAATGTAATGAAGTACCTGTAACCACCTCTAGCAGCAACATTGAAAGGACCACATACATCACTATGTATAAGTCCTAACAAATCTGTTGCTCTTTCGCTATGTCCACTAAAGGGAGTCTTGGTCATCTTGCCTAAAAGGCAAGACTCGCATGTCTCATATGATTCAAAATCAAATGAGTCTAGCAGCCCATCCTTATGGAGCTGAGATAAGCGACTCTCATTTATGTGACCTAAGCGACAATGCCAGAGATAGGTTTGGTTCAACTCATTTGATTTGAACCTCTTTGTACTTATGTTATAGATAGGGCTCTCTAAGTCTAGAAAGTAGAGTCCGTTCATTAGAGGTGCACTACAATAGAACATATCATTTAAATAAACTGAACAACATTTGTTCTTTATTATAAATGAAAACCCTTTCTTGTCCAAACAAGAAATCAAATAATGTTCTTAGTTAAAGCGGCACATAACAACATTCTTCTAATTCTAGTACAAGCCCGAGGGCGAGATAGATCATAAGTTCCTACAAAGAATAAATGGCGTGCAACACTTGCTCCATTGCCTACTCGTAGGTCCACCTCGCCCTTTGTCAATGCCTTGCTATTTCTCAGCCCCTGCACATTGGTACAAATGTGAGATGCACATCCGGTATCTAATACCCATGATGAAGAAATAGATAGATTGACTTCTATAACATTTATACCAAGTAGAAGTCTCACTTCTCTTCTTCTTAAGATCTTCCGTGTATGCCTTGCGCTACGCTTCAAAGGTCCCGCTTCCTGCGTAAGAAGCAAGCCCCTTCCTTGGCTACCCCTCCTTTGGGTTTAAGTTCTTTGCCTTTGCCCTTGGCTTGGGACTTTCCCTTACCTTTAGGCTTGCCCTTGCCTTTCTTTTCTGCACCATCAAAATGGTGTCAGATTTACCCTTCTTAAGGTTAAGCTCATAGCTTCTCAACATCCGAGCATTTCAGTAATGGCTTATCAATTTCATTCATGTTATAATTCATGACAAATTGATCAAGGCTCTTGGCAAAGATTGCAAGATTAGGTCTGGCCAACTCTTGGCCAAGTGGGAATCACCTTTGTAGGTTTTCTACGTACCCAATCATTTTGAGTACATATGTACCTACGGGAGTCCCGTCTTGCATTTTGGACCCAAATAATGCCTTAGAGACTTCATATCTCTCATGCCTAGCTTGTCCTTGATATAGTTGACGAAGATGTCCAACCATATCATAAGCATTCATGAACTCGTGTTGCTTCTGAAGCTCAGAGTTCATGGTCGCGAGCATTAGACATGACACATCTAATGCATCATCTTGATGCTTCTTGTAAGCATCTTTGTTAGCTCGCGAGGCGCTGGCGGAGGTGCCTGAATGGGCCGCCCTGGTGACGACATCCTTCCTTTCTTGGGTGAGAACAATTCTCGTGTTCTATCACCAGAAATTTGCTCCATTGAGCTTGTCCTTCTCAAGGACAGATCGCAGAGAGAGTGTTCGTGTTGTTTGACATAGTAATCTACAACATACAATGCAGAGAATTAATATCATATTCCTTTTATCATTTAATTAGGCCTTTAATCAAATGATGCTCCCACTGAATTATAGGAATTTTATAGAATCGAGTTATAGATGTGGTCAAACCACATTTACTTGATTCATACAAACTAGCTATAATTCTTGTGGGACAAGATCCACATCATACTAAGCCTTGAGTTAGCTTTGGCTAAATCGCCCAAGACTTAGTACGATCGGTGGGTAACACATTACCGATTACATCTCTATGCAACTCTTGTTTATAGGATTAAGACCCACATTTACAAAAGACCTTGAGTTAGCTTTGGCTAAATCGCCCAAGATTTAGTGTAAATGCGATCTTAACCTATCTTTCCAACGATTGGAATATGCCTATAGTTCTACTCGATCCAATTGAGTTAACTAGTTTTGCTCAATCTAATTGAGCTTACTCTAACCCGAGTCGTGATAGGCGGGACCAAGATTGTCCCTCCGCACCCTACCAAGATAATATGCGTTGCTCTGCTTTGGCAGATTCAACAACAACAAATGATCGAGGTAGTGATGGGTATCAAGGCTCGGTAGGCATTTTCGAGTTGATTCGATTATGATCTAATCTAATCGTAATGTGTATCTTATACGCATTTAGGCCTTTATTATCCTATATTAGCATGCATCATATACATACATTCATTATTCTAGCATGCATCATATACATACAAGAAAATTAACCTAGCATGCATCATATACATACAAGCATTTTTTTTTTTTCACTAGCATCACATACATACAAGCATAAATCAATTAAATATATATATATCAACATATATATATATATAATTAAATGTGATATAGTCATGGCCCTACTACGATCTTCTCAAGCCAATGAGAAGATCGGACGGTCAACCTAAGGCTAGCGGCTTCTCAAGCGCTTCCTTTGACCGCCATGTGTCGTCGTCACCCTTCTCGTAAGCTCGTCTTCAAGTGGACTTTCCACCGCTCCATTTTTGTACATTACAAATACGAAACTCGAGTTACATTCGAGTCTTAAACTATTTACAACTAGAATATTAAAAGAAGAGGTGCGACGCGCAGGTCGCAAACATTTTACAACACGCACAACCACAAAACGGCACGCAGGCCGTATTATGAATTACAACACACATAATCCAATCCTATTGGGTTATTGGGCCATGACAATCACAGAATCATACATAATTCAAAATTATGTATTTTTACAGAAAATTTCTATAATTTTTCCTAATTTATTTCGAATTTATGAGTCAACTCTCCGTAACGGTCCCGCTAAGCGGTTTCCGGGCGCGATCGCGGGACATGGCCCCTTTCGGGGATAGGGGCAGCGCCCCTACTCGCAAAATAAACTTCGCGAGTGTCCCTACAATGATCTTACAGCGACTTAAGTCGCTGTCCCAAAAACCTAAAGCGAGAACTCGCCGATTCGGAGAGTTTTTCTCGACGGTTGAAGCCTACGAGTGTCCCAACACTCGTTGCTTCGACTCTACGAGAAAAATACCCAAAAATTCTATAAAATAAGAAAATTTACAGAAACATAAAAATCTGTAATTTTTATATCTAATATAAAAAATAAAAAAACGAAAAACATACATGCTTCGACGTGGCTCGATACCCTTTGTTGGGCTTTTCACCGCAAAACCGCTTTTTGCGTTGGAAACCCCGGAAGTCCCGGCCACGGATCCGTGCGAAGAAGTATTAAAACTAATGACATGTATGTGATTACAAAATCCTCTAGATCTACCTTAGAACTAAGAGATAAGGATGTTACCCTTGATGCGATGCCCTTCGCAAATCCCGGCCATTCAAAAGTCCGCCGAACTCGAGAGTGTCAAGTGCACACTCCTCTATGGTATCCACACAAGCAATAGGTGGAAGAAAACTCAACCTTGAGTGTGCTAGCACTCCTTGGTTGGTTCGGCCAAAGAGAGGAAGGAGAGGGAGAGCTTGAGTGGAAAATTCCAAGGAAGAAGATGAAGTAATGAGTGATTACTCACAAAATGAATTTTCACTCACATAACCCCCAAATGGTGGCCGCCACTTCATGGAGGGGAGTTACATGCAGGCATGTAACTCCCATGACCCTTGGTCTCCCTCATGATGTGGCACCACTTGACAAAGTCCAGGATGAGGTGGAGCATCATCATTGGCCGGCCATGCCAAGTCATCATCATGACATGGCATTTGGTCAAGTCAAACTTGACCTTTCATCTTCCCTCTCAAGTCAAGTCAAACTTGACCTCTAATCTCCCATGGTTGATCAAATCTAACCACTTGACTCAAGTCAATTTAATATAATGAATCTCTATACATTAATTTAAATTGATTTGATGAATCAAATCTCAATTAGACTCATTCAACACTTGAATCAACTTGAGTCTAACTCAATTAGTCTAATTTGGATTACTCTTAATCCAATTTGGTTCATCCCATGAACCTAATCCTCATGGTTCATCATATGAACCTAATCTCCATCTAATTGCTCTTATGTGTGTGACCCTATAGGTTCTTGTAACGATGGCAATGTCCCTAAACCGATTTAGGAACATAAGCAATGAGCGGTATCTAGCAACACATCATTGCTACCCAAGTTACAAGAATGTTGAGCTCCAACATCACCTTTGTGACTACTAATTGTGACTCTCACAATATGTGACAATGTCCCTCTATCCTTGACATCTAGATTGACCAATCGAGGCATAGACGGTGTCATCCTCGGTACAATCTAAATCTTGAACTCAAGTAGACTCACTCTAATCAAATGAGCTCAATATCTCATATTGACTCATTTGGGCATAACCATACGCCGTGGTCTCACTCTATCAAGAATATCGATGTCACCCCGTCATATAGGAGGATAGATCCCATCTACATCACTCACATCCCTCCGCATAATTCGTTACATACCCAGTAATCGCCTTTATAGTCCACCCATTTACGGGTGACGTTTGACGAAGCCAAAGTATGCAACTCCTTATGTAGGGAACCATGGTGACTTCAGGTCTAAGGACTAATAGTCATACTAATAGCCACATGAGAAAGTATATGACACTCATATAACGATCCATGATACTTTCTCATGGCGGGTCATTCAGTATACATTCTCCAATGCATACCCATGTGTCAACTTGATATCTCATATCCATGACTTGTGAGATCAAGTCATCTTGTTGACCTACATGCTAGTCTCTACGCATTAACATTGTCCCTGAATGTTAATACTCGACTAGGAATGATTAAGAGTAGTGTTCTCTATATCATCTCATTATCGATTCATCCAATCGATTGACATAGATAAGAACCTACTACCCAAGGACATTATTATATTTAGTTATTTGACACCAATACAAGTAAATATAATAACCATGCCTTTATAAATAGGAATATGATACAATAAAGTCCATACAACAATCATCATATGATTGGCTCTAGGGCTTTCACTAACAATTGGCACATCCTAAAATCTTTTAGGATATAAATTCAACATCATTTCCAAAGTATCCCATTACCTTTGAAATGCCCTAAAGTGCCATCATTGCTATGGTTAGGTTAACTACCCACCCATTCAAAGTTGACACAACCTAACCCATTTAGTGTGAGGGAATCACACTTTTAGGAACCCAATACTTATTGGAGCTCCTTGGATTAACTAGGTATTCACTAGGGATAACTTCCCTAGATACCCTCCAAATGACCTTTTTTTGGCTTGAAAGCCTTGGTCAATTGGGTATTGTCTTGGTCAACTCTAGGGATGACTTCCCTTGTAACCTTCTTAGTGGTCTTTAATTTCTAGGTTTCATGGAAACCTTGGCCATTAGATGTTGGTGCAATCGACCCAGGTCACAATTGACCGAACTCGAGTTTGACTCGAGTGATATTTTGATGTTTGACATGGGATTTGACATTGATGTCTGATAATATTTTGGGGAGATTGTTGGCACAATCGACCGGGGCATGATTGACCGGACTCGAGTTTGACTCGAGGGGGATTTTGATGGTTGACTGGAGTTGACCATGTCATGGAAAGTACTTGGCATATAAAGTCCAAGCATGGGTCTTGGCAAGGAGAAGTCCAAGCATGGGTCTTGGCATAGAAAGTCCAACATGGGTTGGCAAGGGAAAGTCCAAGTCTTGAGTACTTGGCAGGTAAAGTCCAAGCATGGGTCTTGACAAGGAAAAGTCCAAGCATGGGTCTTGGCATGAAAAGTCCAACATGGGTTGGAAAAGGAAAGTCCAAGCTTGAGTCTTGACATTTGAGAAGTCCAAGGGGTTTGATATTGGCAGCGTAAAATCCAAGCAGGAGTCTTGGCAGCATAAGTCCAATGGTTGGTGGCGTAAAGTCCAAGCGGAATCTTGGCAATGTAAGTCCAATGTGCCTTGGCGGTGTAGATACCGTTATCATGACATAGCTGATGGAAGCACCTGAAGGCTAGTGCAATGGATGAACAAGTCATGGATGACTTGGAGAGATCCGAGAGGCACGAGGCTGACGAAGGTGGCTAGAAGGCTTAGGTCTAGTCTACGGGTGATCTAGCAAGTATAGGGGCACCATACTTGGGTTAAACCTCATGTTTGAGGTGTATCAGTCGACTGGTGCCATGTGGTAGTCGACTAGCATAAGTCAACTAGGGTTTGACTGTGAGAAGTGTCCCAGCAGTCGACTGCTAGAGTTGAGCAGTTGACTGCTGGCTCGAGCAGTCGATTGATCATGTGATCAGTCGACTGGTGCTCGAGAATTTGGGCACATAATGGAGTCAGACTCGACCGCTAGGGTTGGTAGTCGAGTGATGGCTCGATCAGTCAACTGATGGACATGATCAGTCGACTGATGTCCTATTCATTGGATTTTTCTAGCGTGGATTACACCATTGTCTCACAACAACAGTGTCATCAGTCGACTGATGGTCCCGAGCAGTCGACTGATCGACAATTTCCAGCCCAAGCAGCAGCTTTAAAGGGAGCTCATGGAGGAGGAAATCACAAGGGTTCTTTAAGGTGTTTTAGGGTGAGTTGTTGCTGCAATTCAGGGTCTCCAAGTGCTACTCGATCAACCTAGCAAGCAAGCATTCAAAAGCTCAGTGTAAAGTTTTCTTTACTTGCATTTTAGTGTAGTTGCTTGTATTCTTATTATATTACTTTTGTAATCACTTGTAAGAGATTTCTCCACCTCCGGATTGTTCCGAGGAGTTATTTGTGATTAGTGGTTGCGTGTGCTTCACTAGAGCTCTTTAGAGCTCAATCCGTAAAGTAGGAACCATTCAGTTCTGAACCATGTTACATAGTTGTATTTGAGTGATTGTCTATTTCGTTATTTCTTTATTATTATTCCGCTGCGCGCTAATGAAGATTGTTGAGACAAGCACAAATGAATTCCATCAACATACGAGAACGACGCTATTCACCCCCCTCTAGCGGTCACCGTTTCCTCTACATTAGACACTTACCATGGTTAACCTTAGGGATAACTTCCCTAGTAACCTTGGCTTTCCTAGACCTATTAATGGTTCCATAATCGAATGGAACTCTATGATAGGTCTCCTTGGGCTTAGGTTTGTGACCCAAACCTTTCTTTCCCTTTGATGATTCTTGTTTTCTAGACCCTAAGTTTTGACCATTAGACCCCTTAAATGAGTATGTCATTTTTGCTAGGGGCTTTTCTAATTTTTCAAGCCTTGCCCTCAAGGCTTGGTTTTCTAATTATAATTTTTCCAATTTTGATTGTTCATTGATCTTTTGGGAATGGTTCTTCTTTTTAGGCATATGTCTATGGTTCTTAGGATTAATGCCTAGATGATCCTCTTCCTTTCTGATACTTTCCCTAGATAGAATAGGTCTAGAGTTATTGGTTCTAGGTTTGTCCTTAGACCAAAAATTATAACTTTTAGCACCTAAACAAAAATATTTGTTTTTAGCATGCTTTGTATCATGATGAATAGCAAGTGAATTAAAATTACCCTAGCATGCTTTTTAACCTTAAAACTTGAAGGTGCATTAATAGAATATACCTTAGGGTTTGCTTTAGAAGCTCCCCCTACATGTGATACTCCTTCTTGGCCCTTGGTTTGCTTTCTCTCCCTAGGGCATTGACTTCGGTAGTATCCCCATTGATTGCACTTGAAGCACACAATGTGCTCTTTGCTTTTAATTATTGGGGCTTCAGTCTCCTTGGTCTTTGGCACGACTTGTGCCATCTTCTTGACTCGTTTCGGATACTTACTCTTGTAGTGTCCGACTTCCCTACACTCAAAGAATATAATAAGAACTTTATTTTTAATTGAAATGCTCGAGTTACCTAGGTCGTTGGTAGCCAGAATTATTTCTTCATCTCTTCTGTAGGTTGAGGCTACTTCTTGGTTTTGCTCCGGCTTCAGTGATCTAATATCCTCTCCCTCAATCCTAGAGGTGGAGACTTCCTCTACTTCTTCCACCTCTTCTGATTTGGATGTTGATTCTCTTTCAACCTTCGAATCCTCAAGCTCTCGGGATGATGATCCACATTCTTCTTGAGCTTGAGAGGATGAGCACTCCTCTTCTTCCTTATCTTCTTGGACCAAATGAGGCTCCTCATGGAATTTTACCAACTTGCTCCATAGCTCCTTGGCATCTATGTAATCACCTAAACTACACAAAATATCATTAGGAATTAAATCAACCAAGAATTTTATTACCTTTTTATTTTTCTCGAATTCTTGGAGTTGTTCCTCGGTCCACTTCTTCATCTCGAGGAATCCTCTCTTCGGTCATCTTGAATATTTGAATCCTTCCATCAAGATGGCTCAATCTTCGAAGTCCCTCATCATTAAGAATTCTTCAATCCTTGTCTTCCATTGATTGAAGTCTTCTTGTCCATAGAGGGTGTATGGAATTGGCGTGTTGATATCCCATCCCAATTTTTCTTCAAACTCCATCTTCTTTCCTCTAGCGTGCTCCTTTAGTTGTTAAACCATGAAAAGAGGCCTCGCTCTAATACCGCTTGGAGGGGATCGTATGTCCGCTAGAGGGGGGGGTGAATAGCGTCTCATTGATTTGATGGAATTCGATCGCGTGCTTGCTATAATTGTTAGTGTACGCAGTGAAATATAGAAATAAAAAAGACAAATAGACAATCACATGCAAAATATAAGATATAACATGGTTTGGAACCTTAGGGTTTCTACTCCACAGGTTGAGCTCGAATGAGCCCTAGCGATGCAAACACTACCACTAATACAACCATGCCTCGGAACAATCCGGAGGTGGCGAAACCTTGTACAAGTGATTACAAAAGTAATACAATGAAATACAACAAGTAAACTAAGCAATACATAAATTCAAGTAAATAAAACTTTACACTAAGATCTTTGGATTGCTTGGTTTGGTTTGCTCTTGAAGATTTGGAATGCAGCAGCAATTCCCCTCCAAATCGCCCCAAGAACCATGGCCAAAAACCTCCCCTTCGAGCTCCTTATAAAGCTGTAACTCGGGCTGATTTCTGCCTAGCAGTCGACTGCCAAAAGGCCCTAGTCGACTTCCCCTATAGCCATTTTCACACAACGGCTTAATCTACGTTGGAAAAACTCCAATGGGTAGCCTAGCAATCGACTGCCCTTACCAATAGTCAACTTCTACTTTGGTAGTTGACTGACTAGTCGTCTACCAAAGGTTCTATTCCTGTGACCACAACTAGCAGTCGACAACCCTCTATGGAAATTGACTAATCAAGGCCAGTCGAGGCACGCCTCGACTAGGACTCCGATCGAGATGCCAGTCGAGTCACCTTGCATCTGTGGCCATAACTCGACCACTGTCAATCGCTAGTCGACTGGTCATAATCCCAGTCGACTGCTCTGTGTCGACTCGACTGCCAAGTGTCAAAACACTTGACCAGTCGACTGGTCCATAATCCTAGTCGACTGATACACCTCAACCATAAGGTTTAACTCCAAGTATGATGCCTTCATACTTGCTAGACCACCCTTAGCCTAGACCAAAGTTTTCTAGCCACCTCCATTAATCTCACACCTATCAGATCCCTCCAAGTCATCCATGAGTTGTTCATCCATATGCTAGCCTTTAGGTGCTTCCATCGACTATTGTCATGCTAATCGGGTCTACACCGCCAAGGTACATTGGGCTTACATTGCTAAGACCAATGCTTGGACTTTATGCCACTAACCATTGAACTTATGTTGCCAAGGCTCCACCCTTGTATTTTACGCCACCAATATCAATCCTTGGACTTCCCAATTTCCAAGTACTCATGACTTGAACTTTCACCGCCAAGACTACACACATGGACTTACGTGGCCAAGACTACACCCTTGGACTTTCCATGTTAACTCCATGTTGGACTTTCCAATTGCCAAGACTCAAGCTTGGAATTTCCCTTGCCAACACCCATGCTTGGACTTTCCATGCCAAGTACACAAAACTTGGACTTTACCATTTCCAAGACCTATGCTTGGCCTCTGCCATGCCAAGTGTCCCACTTGGACTTCCCATGCCAAGTACTCAAAACTTGGACTTCCTATGACAATCACATTGTCATATATTTTGTTGAACCTCAAAATACTGCTCAAGTCAAACTCAAGTCTGGTCAATCATGACCTGAGACGATTGCACCAACAAAGCGTACACAAACACAACATGAGATTTTACATTGTTCGACACCCTAATTTATACTCCACGGTCGAGCTCTAGAGTGAGCTCTAGTAATGTTCACAACCACTAAACCTTCTCCTTCTCAGAAAAAATCTGGAGGTGGAGAAACCTCTTACAATACACGAAAAATAAGCACACCAAATATAAAGAAAACGAAATAATACAAAATAAAACATTTACATGTGCACTTTTGATTGTTTTTTGATTTGGTAGATTTGGAGTGCCTTGAAGGTCTAGAATCACAGTAGCATTTCCCCTTCAAACTCCCAAGAACCAGTATTTTCAACCCTCCTCCATAGCCTTCATTTAAAGCACTACTCAGGTTGATTTTTTTTCCTAGCAGTTGATTGTCCTTATCCAGTAGTCGATTGCTCACTTATCTGTTATCTCACAATGGATTAATCCACGTCAATTTTTGATTGATCAATTAACTGCCCTAATCTAGCAATTGACTGCCATAGTCATCAGTTGACTATGAGACATTCTTTACCCTGTCCACTTAAAGCAAGTCAACTGCTCAACCCTAGCAGTCGACTGCCAGAGCACAAGTTAGTAGTCGAGCCTCAGTTGACTACACGACCAATCAACTTGGTCATAACCCTAGTCGACTGTCCGAGTCAAAATAAGCCCTTTGAATGTCGAGCACTCGACCAGTCAGCTGGTCAATACTACTAGTCGACTGGAAAACCTCAAGAGTGAGGTTTAATCCCAAATATGATATGCTCATACTTGACACTCTCCCTTAGCCTAGACCCAAGTCTTCAAGCCATTTCCACTAGCCTCACACTGTCAAGGTACATCCGAGCCATCCATGACTCCTTCACCCTTCATGCTAGTCTTCAAGTGCTTCCATCGACTTTGTCATGCTAATGGCATGGATATGCTGCCAAGTCTCCACCCTTGGGCTTACATGACAAAAACTACACCCTTGGACTTTCCTTTGCCAAGTATCCATACTTGGACTTTCGCCGCCAAGACTACACACTTGTGTTGGTGCAATAATGCCCCAAGCATTTATGTATTTTGATGTTTGAATAATCATTTGTAGTTAGGCATTAATTGTGATTTAATTGAGAATGTGTTAAGTGATAGGAAAATCCAAGTATGAAGACTTGGTGAAGGAAAGTCCAAGTGTGATCTTGGCAAGAGAAGTCCAAGGAAAGGTCTTGACAGCGTAAGTCCAAGCATGTAGTCTTGGCGGCGTAAAGTCCAAGTGGACCTTGGCAAAGGAAGACCAAAGGTAAGGTCTTGGCAGTGTAAGTCCAAGCATGTAGTCTTGGAGGAGTAAAGTCCAAGAGGTCCTTTAGAAAAAGAGAAACCCAAGACATGACGAAACCGAGAGAAGATCTTGGAAGCAAGCGCAAGGATGAAGGAGTCGCGGACTCGGAGGGATCCTGGAGGTGCAAGGATGAAGGAAGAGCTAGAAGGTTAAGCCTAGGTCTAGGGGGTTAATTCAAGTTTGATTTAATCATACTTGAAGTGTATCAATCGACTGGTGCTTCGTCCGATCAAGCTATCACTTGGAGAAGTTGGCCGAGATCGTGATCAACTGATCGCTAGGGTTTGGCGATCGGTGTCCACCATCAATCAACCGCCTATAAGTGGATGTCGACATAGAAGGTTTTCCAGTCGAGTGATTGCTTGGAGCACTCGATTGGTTACTCAATTAGTCGACTGATGGTATTATCAATCGACTGATCAGAGTCCCGTTGGGCAGTGATGATCATGGATCCAGCTCGTTAGAAGACGTTGGATGACGTCAACTACAACATCAGTCGATTGATACTGTACATCAATTGACTGATCGAGGCTCAACGGGAAAATCAAACTCTTCTCTATAAAATGAGGCCATGGGGTGCTTGAGGAGGCTAGTGCTTATATTCCAATCTTACTCTCAAGCTCCCCATGTTTTCTTAAGCTTTCTAAGTGTTTTTAGTCCTCCTATTCTCTAATCTTCATCTTCATCTTTTGTAAGAAGAGGAGTGTTGTGTAAAGAAAGCTTTCTTAGTGGAGATTCACTTGGGTTGATCCACCTTAAGGATCGTCGTGGAGTAGGAGCTTAATCTTAGAACCACGTAAAATCATTCTTGTTAGCGCTTGTGTTTGTATCTCTTGTTTTCTTTAGTATTTGTCTTTGCTTCCGCTAACTTTGTTTGTAGAATTTAAGAGAGGCTATTCACCCCCTATAGCCTTCCAAAGATCCCCAACAAGTGGTATCAGAGCCCGGATTGCGTCGGAAGATCTAACAATCAACCGGAGCATGATGACGTTTCAAGAGGGATATAGCACGGCGAGGCCTCCATTCTTCGATGGCAATGACTTTGGATATTGGAAAGGTAGGATGGAATACTACCTTATGAATGATATTGATAATTGGTTTAGCATTGTAGATGGATTCGAGAAGTCGGTCGATGAATTCGGAGCACCAATACCAATGAAGGATTGGACTAGGGCGATGGCGAGGAAAGCACAAGCCAACGCCAAAGCAACAACCACACTTCAATGTGGTTTGTCTAAAGAGCAACTAAGTAAAGTAGGACCCTTCAAATTCGCAAAGGAGCTTTGGGAGAAGCTCATCGAACTAAATGAAGGGTCAAAGGAGACAAGAAGAGCAAAGAGGGACCTTTTGATAGGTCAACTCCAAAGTTTCAACATGAAGACTAACGAGACCGTGAGCCAAATGCATGGTCGCTTCAAGGAGGTAGTCAACGGACTACATGTAATAGGTGAGAAGGTAAAAAACCGAGACCTTGTAAGGTATGTCCTTCAAGCTTTCCCTAGAACAACTTTATGGGCATCAATGGTCGATGCGTATAAAGTCTCCAGGGACCTCTCCTTAGTTAAGATAGATGAACTATTTTGTGAATTTGAGTTGCATGAGCAAGCTAACACTTCGTCCAAGGAGAAAGGTGCAGCTCTTTTTGTAGGTAAAAAGGAGAAAAAGAAGAAAGAAATGAAGGAAGTTTCTTCTTCATCCGAATCGGAGGAGGAGTCTTCAAGTAGTGATGAGGAGCTATCGGCTAGTGAGGTAGCTCACTATGTGAAGAGATTTGGTGGGAGATCAAGGAAGCTCACCAAGAAGGATGTGAGGAGGATGTTTCACTCCTCAAAAGATAAATCCTCTAGCAGTTCAATTTCTACTCCTAACATTACTTGCTATGGTTGCAATAAGAAGGGGCACATTAAGATGAATTGCTCGGATCTAAAGAAGAAGGAGGAGAAGGAAAAGAAGAAGAAGGATAAGAAGGAAAAGAAGAAGAAGGAGGCCATGGTAGCCCAAACTTGGGCCACACAAAGCCTAGAAGGTTCATCCGATGAGGAGGAAATTTGCCATGTCACACGCAACCTAGCACTCATGGCTTTGGAAGATGAAGCCGAAAGCTCAAGTGAGGAGTCATCATCATCATCCTCAAGCAACGAATCGTCCTCTAGAGACGATGAGGTAAAAGACTTCCCTAGGATAGAATTACTTTATAAAACCATTGCAAGTCTTCAAAATGCTTTAAATAAATCAAAATCTAGGATTAAGGATTTGAAAGTAGAAATCAAGGAAATTAGGAATGTAGAACTTTCTTGTAATGATGCATGTTCACTTAAGGATGAAAATGATGAACTTAAAAAAGAAATAGGTGAATTAAGAGCATGCTTAGAGAAATTTACAGATGGCTCAAAATACCTAGACATGATACTTAGGGACCAAAGGGCTATTTACAACAAGGCTAGAATAGGATATAGACCTAAGGAAAAGGAAGTAGCTTTTACCTCCCTCATTAGTAGAAAATCAACCCTTAGGAGCAAAGGTAAAAAGGCATGGGTTCCCAAGAGTTATGTTGTTAATGCTATCGGTCCAAAAGTTTGAGTGCCTAAGGATTGTGTTTTTCATGTTGTTTAGGTAGAAGGACCAAGCATGTATATTGTTGATAGTGGTTGCTCAAGACACATGACCAGTGATGTGAGCAAATTTACCACAATCAACCTCCTTAGCAAGGGGACCGTGTCATTTGGAAATAGTGTCAAGCTTAAAATTCTAGGACAAGGCACAATTGAGGTATCCCCAAGTCTTACTATTCATAAAGTATTTTTAGTCAAAAATATGAAATTCAACTTGCTTAATGTTAGCCAATTATGTGATGCCAATTTTAAAGTTGAATTTAACTCTACAAAATTCCTTATAAGATACAAGAAATTAAATGATTGCATGTTAGAAGGATATAGGAAATCCAATATTAATATGTTGATTTATCATATGCTTCTAACATTTCCACTAAGTGTCTTATGGCAAAAGAAGAAGAAAGTTGGCTATGACATAAGAGATTAGGGCATATCAACATGAAGAACATAGCCAAGGTAGCTAAATTGGAGCTAGTGAAGGGATTGCCAAAATTAAAGTACATCAAAGACAAGATGTGTGATGCATGCCAAGAAAAGTCATCACACAAGGGTAAAACCTTAACTAGCACTTTCTTACCTTTAGAGCTTATTCATTTAGAATTATTTGATTATCATAGTACTCCTTTGAATGGTAGTAAATATTGCATAGTTATCGTAGATGATTTTTCTAGATATACTTGGGTGTATTTCATGAAGCATAAGGACAATACCCTAGAAATAATCATAGGTTTTAGCAAAAGAGCAGAGAATGAAAGAAATCTCAAAATCAACCGGATCCGTAGTGATCATGGTGGAGAATTTGAGAATTCTAATTTCTCTAAATTTTACTTAGAACAAGGGTACAAGCATGAATTCTCTTGTTCTAGAACACCCCGACAAAATGGGGTGGTGGAAAGGAGAATCGTGCTCTAAAAGAAGCGGCTAGAACTATGCTTAATGCATATTCATTACCTAGATACTTGTGGGCAGAAGCGGTTAATACCGCTTGCTATATCCAAAATAGAGTCCAAATCCATAGGTTTTTAGCTAAAACTCTATTTGAATTATGGAATGACACAATTCCAACAATTAACTACTTTAAAGTCTTTGGATGCAAAGCTTATATCTTAAATACCAAGGACAATTTAGAAAAATTTGAGTCCAAAGCAGATGAGGGAATCCTAGTTGGATACTCATCCACTAGTAGTGGGTATAGAGTCTACAACAGAAGGACCCAAATAGTTGAGGAGTCTTCAAATGTTCAATTTGATGAGACCTTTAACACCTATCCTAGAAAATCCCTCATTGATAATGATATCAATGACAAAAATCAAGATATTACCCAAAAAAATCAAGACTTGACCATAGGGGGTAATGATCAAGGGGGAGGATTAGTGAATAATGATCAAGGGGGAGTAAGAGGAGATTCTGATGATGAAAGGAGGATTGAGGATAACCAAGATCAAAATCAATTTAATACACCTCCTAGAACATTAAGGATTAATCAAAATCATCCTGTTGACCAAGTTGTAGGAGAATTATCTCAAGGTGTTGAACTAGGTCCTTCCATAGAACTCCCACTAGTCAAATAGCTCTTATCTCCCAAATTGAGCCCAAATCAATCAATGATGCATTACTTGATCCGGATTGGATCTCAGCAATGCAAGATGAATTGGCTCAATTTGAAAGGAGTCAAATATGAGAGCTAGTCCTTAGGCCCAATGATAGCACCATTATTACTACAAGATGGGTCTTTAGGAACAAATTAGATGATCAAGGTAATATAACTAGAAATAAGGCAAGGTTAGTTGCAAGGGGCTTCAATCAAGTTGAAGGAATTGATTATGATGAAACTTATACCCCAATTTCTAGGTTAGAGTCCATTAGAATCCTATTAGGATATGCCTCTTACATGAGCTTTAAACTCCATCAAATGGATGTAAAATCGGCATTCCTAAATGGGTTCATTAAGGAAGAGGTATATGTAGAACAACCTCCCAGGTTTGAGAGTATAGACTATCCAAACCATGTATACAAGCTTAGAAAAGCTTTATATGGGTTAAACAAGCTCTCCGAGCTTGGTATGAAAGATTGTCATCTTTCTTAGTTTCTAAGGGGTTTAGAAGGGGTCAAGTTGATCAAACTCTCTTTATTAAATCAAAGTCTAAGGATATCTTTGTGGCCCAAGTATATGTAGATGACATTAGTTTTGGGTCAACAAATGATGAACTCCTTCAAGATTTCATCAAAAATATGGAGAATGAGTTTGAAATGAGTTTAGTTGGAGAACTAAATTTTTTCCTAGGTTTACAAGTCAAACAAACAAATGAAAAAATGTATGTATACCAAACTAAATATGCCAAGGAAATGATCAAGAAATTTGGTTTGGAAAATGCTAAGATAGTTTCAACTCCTATGGCAACCAACACAAAAATAGATAATGATCAAGAAGGTAAAATAATTGACCCAAAACATTATAGAAACATGATTGGTAGCCTTCTATACCTAACCACTAGTAGACCCGATATCTTACTTTCCCGTAGGTATGTGTGCAAGATACCAATCTTGTGCCAAAGAGTCTCATTTAGTAGCCGTTAAGAGAATTTTAAGATATATCAAAGAGACACTAAATGTAGAACTTTGGTACCCTAGGACAAAATCTTTTGATTTGGTTGGGTACATAGATTCTGACTATGCGAGTTGCAAGTTGGATAGAAAGAGTACTAGTGGTGGATGCCAATTTCTTGGATCCTCTCTAGTTAGTTGGAGTAGTAGAAAATAACCTTGTGTTGCTTTGTCCACCATCGAAGCCGAATATGTGGCTATCAGTGGTTGTGTGACTCAATTACTTTGGATGAGACACACTCTAGAGAACTATGAGCTACAATACTCCAATATCAAAGTTTATTGTGATAATGTGAGTACTATAAATTTGACCAAAAATTCGGTACATCACTCTAGGACAAAGCACATTGAAGTGAAGCATCACTTCATTAGAGGTCATGTGGCTAAGGGGGACATTGAACTCAATTACATAGAATACAAATCCAACTTAGCCGACATTTTCACTAAGGCTCTCCCCGAAGCGGATTATTCATCACTTAGGAGAGAACTTGGAATGTGTTTAGTAGAGTAGAGGTCTAGGTTTGCATGATCCTATAGAAAATCTAGGACTATACCTCTAAGTATCTCACAAAATACCTAAGAAACCATGAATTTTGTATTGAGCCACTTAGACAATATGTGAGATATTAGGAAGATGCAGTTGGTTCATCATGCTTCTTATGATTCATTACTATGAATAAAAATGTCATCTAGAGACATTAATCCTTCATTGGATCAATCATTGGGAAGACTTGTGTACAATTGATGTGCATATAGTTCTAAGAACATGATTGGAAATATCAAACAAAATATATTTTAAACTATGTTTATTATATTTTGAAAAATAGTTTTCACTTGACAAGCAAAAGTGGCACAAAGTATTGAAAATTCATTAAAGCTTTTGCTAGTTCTAAAAATTGCATCATTTTCGAAATCTGAAAAACATATATTTTTTAAATTATTTTTCCTTGATATAAAATTATTTTAGAAATGTGTTCACAAAATTTCATGATTTTTCGATGTTTCTTAAATTTTTGGCGCATTTCTGAAGTTGGGATGAAAAAGTTGAAATTGGCGTTTCAGGATTGGCAGTCGGCTGATTCAGTAATCAGTCAACTGCCACACTATATTTCTGAAGTTTCAGTCTTGTTCGATCGTCTTAAGTGTAATCCTAAATGTCCTAACCCTATGGTATAATAATCCAAGTTATTAAGAGGGTATAAGACTATTTGATGCATTGATTTAGGGGGAGTTCTTTGATACATTAACCTTCCATTCCCTAAGTCTATATCATGTTTATTGTTGGTGCAAAGTTAGGACATATTTTCATATTATGCTTTGCTCAACATGTTGTTTACACATCATGAAACATGTCTTGGATTAAGGGGGAGCCTTATTTCTATCTTATACCTTAGTTCAAGACATACCTAAACTTTACTCATGCATAACTTAATTTCTTTTAGACCTTCTCTTTTTGATGTATGTCAAAGGGGGAGAAGGGAAATTTAAGTCAGAATTCATATTGATATATGATGTTTAATGTTTATTTCTGAGCATATTTTAAGACATAACTTAAATGTTTGCCAAATATCAAAAAGGGGGAGATTGTTGGTGCAACAATTCCCCAAGCCTTTATGTCTTTTAATGTTTGGATAATCATTTATAGTTAGGCATTAATTGTGATTTAATTGATAATCTGTTAAGTGACAGGAAAATTCAAGTATGAAGACTTGGTGAAGGAAAGTCCAAGTGTGATCTTGGCAAGAGAAGTCCAAGGAAAGGTCTTGGCAGTGTAAGTTCAAGCATGTAGTCTTGGCGGCGTAAAGTCCAAGCAGACTTTGGCAAAGGAAGACTAAAGGCAAGGTCTTGGCAGTGTAAGTCTAAGCATGTAGTCTTGTCGGCGTAAAATCTAAGCGGTCCTTTGGTAAAAGAGAAACTCAAGACATGGCGAAATCGAGGGAAACTCTTGGAAGCAAGCGCAAGGATGAAGGAGTCGTGGACTCGGAGGGATCCTGGAGGCACAAGGATGAAGGAGTCGTGGACTCGGAGGGATCCTGGAGGCGTAAGACTGAAGGAAGAGTTAGAAGGTTAAGTCTAGGTCTAGGGGGTTAATTCAAGTATGATTTAATCATACTTGAAGTGTATCAGTCGACTGGTGCTTCGTCCCAGTCGATTGATTAGTCACTCGACTTAAGTTGGTTGAGTTCTGTAGCCAACAGTCAACTGCTAGGGTTTGGCAGTCGACTGGTGCACCATCAGTCGACTGCTATACCCTAACAGTTGATTGCTATACCCAAACAGTCGACTGCTATAAGTGAATGTCGGCACAGAAGGTTTTCCAGTCGAGTGATCTCTTGGAGCACTCGACTGGTTACTTAATCAGTCAACTGATGGTATTATCAGTCTATTGATCAGAGTCTCATTGGGCAGTGACGATCGTAGATCCGGCTTGTTAGAAGTCGTTGGATAGCGTCAGCTATAGCATCAGTCGACTGATGTTGTACATTAGTTGACTGATTGAAGCTCAATGGGAAAATCAACCTCTTCTCTATAAAAATAGGCCATGGGGTGTTTGAGGAGGCTAATGCTTATATTCCAAACTTACTCTCAAGCTCCCCACGTTTTCTTAAGCTTTCTAACTGTTTTTGGTTCTCCTCTTCTCTAATCTTCATCTTCATCTTTTGTAAGAAGAGGAGTGTTGTGTAAAGAAAGCATTCTTAGTGGAGATTCACTTGGGTTGATCCACCTTAAGGATCGTCATGGAGTAGGAGCTTATTCTCCGAACTACGTAAAATCATTCTTATTAGCGTTTGTGTTTGTATCTCTTGTTTTCTTTAGTATTTGTCTTTGCCTCTGCTAACTTTGTTTGTAGAATTCAAGAGAGGCTATTCACCTCCCTCTAGCCTATCCCCAACAACTTGGACTTACACGACCAAGACTACACCCTTGGACTTTTCCATTATCAAGTCTTCAAACTTGGACTTCTCTATTTCCAAGTATCCATACTTGGACTTTCCCTTGACAAGAATCCATTTTTGGACGGACTCCTCCATTTCCAAGTATCCATCTTGGAACTTTCCTTTGCTAAGAATCTATTCTTGGACTTACCACTCGAGTTTTACTCGAGCTTGGTCAACCTTGACCTAAAGTTGATTGCTCCAACAATCATCATAACAATCTACCCTCAAATGACCTTGGATGTCCCAAACCATCCATTAGTCATATGATCATATGTATAGCCAAACATATTGTTAAACTCATTGTCAAATATCAAAACCCTACTCGAGTCCCACTCGAGCTTTGTCAACATTGACCTGGGGTTGATTGCACCAATAATCTCTCCTTTTTTGATATTTGACAATGTCTTTAAGTTAGGCTAACCCATAAGCATAACTATGCCTTTTCTTATGCCAAATCATAATAAAGGTTTCTTAACTTAAACCCTTCATTTCTCCCCCTTTGGCATACATTAAAAAATCTACCAAGGGTTTCCATGTCTCATCTTCCAATCATATCCTTCATTCTCCCCCTTGGTCCAAGACTCATCATAAATGCCTTCATTCCAATGAAAGGCAATTCTTCACTCTCTCCTTTTTTAACCTTCATCCATCATCACTTGATGGGCAAACTTCCCCTTGACTATTGCACTAACAATATCCTTGGAGAGTTCCTAAGCCTATAGGAAATCTAAACAATCAAAAATAAGAGTAAAATTTCAAACTTGAACTTTAACCTCCCTTAAAATTTGATCTTCACCTTAATTAACCCTCAAATTTATTTTCAATGAACATTTCACCCTTCCAATGCTTCTCTAAGCATGTCAAAGGGTGAGGAGCAGTTAGGATACATAGGGGTGCTGATAAATAGTTAAACAAACCTTGTTTAGCCAAAACGCAAATTAAAAGTTGACTGAAATTAGTAATTAGTCGACTGGTTTTTACATTTGCAAAAATCAGTATTTTCATATGAATTTAATAAATTCATAAATAATTATATGATTTTTGAAAAATCATGAAACTTCATACGTACATTATTTATGTCAAGTAGTATGAGTGAAAAATAGTTTTATATTAAAATATCCATCATTTTGAAGAATTGATATAAAGTTCAAAACCATTGAAAACTTTAATATTTTTTTGCCTAACTTGTATCAACATTCTCAATGGTGATTAGTATCAAAAGATAGACTTCATCAAGATTTTCTAAAATGATTTTAAAATGGTTTTCAAAACCTATTTTCAATCATGGTCTATGGGCTAAGTATATATACATGATTTGTACACTAGCTTTCCTCATGATTTAATCATATGATTGAAGGAGTTTAAGTGTACTATATAAGAACATTGAACTTAACTCAATTTCCTAGCATCTCACATGTGTCTAATGTATATCAATACACACACGTCTTGCTAAGTCTTTGTGAGATGTGGATTTGATTCTTCCCTAAACTAAGAGTTCATGCATTATTATCTAGCCATTCCAATTTGATTCCCTTATCTAGGACATCAAACCATACCATTTGTTCTTAAATTCAATTTAATGCATGAATATGATCATTGCATACATGATTTGCATAATTTAAAAATATTTGCCCATGATTCATGATGTCATGACATAATAAACATAACTTAGGTATTAGCATGACATAAATCAATTTAAGTGCTATCATGACATTTTAAATGATCATATGAAACATGATGTCATAACATGGATTATGACAAACAAAGCATGACAAATATATAAAATACAAAGGGATAAAATAGATAAATTTTAAACCTAATTGTTGTTTGCTAATATTATACCAACTTTGTCATAATAACACCTAACTCCCTCAAGTGTGCCAAAAATCCCAAACTTGGCACACCATTGATTCTAACTTATTTGTGCCAATGATGATCAATTTTCAAACATTATAATTTCTATTGGCACATCCTAAAGTATTTTACGATATATTTCTTATCTCATTTTCAAGGTATCACATTACCTTGAAAATGCCCTAAAGTGTCAACCCTATCATGGTTAAGTTAACTATCCATCTATTCAAGGTTGACACACCCTAAACCCATTTATGTGAAGGGATAACACTCCTAGGAACCAATACCTATCAGAGCTCCTTGGGATTACAAGGTACTCACTAGGGATAACCTCTCTTAGTACCTTTCTAATGACCCTCCTAGGCTTCGAAGCCTTGGTCATTTTGGTCTCATCTAGGTTAGCTCTAGAGATAACTTCCCTTGTAACCTTCCTAGTGACTTGTCTAGGTTTATTGGAAGCCTTAGTCACTTGATTCTTACCATAGTCAACTGTAGGGATGGCTTCCCTTGTGACCTTAGCTTTCCTAGACCTAGGACTAGTTCCATAACTATATGGAACACTATGGTAAGAAGACTTGATTTCTTTGAACTTAGGCTTGCAACCCAAACCCTTCTTGTCCTTAAATGATTCTTGCCTCCTACAACTTGATTTTTGTCCATTTGACCTATTAAATATAGTTTTCATCCTTTTTAAGGTCTTTTCCAAATTTTCAAGTTTTGATCTCAAAACTTGATTTTCTACCTCCAACTTATCCATTTTTTATTTTCTATTATATGTTTGTATATTTTTCTTCTTCCTAGGCATGTGTCTATCTTTCTTAGGGTTAACGCCTAGATTTTTGTTATCCTCATCCTTATATAAGCTTGGTCTACCTCTAAAGGTCTAGTATTTTCCTTTGTCCAAATTTCATGGGATTTTGTACCAAAACAATAAAATTTGTTTCTTGCATGCTTTTTATCATGAACAATTACAAGTAAATTATGTGATAAATTACTAGTAAGCTTCTTCTCATTACATAAAGGAAGAGCATTATTAAAATATATCTTAGGGTTTGCCTTAGCTCCCCCTACAATCGAGCTCTCTACCTTGTCCTTCCCCTTAGACATTGGCTCTGGTAGTGGCTCTTTTGATTGCACTAGAAGTATACTATATGCTCCTTGCCTTTTCATATCGGGGCTACAACCTTCTTTGACTTGTTCTTCGCCTTAGGTGCTACTTGAATTTTCTTCTTGACCAATTTTGGGCATTTACTCTTATAGTTATTTTTCTCCCTACACTCAAAACATGTTATATGATCTTTATTTTTAATCACTATGGTTGAGTTACTTATAGGGGAATCTTGAGTTTGTTCTATTGGGGATCGGTTGTATGGATAGAGGGGGGGGGGGGGGGAGGGGGGTGGGGTGGGGGGTTAAAAGCCTCTTTCATCGATTTCTACACAAAGTCATTAGCAGAAGCAAAAACAAAAACTAAAATCAAAATCAACACAAGCAAAGCTAACATAGTTGTTTAACGTGGTTCGGAGATACACTCCTACTCCACGATAATTCTTAAAGTTGATCAACCCTTTTCAAGCCTTCACTAAGATCTCCTTTTGATGAGCACACCAAGATGGAGTAGCCTTATTTACAAGCACACTCTTCTTCTTACAAGATTTGAAATGAGATTAGGAAGAAGAGGTTAGAGCACTTAGAAAACTAAGAGGAAGGCTTGAAGAGATTGGTATGAACGTTTAGAATTAGAGCACTAACCATCTCCAAGCTCCTCAAGCCTCTCTTTATAGAGTTTGGGCAATTCTGGCCATTGAGCTCGACTCTAGTCTGAAGGTTGAAGCTTCGCTTCTCGCTTCGCCTCGGTCGCTTGTGCATGGCGATCCAATCATACATCTCTGGATTAAAACAAATTAATCCAAATGAAGATGGATTACCTAAGCAACCGATCCATCATCGTGCTTCTCGATTTGTGTCATCGCTCAAACAAACTTGTTGTTCAAGCAACCTAACTCTTTCCTCGATTAGCCACGGAATAGATGATGTACGGATCGCCGGTTTTTGTGTTTATCATTGGGGTCCAAGTAAATTAACCACATGCATGATACAAAAGAACTAAATCAAAACAAACAAGATTATACCTCTTGTTTACCTCTTGATATTCTATCGTATGACCTATCCTCCTCTTGGACGTTGTGTGGGCAACAATCCTCCAAGAGTTGAAGCCTCCTAGATCGCGTGTCTTCCCTTCCTTGCTCGCTCCGAACAAAGGGAAGATGACCAAACCCTTCTTCTCCTATCTAATGCCGACCACCAAACCTCCTTGCTTGGTTGTTGTCGCTGACCAAGGAGAGAAAGAAGGAAGTGGCGCCGACCCTTTCCAATGGAGAAGGAACCGCCGACCAAGGAGAAAGAGAAGAGAGGAAGGAAGCACCAGCAATGGAGAAGGATGACTTGTTGTTGCCGTCGGCCAAAAGAGAGGAGAAGCTCTAGGTTGCCGTCGCCCATAAGGAGAAGCCAAACCCTAGCCACCACCTCTTGCCGTCTAAGCCTCCCACGCCAACTCCAAAACCCAAGCCAACCTCAATTACTTTGCCGCCCAAGCCTCTCCCTTTTATTTATAGATCTCACCCAAGCCTCCTTTTAATCGTGTCCGTTGGATCTAGGCTTCTTGAGGATTTTAATAGGCTACAATGGGGACCATGAGGAGGAGTTTGATCTTGGCCACCTAATGGATCTGGCCCACATAAAATCCGATCTATTAATGATAATCCATTCCACTAGAGGATTATCATTGATCTACCTCACCAACCCCCATAATTAAATATGGGCTCCATATATTAATTGTACAAATATCTCCCCGTGTTTAAGATATCGAATGTCCGTTAATTAATTAATTTATTGACAATTAATTAATTAACATCTAACACCATGAGTAGTACCACTCTACTTTATCATCATGCTAGACCAAGTCGACCTGTAGGGTTTACATGATGATCCTTATGAGCTCCTCAAGGGGACATCATCATCCTAATACATAGGACACGATTTTCTCCTATAATCAACGACACACTATGTAAATAATATCATTTCCCAACTTACCGTGCCTATTGATTTAACCCATAAATCTCGCCCATTGGTAAATCAAAGAAATAAATATTAAGTACATGTGCCCGTTATTATATCGAGATTAAGAGCATATACACCATAGTATCCGAGGTCTGATTCAATTATGTAGTCAGCAATAAATTAAATCACCTCTGAGTTGGTCCAGATCAATACACACAAAGTGTACTAGTGTAATTCTATGGTCAAGATAAACCAATACCAAATTACACTGCAACCATACCAATAGTTTGTCCAAAACCATCTTGGTTGTGAGCCTCTACTTATACTCTACAAGGAACTGATAACATGATCCTTTATGTGGTACCACACACCATGTTATCTACAATATAAAGTATTAGATAAGATGCACACATATAATAAATATAAAATAAAAACAATGATAATGTGATTCTTATTTCAAAATGAAGATGTCCATACAAAGACTACGCTTTCAATATACATCTTAACAATCTCCCACTTATACTAAAAGTCTATGCTGCCATTAAAGTGTCATACATCTGATTCCCATTCCCTCCACATGCCTATCAAAAGATCTCGCTGGAAGGGCCTTAGTGAAAGGATCTGCCAGGTTATTCTCTGATGCAAAATTAGCGACAACAACTTCTCCTCGCTTTACGATCTCTCGTATCAGGTGGTATTTGTGCTCTATGTGTTTACTTGCCTTATGAGCTCGTGGTTCCTTCGAGTTTGCAACTGCACCACTGTTATCACAATAAATTGTGATAGTTCTGGGAAAATCAGGAATCACATCCAAGTCCATCAAGAAGTTCCTGAGCCATACAACTTCTTTGGCTGCCACATACCCAACTTCCATGGTGGAGTTCGCCATGCATTTCTTTTTGACACTCCTCCATACAATGACTCCACCTCCCAAAGTAAACACAAAACTCGAGGTAGACTTACTGTTATCCTTATCTGATTGGAAGTCAGAATCTGTGTAACCCACTGGGAGTAATTGATCTACCTGGTATACCAGGAAATAATCTCTAGTCCTTCTCAGGTACTTCAATATATGCTTTACCACAATCCAATATCCCTGTCTTGGATTACTCTGATATCTGCAAACCATGCCCACGACAAAGTAGATATCCAGTCTCGTACATAACATAGCATACATGAGGCTTCCTACCATCAAAGTGTAAGGAACTGCCTTCATCTCCTCTATCTCCTTTGATGTTCTAGAACACATCTCTTTAGATAAAGGTACTCCATGCCTAAAAGGTAAAAAACCTTTCTTGAAGTTCTGCATGCTAAAACGAGCCAAAATAATGTCTACATATGAAGCTTGAGATAAGCACAACATCCTTTTCTTGCGATCCCTTATAACCTTAATCCCAAGGTTGTGTCCCACTTCTCCCATGTCTTTCATATCAAATTGTTTGGACAATCATACCCTTACATCTGACAACCCTTTGACATTGTTATCAATGAACAAAATGTCATCTACATATAGTACAAGAAATACCACTACGTTTCCGTCACATCTCTTGTATACACAAGACTCATCCGAACTTTGAATAAATCCATATGACTGGATTACCTCATCAAAGCGGATATTCCAAGATCTCGAAGCTTGCTTCAATCCATAAATAGACCGATTAAGCTTTCACACAAGATGCTCTTTGCCCTTTGTAATGAATCCCTCTGGTTGCTCCATATAATATTTCCTTCAAGACTTCCATTAAGGAAAGCTGTCTTGACATCCATTTGCCAAACCTCATAATCCATATGAGAAGCAATAGATAAGATAATTCAGATTGACTTAAGCATGGCTACCGGCGAAAAGGTCTCCTCATAATTGATACCCTCTTTCTGAGTATACCCTTTCGCAACAAGCCTTGCTTTGAAGGTCTCAACCTTCCTGTCTGTTCCTCTCTTTCTTTTGTAGATCCACTTGCATCCGATGGTTTTTACACCATTGGGTGGTTCTACTAGCTCCCAGACCTGATTTGAATCTATAGATTCTATCTCAGAATTCATCGCCCTTTGCCAAGATACCGCATCTTTATCTTGGATTGCCTCGTCATATGTCCAGGGATCAGATTCATGTTCACCAGGGATCAAATCAGAAGATTCTCCCAAGAACATAAATCTCTCAGGTTGTCTAACAACCCTCCCACTACGACGAGGTATCACCTGTGTATCCTCTGTGACACGCGGTGCAGTGACTTGTGGTATGTCCTCTTGTACCGTTGGTACTAAAGCAGTGACTTCCCCTCTCAACTCCACCAGAACAATCTTGATCATGGGCTTGTGGTTCATCACATAGTCTTCCTCTAAAAATCAGGCATTTGTGCTGACGATCACCCTCTGATCTCTAGGACTATAGAACAAACCACCTTTTGTTCCTTTAGGATAGCCTACAAACAAGCGCACTTTTGTACGAGGTTCCAACATATTAGCATCTACCTTAAGCACATGTGCTGGACTCGCTCAAATTCGAATATGTCTCAGACTAGGCTTTCGGCCAGTCCATAATTCTGTAGGAGTAGAAGGTACTGATTTAGATGGTACCAAGTTTAGAATATACACTGCCGTATCCAGAGTATACCCCCAGAACGAATTTGGTAAATCAGAATAACTCATCATCGATCTAACCATCTCCATAAGAGTCCTATTCCTTCACTCCGCCACACCATTCTGCTGAGGTATACCAAGTGCAGACAGCTGGGATTGAATCTCAGCCTCTGATAAGTAACTCCTAAACTCTCCCAAGAGGTACTCACTACCATGATCAGATCGTAGTATCTTGATACTTTTACCTTGACATTTCTCCACATCAGCCTTGAATTCTTTGAACCTATCAAAGCATTCAAACTTGCGATGGATCAAATAAATGTATCCATATCTTGAATAATCATCTATAAAAGAGAAGAAGTATTCAAAATCACCTCTAGCCTGGATAGACATAGGACTGTTGGGGATCGAAACGACCGACTAGAGGGGGGTGAATATCCCTCGTACGATGGATGTCGTAAATTGCTCGTCTACAAAAGATTAGCGCAAGAGGAATATACAAATACAAATAGACAAAGCAAAAGATAAACAAACAATGCTAACAAGGATGTAACGTGGTTCACGGCTACGCCGCTAATCCACGACCCGATTCGTACTCGGTGAATCACTCCGCCAAAACCAATCCACTATTGGTCTCTCCTTTGCACCAAGCTAGGTGGAGGTAACCTTTACAATCAAGATCACTCTTCTACAATGGAATGAAGATTAGAGCAAGTAGAAGAGTGGAAAACCGTTTAGGGCACTTTGGGAGTAGTTGGGCGTTCAAGCATTAGCCTCCCAAAGCCCCATCCTCTTCCTTTTTTTATAAAGGAAGAGGGTTTCTTCCCGTTGATACGAGCGATCGTGATGCCTCGATCGATCGGTAGTCCTGCTAACCATAATAAGGCCGCTTTCCACATTGGATTCCATCCAACGGTATTGACATCAGTCGACTGATGGCGTCCATCAATCGATTGATGTCAATCAGTCGAGTGCTCCGCGAGATCAACTCCATTCTGTGCCCATGCACAGTGTCATCAGTCGACTGCCGTCCCTTGGCAGTCGACTGATCAAGCCACCAGTCGACTGATCAACTTGATTCAGCCATATTAGACCAGTCGATTGAACCATCGACTCAGATCAGTCGACTGCCATTCCATGGCAGTCGACTGGTGTCGGGAAATCCCATCCGACACTTAGCCAAATGGCCAAGTTTCACCTACGAGCTACTACCCCTTCCCGGGTTACATTCGCTCACTCTCATCCCTCGGAGTCCCTCGCCTTCGAAGTTCTCTTCGTTCATGGCCACGTCCCTCGGCAGCATCAGGCGCACGGCTCTGTAATGCTCCTTCGCATCTCTTGCCTCGAAGTCTACTTCCTCCGGCTTCATTCCAAGCTTCTCGTCCGGCGGTCCCTCGGATGCTCCAAGCGCACGGCTTCCGCAAAGCAATCCTTCACCGACTCAAGGACCGAGTCATGAGATGTGAAACTTGCCACGGCTCCATGCGCGAATTACTAAGTCCTGCACGACTTCAACGCACATATCAAATCAACATAATAAACTAACTTAAACCCTTTGACACACACATCAAAACCTAATCATGGCAAGAGATTTCCCTAACAATCTCCTCCTTTTTGATGTGTGGCAATCCGTTTAAGTTAGGTAAAAACATTTGATATAAAATTTTAAGGTAAGAAAGCATGTAAACATAAACATGATATAGCAACATGCAACTCCCCCTTAATCCATGAAACTCTCTCTACAAATTTCTCCCCCTATCATAATTTACTCAAACATAATCAATTCTCCCCCTTTGACACCATCAAAAAGATTAACACTAAGTTATAAACTCATGGCATTAAGTCTAATAGAAGGAAAATTCCAAAAATTGTTTTAAAACCTGAAATCAGCCTTTACTATTCGGAATATCAGGTCACCAGTCGACTGGTTCAGACTACCGATCATTGAGCAATCGTTCGAGAATTACGATTTTAAAAATTCCAAAAAATTCAAAAAATCATGAAATTTGGGGAACATACTTATTGTAAGATTCTTTATCAGTGAAAAATATGTCTCCATAAAAAATCATTATATTTTCACGTATTTTCCAAAAATCCAAATGGTTTAAAAACCACTAGGTTTTTGATCATGTGAGTATCAAGTTTAACACCTAGTTTTGGTTCCAATTGTTTCAAAACATGAATACATAGATTTTAGATTAAGAAATTGTTTTGAAAACCTATGAAATATCCAACCATGATCTTTGGGCAATATGTCTATGAATTAAACATAAGTCTTCCCCATGATTGGTCTATTATTGCTATTTTGATACTTTAAGTGACCATCTAAATGCCATAGGTATTAGTGGACATTTGTATCATCCTAACATCTCACCCATGCTAAGTTTTCAATCAAAGTAGCCTATGGTGAGTGTGAGATGCATCCTAGGGGGTATTTGTATATACTTAACCATTATATTCATACAATTCTATCAAGGTTAAGTATCAACCTAACAATCCTCATGATCATTAAGGCATATATCAATTAATTCTACATTATGATCATGAAATACATGTATTCATCAAATTGTAATCATGCATTAGGTATTATATCATGATAATAAGCAAAATATCATCTAAGATAAGATTTAAACCCTATTTCTCATGATGACGTGCCAAATTTCAAAATCATAAATCATGATTGCAAACATACATAGCAATTACATTAATCATCATGATTTAAGCATTATTAACTATTTATAGGCACATTATCATCACCTAACACTATTTAAAAATGTTGTCCCGCCATCCTAAGTCAACCAAAATATGATATAGGTCAATTGCATATGGTTGACTACCCTAGGGGTTTTCTAACCCTTAAGGATGGATTTTGGAACCCAATACAAATTATTTCCTATGGGGTTCACTAGATACTCCTTGGGGATCCATTTTCTAGCAATTACCTTCTTCTTATCTTGTCCCCTAGCAATTAGGCACTTGTAGGCCTTTTCATTTTTCTTTTCTTTGTATCCTAGGCCTTTCTTGTTAAAGCTTGCTCTTTGGCTCCCTATGATCATGTTCAATGTGTTGGAGCCAATAGTGAATTTTTCTAGGGCTTTTGTCAAGTAATCTACCTTTTCCTTTAGAGCCCTATTTTCATCCATGCATGCATCATTTAAGCTAGAAGAAATATTCTCATCATTTAAGCATGCTTTTTCTAGTTTATTTTCTAAGTCCTTAATTTGATCTAGCATGCTTTTGTTCTTCTTCTTAGCTCTAAATAAGTCCTTAGTGAGGCTAGAAATCATAGACATAATTTGCTTAGGGGGTAGATTTGTTACATCACTTACCAAATCCTCTTCTTCAGATGAGGAGGATGTAAAGGCTCCCCCTTCACTTGAGCTCTCTCCACTTGAGCTTGATTCTTCATTTTCGGTGGAGGAGCAATCCAAGTCATCAAAAGCCATCAATGCAAGGTTGGAGTAGACATGCTCTTCTTCATCGGATGAGGATGAGGAAGCAAAGTCATCCCATGTCTTTGCTTTGAATGCCATGACCTTCCCTTTTTCTTTTGCCTTCTTTTCTTCTTCCTTTCTCTTGCTCCCCTTCTTCTTCCTCTTTTCTTCTTTCTTTTTCTTCTCTTCCTTGCTCTTGTTTAGGAGGGGACAATTATCCCTTATATGTCCCTCTCCTTGGCAATTGTAGCATATGACCTTCCCCCTTGGTCTTCTATTCCTATCATTAGACTTATTAAATCTAAAACCTTTTAAAGCACGTCTTACCCTCCTTACCATATATGCTTCTTCCGTGCTATCCATGGAGGAGGATGAGGATGCTTCATCATCGGAGGAGGAGGGGATTTCCATCTTCTTCTTCCCCTTGTTTGCTATTAGTGCCACTCTCCTTGAAGGTTGAAACTTTGGCTCTTCTTGTATTCCTTCAAGCCTCGTTTCGTGGAGCTCCATTGTTGAGAAAAACTCCTCCAAGGTACTTACTTCCAAGTTCTTGGAGATGTAAAACGAATCCACCATGGAGCTCCATCTTGAGGACCGAGGAAAGACATCTATGGCCTTCATTACCATATCCCGGTTGGAGAGATTTTTACCTACACTTGTTAGCCCAATTAAAATCTCTTTAAACCTAGAATGCAATGAAGTTACCTTTTCTCCATTTTCTAATTTTATGTTGGATAATTGGGAGCAGAGGAGATCTCTCCTTGCAAGTTTAGCCTTCGAAGTGGCTTCATGAAGCTCTACTAGCTTCTCCCACATCTCCTTGGCACTTAGGCAATCTCCAATTCTATTTATTTCTTGTTGAGGAAGCACATTGTATAGATGGTGCTTGGTTTTTGAGTTTGCAAGGTGCTCCTCTCTTTGCCTCTTGGTCCACCTTGACTTCTCTATTGGCTTCCCCTCTTCATCCCTAGGCAAAGCAAAACCGGATTCCATTGTAATCATAATATCAAAATCCGTTTCAAAAAATACCTCCATTCGCTTCTTCCACCAAGTGAATTCTCCTTCAAACTTCGGTGGATGAATGTTTGAGCCGACCATTTTGATGTAGAGCTTGTTGCGGCGGTTAGTCCTCGACAAGCGACTTGGCTCTGATACCACTTGTTGGGCATCGAAACGGCCGGCTAGAGGGGGGTGAATAGCCCTCGTACGATGGATGTCGTAAATTGCTCCTCTACAAAAGATTAGCGCAAGCAGAATATACAAATACAAATAGACAAAGAAAAAGATAAACAAACAATGCTAACAAGGATGTAACGTGGTTCATAGCTACGCCGCTAATCCACGACCCGATTCGTCCTCGGTGAATCACTCCGCCAAAACCAATCCACTATTGGTCTCTCCTTTGCACCAAGCTAGGTGGAGGTAACCTTTACAATCAAGATCACTCTTCTACAATGGAATGAAGATTAGAGCAAGTAGAAGAGTGGAAAACCATTTAGGGCACTTTGGGAGTAGTTGGGCGTTCAAGCATTAGCCTCCCAAAGCCCCATCCTCTTCCTTTTTATAAAGCAAGAGGGTTTCTTCCCGTTGACACAGGAGCAGTCGACTGATGCCCTCGATCAGTCGACTGGTCCTGTAGCCGTTGCCCAATAATGGCCGCTTTCCACGTTGGATTCCATCCAACGATATTGACATCAGTCGACCGATGGCGCCCATTAGTCGACTGATGTCAATCAGTCGAGTGCTCCGCGAGATCGACTCCATTCTGTGCCCATGCACAGTGTCATCAGTCGACTTCCGTCCCTTGGCAGTCGACTGATCAAGCCACCAGTCGACTGATCAACTTGATTCAGCCATATTAGACCAGTCGATCAAACCATCGACTCAGATCAGTCGACTGCCATTCCATGGAAGTCGACTGGTGTCGGGAAATCCCATCCGACACTTAGCCAAATCGCCAAGTTTCACCTACGAGCTACTACCCCTTCCCGGGTTACATTTGCTCACTCTCATCCCTCGGAGTCCCTCGCCTTCGAAGTTCTCTTCCTTCGCGGCCACGTCCCTCGGGAGCATCAGGCGCACGACTCTGCAATGCTCCTTCGCGTCTCTTGCCTCGAAGTCTACTTCCTCCGGCTTCACTCCAAGCTTCTCGTCCGGCGGTCCCTCGGATGCTCCAAGCGCACGGCTTCTGCAAAGCAATCCTTCACCGACTCAAGGACCGAGTCATGAGATGTGAAACTTGCCTCGGCACCATGTGTGAATTACTAAGTCCTGCACGACTTCAATGCACATATCAAATCAACATAACAAACTAACTTAAACCCTTTGCCACACACATCAAAACCTAATCTTGGCAAGAGATTGCCCTAACAAGGACCGCATAAATCAGAATGAACCAATTCCAACACATCTTTGGCTCTATACCGCTTGGCCTTAAAAGACCTCTTGGTCATTTTACCTTCCAAGCAAGATTCGCAGGTTGGGAAATCTTCCACCACTAATGAACCCAAAGGTCCATCATCTATCAATCTTTGAATTCTACTTAGCTTAATATGACCTAACCTTAGATGCCAAAGATACTTTTGGTTCATTTTCGAAGGTTCTTTTCTCGTATTAGATTTTAGAAGATTAGTTATTTACTTTTATTTGCATCATGGGAATCTTTTGTTCAAGAGTATATAAATTTCCTATCAACGCACCAAAATAGATAATCTCCCTATTTTTTTAATAACAACTCTGTCATTAAAAGAAATAGAATATTCATCCAAAAATAATTTAGAAACTGAAATCAAATTCTTTCTAAATGAAGGTACATAAAGGTAATTTCTCAGAACCAAAGTTTTATTCCTATCAAAAGATAAATAAACATCTCCCACTGTAATAGCCGCCACCTTAGTAGCATTGTCCATGTAGACAGTAATCTCCCGTTCAACTAGTCGTCTGGTTACCTGGAACCCCTACAAAGTATTGCAGACATGATCAGTGGCTCCTGTATCTACACACCAGGTGCCGATAGATAACACCGCTAAATATGGTACAATTGAAGGAATTGCTTAGGAGGCTCATTGGCTCCCATGTCCCCGGATTAAAATTTTCACTAATGAAAACTAATCCGGATGGGATGAGTTTCCTTAGCACAACCAATTCATCATCGTGCCAACGACTCGAGCGATCGCTTGAACAAACTTGTTGTTCAAGCAATCAACTCTTCTAGTCGGTTAGCCGCGGAAGAGACGACGGACGGATCGCCGGTTTTTGTGTTTATCTTCGGGGTCCATGATTATACAAATACATACAAATGTAAACTAGTATAATCAACACATACTAACATAAAGAACATAAGTTAGCATATCAATAAGAACATGTAAAGAACAATTATAAAAGTTGTAAAACTTTTATACCTCTTGATCTTCTATCGTATGTCCTAACCTCCTTGTAGACTTCGTGTGGGCGAAGATCCTCCACAAGTTGAAGCTTCCTAGATCTTCTTCAATCCAAAGAAAGAAGAACTCTCTTTCCCTTCTTGCTTGAGCCAACCACCAATCCACAAAGGATTGATGCTGCCGGCCCCAAGAATAGAGAGAACATAATGGAAACCACCAAGGAACCAAACTAGGGACAAACCCTAGCTTCTAGTGCCGCCGACCAAGATGAAATAAAGAGGAGAAGAGGAATGAGTTGAGCGCCGACCAAGGTAGAGGGAATAGAGATAGGTCCCGGCAACACCTTAGGAAGAAGAAGAGAACCTCTCCTATAGTTGCCACCCACTCCAACTTCCAAACCCTAGCCGCCCAACCAAACCCTAACCTAGGATTTCTTGCCGCCCAACCAAAGGAAAGGCAAAACCCTAATATCTTTGAAAACCATCTTCTATGTGCCGGCCATGGAAGAGGGGAAGAAGGATAGAGTGTGGACCGACCAAGCTAGAGGGTAGAAGGAAGGGACCGGCCATGCCTTAGGAAGAAGAAAAAACTCATCTTCCACTTGTTGCCGCCCATCTTTGCTCCCAAACCCTAGCCGCCCAAAAATTCTAAACAAACTTGGGTTTCTTAGCCTCCAAAGGAAGCAAACCCTAATCCCCTTGAACCATCCATTATCCCTGTCGCCCAACCCAATAAGCCTTATATATAGAGTTGGGTTTTTGCCTTGGATTAATCTCCTCCATTGGTTCTATAGATTTAATCTCAACCGTTGGATCTAGAGATTTAATCTCAACTGTTGGTTCTAGAGATTTTAATCTCCACCATCGGTTCTAGAGATTTAATCCCAACCGTCGGATCTAGAGAATTAATCTCAATCGTCGGTTCTAGGGTTTTAATCCCAACCGTCGGATCTAGAGATTTGATCTCCACCGTCGGTTCTAGGGATTTAATCCCAACCGTCGAATCTAGAGATTTAATCTCAACCGTCAGTTCTAGAGTTTTAATCCCAACCGTCGGATCTAGAGATTTAATCTCCACTGTCGGTTCTAGGGATTTAATCCCAACCGTCGGATCTAGAGATTTGTTTTCCATCATTTGATCTAGACATCATGAGGTTTATATTAGGCTACGATAGGGACCATGAGGAGGAGTTGGATCTTGGCCACCCGATGGATCGGAACCACACAAACTTGATCCATCAATGATGTTCCATTCCACTAGTGGATCATCATTGAACTACCTCACCAACCCCCATAAATTAATATGGGCTCCATATATTATTTGTACATTCATCTCTCCGTGTTTAAGATATTGAATGTCCGTCAATTAATTGATTTACTGACCATCAATTAATTAACATCTAACTCCTCGAGTAGTACCACTCAACCTTATCATCATGTTGACTAAGTCAACCTGTAGGGTTTACATGATGAACCTTATGAGCTCCTCAAGGGGACATCATCAACCTAATATATAGGACACGGTTTCCTCCTGTAATCAACGGCACACCATGTAAATAATATCATTTTCCAACTCACCGGGCATATTGATTTAATCCATAGAAATCTCACCCTCTGGTAAATCAAAGAAATAAATACTAAGTACATGTGCTCGTTATTATATCGGGATTAAGAGCATGTACAACATAATATCCGAGGTCCGATTCAATTATGTAGTCAGCAATAAATTGAATCACCTCTATGTCGGTCCTGCTCAATACACCTAAGTGTACTAGTGTAACTCTATGTTCAAGACAAAACAATACCAAGCTACACTACAACCATGCCAATGGTTTGTCCAAAACCATCTTGGTTGTGAGCCTCTACTTATATTCTACAAGGAACTGATAACATGATCTTCTGTGCCACACCAAGCACCATGTTATTTACAATGTAAAATATTAGACAATATGCACACATATAATGAATATAAAGTGCAAACAATGATCATGTGATTCTTATTTAAAAATAAAATGTTCATACAAAAAGAGCTAGACTTTCAGTATACATTCCAACAATCTCCCACTTATACTAAAAGACTATGCTGTCCTCTTACTGCCATACATCTGATTCCCCTTCCCTCCACATGCCTATCAAAGCTCTCGCTAGAAGGGCCTTAGTGAAAAGGGTCTACCAGGTCATCCTCTGATGCAATCTAGGCGACAACAACTTCTACCTCCTTTACGATTTCTCATATCAGGTGGTACTCGTACTCTATGTGTTTACTAGTCTTATGGGCTTGTGGTTCCTTCGAGTTTGCAACTGCACCATTATTATCACAATAAATTGTGATAGTTCTGGGCAAACCAGGAATCACATCCAAGTCCATCAGGAAGTTCTTGAACCACACAGCTTCTTTGGCCACCACAGGGGCTGCCACATACTCAGCTTCCATGGTGGAGTCCGCCATGCATTTCTGCTTGACACTCCTCCATACTATGGCTCCACCTCCAAAAGTAAACACAAATCCTGAGGTAGACTTACTGTTATCCCTATCATATTGGAAATCGGAATCTATGTAACCCACAGGGAGTAATTGGTCTGCCCGGTAAACTAGCATATAATCCCTAGTCCTTCTCAGGCACTACAATATATGCTTTACCGCAGTCCAATGTCCCTGTCTTGGATTACTCTGATATCTGCTGACCATGCCCATGACATAGCAGATATCGGGTCTCATATATAGCATCATATACATGAGGCTTCCTACTGCCGAAGCATAAAGAACCGCCTTCATCTCCTCTATCTCCTCAGATGATCTAGGACACATCTCTTTAGATAAAGGAACTCCATGCCTGAAAGGTGGAAAACCTTTCTTGGAGTTTTGCATGCTAAAATGATCCATAATCGTGTCTTTGTATGAAGCTTGGGATTAGCACACTAACCTTGATCCCAAGGACGTGTCCCACTTCTCCCAAGTCCTTCAAAAACTGTTTGGACAACCATACCCTTACATCTGATAACACTCTGATATTGTTGCCAACTACCAAAATATTATCTACGTATAGTACAAGAAATACCACTACGTTTCCGTCACATCTCTTGTATACACAAGACTCATCCGAACTTTGAATAAATCCATAAGTCTGGATTTACCTCATCAAAGCGGATGTTCCAAGACCTCGAAGCTTGTTTCAATCCATAAATGGACCGATTAAGCTTACATATAAGATGCTCTTTGTCCTTAGCAATGAATCTCTGGTTGCTTCATATAGATGTTCTCCTCAAGACTTCCATTAAGGAAAGCTGTCTTGACATCCATCTGCCACACCTCATAATCCATATGAGATGCTATGCATAAGAGTTCCCAGTCCTGATTTGAATCCATAGATTCAATCTCAGTATTCATTGCACTTTGCAAAAATGCTGCATCTTTATCTTGGATTGCCTTTGTCGTATTTTTAGGGATCAGGTTCATGTTCGCCAGGGACCAAATCAGAAGATTCTCCCAAGAACATGAATCTATCAGGCTGTCTAACAACCCTCCCACTACAACGAGGTATCATCTGCGTATCCTCTGTGACACGCGGTGCAGTGACATGTGGTATATCCTCTTGTACCAGTGGTACTAAAGAAGTGACTTCCCTTTTAACTCTTCCAGAACAATTTTTACCCTTGGGCTTGTGGCTCATCACATAGTCTTCCTCTAGAAATCTGGCGTTCGTGTTAACGATCACCCTCTGATCTCTAGGACTATAAAACAATCCACCCTTCGTTCCCCTGGGATAGACAATGAACATGCGTACTTCTGTATGAGGTTCCAACTTACTAGTATCTGCCTTCAGCACATGTGTTGGACTCCCATATCTGAATATGTTTTAGACTAGGCTTTCATCCAGTCCACAATTCTGTGGGAGTAGAAGGCACTGATTTAGATGGAACCAGGTTCGGAATGTACACTGCCATATCTAGAGTATATCCCCAGAACGAATCTGGCAAGTCAGAATAACTCCTCATCGATCTAACCATCTCCATAAGAGTCCTATTCCTTCGCTCTGCTACACCGTTCTGCTGGGGTGTGCCAGGTGCAGTCAATTGGGATTGAATCCCAGCCTCTGATAAGTAGTTCCTAAACTCTCCCAAGAGGTACTCAACACCACGATCAGATCGTAGTGTCATCCGTATCTTGATCAATCATCTATGAAAAAGATGAAATGTTCAAAACTACCTCTTGTCTGGATAGACATAGGACCATACGAATCAGAATGAACCTATTCCAACACATCTTTGTATCTATACCCCTTGGCCTTGAGAGGCATCTTGGTCATCTTACCCTCCAAGCAAGATTCACAGGTTGGGAGATCCTCCACCACTAATGAACCCAAAGGTCCATCAGCTATCAACCTATTGAATTCTGCTTAGGTTAATGTGACCAAGCCTAAGATGCCAAAAGATATGTTTGGTTCATTTTCGAAGGTTCTTTTCTCTTATCGGAATTAGAAGATGAGTTAATAACTTCTATTTGCTCCGTGGGAGCTTGTGGTTCAAGTTATAAATTTCCTATCTATGTACTTGAATAGATAATGTCCCTATTCCTTTTATAACAAATCTGTCATGAAAAGAAATAGATTATCCATCCATAAACGATTTAGAAACCGAAATCAATTCTTTCTAAATAAGGGTACAAAAAGGAAATTCTTAAGAACCAAAACCTTTATTTTTCTCAAAAGATAAATAAAACATCTCCCACTGCAATAGCCGCCATCTTCATGGCATTGCCCAAGTAAATGGTAATATCCCCTTTAGCTAGTCGTAGGGTTTCCTGGAACCCCTGCAAAGTATTGTAGACATGATTAGCGGCCCTTGTATCTACACACTAGGTGCCGGTAGATAACACCGCTAACCATGTTTCAATGACTAGACTAAAGGATATACTTTTGTTCTATTTTGGATTGGGACAGTCTTCCTTTCAATGTCCATCCTGCTTGTAAGTGAAGTACTTGCCTTTCGGCTTCTTCACTCCTCCCTGAGATCCTCCCACCACATTTGCTCCACCTTGTTTCTCCTTCTTCTTGCCTTTCGGCTTAAAAGTAGAAACTTTTTTGAGCAACCATGGCTTGAGGATACTCTTCGAAGAGTGCATACATGTACTTCCTTGCAGATAAGACAATATTTAGATTCTTTTCCAATCATCATTATTCGGGTACAGTAAGTTTATTTCCTTTAGTATCACAATAAGTGGACTGAAAGTCATTTTGAAAATCCTAAGAATCACATGGATCATTATTGTAGATTTCAAATATTATTGTTTCCTCAAAATAATAAAATTCCGAAATCAACCAACACCTCAAAACATCGAGAATATCGCATGCCACACAGTGTGGACGTATACGAATTCTACATTTGTAAGAGGAGGTTTTACCCATTAATTTTATTATCTTGTCAACCTTACTTTTTGACAAATAAAATTAATAGTTGGTTCCTCTTTGGCCCTACAAATAAAAGCAGTGACTCCGATGGGGAGGATACTTTATATTTGCATCTAAGTGTGCACCATTACACGATACTAAGGGAATTATTTCGGATTATGTGCCTTACCGCTGTGGAAGTACACACGCTCCTAGATAATTTCCTATAACCATTATTTGACCTAGTGATCCGCAAACAAACTCATCCGCAGGGAGGAAGGCACTCAGAGCCGACATGCAAGTTTATTGCATCACACGTCAAATTGTAATGGAAGCCGCGGGAATTAATTAAAATATCCCTCTCCCACTTAGTAAATTGAAAATGAGGAATTTTCAAGCACACACAACATGAATATAAAACAAATCAGCAATAAATATGGAAAAAATAGAATTTTTTCCAACTATTATGGCTTTGTTCTCCAATATGCGTCCCGTCGTATCGCCACCTCGTCCGCTCCTCCTACGTCATGTACGAGCCATCCGGAGATCTGAGCCGAGAATAAAACCTATTTTATTTTACATCCATCGATCCTATACTCCACGAGGGAGTGTACAAGAAATCTAGATCGAAAGTAAAATAAAATAAAGAGTGGCTAAACAATGCCATATTTAATTACAAAAATTAAATACTAATCTAGCCTCGTCAACCCCGAGGATTCAAATAATATACATACAATCACACACAAACAACCACATACACACATATAGCCATAATAGTAGGATCTTATGCCTGCAACCAAAAAGTTAGCCTACGCACATCCTACTATTATCCGTCATACTCAATATATGATATGTGCATGAAAGTAACCGAATCCTAAACACACAAAACCGGAAACCGTGGCTCTGATACCACTTGAAGGAATTGCTTCGGAGGCTCATTGGCTCCCATGTTCCCGGATTAAAATTTTCACTAATGAAAACTAATCTGGATGGGATGAGTTTCCTTAGCACAACCAATTCGTCGTCGTGCCAACGACTCGAGCGATCGCTTGAACAAACTTGTTGTTCAAGCAATCAACTCTTCTAGTCGGTTAGCCGCGGAAGAGACGACGGACGGATCGCCGGTTTTTGTGTTTATCTTCGGGGTCCATGATTATACAAATACATACAAATGTAAACTAGTATAATCAACACATACTAACATAAAGAACATAAGCTAGCATATCAATAAGAACATGTAAAGAACAATAATAAAAGTTGTAAAACTTTTATACCTCTTGATCTTCAATCGTATGTCCTAACCTCCTTGTAGACTTCGTGTGGGCGAAGATCCTCCACAAGTTGAAGCTTCCTAGATCTTCTTCAATCCAAAGAAAGAAGAACTCTCTTTCCCTTCTTGCTTGAGCCAACCACCAATCCACAAAGGATTGATGCTGCCGGCCCCAAGAATAGAGAGAACATAATGGAAACCACCAAGGAACCAAACTAGGGACAAACCCTAGCTTCTAGTGCCACTGCCAAGATGAAATAAAGAGGAGAAGAGGAATGAGTTGAGCACCAAGGTAGAGGGAATAGAGATAGGTCCCAGAACACCTTAGGAAGAAGAAGAGAACCTCTCCTATAGTTGCCACCCACTCCAACTTCCAAACCAAACCCTAACCTAGGATTTCTTGCCGCCCAACCAAAGGAAAGGCAAAACCCTAATATCTTTGAAAACCATCTTCTATGTGCCGGCCATGGAAGAGGGGAAGAAGGATAGAGTGTGGACCGACCAAGCTAGAGGGTAGAAGGAAGGGACCGGCCATGCCTTAGGAAGAAGAAAAAACTCATCTTCCACTTGTTGCCGCCCATCTTTTCTCCCAAACCCTAGCCGCCCAAAAATTCTAAACAAACTAGGGTTTCTTAGCCTCCAAAGGAAGCAAACCCTAATCCCCTTGAACCATCCATTATCCCTGTCGCCCAACCCAATAAGCCTTATATATAGAGTTGGGTTTTTGCCTTGGATTAATCTCCTCCATTGGTTCTATAGATTTAATCTCAACCGTTGGATCTAGAGATTTAATCTCAATCGTTGGTTCTAGAGATTTTAATCTCCACCATCGGTTCTAGAGATTTAATCCCAACCGTCAGATCTAGAAAATTAATCTCAATCGTCGGTTCTAGGGTTTTAATCCCAACCGTCAGATCTAGAGATTTAATCTCCACCGTCGTTTCTAGGGATTTAATCCCAACCGTCGGATCTAGAGATTTAATCTCAACCGTCGGTTCTAGGGTTTTAATCTCAACCGTCGAATCTAGAGATTTAATCTCCACTGTCGGTTCTAGGGATTTAATCCCAACCGTCGGATCTAGAGATTTGTTTTCCATCATTAGATCTAGACTTCTTGAGGTTTATATTAGGCTACGATAGGGACCATGAGGAGGAGTTGGATCTTGGCCACCCGATGGATCGGAACCACACAAACTTGATCCATCAATGATGTTCCATTCCACTAGAGGATCATCATTGAACTTCCTCACCAACCCCCATAAATTAATATGGGCTCCATATATTATTTGTACATTCATCTCCCCGTGTTTAAGATATCGAATGTCCGTCAATTAATTGATTTACTGACCATCAATTAATTAACATCTAACTCCTCGAGTAGTACCACTCAACCTTATCATCATGTTGACTAAGTCAACCTGCAGGGTTTACATGATGAACCTTATGTTGGTGCAATCGGCCCAGGTCACGATTGACCAGACTCGAGTTTGACTCGAGTGATGTTTTGATGTTTGACAAAGGGATTTGATAAAGTGGTTTGACATTGATGTTTGACATTGATGTCGGTTAATATGTTGGGGAGATTGTTTATACAATCGATCCAGGTTATAATTGACTAGACTCGAGTTTGACTCGAGGGAGACTTTGATGGTCGACTGGGCCGACATGATTATATGGGATACATGTCCTGCAAGAGCAATACGTAACTGGAACGGCATGGGTACTTGGCATGGAAAGTCCAAGTGGGACACTTAGCAATTGGGAAGGTCCAAGTCTTGTGTACTTGGCATGAGAAGTCCAAGCTTGGGTCTTGGCAAATGAGAAGTCCAAGCATGGGTCTTGGCAAATGAGAAGTCCAAGCATGGGTCTTGGCAAATGGAAAGTCCAAGCATGGGTCTTGGCATGGAAAGTCCAACATGGGTTGGCAAGGGAAAGTCCAAGCTTGAGTGTTGGCATTTGGAAGTCCAAGGGGATTGATATTGGCGGCGTAAAGTCCAAGCAGAGTCTTGGCGGCGTAAGTCCAATGTGCCTTGGCGGTGTAGACACCGTTAGCATGACATAGCCGAGGGAAGCACCTGGAGGCTAGCACGATGGATGAACAAGTCATGGATGACTTGGAGGGATCCGAGAGGCGTGAGGCTGATGGAGGTGGCTAGAAGGTTTAGGTCTAGGCTAAGGGTGGTCTAGCAAGTATGGGGGCACCATACTTGGGTTAAAACTTCACGTTTGAGGTTGGTAGTCGACTGGCAATATGGCCGGTTCGACTGCCGTGAGTCGACTTGAGTTCGACTGCCAGGCCGATCGCTAGTTCTCGAGCCGACGATGAGCCGATCGCTAAGGCCTAGCGCGGCCGAGGTCGACTATTGGCGCGATCGCCAATGTTGGCCGATCGCCAATGTTGGCGATCGCTAAGAGTCCCGTTGGAACTTGTCCAACGTGGATTGAGCCGTTGTCTCACAGCTACAGTGCTGGCAGTCGACTTGGGACTTATGGCAGTCGACTGCTAGGCGGAAATCCATCCCGATGGAGGATAAAAGCAGCTGTTCGTGGAAGGCTCAAGCATCAGTTCTTTGGGGGCTTTAGTGAGGCGATTTGAAGGCGATTTGCAGGCGCATTTCAGGGTCCTTCAAGCTCATCCAAGCAACCGACAAGCAAGCGCTAAAAAACCCTAGTTTGTAAAGTGTTCTTTACATTTTCACTTGTATTTGCTTGTTTACTTTGTATTACTTGTTGTAATTCATTGTATGAGGGTTCTCCACCTCCGACTTGTTGTCGAGAAGGAGCTTTATTGCTTAGCGGTGTTTGTGGCATCGCTAGGGTTCGTACGAACCCAATCCGTGGAGTAGGAACCGTTATGGTTCCGAACCACGTTATATCGTGCTTGTGTTCGTGATTGTATCTTTTCGTTATTGCTTTGATTATTTATATTCCGCTGCGTATAACGAGTTTTGTAGAGACGATCGCGAACGAATTCCATCTACGTACGGTCAACGCTATTCACCCCCCTCTAGCGACGTCAAATCTTCTACACCTTATGAGCTCCTCAAGGGGACATCATCAACCTAATATATAGGACACGGTTTCCTCCTATAATCAACGGTACACCATGTAAATAATATCATTTCCCAACTCACCGGGCATATTGATTTAATCCATAGAAATCTCACCCTCTGGTAAATCAAAGAAATAAATACTAAGTACATGTGCCCGTTATTATATCGGGATTAAGAGCATGTACAACATAATATCCGAGGTCCGATTCAATTATGTAGTCAGCAATAAATTGAATCACCTCTATGTCGGTCCTGCTCAATACACCTAAGTGTACTAGTGTAACTCTATGTTCAAGACAAAACAATACCAAGCTACACTACAACCATGCCAATGGTTTGTCCAAAACCATCTTGGTTGTGAGCCTCTACTTATATTCTACAAGGAACTGATAACATGATCTTCTGTGCCACACCAAGCACCATGTTATTTACAATGTAAAATATTAGACAATATGCACACATATAATGAATATAAAGTGCAAACAATGATCATGTGATTCTTATTTCAAAATAAATGTTCATACAAAAAGAGCTAGGCTTTCAGTATACATTCCAACAACAATGGCTAGACCAAAAGATATACCTTTGTTCTGCTTCCGGTTGGGGCAGTCAACCTTCCAATGTTCAGTCTGCTTGCAAGTGAAGCACTTGCCTTTCGGCTTCTTCACTCCTCCCTGAGATCCTCCCACCACCTTCGCTGCACCTTGCCTTTTGGCTTAAAAGTAGAAACCTTCTGGGCAACCAAAACCTGAGAACTCTGATGAAAATGCCCCTCTGTTGCCTAGAGTTCTGTCAGAAGCTCCACAAATGAATACAACCTCTTATTCATGTTGTAGTTCAGGTGAAACTACTCAAAACTCCTAGGTAGAGATTGGAGAATGATATCGACCTGGGTTTCCCCATCGATCTTAGCTCCAAGGACTTCCAACTCATTCAAATGAGCCATCATCTTGAGAACATGATCCCTCATGGGTGTTCCCTCAACCATGGTGGTTGTCCTCAAGTTTCTCAGGGCTTCTTGCCTAGCAACCAGATTCTAGTGTCTGAAAAGTTCCTTGAGATTGAGCATCATGTCATAAGCAGTAGTCATGACCTGATGCTGATGTTGCAATACATTTGACATAAAAGCCAAAATGTAACACTGCGCCATCTCATTAGCCTTGATCCACTTCTTATAACTCTTTTTCTCCTTTTCCCCAGAATCATCCGTAGACTTAAAAGGACACTCTTCGAGAAGTATATACTTGTACTCCTCAGCAGTCAAGACTGTGTCCAGATTCCTTTTCCAATCCACATAGTTAGGCCCAGTAAGTTTATTTTCCTTTAGAATCATAGCAAGTGGGTTGAAAGTCATTTTGAAGAAACCTAAGAATCACATAGATCAAAAACATTTATACTTCAAAAAATTATTGATCCCTCAAACAATAAAATTTTAAAATCAACCAACACCTCAAAACATCGAGAATATCATATGCCACGATAGTGTGGACGTATAGAAATTCTACATTTGTAAGAGGAGGTTTTACCCATTAATTTTATTATCCTGTCAACCTTACTTTTTGACAAATAAAATTAATAGTTGGTTCTACTTCGGCCCTACAAATAAAAGCAGTGACTCCGATGGGGAGGATACTTTTATTTGCATCTAAGTGTTCACCATTATCCGATACTAAGGCAATTGCCTCGGATTATGTGCCTTCCGATAGGGAAGTACACACGCTCATAAATAACTTCCTAAAACCATATTTGACCTAGTGATCCACAAAACAAACTCATCCGATATGGAGGAAGGCACTCAGAGCCAACGCGCAAGTTTGTTCGCATCACATATCAAATTGTAATGGAGGCCGCGGGAATTTAAAATATATCCCTCTACCACTTAGTAATTTAAAATTGAGGAATTTTAACTATGCAAGCACAACAAGCATATAAATCAAAAGAAATAAATATGAAAAACAAATTTCCAACTATTATGGCTTTTGTTCTCCAATATGCCTCCAGTCGTGTTTGTTGGGTTTCCGGCACCGCGACGAGTGTGTGTTCGAACATGTTTCGTAAACATGTGCACAACGGAAGAAATAAAAATAATAAATCTACATTTATTACAACACACACATCACACGCATGCATAGTACAACATGTGTAGACATAACCATAAATTTAAATTTGCAATAAAAGGAAATTTAACTACGTATACCTTTCGTATCACGTGTAGCGGGAAAGGCGTCAACCGGAATGATCCCCGCTAGAATCGTCTCTATCCGTATCCACGCCGAGTATCTTCGGGATAACTTCGCTAAGTCACGAGCCTCGTCTTCGTACGGGTTACTAGCCTCGTGTTGAAGATGATGTGATCGAGAGAGGATCACAATCCGAATCCAAATTTGGATCCAAAAACGAGTCCTCAAAACTCGCTTCTCCGGAGAGGTATTCGTCAACCGTTTGACGAATCCTTCGTCCTCCACCTATGAGGATTACCAGAGATCGAATCCCCGGTAAGTAAGGCACTTTCGGAGCTCCAAACGTCGTCCAAACAATGCTCCGACAAGAAGAAAACAAGCTGTCCAGAAAACTGGACAGCTTTGGTGGAGGAGTAGGCGTCGGCCAAAAAGGGTAAGATGAAACTCACCTTGATGCCGAACCCAAAGGAGATCACCGGAGAGTTGCTGGAGGATCACCGGCTGAAGCTTGGACGCCGGCAACAAGTTGGACGGCGACACAAGGGTGTTGGCACCAAATTCACCAAGGAGAGGAGGTGGGCGGCAACTAGGTTAGGGCTTTTTGGATTAGGGCTTAACAAACCCTTAAGCCCTCTTTTATAGAGAACTAATTCTCTTAATGGTTATTGGATCATAACCATAAGGCCCGTTAACCCGCTCCATTAATATAAGTTAAAATAAACCAAACCATGATGGTTTATTTTAAGTTAAAACGAACCGAACCAACTTTGGTTCATTCGTTTAAAATAAACCAAACCCTTTGGTTTATTCTCCTCCATTGGATTAGAACCAAACCATTTTGGTTCATCCATTATGTCTTCATAAGACACGACTCATCCACGCTTCCATTGCGACTGAAATGATTTCATGCTCGCTCCATGTTTGGTCCAACCAAACCAGTTTCTCTCGGTCTGAGAATCTCATTCTCAAGCTCGTTTTAAATCCTTCGGATTACGCTCGTTGTGCGTGTGACCAAATAGGTTCTCGGTTTATGTTGGTCGTCTATAATTAACCATTAATTATAGAACGATCATGAGTGGCACCTAGTAGTACATCATGATCCCCAATTAACCGAAAAGATCAACGGTTGATCCAGAACTATTTCTGAAACCCTTCAGCAGCTCGAATGAATCATACCCCATTCGCTACACTCATCTTATACCCACTTGGTTCAGGACATGGTCTATAGTGTCAGTCCCCACTAGGTTGACTATGTCACACCTAGCCCAAGTATCATTTCCTCGTCCTATGGATTCTAGTTACTGCACATGTATCGAAGAGTACCTTACTCTAAACATGTAATGCTTTGGCAAAAGACTTTAGTAACAATCCGATGAGAGGCCATGGGTATACATCTCCTCGCAAGGAGTGGTGAATCCTTTATAGGCTATTCAAACACCTTCGATCACTTCGACTTATACCCAATCATCCTGGGTCCACATCTCCACGGAGATGCTTGCTTAAGATGTCAAAGCATAAGTCTTTATGATCAAGATGACTTGAATACCGCAAGTCAAAGGAACATCGCACTTAAGCTACAGTAAAAACTTCATTGACATATCTATATATGCATAGAACCATATAAAGTCTTACGACTGGTCACTCCAATAAACTAGTTACCATAACTAGCATCAACGATTAACTCCGGACATCACAATGTCTCCAGCCAGTGAGAATTAGCTGCTTGGATACACCAAGGTGTATACCTCGTGCTAGTCTCGACAGAATTGATGGTGTCCAAATCCATCAATTCATCGACTAGGGATAATTCTGATACATCACAATTACACATGTAGAGATACTCACTAGTTGTAATCCAATCACAAATTCTCTCATGCTGTGAATCGTATCGTGGACATTCAGTAAATGAGTTTAAGATCCAATCAAATACATGAAACATGTATACTCAAATAGTGAATCTTCATTTATCATATAAATGGTTCATACATAAGGCGATTGCCTTAGGACATCTCTCATATATTACTAACAGACTCCCACTTGGCCTAATGCCAATCTCTACGGTATCCAATACCATAAGCACTAACATGACCCTCAAACTTACTTTGAGGTAATGCTTTAATCAAAGGATCCGCTAAGTTCCTTTCAGTGGGAATTTTCTCGATTTGTATTTCATTCCTACTGATGATCTCTCTGATAAGATGATAGCGACGAAGCACATGTTTGGATCGTTGATGAGACCTTGGCTCTTTCGCCTATGCAATTGCTCCATTGTTGTCGCAGTAGACCAGTATTGCTTCAACAATGGCTGGAATCACACCAAGTTCATAAATAAACTTCTTGATCCAAACCACTTCCTTTGTTGCTTCCGAAGCTGCAATGTATTCTGCCTCAGTGGTAGAATCCGCTACAGTGTCTTGTTTGGAACTTTTCCAACTCACTGCGCCCCCATTCAAGGTGAACACGTATCGGTCGAGACACAGGAATCATCCTTGTCTGTCTGGAAGCTGGCATCCGTATACCCGCGTATCACCATGTCCCCTTCTCCATATATTAGGAACACATCCTTAGTTCTTCTTAAGTACTTAAGGATCATCTTAACAGCCACCCAATGATCCATTCCTGGATCAGACTGGTATCTTCTCGTGACACTCAGAGCATACGATACATCGGGCCTCGTACATAACATAGCATATATGAAAGATCCTATTGCGGATGCATAGGGAATCTTACTCATGCAAATCCTCTCGTCTTCTGTGTGCGGACACATAGACTTCAAAAGGTGTGCCCCATACCTGATGGGTAGGAAACCTTTCTTGGATTTTGACATGCTAAACCTCTTTAGCACTCGGTCTATATATGTAGACTGCGAAAGACCAAGCAACTGTTTCGATCTATCTCTATAGATCTTAATCCTGAGGATGTAGGTTGCTTCTCCCAGGTCTTTCATGGAGAATGTCTTGGATAACCAAACCTTAACTGACTGTAAGATTGAAACATCATTTCCCATAAGTAATATGTCATCGACATACAATACTAGGAACACGACTGCACTCCCACTAACCTTCTTGTACACACAAGGTTCGTCTGGATTTTGAGAGAAATTAAACTTTTTGATTGTCTCATCAAAACTGATATTCCAGCTCCTGGATGCTTGCTTCAATCCATAAATGGACCGTCGCAATTTGCATACCTTGGTTTTATCAACCGATGTGAAACCCTCAGGCTGTATCATAAACACATCCTCGAGCAGGTTTCCATTAAGGAAAGCTATTTTCACATCCATCTGCCATATCTCATAATCATAATGAGCCGCTATGACCAGGAGCATCCGAATGGATTTAAGCATAGCTACAGGCAAATAGGTTTCGTCATAATCAACACCTTGTTTTTGATGATATCCTTTCGCCACCAATCTAGCCTTATAGGTAATCACATTACCATCGATGTCGGTTTTCTTCTTGAAAACCCACTTGCACCCTATAGGCTTAATGCCTTCAGGTGGGTCAACCAAGTTCAAAACTTGGTTTTCATACATGGAATCCGTTTCTGACTTCATGGCATCAAGCCACTTATCCCTTTCTGAACTTGTCAGCACTTCTTCATAACTGGTAGGCTCCTCATCATCAATGAGTAACACGCCATTCGATTCACTTACGAGAAATCCATATCTCTCAGGAATGTTGCATGTTCTACCAGATCTACGAAGATGTGGTGTTACAATAGGTCCAGCCGATTGCTCATCACTATGAGTTGTCGGCTGTTGTGCTTCACCAGGTATCTCATCAATGTCTATTTGAGTCTCTCGAGCCTCCTCAAGCTCGACGACACTCCCACTGTTTTCTTGCAAGAGAAATTTTCTCTAGAAACACAGCATGCCTTGAAACAAACACCTTTTGTTCCACAGGATGATAGAATTGGTAACCCCTTGTTTCCTTAGGGTATCTAATAAATAGACATTTATCAGACTTAGCATCGAATTTGTCTGATACAGTCCGCTTCACATAAGCAAGACAACTCCATATCTTCAAGTAAGATACATGAGGTTTCTTACCATTCCATATCTCATATGGAGTAGTAGAGACTACCTTGGTTGACATTCTGTTTAACAAGTAAACAACTGTCTGAAGTGCATAGCCCCAAAAGGACTTGGGAAGATTCGCATGATTCATCATTGACCTGCCCATGTCCAACAAGGTCTGGTTACGCCTTTCAGATACACCATTATGCTGTGGTGTATATGGCGGAGTCTATTGAGACAATATGCCATTGTATCTTAGATAACCAAGAAACTCTTGACTTAAGTATTCACCACCTCGATCTGATTGAAGTATTTTAATACTCTTGTCATGTTGTTTCTCTACTTCATTTCTGAATTCTTTGAACCTTTCAAAGGCTTCAGACTTGTGTTTCATCAAGAACACATACCCAAACCGTGAGTGATCATCGGTTAAGGTAATGAAGTAGCTATAGCCTCCTAAAGCTTGAGTTGACATAGGTCCACATACATCAGTATGTATTAGACCTACTAACTCTCCCACTCGTTCACCTTTTCCAGTAAAAGGTAACTTAGTCATCTTGCCTTTTAAGCATGATTATCATGTATCGTATGAATCCAATTCAAACGATTCCAGAATTCCACATCTGTGTAATTCAGACATGCGTTTCTTGCTTACATGGCCAAGATGACAATGCCACATATAGGAGTCTAATTGATTACCCTTTCGAGCACGCGTGTTGCTCGCTTCGATATTGAAAATGTCACTGGATACGTCCAACGTATAAATGTCATTACTCAAAGTTCCAGTTCCATAAAGTACGCCATTCAAAGTTATATAACAACAATTGTTACTAAACGTCAAATGGAAACCATTTCTATTTAAATAGGAAATAGAAACAATGTTCTTTATTAGAGAAGGAACATAATAGCAATTGTCCAGTTCCAAGACTAGTCCACTAGGGAGCTTCAGCAAATAAGTTCCGATGGCGACCACAGCAACCTTTGCTCCATTGCTAACTCGCAAATTTGACTCCCCTCTGACGAGTCTTCTTCTATTCCTTAGCCACTGTATGTCATTACATATATGGGAGCCACACCCAGTATCTAATACCCAAGTGTCTAAGGAAATAGAATGACAATCAATAACGAAGATACCTGGAGAGGATGGGGCATCAGATGCCTTCTTCTTCTTCATGGACTCAAGATAAATCTTGCATTTTCTTCGCCAGTGGCCTTCCTTGCCACAATGATGGCAAGTGCCCTTTTATGCTGGTTCTGCCTTCTTTGCCTTTTTGTTCTTCCCTTTCTTATGTTCTTTTGCCTTCCTCTTAGAACCTTTCTTTGAGGAATCAACTAACAGAACCGCCTTCTCCTCATGCTTCACAGAAGGCTCCACAGTCTTCAGCATATTGAGGAGCTTAGGAATAGTGGATTCCAATTTGTTCATCCGATAGTTCATCACGAATTGTGAGAAACTCTTGGGCAAACAATGCAGAATTAAGTCAATACTTAATTCATGATCCATCACAAACCCGAGGGTAGCTAGCCGCTCGATGTACCCGTTCATATTTAGCATAAACTGCACTACAGATGAACCTTCTTGCATCTTCGTGGTGAAGAGGAGCCTAGAGACCTCGAACCTTTTGGATCTCGCTTGCTCATCGAACAACTCATGAAGATGGAAGACCATAGTATTACCTGTACCATCATGCTAGCATGATGCAATCGCTCGCCAAGAATCAACCGCCACATGCTTCTGATAGACCAACATTTGGTCTGGAGTTGCATCGTCCTTAAGACGGTTGGGAAGAGGCTCTTCAAGGAAATATGTTAGCTTTTCCTCCTTGAGAACAATTCTCAGGTTTCTAAGCCAGTCCAGGAAGTTAGGCCCAGTCAGTTTGTTTGAATCCAAAATAGTGCACAAATTCAAAGACGTCATGATCAATCGATTGACCTAGAAATACAAAACGAGCATATATGATTTTAAAATGCATCAATATACATTTATAAATCCCATTCATTTTTCGAATTTCAAAACCCCAAAATCACTTCGGGAGATCGTAGGTCCATCTCCGAATGGGCTGATATCCATCATAGATATGAACAACCTTGGAGAGAGTCCAACAAGCCATTCATAACTACGACGGTAGGTATCAACTATACCGATTGCATATCACGTATATGCAACTATTACAATGTGCTATCAACTTATTGAATGTTCACACATACATCGGGTTGTTAACACATTAACAAGTATGCATCATATGCATAGCACCCAACTTCACCTCCCTTTACATCGACCTTGGAGAGAGTCCAACAAGCCGATGCTCCAGGTTAAAGCCAACACATTAATCGAGAAATAGTTTTAATATGGTTAGAGCGCATTCAACCAATTAGCCCGGCTTAGAGAGAGTCCAACAACCAAAGATAACGATTGACCTCTGACTCTTACCATATTAGTATTAAACTATTCCATGGTTTGAACATGTTCGGGTTCGAGCCGGGCTTGGAGAGAGTCCAACAACCCAAACAAGAAACAGAACTCTTGTTCTAACCATATTAATGGAAGGTGTAGGCTTTAATATTGAGCAAGGGTTTTTATGTCTCATCCTCTTTGCATGCAAATAACTATTATCTATATGACATGACATACATGACATACATCTACATGTCACGACACGCATGACATAATGACATGCATCTAATGCAATTACATGACATACAATTATGTCATATATATAATTTCCTTATATGTCATAACTATTTATGGAAATAAAATATGTTTAAGATTTGATTCTCCAAATCAAATCATAATTAAATTAGGAAACAAATTTCCAAATCTAATAACATATTTTATTTATGGAAATGGTTGATTAAGGAAAGTTAATTTAGGAAACCAATTTCCTAAATCATCAAAACTACTTATGGAAATAAAATATTTTTAGATTTGATTTCCCAAATCAAATCATGATTAAATTAGAAAACAAATTTCCAAAATCTAATCAAATATTTTATTTATGGAAAATATCAATTTCCATAAATACTTCCAACTTTCCAAAAGTGGAAGATTTCCATAAATACTTCTAGACTTTCCAAAATTGAAAAATTTCTATAAATACTTCTAACTTTGTAAAAGTAGAAAATTTCCAGAAATATCATTATGACTATCGCAAAATAATTTTACGATTATGTCGAAACACAACCTGGGCTCTGATACCACTGTTGGGTTTTCGGCACCGCGGCGAGTGTGTGTTCGAACATGTTTCGTAAACATGTGCACAGCGGAAGAAATAAAAATAATAAATCTACATTTATTACAACACACACATCACACGCATGCATAGTACAACATGTGTAGACATAACCATAAATTTAAATTTGCAATAAAAGGAAATTTAACTACGTATACCTTTCGTATCACGTGTAGCGGCAACGACATCAACTGGAACGATCCTCGCTAGAATCGTCTCTATCCGTATCCACGCCGACGGGATAACTTCGCTAAGTCACGAGCCTCATCTTCGTACGGGTTACTAGCCTCGTGTTGAAGACGATGTGATCGAGAGAGGATCACGATCCGAATCCAAATTCGGATCCAAAAACGAGTCCTCAAAACTCGCTTCTCCGGAGTGGTATTCGTCAACCGTTTGACGAATCCTTCGTCCTCCACCTCTGAGGATTATCAGAGATCGAATCCCCGGTAAGTAAGGCTCTGTCGGAGCTCCAAACGTCGTCCAAATGACGCTCTGACAAGAAGAAAACAAGCTGTCCAGAAAACTGGACAGCTTTGGTGGAGGAGTAGGCGTCGGCCAAAAAGGGTAAGATGAAACTCACCTTGATGCCGAACCCAAAGGAGATCACCGGAGAGTTGCCGGAGGATCACCAGCTGAAGCTTGGACGCCGGCAATAAGTTGGACGGCTGCACAAGGGGTTGGGCGGCGGCACAAGGGTGTTGGCGCCGAATTCACCAAGGAGAGGAGGTGGGCGGCAACTAGGTTAGGGCTTTTTGGATTAGGGCTTAACAAACCCTTAAACCCTCTTTTATAGAGAACTAATTCTCTTAATGGTTATTGGATCATAACCATAAGGCCCGTTAACCCACTCAATTAATATAAGTTAAAATAAACCAAACCATGATGGTTTATTTTAAGTTAAAATGAACCGAACTAACTTTGGTTCATTCATTTAGAATAAACCAAACCCTTTGGTTTATTCTCCTCCATTTGATTAGAACCAAACCATTTTGGTTCATCCATTATGTCTTCATAAGACACGACTCATCCACACTTCCATTGCGACTGAAACGATTTCATGCTCGCTCCATGTTTGGTCCAACCAAACCAGTTTCTCTCGGTCTGAGAATCTCATTCTCAAGCTCGTTTTAAATCCTTCGGATTACGCTCGTTGTGCGTGTGACCAAATAGGTTCTCGATTTATGTTGGCCATCTATAATTAACCATTAATTGTAGAACGATCATGAGTGACACCTAGTAGTACATCATGATCCCCAATTAACCGAAAAGATCAACGGTTGATCCAGAACTATTTCTGAAACCCTCCAGTAGCTCGAATGAATCGTGCCCCATTCCCTTCACTAATCTTATACCCACTTGGTTCAAGACATGGTCTATAGTGTCAGTCCCCACTAGGTTGACTACGTCACACCTAGCCCAAGTATCATTTCCTCGTCCTATGGATTCTAGTTACTGCACATGTATCGAAGAGTACCTTACTCTAAACATGTAATGCTTTAGCCAAAGACTTTAGTAACAATTCGACGAGAGGCCATGGGTATACATCTCCTCGCAAGGAGTGGTGAATCCTTTATAGGCTATTCAAACACCTTCGATCACTTCGACTTATACCCAATCATCCAGGGTCCACATCTCCACAGAGATGCTTGCTTAAGATGTCAAAGCATAAGTCTTTATGATCAAGATGACTTGAATACCGCAAGTCAAAGGAACATCGCACTTAAGCTACAGTAAGAACTTCATTGACATATCTATATATGCAGAGAACCATATGAAGTCTTACGGCTGGTCACTCCAATGAACTAGTTACCATAACTAGCATCCACAATTAACTCCGGACATCACAATATCTCCAGCCAGTGAGAATCAGCTGCTTGGATACACCAAGGAGTATACCTCGTGCTAGTCTCGACAGAATTGATGGTGTCCAAATCCATCAATTCATCGATTAGAGATAATTTCGATACATTATAATTACACATGTAGAGATACTCACTAGTTGTGATCCAATCACAAATTCTCTCATGCTGTGAATCATATCGTGGACATTCAGTAAATGTGTTTAAGATCCAATCAAATACATGAAACATGCATACTCAAATAGTGAATCTTCATTTATCATATAAATGGTTCATATATAAGGCGATTGCCTTAGGACATCTCTCATATATTACTAACAGTGTTACCACCTCGTCCGATCCTCCCTACGCCATGTACAAGCCATCCGAAGATTCGAGTAGAGAATAATTATTTTAATTTACATCCATCAATCCTATACACCACAAAGGAGTGTACATGGAATCTAGATCGAAAGTAAACTAAAATAAAAGAGTGGCTAAACAATGCCGTACTTAATTACAAAAATTAAATACTAGCCTCGTCAACCCCGAGGATTCAAATAATATTACGATTACACACATATAATTACATACACACACATATGGCCATAATAGTTGGATCTTATGCCTGTAACCAAAAAGTTAGCCTACGCACATCCTACTATTATCTGACACACATAATATATGATAAGTGCATAAAAGTAACCGAATCCTAAACACACAAAACTGAAAACCGTGGCTCTGATACCACTTGAAGGTTGAAGCTTCGCTTCTCACTTCGCCTCGGTCGCTTGTGCATGGCGATCTAATCATATGTCCCCGGATTAAAAAAAATTAATCCAAACGAAGATGGATTACCCAAGCAACCGATCCATCATCGTGCTTCTCGATTTGAGTCATCGCTCGAACAAACTTGTTGTTCAAGCAACCTAACTCTTTCCTCAATTAGTCGCGGAATAGATGATGTACTAATCGCCGATTTTTGTGTTTATCATCGGGGTCCAAGTAAATTAACCACATGCATGATACAAAAGAACTAAATCAAAATAAACAAGATTATACCTCTTGTTTACCTCTTGATATTCTATTGTATGACCTATCCTCCTCTTGGACGTCGTGTGGGCAACGATCCTTCAAGAGTTGAAGCCTCCTAGATCATGCATCTTCTCTTCCTTGCTCACTCCGAACAAAGGGAAGATGACCGAACCCTTCTTCTCCTATCTAATGCCGACCACCAAGCCTCCTTGCTTGGTTGTTGCCGCCAGCCAATGAGAGGAAGAAGGAAGTGGTGCCGACCCTTTCCAATGGAGAAGGAACCACCGGCCATGGAGAAAGAGAAGAGAGAAAGGAAGCGCCGACAATGGAGAAGGAAGACTTGTTGTTGCCGCCAGCCAAAAGAGAGGAGAAGCTCTAGGTTGTCGCCACCCACAAGGAGAAGCCAAACACTAGCCACCACCTCTTGCCATCTAAGCCTTCCACACCAACTCCAAAACCCTAGCCAACCTCAAATATTTTGCCTCCCAAGCCTCTCCCCCTTATTTATAGATCTCACCCAAGCCTCTTTTTAATCGTGTCCGTTGGATCTAGGCTTCTTGAGGATTTTAATAGGCTACAATAGGGACCCTGAGGATGTAGGGTTGATCTCATTGATCCGTGTGGGTAAACTTCGCTTCCCACTTCACCTCAGTCGTTTGTTCATGGCGATCCCATCGATGTCCCCGGATTAAAAAAAATTTAATCCTATACAAAAGGGATTGCCCAAACAACCAAGTCATCATCGTGCTATTCGTTTAGAGAGGTCACTTGAACAAACTTATTGTTCAAGCGACCAACCTCTATTCTACGAGTAGCCGCGGAATAGACGATGTCCGAATCGTCGGCTTTCGTGTTTATGTTCGGGATCCAAGTATTATTTAGCCACAAACATAATATATCATGCTCATAATTGAAAAACAAAAACAAACATGTTACAAAAGAGAATAGAGAATCGATATACCTCTCGATCTTCTAATGTATGATCTTCCTCCTTTCGAACGTCGTGTGGGCGACGATCTACCAAAAGTTGAAGCTCCTAGATTGCCAATATTCCTTCCTTGCTCGTTTCGAGCAAGAGGAAGAATAGAAATAAAGCTCCTTTTCTTCTTTCAACCAACCACCAACATCCAATGTTGGAGCTTGCCGTCTGCCAAGAAGGAAGAGGAGATTAGGGTGGAAACCGACCAAGACACCAAGGGAAAGCCCTAAATCTTGTTTCCACCAGCAAAGGAGAAGGAGAAGAGGGAGTTTGGATGCCGGCCAAGGGATGGAAGGGCTTCAATGGGCATCGACAAGCTTGAGGAAGAAGAAAAATAAGGAAGTTGTTTCCTTATTTGGTGTCGCCAATGCTCCAAACCCTAGCCCTTGCTTCTTGCCGCCAACCTCCAAAAACCCTAGCTTCTCTCAAAAATTGTTCTCCACACCAACCCTAAGCCTCCTTTTATAGAGTTTAGGGATAAGCCTTGTTTTAATCTCCACCATTGGTTCTAGAGATTTAATCTCAACCGTCAGATCTAGAGATTTAATCTCAACCGTCGAATCTTAGAGATTTAATCTCTACCTTTGGATCTAGAGTTTTGTTTCTATCCATTGGATCTAAGCTTCATGAGGTTTTAATAGGCTACAATAGGGACCATGAGGAGGAGTTGGATCTTGGCCACCCATGGATCAAGCCCACATAAAGTCTGATCCATTAATGATAATCCAATCCACTAAAGGATTATCATTGATCTACCTCACCAACCCCCATAAGATAATATGGGCTTCATATATTATATGTACATTTTCTCCCCGTGTTTAAGATCTCGAATGTCCATCGATTAATTAATTTACTGACCATTAATTAATCAACATCTAACTCCATGAGTAGTACCACTCAACCTTTTCATCATGCCGTACCAAGTCCAGCTGCAGGGTTTACATGATGAACCTTATGAGCTCCTCAAGGGGACATCATCATCCTAATATATAGGACACGATTTCCTCCTATAATCAACGACACACTATATAAATAATATCATTTCCCAACTTACCGAGCCTATCGATTTAATCTATAAATCTCGCCCACTGGTAAATCAAAGAAATGAATACTAAGTATATGTGCCCGTTATTATATCGGGATTAAGAGTATGTACAATATAATATCTGAGGTCCGATTCGATTATGTAGTCAGCTATAAATCGAATCACCTCTAAGTCGTTCCTGCACAATACACACAAAGTGCACTAGTGTGATTCTATGGTCAAGACAAACCAATACCAAATCACACTACAACCATTCAAATGGTTTGTCCAAAGCCATCTCGGTCGTGAGCCTTTATACTTTACAAGGAGCCGATAACATGATCTCCTGCGTGACACCACACACCATGTTATCTACAATGTAATGTACTAGACAATATGCAGTCATAAAAATATGCAAACAATGATCATGTGATTCTTATTTCAAAATAAAGATATTCATACAAAAGATAGAATTTTCAGTATAAATCCCAACATAGGATGAGTTGGATCTTGGCCACCTAATGGATCTGACCGACATAAAATCTGATCCATTAATGATAATCCATTCCACTAAAGGATTATCATTGATCTACCTCACCAACCCCCAAAATTAAATATGGGCTCCATATATTAATTGTACAAATATCTCCTCGTGTTTAAGATATCGATTGTCCGTTAATTAATTAATTTACTGACAATTAATTAATTAACATCTAACACCATGAGTAGTACCACTCAACCTTATCATCATGCTGGACCAAGTCCACTTGCAGGGTTTACATGATGATCCTTATGAGCTCCTCAAGGGGTCATCATCATCCTAATACATAGGACACAGTTTCCTCCTATAATCAATGACACACCATGTAAATAATATCATTTCCCAACTTATCGGGCCTATTGATTTAACCCATAAATCTTGCCCATTGGTAAATCAAAGAAATAAATATTAAGTACATGTACCCGTTATTATATCGAAATTAATAGAATGTACACCATAATATTTGAGGTCCAATTCAATTATGTAGTGAACAATAAATTGAATCACCTCTGAGTTGGTCCTGCTCAATACACACAAAGTGTACTAGTGTAATTCTATAGTCAAGATAAACTGATCCCAAATTACACTACAACTATACCAATGGTTTGTCCAAAACCATCTTGGTTATGAGCCTCTACTTATACTCTATGAGGAACTGATAACATGATCCTCTATGTGACACCACACACCATGTTATCTACAATGTAAAGTATTAGATAAGATGCACACATATAATAAATATAAAATATAAACAATGATCATGTGATTCTTATTTCAAATAAAGATGTTTATACAAAGACTAGGCTTTCAGTATACATCCTAACATGGTCAACTGCTGCATACTAGCAGTCGACTAGTGTTACTGTTGACTAGATCCAACTGCTTTTAACGAAGTCTGATCGTAATCGTCACCACTCAACAAACACTTGATCAGTGACTACTCATACTAGCAGTCGATTGGTGAAGCCAAGTTGACTTACCAGTCGACTGCCAAATAATTTGTGCCCTTCCCACTTAAGTCTAGTCGACTACTAGACCCTAGCAGTCAATTATCAAATGCCAGTTGGCTGCTAGACCCTAGCAGTCGACTGACAAAGGCTAGTCGACTAGTATAAAACACTAGTTGACTACCAGAGCTTATGTTCAACAGTTAACCCACCGTCGACTACTTGAGCAGTCGACTCGGTCATAACCCCCAGTCGACTACTTAAGTCAATCTAAATTCTCGAGTTCCAAACACTCGAGACTAGTCGACTAGCAAATGCTCCAGTCGACTGTGTTGGTGCTACAAGCCTCGGGTCAATGTTGACCAAACTTGAGAGGGACTCGAGTAGTATTTTTATGTTTGACAATAGGTTGACAATGAGTTTGATCATTATTTGACAATATGGTTTGACCATATGTTGATCGAATGACTAGTGGATGTTTGGGATATCCAAAGTCATATGGGAGAGAATGTTTTGTTTGAGCAATAAACCTTGGAAGTCCAAGTTTGGATGGAAAGTCCAAGTTATGAGTATTTGCCAATGACAAAGTTCAAAGGTATAGTCTTGGCAGCATAAGCCCAAATGTGTAATCTTGGTGGCGTAAAGTCAAAGTGAACTTTGGCAATCGAAAAGTCCAACATGGAGTTGGCAAAGAAAGTCCAAGCATGGTCTTGCTAATTAGAAAGTCCAAGTCATGGGTACATGGCAAAGGGAAAGTTCCAAGGGTAGGTTTAGTGACGTAAAGTCCAGCATGGGTCTTGGCGGCGTAAGTCCAAATGGATCTTGGAAATGCAAAAGTCCAAGGGTGTAGGTTTGGCCATGTAAAGTCCATTCATGGGTCTTGGCGACATAAGTCCAAATGAACCTTAGAAAATGACCCGGTTAGCATGACATAACCGATGGAAGAACCTAAAGGTTAACGCGAAGGATGAGGAGTCGCGAACTCGAGGGATCCGAGAGGCATGAGGTTGATAGAGGATGCTAGAAGGCTTAGGTCTAGGCTATGGGCGGTTATCAAGTATGAGGGGATCATACTTGGATTAAACCTTATATTTGAGGTTTACCAATTGACTGGGGTTATGGACCAGTCGACTGATCGAGTGTTTGATACATGGACGTCTAGTTGACTCGGAGCAATCGACTAGGGTTATGCCCCAGTCGACCGACCAAATAGTTGATTGAGGCTTGACTGTTGATCTGTGGCTCTAGCATTTGACTGCTAGGTTTGAGTATTCAATTGATCCATAATAATCAATTGCTAGGGTAGAGAAGTCGATTGAAATTAAGTGGTCAGGGTACAGAATGTCTGCCAGTCTAATGCTTCCATGGCACATGATTGGTGACTTTGGAAATTGACTGCTAGGTTAGGGAAGTCGACTGATGGGCACTAAATTGATGTGGATTAAGCCTTTGTGAGACAATTGCTACGTGTCCAGTTGATTGTTAGGTAAGAGCAATCGACTTGAAGGCAGAGAATCAACCGAAGCTGAGTTATAAAAAGAGCTCGATGGGAGGATTTGGACTAGCCAATTCTTGTTAGATTTAAAGGGAAGTGCTGCTACAATTTCAGGTCTTCAAAGCCATTCAAAGCAACCAAAAAGCAAAACATTCAAAAGCTCTCATTTGTAATGTGTTTTCACTTGTAGTTCTTCATTTGCTTTTGTATTTCATTTTTGGTTGTATTATTGTTATAATTCTTGTTGTAAGGGGTTTTTCACCTCCAGTTTGTATTACGAGAATAAGAAGTGATTCAGTGGAGTCGACACTAAATCCCTGCCTTGGAGTAGGAACTATAGGTTCCAAACCATGTAAAATCTTGTCTTGTAATTGTGATTGTTTTGTGCATTTTGTTTCTACTTGTATTTCGTATTCTGTTGTGCACTAACAATCTTGTAGACTAGCACGAACGTGATCGCAAGCGACAAAATCACAAAAAATGCTATTCACCCCCTCTAGCATGGTCACCGATTCCTCTACAATCGATATTAGAGCGAGGACTCTCTTCAAGGATTAACAATCATGAGAGCACAAGCACTAGAGAAAAAAAGGAAGGAATGGAGTTGCCAAAGCTTTGACTAGGCCACGACATCAACACTCCACCTCCCTATGAATTCTATGGATAAGGGGATTTGAGCATTGGAAGGCAAGTATAGAAACCTTCCTTATGATAAACATCAAAGATTGGTTCATATTGACAGAAGAATTTGAAGCCCCCATAAATAAGAAGGGAAGAGTCCTCAAAATCAAGAAATGGACCAAGGAGCAACGCCAAAAATTTAAGACCTAATGACATCTTGTTCAAGCTAGGGGATTATATGGATGCCAAGGAGCTATGGAGAAAGTTGGCAAAATTTCATGAGAAGCACTCACCGGTTCAAATATAAGATAAGGAGTCCAAGGAAGAGTGCTCCTCATCTCAAGCTCAAGAAGACTTGGAAGTTGAGAGATGCTCAACATCCGAAGAGGAATAATCATTATCATCCTTTCTTGAGCTTGAAGAATCGGAGGTCGAGAGGTGTTCGACATCAGAGGAGGAAGAAGAGGTTGAAGAAGCCTCCATCTCTAGGATTGAGGGGGAGGAGAGGCAAAGCAAGAGCGAGAGGAGACATCTACATCCGGGAGGAGCGAAGAATCCGACCAAGCTTCCCATGCAATTCTAGGTAACTTAAGCATGCTAAATAAAAATAAAAATCATATAATATGCTTTGAGTGTAGGGAACAAGGGCACTACAAGAGCAAGTGTCCTAGACTGAAGAAAAAGGCTCAATCGACACCTAAAGTCAAGGACAAGTCAAAGCAGGTCGGAGCCTCGATAAGGAAGAGCAAGGAGCACGTGGTGTGCTTCAAGTGCCAACAAAAAGGGAATTATAGAAGTTAATGTCCTAGAGGGAGTCACTCCAAGAAGGACATGAGAGGATCATCATATCTAGGGGGAGATAAGACAAACACTAAGGTATATTTTAATAATGCTCATAAATCATGTAATGATAGAAAGCATTATAAGAATGTTTTTAATTCACTTGCTATTGTTAATCATGATAAAAAGCATGCTACAAATAATAAATATGTTTGTTTAGGTGCTAAAAGTTATGAATTTATGTCTAAAAATAAATCTAGACAAATTACCTCAAGACCTAGCTCATCTAAGGATAATAATCTAGACAATAATCCAAAGAAATCTAGACACATGCCTAGGAAGAAGAATATCTCGAGAAATGATGGAAATTCAAAAAATCAAGGTATTATAAAAGGAAAATCAAGTCTTGAGGTCAAGATTTGAGAAATTGGAGAAGACCCTTAGAAGAATGACAAATTCAATTAATAGATCTAATGATAAAAAATTAGGATCCAAGGTAGTCATACCAACCTACCATAATGTTCAAGCATTGCCTAAGGGCAAGAAAAGCTTGAGTCATGAGCGTATGTCCAAGGTAGTCATACCAACCTACCATAATGTTCCATATAACTATGAAACAAAGCCTAGGTCTAGGAAAGTCAAGGTTACTAGAAGTCATCCCTAAGGCTAATCTTGACAAGTGTCTAGTGCCTAAGGTTTCAAAGAAACCTAAGAAGAACACTAACAAGGTTACAAGAGGAGTAACCCCTAGGGTTAACCTTGATAAGACCCAAATGACCAAGGCTTCAAAGCCTAGGAGGGTCCTTAGGAGGGTAGCTAGGGAAGTTATCCCTAGTGAGTACCTAGTTAACCTAAGGAGCTCAAATCAATTTTGGGTTCCTAGGAGCGTAATTCCCTCACGCTAGATGGGTTGGGGTGTGCCAACCCTAAATGGATGGATAGTTAACTTAACCATGGTAGAGATGACACTTTATGACATTTTCAAGGTTATGTGATATTTTAAAAATTGGGTTAGGATTTAATCCGAAAAGAGTTTAGGATGTGCCAATAGAATTTATGAAGTTTGAAAAGTCAATCAAAATTGGTACAAATTAGGTTAGAGTTAATGGTATGTCATTTTGGGTTTTTGGCACACTTGGGAATTTGGTTTATTATGGAAATTTTTTGAATAATCCTAGTAAATGACAATTAGGCTTGAAATCTAGGTATACTTATACCTTTATATTTTATTTGTCATGCTTTGTTTTTCATATGCCATGCCATAACATCATACTTTATATAATTATTTAAATGTCATGATGCTTAGGGTAATATGTCATGTTTATATTTAGGTCTATATTTATTTCATGACATCATGATTATTAGCAAATGCTTTAATTTATGCTATCATTTATGTCACGATCATATCTCATGCATTTAGGATAATTAAAATTGAATTAAGGACAATGACATGATTTGAAGTCCCATTATAAGGGAATCAAATAGAGTTGCCTAGATAACATGGATGAGACCTTAGATTAGGGAAGAACAAAAATTCATAGCTCACAAAAATATTAAATTGATATATGTGTGTATTGATACACCCTAGACACATGTGAGATGTTAGGAAAATGAGTTAAGTTCAAGGTGCATAGTTCTTGCATCTAGATGAACTCAAACTCATAATGTGACATTAAGAAATCATGAGGAAAGCTAATGTACAAGTCATGTACATCTAGCCTATAGACCATGGTTCAAAATAAGAACATAAAATAAATTCAAAATCATTTTGAAAAAACCTTGGTGAAGTATATTTTTTGATAGCAATCACCATTGAACGGGTGTGCACAAAGTTAGGCAAAAACATTAAAGTTATCAATGGTTTTGAACTTTTTATCAATCTTACAATTTAATGGGTATTTTTATATAAAATTATTTTTCACCCATTGTATTTGATGTAAGTAATATTCGTATGAATTTTTAGAAATTTTCAAATTACATATAATTACTTATACTTTTCAAAAACTCGATTATGAAAATTGGTTTTCTACATTTGTAGAAATCAGTCGACTGTCGCTTTGGGTAGGCGACTAGTGGTAAGTCAATCGACTGATATCTGATTTTAGTCGATTGATAAAGATAATTTCAGTTGAAAAGATTTTTTTAGCCATATATTAGCTATTTTATAGTACCCTAACATCTCTTTACCCTAAGATATTCTTTAGAAAGCATAGGAAGGGTGAAATATCATTGAAAATTATTAGGAGAGGTGTTTAGGGTGGAGTATCGAATTTTAAGGGAGATTAAAGTTCATGTTTGAACTTTTATCCTTATTTTCGATGGTTTAGATTTTCTATTAGCTTAGGAACTCTTCAAGGACATTGTAGGTGCAATAGGAAAGGGGGAGTAAGTCTTTAGGGGGAGGTTATCCATCAAGGGATGATGGATGAGTAGTCCTCAAAGGGGGAGAAATGAAGGGTTTAAAACCCTTATTGTGCTCACCAAAGGGGGAGAATTGGAGAAGTGAGTATTGCCTCTTATTTAGTGATATGGGACTTATCACTATGAAGAGTGAAGGCAGCCAAAATGTGTTTGGCCAAAGGGGGAGAATGTAGGATCTCTTTATGAGATGAGGCATTGAAAACCTTTGTAGACTTTTTGATGTATGCCAAAAGGGGAGAAGTGAGGTTTAAGTTAGGTAAACCTTCACTATGCTTTGATATTGGAAGAGTTAAGTTTGGGGTATTATTAGCTTAACTTAAAGGTATTATGAAACATCAAAAAGGGGGGGATTGTTGTTGAAACAAGCCCTGGGTCAATGTTGGCCAAACTCGAGTGGGACTCGTGTAGTGTTTTGATGTTTGACAATAGGTTGATAATGGGTTTGACCATTGTTTGACACTATGATTTGACCATATGTTGACCATATTACTAGTGGATGATTGGGATATCAAAAGTCATATTGGGAGAGATTATTTGGGGGAGATTGTTAGAGCAATCAACCTCGAAAGTTCAAGTTTGGATACTTGGCATGGAAAGTCCAAGTCATGGGTACATGGAAATGGTAAAGTTCAAAGGTATAGTCTTGGCAACATAAGTCCAAATGTGTAGTCTTGGCGACATAAAGTCCAAGTGAACTTTGACAATTGAAAAGTCCAACATGGAGTTGGCAAGGAAAGTCCAAGCATGGTCTAGGAAATTGGAAAGTCCAAGTTATGGGTAGATGGTAAAGGAAAAGTCCAAGGGTAGGTTTTGCAGCATAAAGTCCAAGCATGGGTCTTGGTGATGCAAGTCCAAATGGATCTTGGTAATGTGAAAGTCCAAGGGTGTAGGTTTAGCAACATAAAGTCCAAGCATGGGTCTTGGTGGCATAAGTCCAAATGGACCTTGGCAAAGGACTCGGTTAGCATGACATAGCTGATGGAAGCACCTGAAGGCTAACGCGAAGGATGAAGAGTCACATACTTGAGGGATCTAAGAGGTGTGAGGTTGATGAAGGTGACTGGAAGGCTTAGGTATAGACTATGGGTGGTTATCAAGTATGAGGGGATCATACTTGGGTTAAACATCATGTTTGAGGTTTACTAGTCAACTAGAGTTATGGACCAGTCGACTTGCCGAGTGTTTGACACTCGGAGGCCTAGTTGACTTGGAGCAGTCAACTCAGGTTATGCCCCAGTCGACTAGTCAAGTAGTCAACTGAGGCTCGATTGCTGATCTATGGCTCTTGTAGTCGACTGCTAAGGTTGAGCAGTCGACTGGAATTTAGTGGGCAGGACATAGAATGTCTGGCAGTCGACTGCTTGCCAATGGCAGGTGACTGGTGACTATGGAAGTCGACAGCTAGGTTAGGACAAATGACTGATGGCAACTAAACTAATGTGGATTAAGTTGTTGTGAGGCAACAACTAAGTGTCTAGTTGATTGCTAGGTAAGAGGAGTCAACTGGAAGCGGATAATCAACTTGAGCTGAGTTATAAAAGGAGCTCGATTGGAGGATTTGGAGTGGCCAATTCTTGGAGGATTTGAAGGGAAGTGCTATTGCAATTTCACATTTCAAAGACATTCAAAGCAACCAAAAAGCAAAGCATTCAAAAGCTTTCATTTGAAAAGTGTTTTCACTTGTAGTTCTTCATTTGCTTTTATATTTTATTTTTTATTGTATTACTATTGTAATTCTTGTTGTAAGGGTTTTCTTCTCCTCTGGATTGTATTCTAAGAAGAAGAAGTGGTTTAGTGGAGTAGACACTAAAATCCGACTATGGAGTAGAAACCGTAGGTTTCGAACCACTTAAAATCTTGTCTTGTATTTGTGATTGTTTTGTGTATTTTGTTTCTACTTGTATTTCATATTCCACTGTGCACTAATAATCATGTAGATGAGCATAAATGCGATCACAATCGATGAAATCATGAAAGATGCTATTCACGCCCTCTAGCACGGTTAACGATTCTTCTAAAGACTGGTATCCCTCAAGTATGACTAATTCATACTTGAAAACACACCCTAAGCCTTGACTAAACCTTCTAGCTTCTCCATCAGCCTTGCACTTATAGGATCCCTCCGAGTTCACAACTCCTTCATCCTTGCGCTTGCCTTCAAAAGCTTCCTTCGATTTCATCATGATTTGAGTTCCTCCTTTGCCAAGGTTCGCTTGGACTTTATGCCACAAAGACTACATACTTGGACTTATGCTGCCAAGAACTTTCCTTGCCAAGGATTCACCCTTGGACTTTACTTGCCAAGATTCACACTTGGACTTTCCTGCAACTCAACAATCCATATTAGATGACAAATATTACCTAATTATAAATGATTATCCAAACATCAAAATACATTAATAATTGGGGCATTCTTGCACTAACAATCTCCTCCTTTTGGATGTTTCACAATCATTTATGTTACGTCTTTAAATATGAATTAAGAACATCATTTTTCATAATATGAAATCTAACTTAAATCTTTCCCTCTCCCCATTTGACACACATAAAAAAGAGAAAGTCAAATTTCCAATAAACATGTAAGAATAGGATGTTTATGCCTTGAATTATGATATAAAATATACGTAAAACTCCCCCTTAATCCAAGACACATACTAAGTGTAACCATGTTGAGCAAAGTATGAAAACATGAGTAAGAGTGTTGCCTAACTTTGCACCAACAATAAAATATGTGCACATAGGCCTTGGCTGTAGATATATATTTCATAGTAAAAACTCCCCCTTAACCATTGCACAAATTTCTTTTCTCCCCCATTGACCTTAAAAGATTATTATATTCCACTGCATTAAGACAAAGTAAATGGCATGGACTTCCTAGAAATGATTGTAAATGGCTACATTAGGTGTATGTACCAAAAACCAGAAATACATAGATTGAGAGAGACACGATGATCGAGTTAAGTCCAGATTATTTGGATTACAATGATCGCGATTCTTAAATTTGTAATCTTGGTTTTCAGATAGAATTCCGAAATGCATAAAAAAGTATAGAAATGTTAAAAATTCATGAAATTTTGCAGACATATTTATAAACCCATTTTCTATCAAGAAAAAATAATTTGAAAAATATATATTTTTCAGATTTCAAAATTGATACAAACTTGAAAGAAAGTAAAAGCTCTAATGGTTTTTCAAAGTTATGTACCACTTTTGCTTTAGTAAGTAAAAAATATTTTTCAAAATGTGAGAAACACAATTTAAAAGATATTTTATTTGACTTTTCCAACCATATTCTTAGAGTTATCTGCACATCAATTGTTCACAAGCCTTACCAATGATTGGTCCAATTAAAGATTAATGTCTCTAGATGTAACTTTATTTCATAGTAATGCATCATAACAAGCATGATGAACCAAAAATATCTTCCTAACATCTCACATGATGTCTAAGTGGCTCAATACAAAAATCATGGATTCTTAGGTATTTGTGAGGTGCTTGAGGTATAGTCCTAGATCTTGCTATAGGATCATGCAAACCTATACCACTACTCTACAAAGCACATTCCAAGTTCTATCCTAAGTGATGTAAATTCTGCTTTAGAGAGAGCCTTGGTGAAAATCTCAGCAAGGTTGGACTTAAATTCAATGTAATTAAGTTCAATATCCCCTTTTGTCACATGATCTCTAATGAAGTGATGCTTCACTTCAATGTGCTTTGTCCTAGATTGATGTACCAAATTTTTTGTCAAATTGATGGCACTCACATTATCACAATAAACCTTAAATTTGTTGTAGTGTTGCTCATAATCCTCTAGAGTATGTCTCATCCAAAGTAATTGAGCTACATAATCACCCATGACCACATACTCGGCCTCGCTCGTGGACAAAGCAACATAAGGTTGCTTCCTACTACTCCAACTTACTAGGGAGGATCCAAGAATTTGGCATCCACCACTAGTTCTCTTCCGATCCAATTTGTAACCCGCATAATCTGAATAGGTGTACACAATCAAATCAACAGTTTGAGTCCTAGGGTACCATAAACCTACATTAAGAGTGCCCTTGATATATCTTATTATTCTTTTGACGACTACCAAGTGGGACTCTTTGGCACAAGATTGGTATCTTGCACACATGTGTACGACAAATAAAATATCGAGTCTACTAGCAGTTAGGTATAGTAACCTACCAATCATACTCCTACAAAGTTTTGAGTCAATCAATTTTCCATCTTGATCATTGTCTATCTTAGTGTTGATTTCCATGGGAGTAGACACTACCTTAGAATTTTCTAAACTAAAATTCTTGATTATGAGCCCACCGAAGTAGCTCTAGGAAGGGCTACGAGCCTTGGAGTAGCAACCCAGTTTGGGTTGTGAACCAAGTAAATGAACTTGTTCTTTTTTACTTTATTTACATTTCCGCTGCAATATCTCTATGTTTTCAAACGATAAAGACAATTTTATAATCTCTGAGATTCACCCCCCCTCTTGGGAACTCACGATCCTATAGGATTTACCATGTCTCATATCCCAATGAGATCCTACATTCTCCCCCTTTGTCAAAAATCATCATAAACCCTTTCATTCTCTCTAGTGATACATCCCTTATCACTAAATAAAGGCAATTCTCATTTCTCCCTCTTTTTATCAAATAGGTCACCAATTATTCCTTGATGGACACACTCCCACTAAAGGCTTACTTCCCCTTGACCATTGTACCAACAATGCCCTTGGAGAGTTCCTAAGCCTATAGCAATAAAAAACAAGGGTAAAAGTTCAAACTTGAACTTTAAGCTCCCTTAAAATTCAATACTCCAACCTAAACAACTCTCCTATTCAGTTTCATTGAAATTCTCACCCTTCCAATACTTGTCCAAGTATACCAGAGGGTTAGGAGCAATTAGAGTAGCCTAGGGTTGCTAATAATCAGCTAAACAGACCTTGTTCAGCCAATATTAAATACGACAATCGACTGCACTACCACCAATCGACTGCCATCCCTAGCAGTCGATTGCTTTTTGCAGTTGCAGAAAATAGTTTTCAGATATGAATTTTAGAAATACATAAATAATTATACATTTTTTTAAAAAATTTGAAATTGTATACAGAGTAAGATTGGTAGCTTACTAATCATATTTGGTTTGATAAACATGGATTCCTTCACTAGTTTGTTTGACTTGTAGGCCTATGAAAAAGGTCAATTCTCCTACTAGACTCATTTCAAATTCATTTTCCATATTTTTAATGAAGTCTTGGAGAAGTTCATCATTTGTTGACTAAAAAATAATGTCATCAACATATACTTGGGCAACAAAGATGTCTTTTTCTTTTGACTTTAGAAATAAGGTTTGGTCAACTTGGCCTCTTTTAAAGTCCTTAGAGATGAGGAATGATAAGAGTCTCTTATACCAAGCATGAGGAGCTTGTTTTAACCCATATAAAGCTTTCTTAAGCTTACACACATGGTTTGGGTAGTCAACATTCTCAAACCCGGATGGTTGCTCCACATAGACTTCTTCCTTAATGAACCCATTTAGGAATGTCGATTTCACATCCCTTTGATAGAGTTTAAAACCCATGTGAGTGACATATCCTAATAAAATTTAGATAGACTCTAATCTAGCAACCAGAGCATAGGTCTCATCATAATCAAGTCCTTCAACTTGATTAAACCCTAGGGCCACTAACGTAGCTTTGTTTCTAGTGATTTTACCTTGATCATCCAACTTGTTCTTAAAGACCCATCTTGTGGTAACAATGGTGCTATAATTGGGCCAAGGAACTAGTTTTCATACTTGACTTCTCTCAAATTGAGTTAACTCATCTTGTATTGACAATATTCAATCCAGATCAACCAAGGCATTATTAATTGATTTTGGCTCAATTTGGGAGATAAGGGCAACTTGACTAGTAGGAGTTCTATAGAATGACCTAGTCCTTACTCCTTGTGATAATTCTCCTACTACTTGGTCTAGATGATGGTTTTGATGAATCCTTAAGATCCTAGGAGGTGAATCACATTCAATTTGATCATGATTATCATGATTCTTCCTCCTTTCATCATTAGAATCTCCTCTTCCTCCCCCTTTATCATTACCCCCTAAATTTAGATTTTGAAGTCTTTGGGTAATGTCTTGGTTTTTGTCAATGATATCCTTATCAATGGAGGATTTCCTAGGGTAGGTACTAGTAGACTCATTAAATTCAACATTAGAGGATTCCTCAACCTTTTGAGTCCTCTTATTGTATACTCTATAACCTCTACTAGTGGATGAGTATCCAACTAGGATTCCTTCATCCGCCTTAGACTCATGCTCTGACTTAGAAGATGAAGATACCTCCTTCTTCTCCTTCTTCTTTTTCTCCTTTTTTCTCTATAAAAAGAGATAGACTTTTCTCCTTGGATGACATGTTAGATTTCTCATGCAAATTAAATTCACAAAATAACTCATCAATTTTAACCAAGGAAAGGTCTCTAGAGACCTTATAAGGATCAACCATTGATGCCCATAAGGTGGTTCTAGGAAAGGCTTGAAGTGCATACCTTATCAAGTCCCGATTGTCTAATTTCTCACCTATGACGTGGAGTCCATTAACAATCTCTTTAAACCTTCCATGCATTTGACTTTCCATTTCATGGGTCTTCATTGCAAAGGTTTGGAGTTGTCCTATCAACACAACCTTTTTGGCTCTCCTTGACTTCTTAGATGCTTCATTGAGCTCGATGAGCTTCTTCCAAAACTCTTTGGCGAAGTTGAATGGTCTGACTTTACTCAATTTCTCTTTTGAAAGTCCGCATTGAAGTGTTGTTGTTGCTTTGGTGCTTGCTTGAGCTTTCTTCACAATCTCTTTAGTCCAATCTTTTGTCGGTAGTGGTGCTTCAAATTTATCCACGGGTTTCTTGAATCCATCTACGAAACTAAACAAATTGTCAATATCATTCATAAGGTAGTATTCCATCCTACCTTTCCAATAGGCAAAATCATTTCCATCGAAGAATAGTGGTCACACCGTGCTATAACCCTCTTGAAAGTCCATCTTGCTCCAGTTGATGGTTAGATCTTCTGATACGATCTGGGCTCTGATACCACTTGTTGAGGATCGATTGTATAGCTAGAGGGGGCGAATAACCTTTTTCGTCGATTTCTACACAAAGTCATTAGCGGAAGAAAAAACAAAAACTCAAATCGAAATCAACACAAGCAAAGCTAACACAATTGTTTACCATGGATCGTAGATGACGCTCCTACTCTACGGTAATCCTTAAGGTGGATCAACCCTTTTCAAGCCTTCACTAAGATCTTTTTTTGATGAACACACCAAGGTGGAGAAGCCTTCTTTACAAGCACACTCTTTTCTTACAAGATTTAAAATGAGATTAGGAAAAAGAGGTTAGAGCACTTAGAAAACTAAGAGGAAGGCTTGGAGAACTTGGTATGGACGTTTAGAATTAAAGCACTAGCCATATCCAAACTCCTCAAGCCTCTCTTTATAGAGTTTAGGCAATTCTTCCCGTTGAGACCGACTCGAGTCGACTACTGCATACCAACAGTTGACTGGTGTTATTGTTGATCGGATCCAACAACTTCTGATGAAGCACAAATACTTGATCAGTCAACTACTCATACTAGCAGTCGATTGGTGAAGCTTAGTAGATTGCCAAACAATTTGTGCCCTTGCCACTTAAATCCAGTCGACTGCTTGACTCTAGCAATCAACTGACAAAGGTCAGTCGACTGGTATAAAACATCAGTCGACTGCCAGAGCTTATGTTCAGTAGTCAACCTGCAATCGACTACTCGGCCAGTCAACTAGGGCATAACTCCAGTCGAATGCTCGAGTCAATCTAAGTTCTCGAGTGCCAAACACTAGAGCCAGTTGACTGACAAATGCTCTAGTCAACTGGTATCCCTCAAGTATGACTAATTCATACTTGAAAACACACCCTAAGCCTAGACTAAACCATATAGCTTCTCCAATAGTCTTGCGCCTACAGGATCCCTCAGAGTCCATGACTCCTTCATCCTTATTCTTGCCTTCAAAAGCTTCCTTCGATTTCGTCATGTTTTAGGTTCCTCCTTTGCCAATGTTCGCTTGGCCTTTACGCCGCTAAGACTACATGCTTGGACTTATACTGCCAAGACCTTACCCTTGGACTTCCTTACCAAGATCCACTTGGACTTAGCCACCAAGACTACAAGCTTGGACTTATGCCACCAAGTCCACATTCTTGGACTTTTCTTGCCAAAGCTTCACCCTTGGACTTTACATGCCAAGTCTTCACACTTGGACTTTCCTCGCCAAGATTCACACTTGGACTTTCCTGCAACTCAACCATCCATGTTAGATCACAAATATTGTCTAACTATAAATGATTATCCAAACATCAAAATAAATTAATACTTGATGCATTCTTTCACCAACATGTTCTCTATTTTGTCCGAATGTAGAAGGTTCCTCCTCTTCTGGTTCCGACATTGAGAATCTAATCTCCTCCTCAATCCTAGAGGTGGAGAGTTGATGCAGGCACATCCAACATCTTGATCAAATTTTATCATAAGATGCGATCCCATCTTCCTCTAAATCATGACAAGGAGAAATTGAGCCCTAAAATAAAGATGTCAATGCCTTCATAGCCCCCTGACATGGATATCCTTCATTTTGGATCAAGATAAAGTGTAAAGTACTTCCTAGAGGCTACCACGACCTACCCATGGTCACCACCACGAGCGTCGATCATTCCATGGCTCAACACAGGACCTCCAATAGGGACCACGACCAACCCGTGTTCCCTCCCACAATCGTGGTCCTCACCATGGCATAACTGTGGATTAGTCCACGACCGTGGTTCCCACCACAGCCTAACTGTGGGCCAGACCACGACCATGACGCATTGCCACCGCTATTTAAAATTTTATTAATATTTTATTATTAATTTTATTTATTTCAAATTTTCATTTAATTTTGATTTTATGTTACTATTTAGAATTTCATTAAAATTTCATTATTAATTTTATTAATTTTGAATTTTTATTTAATTTTATTTTTACGTCGCTATTTAGAATTTCATTAATATTTATTATTAAATTTATTTATTATGAATTTTCATTTAATTTATTTTTTTTATTTTAAAAATTTTTATATTTACTTTTCTATTTTGTTAAGAAAATTTTGATTTAGTTTGTTTATTTTTTTAAACTTTTTTTGTCTATTAAGAAATTTCTGTTAAAGTCAGTTTATTTTCTTAAGCATTAAAAAATATTCTCTTTCTAAGCCTATTTAAACATAGGTTTAGGCTTTGTAAGATATTTACTTTTGATTAATAATATTTCTTTTCATTTAAACTGAGAGATGTCCCTCTTTTGTTGGCGAATTCTCCCTCTCCTTCGATTCTTTCTGCCCCCTCTATCCTAACCTCATGCATGGAAGGTTTTTAGCATCGCCCCGCTATCCCGCCTGCGTCAGTTGGTATCAGAGCTCTAGATCCATGGAAGGTCGATGAGGAAATGGTTATGGTTGTGATCGACAGGTTCCGATTGAGGAAGCCACACCCCTAGATCAAAGTACCCGCGAGCTCATCGATCTATAGAGACCAATCACAAAGTTATCTCGGCAATCCATGAATGGTTATTATGGTCATGATTATGGACGTGATCGACATGTTCCGATTGAGGAAGTCGCACCCCAGGATCATTGTTCCCAAGAAATAATCAGGGATCTACAGAGACAAGTCGTAGAGTTATCTCGATGTCTATATCTTAAAAATCATAAGGTATTTAATCGATACACTACTTCGAATTTCAAACAACTATATCATCGAGAGCATCGTAATCGTGAAGAACAATATGAAGGCCTTATTTTTCGGATCAAGCTTCCTGAGTTTTCTAGCACATTACACACAAAAAATATTCTTAGTTGGATTGATGAAGTCGAACAAAATTTTTATTTCAAAGAAGTTCCTAATCATGCTAAAGTAAAGTTGGTAGCCATGACGCTTAAGGGAGAAGCCTTCGCTTGGTGGTTACTATTGCGACACTCTCGAAAGAAATAGGGCAAGTCCAAGATTACTGATTGGGAGAAGATGAAAGGTCATTTCCTTCCTCTTAGCTATACACAGTCATTATTTCATCTTTCTATTTTGAGACAGGAGTCCTGAACAATCAAGGAACAATCTCTATCGATAAATAAAGCAAAAGGTCATGCACAGATAATGACCCTGACTCGAACTCGAGGTCGAGTTCTTTCCAAAATGGGGCGAAGGATGGAGGAGAATTACTTGATTAAAGAAGACATGGGAGACTCTATCTACGATGAGGATGAAGATATCGAAACTAAAGAAGACGTAGAAGACCCTGTCTACGATGATGATAACATAGACAAGGAAATTAAAGTAAACATGGAAGACCCTATCTACGAAATTGTCGAAGTCATGGGCGACCCCATCTATGATGAGTATGATGATGATAAGGTACTTTCCAAAGATGGTCACGAGACATTGCTTGATCTCTCACCCAAGGATGAAATGAGGGATGATTGGTCGATGACGAAAAGCACTCATATGGTGTTGGTGCAATCGACCAAAGTCGCGATTGACCAGACTTGAGTTTGACTCGAGTAGTGTCTTGATGTTGTGTTTTGATGTTTGACGATAAGTTGACTATTATTTGACGATGGGTTGACATGAGGTTGACCATATGATGGAGAAGTTCAAGTGGGCCACTTGACAATGGAAAAGTCCAAGTCTTGAGTACTTGGCATGGAAAGTCTAAGCATGGGTCTTGGCAAGGGAAAGTTCAAGCATGAGTCTTAGAAATTGGAAAGTCCAACATGGGTTTACATGGAAAGTCCAAACATGGGTCTTGGCAAGGGAAAGTCCAAGCTTGAGTCTTGGTAAATGGAAAGTCCAACATGGGTTGGCAAGGGATGTCCAAGGGTTGATATTGGTGGCGTAAAGTCCAAGGGTGAAGTCTTGGCAGCATAAGTCCAATGGTTGGAAGCATAAAGTCCAAGTGTGTGTCTTGGCAGTGTAAGGCCAGTGTGCCTTGGCAGTGTATACCACGTTAGTATGACAATAGCTGATAGAAGCACCTGAGGGCTAGCATATGGATGAACAAGTCATGGATGACTTGGAGGGATCCGATAGGCGTGAGGCTGATGGAAGTGGCTAGAAGGGTTAGATCTAGGCTAAGGGTGGTCTAGCAAGTATGAGGGCATCACACTTGGGGTTAAACCTTATGTTTAAAGTTTGTCAGTCGACTAGGGTTTTGGACCAGTCGACTGGTCAAGTGTTTTGACCTTTGCAGCCGAGTTGACTCTGAGTAGTCGACTAGGATTATGACTAGTCAACTGGCCAGGAGTCAACTGACATTTGATTATGCCCACATGGCCTTGATAATCGACTTCTAACATTGGACAGTCGACTGCAATGGATGGTAGTCGACTGATGGTCGAGGACACGAGCACAGAATATTTCGGAGTTGACTGCTAGGGGTTAGCAGCCAAGTGGAGGCATGATTAATCGACTGATGGGTATGATCAGTCGACTAATGGTCTATTCATTAGAACTTGTCCAACGTGGATTAAGTCGTTGTCTCACAACGACTATAGGAGAAGTCGACTGATGGTCACGAGCAGTCAATTGCTAGGCGGAATCCAGCCCGAGTTGCAGTTTTAAAGGGAGCTTGAGGAGAAGGATTTTGGTATGGTTCTTTGAGGAAATTTGGAGGAGATTTGTTGTTGCAATCTAGGCCTTCAAGGCTCTTCTCAAGCAACCAAAAGAAAGCTTTCAAAGTCTTCTTGTAATGTGTTTTTCTTTACTTGTATTGCATTTCATCTTTGTATTTTCTTGTATTACTTTTGTAATCCTTGTATGAGGTTTTTCCGCCTCCTACTTGTTGTTGAGAAGGAGTATTTTTTATTAGTGGTGGTATTTGCATTGCTAGAGCTCATTTGAGCTTAATCTGTGGAGTAGGAACCCTGAGTTTCCGAACCACATTATATCGTTGTGTTCTTGTGTATTGTGCTTTTGTATATTTTGTTTATGCTTCATTATTATTTCCACTGCACATATTAACAAGAATTGTAGACAAGCATGCAAGAACGAACGAATTCTGTCAAACGACGAGAACGCACCATTCACCCCCCTCTAGTGCTCACCGAATATCCTACAATTGGTATTAGAGCAAGGAGCTCTTCTACGGATTAACACCCAGGAGCAAAAGCTCTAGAGGAAATGGAGCTACCTAAGAATGGATTGGGGTACGCCATCGACATTCGTCCACCATATGATCAAGAAGACTTTCTGACATGGAGGGCAAGAATGGAGACATTCTTGATGATGGACATAGAGAATTGGTTCATCATCATGGAAGGTTTTGAACCCCACAGGGATAAGAAGGGGGATGTCCTCAAATTGAAGAAATGGACCCAAGAGCAACGCAAAAAATTCAAGATTGAGGTTAAGGTAACAAAACTTTTGGAAGATTTAATCCCTAATGATATTTTGTGCAAGCTAGGTGAATATCAAGATGCTAAGGAACTATGGAGCAAGTTAACCAAGTTCCATCAAAAGCTCGCACCGGTCTAAGAAGATGAGGAAGAAAAGGAGTGCTCATTCTCTCAAGCTCAAGAAGAAGAGAGCACATCATCTTCATCACAAGAGCTTGAGGAATTGGAGGTTGAAGGGTCATCAACATCCAAGGAAGAGGAAGAATTGGAGGAATCCTCCACCTCTAGGATTGAGAGGAAGGAGATTAGGCCATCCTTAATGATGGAGCAACAAGAGGAAGCCTCTACCTCTAAGAGCCATGAAGGATCCGATCAAAATTCCCCTACCGTGGAAGGTAACTCAAATACATGCATTAGTAATAAGAATTATATAATATGTTTTGAGTATAGGGAACCCGGACACTATAAGAGCAAGTGCCCTAAGAAAGTCAAGAAGGCTCAATCGGCACCAAAGGTCAAGGATGTTGGTGTCCCCACTAAGAAAAGCAAGGAGCATGTAATTTGCTTTAAGTGCCATCAAAGGGGGCATTATAGGAGTCAATGCCCTAGAGGGAGAAAGAAGACCCAAGAAGGAGCATCACATGTAGGGGGAGCTTCTAAAGCAAACCCTAAGGTAAAATTTAGTAATGCACCTTCAAATTTTCATGTCAAAAAGGATGCTAGGAATAATGTTAATAATCTTTCTATTTTTCATATGGAGAATGCTAGAAATAATAAATTTTATTGCTTAGGGGCTAAACATGTCGATTTTAGAACTAAGGATAAATTTAGGACTAATAGCCCTAGAAAAATCCTACCTAAGGAAAGTATTAGGAAGATAGAAGACCATCTAGGCTTTAATCCCAAAAATCATAGACATATGCCTAAAAAGAACAAAACTACTCAAGGAAATAACGGGCCCACAAAATTAGAAAAATTGGAGTTTGAAAATCAAGTTTTGAGGTTAAAACTTGAGAAAATGGAGAATACCCTTAAAAAGATGAAAAATCAAATGCATGGGTCAAATGGTCAAAATATGGGATCAAGGAGTCAAAACCTAGGGTCTAGGAGGCAAGGCTCATCCAAGGGCAAAAAAGGTTTGGGGTCACAAACTTAAGCTCAAGGAGACCTACCACAATGTTCCATTCGATTATGGAACTCAACCTAGGTCCAAGGTTACTAGGGAAGTCATCCCAAAGGTTGACCATGGCAAGTGCCTAGTGGCTAAGATTTCGAAGAAACCTAAGGAAGCCACTAAGAAGGTTACAAGGGGAGTTACCCCTAGAGTTAACCTTAATAAGACCCAATTAACCAAGGCTTCTAAGCCTAGGAGGGTCATTAGGAAGGTACTAAGGGAGCATATCCCTAGTGAGTACCTAGAAAACCCAAGGATTTCCAATAGGTATGGGTTTCTAAGAGTGTGATTCTATCACGCTAAATGGGTTGGGGTTGTCAACTTGAATTGGTGGGTAGTTAACCTAACCATAGTAAAGTTGACACTTTATAGCATTTTCAAGGTTGTGTGATACCTTGGAAATAAGCTTGAAACTTAATCCTAAGAAATTTTAGGATGTGCCAATAGACTTTGAGAATTATGGAAAATTGATCAAATGTGACACTTATAGGTTTAGAGGTCTTAGTGTGCCATTTTTAGTTTTGACACACTTGGGAGATCAATTTATCAAAGAAAATTGTCTTAAATTTAGAAATGATATTTGAGCTTAACACTTAAGTACTATATACCTTGATATGTCACACACGTGCCATGTTTCATGTGCCTTATCATATGTTTGCATGGAAGGTATGTTTATGGTGTATTGCATCTCACAAAATATAGGATTCACCTTGATTGTGTATTTCAAACATTTGGAAAGGGTCAGATGCTAGGAATAAAATTCTTGGATGTTAATGCTTGTGAAAATGGAACAAAAACACCAAAACAAATTAATAGATACGCAAACACAAGCATAAAATTGATATATTCGATATACATGCACGAACACATTAAAATGGAACAAAATTAAGTGAAGAAATCAAATTCACATAATTCCTAAACAGAAAATCAGATATTAGTCGACTGAATACACTGTAGCATGATATAGAGAGTTCAGCAGTCGAATGCTGAACCCAGCAATCGACTGCTGGTCTATCAGTCGAGTGAAGACCCCAATCAGTCGACTGATGCTACTGTAGCTCGACATAGAACGTTCAACAATCGATTGCCGAACCTAGCAATCGACTGCTGGCATCATGAGTCGGTTGTTAAACCGTGATCAGTCGACTGATCAAGACAATTAGTCGACTGCTAGCCATGATTTTATAAGACGGAACCCTTAGGCTTCGGCTTCTTCACGCGACCTTTTCTATTCTCAGCGCTTCTGACGATCTCACCTCTTCGTGTTTGAGGGAACCCTGGTGACGCCAGCCTTAGGTGAGCCTTAGTCTTGAAACCTAACCTGATTTACTCTTCCTATCAAGCTAATGGGTGTTTCTCACAGCTTTTATCCTCCTCTTCCGCGAGCTAGGTTTCCGATGATCCTTTCCGACGTTCCTCCAAAGTTATTTTTTTGCTTTTGATTGCTCACATCATCTCCTTCAACATCAGACAAATTGGCACCCAGGTAATCTCTTGAACTCAAACCCTAATCATGTTACTTAATCAATGTCTTGATTTAACCATGTTTTTGTGCCATTGCATTGCATTCATCACATTCATATAGAAAACAATGTAGGACAGAGCCTACTGAAGGTTCATCACTCTCATACTAACCCATGCTAGTTAGGTATTTGGATGAGTGATTCTTTCAATCTTACTGTGGGGACATTATTTAACTCATAATGCATTACCAATTAATGAAAATAGTCTTCTGCATGCATCCAATTAACACTGACCCACTTAAGGAGTTTTACTCCAATTTGAGGAGGGTTGGCGATGGTTCGACATACTCCACTCGCATTGTAAAATGCGATTTGGAGTTCACTCCTGCGATTTTGTAGGAGTTCCTAGAGTGTCGGCCATCTGATGACTCCTTTGTGTTATATCCTATCTTTGATGAGCCTTTTCCGGCTCCTTTTGATCATATATCCCTTGAGTCCATGCACGAGCATTTCTTTCTTTGACCTCGTCCATTAGGTCAAAATCTATTTTGAATAAATGCCTTATCTGCCCTTGATAATGTACTTTATAAAGTCATTGTTGGGTGCTTCCTTCCTATTGTGGCCCAGGGTCAGGCCAAGATCTGGCTTCCCCATCTCTTTAACATGTATGCAATGTGCCACTTATTGGACATCAACATTGCATTGAACATTTTCCACTGCATAGTCCACTTTGTGACCCCTATACAAGGGAAGGTCCATATGCCTTTTGGACATATCATTACTGCATGGCTAGAATCCATAAGCATAAACATTTCCAGGGGGTCACTGAAGCCACTGTTCGACACATATGACCGCATCACTGTGCGAAACTTTACATTAGCCGACATGCGGAAAGGCATGGGAGGATGGAGTGGGTAGCTCAGCCTTAGCCAACTAGGGAGCCTAGAGAGCTAGCTACAGAGTATGAGGGGCCAGTTGCTGAGGAGGATGATCCTATGATACCAGATGCATCAACAGAGAGTCCTCGGTGCGATTTGTAGGCTTAGAGACCAGGTTCGAAGAGTTTTATGAGGATGTTGACATGCGATTGGAGGAGCTCAATCTGGAGTAGTCCTCCATGCCCTTTCAGATGTCCTCCATGGGTCAGCAGCTTAGTAGGATGGAGCAGCGTCAGATCGACATGCTCGAGATGATGCAGAGCTGGACGCTCAGTCAACAACCTCCACCTTCTCCACCACCTCCGACAGATGACTCTGGAGGATGGTAGCTAGGACCGGGTTTTGTATCTCTTTTATTTTCGTAGTGAGGTCTAGAGCGTTTGGACATCTATTTTTATTGTAGAACTGACTTTATGTTAAATGAAATATTTTGTTTGTGCAAAATTATGTGTCTTTGTTTGGTTGTGTGTGTGTTGATTTTGTGGGATCGATCGGATCGCTAGAGGGGGGGGGGTGAATAGCGATAGAAACTTTTTAGTACGAATTCGTTTTTAAAAAAAACTTATATGCAGCGGAAAGATAAACAAAACAAAAAGTAAAGGAGACAATAGACACAAGAGATTTACTTGGTTCGTAGCCGAAGGCTACTACTCCAAGGCCCTAGTGGTCCTCGACCACGTACGGAGGGCAAACTACTAAAGAACTCCTCCTCGTTGGAGGTAGGAGTTAGACGGATACAAAAGGCCCGAGGTAGAAGGACACTCCCCCTCTCCTCGTTATAATGAAAGATTTACTAAAAGGAATAAACTGAAATACAATTTAGAACTTTCGTTACCGACGACTTTAAAGGTTGGAGGTTGAATCTCTAGTCGTCGTCTCGGCAGCGCTTCGTCGTAGGGATGTCGGAGAGTCGGAGCGTATCGGAAGCACTTGGAAGCTTTTGAATTGATGAAAAACCCTAGGTTTGACCCTCCTTTTATAGCCTTTGAGCCCCTCATCGAATGGGTCTTTAGCCAATCACAAATGGGCACAAAACCCATTGAAAAATGGTGATAACTCTTGACTACTCGAGGCAGATCCTTTGACCGATTGGTGATGGCCATCATCGATCGTGATGGCGATCGATCGATCGACCTTGGCGGTCGATCGTTTGGACGGCAATCGAGTCCTCCAAGCTCGTGATCGATGCTAGCTGCAAGGCAAGATTAGCTCAACAAAAACATAATTTCGATGGTCGACGACCATCCGATCTCGACCTAGACCACCTATGAGATGTCTTGGGTCGGATCTACGCTTAAGTCTCTCCCCGTAAAGAGGATACGACCTCACTTACGCTCGCACACACGAGCTTACCTCGATACTTACGTGTTGCTTTTGCTTCCGGCCTTCCACTCGACTCCTTCGGCTCTTTCCGAAGTCAATCGAGTGTCGCCCGACCACCGCGGCTTCCTCCGGGTGTCGCTATCCTTTAGCTCCAGCTATAGCAATTTTTCTGCACACTCGGTTCAGCTCGTGAGATAACAACATGAGCTTAACTTTGTATCGTTTGCTATAATCAAAACTCAGGTTCGACTTAGGTGCCTACTGCACCAACAATCTCCCCCTTTTTGATTTATGGCAAACCCACATAAAAAGTTAAGAAAATTAAGCGCATTGAGAAAAATAAAGAGATATGTATGAATAAGCAGGAGTATAAAAAAAAACTCTTTTTCAAGTGCTCCCCCTTGAGGAATCCTCCCCCTTGACCGAGGGTGAGTACTTGAGAAAGGGTTTTAACTCTCCCCCTTGATATTTGCTACTAAAAAAGAATTAAGTGACCGAAATTACTTAATATTGGCCATAGTGTTTAAAATAAGTTTTAAGTTAAGAAAAAATTGATTTCTTAACCTTGGCCTTTACTTCTATTTTTGTTAACAAGTTAAGTAAATTACTTTTTGTTAACAAGTTAAGTAAGAGTTAAGTAAATTATTGTATTGTTAACGAAAACAAGTTAACTAAATGTGTTTAAGTTTGAGAGTTCCCTTAACTTGTTTTGTTAACTTAAAGTTAAGTAAGCCTTGGCCATAAAAAAAAAATGATCCCTTAACTTTGGCCTTTTTCTCCCCCTTTTGCCATATATCGAAAGGAGTGAGGATGTGTGTGGAATAAAAAATAAGTTTTAATTTTAAAGTCCAAGCATGTTCCACATTATTTTAAAAATAATATACTAAAAATAGGTTCATCTATAAAATGTTTGACTCATATTTGGCTTGATTGATATGAAAGATCAACCAATCCTGGTCAGAGTCGGTTAGTATGTATGATTATACTCCGTGGTTCATAGCGATGCACTAGCTCTACATCTGGAACCAGGAGTAAGGTCCTAACATCTCACGCCCATCTACGTGGCTAAGTACACAAACACATTAGTCCTATGTGTTGTGAGATGTACTGGCTCCTTAAATCTATAGGTGCATGATATCTAGGGTATGTCCTATGCTAGTTCCATGAAATTAAAGAAATAGTAGTAAGAACATATAATTTGCAAGTACCTATTCTATTACGCACATGCCCAATTTTCATCTTAATAGACTAAATTCGGCTTCGGATAGGGGTTTAGTAAATAGATCTGCCAAGTTAGACTTCGATTCGACGTATTCGAGGTGTATGGCTCCGTTGGCCACATGTTCTCGAATGAAATGGTGTTTGACCTCGATATGTTTGGTCCTAGAGTGACATATCAGATTCTTTGTAAGATTAATTGAACTAATGTTATCTATGTGAAGTTTAGTATTCGTAAAGTCTAACTTAAAGTCGCGGAGAGTGTGCTTCATCCAAAGAAGCTGTGTGATACACTCACCCATCGCGATGTATTCGGCTTCGGTAGTAGATAAAGCAACACAGTGTTGCTTCCTACTGCACCAACTCACTAGACTCGAGCCGAGAAGTTGACAACAACCACTCGTGCTCTTTCTGTCGAGTTTACTACCGGCATAATCCAAATCGGAGTAGCCGATTAGTTTGAACTCGGTAGATCTAGGATACCAAATACCGACATTAAGTGTACCATTTAGATATCTAAGGATACGCTTAACTAGGGTTAGGTGAGACTCCTTGGCACAGGTTTGAAACCTGGCGCACATACTTACTGCAAATAAGATATCAGGTCGGCTTGCAGTTAAGTAAAGGAGACTCCCTATTACGCTCCTATAGTATTTTAAGTCAATGGACTTACTTTCTAGGTCTTCTCCTATGTTAACATTAATCGCCATTGGGGTGTTTATTATCTTAGTGTCTTGCATTCCAAATCTTTTAATTAACTTCTTAGTGTATTTTTGTTGATATAGGTATATACCATCCTTAGTTTGTTTAATTTGTAGACCTAAAAAGAAACTTAACTCGCCTACCAAGTTCATTTCGAACTCACTTTCCATGAGTGAAACGAACTCGTTTAGTAAGGCTGAGTTAGAGGTTCCAAAAATTATATCGTCCACGTAAATTTGAGCTATGAATATTTCTTTACCTAAGGTTTTTACGAAGAGAGTTGGGTCAACTAAGCCTTGGTTAAACCCTTTTGACTTAAGATGGATTGAAAGTCTCTCGTACCAAGCTCGAGGAGCTTGTTTAAGTCCATAGAGAGCTTTCTTAAGTTTTAGAACATGGTCGGGTTTATCTAGATTTTCAATCCGGGGTTGGCTAACATAAACTTCTTCTTTAATGTATCCATTTAGGAATGCCGACTTAACATCCATTTGAACTTATATCCTCGATGCGGCATAAGCTAGCAACATTGAATGGATTCGAGTCTAGCTATTTGGGCATAGGTTTCAGTAATCTAAGCCTTCGACTTGGCTAAACCCTTTGGCGACTAACCTAGCCTTGTTTCTAACTACTTCACCTTTATCATCAAGCTTATTTGAAACACCCACCTTGTTCCAATTATCGCTTTTGTCTTTAGGTGGTGGTACTAATTCCCACACTTCATTCCTAGTAAATTGAGCTAGCTCTTCTTGCATTGCAATAATCCAATCGGGATCAAGAAGAGCTTGTTCAATTGATTTGGGTTCTATCTTTGAAATTAAGGAAATTTGACTAAGGTTCCTATAGGATGCTCTAGTTCGAACTCCTAGATTAGGATCTCCCATCACTTGATCGATAGGGTGGTTAGTCTGAATCCTAGATTGGGTTGGGTTTGTGTCACCTAATGCTTGATCAATGGGGTGACTTGGTTGAACACTAGTTTGACTCGGATCACTTGTCACTTGGTCGACAAGAGAAGTTGGTTGATGTGGATTAGACTCGATCTCAGGGTCGGAGATGAGTTTGGTATCAGTGGGCTCAACACTTGGGGTCATTAAGGGTTTTGTAGGTTCGGGTACTTCATCAAATACTACATTGATAGTCTCCTCGACTCTAAGGGTGTCGTGGTTATATACTCTATAAGCTCGACTTGTAGTCGAGTATCCTAGAAAGATTCCGGTCGTGGTTTTGGATGTAAATTTCCCTAGGTAATCCTTAGTGTTTAGGATATGTACCTTACACCCAAGTACCCTAAAGTACTTGATGTTAGGTATTTTATCGTGATAAATCTTGTACAAGGTCTTAAGGTGCCTTTTTACCATAAGGATCCTATTTTGTGTTGGATCGAAAGTGTCGCTAGAGGGGGGGGGGGTGAATAGCGATACGGTGTCGTTAAAAAAAAAACTTTTGCAATAAGTAAAAAGCAAGTAGAGAGTGCACAGCGGAAATATAAAAAAAAACTTTTGCAATAAGTAAAAAGCAAGTAGAGAGTGCACAGCGGAAATATAAAGTAGACAAGATATTTTTACGTGGTTCACAATCTTTCGATTGCTAATCCACGGCCCTAGTGATCCTTGATCACGTACGGAGGGCAATTCACTAAAACCACTCCTCCTCGTTGGAAGTAGGAGCAACGATCACAAAAAGAAATCAAGGCAAAGGGACACTCCCCCTTTCCTTGTTACGATTAAAGCACAAAGACAATTTAAAGAAGTAGAACTTAAATAAATATACCGACAACTCTTATAAGTAGAAGATGTAGCTTTCGTTGTCGGCGGCACTTCGTCGTAGCAAATGTGAGTAGTAGTAGCGGCGTTACAACGGCGTGTTGAGAGCTCTTGATTTCTTATATTTTTTGCTTGGCGTGAACATGTCTATTTATGGATATTGATCTATGAATTTAGACATAGGTAGTGTCCAAGGTGAGGTTCTTATCCCCCAAGTCTTGCTCATCCACATCCTTTGCGCCAACTCAAGGATGAGGTGCTTCATCCAACCACCTTGTGCCACAACTCAAGGATGAGGTGCTCATCCAACCACCTTGTGCCACCTCAAGGAGGCCTTCACGCCAACTTGTTGGAGCCATCCAACTTGTGCCACATCATGGGAGCCAACCATCTTGTGCCAACTCTCCTCATTTTGGGCGTCCAAGCTTGATGGTGTTTTGCCAACCATCTTGTGCCAACTCACCTCATTTTGGGCGTCCAACTTGATGATGGTTTTGGATGTCCACCTTGATGCCACATCACCCTTTGTACCAAAACACGAGTCAAGTCCAAATTCACCCCCTTGAAATTCGAGCTCTTCTCGAAATTTGGAACTAGACAGTGACGTAGTAAATCGGTCAAAGGGTTTTGGCAGACAAGTTAGCTTAAAATATAAAGTACGATGGTTCTAACCAACCGATCTCGACCTAGACCTTCCATTGGAGGTATTGGGTCGGATCTACGCTAACGCCTTGCTTCGCTTTCACACGAGCTTACCTTGTAGCCTCGCTCCGGTCTTCACCCGAGTACCTCGGCTTCCTCCGAATCCCTCAAGGCGTTCGACCACCCTGCCTCCCACCGGGTGTCGCAGAACGTCCGCTCAACTTTAGCATTTCTGCACACTTAATTGAGCTCGTAAGATAACAAATATACCCTTAACTATTGAGCCTTTTGCCATAATCAAAATACCGGTTCGACTTTGGTGCCCACTGCACCAACAATCTCCCCCTTTTTGATTCATGGCAAACTGACACAAAAGTTAAGGAAAAATTAAGCTAGCATAACGATTAAGCATGAATGAGCTAGCATAAAGATTAAATATGAATGAGCTAGCATAATGATTAAATATGAATGAGAAATATTATTGTTTCAAGTTCTCCCCTTTGAGGTAACCTCCCCCTTGACCGAAGGTGAGTTCTTGAAAAATAATTTTTACTCCCCCTTAATATAAAAGGTAATAATTTTGTTTACTTTCTTCCCCTTTAATTTTGGTTAATTTTGGTTACTTTTGTGACTTTCTCCCCCTTTTGCCTTAACTCAAAAAGTTTGTAAATATATTTTAGGGTTTGTAAGTCCAAGCAAGTTCCCAATATATATATATATATATATATATAATAAGCTTGAAAATATGTTCATCTAAAATGTACAACTCCGGTTGGACTTGATTGATATAGAATGATCAATAAGTCTTGAAGGAGTTGATTAATTTTAAATAATTATACTCCATGGTTCATATCGATGCACTGAATCTACATCCGAACTGTGAGTAAGGTCCTAACATCTCACGCCTGCTCACGTGGCTAAGTACACAAACACATTAGTCCTATGTGTTGTGAGATGTGTTGGCTCCTTAAATCTATAGGTATATGATTTCTAAGGTAAGACTTAGGCTAATTTCATAAAAAGAAGCAAAAATAGAGTACATATATAGAGAAATTTAAATCCTACTCTATTACGCACATACCTAACTTTCGTCTTAATAAACTAAATTCGGCTTCGGGTAGTGGTTTGGTGAAGATGTCCGCTAGGTTTGATTTGGACTCAACATACTCTAGTTGTATAGTTCCATTAGTTACATGTTCCCTAATGAAGTGGTGTTTAACTTATATATGTTTTGTCCTAGAATGACATATTGGATTTTTAGTTAAGTTAATTGAACTGATGTTATCTATGTAGGTTTTAATGTTGTTAAAGATTAAGCTAAAGTCTTGGAGAGTGTGCTTCATCCACAGTGAGTCGAGAGACACACTCACCCATCGCAACGATTCGGCCGGTGGTAGATAAGGCAACGCAATGTTGCTTCCTCCGCACTAACTCACTAGACTCGAGCGAGGATTTGACAACAACCACTGCGGCTCTTTCTATCGAGTTTACTACCGGCATAGTCGAGTCGGAGTAGCCGATTAGATTAAACTCGGTAGATCTAGGGTACCAAATACCTACGCTTAGCGTTCTTTAGATATCTAAGGATACGCTGACTAGGGTTAGGTGAGACTCCTTAGCACAGGTTTGTAACCTTGCGCACATACTTACCGCGAATAAAATGTCGGGTCGGCTCGCGGTTAAGTATAGGAGACTTCCTATTGCGCTCCTATAGTATTTTAGGTCAACGGGTTTTCCTTCTACATCTTCGCTTATATTAACATTAGTTGCTATAGGTGTATTAATTATTTTAGCATCTTGCATTCCAAATCGATTTATTAAGTCCTTAGTATATTTTTGTTGATGTAAATATATTCCATCTTTAGTTTGTTTAATTTGTAAACCTAAGAAGAAACTTAACTCTCCTACTAAATTCATTTCAAATTCACTTTCCATAAGTGAGATGAATTCGTTTAGCAGGATCGAGTTGGTAGTTCCAAAAATTATATCATCTACATAGATTTGGGCTATAAAGATTTCTTTTCCTACGGTTTTTACGAATAAGGTTGGGTCGACTAAACCTTGGTTGAATCCTTTGGACTTAAGATAGATCGAAAGCCTTTCGTCAAGCTCTTGGGGCTTGTTTGAGTCCATATAGGGCTTTCTTAAGTCTAAGGACATGGTCGTTTATCTAGATTTTCAATCCGGAGGTTGACTCGACGAAACTTCTTCCTTAATGTATCCATTCAAAAATGCTGACTTGACATCCATTTGAAACAATTTAAAACCTCGATGTGCAAGATATGCTAACAACATTCGGATGGACTCTAGTCTTGCTACGGGCGTAGGTCTCATCGTAATCTAAACCTTCGACTTGACTAAACCCTTTGCGACTAACCTAGCTTTATTTCTAACTACTTCACCTTTATCATCAAGTTTATTTCAAATACCCACCTTGTTCCAATAATTGATTTTTCTTTAGGTGGTGGTACTAATTCCTGCACTTCATTTCTAGTGAATTGAGCTAGCTCTTCTTGCATAGCAATGGGATCAAGAAGTGCTTGTTCAATAGTTTTGGGTCTGATTTTGGAAATTAACGAGATTTGACTAATGTTTCGTATGAAGCTCTAGTTCGAACCCCTAAATTTGGATCACCTATAACTTGATTGATAGGATGACTTGAGTTAGGGTCATCTATCACTTGGTCGATAGGATGACTTGGGTTAGGGACGAGATTCAAGTTCAAGATCGTAGTCGGGTTTGCTATAAGTTGATTTGCTAGTTGGTTTTGTTAAGGATTGAACGGGTTCGTGTCCTTCGTCAAAACTATATTAATGGTTTCTTCGACTCTAAGAGTGTCGTGATTGTATATTCTATAAGCTCTCGGTGGTTGAGTATCCTAGAAAGGTTCCAGAGAGGTTTTGGATTTGAATTTCCTAGGTAATCCTTAGTGTTTAAGATATGTACCTTGCATCCAAATACCCTAAAGTATTTGATGTTCGGTATTTTATCGTGATAAATCTCGCATTTGAGGACTTTGGTGCCTCTTTACCATAAGGATCCTATTTTGGACATAGCAAGCGTACTAACGCCTCTCGCCAAAATCTATCGTAGGTTATACTGCTTAACATTGTCCTAGCGGCTTCTTGTAGGGTTCTATTTTTCCGCTCGACTAACCCATTTTGTTGTGGGTTCTAGGACATGAAAACTCATGGTGGTATCCGCTTAGGTTACGTAAATCAGAAACCTGTGGTTTTCGAATTCACCACCATGATCGCTTCTAAGTCTTTTAATCTTAAGGTTCTTTTGATTTTCGATTAACCTACAAAGATTGATTAGTTGGTCTAGGGTATCATTTTTATGTTTGATAAACCTAACCCAAGTAAATCTAGAATAGTCGCCAATTATGACTAAGCAAAATTGACTACCATTGAGTGACTTAGCTCCATGTGAATCAAATAGATCCATGTGTAGGAGCTCAAGAACACTTTTGGTCTGCTCTGATTAGTTAATTGATGTTGCTGTCCTAGGTTGTTTTCCTTGTTGACAAGCATTCTGATTTTATTAACCAAGTTGTTGAGGTTGGGTAAGCCTCTCGACTAAGCCACTCGACTCATCTTGTGGATGAGTCTTGGGTGCTGAGTGATCGTCGGTGCCACAACCATGATTCCTCTTCCTGTGTCATAAGACATTTGGCTGAGGATTTGATTAAGTTAATTGTGTAAATGTTATTTGTCCTAGTTCCTTTGAGTATTGTTTTAGCTGTTTTATTTATTTTAATTACACATTCATTTTCTAAAAATACGACCTTATAGTTATTGTCACATAATTGGCTTACGCTAAGCAGGTTATATTCAAAATTCTCTACAAGTAATACATTTTTAATAATAAAATTCGAGTTAAGCTCGATATCACCTGATCCAATGATTTTGAGCTTGCCGTTATTCCGAAAGGCTACCGATCCTTGTCGTTTGAATCGAAGCTTTGTGAATTTGAGTTGATCCCCGGTCATGTGTCGGGAGCAACCGCTGTCCAACATCCATTGATCCTACACACAAGGTGGTTGGATTGGATGTTAAATTTTTTTTTAAAAAAAAAAAATTGGTTGTAAGTTGTTAAACCTAGGTCATTTCACCTGTGTCTATATGATCAAGCATGTTATACTTATGTGTTTTTTGTGAGATGACTTCCAATTAAGTTGATTAAGTGGATTTAGGTTCAAGTAATTTTATGTTAGATTTGGATTTAACCTTAGGCTTGTCAAGTTTACCTTTTCAAGATCATGGCTTCCAGGTCGTGGCGAGGCACAGGGGCCTTCTTTTATCGGATCATCGACCACTTCCTTAGACAAAGCCATTTTCAAGAAAAAGATGACTTGACTCACCTAAGACTATTCCTAGTCTAACTGGTTATTTTTGAAAAGAGGCTCCCCGAGGCTCAATCTTTTCGAAGAATTTTAGTTGGTTATGTTTTTGAAAAGAGGCTCCCCGAGGCTCAATCTTTTCGAAGAATTTTAGTTGGTTATGTTCGTGTTCTAAGTGAGTTCACAAGTTTTAAAGCACAAATTTTCTAAGTTAAAGTATGCAATTTCTAAGTTAAAGCACACACTTTCTAAGTAAAAACATGCAATTTCTAAGTTAAAGCACAAACATGTTTTGTACTGGCTCCCCCTAGACCGTTGAATCGGTTCGGTCTATCCACATAGTGGATTTGGTCCTTGGGAATCCAGTACGGGTTGGATCCTAGAGTTGAAATCAAAATGTTCTTAGGGACCCATGCTTGGACATGTTTCCTATGTCGACTTACAATCGACATATATGACCTATTAGTCGTGTTTGAGTTAAACCCTAGTCCAGCCTTGTTGTACACGGCCCTTTGAGATCCAAGTAGGAGGTCAAGTCCTTTGGATCCCAAAGTGAACCTTTCCAACGTGTTCCTAAGATCTTCGACTTGACTTTTCAAGAGAGAGTTCTCAACTTCGAGCTTTTCAACTCGAGTTGAGTCCTTCTCTTGAACTCGACTAGTCGAAGAGGTTAGGGAGACCTCGTGTTTGAGGAGTTTAACCTCCTCAACAAGGGTCTCGACCTTGGACTCAGACTTAGCTAACTTCCTAGACAAAAACCTAACTGTATTATGTAAAGTATTAAATAAAGTCCGACTTACTTTAAGGGTATCTTTTGAACCGGATGCGTATCCGTGGCTTGACTTGAAGGTAGCTTCGTAGTCCGAGTCATCCTCAGGTTCCGACTCAAGTTCAGGTTCGGTCTTCGCGTCTGACTCAATTGATCTTGCCATGAAGACGTGGTCTTCGTCTTCTTCGGATGACGCTTCTTCCCATGTCGCGTTGAGGGCTTTCTTGTGCTTAGGTGCTCGGTGGTTGAGCTTGGGGCACTCGGACTTGATATGTCCAAACCTGTTACACTCATAACACCTAATATTAGAACTTTTAGGCTTACCTTGGTTGGGTCGAGTCGTGGTTCGCTTTCATCCCTTGGCTATCCTTCGAGCTAGGTTCATTAGTTTGGCAGTCAATTCTGGGTCAACTTCTTCTTCGGACTCGTCTTCCTCCTTGGTTGGTGGTGGCTTGCTTGCGATTTTCTTCTTCTTTGAACCTGCAAACAAGGCTATACCCCTCTCGGGTTCCGAGTTGGACTGCTCATGTAATTCGAAATCGGAAAAGAGTTCATCTAACCTAATTTTAGAAAGATCCTTGGAGACCTTGTAGGCATCGACCATGGATGCCCACAAGGTAGTCCTTGGAAACGAGTTTAGAACATACCTTATAAGGTCGCGGTTTTCGACCTTTTGCCCGATTGCGTGTAGGTTTTTGACTATATCTTGGACACAGGCGTGGAGTTGCATCGCGGACTCGTGTTCCTGCATTTTTAGTGTGTACAATTTATTGAACAACAAATCACGTTTGCAAACCTTATCTTGATCCGATCCTTCATGTAACTCGATTAGTTTCGTCCAAAGATCCTTTGCGCTTATGAAGGGGCCGACGCGATTTAGCTCCTTCTTGGATAGGCCGCATTGGAGGATTTGTGTTGCCTTGGCGTCGGCTTCGACTTGTCGTTTTGTTGCAATGGTCCATTGATCATAATCCAAGGAGTCACCCACTTCATTAGTCAGAAGTGTAAAACCCGTTTGGATTATGATCCACATCTCAATTTGGGTTTTGAGAAAGCATTCCATCTGACCCTTCCAATAACAGAAGTCATCTCCGTTGTAAAACGGAGGTCGGACGGTGCTAAAACCCTCGAGATGGGCCATTTGAACAAAAGACGGAAGGAGACGAAGACGAAGAAACTAGTAATGACAAAAACACGAAAGCAAGTACCAAGACTCGCGTCTTGGATTAGTAGTGCGGGAGAGAAACTTAACAAAGAGAAATAAAATAAAAAAAAATAGAATTAAAAGAAAAAATAAATCTGTAAAAAAGGCTAGATTGGTGGTTTCACCAAATCTTAGCAACCCCCGGCTCTGATACCAAATGTTGGATCGATCGGATCGCTAGAGGGGGGGGGTGAATAGCGATAGAAACTTTTTAGTACGAATTCGTTTTTAAAAAAAACTTATATGCAGTGGAAAGATAAACAAAACAAAAAGTAAAGGAGACAATAGACACAAGAGATTTACTTGGTTCGTAGCCGAAGGCTACTACTCCAAGGCCCTAGTGGTCCTTGACCACGTACGGAGGGCAAACTACTAAAGAACTCCTCCTCGTTGGAGGTAGGAGTTAGACGGATACAAAAGACCCGAGGTAGAAGGACACTCCCCCTCTCCTCGTTATAATGAAAGCTTTACTAAAAGGAATAAACTGAAATACAATTTAGAACTTTCGTTACCGATGACTTTAAAGGTTGGAGGTTGAAGCTCTAGTCGTTGTCTCGGCAGCGCTTCGTCGTAGGGATGTCGGAGAGTCGGAGCGTATCGGAAGCACTTGGAAGCTTTTGAATTGATGAAAAACCCTAGGTTTGGCCCTCCTTTTATAGCCTTTGAGCCCCTCATCGAATGGGTCTTTATCCAATCATAAATTGGCACAAAACCCCTTGAAAAATGGTGATAACTCTTGACTACTCGAGGCAGATCCTTTGACCAGATCGGTGATGGCCATCATCGATCGTCGATGGCGGATCGATCGATTGTCGACCTTCGGTGCATTTGACGATGAGTCCTCCAAGTCGGGCGATCGTGATGCTAGTTGCAAGGCAAGATTAGCTCAACAAAAACATAATTTCGATGGTCGACGACCATCCGATCTCGACCTAGACCACCTATGAGATGTCTTGGGTCGGATCTACGCTTAAGTCTCTCCTCGTAAAGAGGATACTGTTAGTAATATATGAGAGATGTCCTAAGGCAATCGCCTTATGTATGAACCATTTATATGATAAATGAAGATTCACTATTTGAGTATACATGTTTAATGTATTTGATTGGATCTTAAACTCATTTACTGAATGTCCAAGATACGATTCACAGCATGAGAGAATTTGTGATTGGATCACAACTAGTGAGTATCTCTACATGTGTAATTGTGATGTATCAGAATTATCCCTAGTCGATGAATTGATGGATTTGGACACCATCAATTACAGCCGAGACTTTAACGAGGTTTACTCCTTGGTGTATCCAAGCAGCTGATTCTCACTGGCTGGAGACATAGTGATGTCCGGAGTTAATCGTGGATGCTAGTTATGGTAACTAGTTCATTGGAGTGACCAGCAGTAAGACTTCATATGGTTCTCTGCATATATAGATATGTCAATGAAGTTCTTACTGTGGCTTAAGTGCGATGTTCCTTTGACTTGCGGTATTCAAGTCATCTTGATCATGGAGACTTATGCTTTGACATCTTAAGCAAACATCTCTAAGGAGATGTGGACCCGGGATGATTGGGTGTAAGTCGAAGTGATCGAAGGTGTTTGAATAGCCTATAAAGGATTCACCACTCCTTGCGAGGAGATGTATACCCATGGCCTCTCGTCGGATTGTTACTAAAGTCTTTGGCCAAAGCATTACATGTTTAGAGTAAGATACTCTTCGATACATGTGCAGTAACTAGAATCCGTAGGACGAGGAAATGATACTTGGGCTAGGTGTGACGTAGTCAGCCTAGTGGGGACTGACACTATAGACCATGTCCTGAACCAAGTGGGTATAAGATGAGTGAAGGGAATGGGGCACGATTCATTCGAGCTACTGAAGGGTTTCAGAAATAGTTCTGGATCAACCGTTGATCTTTTCGGTTAATTGGGGATCATGATGTACTACTAGGTGCCACTCATGATCGTTCTATAATTAATGGTTAATTATAGACGGCCAACATAAACTGAGAACCTATTTGGTCACACGCACAACGAGTGTAATCCAAAGGATTTAAAACGAGCTTGAGAATGGGATTCTCAGACCGAGAGAAACTATGTTTGGTTGGACCAAACATAAAGCGAGCATGAAATTGTTTCAGTCGCAATGGAAGCGTGGATGGGCCGTGTCTTATGAAGACATAATGGATGGACCAAAATGGTTTGGTTCTAATCAAATGGATGAGAATAAACCAAAGGGTTTGGTTTATTTTAAACGAATGAACCAAAAGTTGGTTCGGTTCGTTTTAACTTAAAATAAACCATCATGGTTTGGTTTATTTTGACTTATCCTAATGGAGCGGGTTAACGGGCTTTATGGATATGATCCATTAACCATTAAGAGAATTAGTTCTCTATAAAATAGGGCTTAAACCCTAACCCTAACCCTAATCTAACAATTGGAGTTGCCGCCCACCCCTTGAAGGAGGTTTTCGGCGCCAACCTAAGTGTGCCGCCGCCCAACCTCTTGTGCCGCCGTTCAACTTGTTGCCGGCGACCAAGCTTCAGCCGGTGAACCTCCGGCGACCCTCCGGTGATCTCCTCTAGGTTCGGTGATAAGGTGAGCTTCCATCTCTCCTTGGCCGGCCTCTATTCCTCCACCAAAAGCTGTCCAGTTTTTCTGGACAGCTTGTTTCTTTGTTGTCGGAGCGTCGTTTGGACGACGGTTAGTGCTCCGATAGCACCTAACTTTCCGGGGATTTGATCTCCGGTAATCCTCTGAGGTGGAGGACGAAGGATTCGTCAATTGGTTGACGAATACCTCTCCGGAGAAGCGAGTTTTGAGAACTCGTTTTAGGATCCGAATTTGGATTTGGATCGTGATCATCTCTCGATCATGTCGTCTTCAACACGAGGCTAGTAACCCGTACGAAGATGAAGCTCGTGACTTAGCGAAGTCATCCCGAGGAGCTCGGCGTGGATACGGATAGAGACGATTCTTACGAGGATCGTTCCGGTTGATGCCGTTCCTGCTACACGTCATACGAAAGGTATAACGTAGATAATTTCTTTTATTGCAAATTTTAATTTACGGTTATGTATACACTTGTTGTAATATGCATGCGTGTGTTGTGTGTGTTGTAATAAATATAGATTTATTATTTTTAATTGCTTCCGCTGTGTTCATGTTTACGAAACATGATCGAACACACACGCCTTGTGATCAAAACCAAGATGGTATCAGAGCCCAGGTTGTGTTTCGACATAATCGTAAAAATGGTTTTGCGATAGTCATAATGTATTTCTGGAAATTTTCTAAATTTTGGAAATTTAGAAGTATTTATGGAAATTTTTCAATTTTGGAAAGTCTAGAAGTATTTATGGAAATCTTCCACTTTTGGAAAGTTTGAAGTATTTATGGAAATTGATATTTTCCATAAATAAAATATTTGATTAGATTCTGAAAATTTGTTTCCTAATTTAATCATGATTTGATTTGGGAAATCAAATCTTAAAATATTTTATTTCCATAAGTAGTTTTAATGATTTAGGAAATTGGTTTTCCTAAATAGATTTTCCTTAATCAAATAATTCCATGAATAAAATATGTGATTAGATTTGGAAATTTGTTTCCTAATTTAATTATGATTTGATTTGGAGAATCAAATCTTAAACATATTTTATTTCCATAAATAGTTATGACATATAAGGAAATTATATACATGACATAATTGTATGCCATGTAATTGCATTAGATGCATAACATTATGCCATGCGTGTCATGACATGTAGATGTATGCCATGTAGATAATAGTTATTTTCATGCAAAGAGGATGAGACATAAAAACCCTTAATCAATATTAAAGCCTACACCTTCCATTAATATGGTTAGAACCAGAGTTCTGTTTCTTGTTTGGGTTGTTGGACTCTCTCCAAGCCCGGCTCGAACCTGAATATGATCAAACCATGGAATAGTTTAATACTAATATGGTAAGAGTCAGAGGTCAATCGTTAGCTTTGGTTGTTGGACTCTCTCTAAGCTGGGCTAATTGGTTGAATGCGCTCTAACCATATTAAAACTATGTCCTGATTAATGGGTTGGCTTTAACTTTAGCATCGGCTTGTTGGACTCTCTCCAAGGTCGATGTAAAGGGAGGTGAAGTTGGGTGCTATGCATATGATGCATACTTGTTAATGTGTTAACAACCCGATGTATGTGTGAACATTCAATTAGTTGATAGCACATTGTGATAGTTGAATATACGGGATATGCAATCGGTATAGATGATACCTACCGTCGTAGTTATGAATGGCTTGTTGGACTCTCTCCAAGGTTGTTCATAACTATGATGGATATCAGCCCATTCGGAGATGGACCTACAATCTCCTGAAGTGATTTTGGGGTTTTTGAAATTCGAAAAATGAATGGGATTTATAAATGTATATTGATGCATTTTAAAATCATCTTTCTCATATATGCTCGTTTTGTATTTCTAAGTTAATATATTGATCATGATGTGTTTGAATTTGCGTTCCATTTTGGATTGAATAAATTGGTGGGCGAACTTCTTGGACTAGCTTAGAAACTTGAGAATTGTTCTCAAGGTGGAAAAGCTTGTATGTCCTCGAGCGCCTCTTCAGCCCGTCCTAGTAGCGATGCAACTCTGGACCAATTGTTGGCCTATCGAAACATGTAGTGATTACGAACAAATGAGTTGCATCATGCTAGCCGCGATGGAACCCAAGCTCTGGCGACATGAGCATATGGATGCTCATATCGTAGTCCTTCATCTTTGTGAGTTGGTTGATGAGCAAGTGAGATTCGAAAGGTTCGAAGTCTCAAAGCTCCTCTTCACCTCTGAGATGCAAGAAGGTTCATCTGTGGTACTGCTCAACATGCTGAAGATTGTGGAGTCTTCTGAGAAGCATGAGCAGGGGACAGTACTGTTAGTTGATTCCTCGAAGAAAGGTTCTAAGAGGAAGTCAAAGGAACAGCAGAAGGGAAAGAAGAGAAGGGCTAAGAAGGTACAACTAGCACAAAAGGAAACTTGCCATCATTATGGCAAGGAGAGCCATTTGCGAAGAAAGTACAAGATTTATCTTGAGTCCATGAAGAAGGATATGGCATCGGATGCCCCATCTTCTTCAGAAATCTTCTTTATTGATTGTCATTCTATATCCTTAGACACTTGGGTATTGGATACTTGGTGTGGCTCACATATATGTAATGACATACATGGGCTAAGGAATAGAAGAAGACTCGTCAAGGGAGAGTCAAATTTACGTGTTGGGAATGAAGCAAAGGTTGCTTCACTCGCCATCGGAACGTATTTGTTGAAACTCCCTGCAAGACTTGTCTTAGAACTGGACAATTGCTTTTATATTCCTTTGTTGATAAAGAACATCATTTCTATTTCTTGTTTAATTAGAAATGGTTTCCATTTGACGTTTAGTAACAATTGTTGTTACATAACTTTGAATGGGGTTCTTTATGGGACTGGAACTTTAAGCAATGGTGTTTATACGTTGGACGTATCCAGTGACATTTGTAATATCGAAGCGAGCAACAAGCGTGCTCGAAAGGATAATCAAATAGACTCCTACATGTGGCATTGTCGTCTTGGCCATGTAAGCAAGAAACGCATGTCCGAATTACACCGATGTGGAATTCTGGAATCGTTTGAATTGGATTCATACGATACATGCGAATCATGCTTAAAAGGCAAGATGACTAAGTTACCTTTTACGGGAAAAAGGTGAACGAGTGGGAGAGTTGCTAGGCCTAATACATAGTGATGTATAGGGACCTATGTCAACTCAAGCTTTAGGAGCCTATAGCTACTTCATTACCTTCACCGATGATCACTCACGGTTTGGGTATGTGTTCTTGATGAAACACAAGTCTGAAGCCTTTGAAAGGTTCAAAGAATTCAGAAATAAAGTAGAGAAACAACATGACAAAAGTATTAAAATACTTCGATCGGATCGAGGTGGTGAATACTTAAGTCAAGAGTTTCTTGATTATCTAAGAGACAATGGCATATTGTCTCAATGGACTCCGCCCTATACACCACAGCATAATGGTGTATCTGAGAGGCGTAACTGGACCTTGTTGGACATGGTCAGGTCAATGATGAATCATGCGACTCTTCCCAAGTCCTTTTGGGGTTATGCACTTCAGACAGCTGTTTACTTGTTAAATAGAATGCCTACCAAGGTAGTCTCAACTACTCCATATGAGATATGGAATGGTAAGAAACCTCATGTATCTTACTTGAAGATATGGGGTTGTCCTGCTTATGTGAAGCGGACTATATCAGACAAACTGGATGCTAAGTCTGATAAATGTCTATTTATTGGATACCCTAAGGAAACAAGGGGTTACCAATTCTATCATCCTGTGGAACAAAAGGTGTTTGTTTCAAGGCATGCTGTGTTTCTAGAGAAAGAGTTTCTCTTGCAAGAAAACAGTGGGAGTATCGTCGAGCTTGAGGAGGCTCGAGAGACTCAAATAGACATTGATGAGATACCTGGTGAAGCACAACAGCCGACAACTCATAGTGATGAGCAATCGACTGGACCTATTGTAACACCACATCTTCGTAGATCTGGTAGAACACGTAATATTCCTGAGAGATATGGATTTCTCGTAAGTGAATCGAACGACGTGTTACTCATTGATGATGAGGAGCCTACCAGTTATGAAGAAGTGCTGACAAGTTCAGAAAGGGATAAGTGGCTTGGTGCCATGAAGTCGAAAATGGATTCCATGTCACGAAAACCAAGTTTGGAACTTGGTTGACCCACTGAAGGCATAAAGCCTATAGGGTGCAAGTGGGTTTTCAAGAAGAAAACCGACATGGATGGTAATGTGATTACCTATAAGGCTAGATTGGTGGCGAAGGATATCGTCAAAAGCAAGGTGTTGATTATGGCGAAACCTATTACTTTAGCTATGCTTAAATCCATTCGGATGCTCCACGGCCATAGCGGCTCATTATGATTATGAGATATGGCGGATGGAATGTGAAAACAACTTTCCTTAATGGAAACACCTGCTCGAGGGCGTGTATATGATACGACTGAGGTTTCACATCGATTGATAAAACCAAGGTATGCAAATTGCGACGATCCATTTATGGATTGAAGCAAGCATCCAGGAGCTGGAATATCCGTTTTGATGAGACGATCAAAAAGTTTGATTTCTCACAAAATCCAGACGAACCTTGTGTGTACAAGAAGGTTAGTGGGAGTGCAGTCGTGTTCCTAGTATTGTATGTCGATTACATATTACTTATAGGAAACGATGTGTCAATCTTACAGTCAGTTAAGGTTTGGTTATCCAAGAAATTCTCCATGAAAGACCTGGGAGAAGCAACCTACATCCTTGGGATTAAGATCTATAGAGATAGATCGAAACGGTTGCTTGGTCTTTCGCAGTCTACATATATAGACCGAGTGCTAAAGAGGTTTAGCATGTCGGAATCCAAGAAAGGTTATTTGCCCATCAAGCATGGGGTACACCTTTCGAAGTCTATGTGTCCGCGCACAGAAGACGAGAGGATTTGCATGAGTAAGATTCCCTATGCATCCGCAATAGGATCTATCATGTATGCTATGTTATGTACGAGGCCCGATGTATCGTGCGCTCTGAGTGTCACGCAGGCGGATACCAATCCGATCCGAGGAATGGATCAATGGATCATTGGCGGTATTAAGGCGATCCTTAAGTACTTGAGAAGAACTAAGGATGTGTTCCTAATATATGGAGAAGGGGACATGGTGATCACGGGTATCACGGATGCGGCTTCGACGAGACAAGGATGATTCCATGTCTCGATGCGGATCGTGTTCACCTTGAATGGGCGCGATGAGTTGGAAAAGTTCCAAACAAGAGGACGAGCGGATTCTACCAGCGAGGCGAGAATATATTGCGGCGAAGCGCAAAGAGCGGTTTGGATCAAGAGTTCGTTCATGAACTTGGTGTGATTCCGGCCATTGTTGAAGCAATACGGTCTACTACAACAATGGAGCAATTCTCGAGAAAGCCGCCAAGGTCTCATCAACGATCCAAACATGTGCTTCGCCGCTATCATCTTATCAGAGAGATCATCAGTAGGAATGAAATACAAATCGAGAAAATTCCCACTGAAAGGAACTTAGCGGATCCTTTGACTAAAGCATTACCTCAAAGTAAGTTTGAGGGTCATGTTAGTGCTTATGGTATAGGATACCGTAGCGATTGGTATTAGGCCAAGTGGGAGTCTGTTAGTAATATATGAGAGATGTCCTAAGGCAATCGCCTTATGTATGAACCATTTATATGATAAATAAAGATTCACTATTTGAGTATACATGTTTAATGTATTTGATTGGATCTTAAACTCATTTACTAAATATCCACGATACGATTCACAGCATGAGAGAATTTGTGATTGGATCACAACTAGTGAGTATCTCTACATGTGTAATTGTGATGTATCGGAATTATCCCTAGTCGATGAATTGATGGATTTGGACACCATCAATTACATCGAGACTAACCGAGGTATACTCCTTGGTGTATCCAAGCGGTGATTCTCCTTTGGTGGAGACATAGTGATGTCGGAGTTAATCGTGGATGCTAGTTATGGTAACTAGTTCATTGGAGTGACCGGTAGTAAGACTTCATATGGTTCTCTGCATATATAGATATGTCAATGAAGTTCTTACTGTGGCTTAAGTGCGATGTTCCTTTGACTTGCGGTATTCAAGTCATCTTGATCATGGAGACTTATGCTTTGACATCTTAAGCAAACATCTCTAAGGAGATGTGGACCCGGGATGATTGGGTGTAAGTCGAAGTGATCGAAGGTGTTTGAATAGCCTATAAAGGATTCACCACTCCTTGCGAGGAGATGTATACCCATGGCCTCTCGTCGGATTGTTACTAAAGTCTTTGGCTAAAGCATTACATGTTTAGAGTAAGGTACTCTTTGATACATGTGGAGTAACTAGAATCCGTAGGACGAGGAAATGATACTTGGGCTAGGTGTGACGGAGTCAGCCTAGTGGGGACTGACACTATAGACCATGTCCTGAACCAAGTGGGTATAAGATGAGTGAAGGGAATGGGGCACGATTCATTCGAGCTACTGAAGGGTTTCAGAAATAGTTCTGGATCAACCGTTGATCTTTTCGGTTAATTGGGGATCATGATGTACTACTAGGTGCCACTCATGATCGTTCTATAATTAATGGTTAATTATAGACGGCCAACATAAACCGAGAACCTATTTGGTCACAGCACAACGAGTGTAATCCAAAGGATTTAAAACGAGCTTGAGAATGAGATTCTCAGACCGAGAGAAACTATGTTTGGTTGGACCAAACATAAAGCGAGCATGAAATTGTTTCAGTCGCAATGGAAGCGTGGATGGGCCATGTCTTATGAAGACATAATGGATGGACCAAAATGGTTTGGTTCTAATCAAATGGATGAGAATAAACCAAAGGGTTTGATTTATTTTAAACGAATGAACCAAAAGTTGGTTCGGTTCGTTTTAACTTAAAATAAACCATCATGGTTTGGTTTATTTTGACTTATCCTAATGGAGTGGGTTAACGGGCTTTATGGATATGATCCATTAACCATTAAGAGAATTAGTTCTCTATAAAATAGGGCTTAAACCCTAACCCTAACCCTAATCTAACAATTGGAGTTGCCGCCCACCCCTTGAAGGAGGTTTTCGGCGCCAACCCAAGTGTGCCGCCGCCCAACCTCTTGTGCCGCCGTTCAACTTGTTGCCGGCGACCAAGCTTCAGCCGGTGAACCTCCGGCGACCCTCCGGTGATCTCCTCTAGGTTCGGTGATAAGGTGAGCTTCCATCTCTCCTTGGCCGGCCTCTATTCCTCCACCAAAAGCTCTCCAGTTTTTCTGGACAGCTTGTTTCTTTGTTGTCGGAGCGTCGTTTGGACGACGGTTAGTGCTCCGATAGCACCTAACTTTCCGGGGATTTGATCTCCGGTAATCCTCTGAGGTGGAGGACGAAGGATTCGTCAATTGGTTGACGAATACCTCTCCGGAGAAGCGAGTTTTGAGAACTCTTTTTAGGATCCGAATTTGGATTCGGATCGTGATCATCTCTCGATCACGTCGTCTTCAACACGAGGCTAGTAACCCGTACGAAGACGAAGCTCGTGACTTAGCGAAGTCATCCCGAGGAGCTCGGCGTGGATACGGATAGAGACGATTCTTACGAGGATCATTCCGGTTGATGCCGTTCCCGCTACACGTCATACGAAAGGTATAACGTAGATAATTTCTTTTATTGCAAATTTTAATTTACGGTTATGTCTACACTTGTTGTAATATGAATGTGTGTGTTGTGTGTGTTGTAATAAATATAGATTTATTATTTTTAATTGCTTCCGCTGTGTTCATGTTTACGAAACATGATCGAACACACACACGCCGCGGTGCCAGAAACCCAACAGATACAACCTCACTTACGCTCACACACACGAGCTTACCTCGATACTTACGCGTTGCTTTTGCTTCCGGCCTTCCACTCGACTCCTTCGGCTCTCTCCGAAGTCACTCGAGTGTCGCCCGACCACCGTGGCTTCCTCCGGGTGTCGCTAGCCTTCAGCTCCAGCTATAGCAATTTTTCTGCACACTCGGTTCAGCTCGTGAGATAACAACATGAGCTTAACTTTGTATCATTTGCTATAATCAAAACTCAGGTTCGACTTAGGTGCCTACTGCACCAACAGATTTGTATGTGCTATTCTATGTCATGACATCATATCTCATTTTTAATCATCTAAATGTCATGATTTATGCTTAGGAATGTCATGTTATGCTTAAGTTTGAATCACATGCCATGACATTATGATTATAGGCACATGCTTATTTATGTTATCATTTATGCCATAATCATCATTCATGCATTAATTAAAATTGAGTTAAGGACAATGGCATGATTTGAAGTCTCATGCATAAGGGAATTAAATAGTGTTGCCTAGAAAAATATATGAAATCCTAAATAACCAAAACCCACATCTCACAAGAACACTTGACTTGTATGTGTTTCATACACATAGATATAAGTGATATGTTAGGAAAAAGAATTAAGGTTTTTAAAATCATTTCAAAACCATTTTGAAAAACCTTGGTGAAGTCTATATTTTGATAACAATCATTATTAAATGAGGTGATATAAAGTAGGGTCAAACATTGAAAATTTCAATTGTTTTGAACTTTGTGTCAATCTCACTATTTTATGGGTATTTTATTTGTTAGTGCAATCGACCCAGGTCACGATTGACCTTACTCGAGTTTGACTCGAGTGATGTTTTGATGTTTGACATAGGATGTTTGACAAAGTGGTTTGACATTGATGTTGGACATTGATGTCGGTTAATTTGATGGGGAGATTGTTGGAGCAATCGACCCCGAGTTATGTTTGACCGGACTCGAGTTTGACTCGAGAGAGACTTTGATGGTTGACTAGGGTTGACCATGTGATTAAGGGAAAGTCCAAGCATGGGTCTTGGCAAGGTAAAGTCCAAGTCATGGATACTTGGCATGGAAAGTCCAAGTCATGGGTACTTGGCATTTGGGAAAGTCCAAGTCTTGAGTACCTGGCACAAGGAAAAGTCCAACATGGGTTGGCAAGGGAAAGTCCAAGCTTGAGTCTTGGCATTTGAGAAGTCCAAGTGGATGGATATTGGAGGCGTAAAGTCCAAGCGGAGTCTTGGCGGTGTAAGTCCAATGTGCCTTGGCGGTGTAGACACCGTTAGCATGACATAGCCGAGGGAAGCACCTGGAGGCTAGCGCGATGGATGAACAAGTCATGGATGACTTGGAGGGATCCGAAAGGCGTGAGGCTGATGGAGGTGGCTAGAAGGCTTAGGTCTAGGCTAAGGGTGGTCTAGCAAGTATGGGGGCACCATACTTGGGTTAAAATCTCATTTTTGAGGTTGGCAGTCGACTGACATTATGGCCGTTTATTTGCCAGTGAGTCGACAGTTATTTGCCATTTAAATTTGGAATTACTATGGCGATCATTGCTCATTGGAAGCGATCGTGATGTCAGATGGTTATTTGCCGAGGATGGCGATCTTGCCGGTGAGTGTCGAGCAAGAAGCGCTCCGTGGTGGTGGGCAATCGACTACGGTATTTGGCGATCGGGATCGACTACCAGTCCGTTGGAACTTGTCCAGCGTGGATTGAGCCGTTGTCTCCCACAATTTCTGATGTTGGCGATCATTGGACTTATGGCGATCAGGCGGAAATCGACCGCATAAGATAAAAAGAGGAGCTCGTGGAGGATTTCATAATCCATTCTTGGGGAGATTTCTTGAGGCGATTTGAAGGCGATTTACAGGTGCATTTCAGGGCCCTTCAACCTCATCAAAGCAACCAACAAGCAAAGCGCTCAAACCCTAGTTTTGTAAAGTGTTCTTTACATTTCCTTTGTATTTGCTTGTATTTCTTTCGTTTATTGTTGTAAACGTTTGTACGAGGTTTCTCCGCCTCCAACTTATTATCGAGAAGGAGTTTATTGATTAGTGATTGCATTGGCATCGCTAGAGCTCGTTAGAGCTCGATCCGTGGAGTAGGAACCGTTCGGTTCCGAACCACGTTATATCTTTGTGTTCGCGGTTATTACATTTCGTTATTGCTTTTGTTATTACTATTTCGCTGTGCATAACGAGCTTTGTAGAGACGATCACGAACAATTTCCATCTACGTACGGTCACGTCGCTATTCACCCCCGCTCTAGCGGGTGCACAGGTCCCAACAAGTGGTATCAGAGCCCGGGGCTCTTCTATGGATTAACAACCCGGAGTCAAGGTGCTAGAGGAAAAGATGGAAGTCCAAGGACAATTGGGATGGGATATCAACACCCCAATTCCGTATGCCTTCTATGGACGAGAAGGTTTCAATTCTTGGATGGCGAGAATTGAAGATTTTTTGATGATGAGAGACCTTGAGGAGTGGTCCGCATTGATGAAAGGATTTGAATATCCTAAGGGACGAAAGGGAGGGTTTCTCAAGAAGAAGATGTGGAGTGAGGAGCAACTCCAACAATTCGATAAAAACAAGAAGGTAATCAAATTCATTTTTGATTTAATTCCTAATGACCTCTTGTGTAGCCTAGGTGACTATGTGGATGCCAAGGAGCTATGGAGCGATTTGGCCAAGCTCCATGAAAGTCTATCATCAGTCAAAGAAGAAGAACATCACCCTCTCAAGCTCAAGAAGAAACATCCAAAGAGCTGGAGGATTCGGAGGTTGATAGGAAATCAACATCCAGATCTGAAGAGGTAGAAGCAGTGGAAGAAGTGGAGGAGGCATCCACCTCTAGGTTTGAGGGGGAGAGACCATCCACACCGGAGCCGGAACAAATTCAAGAAGAAGTCTCAACCTCTGGGAGGAATGAAGAATCCACTCCAATCATCATATCCACCATAGGTAACTCAAACATATCAATTTGTAATAAAAATCATATCATATGTTTTGAGTGTAGAGAAGCCGGGCACTACAAGAGCAAGTGCCCAAAGAAGGTTTGGAAAGCTCCACCGACACCAAAAGTCAAGGATGTCGATGGCCCAAGTCAAAAGAGCAAGGAGCATATCATATGCTTCAAGTGCAACTCAAAGGGGCATTACCGGAGTCAATGTCCTAGGGGGAGCAAAAAGACCCAAGAAGGAGCTACACATGTAGGGGGAGCTTCCAAAGCTAACCCTAAGGTATTTTTGAATAAAGCTTTTTATTCAAATAATGTCAAAAAGCATGATAGAAATAATTTTAGCAATCTTGATATTTATCAAAAAGAGCATGCTAGAAATAGAGAATGTTGCTTAGGAGCTAAGAAGGTCAACCTTAGGAGTAAGGAGAAATTTGGGACTAATGTCCCTAAAAACAACTGATCTAAGGACAAACCTAGGTTAAATAACTCTAGAAAAATTTTACCTAGGGAGACCATTAGAAAGGTGCAAGAGCACCAAGGTTTCAATCCTAAATGGACTAGGCATATGCCTAGGAAGTCCCATGCCCAAAAACCAAATCAAAATTCTAAAGTTGGGTAATTAGAATTAGAGAACCAAGCCTTGATGTCAAGGCTTGAAAAGCTTGAAAAGACCCTTAAGGTTATGCAAAATCAAATGCAAGGGTCAATTAGTCAAACTTCTAGGTCAAAATCTCAAAGTCAACATTTAGGACCCAAGAAGCAAAAGTCACTCAAGGGCAAGAATGGTTTGGGTCACAAACCTAAGCCTAAGGTGGCTTATCATAGTGTTCCATTAGATTATGGAACACTAATTAGGTCTAGGAAGACCAAGGTCAATAGGGAAGTCATCCCTAAGGTTGACCAAAGGTTGTGCCTAGTGGCTAGGGTTTCTAGGAAACTTAGGGTGGCCACTAAGAAGGTTATTAGGGAGGCAATCCTTAAAGTTAACCATGGAAAAACCCAAATGACCAAGGCTAACAAGCCTAGAAGGGTCATTAGGAGGGTATCTAGGGAGGTTATCCCTAAGGAATACCTAGTAACCCCAATGAGCTTAAATAGATTTTGGGTTCCTAGGAGCGTGATAGATTCACGCTAGATGGGGTTAGGGTGTGCCAACCTTGATTGGATGGGTAGTTAACTCAACCATGATAAAGGTGGCATTTTCAGGTTATTTTCAAGGTTAGGGTCACCTTGGAAATACATTTGAGTCTTAATCCTAAAAGATTTTAGGATGTGCAAATATTATTTGAGAAGTTTGATAAAATGATCAAATTGACACAATTTAGGTTTAGAGGTTGGTGTGTCATTTTGGGTTTTTGGCACACTTTGGAGAAAAGTAGAAATATGGAAAAATATGATGAATTATATCAAATGACAATTAATATTAAGATTTAGGTATTATTGTACCTATATATTTTATATGCAATGCTTTGTTTGCCATATAACATGTCATGACATCATGCTTACTTTTATTCATTGTATATGTCATGTTCATGTTTTAGGATTAACGTTTTTAAATGTCATGTGGTTTTAGATTTTATCATATGCCATGACATCATGATCATTGGTCATGCTTAAATATTGCTATCTTTATGCCATGATCATTTCATGCATTAAATTGATTAAAATTGAACTAAGGACAATGACATGACTTGAAGTCCCATTTATAAGGGAATCAAGTAGGGTTGCCTAGGAAATGCATGAAACCCTAGATTAAATGAACCAAAACTCACATCTCACATCCAATTGACATGTATGTGTATTTATACACCCTAGATACATGTGAGATGCTAGGATATGAGTTAAGTTCAAGGTGCATAGTGTTTGCATCTAGTTGAACCCAAACTCATCTTAACTCAACATGTGGATCATTGGGAAAGCTTGTGTACAAGTCATGTACATAGAGCCCAAGGAATGTGATCCAAAATAGGTTTTCAAAAACATTTTGAAATCATTTTGAAAAACCTTGGTGAAGTCTATCTTTTGATAGCAATCACCATTGATAGAGTTGATACAAAATAGGGCCAAAACATTGAAAATTTCAATGGTTTGAGTTTTGTATCAAACTCACTATTTTATGGGTAAAATAATTTTCAAATATTTTTCACCCATTGTATTGACTATAAGTAATATACGTATCAAGTTTTGTGATTTTTCAAAATACGTAGAATTACTTATGACTTTTTAAAACTCGATTCTGATAGTTGAAATTCGGAAATTTCAGCTATCATCGCCTTTGTGGCCGATCGATGAGAGTGTGATCATTGATCGTTCTTGATAGGAGTCGACTGCCAGGTCTAATTTTGGGTTAACAAGGTTTGTTTAGCCCATTTTCAGCCATGGTAAAGGTCCCTAACCACTTCTAACCCTAGGATATGCTTTGGGAAGTTGGATATGGATTAGGAGAAGTGTTAGGTCAAAGTATCAAATTTAGGGTATGGAAAGTTCAAGTTTGAACTTAGAACCTTAATTTTGATGCTTTAGAGTTTCTATTGGCTTAGGGACTTCCCAAGGACATTGTTGGTGCAATGGTCAAGGGGGAGCAAGCCTTTAGGGGGAGTTATCCATCTTGGGATGATGGATGTATTTCTCCTCTTGAAGGGGGAGAAGTTATTGGGAGAATATCATCAATTGGGAAAATTGATGGGATGTTTGAGAAACCCAATTTGGAAATTGGGAGAGAGTATAGGATTGCCTCTTTTGAGTGATATGGGACTTATAACTAGGAATATGGTAGGCATCCTAGGTATTTATTTTTAGATCAAGGGGGAGATTGTAAGATCTCATTAGGACATGAGACATTGACCTCCTTGGAGAGATAACCTTTATGATGTATGTCAAAAAGGGGGAGAAGATTAAATTACCAATTTGGAAAATTGGTAAGGGAAGTTGAGTTAGGAGCCTAACTCAAGGTTCGTTTTGTCAAACATCAAAAAGGGGGAGATTGTTGGTGCAATCGACCCAGGTCATGATTGACCTTACTCGAGTTTGACTCGAGTGATGTTTTGATGTTTGACATAGGATGTTTGACAAAGTGGTTTGACATTGATGTTGGACATTGATGTCGATTAATTTGATGGGGAGATTGTTGGAGCAATCGACCCGAGTTATGTTTGACCGGACTCGAGTTTGACTCGAGGGAGACTTTGATGGTTGACTATGGTTGACCATGTGATTAAGGGAAAGTCCAAGCATGGGTCTTGGCAAGGTAAAGTTCAAGTCATGGATACTTGGCATGGAAAGTCCAAGTCATGGGTACTTGGCATTTGGGAAAGTCCAAGTCTTGATTACTTGGCACAAGGAAAAGTCTAACATGGGTTGGCAAGGGAAAGTCCAAGCTTGAGTCTTGGCATTTAAGAAGTCCAAGGGGATGGATATTGGCGGCGTAAAGTCCAAGCGGAGTCTTGGCGGCGTAAATCCAATGTGCCTTGGCGGTGTAGACACCGTTAGCATGACATAGACGAGGGAAGAACCTAGAGGCTAGCGCGATGGATGAACAAGTCATGGATGACTTGGAGGGATCCGAGAGGCGTGAGGCTGATGGAGGTGGCTAGAAGTCTTAGGTCTAGGCTAAGGGTGGTCTAGCAAATATGGGGGCACCATACTTGGGTTAAAACCTTATTTTTGAGGTTGGCAGTCGACTGACATTATGGCCGGTTCGACTGCCGTGAGTCGACTTGAGTTCGACTGCCGTTTAAGAGATGGAATTGCTGTCGAGGCAATGATCGCTCATTGGAGCGATCGGTGATGTCGGCAATGATCGCCAAGGGACGATCAGATCGGTGAGTGTCGAGCATCGAATGCATAGAATGCCGTAGTCGACGATCGATCGCCAATGTTAGCAGTCGACTACCAAGAGTCCCGTTGGAACTTGTCCAATGTGGATTGAGCCGTTGTCTCACAGCTACAGTGTGTTGGTGATCGAATGGCCGGCTAGAGGGGGGGGTGAATAGCCCTCGTTCGTTGGACGTCGTATTTTGCTCCTCTACAAAGCGTTAGCCCAAGCGGAATATACAAATGTAAATAAAGACAAGCAAAATATAAGCAATCAATACAAACACCGAGATGTAACGTGGTTCACGGCTACGCCACTAATCCACGGTCCGATTCGTCCAAGGTGAATCACTCCGAAACCCAATCACTATTGGTCTCTCCTTTGCACCAAGCTAGGTGGAGGTAACCTTTACAAACACTCCTCTTACAAATAGAATGGAAATAAGCTTGAGTAAGAGGATGGAAAGCTTTAGGGAACTTTTGGAGAGTATTAGAGCATAAGCATTTGGCTCCCAAACCCTTACCCCCTTCCTTTTTATAGAGGAAGAGGGTTTCTTCCCGTTGACACAGGATCAGTCGACTGATGCCCTCGATCAGTCGACTGATCCCGTAGCCGTTGCCCAATAACGGCCGCTTTCCACGTTGGATTCCATCCAACGGTATTGGCATCGATCGTGATGGGACCATCGATCGTCGATGCTCGATCTCCGAGTGCTCGATCCGAGTCGACTCCATTCGTGCCGTGCGAGCATCACCGATCGCTACCTTCCTGGCGATCGTGCTATCGGGCATCGATCATTGCCGGTTCCATGGCGATCATTGCCAAGCCCTAAACCGATCTTATACGATCGATCAATCCATCGATCGGAAGCGATCGGCCCATGACATGGCGATCGGCCGATCGTGTCGAAAAACCCATCCGACACTTGGCCAAATGGCCAAGTTTCACCTAAGAGCTACCCTTCCCGGGTTACAATCGCTCACACTCATCTCTCGGAGTCCCTCGCCTTCGAAGTTCTCTTCGTTCTTGGCCACGTCCCTCGGCAGCATCAGGCGCACGGCTCTGCAATGCTCCTTCGCGTCTCTTGCCTCGAAGTCTACTTCCTCCGGCTTCACTCCAAGCTTCTCGTCCGGCGGTCCCTCGGATGCTCCAAGCGCACGGCTTCCGCAAAGCAGTCCTTCACCGACTCAAGGCCCGAGTGATGAGTTGGTGAAACTCGCCATGGCTCCATGTGCGAATTACTAAGTTCTGCACGACTTCAACGCACATATCAAATCAACAATACCATCCTAACTTAAACCCTTTTCCACACCATCAAAACCATATCACGGCAAGAGATTGCCCTAACAATCTCCCTCTTTTTGATGTGTGGCAATCCGTTTAAGTTAGGTAAAACATTTGATATAAAATTTTTAAGGAAAGAAAGCATGTAAACATAAACATTTGATAGCAACATGCAACTCCCACTTAATCCATGAAACTCCCCCTTAATCTCTCCCCCTATCATAAATAACTTAAACATATTCATTTCTCCCCCTTTGACACCATCAAAAATATGAATACCAAGTTAGAAACACATGGCATCAAGTCTAGTAAAAAAAATACCACATGTTGACTAAAATCTGAAATTGAGCCATCGATCGTAGTTCGGATACGGTCGACTGGCACGTGATTTTCGGAATTTCTGATTTTTCTGGCCGAATATCAGAAATGCATAAAAAAATTCCAGAAAATTTGAAAAATCATGAAATTTGGGGAACACATTTCATTTAAGTATATCTATTAGGGAAAAATAGTTTTTCATGAAAAATCATTATATTTTCACGTTTTTACAAAAAATCCAAAAGCTTTAAAAACTACTAGGTTTTTGATCATGATAGTATCAAGTTTAACACCTAGTTTTGGTTCCAATTGTTTCAAAACATGAATACATGTATTTTAAGGTAAGAAATTGTTTTGAAAACATATGAAATATCCAACCATGATCTTTGGGCAATATGTCTATGAATTAAACATAAGCCTTCCCCATGATTGATATATTATTGCTATTTTGATACTTTAAATGACCATCTAAATGCCATAGGCATTAGTGGACATTTGTATCATCCTAACATCTCACACATGCTAAGTTTGCAATCAAGTTAGCCTATAGTGAGTGTGAGATGCATCCTAGGGGGTATTTGTATATACTTAACCAATATGTTCATGCAATTCTATCATGGTTAAGTGTCAACCTAACATCCTACATGATCATAATGACATATATGAATTAATTTCACATTATGATCATGAAACACATGTATTCGTCAAATAATAGTCATGCATTAGGTATTATATGATGATAATAAACAAAGTATTACCTAAAGCATGATTCAAACCTATTTCTCATGATAACGTGCCAAATTTCAAGAACATAAATCATGATTGCAAATATACATAGGAATTACATCAATCATCATGATTTAAGCATTATTATCTATTTATGGGTACGTTATCATCACCCAACACTATCTAAAAAATGTTGTCCCGTCATCCTAAGTCAACCAAAATATGATATAGGCTAGGTCCATGTGGTTGACTACCCTAGGGTTATCCTAACCCTTAAGGATGGATTTTGGAACCCAAAATAAGTTCTTTCCTATTGGGTTCACTAAGTACTCCTTGGGGATCCATTTCCTAGCAATTACTTTCTTCTTATCTTGTCCCCTAGCAATTAGGCATTTATAGGCCTTTTCATTTTTCTTTTCCTTGTAGCCTAGGCCCTTTTTGTTGAAACTAGCTCTTTGGCTCCCTAAGATCATATTTAAGGTGTTGGAGCCAATTGTGAATTTCTCTAGGGCTTTGGTTAAATAATCTACCTTTTCCCTTAATGCCCTATTTTCTTCTATGCATGCATCACTAACATCTAAAGACACATAATTATCATGTGAGCATGCATCATTTAGGCTAGAAGAAATATTTTCATTTTCATTTAAGCATGCTTTTTCTAATTTTTGTTCTAGGTCCTTAATTTGATCTAACATGCTTTTGTTCTTTTTCTTAGCTCTAAATAAGTCCTTAGTGAGGCTAGAAATCATAGACATAATTTGTTTAGGGGGTAGATTCGTTACCTTACTTACCAAGTCCTCTTCTTCCGATGAGGATGATGTAGAAGCTCCCCCTTGACTTGAGCTCTCTCCACTTGAGCTTGATTCTTCATTTTTGGTGGAGGAGGAGCAATCCGAGTCATGAAGAGCCATAAGTGCTAGGTTGGAGTAGACATGCTCTTCTTCTTCGGATGAGGAGGCGGGGGCAACGTCATCCCATGTCTTGGCTTTGAGTGTCATGGCCTTCCCTTTTCCTTTTGCCTTCTTTTCTTCTTCCTTTTTCTTGCTCCCTTTCTTCTTCTTTTCTTCTTTCTTGCTCTTATTTAGGAGGGGACAATTATCCCTTATATGTCCCTCTCCTTGGCAATTATAGCATATGACCTTCCCCCTTGGTCTTCTATTCCTATCATTAGATTTATGAAAATGAAAACCTTTTAAAGCACGTCTTACCCTCCTTACCATATAGGCTTCTTCGGTGCTATCCATGGAGGAGGAGGAAGATGCTTCATCATCGGAGGAGGAGGGGACTTCCATCTTCTTCTTCCCCTTGTTTGCCAACAAGGCTACTCCCCTTGAATTTTGGACTCTAGGCTCTTCTGGTATTCCTTCTAGCCTTGTCTCATGAAGCTCCATGGTTGAAAAGAATTCCTCCAAGGTGCTCACTTCTAGGTTCTTGGAGATGTAAAATGAGTCCACCATGGAGCTCCATTTTGAGGACCGGGGAAAGGCATCTATGGCCTTCATTATCATATCCCGGTTTGATAGCTTCTCACCTACACTTGTTAGCCCAATTAATATTTCTTTAATTCTAGAATGTAGGGAAGTTACCTTTTCTCCCTTTTCAAGCTTGATATTTGATAATTGGGAGCGGAGAAGATCTCTTCTCGCTAGCTTGGCTTCCGAAGTGCCTTCATGAAGTTCAACCAATCTCTCCCACATCTTTTTGGCACTTGAGCACTCCCCTATTCTATTTACTTCTTGTTGGGGGAGGACATTGTATAGGTGGTGCTTGGCCTTTGAATTCACCAAGTATTCTTCTCTTTGTCTCTTGCTCCACCTTGATTTCTCCAATGGCTCCCCATTTTCATTCCTAGGCAACTCGAAACCATTTTCCATAATTAACAATATTTCAAAGTCGGTTTCGAAGAATACCTCCATTCTCTTTTTCCACCAAGAGAATTCGCCGTCGAACTTCGGTGGGTGGATGTTTGAGCCGGCCATCTTTAGATGAAGTGTTTGTTGCGGCGGTTAGTCCTCGACAAACGACTTGGCTTTGATACCACTTGTTGGTGATCGAATGGCCGGCTAGAGGGGGGGGGTGAATATCCCTCGTTTGTTGGACGTCGTATTTTGCTCGTCTACAAAGCGTTAGCGCAAGCGGAATATACAAATGTAAATAAAGACAAGCAAAATATAAGCAAGCAATACAAACACCGAGATGTAACCTGGTTCACGGCTACACTGCTAATCCACGGTCCGATTCGTCCATGGTGAATCACTCCGAAACTCAATCACTATTGGTCTCTCTTTTGCACCAAGCTAGGTGGAGGTAACCTTTACAAACACTCCTCTTACAAATAGAATGGAAATAAGCTTGAGTAAGAGGATGGAAAGCTTTAGGGAACTTTTGGAGAGTATTAGAGCATAAGCATTTGGCTCCCAAACCCTTACCCCCTTCCTTTTTATAGAGGAAGAGGGTTTCTTCCCGTTGACACAGGATCAGTCGACTGATGCCCTCGATCAGTCGACTGATCCCGTAGCCGTTGCCCAATAACGGCCGCTTTCCACGTTGGATTCCATCCAACGGTATTGGCATCGATCCGGTGATGGGACCATCGATCGTGATGCTCGATCAATCGAGTGCTCGGTCCGAGTCGACTCCATTTTGTGCTCGTGCGATTACATCGATCATTGCCTTCCACGGCGATCATTCGCCGACATCACTATCGATCGCGCCGGTTCCATGCGCACGCCATAAGCCCTAAACCGGTCTTATATCAGTCGATCAACCCATCGACTCAGAGCAGTCGACTGCCATGACATGGCAGTGGACTGGTGTTGGGAAAACCCATCCGACACTTGGCCAAATGGCCAAGTTTCACCTAAGAGCTACCCTTCCCGGGTTACAATCGCTCACACTCATCTCTCGGAGTCCCTCGCCTTCGAAGTTCTCTTTGTTCTCGGCCACGTCCCTCGGCAGCATCAGGCGCACGACTCTGCAATGCTCCTTCACGTCTCTTGCCTCGAAGTCTACTTCCTCCGGCTTCACTCCAAGCTTCTCGTCCGGCGGTCCCTCGGATGCTCCAAGCGCACGGCTTCCGCAAAGCAGTCCTTCACCGACTCAAGGCCCGAGTGATGAGTTGGTGAAACTCGCCATGATTCCATGTGCGAATTACTAAGTTCTGCACGACTTCAACGCACATATCAAATCAACAATACCATCCTAACTTAAACCCTTTGCCACACCATCAAAACCATATCACGGCAAGAGATTGCCCTAATACAGTGTTGGCAGTCGACTGGGGACTTATGACAGTCGACTGCCAGGCAAAAATCCAGCCTAACGCAAGATAAAAAGAGAAGCTCGTGGAGGATTTCATAATCAGTTCTTGGGGAGCTTTCTTGAGGTGATTTGAAGGCGATTTGCAGGTGCATTTCAGGGCCCTTTAACCTCATCCAAGCAACCAACAAGCAAAGCGCTCAAACCCTAGTTTTGTAAAGTGTTCTTTACATTTCCTTTGTATTTGCTTGTATTTCTTTCGTTTATTGTTGTAAATGTTTGTACGAGGTTTCTCCGCCTCTGACTTGTTGTTGAGAAGGAGTTTATTGATTAGTGATTGCATTGGCGTCGCTAGAGCTCATTAGAGCTCGATCCGTGGAGTAGGAACCGTTCGGTTCTGAACCACGTTATATCTTTGTGTTCGTGGTTATTACATTTCGTTATTGCTTTTGTTATTACTATTCTGCTATGCATAACGAGCTTTGTAGAGATGATCATGAACAATTTCCATCTACGTACGGTCACGTCGCTATTCACCCCCCACCTCTAGCGAGTGCACAGGTCCCAACATTATTTTCTAACTATTTTTCACCCATAATGTTTGTAATAAGTAATGTGCGTATGAGTTTTCAAAATACGTATATTTACTTATGATTTTACAAAACTCGTATTCTGAAAATTTGATTTCTGAAAATCAAAGATCAGTCGATTGTCTCAGTATGACAGTCAATTGATGATGTTGTTAGTCGACTGTTAGATGAAAGAGTCGACTGACCACACTAATTTTGGGTAAACAAGAATGTTTAGCCCATGTTTCAGCTATGTTAGGCTACCCTAACTGCTCATAACCCTAGGATATGCTTTGGAAAGAATTAGAATGGTGAAAATTCATTGAAAATGAATTAGGAGAGTTTTGTTGGTGCAATCGGCCCAGGTCACGATTGACCAGGACTCGAGTTTGACTCGAGTGATGTTTTGATGTTTCGACAAAAACATATGACAATGTAATTGTCATGGGAAAGTCCAAGTCTTGTGTACTTGGCATGGAAAGTCCAAGTGGAACATTTGGCATTTGGTAAAGTCCAAGTCTTGAGTACTTGGCATGAAAAGTCCAAGTCGGACACTTGGCACATGAAAAGTCCAAGCATGGGTGTTGGAAATGTAAAAGTTCAACATGGGTTGGCAAGGGAAAGTCCAAGCATGGTCTTAGCATTTGAGAAGTCCAACATGGGTTGGCAAGGGAAAGTCCAAGCATGGTCTTGGCATTTGAGAAGTCCAACATGGGTTGGCAAGGGAAAAGTCCAAGCATGGTCTTGGCATTTGAGAAGTCCAACATGGGTTGGCAAGGGAAAAGTCCAAGCATGGTCTTGGCAATGTAAAAGTCCAACATGGGTTGGCAAGGGAAAGTCCAAGCTTGAGTCTTGGCATGAGAAGTCCAAAGGGTTTGATATTGGCTGCGTAAAGTCCAAGCGAGAGTCTTGACAACATAAGTCCAATGGTTGGAGGCGTAAAGTCCAAGCAGAGTCTTGGCGGCGTAAGTCCAATGTGCCTTGGCGGTGTAGACACCGTTAGCATGACATAGCCGACGGAAGCACCTAGAGGCTAGCGCGATGGATGAACAAGTCATGGATGACTTGGAGGGATCCGAGATGCGTGAGGCTGATGGAGGTGGCTAGAAGGCTTAGGTCTAGGCTAAGGGTGGTCTAGCAAGTATGGGGGCACCATACTTGGGTTAAAACCTCTGATCGCCATCGAGCAATGATCGGTCGGCAGCCGATCGCAAGGGTTCGGGCGATCATTGCCACCAATGTCGAGCACAGTCGCTCAGAGCCGATCGGTCGCCGGCTACATGCACCGCGATTGCGCTAATGTTGGTAGTCGACTGCCAAGAGATCCGTTGGAGTTTTTCCAGCGTGGATCGAGCCGTTGTCTCACGACAACAATGGCATCAGTCGACTGGTGACTTATGGCGGTCTACTGATGGGCGGAAATCCAGGTCGCACGCAAGGATAAAAGAAGCTCGACGGGAAGGTTTTTGGCATCGGTTCTTAAGGGGTTCCTTGAGAGCATTTGGGGCGATTTGCTGTTGCAAATCAGGGTCTCCAAGTTGATATCAAGCAACCAAGTGATCAAGCATTCAAAGAGCATTTGTAAAGTGTTTTCTTTACTTGTATTGCTTTGTATTTCATTATATTGCTTGTATTCATCTTGTATACATTGTACGAGGTTTCTCCACCTCCGGATTGTTCCGAGAAGGAGTTATTACATAGTGGTGTGCTTGTGGCATCGCTAGGGCTCGTTTGAGCACGATCCGTGGAGTAGGAACCGTGCGGTTCTGAACCACGTTACATACTCGTGTTCGTGTGTAATTGTCTATTTCGTTATTGTTATCATTATCTATATTCCGCTGAGCTAACGAAATTGTAGACACGAACGAGATCGAATTCCATCTACGAACAGTCAAACGCTATTCACCCCCCTCTAGCCGTTACAAAGATCCTAACAAGTGGTATCAGAGCCCGGGGCTCTTCTACGGATTAACAACCCGGAGTCAAGACGCTAGAGGAACAAGATGGAATTCAAGGAGAGATTGGGTGACGACATCAACGTTCCGCCTTCCTTCGACCGTGAACATTTCGCATATTGGAAAGGTAGAATGGAATATTTTCTAATGATGAATATAGAAAATTGGTTTGCCGTGATTATAGGTTTTGATGCTCCGAGAGGAGAGAACGGCGAAATCCTCAAAATGAAGCGATGGACCGAGGAGCAACGTCAAAAATTCAAGACAACCGTTAAGGTAGCAAAAATGTTGATTAATTTGATACCTAATGACATTTTGTCTAGATTAGGAAGCTATAAGGATGCTAAGGAGTTGTGGAACAAGTTGGTCAAGTTCTGCGACAATCCCGAATCAATCCAAGAAGACAAGGAGGATGAAGAAGAGAGTTCATCCTCAAGTGAAAGTGAGGAATCGGAAGTTGAGATGGAGTCAACTTCCAGATCGGAGAAAGAAAAGGTGGAAGAAGTGGAAGAATCATCCACTTCTAGGATTGAGGAGGAGAGACCATCCTCTACACCGGGGCAATCTCAAGAGGAGCCATCCACCTCCGGGAGAGATAAAGAATCTACTCCGCGGCCTACAACCACTCTAGGTAACTCAAACAATTCGGTTTTAAACAAAAATCATATAATTTTCTTTGAGTGTAGGGAATCCGGGCACTACAAGAGTAAGTGCCCAAAATGGGTAAAGAAGGCTCCACCGGCACCAAAAGTCAAGGATGTCGGTCCCCAAAGTCAAAAGAGCAAGGAGCATATCATATGCTTCAAGTGCATCTCAAAGGGGCATTACCGGAGTCATTGCCCAAGGGGGAAGAAGAAAGGGCAAGAAGGAGGAACACAAGTAGGGGGAGCCTCCAAGGCAAACCCTGAGGTAAAATTTATTAATGCACCTTCAATTTCTAGGGATAAGAAGCATGCTAGGAATAATTTTAATAGTCTTGCTATTGTACATGAAAAGCATGCTAGAAATGATAGACATATTTGTTTAGGTGCTAAGAGTGTCCACTTAGGAAATAAGAAGAAATTTGGGACTAATGTCCCTAAAAACATTTTACCTAGGGAATCTATCAAGAAAATAGGAGAACACCTAGGTTTCAATCCTAAATGGACTAGGCATATGCCTCGGAAGTCCAATGCCCAAAGATTAAATCAAAATTCTAAAATTGGGCAACTAGAAAAGGAAAATCAAGTCTTGAGGTCAAGGCTTGAAAAGATGGAAAAGACCCTTGAAAAAATGCAAAATCTATTTCAAGGGTCAAAAGGTCAACATATAGGGTATAGAAGTCAAAGCCTAGAGTCAAATGGTCAAAGTCAACACCTAGGACCTAAGAGTCAAAAGTCAACCAAGGGAAAGCAAGGTTTGGGTCACAAACCTAAGCCTAAAGTGGGTTATCATAGTGTCCCATTTGACTATGGAACACAAACTAGGTCTAGGAAGACCAAGGTCAATAGGGAAGTCATCCCTAAGGTTGACCAAAGGTTGTGCCTAGTGGCTAGGGTTTCTAGGAAACCTAGGGTGGCCACTAAGAAGGTTGCAAGGGGAGTTACCCCTAGAGTCAACCTAGGTAAGACCCAAATGACCAAGGCTAACAAGCCTAGGAGGGTCATTAGGAAGGTATCTAGGGAGGTTATCCCTAAAGAATACCTAATTAACCCTAGGAGCTCAAATCGGTTTTGGGTTCCTAAGAGCGTGATTGATTCACGCTAGATGGGTTTAGGGTGTGCCAACCTTGATTGGATGGGTAGTTAACTTAACCATGGTAAAGGTGGCACTTTAGGATATTTTCAAGGTTATGGTTACCTTGGAAATAGATTTGAATCAATATCCTAAAAGATTTTAGGATGTGCCAATGCACTTTTGAAATTAAGAAAAATCAATTAAATTGGCACAATTTAGGTTTAGAGGTTAGTGTGCCATTTTGGGTTTTTGGCACACTAGGGAGATTAGGTTAATATGGAAAAATATGATTAATCCCAACAAATGGCAATTAATATTAAAATTTAGGTATTATTATACCTATATATTTTATATGCCATGCTTTGTTTGCCATATAATATGCCATGACAACATGCTTACTTTTAATCATTTTATATGTCATGTTCATGTTTTAGGATTAAGGTTTTAAATGTCATGTGTTTTTAGATTTCATCTTATGCCATGACATCATGATTATGAGCATATGCTTATCTATTTCATTTCTAATGCCATAATCATTCATGCATTTAAGACAATTTGGTTGAAATTGAATTAAGGACTATGACATGACTTGAAGTCCCATTTATAAGGGAATCAAGTAGGGTTGCCTTAGAAGATGCATGAAACCCTAGGTTTAAATGAACCAAAACCCACATCTCACATCCAATTGACATGTATGTGTATTTATACACCCTAGATACATGTGAGATGCTAGGATATGAGTTAAGTTCAAGGTGCATAGTTTTTGCATCTAGATGAACTAAAACTCATCTAATTTCAATTAGTGGATCATTGGGAGAGCATGTGTACAAGTCATGTACATAGAGCCCAAGGAATATGATCCAAAATAAGGTTTTGAAAACATTTTAAAAATCATTTTTGAAAAACCTTGGTGAAGTCTATCTTTTGATAGCAATCACCATTGATGAAGTTGATACAAAATAGGGCCAAAACATTGAAAACTTAAATGGTTTTGAGTTTTGTATCAAAATCACTATTTTATGGGTAAAATAATTTTCAAATATTTTTCACCCATTGTAATGACTATAAGTAATATATGTATCAAACTTTATGATTTTTCAAATTACGTAGAATTACTTATGCTTTTCCAAATCTCAATTCTGATAGCTGAAATTCAGAAATTTCAACTATCACCGGTCATCGCTTGGTGGCGATCGATATGGGTGGTGATCGACATCGAGTCGACTGCCAGGTCTGATTTCGAGTTAACAAGGTTTGTTTAGCCCGTGTTTAGCTATGGAAAAGGTTCCTAATCACTCCTAACCCTAGGATATGCTTTAGGAAGCATTATAAAGGGTGAAAATCCATTGGATATGGATTAGGAGCTGTGTTAGGTCAAAGTATCAAATTTAGGGTGAGTGAAAGTTCTATGTTGAACTTAGAACCTTAATTTTGATGTTTTAGAGTTCCTATTGGCTTAGGGGCTTCCCAAGGACATTGTTGGTGCAATGGTCAAAGGGAAGCAAGCCTTTAGGGGGAGGTATCCATCTTGGGATGATGGATGTATTTTTCTCCTTGAAGAAGGAGAAGTTATTGGGAGAGTATCAACAATTGGGAAAATTGATGGGGTTTTGATACCCAATTTGGAAATTGGGTGAGAGTATAGGATTGCCTTCTCTTGAGTGATATGTGACTTATCACTAGGAAGATGGTAGACATCCTAGGTATTTATTTTTGGATCAAGGGGGAGATTGTAAGATCACATTGGGACATGAGACATTGACCTCCTTGGAGAGAAAACCTTTTCGATGTTAGTAAAAAAGGGGGAGAATGTTTGGGGGAGAACATTTGGAGAGTGTTTACCAATTTGGGATAATTGGTAAGGGATTTGAGTTAGTGGTCTAACTCAAATGATTTGTTTGGTTTTTGTCAAACATGAAAAAAAGAGAGATTGTTGGTGCAATCGACCCAGGTCACGATTGACCAAGACTCGAGTTTGACTCGAGTGATGTTTTGATGTTTCGACAAAAACATATGACAATGTAATTGTCATGGGAAAGTCCAAGTCTTGTGTACTTGGCATGGAAAGTCCAAGTGGAACACTTGGCATTTGGTAAAGTCCAAGTCTTGAGTACTTGGCATGAAAAGTCCAAGTGGGACACTTGGCACATGAAAAGTCCAAGCATGGGTCTTGGCAATGTAAAAGTCCAACATGGGTTGGCAAGGGAAAGTCCAAGCATGTTCTTGGCATTTGAGAAGTCCAACATGGGTTGGCAAGAGAAAAGTCCAAGCATGGGTCTTGGCAATGTAAAAGTCCAACATGGGTTGGCAAGGGAAAAGTCCAAGCATGGTCTTGGCATTTGAGAAGTCCAACATGGGTTGGCAAGGGAAAAGTCCAAGCATGGTCTTGGCAATGTAAAAGTCCAACATGGGTTGGCAAGGGAAAGTCCAAGCTTGAGTCTTGGCATGAGAAGTCCAAGGGGTTTGATATTGGCTGCATAAAGTCCAAGCGAGAGTCTTGGCAGCAAAAGTCCAATGGTTGGCGGCGTAAAGTCCAAGCGGAGTCTTGGCGGCGTAAGTCCAATGTGCCTTGGCGGTGTAGACACCATTAGCATGACATAGCCGACGGAAGCACCTAGAGGCTAGCGCGATGGATGAACAAGTCATGGATGACTTGGAGGGATCCGAGATGCGTGAGGCTGATGGAGGTGGCTAGAAGGCTTAGGTCTAGGCTAAGGGTGGTCTAGCAAGTATGGGGGCACCATACTTGGGTTAAAACCTCATTTTTGAGGTTGGTAGTCGACTGACATTATGGCCGGTTCGACTGCCGTGAGTCGACTTTAGTTCGACTGCCAGTTCTCTTAGAGCCGAAATTCATTGGAAGCCGATCGGCTCGAGCAACGATCAGGTCGACGGCAATGATCGCTAGGGTCGATAGCTGATCGCCACCCAATGTCGAGCACAGAACGCTCCGTAGCCGACTGGCCAGTCGGCTACGGGCGCTGGCAGTCGACTGCTAATGTTGGCAGTCGACTGCCAAGAGATCCGTTGGAGTTTTTCCAGCGTGGATCAAGCCATTGTCTCACGACAACATTGGCATCAGTCGACTGATGGGCGGAAATCTAGGTCACGCGCAAAGATAAAAGAAGCTCGACGGGAGGGTTTTTGGCATAAGTTCTTAAGGGGTTCCTTGAGAGTATTTGGGGCGATTTGCTGTTGCAAATCAGGGTCTCCAAGTTGATATCAAGCAACCAAGTGATCAAGCATTCAAAGAGCATTTGTAAAGTGTTTTCTTTACTTGTATTGCTTTGTATTTCATTATATTGCTTGTATTCATCTTGTATTACTGTTGTATACATTGTACGAGGTTTCTCCACCTCCGGATTGTTCCGAGAAGGAGTTATTACATAGTGGTGTGCTTGTGGCATCGCTAGGGCTCGTTTGAGCCCGATCCGTGGAGTAGGAACCGTGTGGTTCCGAACCACGTTACATACTCATGTTCGTGTGTAATTGTCTATTTCGTTATTGTTATCATTATCTATATTCCGCTGCGCTAACGAAATTGTAGACACGAACGAGATCGAATTCCATCTACGAACGGTCAAACGCTATTCACTCCCCTCTAGCCGTTACAAAGATCCTAACAAGTTTTTTAAGTGATGTATCAATTTTACGGCATGAGAAAGTTCAAGTTTGAATTTTTTCCCTTAATTGTGATGGTTTAGTGTTCCTATAGGCTTAGGGACTCTCCAATGATATTATTGGAGCAATGGTCAAGAGGGAGTAAGCCTTTAGGGGGAGGTTATCTATCATGGGATGATGAATGTGTTCTTCCTCATGAGGGGGAGAATTTGAATAGTTGGAGAATTTGGAGAATTTGAAGGATTACCTCTCTTTAGTGATATGAGACTTATCACTAGGAAGAGTTAAAACATCCCAGATGTTTTTAGACCAAGGGGAAGATTGTAAGATCTCATTGGGATATGAGACATTGACACCCTTGGGGAGAGCCTTTTTGATCTACGTCAAAAAGGGTGAGAATTAAGGGAAAATGGAATTCCTAATTTTGAAAATTGGGAGGATTGAATTGAGTCAGTGTTCTAACTCAAAGATGTTATTTTTTGTCAAACATCAAAAAGGGGGAGATTATTGATGCAATCGACCCAGGTCACAATTGACCAGACTCGAGTTTGACTCGAGTAGTGTCTTGATGGTGTATTTTGATGTTTGATGATGAGTTGACTAGTGTTTGACAATGGGTTGACTATATGGTTGATATGAGGTTGACCATATGATGGAGAAGTCCAAGTGGGACACTTGGCAATGGGAGAGTCCAAGTCTTGATTACTTGGCATGGAAAGTCCAAGCATGGGTCTTGGCAAGGGAAAGTCCAAGCTTGAGTCTTGGCAATTGGAAAATCCAACATGGGTTGGCATGGAAAGTCCAAGCATGGGTCTTGGCAAGGGAAAGTCCAAGCTTGAGTCTTGGCAAATGGAAACTCCAATATGGGTTGGCAAGGGAAGTCCAAGGGTTGATATTGGCGGCGTAATGTCCAAGGGTGGAGTCTTGGCTACATCAGTCCAATGGTTGGCAGCGTAAAGTCCAAGCGTGTGTCTTGGCAGCGTAAGCCCAATGTGCCTTGGCGATGTAGACCACGTTGGCATGACAATAGCCGATGGAAGCATCTGAAGGCTAGCGTATAGATGAACAAGTCATGGATGACTTGGAGGGATTTGATAGGCGTGAGGCCGATGGAGGTGACTAGAAGGCTTAGGTCTAGGTTAAGGGTGGTCTACCAAGTACAAGGACATCATACTTGGGGTTAAACCTCATGTTTGAGGTTTGTTAGTCGACTGGGGTTATGGACCAGTCGACTGGGGTTATGGACCAGTCGACTGGGGTTATAGACCAGTCGACTGGTCAAGTGTTTTGACACTTGATAGTCGAGTTGACTCTGAGAAGTCGACTGGCCGGTTGTCGACTGGCGTTCGACTGCGATCGATTGATGGCTTGATCAGTAGACTACCATGGATGGCAGTCGACTGATGGTCGAGGACATGGGCATAGAATATTTTTGAGTCGACATCTAGGGGTTGGCAGTCGAGTGGAGGCATGGTCAGTCGACTGATGGGTATGATCAGTCGACTGATGGTCTATCCGTTGGAACTTATCCAACATGGATTAAGTCATTGTCTGACAACGGCTACAGGAGCAGTCGACTGATGGTCATGAGCAGTCGACTGCTTGGCGGAATCTAGCCCAAGTCGCAACTTTAAAGGGAGCTCAAAGAGAAGGATTTTGTTATGGTTCTTTGAGGTGATTTGGAGGGGATTTGTTGTTGCAATCCAGACCTTCAAGGCCCTTCTCAAGCAACCAAAAGCAACCATTCAAAGTCTTCTTGTAAAGTGTTTTTATTTACTTGTATTGCATTTCATCTTTGTATTTTCTTGTAATTTCTTGTATTACTTTTTTAATTCTTGTACGAGGTTTCTCCACCTCTGACTTGTTGTCGAGAAGGAGTGTTTTTGATTAGTGGTGATATTTGCATCGCTAGAGCTCATTTGAGCTCAATTCATGGAGTAGGAACCCTAAGGATCTGAACCACGTTATATCGTCGTGTTCTTGTTTATTGTGTGTTTGTATATTTTGTCACATATTAAAAAGAATTGTAGACAAGAACACAAGCACGAATGAATTCCGTCAAACGACGAGAACATGCCATCCCCCCTTTAGCGCTCATCGAAGATCCTACATATGGGAGAACAAACATTGTACTAGTACCTCGACAAGAGGATTTCACTTCTATTTTAGTATCTTCCTCTCCTTTCCTTTATATGTCCAGGCAACAGGTCATAAAGCTAGTCGATCAAGGATACACCCAAGAGAGCATGATTCCTTGTGTTAAAAAGGGATATCGCATTGGTTCGAACTTGAGGTCGAGTTCTTTTCAACCCCGGGTGACTGATGTAGGTGCATCCAACATCTTGATCAACTTTTATTATAAGATGTGATCCCGCCTTCCTCTAAATCATGACAAGGAGAAATTGAGTGCTAAAATAAAGATTTCAACGCCTTCATGACCCCCTGACATGGATATCCTTCATTTTGGATCAGGATGAAGTGTAAAGAAGTTCTTAGAGGCTGCCACGACCTACTCGTGGTCACCACCATGAGCGTGGATCATTCCATGGCTCAACACGGGACCTCCAGTAGGGACCTCGACTAGCTTGTGTTCCCTACCACTATCGTGGTCCTCACCATGACATAACTGTGGACCAGTCCACGACCGTGGTTCCCATCACAGCCTAACCGTGGACCAGACCATGATCATGACGCATTGCCGCCGCTATTTAGAATTTCATTAATATTTTATAATTAATTTTATTTATTTCAAATTTTCATTTAATTTTAATTTTCCATCGCTATTTAGAATTTCATTAATACTTTATTATTAATTTTATTTATTTCGAATTTTCATTTAATTTTATTTTTTCATCGCTATTTAGAATTTCATTAATATTTTATTATTAAATTTATTTATTATGAATTTTCATTTAATTTTACTTTTTTTAGTTTTAAAATTTTTATATTTACTTTTTTGTTTCGTTAAGAAAATTTTAATTTAGCTTGTTTATTTTTTTTAACTTTCTTACTTGTTAAGAAATTTCTATTAAAGTCAGTTTATTTTTTTTACCATTAAAAAATATTCTCTTTCTAAGCCTATTTAAACATAGGTTTAGATTTTGTAAGATATTTAGTTTTGATTAATAATATTTCTTTTCGTTTAAACTAAGAGGTGTCCCTTTTTTATTTACGAATTCCCCCTTCTCCTTCAATTCTCTTTGCCCCCTCTATCCTAACCTCACGCATGGAAAGTTTTTAGCACCGCCCCACTGCCCCGCTTATGTCAAGGCTTCTTCAACCTCATCCGACTCAGATGTTAAACACCTCTCAACCTCCGAATCCTCAAGCTCTTGAGATGTTGAGTTTTCTTCTTCTTTGAGCTTGTCATCCTCTTTTCTTTGGGTCAGTGAGGGATTCTCATTGTAAAATACCATAAATAAATTACTATAGAATAATATCTTTATTATTCTTTAATTAGATAACTTATTACTGGGATAATTAAATTAATGAGGATAGTTAGGGATTAATTAAACGTAACCTAGGTTTAGGGCTTATATAAGGGGATCCGGTTCTTTTCTTAAAGCCCATCCAAATCTTTTTTTCTTGCTTCTTCATTTCCTCTCCAACGCACTAGACATCATCGCCGATTTCTTCTTCTCCTTCCTCTCATTTCTCCCATCAGTGGTGTGGGTTGCTCGGCTGGGATTCTCGCCGACTCAAGACCATCAGGCCACCAAGAGGAGGAGCTGGTCGTCCCATGTACGGGTTGACGATCGTAGATCGGTGGGCCAGCTGTGATTGTGGAATGGAGTAGTTGCTAACCTCTCTCCATCGACAACGAGGGGAGCTCAGATCGGCACCATTGACGCCACAACTGAGCATCGCCGGTAGTGCTATTTCTCTTTAGCTTAGGCCCTTGTTTTGCTTCGGTTGATTAGATTGTGATTTCTCTATTCGCAATCATTGCAGCGACCAGCTGATATTGAGAGTTTCTGTAGTTGAGGAAGCTGATCTAGATATTGAGGGGAGGAGCTAGCGATCGTACAACCCTCAACAACTTCACAAGGGTGGGCACTGCACGCTGCATCTTCAATTTGTTGGTTCAAGGGGGGATTGGGGGCAGCAAGGAGCAGTGTGGTGGATCAAGCTTGAGGCAAGATTTGTATTGATCTATGATTCTGTTGTATCGCTATGCTTCAGCATGGATTATTGTGGTGATGTTGACATGGTATATGTTTTGTATGTGATGCTCTGTTTGGGTCTGTTGTGGAGTTGTGAACAATGTGGATGTGAGCTGGTGCGAACGAGATGAATGCAATCCGTGTGGATAAGTTGTGAGTACAATAAAGGGAGCTTAGTTGGTGTGAATTGGCCATGGTTGGTATGGTTAGAAGCTGAATTGATTTGGAAGGGTGATGTACGTGATTTTGGATGTGGTTAGGGTGTTAAAGTTGGATTCAATGTGTTGTACTCTAGGTGATCTAGTCGGAGTTGTGATTAAGACTTTAATTCTTATTTGGTAAATTAATTGAATACGAGATCGATGTAGGATTTGATTTAATTATTGTTGTGTGTTGGAACTTAGTGGTGGTTATGTTGTGTGCATGACTTGGTTTCGAAGCAGGTCCGCGGGCGTGAAGATTATTGTCACGAGCTTCATATCAGGTGGGTAATTTCTACCCTGGTCAGGTAGATGGATAATCTTGGTACATGAAATTTTATGTTGATGATGACACCATTACCTTGACTCCACTTTTATTATTCTATTTCTTGATACTTAGTCTTTGAACTTTGAGATGCTCGGTTGTCATCTTTACATTTCGTTCATCATGGTTATGGTTTACAGATGCTATGGTATGTGGACCTACAGATGCTTAATCATGTGTAGGTAGCTGAGTACAGTTGTAGACTTGACTTGTATCATCAGGATAAATCACTGGGGGTGGATGATGTTTTAGTTGTGGAGTTGACTGGCGTATCATATTCTATTACGTTGTGTGTCTATTAGGGATCATGTATCTGTGAAAGGTTGTGTGGGTGGTCAATAGTGTGTTGCTATAGACTGGAGGTCCTAGCATGGTTGACTGACAATTGTGTATGACTCTTTGTGGGATAGAGAGTGTGTTGTGGATTTATGTGTGTGGAGTTGTGCTTTTTTACATTTACATGCATGCTGTCGACTTGGTCTCCCTTATGGTTGGAGAGGGTCATCAATCATCCTGCCTCCATAGTTACTCATGGTAGTAGTAGCTAGGGTGAGGGAAGATCATCTATTGTTCCGCACTCGACCACTGTTGATGGTGGTAGTTGGAGTTGCATGCAGTTTGTCCTGTGTGCAGTGCTCGACCACTCATGGGTAGTGATAGTTGCAGCGACCAGCAACAGGGACCCCCGTTGTGTAGCTTATAGCTATTTAGCTTATCACTACTTATTCATACTGCCCACTCGACCACTCGAGAGTAGTGGTAGTTGTTGAGTTGGGACAGTTATCATGTCGTGCCACCTAGGCCACACTAGGGTCGTGGTAGCGAGCGGGGTGTGCAGGCATGACCATGAGTATATATAGATATAGTTTGTATATGCTTGTTGTGATGTTGCATTTGTTTGAGATATGCTTGTTGCATATGTTTGTTCATCATCTTGCATGCTATTTGCATATTCTATACTGTTGCGTGTGGAATACCATGGTATGAGTTGGATCGGACTGTTGTACGCCTATGACCAGTATCATGATGTTGTAAAGGATGGACCAGGTTCGTTGATGTATTTGTTTATAGGATCTTCATATGGTGGTGTGTTGATTACAGGTGTAGTATTGTTCTTTCATGTTATATGTGTTATATGGTGGTATATGTGTTCAGATTGTATAGGTTGTATCATTGCAGATCTTCAGTTATGTCAGTACCTTATGTTGTTCAGTTGATCAGTTTGGTATATGCATTGGTTATAATTATACTGGTGGATATCTGTTGTATCTTTAGATTGTGTACTGTTGACCTTCATATGATATATGATATGCATGCACTATCTTTCATATTACCATTGAGTTTTATACTCACCACTACCGACCCTGGGTTTTCTTGTCGCCCAGGTAACAAGTAGCAGACTTTGTGATGGGCTTGGAGCATCGCCGATTGATTCCGTCTCATTTCACTTCTGAGGGTCCTGATATTTGTTTTTTTCATTTTTGTATGTTTCATGTTATGAACTTAGATTCATATAGTGGTTTGTATTATTGGCTATTTGTTCGAGTTCACATACACCCTTTCAGTTTAATTACAGTATTTCTTTACTTTGTGGTCAGTCATTGATGTGAACAAAACATATAGGGTTTTAGAAGTAGTTTTCGCTCACATCTCATTGCATTTTGTGTTAGTTTCATGCATATGTTACTCTATTTTTGCATGCATTCCCTATTTTCTAGTTCGGAGGTCTGTTTGTTGCACTTTTGTGTGCAGGTTAGCTTTTCGGGTGAAAAAGACATATTTTCGGAGCAAAAGAAAGACATTTCTCAGCTAGACACAGAGTGGGACATGGCCAGGGTGAGTGGATTCACACGGGTGTGTCCAATGGGTGAGATTAGCACCCTAGGGCCGCACATGGCCTGGCCATGTGGAAACACACGGTCGTGTGGCGACCCGATAGATTTGTGTGACTAGGGCTTTTTCCAGATTTTACAGCGGTCTGAGGCGATGTCTATATAAGGATGGCTCCGCCCAAACCCTAGGGAGAGGCACGATGGCTAGGATGGCATGCCGAAGCCCTAAAAAGCTTTGGTAACTCACAATGGGGAAGAGGAATGCCACCGGAGGTCCACACCTTGCAACACAATGCCGGAGAGAAGATCACGGAAGCATTGTATATTTCTATTACTGCGTTTCATTCCTTATGTATTCAAACTTAGACATGCTTTGTGATTCTTCCTTCATATACATGGAGTAGTAATTTCGATTCTAGGATTAGAGAGTAGCTTGTATTCACAAACAATGTTGATTCATGTTAAATTCTCCCCATGAGTTTGATTTGAAAATTGGTAGTTGTTCTTTACTATATTTATGCGTATTTGGCTTTCTTTTCGCTGTGCTTAGGCGATACGAGGGGTGACAACCCTCGCAATCTAAAATTTAGGAGATTTGATTAAGAAACCTAGGGGTAAACCTGATCTCCTGCAACTACGGGGAGAAGGGTGCGGTGGAATTGGAAACGGTTCACCGTAGGAATTAATTTAGCATCCTCGTACCGTTTATCCTGTCCTTGTAGGCGGAGATAGCTCCCGGTGAATGTGGCGGCTTTGCGGGAGAGTGTATGATGTCTCTTCCAAAAAACCGTAGGTAAACGTCTAGACAACGCTAATTGACAACATTGTTCTGTAATACGCAAGCGAAACTGAAGTCCTAGAATCACCTTTGAAGACCTCGGCACACTCCTTTCCTCCTCCGTGTGACACCGTACATGTTGGGATGTTTACAGAAAAGTCTATCTTTTGTATGAACATCTTTATTTTTGAAATAAGAATCACATGATCATTGTTTGCATATATTTAAAGTTATGCATATTGTCTAATACATTACATTGTAGATAATATGGTGTGTGGTGTCACACGGGAGATCATGTTATCGGGTTCTTGTAAAGTATAAGTAAAGGCTCACAACCGAGATGACTTTGGACAAACCATTGGTATGGTTATAGTGTGATTTGGTATTGGTTTGTCTTGACCATAGAATCACACTAGTGCACTTTGTGTGTATTGAGTAGGACCGACTTAGAGGTGATTCGATTTATTGCTGCCTACATAATCGAATCGGATCTCAGATATTATATTGTACATACTCTTAATCCCGATATAATAATGGGCACATATACTTAGTATTCATTTCTTTGATTTACCAATTGACGAGATTTATAGATTAAATCGATAGACTCGGTAAGTTGGGAAATGGTATTATTTATATAGTGTGCCATTGATTATAGGAGAAAACCATGTCCTATATATTAGGATGATGATGTCCCCTTGAGGAGCTCATAAGGTTCATCATGTAAACCCTGCAGGTGGACTTGGTCTGGCAAGTTGAAAAGGTTGAGTGGTACTACTCATGGAGTTAGATGTTGATTAATTAATGGTTAGTAAATTAATTAATCGACGGGCATTCGAGATCTTAAACACGGGGAGAAAATGTACAAATAATATACGGAGCCCATATTAACTTATGGGGGTTGGTGAGGTAGATCAATGATAATTCTCTAGTGGAATGGATAATCATTAATGGATCGGACTTTATGTGGGCTTGATCCATTGGGAGGCCAAGATCCAACTCCTCCTCATGGTCCCTATTGTAGCCTATTAATACCTCATGAAGCTTAGATCCAATGGATGAAAAAAAAACTCTAGATCCAACGGTAGAGATGAAATCTCTAGATCCGACGGTTGAGATTAAATCTCTAGATCTGACGGTTGAGATTAAATCCCTAGAACCAATGGTGGAGATTAAAACAAGGCTTGAGCCCAACTCTATAAATAGAGGATTAAGGTGGGCGGCAAGGCTTGATGGCTTAAGAGGATTAGGGTTTGCTTCCCTTGGGCGGAAAGTAATCCTAGTTTGGTTAGGATTAGGAGTGGGCAGCTATGGTTAGGGTTTGGGTGTTGGTTGTGGGCGGAAACATGAGGAGAAAGCCTTTTCTTCTTCTTCCAAGGTTTGGCCGGCAACCTATCCTTCCTCCCTCTACTTTGGCCGGTGCTCAACCTATCCTTCTTCCCCTCTTCCATGGTCGGCAATTAGGAGAGCTAGGTTTAGGGTTTTTGGGCGGCTACAAGGAGAAGGATTGGTTTTTTTTCCTTCTCCAAGTGTTGGCCGATGCCCATCAACCCCATTGATTCTCCTTTGGCCAGTTCCCATACTTTATATTCTCTTCCTTGGCCGGTGGCAACATCGAGTCTATTGACTTGGTGGCCAGTTCTAGATAGGAAAAGGAGTTTTGTTTTATGATCTTCCTTTGTTCGGAGTGAACAAGAAAAGGAAGATTGGTGATCTAGGAGGCTTCGACTTTTGGAAGATCGTCGCCCACACGACGTCCAAAAGGAGGAAGGACATACAATAGAAGATCAAGAGGTATAACAAGAGGTATAATCTTGTTTATTTTGATTAGTGTTCCTTTGTATTATGTTTATAATTGCTTTTCAATTATATGCATGTTTTATATGGATGTTTACTTTATGTATGTGGCTAATATAACTTGGACCCCGAACATAAACACAAAAGTCGGCGATCCGTACATCGTCTATTCCGCGGCTACTCGTAGAATAGAGGTAGGTCACTTGAACAATAAGTTTGTTCAAGTGACCACTCTAAACGAATAGCACGACGATGACAAGGTTGCTTGGGTGTTTCCTTTTGTCTAGGATTAAATTTTTTAATCCGGGGACATTGAAGGGATCGCCATGAACAAGCGACCGAGTCGAGAGGGGAAGCGAAGTTTCCCCTCACGGACTCAACCCAACAAGTGGTATCAGAGTCACAGTTTCAAGTTTTGTGTGTTTAGGATTCGGTTACTTTTTATGCACTTTTCATATATTATATGTGCCGGATAATAGTAGGATATGCGTAGGTTAACTATTTGGTTGCAGGCATAGGATCCTACTATTATGGCCATATGTGTGTATGTGATTGTATGTGTGTAAATGTTTATTTTGTTGATTCCTTGGGGTTGACGAGGCTAGTATTTAATTTTTTATAAATTTGATACGACATTGTTTAGCCACTCTTTCTATTTTAGTTTACTTTCGATCTAGATTTCATGTACACTCCCTCGTGGAGTATAGGATCGATGGATGTAAATTAAAATAGTTTTTAGTCTCGGCTCGGATCTCAAGATGGCTCGTACATGGCGTAGAAGGAGCAGACGAGAAAGCGATGCGACGGGAGACATATTGAAGACAAAAGTCATAATAGTTGGAAAATAATTTATTTTTCATATTTATCGCTTATTGTTTGATATGCATGTCGTAGGCTAGAAAATTCCTCAATTTCAAATTACTAAGTGGGAGAGGGATATTTTTATAAATTTCCACGGCCTCCATTACAATTTGACAAGTGATGCAAACAAATTTGCACGTCGGCTCTGAGTGCCTTCCTCCCCATCGGATGAGTTTGTTTGCGGATCACAAGATCGAATATGGTTATAGGAAATTATTAATGAGCGTGTGTACTTCCTCATCGTAAGGCACATAACCCAAGATAATTACCTTGGTACCGAGTAATGGTGAACGTTTAGATACAAATATAAGTATCCTCCCCATCGGAGTCACTGCTTCTATTTGTAGGGCCGAAGAGAAACCAACTATTAATTTTACTTGTCAAAAAGTTAGGTTGACAAGATAGTAAAATTAATGGGTAAAACCTCCTCTTACAAATGTAGAATTTGTATACGTCCACACTATCGTGGCATACGATATTCTCAGTGTTTTGTGGTGTTGGTTGATTTTAAAAATTTTATTGTTTGAGGAATCAATAATTTTTGAAATCTAAAGTAATGATCTATGTGATTCTTAGGTTTTCTTTCAAAATAACTTTCAGTCCACTTGCTATGATACTAAAGGAAAATAAACTTACTGTACATAATTATATTGATTGGAAAAAGGAATCTTGATATTGTCTTAACTGCTGAGGAGTACAAATATGTAATCTTCGAAGAGTATCCTCCTAAGCTTGCGAATGAGCTGGAAGTCCTTGGAGCTGAGATCAATGGGGAAACCCAGGTCGATATCATTCTCCAGTTGACAGAAAGGCTTGCTCAGGCTCAGGCCATGGTTGCTCAGAAGGTTTCTACTTCTAAGCCGAAAGGCAAGAAGAAGAAGAAACAAGGTGGAGCAAAGGTGGTGGGAGAATCTCAGGGAGGAGTGAAGAAGTCGAAAGGCAAGTACTTCACTTGCAAGTAGACTGGACATTGGAAGAAGGACTGTCCCAATCCGAAGCAGAACAAAGGTATACCCTTTGGTCTAGTCATTGAAACATGGTTAGCGGTGTTATCTACCGGCACCTGGTGTGTAGATACGGGAGCCACTGATCATGTCTGTAATTGTAACGCCCGCCCTTATCTGCCCTTAGGGCGACGCTACTTTTTTTTTTTTACATAACATATATGGATCATTTCACAATCTACATACTTAAACATGTTATCATGGCTTAAACCTTCTTTTATACATGCATCACATATCATATTCATAATTAGCATGTCAACATATCTTATCTCATTTTATAACATGCATAACATGAAGATTCATTCATGAGTTCTAACATATCAAACTTACTTAAGTAATTGAACAGTAATATAACTAAGCAACATCCAACATGGTACTAATAAATCACAAGTCTTATAAGCGGAAGCAATGTCTTAAGTTGTTCATTGAGCACATAAATATAAGCAGATAGTAATAGGGTCTTTCTCTACCATGCCACTATCACACACACTTGGCCCCTCCTGCTACTTCCTCTAGTTAATGTTTCCTTCGTCTGCAGTATATGGACAACATAAACTATAAGCATATAGCTTAGTAAGATTCTTGCCTACTCACAAAAGCCACAAACTTCATCAAATAATTAGACAACATGAGCATACTAGCATAAACAACATAAGTAGTGCATAACAACACTACGCATCAGCATACTAACGTAATGAAACATAAGCATGGCATAAAATTTACATAAGCATACATGACATCATCAAACCTAAACATGCATAAAGGTCATAATCATAAGCATTCTTAAACTTAACCATAAGCATTCATAACATCCTCAATTCTAACATGCATAAATGTCATAATCATAAGCATTCTTAAACTTGAACATAAGCATTCGTAATATCATAAATCCTAAACATGCATCAAGGACATAATCATAAGCATTCTTAAACTTGAACATAAGCAATCATAATATTGTAAATCCTAAACATGCATCAAGAACATAATCATAAGCATTCTTAAATTTGAACATAAGCAATCATAATATCGTAAATCCTAAACATGCATAAAGGGCATAATCATAAGCATTCTTAAACTCGAACATAAGCATTCATAATATCATAAATCCTAAACAGGCATCAAGGACATAATCATAAGCATTCTTAAACTTGAACATAAGCAATCATAATATCGTAAATCCTAAACATGCATCAAGAACATAATCATAAGCATTCTTAAACTTGAACATAAGCAATCATAATATCGTAAATCCTAAACATGCATAAAGGGCATAATCATAAGCATTCTTAAACTTGAACATAAGCATTCATAATATCATAAATCCTAAACATGCATAAAGGACATAATCATAAGCATTCTTAAACTTGAACATAAGCATTCATAATTTCATAAATCCTAAACATGCATCAAGGACATAATCATAAGCATTCTTAAACTTGAACCTAAGCATTCATAATATCATAAAATCCTAAACATGCATCAAGGACATAATCATAAGCATTCTTAAACTTGAACCTAAGCGTTCATAATATCATAAAATCCTAAACATGCATAAAGGACATAATCATAAGCATTCTTAAATTTAAACCTAAGCATTCATAATATCATAAAATCCTAAACATGCATAAAGGACATAATCATAAGCATTCTTAAACTTAAACCTAAGCATTCATAATATCATAAAATCCTTTCTTTTCAAAACATATACATATAGGTACTTCAACATAATCATAACTTGCATGGGGGGCCCCAGGTTAAGTACCACATAATGCGCGTTCTCTAATAGGCTGGGGTAGCGAGCCACCAGACCTACTAGAGCAAGACCTCTTACGTCTTACCAGGGCAAGACCTCTTACGTCTTCTTATGTCCCTTTGGATTTGATTAACGACCACCTGACGGGTCGGGTACTTAACCTCTTACAAAGTAAAATACTTAATTCCTTTCTTTTTTGTCATATCATAAAGAATGCTCTTAATCCCCCAAATAAAAGGGGAGCATCTCTGTCTTATCTTATCATAAGGAGAGCTCTTAATCCCTACTTGAAAGGGAAGCATCCCCATCTTATCTTATCATAAGGAAAGCTCTTAATCCCTACTTGAAAGGGAAGCATCTCATAGACATGTCATAACATATATGCATTCATAACGTAAGAGTACCCTAAAGGGGTCCTAAAGCGTAATCATGTTCATCACATCAGCATATTTCATGGCATATTAAAATCATAATCATGTTCATCACATAAGCATATTTCATGGCATATTAAAATCATAATCATGTTCATCACATAAGCATATTTCATGGCATATAAAAATCATAATCATGTTCATCACAATAACATATTTCATGGCATATAAAAATCATAATCATGTTCATCACATAAGCATATTTCATGGCATATAAAAAATCATAATCATGTTCATCACATAAACATATTTCATGGCATATAAAAATCATAATCATGTTCATCACCTAAGCATACCACATGTCCTGATTTCCTAAGGGGTGTTTTCATGCAACCCTAGCCCTACAACCATTGTTTGCCGAAACTTGTAGGGTGCCAATTTCTTTATTTTTTTGTTACATAAACTCCTACATGAAGGCATACAACATGATATAACTTCACAAGGGGTGTTTTCATGAAACCCTAACCCTAAACCCAAGGTTGGCCGAAACTTGTAGGGGCTATAAACTTGGATTTTTGTCACCTAAAAATTCCTACATGAAGCATACAACTTGTAAAATATCCTTAGAATCACTTTCATGAAACCCTAGCCCCAAAGTCATGGTTGGCCGAAACATGTGGGGCACAAAACTTCATATTTCTTTCATGTAACATGTCCTACAAAACTAATATACTGCAGGTGAGGAAATCTTACATCCTTCGTTTTGCTTTGAGTGGGAAGATGACCTAAGGAAACAAAACCTAGCCTTCTCCTTGCTTGGATGGGTTTCGGCCAAAGGATGAAGAGGGAGCTCTAGAATTCGGTGAGGAAGAAGAAGAGAAGAGGGAGAAGTGGAGAAGTGTCCTTTCTCTTGTCCCTTCATTCCCTATTTATTCTCTTGAAGTGTCCCTTAGCCTCCCTTACCCTTAACTATCATTTCCCTTATTCCTCTACTAATAACATCTCATTGGGCTTTTGGTTAGTGGATGCATCTATAGGGCTTGGCTATCTCTAGAGGTTTGGGGTTCAATTCCTAGGCCTTGCATCCTTTTTGGCTCATTTTCTTTTATTTTTTTGAAAGAGCCCACATAAATCCCAAATTATTGTAAAATTTCTAGAGCTTGGGATGAAAAGAGAGGAAAGGGAAATGGGGAATTCGGCCAAGGATGAGGAAGAAGGAGAATGAAGAAGGAAAGTGGGGTTTTACTTCTTCTCTTTTCTTAATTCTCCTCTTTAATACCTAGGGAATGAACACTCTCCATCCTTTCATGGGAGGGGATGAACCAACTCCTCATCTTCCCATCTATATTCTTTGTATATTCTTTATATATCTTATCCATAAATTATCCTAGGGTCTAGTGGTGTCAAGGCTACCTCCCTATTAGGAGGTTCATGGTTCAAATCCTACCTATAACCATCTTTTATTTTTATTTTATTCTAAACCTTTTATGACCTTAAAACCTATATAATTACTTGGCATAGTTTAGAATTTTACGTGCGTTACAGTAATACTTTACAGGGGTTCGAGGAAACCCGACGACTAGCCAATGGGGAGATTACCGTTTACTTGGGAAATGCCACAAAAATGGCGGCTATTGCAGTGGGAGATGTTTATTTGTCTTTTGAGAAAAATAAAGTTTGGGTTCTTAAGAATTGCATTTATGTACCTTTATTTAGAAAGAATTTAATTTCGGTTTCTAAATTGTTTATGGATGGATATTCTATTTCTTTTAATGACAAAGTTGTTATAAAAAGGAATAGGGACATTATCTGTTCGGGTGGATTGATAGGAAATTTGTACACACTTGAACCAAAAGCTCCCACGTTGCAAATTGAAGTTAATAACTCATCTTCTAATTCCAATAAGAGAAAAGAACCTTCGAAGATGAACCAAACATATCTTTGGCATCTTAGGCTTGGTCATATTAACCTAAGCAGAATTCAAAGGTTGATAACTGATGGACCTCTGGGTTCATTAGTGGTGGAAGATTTCCCAACCTATGAATCTTGCTTGGAGGATAAAATGACCAAGAGGCCTTTTAAGGTAAAGGGGGTATAGAGCCAAAGATGTGTTAGAATTGGTTCATTCTAATTTGTGTGGTCCTATGTCTATCCAGGCTAGAGGTGGTTTTGAGTATTTCGTCTCTTTTATAGACGATTATTCGAGATATGGATACATTTACTTGATGCGCCGTAAGTATGAATGCTTTGACAAGTTCAAAGAATTCAAGGCTGATGTGGAGAAACATCAAGGTAAAAGTATCAAGACACTACGATCTGATCGTGGTGGTGAGTACCTCTTGAGAGAGTTTAGGAATTACTTATCAGAGGCTGGGATTCAATCCTAATTGCCTGCACTTGGCACACCCCAGCAGAACGGTGTAGCAGAGCGAAGGAATATGCCTCTTATGGAGATGGTTAGATCGATGATGAGTTATTCTAAGTTGCCAGATTCGTTCTGGGGATATGCTTTAGATACGACGGTGTACATACTGAACTTGGTTCCATCTAAATCAGTGCCTTCTACTCCCATAGAATTGTGGACTGGGCGAAAGCCTAGTCTAAGACATATTCAGATTTGGGGGAGTCTAGCACATGTACTGAAGGCAGATACTGGTAAGTTGGAACCTCGTACAGAAGTACGCATGTTCGTTGGCTATCCTAGAGGAATGAAAGGTGGTTTATTTTATAGTACTAGAGATCAGAGGGTGATCGTTAGCACGAATGCCAGATTTCTAGAGGAAGACTATGTGATGAGCCACAAGCCCAAGAGTAAAATTGTTCTGGAGGAATTAAAAGGGGATGTCACTTCTTCAGTACCATCGGTACAAGAGGATATACCACAAGTCACTGCACCGCGTGTCACAGAGGATACACAGGTGATACCTCATCGTAGTGGGAGGGTTGTGAGACAGCCTGATAGATTCATGTTCTTGGGAGAATCTTCTGATTTGGTCCCTGGTGAACATGAACCTGATCCCTGGACATATGACGAGGTAATCCAAGATATAGATGCAACATCTTGGCAAAGTACAATGAATACTGAGATTGAATCTATGGATTCAAATCAGGTCTGGGAGCTAGTGGAACCACCCGATGGTGTAAAAACCATTGGATGCAAGTGGATCTACAAAAGAAAGAGAGGAATAGATGGGAAGGTTGAGACCTTCAAAGTGAGGCTTGTTGCGAAGGGGTATACTCAGAAAGAGGGTATCGATTATGAGAAGACCATTTCACAGGTAGCCATGCTTAAGTCTATCCGGATTCTCTTATGCATTGCAGCTCATATGGATTATGACGTGTGGTAGATGGATGTCAAGACAACTTTTCTTAATGTAAGTCTTGAGGAAAACATCTATATGAAGCAACCAGAGGGATTCATTGCGAAGGGCAAAGAGCATCTTGAATGTAAGCTTAATCAGTCCATTTATGGATTGAAGCAAGCTTCGAGGTCTTGGAACATCCGATTTGATGAGGTAATCCAGTCTTATGGATTTATTCAAAGTCCGGATGAGTCTTGTGTATACAAGAGATGTGATGGAAACGTAGTGGTATTTCTTGTACTATACGTAGATGACATTTTGTTGATTGGCATCAATATCAAGGTGTTATCGAACGTAAGGGTATGGTTGTCCAAACAGTTTGATATGAAGGACTTGAGAGAGGTGGGACACATCCTTGGGATCAAGGTTATAAGGGATCGCAAGAAAAGGATGTTGTGGTTATCCCAAGCTTCATACATAGACACGATTATGGATCGTTTTAGCATGCAGAACTCCAAAAAGGATTTTCTACCTTTTTCAGGCATGGAGTTCCTTTATCTAAGGAGTTGTGTCCTAGAACATCTGAGGAGATAAAGGAGATGAAGGCGGTTCCTTATGCTTCGGCAGTAGGAAGCCTCATGTATGCGATGCTATGTACGAGACCAGATATCTGCTTTGCCATAGGCATGGTCAGCAGATATCAGAGTAATCTAGGACATGGACATTGGACTGCGGTAAAGCATATATTGAAGTACCTGAGAAGGACTAGGGATTATATGCTAGTTTACCAAGAAGACCAATTACTCCCTGTGGGTTCCATGGATTCCGACTTCCAATCTGATAGGGATAACAGTAAGTCTACCTCAAGTTTTGTGTTTACTATGGGAGGTGGAGCCATTGTATAGAGGAGTGTCAAGCAGAAATGCGTGGCATACTCCACCATGGAAGCTGAGTATGTGGTAGCCTTTGAGGCAGCCAAAGAAGCTGTTGTTAGGGCAATCTCTTGCCGTAATATGGTTTTGATGGTGTGGCAAAGGGTTTAAGTTAGTTTGATATGTTGATTTGATATGTGCGTTGAAGTCGTGCAGGACTTAGTAATTCGCACATGAAGCCGTGGCGAGTTTCACATCTCATGACTCGTGCCATGAGTCGGTGAAGGATAGCTTTGCGGAAGCCGTGCGCTTGGAGCATCCGAGGGACCGCTGGACGAGAAGCTTGGAGTGAAGCCGGAGGAAGTAGACTTCGAGACAAGAGACGCGAAGGAGCATTGTAGAGTCGTGCGCCTGATGCTGCCGAGGGACGTGGCCGCGAACGAAGAGAACTTCGAAGGCGAGGGACTCCGAGGGATGAGAGTGAGCGATTGTAACCTAAGAAGGGTAGCTCTTAGGTGAAACTTGTCCATTTGGCCAAGTGTCGGATGGGTTTTCCCGACACCAGTCGACTGCCATGTCATGGCAGTCGACTGCTCTAAGTCGATGGTTCGATCGACTGGTATAAAACCAGTTTAGTGCTTGGCAGTCGACTGCTATGGACTGGCAGTCGACTGCCAGGGAATGGCAGTCGACTGATGGCACTGTGCACGGGCACAGAATGGAGTCGACTCCATTGAGCACTCGACTGATCGCGTGGAAAGTGGCCGTTATTGGGCAACGGCTACGGGATCAGTCGACTGATCGAGGGCATCAGTCGACTGATCCTGTGTCAACGGGAAGAAACCCTCTTCCTCTATAAAAAGGAAGGGGATGGGGCTTTGGGAGGTTAATGCTTGAACGCCCAACTACTCCCAAAGTGCCCTAAACGTTTTTCCACTCCTCTACTTGCTTTAATCTTCATTCCATTGTAGAAGAGTGATCTTGGTTGTAAAGGTTACCTCCACCTAGCTTGGTGCAAAGGAGAGACCAATATTGGATTGGTTTTGGAGGAGTGATTCACCTTGGACGAATCGGACCGTGGATTAGCGGCGTAGCCGTGAACCACGTTACATCTTCTTGTTAGCGTTTGCTTTCTTGTAATTTCTATTTGCTTGTCTTTATTTGCATATTCCGCTTGCGCTAATCTTTTGTAGACGAGAGAATTACGACATCCAACGAACGAGGGCTATTAACCCCCCTCTAGCCGGCCAATCGATCCCCAACAAGTGGTATCAGAGCCAAGGTTGCTTGTCACCGGACTAACCGCCGCAACAAGCTCTACATCAAAAATGGCCGGCTCAAACATCCACCCACCGAAGTTCGACGGCGAATTCTCTTGGTGGAAAAAGAGAATGGAGGTATTATTCGAAACCGACTTTGAAATATTGTTAATTATGGAAAACAGTTTCGAGTTGCCTAGGAACGAAGATGGGGAGCCATTGGAAAAATCAAGGTGGAGCAAAAGGCAAAGAGAAGAATATTTGGCAAATTCAAAGGCCAAGCACCACCTATACAATGTCCTCCCTCAACAAGAAGTCAATAGGATAGGAGAATGTGCTAGCGCCAAGGAGATGTGGGAGAAACTAATAGAAATCCATGAAGGCACATCCGAGGCAAAGCTAGCAAGGAGAGACGTTCTTCGCTCCCAATTGTCCAATATCAAACTTGTAAAGGGAGAGAAGGTAAAATCCCTACACTCTAGATTTAAGGAAATACTAACCGGTTTAACAAGTGTAGGTGAAAAACTCTCCAACCGGGATATGGTAATGAAGGCCATAGATGCCTTCCCCCGGTCCTCAAGATGGAGCTCCATGGTGGACTCATTTTACATCTCCAAGAACTTAGAAGTGAGCACCTTGGAGGAATTCTTTTCAACCATGGAGCTTCATGAGACAAGGCTTGAAGGTATACAAGAAGAGCCTAGAGTCCGAAATTCAAGGGGAGTAGCCTTGATGGCAAACAAGGGGAAGAAGAAGATGGAAGTCCCCTCCTCCTCATCCGATGAAGCCTCTACCTCCTCCATGGATAGCACGGAAGAATCCTACATGGTAATGAAGGTAAGGCGTGCATTTAAGAATCTTAGATTTGATAAATCTCATGATAGGAATAGAAGACCAAGGGGGAAGGTCATATGCTATAATTGCCAAGGAGAGGGACATATAAGGGATAATTGTCCCCTCCTAAACAAGAGCAAGGAAGAGAAGAAAAAGAAGGAAGAAAAGAAGAAGAAGAAGGGGATCAAGAGAAAAAAAGAAGAGAAGAAGGCAAAAGGAAAAGGGAAGGCCATGGCACTCAAAGCCAAGACATGGGATGACCCTGCCTCTTCATCCTCATCCGAAGAAGAAGAGCATGTCTACTCCAACCTAGCACTAATGGCTCTTCATGACTCGGATTGCTCCTCCTCCTCAAATGGAGAATCAAGCACAAGTGGGGAGAGCTCAAATGAAGGGGGAGCTTCTAAATCCTCCTCATCCGAAGAAGAAGAAGAGGATATGGAAACTATGGTAACGAAAGCCTCTCCTAAGAAAATAGTTTCCATAATTTCTAGTTTAACTAAGGACTTATTTGGAATGAAAAAGAAAAATAAAAGCATGCTTGATCAAATTAAGGAATTAGAACAAAAGCTAGAAAATGCATGCTTAAATAATAATGATATTTCTTCTAGCTTAAATGATGCATGTTCACATGACTATATGCCTTTGGATGTTAATGATGCATGCATAGAGGAAAATAGGGCTTTAAGGGAAAAGGTAGACTATTTGACAAAATCCCTAGAGAAATTCACTATTGGCTCCAACACATTGAACATGATTATAGGAAGCCAAAGGGCAAGCTTCAACAAAAAGGGCCTAGGATACAAAGAAAAGAAAAATGAAAAGGCCTATAAATGCCTAATTGCTAGGGGACAAGATAAGAAGAAAGTAATAGCTAGGAAATGGATCCCCAAGGAATACTTAGTGAACCCAATAGGAAAGAACTTATTTTGGGTTCCAAAATCCATCCTTAAGGGTTAGAAAACCCCTAGGGTAGTCAACCATATGCAATTGACCTATATCATATTTTGGTTGACTTAGGATAATGGAACAACATTTTTAGAATAGTGTTGGGTGATGATAACGTGCCCATAAATAGATAATAATGCTTAAATCATGATGATTAATGTAATTGCTATGTATGTTTGAAATCATGATTTATGATTTTAATATTTGGCACGTAATCATGAGAAGTAGGGTTGAATCATGCTTTAGGTGATACTTTATTTATTATCATCATATAATACCTAATGCATGATTATTATTTAATGAATACATGTAATTTCATGATCATAATGTGAAATTAATTCATATATGTCATTATGATCATGTAGGTTGTTTGGTTGATACTTAACCATGATAGAATTGCATGAATACAAGGGTTAAGTATATACAAATACCCCCTAGGATGCATCTCACACTCACTATAGGCTAACTTGATTGCAAACTTAGCATGGGTGAGATGTTAGGATGATACAAATGTCCACTAATGCCTATGGCATTTAGATGGTCATTTAAAGTATCAAAATAGCAATAATAGATCAATCATGGGGAAGACTTATGTTTAATTCATAGACATATTGCCCAAAGATCATGGTTGGATATTTCATATATTTTCAAAACAATTTCTTAATTTAAAATCTAAGTATTCATGTTTTGAAACAAATCAAAGCAAGACTAGGTGTTAAAATGGATACTCTTATGATAAAAAACCTAGTAGTTTTTAAAGCTTATGGATTTTTGGCAAATACGTGGAAATATAATGATGTTTCATGAAAACCTATTTTTCACTGATAGATATACTTAAAAGAATTGTGTTCCCCAAATTTCATGATTTTTCAAATTTTCTAGAATTTTTAATGCATTTCTGAAATTCACCCTGTAAATCGAAATCCGGAAGCGTGTGCGATCGGTAGTCCGAACTAGATCATGATGACTGAATATTAGACCAGTAAAGGATGAATTCTGATTTTAAATCAACTTGTGGTATTTTCTTTCTATTAGACTTGATGCCATGTGCTTTTAACTTAGTGATAATCTTTTTGATGGTGTCAAAGGGGGAGAAATGATTATGTTTAAGTTAATTATGATAGGGGGAGTTTCATGGATTAAGGGGGAGTTGCATGTTGCTATATCATGTTTATATTTACATGCTTTCTTTCCTTTAAAATTTATATCAAATGTTTTTACCTAACTTAAACGGATTGCCACACATCAAAAAGGGGGAGATTGTTAGAGCAATCTCTTGCCGTAATATGGTTTTGATGGTGTGGAAAAGGGTTTAAGTTAGTTTGATATGTTGATTTGATATGTGCGTTGAAGTCGTGCAGGACTTAGTAATTCGCACATGGAGCCGTGGCGAGTTTCACATCTCATGACTCGTGCCTTGAGTCGGTGAAGGATAGCTTTGCGGAAGCCATGCGCTTGGAGCATCCGAGGGACCGCTGGACGAGAAGCTTGGAGTGAAGCTGGAGGAAGTAGACTTCGAGGCAAGAGACGCGAAGGAGCATTGCAGAGCCGTGCGCCTGATGCTGTCGAGGGACGTGGCCGCGAACGAAGAGAACTTCGAAGGCGAGGGACTCCGAGGGATGAGAGTGAGTGATTGTAACCCGGGAAGGGTAGCTCTTAGGTGAAACTTGGCCATTTGGCCAAGTGTCGGATGGGTTTTCCCGACACCAGTCGACTGCCATGTCATGGAAGTCGACTGCTCTAAGTCGATGGTTCGATCGACTGGTATAAAACCAGTTTAGTGCTTGGTAGTCGACTGCTATGGATCGGCAATGATCGATGTCGAGCAATGACCGATCGCCGTGGAATGGCAATGATCGATGGCACTGTGCACGGGCACAGAATGGAGTCGACTCCATTGAGCACTCGACTGATCGAGTATCAGTCGACTGATGGTAAGATCAGTCGACTGATGCCAATACCGTTGGATGAAATCCAACGTGGAAAGCGGCCGTTATTGGGCAACGGCTACGGGATCAGTCGACTGATCGAGGGCATCAGTCGACTGATCCTGTGTCAACGGGAAGAAACCCTCTTCCTCTATAAAAAGGAAGGGGATGGGGCTTTGGGAGGTTAATGCTTGAACGCCCAACTACTCCCAAAGTGCCCTAAACATTTTTCCACTCCTCTACTTGCTTTAATCTTCATTCCATTGTAGAAGAGTGATCTTGGTTGTAAAGGTTACCTCCACCTAGCTTGGTGCAAAGGAGAGACCAATATTGGATTGGTTTTGGAGGAGTGATTCACCTTGGACGAATCAGACCGTGGATTAGCGGCGTAGCCGTGAACCACGTTACATCTTCTTGTTAGCGTTTGCTTTCTTGTAATTTCTATTTGCTTGTCTTTATTTGCATATTCCGCTTGCGCTAATCTTTTGTAGACGAGCGAATTACGACATCCAACGAACGAGGGTTATTCACCCCCCTCTAGCCGGCCAATCGATCCCCAACAGCTGTGTGGCTCAGGAACTTCCTGATGGACTTGGATGTGATTCCTGGTTTGCCCAGAACTATCTCAATTTATTGAGATAATAGTGGTGCAGTTGCAAACATGAAGGAACCATGAGCCCATAAGACAAGTAAACACATAGAGTGCAAGTACCACCTGATACGAGAAATCGTAAAGGAGGTAGAAGTTGTTGTTGCCTAGATTGCATCAGAGGATGACCTGGTAGACCCTTTTCACTAAGGCACTTCTAGCGAGAGCTTTGATAGGTATGTGGAGGGAAGGAAAATAAGATGTATGGCAGTTTGATGAAAACATAGTCTTTTAGTATAAGTGGGAGATTATTGGGATGTATACAGAAAAGTCTATCTTTTGTATGAACATCTTTATTTTTGAAATAAGAATCACATGATCATTGTTTGCATATATTTAAAGTTATGCATATTGTCTAATACATTACATTATAGATAACATGGTGTGTGGTGTCACACGGGAGATCATGTTATCGGCTCCTTGTAAACTATAAGTAAAGGCTCACAACTGAGATGGCTTTGGGCAAACCATTGGTATGGTTGTAGTGTGATTTGGTATTGGTTTGTCTTGACCATAGAATCACACTAGTGCACTTTGTGTGTATTGAGCAGGACCGACTTAGAGGTGATTCAATTTATTGCTGACTATATAATCGAATCAGACCTCAGATATTATATTGTACATACTCTTAATCCCGATATAATAACGGGCACATATACTTAGTATTCATTTCTTTGATTTACCAATGGGCGAGATTTATAGATTAAATTGATAGGCTCGGTAAGTTGGGAAATTGTATTATTTATATGGTGTGCCATTGATTATAGGAGGAAACCGTGTCCTATATATTAGGATGATGATGTCCCCTTGAGGAGCTCATAAGGTTCATCATGTAAACCCTGCAGGTGGACTTGGTCCGGCATGATGAAAAGGTTGAGTGGTACTACTCATGGAGTTAGATCTTGATTAATTAATGGTCAGTAAATTAATTAATCGACGGACATTCGAGATCTTAAATATGGGGAGAAAATGTACAAATAATATATGGAGCCCAAAATAACTTATGGGGGTTGGTGAGGTAGATCAATGATAATCCTCTAGTGGAATGGATAATCATTAATGGATGGGACTTTATGTGGGCTTGATCCATTGGGTGGCCAAGATCCAACTCCTCTTCATGGTCCCTATTGTAGCCTATTAATACCTCATGAAGCTTAGATCCAATGGATGAAAACAAAACTCTAGATACAACGGTAGAGATTAAATCTCTAGATCCGACGGTTGAGATTAAATCTGTAGATCCGACGGTTGAGATTAAATCCCTAGAACCAATGGTGGAGATTAAAACAAGGCTTGAGCCCAACTCTATAAATAGAGAATTAAGGTGGGCGGCAAGGCTTGATGGCTTAAGAGGATTAGGGTTTGCTTCCCTTGGGCGGCAAGTAATCCTAGTTTGGTTAGGATTAGGAGTGGGCGGCTAGGGTTAGGGTTTGGTTGTTGGTTGTGGGCGGCAACATGAGGAGAAGGCCTTTTCTTCTTCTTCGAAGGTTTGGCCGGCAACCTATCCTTCCTCCCTCTACTTTGGCCGGTGCTCAACCTATCCTTCTTCCCCTCTTCCATGGCCGACAATTAGGAGAGCTAGGTTTAGGGTTTTTGGGCGGCTACAAGGAGAAGGATTGGTTTCTTTTTCCTTCTCCAAGTGTTGGCCGACGCCCATCAACCCCATTGATTCTCCTTTGGCCAGTTCCTATACTCCATGTTCTCTTCCTTGGCCGGTGGCAACATCGAGTCTATTGACTTGGTGGCCGGTTCTAGATAGGAACAAGAGTTTTGTTTTATGATCTTCATTTGTTCAGAGTGAACAAGAAAAGGAAGATTGGTGATCTAGGAGGCTTCAACTTTTGGAAGATCATCGCCCACACGACGTTCAAAAGGAGGAAGGACATACAATAGAAGATCAAGAGGTATAACAAGAGATATAATCTTATTTATTTTGATTAGTGTTCCTTTGCATTATGTTTATAATTGCTTTTAAATTATATGCATGTTTTATGTGGATGTTTACTTTATGTATCCCGCTAATATAACTTGGACCCGAACATAAATACAAATGTCGGTGATCCGTACATCTTCTATTCCGCGGCTACTCGTAGAATAGAGGTAGGTCACTTGAACAACAAGTTTGTTCAAGTGACCACTCTAAAAGAATAGCACGATGATGACAAGGTTGCTTGGGTGTTTCCTTTTGTCTAGGATTAAATTTTTTAGATTTTTATTTTCTAGATTGATTTTATTTTCTGCTTTTAGAATTAGATTAGCACTCTTAACTTTGTGGTTTGGTTCGTCGTATACTTAGACGATTAGGGTCGGAAGGTCTAATTCCTATCGACTTAGAAATTGAGCGAACTTTTCACCGTCGAAGAGCAGAACAACGAAAGATGGAGGATCAAGCTGCATCCGAGGTGAACATAGGTAGCCGACCTCTGCGGGACTACGCAGCTCCTAGCGTTAGAGGATTCAGGCCGAGTATAGCTGGACCATATATTTCGGCGAATAACTTTGAGCTGAAGACGACACTTATACATATGGTCCAGCAGAGCCAATTCGGGAGAGCTGCGACTGAAGATCCGAACTGGCACCTCGAAGAATTTCTTGAAATCTGTTCGACGATGAAAATGAACGGAGTCCCTTCTGACGCGATCTGCCTGAGCCTGTTCCCATTCTCACTGCGGGATAAGGCTAAAGCATGACTTCACTCCTTACCTTCTGGCAGCATCACTACATGGGAGCAATGTGAGCAGCAATTTCTGAATAAATACTTCCCACCAAGTAAGAATACTCACTTGTGCCATCTTATCATGAGCTTTCGCCAGAAGGAGGGGGAGCCCTTATTCGAAGCTTGGGATCGCTACAAGGGGCTACTATACAAATGCCCCCACCACGGACTGGAGAGGTGGTTGGTGTTCCACATTTTCTATAATGGGATCGCTTACGCCATGATGATGTCCCTAGATTCTGCTGTAGGAGGAGCACTGATGAATAAGACCATAGAGGAAGTGGAAGAGCTTATCGAAGAGGTGGCCCAAAACCACCATCAATGGGCTTCCGAACGTGGTCAACCCATGCCTGCAGCGGGACGATACACTGTCAACTCCATGGACCACCTTTCGACAAGGATGGATGTGCTCAGCAGATAGTTTGAATCTATGAATCCTTCATTTGCATGCGCGACCATTGATTTTGGAGAGGGGGTGGTAGCGTATCGAGAGGTCCACTATGGAGGGCAGGGGACCTCAGACGAGCAGATTGAGCACTGTGACGCAATTAGGGACTATGATCAAAGGCCCCACAAGCCATACTACAATACTTATAATCCCGAATGGAGAAATCACCCAAATTTCTCTTATAAGAATAACTCGGGAAATGCGTAACCATCAGGGGGGTACGGGTAGCAGCAGGGCAATGGGAAGCGACCAAAGAAGTCCAGAATGGAACTGATGATGGAGGACTTCATCGCCACCCAAACTAAGGCTAATGAGGAATTTCATCGCCAACATCAGAAGTCTGAAGAATCACTCAGAGACTTGAAGGTCACCATTGATGCCCTTGCAAGTCATACCAGGATGTTGGAGACGCAAGTGGCCCAGATAGCCCAATCCGTGTCACAACCTATGAAGAGCTCTCTGGTGAGTCAAGGAAAAGAGGAAGGAGTGGGGCAAAGTAGCCAATTCGCCAAGGGGTGTGCAACCATGATTACCACCCTACCTGACCAAGCTGAGTTTGAAGAGAAGATTCCATTACAGCTTGAGGACCCTGGTGAATTTGTTCTTCCCTGCTCGATTTATGGGGAGAGCTTCGACGAAGTGCTATGTGACTTGGGGTCATCAGTCAGTGTGGTGCCCTACGCATACTATCTGAAGATGGGACTGAGAGGGCTCCAACCCGTGAATCTTGGTATTCGTATGGGGGATGATTCAGTTAAAGAACCTGTTGGCCTGCTACCACACGTGCCTGTGATGATTGAGGATTTTGTGATACCCACGGACTTCACCATACTGGACACAAGACTAAATCCCCAGAATCTCATCATTCTGGGAAGGCCTTTTTTAGTGACTGCAGGGGCTTGCATAGATGTGAAGGCACACCAGATCTCCCTAGAGGTAGATGGGGAGATCATCCTTTTCAGCCTTTCGGATCACAGAGCTCCTTTCCTCGACGGCTTCATATTTAGCATAATGAAGCCGAAACCTTCAGATCTAGATCCAGAGACGGATGAATGGAGGTTCACTGAACCATCAGAGCCGAGTTGATAGTGAAGTGAGGTCGAGCTAAACGACCTTAAACAAAGCGCTTCTTGGGAGGCAACCAAAGTTTAGTTTTAGATTTCCCTTTTTGATTGAATTGCATGCATTTGTTTGATTTTTAGTTTTGATTTCCATCACATTTAGAGTTAGGACTAGAAAAGAACTTTGCTAGGCAAAAATGAGATCCATAGTAGCCTACATGGCGAAGTGTATGAAAAAATTCGGACCATGGTGCATAAATGGGCGAAAAATGGGGACACATGACCAGAACATGTGTTTTCTCACGGCCGTGCCCAACCAACCCAAGGTGCACACAGCCTGGCCGTGTGTTTTTACATGGCCATGGCGCGCGAGGTTAAAAGGGGTGAGCCGTGTGTTTTCACCCCATTTGCACCGTGTGCTTCGAAAGTTCTTGCCCTAGCCGTGTGATTTCGTCTTCCCCACCATCTAGAAGCATTTTTAACCTCTAAAGGAGCCAAAAGGAGCAAGGATGAGGAGGACCAAGACCGTAGCACCCCGATCCGGTGCCTCGGAGCGACGAACAAGGAGAGCCGACGCCCCTCAAGCTCCGGAGGAGGGTAACGCCCTACCCACTCTACTTTTTCACAATAATGAACATAGAGATAGATACAATATGCTCTCTACTCGTAAACTTACTGGTACTAGGTACTTAGATGAGGATTTGCTAGAATCTTTAGGGTTGTTGGGTGATATGCAAACCCTATTTGCAAAAATGGGGTGGGATGAGATTATGGGAATAAGGCACCTAACCTACCCTAGGATAGTTTTGGAATTTTTGAGTTCTTTAGAGGTGGAAGTTTTAACAGGTAGAGAAAGCGAGGAGGGTCGGATAACTTTTAGGCTTTTTAATATTGAGCATGAGTGGACCCTTCACCAATGGAACTCATGCTTTAGCTTGCCAAGTGGGAGAGAGAGAATGACTCCTAATGGCTACAACTCTCGAATAGTTTGGACTGAGTTGATAGGGGAGCACGCTTATGACCCATCTAGGGCCAAAGCATCGCGCCTCCAAAACCCAGTCTTTCGATACCTCCACCGCATCATGGCCAGTACTATATTTGGTCGTGGGGAGAGTGACGGTGTATTTAGAGCTAGCGAGCTGCTTTGCCTATGGGATATGCTTCAAGAAAGGAGTAGCATCGATGTAGGGTCCCACTTCATCAGACACTTAGTGAAGATGGGCAAAGCGACATGAGGAGAGATCAATGTGGGAGACCTACTTACCCACATTTGCCATAGGATGGGGTATGATTACACAGCATTAGAGAGTATAGAGGGGAGCCCTAGGATTGACCTAGGAGTATGCATGGCCATGAAGATGATTGTGAGAGAAGGAGACTCCTTATGCTATGTAAGGAAAAATCTTACGACCCTTAGGCTCCCCAACCCAGATCGTACCACCATCGCTATACGCGCCAACTGACGTTTGGACCTGATAGTGGAGTCCCCTCCACATGAGGGACCATCCACATCAACACCCATCTCTCCACCTTTGTATCACTCTCCCTCCAGTCCACACATGCATAGGAGCCCACCTAGTCCAAGCCGACATGAGCCTACACCTGCACCACCACCTTTTTCTACTTTTGAGAAAAATGCTGGTATGTTGGCCTATGATTTCTCGGAGTTCCGATCGCGCCTCGATGATATTTACACTAAGCAGCAGACGCAGAGGCAGCGATGGGAGGAGCAGAGCGCCTGCCAGCAGGTTGAGTTCCAGGGATTCCGGGAGCATTTCCAGCAGGCTGAGGAGTTCTACGATGAGGCCCGCATATACTTCCAGGAGGAGGATGTTCGTCGCCAGGATGAGGCCACCTACCGTATGGAGATGCGACAGCATATGCATGCCCAGCAGGCGCAGTGGGCTAGGGAGGAGGAACACCGAGCAGCCGCTGCATCCACTAGCTCCCAGATCGACCACATGTTTATGTGGCATCAACGACTCAGTAGCAGGTTCTCCCAGGATCCAGAGATGCCCATGCTCCCTAACTTTCCACCTCATCCACCATATTAGAGGTATATTCGTTTAACTCTAGGGGTGGGGGGGGAGACCCCAAGGTTTATTTTGTTTTGTTTTCTAGCATTAGTTTCTTTTCTGGTATTTTCATTTATTCATGCCTGAATTGTTGAGTTTCTTTTAGTACTTAATTTTTATTGTCTATAAAGCTACCTCAGTAGTATTTTTGAAAGTTGCTTGCATGAGTTGTTCCCATAGGTAGCTTAACTTCATTTATCTTGTGGTATTTTATTTTATTCGCTCTATTGAATGTTCTAGACTTACACTGGTTAGCTTTATTTTTTTTTGCACTTACACATGTCGAACATTCTGAAAGGGAGAATCTAGTACATACCTAGTTATGATTCACTTCAGTAGTCTAGTACTTTGGAATCCATAGGTGACTGTAGGTTTAGCATTTTAGTTACTGGAGATGCTCGGATTGTGTAAGCCCATTCGGAAAAATCAAAATCCCAGTGAGCTCAAAAATAAAAGAGAGAAAAGAAAAAGAGAAATAAAAGGAAAAGAGAAAAAGAAATGAAAAAAAAGAGAGATTATATGGGATAAAAAAAATAGTTGTCATGGGTGGAAATGGCTAGGTGCCCCTTTGAGACCGAGTTAGTGTTAGTGAAAGCCCTAGAACCAATCATGTGATGATTGTTGTATGGACATTATTGTATCATATTCCAATTTATAAAGGCATGGTTATTATATTTACTTATATTGGTGCCAAATAACTAAATATAATAACGTCATTGAGTAGTAGGTTCTTATCTATATCAATCGATTGGTTGAATCGATAATGAGATGATATAGAGAACACTACTGTTAATCAATCCTAGTCAAGTATTAACATTCAGGGACAATGTTAATGCGTAGAGACTAGCATGTAGGTCAACTCGATGACTTGATCTCACAAGTCATGGATATGAGATATCAAGTTGACACATGGGTATACATTAGAGAATGTATACTGAATGACCCGCCATGAGAAAGTATCGTGGATCGTTATATAAGTGTCATATACTTTCTCATGTGGCTATTAGTATGACTATTAGTCCTTAGACCTAAAGCCACCATGATTCCCTACATAAGAAGTTGCATACTTTGGCTTTGTCAAATGTCACCCGTAAATGGGTGGACTATAAAGGCGATTACTGGGTATGTAACAAATTATGCAGAGGGATGTGAGTGATGTAGATGGGATCTATCCCTCCTATATGATGGGAGTGACATCGTTATTCTTGATAGAGTGAGACCACGAAGTGCATGGCCATGCCCAAATGAGTCAATATGAGATATTGAGCTCATTTGATTAGAGTGAGTCTACTTGGAGTTCAAGATATAGATTATACTGAGGATGACATGGTCTATGCCTCAATTGGTCAATCTAGATGTCAAGGATAGAGGGACATTGTCACATATTGTGAGAGTCACAATTAGTAGTCACAAAGGTGATGTTGGAGCTCAACATTCTTGTAACTTGGGTAGCAATGATGTGTTGTTAGATACCGCTCATTTCTTATGTTCCTAAATCGGTTTAGGGACATTGCCAACATTACAAGAACCTATATAGTCACACACAAAGGAAAATTATATGGAGATTAGGTTCATATGATGAACAATGAGGATTAGGTTCATGGGATGAACCAAATTGGATTAAGAGTAATCCAAATTAGACTAATTGAGTTAGACTCAAATTGATTCAAGTGTTGAATGAGTCTAATTTAGATTTGATTCATTTAATCAATTTAAATTAATGAATAGAGATTCATTAAATCAAATTGACTTGAATCAAGTGGTTAGATTTGATCAACTATGGGAGATAAGAGGTCAAGCTTGACTTGACTTGAGAGGGAAGATGAATGGTCAATTTTGACTTGACCAATTGCCATGTCATGATGATGACTTGGCATGGGGCGACCAATGATGATCCACATTCATGGACCTACTGCGTGGTCCAAGAGTGGCCGATCACTTCTCATTAGATGAGAATTGATTTTGGTGAGTTACTCTAACTTCATCTTCTTCCTTGCTCCACTCAAGCTCTCCCATCCCTCATCTTAGCCGAACCATCCAAGGGGTGCTAGCACACTCAAGGTTGTATTTTCTCCACCTATTTCTTGTGTGGATACCAATAGTGGAGTCTGCACTTGACCTATGTATGTGATGCATGCTAATATAGGATAATAAAGGCCTTAATGCATATATGATACACATTACGATTAGATTAGATCTTAATCGAATCAACTCGTAAATGCCTACCAAGTCCTTGATTCCCATCACTACCTCGATCATTTGTAGTTGTTGAATCTTCCAAAGCAGAGCAACACATATTATCTTGGTAGGGTGCAGAGGGACAAACTTGGTCCCGCCTATCATGGCTTGGGTTAGAGTAAGCTCAATTAGATTGAGAAAAACTAGTTAACTCAATTGGATCGAGTAGAACTATAGGCATATTCCAACCATTGGAAAGATAGGATAAGATCGCATTTACACTAAATCTTGGGCGATTTAGCCAAAGCTAACTCAAGGTCTTTTGTAAATGTGGTCTTGATCCTATAAACAAGAGTTGCATAGAGATGTAATAGGTAATGTGTTACCCACCGATTGTACTAAGTCTTGGGCGATTTAGCCAAAGCTAACTCAAGGCTTAGTATTATGTGTATCTTGTCCCGCAAGAATTATAGCTAGTTTGTATGAATCTAGTAATGTGGTTTGACCACATCCATAACTCGATTCTACAAAATTTCTATAATTCAGTGGGAGCATCATTTGATTAAAGCCCTAATTAAATGATAAAAGTAATATGATATTAATTCTTTACATTGTATGTTGTAGATTACTATGTCGATAAACATGAACACTCTCTCTCTGCGTTCTGTCCTTGAGAAGGACAAGCTCAATGGAACAAATTTCTTGGACTGGTACAGGAACCTGAGAATTGTTCTCACCCAAGAAAGGAAACTGTACGTCCTGGAGCAGCCCATTTTGGAGGCACCTTCTGCCACTACCTCACGATCTGACAAAGATGCTTACAAGAAGCATCAAGATGATGCATTAGATGTGTCATGTCTAATGCTCACGACCATGAATTCTGAGCTTCAGAAGCAACACGAGTTCATGAATGCTTATGATATGGTTGAACATCTTCATCAACTATATCAAGGACAAGCAAGGCACGAGAGATATGAAGTCTCTAAGGCATTGTTTGGTTCCACAATGCAAGATGGGACTCCCGTAGGTCCATATGTACTCAAGATGATTGGATACGTAGAAAACCTACAGAGATTGAGATTCCCCCTTGGCCAAGAGCTGGCCACTGACTTGATCTTGCAGTCTTTGCCGCAAAGCTACAATCAATTTGTCATGAATTACAACATGAATGAAATTGATAAGCCACTGCCTGAGATGCTCAGCATGTTGAGAACTACTGAGCTCAACCTTAAGAAGGGAAAATCTGACGCCATTTTGATGGTGCAAAAGAAGAAAGGCAAGGGCAAGCCTAAAGGTAAGGGAAAGTCCCAAGCCAAGGGCAAAGGCAAGGAACTGAAACCCAAAGGAGGGGTGCCAAGGAAGGGGCTTGCTTCCACTACAAGGAAGCTGAACACTGGAAGCGTAACTGCAAGGCATACCTGGAAGATCTTAAGAAGAAGAGAAGTGAGACTTCTACTTCAGGTATAAATGTTATAGAAGTCAATCTATCTATTTCTTCATCATGGGTATTAGATACCGGATGTGCATCTCACATTTGTACCAATGTGCAGGCGCTAAGAAATAGCAGGGCATTGACAAAGGGCGAGGTTGACCTACGAGTAGGCAATAGAGCAAGAGTTGCTACTGTTGCTGTAGGAACTTATAATCTATCTCTGCCCTCTGGGCTTGTACTAGAATTAGATGAATATTGTTATGTGCCTGCTTTAACTAAGAACATAATTTCGGTTTCTTGTTTGCACAAGAAAGGATTTACATTTATAATAAAGAACAAATGTTGTTTAGTTTATTTAAATGATATGTTCTATTGTAGTGCACCTCTAATGAACGGACTCTACTTTCTAGACTTAGAGAGCCCAATCTATAACATAAGTACCAAAAAGATCAAGTAAAATGAGTTGAACCAAACCTATATTTGGCATTGTCGCTTAGGTCACATAAACGAGAGTCACTTATCTCAGCTCCATAAGGATGGGCTGCTAGACTCATTTGATTTTGAATCATGTGAGACATGCGAGTCTTGCCTTTTAGGCAAGATGACCAAGACTCCCTTTAGTGGACACAACAAAAGAGCAATGGACTTGTTAGGATAGTGATGTATGTGACCCTTTCAATGTTGTTGCTAGAGGTGGTTATAGGTACTTCATTATATTTACTGATGACTTCAGTAGATATGGTTATGTGTATCTCATGACACATAAATCAGAATCCTTTGAAAAGTTTAAAGAATTCAAGAATGAAGTACAAAACCAGCTTGGCAAGAGTATTAAGATACTTCAATCAGATCGAGGTGATGAATACCTTAGCCATGAGTTTTGTGACTATCTAGGTGAGTGTGGGATTCTATCCCAACTCACTCCTCCTGGAACACCACAGTGGAATGGTGTATTCGAAAGGAGGAATCATACCCTATTAGATATGGTACGATCTATGATGAGTCACACAAATCTTCCTATATCCTTTTGGGGATATGCTCTAGACACAGCAGCCTTTACCCTTAACCGTGTACCATCCAAGGCTGTGATAAAGACACCATATACGATATGGACAGGGAGAAATCCCAAGATGTCTTTCATGAGGATTTTGGGTTGTGAGGCTTATGTTCGACATCAAGTCTCAGACAAACTGGGACCCAAATCCGATAGGTGCTATTTTGTTGGATATCCTAAGGACACAAAGGGATATTACTTCTAAATTCTCAGTCAGCACAAAGTGTTTGTGGCAAAGACTAGGGTTTTTATAGAAAGGGATTTTGTTTCTAGAAAAACTAGTCAGAGTACGTTCAATCTTGAAGAAATTCAAGATAAAGACCATAGCACTGAGGCCTTGATGGAGGTTGAATAGGAACCACAAAGTGTTGTGGGTGATGAAATTGTTGCACAAAGAGTTGTGGAACAACCACCTGTTCATGTAGACCTACCTCTTCGTAGGTCTGATAGGGTACGTCGTCAGCCTGAGAGATACTCATTTCTCTTGTCTGACCATGATGATGTTATGCTCATTTAGAATGAGCCTACCTCCTATAAGGAAGCTGTGATGAGGCTAGATTATGAGAAATTGCTAGAGGCCATGAAATCCAAGATGGAATCCATGTACACCAACCAAGTATGGACTTTAGTTGATCCACCTGAAGGGGGCAAACACACTGGGTGTAAGTGGGTCTTTAGGAGAAAGACCGACATGGATGAACTTACACATACCTATAAGGGTCGATTGGTGGCTAAAGGTTTCAAGAAAATTCATGGTATTGACTATGATGAAACTTTTTCTCCAGTGGCGATGTTTAAGTCCATTCAGATCTTGCTTGCTATTGCAGCATACCACGATTATGAGATCTGGAAGATGGATGTCAAAACCGCATTTCTGAATGGAAACTTACTCGAGGATGTGTACATGACACAACCTGAGGGTTTTGAAGATCCACAGCATACTGGTAAAGTATGCAAGCTGCAAAGGTCCATTTATGGGCTAAAGCAAGCCTCTCGGAGCTGGAATCTTCGATTCGATGATGTGATCAAACAGTTTGGTTTCATCAAGAATGAAGATGAACCCTGTGTCTACAAGAGGGTTAATGGTAACACAGTTGTCTTCCTTGTATTGTATGTGGATGACATACTACTCATTGGGAATGACATCCCTTCGCTACAGTCTATAAAGACTTGGTTGGGGACGTGCTTCTCAATGAAGGACTTAGGTGAAGCAGCCTGTATTCTAGGCATCTAGATCAATAGAGATAGATCTAAGAGATTGCTTAGCCTAAGTCAGAGTACATACATTGACATGGTATTACTACGATTTTCCATGCAAAATTCCAAGAAGGGACTTCTGTCGATGTCACATGGTGTGAGTCTTTCGAAGACTCAAAGTCCCTCTTCTAGAGAGGAGAGAGACCGCATGAATAAGATCCCTTACGCATCTACTATAGGATCTATCATGTACGCCATGTTGTGTACTCGTCCTGATGTCTCGTATGCTTTGAGCACGATGAGTAGATACTAGTCAGATCCAGGTGAGCGTCACTGGATAGCAGTCAAAAATATTCTTAAGTACTTGAGAAGGACTAAAGAATATTTCTTGATATTTGGAGGCGATGAGGAGCTAGATGTAAAGGGTTACATCGATGCCAGCTTCCAAACTGACCAGGATGATTATAGATCACAGTCAGGATTCGTGTTTTGCATGAATGGTGGCGCTGTGAGCTGGAAGAGTTCAAAGCAGGATACAGTTGCTGATTCTACAATAGAAGCCGAGTATATTACTGCATTTGAGGCAACAAAGGAGGCAGTTTGGATCCGCAAGTTCATTACTGAGCTTGGGGTGGTTCCTAGCATAGAAGATCCCATAGAGCTCTATTGTGACAACAATGGAGCGATTGCACAGGCTAAGGAACCTCGCTCACACCAGTGGACCAAACACATACTATGGCGCTTCCATCTCATTCGAGAGATTATCGATAGAGGAGATGTGAAGATTTGCAGAGTACCCACTGAGGCTAACATCACAGATCCCTTGACCAAGGCTTTGGCACAGAAAAAATATGATGGTCACACTAGGTCATTGGGTATTAGATACTACGGTGATTGACACAAGTGCTAGTGGGAGATTGTTAGTGAAAGCCCTAGAGCCAATCATGTGATGATTGTTGTATGAACTTTATTGTATCATATTCCTATTTATAAAGGCATGGTTATTATATTTACTTGTATTGGTGCCAAATAACTAAATATAATAACGTCCTTGAGTAGTAGGTTCTTATCTATATCAATCGATTGGTTGAATCAATAATGAGATGATATAGAAAACACTACTCTTAATCATTCCTAGTCAAGTATTAACATTCATGGACAATGTTAATGCGTAGAGACTAGCATGTAGGTCAACACGATGACTTGATCTCACAAGTCATGGATATGAGATATCAAGTTGACACATGGGTATACATTAGAGAATGTATACTGAATGACTCGCCATGAGAAAGTATCGTGGATCGTTATATGAGTGTCATATACTTTCTCATGTGGCTATTAGTATGACTATTAGTCCTTAGACCTGAAGTCACCATGGTTTCCTACATAAGGAGTTGCATACTTTGGCTTTGTCAAATGTCACCCGTAAATGGGTGGACTATAAAGGCGATTACTGGGTATGTAAAAAATTATGCGGAGGGAAGTGAGTGATGTAGATGAGATCTATCCCTCCTATATGACGGGAGTGACATCGTTATTCTTGATAGAGTGAGACCACGAAGTGCATGGCCATGCCCAAATGAGTCAATATGAGATATTGAGCTCATTTGATTAGAGTAAGTCTACTTGGAGTTCAAGATATAGATTGTACCGAGGATGACACGGTCTATGCCTCAATTGGTCAATCTAGATGTCAAGGATAGAGGGACATTGTCACATATTGTGAGAGCCGCAATTAGTAGTCACAAAGGTGATGTTGGAGCTCAACATTCTTGTAACTTTGGTAGCAATGATGTGTTGCTAGATACCGCTCATTGCTTATGTTCCTAAATCGGTGTAGGGACATTGTCAATGTTACAAGAACCTATAGGGTCACACACAAAGGGCAATTAGATGGAGATTAGGTTCATATGATGAACAATGAGGATTAGGTTCATGGGATGAACCAAATTGGATTAAGAGTAATCCAAATTAGACTAATTGAGTTAGACTCGAATTGATTCAAGTGTTGAATGAGTCTAATTTAGATTTGATTCATTTAGTCAATTTAAATTAATGAATAGAGATTCATTAAATCAAATTGACTTTAATCAAGTGGTTAGATTTGATCAACCATGGGAGATAAGAGGTCAAGTTTGACTTGACTTGAGAGGGAAGATGAATGGTCAATTTTGACTTGACCAATTGCCATGTCATGGTGACATGACATGGGGGCCGGCCAATGATGATGCTCCACATCATCATGGACCTATCATGTTGTGCCACCTCATGAGGGAGAACAAGAGCCATTTGCTCTTGGAGTTACATGCATGCATGTAACCCCCCATCCAAGAGTGGCCGACCACTTCTCATTAGATGAGGATTGATTTTGGTGAGTTACTCTAACTTCATCTTCTTCCTCGCTCCACTCAAGCTCTCCCATCCCTCATCTTGGCTGAACCATCCAAGGGGTGCTAGCACATTTAAGGTTGTGTTTTCTCCACCTATTTCTTGTATGGATACCAATAGAGGAGTGTGCACTTGACACTCTCGAGTTCCGGCGAAGCTTTTGGACGAGCGGGATAAGCGAAGGGCATCGCTTCAAGGGTAATGCTCTCACCTTCTAGATCTAAGGTAGATCTAGGTTTACTTAAGAACATACATGTTTTATTTTAATATATCTTCACACCGATCCGTGGCCGTACTTCTAGGGTTTCTGTAACGCAAAAAGAGGTTTTTACGACTCGGAAAGTCCAACAGTTAGGTTACTCGGGAAACACCTACCAATTTCTCTCAATACCGAGAATGTCTTTGAGACTTTATGCTAGATCTAGGGAGCGACCCTCGCTTTGGAAAGGTAAGTGCCTAAGAGCTGGAAACCTTAGGAAAGCTATGGGGCGATGACTTAACTCACCATGGAACGGGCATCCCCTAAGGATGGTTCGCTTAGCACGAGTACGAGGAGCTAACTTTGTGAACTTCTAGAACATATTTATTTTGCTTTGATTACAAATACCACCTGATAAATTTAGTTAACATGATAATTATGGAACAATATCTTTTTAAAATTTCATGGCACTGAGGTTTGCTTGAGGACAAGTAAAGATTTAAGTCTGGGAGAAGTGATGTGAGCAAAATATATAGGGTTTTAGGAGTAGTTTTCGCTCACATCTTATTGCATTTTGTGTTAGTTTTATGAATATGTTACTCTATTTTTGCATGAATTTCCTATTTTTTGGTTCGGAGGTCTGCTCGTTGTACTTTTGTGTTCAGGTTAGCTTTTCGGGTGAAAAAGATGCATTTTTGGAGCAAAAGAAGGACATTTCGCAGCTAGATGCAGAGTGGGACACGACCAAGGCATGTGGATTCACACGGCCGTGTCCAATGGGGGAGATCAGCACCCTAGGGCCGCACACGGCCTGGCCGTGTGGAAACACACGGTCGTGTGGCGGCCCGATAGATTTGCGCGACAAGGGATTTTTCCGGATTTTGCAGCGGTCCGAGGCAATGTCTATATAAGGATGGCTCTGCCCAAACCCTAGGGAGAGGCACGACGACTAGGACGACACGCCGAAGCCTTAAAAAGCTTCGGTAACTCGCAGCGAAGAGGAGGAACGCTGCTGGAGGTCCACACCTTGCAACACAATGCCGGAGAGAAGATCATGGAAGCATTGTATATTTCTATTACTGCGTTTCATTCCTTATGTATTCAAACTTAGACATGCTTTGTGATTCTTCTTTCGCATACATGGAGTAGTAATTTCGATTCTAGGATTAGGGAGTAGCTTGTGTTCACAAACAATGTTGGTTCATGTTTAATTTTGTCCATGAGTTTGATTTGACAATTGGTAGTTGCTCTTTACTATATCTATGCGTATTTGGCTTTCTTTCCGCTGTGCTTAGGCGATACAAGGGGTGACAGCCCTCACAATCTAAAATTTAGGAGATTTGATTAAGGAACCTAGGGGTAAACCTGATCTCCTACAACTACGAGGAGAAGGCTGTGGTGGAATCGGAAACGGTCCACCGTAGGGATTGATTTGGCATCCTCGTACCGTCTATCCCATCCTTGTAGGCAGAGATAGCTCCCGGTGAATGCGACAACTCTGCGGGAGAGTGTATGATTTCCCTTCCACAAAACCATAGGTAAACGTCTAGACAACGCCAATTGACAACATTGTTCTGTGATACGCAAGCGAAACCGAAGTCCTAGAATCACCTTTGAAGACCTCGCCACACTCCTTTCCTCCTCTGTGTGACACCGTACAAAGTAGAGTCCATTGACATCCCTCACCAATCGTAACCTCTTAGAGGTCGCGTCCGAACAATTACAACCACTAAGTATATTGGTATTCGAATCCCAGTCCCTGTGGGATCGATAATCTTTATTACTTGACAACATCCGTGCACTTACGGGTGTTGAGCGCGAGCGTGCGCTTTGAGTCCTCGACGGTATCCATCGTGAGATTTGAGGTCGCGTCCGTGTGCATCAGTCATATAGGTATGTAGTTGTTGAGTTTATAACTCTGTTATGATTGTCTTTCGTTGTTGGTTTTTTTCATATACTTCATATTTGATGTGTTGGCTGTGACTCAATGGTTGTGTATCAATTGTATTATGTATTGTCACAATGGGGCTCCGTCCATTGGTCGGATAGGGTATGCCTTCGAGGCGTGACACTCATGGAGATCAATCTGTTAGGAACGGGTGACGTCGCTAGAGGGGGGTTGAATAGCGATTTGCTTCATCTCTTGGAATTTGTTCGCATTCATTTGATTGCTTATTTACAATTGTTGTTAGCACAGTGGAATACAAATGAAAACAACAATGTTGGGACCGTTGTGACCGCTAGAGGGGGGGGTGAATAGCGTCGCCGATGCTTGATGGATTTCGATCGTGATTGCATCTACAAGTTGTGTTATTGCACAGAGGAATAATAACACAAATACAAACACGATAACACAACGATATAATGTGGTTCAGAACCGAATGTTTCATACTCCACATATTGGGCTCGTAAGAGCCCTAACAATGCAAACACGCACTACAAATCAAATAAACTCCTTCTCGGAACAATCCAGAGGTGGAGAAACCTCGTACAAATGGTCTTACAACAGTAAGAAACAAATACAAGCAAGATACAAATGAAATACACAACAAGTAAAGAAAACAACACATTACAATTGCTCTTTTGATTGCTTGCTTTGTGGTTGCTTGAAATGCACTTGGAGACTTTGATTTGCAGAAGAAAATCACCCCAAAACTCCTCAAGAACCGCTGATCGAAATCTCCTCCATAAGTTCCTTTTAAAGCTGCTGTCTGGGCTGAATTTTACCTATCAGTCGACTGATCAAGACCATCAGTCAACTGATGACACTGTTGCTGTGAGAATGGTGTGATCCACGCTGAAAAAATCCAACGGATAGGATATCAGTCGACTGATAGAGCCTTTACTCGACTATTAACCCCAGCAGTCAAGTCTGACTCCATTTTGTGCCCGAATTCTCGAGCACCAGTCGACTGTTAACAAGATCAGTCGACTGCTCGAGCCAGCAATCGACTGCCCACCTCTGGCAGTTGACTGCTAGGGCACTCCCCGTAGTCAAATCCTAGTTGACTCACTCCAGTCGACTGCCCATAGGTCCCAGTCGACTGATACACCTCAAACATGAGATTTTATCCCAAGTATGGTACCCCCATACTTGCTAGACCAATCTTAGCCTAGACCTAAGCCTTCTAGCCACCTCCATAAGCCTCGCGCCTATCGGATCCCTCCAAGTCATCCATGACTTGTTCATCCATACGCTAGCCTTCAGGTGCTTCTATCGGCTATGTTATGCTAATGGTGTCTACACCGCCAAGGCACATTGGACTTATGTTGCCAAGACTTTCGCTTGGACTTTATGCCACCAACCATTGGACTTATGCTGCCAAGACTCCCGCTTGGACTTTACGTCGCCAATATCAAACACCTTGGACTTCTCAAATGCCAAGACTCAAGCTTGGACTTTCCCTTGGCAACCCATGTTGGACTTTCCATGGCAAGACCTATGCTTGGACTTTACATGCCAAGTACTCAAGACTTGGACTTTCCATGACATGGTCAACCCTAGTCAACCATTAAAATTCCCTCTCGAGTCAAACTCGAGTCCGGCCAATCATGACCCGGGTCGATTGCACCAATAATCTCTCCAAAACATTATCAAACATCAATCTCAAACCTTCATGTCAAACATTAAAACATCGCTCGAGTCAAACTCAAGTCCAATCAATCGTGACCTGGGTCGATTGCACCAATAATCTCCCCCTTTTTGATGTTTGACAAAATCACATACCTTTGAGTTAGAACACTAACTCAAATCTTCTTACCAATTATCCCAAATTGGTAATACCATAAGTTCTCCCAATAATTCTCCCAAACATTCTCCCCCTTTTTGACTAACATCAAAAATGTTCTCTCCAAGGAGGTCAATGTCTCATGTCCCAATGAGATCTTACAATCTCCCCCTTGGTAAAAAAATATCTAGGATGCCTACAATCTGTTGGATCGAAAAGCGTCGCTAGAGGGGGGGGGGTGAATAGCGATCGAAAATCTTTCATTCGTAATCGTTCGTTAAGGCACGAGTAAGCGAGTAAGCAGCGAAAAATAAAATGACACGTTTATTTTACTTGGTTCACAACCCGGCGGTTGCTACTCCAAGGCCCTATCGGTCCTAGACCGCGTACGGAGGGCAAAGCACTATAACGTCTCCTCCTCGTTGGAGGTAGGAGACAACGATCACAAAACCGAATATACGAGGATGAGGCAACAAGCCTACCTCACCTCGTTATGAAGAAAAACAAAGAATACAATATCAAAAATATTACTTGAATCACACGAAGAAGATTGGAACTTGAGGCCGCTGGCGTATGACGGTGTTGGAGCGCTGGCGTTGTAGGAGCAACTTGATGAATAAAATTGATGTTCTTTGGAGATGAATCCTCCTCCTTTTATAGACTTTAGCCTCTGAATTTGTCTCCTATTTCTTTGGAATGGATCATGAATTTTTCCAAATTTTTATCGCTGGCGGCCGCGCACAAACGTTATCCGCTTTGACCTAGCGCAAAGTCAATCGCCGCCATCACGATCGATGCCCATCACCGACCGATGGGCATCACGATCGCTTCCATGTCCAGCAGAATGATCACCGGCCACTACCCTGCAGCAAGAGGTTAGCTCAGAAAATGATAAATACGACGGTTTCTAACCGTCCGATCTAGACCTAGACCTTCCATAGGAAGTCTTAGTCGGATCGTCACCTACGGTCATCCCCGTAAAGAGGACACGACCTTACAATCTCTCACTCACACGAGCTTACCTCGATAGTAGCTCTTGCTTCCGGCCTTCCACTCGATTCCTTCGGCTCCCTCCGAAGTCACTCGAGTGTCGCCCGACCACCACGGCTTGCAATGCAGGCCAGGGATCTATCGAACTCCAAACTTCCTCCTCATCTTGGAACTCAGCACCAAGCAATAATACGTAACTGGAAACTTTGTGTCTTTGCCATAATCAAAACACAGGTTCGATTATCTAGTGCCCCTGCACCAACACAATCTTCCTAGTGATAAGTCCCATATCACTCAAGAGAGGCAATCCTATACACTCTCCCAATTTCCAAATTGGTTATCTCAAAATCTCATTTCTCCCCTTCATGAGGAAAAATAACATCTATCATCCCATGATGGATACCTCCCCCTAAAGGCTTGCTCCCGCTTGACCATTGCATCAATAATGCCCTTGGTAAGTCCCTAAGCCTATAGGAACTCTAAAACATCAAAATTAAGGTCCAAAGTTTAATATAGAACTCTCCCACACCTTAAATTTGATACATCATCCTAACAACTCTCCTAATCCATATCCAATAGATTTTCACCCTTTATAATGCTTCCCAAAGTATATCCTAGGGTTTGGAGTGATTAGGGAACCTTACCATAGCTGAAAATGGGCTAAACATATCATGTTTTCCCGAAATTAGATTTGGCAGTCGACTGTCGTGCCCATCAGTCGATTGCCACCAAGGGCAGTCGACTGATAACTGAAAATTTTGATTTTCAGTTATTAGAAATGAATTTCTAAAAATCATAAGTAATTCTATGTATATATAAAAATCGTGAAAATTCATACATATATTACTTATGACCAATAAAATGAGTGAAAAATATTTTACCCATAAAATAGTGAAATTGACACAAAGTTCAAAAGTGAAGAAAACTTCAATGTTTTAGCTCACTTTGTATCAACTTCATCAATGGTGATTGCTATCAAAAGATAGACTTCACCAAAGTTTTTCAAAATGATTTTTAAATAGTTTTAAAACCTTATATTGGATCATATTCTTTGGGCTTAATGTACATGACTTGTACAAATGCTTTCCTAATGATCCGTAACATGATTTTAGATGAGTTTGAGTTCATTTAGATGCAAAAACTATGCACCTTGAACATAACTCATATCCTAGCATCTCACATGTATATAGGGTGTATAAATACACATACATGTCAATTTAGATGTGAGATGTGGGTTTTGGTTTAAACTAAGGCCTCATGCATTTTTCTAAGACAACACTACTTGATTCCCTTATAAATGGGACTTCAAGTCATGCCATAGTCCTTAACTCAATTTTTATTAATGCATGAATGATTATGGCATTAATGATGATATAAATAAGCATGTCTCATAATCATGATGTCATGGCATAAGATGGAATTTAAGCATAGATGACATTTAAACTTAATCCTAAACACGATCATGACATATGATTATTAAAAAGTAAATGTGATGTCATGGCATGTTATATGGCAAAAAAAGCATGGAAAATAAAATATAAGGTATAATAATACCTAAATTTTAACATTAATTGTAATTTGATATAATTAAACTCATTTTTCCATATTATTACTTATTCCCCAAGTGTGCCAAAATCCCAAAATGGCGCACTATGACTTTTAAACCTAAATTGTGTCAATTTTAATTGATTTTTCATGATCCCAAAAATATATTGGCACATCCTAAAATCTTTTAGGATTATTATTTAAATCTATTTCCAAGGTATCCATAACCTTTAAAATGACCTAAGGTGCCACCTTTACTATGGTTAGGTTAGCTACCCATCCATTTAAAGTTGTCACACCTAAACCCATCTAGCGTGAATCAATCACACTCTTAGGAACCCAAAACCTATTTGAGCTCCTAGGGTTTACTAGGTATTCCTTAGGGATGACCTCCCAAGATACCTTCCTAATGACCCTTCTAGGCTTTTTAGCCTTGGTCATTTGGGACTTGCCTAGGTTAATGTTGGTGCAACAATGCCCCAAGCATTTATATGTTTTGATGTTTGGATAATCATCTAAGTTATACAACAAATTGTGATCTAATGGTGAACATGATTAAGTGACAGGTAAAGGCAAAGTCCAAGCATGATCTTGGCAAGAGAAGTCCAAAGGCAAGTCTTGGCAGCGTAAGTCCAAGCATGTAGACTTGGCTGCATAAAGTCCAAGCACGCTTTGGTAAAAAAAAACCCAAGACATGACAAAACCAAAGGAAGCCCTTGGAAACAAGGCGCAAAGGATGAACAAGTCGCGGACTCGGAGGGATCCTTGAAGCGCAAGGCTTAAGGAGGAGCTAGAAGGTTGAGTCTAGGTCTAGGGGGTGAAATCAAGTATGAAATACTCATACTTGATGTGTATCAGTCGACTGATATGATGTATCGACCGGCCGGTCAGCTCGCCGAGTCGGTGAAACCACGACTCGACTACCTTACAATGGTAGTCGATCGATGATGCTATCGATCGCCAACAAAGGGCGCGATTGGTGACAAAACAAGCGAGTAATGGAGTCCCACTTGACTACGGCCTATGATCACTCGACTGATCACTTCATCATTCGGCTGATGGAGGGATTAGTCGACTGATGAGAATGTCGTTGGATGAAATGACTCTAAATCTCGTCAATTCGGCTGTTCAGAGGCCGTTAATCGCTCCGACAGTCAACTGATGTTGTGCATCAGTCGATTGATCATGCTCCAATGGGAAAATCAGCCTTTTCTCTATAAAAAGAGGGCTGGTGGAGGTTTTTGGGGTTAATGCTTATTCTCTGATTCTTCTCCAAATCCTCCACGAGTTTTCAAGCTTTCTAAGTGATCTTAAATCCTCTCCTCCTCTCTCTAAGCTAAAATTTCATTCTTTGTAAAGAAGAGGAGTTTTTGTTGTAAAGGAGAGCTTCTTAGTGGAATTGCTTGGGTTGATCCACCTTAAGGATCGCCGTGGAGTAGGAGGGTTATCTCCGAACCACGTAAAGGCTTTGTTAGCATTGTTATTTTGTTTTTACTTATATTATTTCTATTTTCTTCCACTAATTATTCTTGTAGAAATGAAAAATGCTATTCACCCCCCCTCTAGCTTCCAAAAGATCCCTAACAAGTGGTATCAGAGCCCGGATCACATCGGAAGATCTAGCAATCAACCGGAGCAAAGATGGCTTTTCAAGAGGGGTATAGCACGGCGAGACCTCCATTCTTCGACGGCAATGACTTCGGATATTGGAAAGGTAGGATGGAGTATTACTTAATGAATGATATTGAGAATTGGTTTAGTCTTGTAGATGGTTTCGAGAAGCCGATCGACGAATTCGGAGCACCACTACCAACAAAAGATTGGACAAGAGAGATGGACAAGAAAGCACAAGCCAATGCAAAAGCAACGACTACACTTCAATGTGGTCTATCCAAGGAGCAACTTTCTAAAGTCGGGCCTTTCAACTCCGCAAAAGAGCTTTGGGAGAAGCTCATCGAATTGAATGAAGGTTCAAAGGAGACTAGAAGAGCCAAAAGAGACCTATTGATAGGTCAACTCCAAAGCTTCACCATGAAGACCAACGAAACCGTGAGTCAAATGCACAATCGGTTCAAGGAAGTAGTCAATGGACTACATGTTATAGGTGAGAAGGTCGACAACCGAGACCTTGTAAGTTATGTGTTACAAGCTTTCCCTAGGACAACCTTATGGGCTTCAATGGTAGATGCCTATAAGGTCTCTAGGGATCTTTCATTAGTTAAGTTAGATGAGCTATTTTGTGAATTTCAATTACATGAACAAGCTAACACTTCATCCAAAGAGAAGGGTATAGCTCTTTTTGTAGGAAAGAAGGAGAAGAAGAAGAAGGAGAAGAAGGAAGTGTCCTCCTCATCCGAATCTGAGGAAGACTCATCAAGTAGTGAGGATGAGCTATCGGCAAGCGAGGTGGCACATTACGTCAAGAAGTTTGGTGGGAAGTCAAGGAGACTCACCAAGAAAGATGTGAAGAGGATGTTCCAATCCTCAAGAGGTAAATCTTCAAATAATTCAAATTCTACCTCTAACGTGACTTGTTTTGGTTGCAACAAGAAAGGGCATATAAAGCCAAATTGCCCGGAACTAAAGAAGAAGGAGGAGAAGGAAAAGAAAAAGAAGGAGAAGAAGAATAAGGAGGCGATGGTGGCACAAAAATGGGACACTCTAAGCATGGAGGAGTCTTACGACGATGAAGAAGTTTGCCATGCCACCTGGAATCTAACCCTCATGGCATTGGAGGAAGAAGCCGGGAGCTCAAGTGAGGAGTCTTCTTCCTCTTCAAGCGATGAATCATCATCAAGTGATGATGATGAGGTAAACAACACACCTAAAGTAGATTTACTTTACAAGACTATTGCATGTTTACAAAATGCTTTAAATAGATTGAAAACTAGGATTAAGGATCTAAAATTAGAGATCAAATCACTTAAGAGTATAGATTCATCATGTGGTAAACCATCTAGTGATAACGATGAATGTACCCTTAGGGATGAAAATGATGAGTTAAGAAAAGAAATAGGTAAATTAAGAGCATGCTTAGAAAAATTCACCAATGGTTCAAAATACCTAGACATGATTATTAAGGATCAAAGGGCTATCTACAACAAGGCCGGATTAGGATATAGGCCTAAGGAAAAAGAGGTAGCATTTACATCTCTTGTTAATAGAAAATCAATAATTAAAAGCAAGGGGAGAAAGGCATGGGTACCTAAGAAATTTATCATTGATGCTAGCGGTCCTAAGATTTGGGTACCTAAGGATTGTGTTTTTCATGTGATATAGGTAGAAGAACCAAGCTTGTGGATAGTTGATAGTGGGTGCTCAAAGCATATGACCGGGGATGAGAGAAATTTCTCCACTATCAACCACACTAGCAAAGGAAAAGTCCCATTTAGTAATAGCGGCAAACTTAAGATTCTAGGAAAGGGCACAATTGAGGTATCCCCCAATCTTGCCATTCATAAAGTGCTATTAGTTAAAAATATGAAATTTAATTTACTTAGTGTATGTCAACTATGTGATGCAAACTTTGATGTTAAATTTGATTCCTCAAAATATTTTATAAGACACAAAACTCAAAATGATTGCATGTTAGTAGGTTTTAGGAAATCAAATATATATTATGTTGATTTATCCTACGCTACTAATGCTTCCACTAAGTGTCTTATTGCAAAAGAGGAAGAAAGTTGGCTTTGGCATAGGAGGCTAGGACACATAAACATGAAGAACATAGCCAAAATAGCAAAAATGAAGTTAGTCAAAGGGTTGCCCAAAGTAAAGTTTCTCAAGGACAAGATGTTTGATGCATGCCAAGAAGGGAAACAATCAAAAACATCACACAAAGGTAAAAATTTACTTAGTACCGCTCTACCGTTAGAATTATTACATATGGATTTATTTGATTGCCATAGTACCCCCTCTATGATTGGTAGTAAATATTGCTTGGTAATAGTAGATGATTTCTCTAGGTTTACTTGGGTATTTTTCTTGAAAAATAAAGATGAAACTTTAGGAATAATCATAGGATTTAGCAAAAGAGTAGAAAATGAAAGAAAACTCAAAATCAACCAGATCCGTAGTGATCAAGGTGGAGAATTTGAGAATTCTAATTTTTCAACTTTTTGCTTAGAACAAGGGTACAAGCATGAGTTTTCTTGTCCTAGAACACCCCAACAAAATGGGGTTGTGGAAAGGAAAAATCGTGCCCTACAAGAAGCGGCTAGGACAATGCTTAATGCATACTCCTTACCTAGCTACTTGTGGGCGGAAGCGGTTAATACCGCTTGCTATATCCAAAATAGGGTATTGATTCATAGGTTTTTAGGAAAAACTCCATTTGAATTATGGAATGGTACAATTCCAACAATTCATTATTTTAAGGTCTTTGGATGTAAAGTTTATGTCTTAAATACCAAAGACAACCTAAGTAAGTTTGAGTCCAAAGCGGATGAGGGAATCCTAGTTGGATACTCATCCACTAGTGTAGGATATAGAGTTTACAATAAAAGGACTCAAAAGATTGAAGAATCTTCAAATGTTCAATTTGATGAAACTTCCAATACATACCCTAGGAAATCCCCTATTGATGATGATATTAATAATGAAAATCAAGAAATTACCCAACAATTTCAAGATTTAACCTTAGGGGGTAATGATCAAGGGGGAGGATTGAATCAAGGGGGAGTAAGGGATGATTCCAATGATGAACATAGGATTGAGGTTGATCATGATCAAAATCAACTTAATACACCTTCTAGAACCATAAGAGTTCATCAAAGTCACCCTTTAGATCAAATTGTGGGTGAATTATCTCAAGGAGTTAGGACTAGGTCATTTCATAGGGATTCCACTAGTCATGTAGCTCTAATTTCTCAAATTGAGCCCAAAACAATTAAAGATGCATTACTTGATCCGGATTGGATCTTAGCAATGCAAGATGAATTGGCTCAATTTGAAAGGAGCCAAGTATGGGAGTTAGTTCCTAGACCAAGTGAAAACACCATTATTACTACAAGATGGGTTTTTAGGAACAAACTAGATGACCAAGGAAATATCACTAGAAACAAAGCAAGATTAGTTGCAAGGGGTTTTAATCAAGTTGAAGGACTTGACTATGATGAAACATATGCCCTGGTTGCTAGGTTAGAGTCCATTAGAATACTTTTAGGGTATGCCTCCTATATGGGTTTTAAACTCCATCAAATTGATGTTAAATCGACATTCCTAAATGGGTTTATTAAGGAAGAGGTATATGTAGAACAACCTCCGGGGTTTGAAAATATGTACTACCCAAACCATGTAAACAAGCTTAGGAAAGCTTTATATGGGTTGAAACAAGCTCCCCGGGCTTGGTATGAAAGATTATCATCTTTCTTAATTTCTAAGAATTTTAAAAGGGGTAGTATAGATCAAACTCTCTTTATAAAGTCAACATCTAAGGACATCTTTGTAGCCCAAGTATATGTTGATGACATTATCTTTGGGTCAACAAATGATGAACTCCTTCAAGACTTTATTAAAAACATGGAAAAAGAGTTTGAAATGAGTCTAGTTGGGGAATTGAGTTTCTTCCTAGGTTTTCAAGTTAAACAAACAAGTGAAGGAATTTACATTTATCAAACCAAATATGCTAAGGAAATGATCAAGAAATTTGGTTTGGAAAATGCTAAGGTAATTTCAACCCCAATGGCAACCAATACTAAAATAGATAGTGATAATGAAGGAAAACAAATAGATCTTACACTTTATAGGAGCATGATTGGTAGCCTTTTGTATTTAACCGCTAGTAGACCCGACATATTATTTGCGGTTGGTATATGTGCTAGGTATCAATCATGTGCTAAAGAATCTCATTTAGTTGTCGTTAAGAGAATCTTAAGATATGTTAAAGGCACACTAAATGTAGGATTATGGTACCCTAGGACTAGGTCGTTTGATTTGATTGGGTATACTGATTCCGATTATGCCAGTTGCAAATTGGATCGGAAGAGTACTAGTGGTGGATGCCAATTTCTTGGGTCCTCCCTAATTAGTTGGAGTAGTAGGAAGCAACCTTGTGTTGCCTTATCTACCACCGAGGCCGAATATGTGGCTATGGGTGGTTGTGTAGCTCAACTACTATGGATGAAACATACTCTAGAGGATTATGAGCTATCTTACTCCAACATGAAAGTATTTTGTGATAATGTGAGCACCATTAACATGACCAAAAATCCGGTGCATCACTCTAGGACCAAGCACATTGAAGTGAAACATCACTTCATTAGAGATCATGTGGCTAAGGGGGACATTGAGCTTAATTACATTGAATCCAAGTCCAACCTAGCTGACATATTTACCAAGGCTCTCCCCAAGATAGAATTTTCATCACTTAGGAGAGAACTTGGAATGTGCTTGGTTGAGTAAAGGTATAGGTTTGCATGATCCTATAGAAATACTAGGATTTATACCTTTAAGCATCTCACAAAATACCTAAGAAATCATGATTTATGTATTGAGCCACTTAGACAATATGTGAGATGTTAGGAAGATGCACTTGGTTCATCATGCTTATTATGATGCATTACTATGGACCAAAGCGTCATCTAGAGACATTAATCCTTCATTGGACCAATCATTGGAAAGGCTTATACACAATTGATGTGCATATATCTCCAAGAACATGATTGAAAATGTCAAATAAAACATATTTTAAACTATATTTATCATATTTTGAAAAACAATTTTCAAGTGAAACACAAATGTGATACAAAGTTTGCAAAAACATTAGAACTTTTGTTAGCTTCCAAGTTTGTATCAATCTCAAAATCTGGAAAACATATATTTTTCAAAATATTTTTATTTGATAAAGTATTATTTCAGAAATGTGTACGCAAAATTTCATGATTTTTCGAGGTCTCTGGAATTTTTAACGCATTTCTGAATTTGGGCTGAAAAGGCTGAAATTCGGATTTCAGGCTTATCAGTCGACTGGTTCAGAAACCAGTCGACTGATACACTGTGTTTTCTGATAAACAGCTCCATTCTCTGATAGTTAGTGTATTTTTGATCTCCTAAAACTTGAGCATGATAATACTGAGTGTAAACCAACTTTTTGAACTGTTTAAATGCAGTGTTTTAGGGGGAGTTTTCATTAACTATATTTTTTTTTTCAAATTTACATTGTTGGTGCAAAGTTATGAAATTTTACTTTTCATGAACTATATCTTGGATTAAGGGGAAGCTAACTTTCAATTCTATTCCTTAGTTCAAGATAACAATGCTTTCAATTCGTCTATGAGATATATGATTTCTTCTCTTTTTGATGTATGTCAAAGGGGGAGAAGAAATATTTAAGTTAGAATTAGATATATGATTATGTGTATCGTTAAAAGACCTAACTTAAATGATTGCCAAACATCAAAAAGGGGGAGATTGTTGGTGCAACAATGCCCCAAGCATTTATATGTTTTGATGTTTGGATAATTATCTAAGTTAGACAACAAATTGTGATCTAATGGTGAATATGATTAAGTGACAGGTAAAGGCAAAGTCCAAGCAAGATCTTGGCAAGAGAAGTTCAAAGGCAAGTCTTGGCAGCGTAAGTCCAAGCATGTAGACTTGGCTGCGTAAAGTCCAAGCACGCTTTGGCAAAGAAAAACCCAAGACATGACAAAACCGAAGGAAGCCCTTGGAAGCAAGGCGCAAAGGATGAACAAGTCACGGAATCGGAGGGATCCTGAAAGCGCAAGGCTTAAGGAGGAGCTAGAAGGTTGAGTCTAGGTCTAGGGGGTGAAATCAAGTATGAAATACTCATACTTGATGTGTATCAGTCGATTGATACGATGTATCAATCGATCGTCAATCTTTCGGATCGAGTCGTGGTGAAACCGACTATCACCGATCACGCTTGGCAATGGTAGTCGACTGATAATGCTATCAGTCGACTGCCAACAGTGGTAGTTGACTGATCAAGACAAAAACAGGCACAGAATGGAGTCCCACTTGACTACGGCCTATGATCACTCGACTGATCACTTCATCATTCGGCTGATGGAGGGATCAGTCGACTGATGAGAATACCGTTGGACGAAACGACTCTAAATCCCGTGAATTCGGCTGTTCAGAGGCCGTTAATCGCATTGGCAGTCGACTGATGATGTGCATCAGTCGACTGATCGTGCTCCAATGGAAAAATCAGCCTTCTCTCTATAAAAAGAGGGCTGGTGGAGGTTTTTGGGCTTAATGCTTATTCTCTGATTCTTCTCCAAAGCCTCCACGAGTTTTCAAGCTTTCTAAGTGATCTTAAATCCTCTCTTCCTCTCTCTAAGCTAAAATTTCATTCTTTGTAAAGAAGAGGAGTTTTTGTTGTAAAGGAGAGCTTCTTAGTGGAATTGCTTGGGTTGATCCACCTTAAGAATCGCCGTGGAGTAGGAGGGTTATCTCCGAACCACGTAAAGGCTTTGTTAGCATTGTTATTTTGTTTTTACTTATATTATTTCTATTTTCTTCCGCTAATTATTCTTGTAGAAACGAAAAACACTATTCACCCCCCCTCTAGCTTCCAAAAGATCCCTAACAGTTAACTCTAGGGGTGACTCCCCTTGTAACCTTCTTAGTGGCTTCCCTAGGTTTATTCGAAATCCTAGCCACTAGGCATATACCTTGGTTACCCTTAGGCATGACTTCCCTAGTAACTTTGGTCTTCCTAGACCTAGGTTTAGTTCCATAATCAAATGGAACATTATGATAAGTTTCCCTGGGCTTAGGTTTGTGACCCAAACCTTTCTCGCCTTTGGATGACTCTTGTCTTCTAAACCCAAGGTTTTGACTTTGACTTTTAGACCCTAGAGTTTGACCATTTGACCTTTGCATTTGATTTGTCATTTTTGCAAGGGTCTTTTCAAGTTTCTCAAGCCTTGACCTCAAGGCTTGATTTTCAACCTCTAATTTCCCAATTTTTGAATTATTATTTAATCTTTGAGCATTGTTCTTTCTAGGCATATGCCTAGTCCATTTGGGTTAAAACCTAGATGGTCCTCAATTTTCTTAATGCTTGCCCTAGGTAAAGTCTTTCTAGGGACATTAGTCCCAAATTTCTCCTTATTTGAAAAATTAACACTCTTAGCACCTAGACAAAAATATTTATTGTTCCTAGCATGCTTTTCAGTACAATAGCAAGATTGTTAAAATTATTCCTAGCATGCTTTTTGACATTTAAACTAGAAGGTGCATTATTAAAATATACCTTAGAGTTAGCTTTTGCTCCCCCTACATGTGATGCTCCTTCCTTATCTTTGGTTTCCTTCTTCCTAGGGCATTGACTTCTATAGTGCTCCTTCTTATGACACTTGAAGCATACTACGAGTTCCTTGGTCTTCTTGGTGGGGACACCGGGATCCTTTGACTTTTCTTGACTTTTAGGCGCCGGTGAACTTTTCTTGACCTTCTTTGGGCACTTGCTCTTATAGTGCCCAAACTCCCTACACTCAAAACACATTATATGAATTTTATTTTGAAATAGTGTGTTTGAGTTACCTTCCACGGTAGGGGAGTCTCGAGCTTCCTCTTCCTCTCGACTAGAGGTGGATGGCTCTTCTTGAGGTTCCTCTGGTGTGGAAGGTCTAATCTCCTCCCCCTCAATCCTAGAGGTAGAGGCTTCTTCCAATTCCACCTCCTCTACCGATTTGGATGTCAACTCTCTATCACCATCCGAATCCTCAAGCTCTTGTGACGAGGATGTGCTTGCTTCTTCTTGAGCTTGAGAGGATGAAGACTCCTCTTCTTCTTCTTCTTCTTGGATCGGTGATGGATTTACGTGATATTTTGCCAATTCACTCCAAAGCTCCTTGGCATCCATGTAATCCCCTAGGCTACACAAGATATCATTAGAAAATAAATCAAAAATAAATTTGACTACCTTCTTATTCTTATCAAATTATTGGAGTTGCTCCTCGGTCCATCTCTTCTTCTTGAGGAATCCTCCCTTTGGTCCTCTTAGATAATTAAATCCCTCCATCAACATGGACCATTCTTCAAAATTTTTCATCATGATGAAGTCTTCTATTCTTCTCTTCCATGAATTGAAGCCTTCACATCCATATAGTGCATATGGGATTGGGGTGTTGATGTCCCAACCCAATTTCTCTTGAACTTCCATCTTATTCCTCTTCGCCCTCTAGAATCTTGGCTCTGGGTTGTTAATCCGTAGAAGAGCCCCAGACTCTGATACTAATTGTTGGGACCGTTGTGATCGCTAGAGAGGGAGGTGAATAGTGTCGTCGATGCTTGATTGCATCTACAAGTCATGTTAGTGCGCAACGGAATAATAATAATAAAATAATAACACGAATACAAACACGATAACACAATGATATAACATGGTTCAGAATCGAATGGTTCCTACTCCACGGATTGAGCTCGTAAGAGCCCTAGCAATGCAAACACACACTATTATTCATCAAATAAACTTCTTCTCAAAATAATCCGAAGGTGGAGAAACCTCGTACAAATGGTCTTGCAACAGTAAGAAACAAATACAATCAAGATACAAATGAAATACACAACAAGCAAAGAAAATAACACTTTACAATTGCTCTTTTGATTGATTGCTTTATGGTTGCTTAAAATGCACTTGGAGACCCTGGTTTGCAGCAACAAATCGCCCCAAAAACCTCAAGAACCGGTGATCGAAATCTCTTCCATGAACTCCCTTTAAAGCTGCTGCCTGAGCTTGATTTCGCCTACCAATCGATTGATTGGGACCATCAGTCGACTGATGACACTGTTGCTGTGAGACAATGGTGAAATTCATGCTGGAAAATTCCAACAGATAGGACATCAGTTGACTAATAGAGCCTTCACTCGACTGTTAAGCCCAGCAGTTGAGTCCGACTCCATTCTGTGCCCGAATTCTCGAGCTCCAGTCGACTGATCACAAGATCAATTGACTACTCGAGCCAGCAGTCGACTACCCACCTCTGGCAGTCGACTGGTAGGACACTCCCCGCAGTCAAACCCTAGGATTCCTACTCCACGGGTCGAGCTCAAGTGAACTCTAGTGATTCACACCACCACTAATGAATCTCTCCTTCTTGGCAAATACTCCAGAGGTGGAGAAACCTCTTACAAAGTGATTACAACAATAATACAAGAAATACAAGTATACTAAGCAATAAGCTAATACAAGTAAAGAAAACATTACACAAAGAATTCTTGATTTTTTGCTTGTTGATTGATTTGAATTTCTCTTGAAGGTCTAGAATGCAACAATATTTCCTCTTTAAATCACCTGAAGAACTATGGCCAAAATCCTCCATTAGCTGCTCCTTTTATAACCTACAGATAGCTAATTTCACGCCTAGTAGTTGACTGCCAAAGGGCCCAAGTTGATTGCTCTCCTATCCATTATCTCACAACGACTCAATCCACGTTGGAAAAACTCCAATGGATACCCTAGCAATTGACTACTGCTCAGTAGTCGACTGGCCAGTCCACTACCAAAGCTTTTGTGCTCAAGCCCACTTAAATCAATTGACTACCCTCCATGACAGTTGATTGCTCAAGGCCAGTTGACTACCCAAAGCTGGCAGTCAACTGCTAGAGCTTCACCCGAGCAGTTGAAGCTCAGTCAACTACCTGACCAGTTGACTAGTCATAATCCCAGTCGACTGATCTTGATTGGCTAGGCTGCCAAGTGTCAAACACTCAGCCAGTCGATTGATCTATAACCCCAGTCAACCAAGCATAATCCCCTCATACTTGATAGACCACCCTTAGCCTAGACCTAAACATTCAAGCCACCTCTAACAACCTCACACCTATCGAATCCCTCCAAGTCATCCATGACTTGTTCATCTATATGATAGATTTCAGGTGCTTTCATTGGCAATTGTCATGTTAATCGGGTCTACTTTGCCAAGATATATTTGGACTCATGTCGCAAAGACTACAACTTGGCGCCACCAAACATTTGACTAAGGAGCTCTATTGTGACAACAATGGAGCTATTGCGCAGGCTAAGGAACCTCCCTCACACCAGTGGACCAAACACATACTACGACGCTTCCATCTCATTTGAGAGATTATCAATAGAGGAGATGTGAAGATTTGTAGAGTACCCACTGAGGCTAACATCGCAGATCCTTTGACCAAAGTTTTGGCACAGAAAAAGCATGATGGTCACACTAGGTCATTGGGTATTAGATACTACGATAATTGACACTAGTGCTAGTGGGAGATTGTTAGTGAAAGCCCTAGAGTTAATCATTTGATGATTGTTGTATGGACTTTATTATATCATATTCCTATTTATAAAGGCATGGTTATTATATTTACTTGTATTGGTGCCAAATAACTAAGTATAATAACGTCCTTGAGTAGAAGGTTCTTATCTATATCAATCGATTGGTTGAATCGATAATGAGATGATATAGAAAACACTACTCTTAATCATTCCTAGTCAAGTATTAACATTCATGGACAATGTTAATGCGTAGAGACTAGCATGTAGGTCAACACGATGACTTGATCTCACAAGTCATGGATATGAGATATCAAGTTGATACAAGGGAATGCATTGGAGAATGTATACTGAATGACTCGCCATTAGAAAGTATCATGGATCGTTATATGAGTGTCATATACTTTCTCATGTGACTATTAGTATGACTATTAGTCCTTGGACCTAAAGTTACCATGGTTCTCTACATAAGGAGTTGCATACTTTGGCTTTGTCAAACGTCACCCGTAAATGGGTGGACTAAAAAGGCGATTACTGGGTATGTAACAAATTATGCGGAGGGATGTGAGTGATGTAGATGAGATCTATCCCTCCTATATGATGGGAGTGACATTGTTATTCTTGATAGAATGAAACCACGAAGTGCATGGCCATGCCCAAATGAGTCAATATGAGATATTGAGCTCATTTGATTAGAGTGAGTTTACTTGGAGTTCAAGATATAGATTGTACCGAGGATGACAAAGTCTATGCCTCAATTGGTCATTCTAGATGTCAAGGATAGAGGGACATTGTCACATATTGTGAGAGTCACAATTAGTAGTCACAAAGGTGATGTTGGATCTCAACATTCTTGTAACTTGGGTAGCAATGATGTGTTGCTAGATACCGCTCTTTGCTTATGTTCCTAAATCAGTTTAGGAGCATTGTCAACGTTACAAGAACCTATAGGGTCACACACAAAGGGCAATTAGATGGAAATTAGGTTCATATGATGAACCATGAGGATTAGGTTCATGGGATGAACCAAATTGGATTAAGAGTAATCCAAATTAGACTAATTGAGTTAGACTCAATTTAATTCAAGTGTTGAATGAGTCTAATTTAGATTTGATTCATTGAGTCAATTTAAATTAATGAATAGAAATTCATTAAATCAAATTGACTTGAATCAAGTGGTTAGATTTGATCAACCATGGGAGATAAGAGGTCAAGTTTGACTTGACTTGAGAGGGAAGATGAATGATCAATTTTGACTTGACTAATTGTCATGTCATGGTGACTTGGCATGGGGGCCAGCCAATGATGATGTTCCACATCATCATGGACTTATCATGTAGTGCCACCTCATGAGGGAGACCAAGAACCATTGGCTCTTGGAGTTACATGCATGCATGTAACCTCCCAACTTTAAGTGGCCGACCACTTTTATTCATTGTGTGAAGTTATTTTGTGATTAACTTCATCTTCTTCCTTGGTTCTTCCTCTCAAGCTCTCCCAATCCTCCTTGGCCGAAACTTCCATGAGTGCTAGCACACTCTAGGTTGATTTTCACCACCATTTGTTCGTGTGGATACCAATAGAGGAGTGTACACTTGACACTCTTGAGTTCCGGCAAAGCATTTGGACGAGCGGGATAAGCGAAGGGCGTCGCTACGAGGGTAACACTCTCATCATGTAGATATAGGTTTCCATAACACATACATGAATTTATTTTTATTATACTTCGCACGGATCCGTGGCCGGGCTTCCAAGGTTTTCGCAACATAAAAAGCGATTTTTGCGGCTCAGAAAGTCCAACAGTGGTATCAGAGCCACATGCAAAGCATGTATGTGTTTTAAATTTGTAGTTTTTGTATTAGATATAAAAATTACCGATTTTTAAGTTTCTTTAAATTTCCAATTTTTATAGATTTTTTGGGTATTTTTCCCAAAGAGTCGAAGCAATAAGTGTTGGGACACTTATAGGCTTTAACCACCGAGAAAAACTCTCGGGAACAGCGAAATCTCGCTTTAGATTTTTGGGACAGTGACTTAAGTCGCTATAAGATCTAGATGGGACACTCACAAAGTTTATTTTGTGAGTAGGGGCGCTGCTCCTAACCCTGAAAGGGGCATTGTCCCGATATCGCGCCCAGAAACCGCTTAGTGGGACCGTTATGGAGATGTGACTCATAAAATTGAAAAAAAATAGGAATAATTATAGAATTTTTTTGTAAAATACATAATTTAGAATTATGTATAATTCTGTGATGGACATGACCCAATAACTCCAATATGATTGGATGATAAATGTGTTGTAATTTATAATACAACATGCGTGCTGTTTTTGTGGTCGTGCATGTTGTATAGGGTATGCGACCTGCGCGTCGTGCCTCTTCTTTTAAAATTCTAGTTGTAAATAGTTTTAGACTCGAATGTAACTCGAGTTTCATATTTGTAATGTATAAAATAGAGTGGTGGAAGGTTCACTAGTAGACGGAGTTACGAGAAGGGTGCCGACGACACATGGCGGTCAAATGAGGCGCTTGGAGAAGCCGCTAACCCTAGGTTGACCGTCTGATCTTCTCATTGGCTTGAGATGATCGTAGTAGGGCCATGACCACATCTTAATTTATATATATATATATATATATATATATATATATATATATATATATATATATATATATATATATATATATATATATATATTTGTTTTTGCTTGTATGTATGTGATGCAGACTAGTAAATTTTGCTTGTATGTATATAATGCATGCTAGGATATTTATCTTGTATGTATATGATGCATGCTAGAATAATGCTTGTATGTATGTGATGCATGCTAGTATAGGATAATAACGGCCTTAATGCATATATGATACACATTACGATTAGATTAGATCTTAATCGAATCAACTCGAAAATGCCTACCAAGTCTTGATACCCATCACTACCTCGATCATTTCTAGTTGTTGAATTTGCCAAAGAAGAGCAACGCATATTATCTTGGTAGGGTGCGGAGGGACAATCTTGGTCCCGCCTATCACGACTTGGGTTAGAGTAAGCTCAATTAGATTGAGTAAAACTAGTTCACTCAATTGGATCGAGTAGAACTATAGGCATATTCCAACCGTTGGAAAGATAGGATAAGATCGTATTTACACTAAATCTTGGGCGATTTAGCCAAACCTAACTCAAGGTCTTTTGTAAATGTGGGTCATGATCCTATAAACAAGAGTTGCATAGAGATGTAATCGGTAATGTGTTACCTACCGATCATACTATGTCTTGGGCGATTTAGCCAAAGTTAACTCAAGGCGTAGTATGATGTGGATCTTGTCCCGCAAGAATTATAGCATGTTTGTATGAATCTAGTAATTTGGTTTGACCACATCCATAACACGATTTTACAAAAGTCCTATAATTCAGTGTGAGCATCATTTGATTAAAGGCCTAATTTAATGATAAATGGAATATGATATTAATTTTCTGCATTGTGTATGTTGTAGATTACTATGTCCACAAACACGAACACTCTCTCCCTGTATTCTATCCTTGAGAAGGACAAACTCAACGGAGCAAATTTCCTGGACTGGTACAGGAACCTGAGAATTGGTCTCACCTAAGAAAGAAAATTGTACGTCCTGGAGCAACCCATTCCGGAGGCACCTCCTGCCACTGCCTGGCGAACTGACAAAGATGCTTACAAGAAGCATCAAGATGATGCATTAGATGTATCATGACTCATGCTCGCGACCATGAACTTTGAGCTTCAGAAGCAACACGAGTTCATGAATGCTCATGATATGGTTGAACATCTTCGTCAACAATATCAAGGACAAGCAAGGCACGAGAGATATGAGATCTCTAAGGCACTATTTCAGTCCAAGATGCAAGAAGGGACTCCCGTAGGTCCATATGTACTCAAGATGATTGGGTACATCGAGAACCTACAGAGGCTGGGATTCCCACTTGGCCAAGAGCTGACCACTGACTTGATCTTGCAATCTTTGCCACAAACCTACAATCAATTTGTCATGAATTACAACATGAATGAAATTGATAAGCCACTGCCTGAGATGCTCAGCATGTTGAGAACTGCTGAGCTCTACCTTAAGAAGGGAAAATCTGACTCCATTTTGATAGTGCAAAAGAAGAAAGGAAAGGGCAAGCCTAAAGGTAAGGGAAAGTCCCAAGGCAAGGAACTGAAACCCAAAGGAAGGGTGGCCAAAGAAGTGACTTACTTCCACTGTAAGGAAACTGGACACTGGAAGCGTAACTGTAATGCATACCTGGAAGATCTTAAGAAGAAGAGAAGTGAGACTTCTACTTCAAGTATAAATGTTATAGAAGTCAATCTATCTATTTCTTCATCATGGGTATTAGATATCGGATGTGCATCTCACATTTATACCAATGTGTAGGTGCTGAGAAATAGCAGGGCATTGACAAAGGGCGAGGTGGACCTACAAGTAGGCAATGGAGTAAGAGTTGCTGTAGAAACTTATGATCTATCTCTTCCCTCTGGGCTTGTACTATAACTAGATGAATGTTATTATGTACCTGCTTTAACTAAGAATATAATTTGGGTTTCTTGTTTGGACAAGAAAGGATTTACATTTATAATAAAGAATAAATGTTGTTCAGTTTATTTAAATGATATGTTATATTGTAATGCGCCTCTAATGAACGGACTCTACTTTCTAGACTTAGAGAGCCCCATCTATAACATAAGTACCAAACGGTTCAAGTCAAATGAGTTGAACCAAACCTATCTCTGGCATTGTCGCTTAGGTCACATAAATGAGAGTCACTTATCTCAGCTCCATAAAGATGGGATGCTAGACTCATTTGATTTTGAATCATATGAGACATGTGAGTCTTGCCTTCTAGGCAAGATGACCAAGACTCCCTTTAGTGGACACAACGAAAGAGCAACAGACTTGTTAGGACTTATACATAGTGATGTATGTGACCCTTTCAATGTTGCTGCTAGAGGCGGTTACAGGTACTTCATTACATTTACTGATGACTTCAGTAGATATAGTTATGTGTATCTCATGACACATAAATCAGAATCCTTTAAAAAGTTCAAAGAATTCAAGAATGAAGTACAAAACCAGCTTGGCAAGAGTATTAAGATACTTTGATCAGATCGAGGTGGTGAATACCTTAGCCATGAGTTTCATGACTATCTAGCTAAGTGTGAGATTCTATCCCAACTCACTCCTCTTGGAACACCACAGTTGAATGGTGTATCTGATAGGAGGAATCGCACCCTATTAGATATAGTATAATCTATGATGAGTCACACAGATCTTCCTATTTCCTTTTGGGGATATGCTCTAGACACAGCAGCCTTCATACTTAATCGTGTACCATCCAAGGCTGTGATAAAGACACCTTATACGATATGGCCAGAGAGAAATCCCAAGATGTCTTTCTTGAGGATTTGGGGTTGTGAGGCTTATGTTCGACGTCAAGTCTCAGACAAACTGGGATCCAAATCTGATAAGTGCTATTTTATTGGATATCCCAAGGAGATGAAGGGATATTACTTCTACATTCGCAATCAGCACAAAGTGTTTGTGGCAAAGACTGGGGTATTTCTAGAAAGGGATTTTGTTTCTAGAAAAACTAGTGGGAGTACGTTCGATCTTGAAGAAATTCAAGATAAGAACCATAACACTGAGGGCTTGATGGAGGTTGAATAGGAACCACAAAGTGTTGTGGTTGATGAGATTGTTGCACAAAGAGTTATGGAACAACCACCTGTTCAGGTAGACCTACCTCTTCGCAGGTCTGATAGGGTACGTCGTCAGCCTGAGAGATACTCATTTCTCTTGTTTGACCATGATGACGTTATGATCATTGAGAATGAGCCTACCTCCTATCAGGAAGTTGTGATGAGCCTAGATTCTGAGAAATTTCTAGAGGCCATAAGATCCGAGATGGAATCCATGTACACCAACCAAGTATGGACTTTGGTTGATCCACCTGAAGGGGTCAAACCCATTGGGTGTAAGTGGGTCTTTAAGAGAAAGACTGACATGGATGGACTTACGCATACCTATAAGGGTCGATTGGTGGCTAAAGGTTTCAAGTAAATTCATAGTATTGACTATGATGAAACTTTTTCTCCAGTGGCGATGTTTAAGTCCATTCGGATCATGATTGCTATTGCAACATACCACGATTATGAGATCTGGTAGATGGATGTCGAAATTGCATTTCTGAATGGAAACTTGCTCAAGGATATGTACATGACACAACCTGAGGGTTTTGTAGATCCATAGCATACTGGGAAAGTATGCAAGCTACAAAGGTCCATTTATGGGCTAAAGCAAGCTTCTCAGAGCTAGAATCTTCGATTCGATGATGCAATCAAACAGTTTGGTTTCATCAAGAATGAAGATAAACCTTGTGTCTATAAGAGGGTTAATGAAAACACAGTTGTCTTCCTTGTATTGTATGTGGATGACATGCTACTCATTGAAAATGACATCCCTTCGCTACAGTCTTTGAAGACTTGGCTGGGGACGTGCTTCTCAATGAAGGACTTAGGTGAAGCAGCCTGTATTCTAGGCATCTAGATCTATAGAGATAGATCTAAGAGATTTCTTAGCCTAAGTCAGAGTACATACATTGACACGGTATTACTACGATTTTCCATGCAAAATTCCAAGAAGGGACTTCTGTCGATGTCACATGGTGTGAGTCTTTCGAAGACTCAAAGTCCCTCTTCTAGAGAGGAGAGAGACCGCATGGATAAGATCCCTTACGCATCTATTATAGGATCTATCATTTACACCATGTTGTGTACTCGTCCTAATGTCTCATATGCTTTGTGCATGACGAGTAGATACCAATCAGATCCAGGTGAGCATCACTGGATAGCTGTCAAGAATATTCTTAAGTACTTGAGAAAGACTAAAGAATATTTCTTGATATTTGGAAGCGATGAGGAGCTAGATGTAAAGGGTTACAACGATACCAACTTCCAAACTGATCAGGATAATTATAGATCACAGTCAGGATTCGTGTTTTGCTTGAATGGTGGCGCTGTGAGCTGGAAGAGTTCGAAGCAGGACACAGTTGCTGATTCTACAATAGAAGCCGAGTATATCGCTGCATCAGAGGCATCAAAGGAGGCAGTTTGGATCCGCAAGTTCATTACTAAGCTTGGGGTGGTTCCTAGCATAGCAAATCCTATAGAGCTCTAATGTGACAACAATGGAGCTATTGCACAGGCTAAGGAACCTCCCTCACACAAGCGGACCAAACACAAACTACGACGCTTCCATCTCATTCGAGAAATTATCGATAGAGGAGATGTGAAGATTTGTAGAGTACCCACAGAGGCTGACATCACAGATCCCTTGACCAAGGCTTTAGCACAGAAAAAGCATGATGGTCACAATAAGTCATTGGGTATTAGATACTACGGTGATTGACACTAGTGCTAGTGGGAGATTGTTAATGAAAGACCAAGAGCCAATCATGTGATGATTGTCGTATGAACTTTATTGTATCATATTCCTATTTATAAATGCATGGTTATTATATTCACTTGTATTGGTGCCAAATAACTAAGTATAATAACGTCCTTGAGTAGAAGGTTCTTATCTATATCAATCGATTGGTTGAATCGATAATGAGATGATATAGAGAACACTACTCTTAATCATTCCTAGTCAAGTATTAACATTCAGGGACAATGTTAATGCGTAGAGACTAGCATGTAGGTCAACACGATGACTTGATCTCACAAGTCATGGATATGAGATATGAAGTTGACACATGGGTATGCATTGGAGAATGTATACTGAATGACCCGCCATGAGAAAGTATTATGGATCGTTATATGAGAGTCATATACTTTCTCATGTGACTATTAGTCCTTGGACCTGAAGTCACCATGGTTGCATACTTTGGCTTCATCAAATGTCACCCATAAATGGGTGGACTATAAAGGCGATTACTGGGTATGTAAATAATTATGCGGAGGGATGTGAGTGATGTAGATGAGATCTATCCCTCCTATATGATGGGAGTGACATCGTTATTCTTGATAGAGTGAGAACACGAAGTGCATGACCTTGCCCAAATGAGTCAATATGAGATATTGAGCTCATTTGATTAGAGTGAGTCTACTTGGAGTTCAAGATATAGATTGTACCGAGGATGACACGGTCTATGCCTCAATTGATCAATCTAAATGGCAAGGATAGAGGGACATTGTCACATATTGTGAGAGTCACAATTAGTAGTCACAAAGGTGATATTGGATCTCAACATTCTTGTAACTTGGGTAGTAATGATGTGTTGCTTGATACCGCTCATTGCTTATGTTCCTAAATCGGTTTAGGAGCATTGCCAACGTTACAAGAACCTATAGGGTCACACACAAAGGGAAATTAGATGGAGATTAGGTTCATATGATGAACCATGAGGATTAGGTTCATGGGATGAACCAAATTGGATTAAGAGTAATCCAAATTAGACTAATTGAGTTAGACTCAATTTGATTCAAGTGTTGAATGAGTCTAATTTAGATTTGATTCATTGAGTCAATTTAAATTAATGAATAGAAATTCATTAAATCAAATTGACTTGAATCAAGTGGTTAGATTTGATCAACCATGGGAGATAAGAGGTCAAGTTTGACTTGACTTGACAGGGAAGATGAATGGTCAATTTTGACTTGACCAATTGCCATGTCATGGTGACTTGGCATGGGGGCCGACCAATGATGATGTTCCACATCATCATGGACTTATCATGTAGTACCACCTCATGAGGGAGACCAAGAGCCATTGGCTCTTGCAGTTACATGCATGCATGTAACCTCCCAACTTGAAGTGGTCGTCCACTTTTATTCATTGTGTGCAGTTATTTTGTGATTAACTTCATTTTCTTCCTTGGTTCTTCCTCTCAAGCTCTCCCAATCCTCCTTGTCTGAAACTTCCATGAGTGCTAGCACACTCTAGGTTGATTTTATCCACCATTTTTCAGTGTTGATTCCAATAGAGGAGTGTACACTTGACACTCTTGAGTTCCGGTAAAGCGTTTGGACGAGCGGGATAAGCGAAGGGCGTTGCTACGAGGGTAACGCTCTCATCATGTAGATCTAAGGTAGATATAGGTTTCCATAACACATATATGAATTTATTTTTGTTATACTTCGCACTGATCCGTGGCCGGGCTTCTGAGGTTTCAGCAATGTAAAAAGCGGTTTTTGTGGCTCGGAAAGTCCAAACTATAAAGATGATTACTGGTATGTAACAAATTATGCGGAGGGATGTGAGTGATGTAGATAGGATCTATCCCTCCTATATGACGGGATGACATCGTTATTCTTGATAGAGTGAGACCACGAAGTGCATGACCATGCCCAAATGAGTTAATATGAGATATTCAGCTCATTTGATTAGAGTGAGTCTAATTGGAGTTCAAGATATAGATTGTACCAAGGATGACACGGTCTATGCCTCAGTTGGTCAATCTAGATGTCAAGGATAGAGGGACATTGTCACATATTGTGAGAGTCACAATTAGTCACAAAGGTGATGTTGGATCTCAACATTCTTGTAACTTGGGTAGCAATGATGTGTTGCTAGATACCGCTCTTTGCATATGTTCCTAAATCAGTTTAGGAGCATTGCCAACATTACAAGAACCTATAGGGTCACACACAAAGGGCAATTAGATGGAGATTAGGTTCATATGTTGAACTATGAGGATTAGGTTCATGGGATGAACCAAATTGGATTAAGAGTAATCCAAATTAGACTAATTGAGTTAGACTCAATTTGATTCAAGTGTTGAATAAGTCTAATTTAGATTTGATTCATTGAGTCAATTTAAATTAATGAATAGAGATTCATTAAATCAAATTGACTTGAATCAAGTGGTTAGATTTGATCAACCATGGGAGATAAGAGGATAAGTTTGACTTGACTTGAGAGGGAAGATGAATGGTCAATTTTGATTTGACCAATTGCCATGTCATCGTGACATGGCATGGGGGCCGACCAATGATGATGTTCCACATCATCATGGACTTATCATGTAGTGCCACCTAATGAGGGAGACCAAGAGCCATTGGCTCTTGGAGTTACATGCATGCCTATAACCTCCCAATTTGACATGGTCGGCCACTTTTTTTCATTGTGTGCAGTTATTTTGTGATTAACTTTATCTTCTTCCTTGGTTCTTCCTCTCAAGCTCTCCCAATCCTCCTTGGCCAAAACTTCCATGAGTGCTAGCACACTCTTGGTTGATTTTCTCCACCATTTGTCCGTGTGGATACCAATAGAGGAGTGTATACTTGACACTCTTGAGTTCCGGCAAAATGTTTGGACGAGCGGGATAAGCGAAGGGCGTCGCTACGAGGGTAACACTCTCATCATGTAGATCTAAGGTAGATATAGGTTTCCATAAACACATACATGAATTTTTTTTTGTTATACTTCGCACAGATCCATGGCCGGGCTTCTGAGGTTTCCGCAATACGAAAAGCGGTTTTTGTGGCTCGGAAAGTCCAAACTATAAAGGCGATTATAGGGTATGTAACAAATTATGCAGAGGGATGTGAGTGATGTAGATGGGATCTATCCCTCTTATATGATGGGATGACATCGTTATTCTTGATAGAGTGATACCACGAAGTGCATGGCCATGCCCAAATGAGTCAATATGAGATATTGAGCTCATTTGATTAGAGTGAGTCTACTTGGAGTTCAAGATATAGATTGTACCGAGGATGACACGGTCTATGCCTCAATTGGTCAATCTAGATGTCAAGGATAGAGGGACATTGTCACATATTGTGAGAGTTACAATTAGTAGTCACAAAGGTGATGTTGGATCTCAACATTCTTGTAACTTGGGTAGCAATGATGTGTTGCTAGATACCGCTCATTGCTTATGTTCCTAAATCGGTTTAGGAGCATTGCCAACGTTACAAGAACCTATAGTGTCACACACAAAGTGCAATTAGATGGAGATTAGGTGTATATGATGAACCATGAGGATTAGGTTCATGGGATGAACCAAATTGGATTAAGAGTAATCCAAATTAGACTAATTGAGTTAGACTCAATTTGATTCAAGAGTTGAATGAGTCTAATTTAGATTTGATTCATTGAGTCAATTTAAATTAATGAATAGAGATTCATTAAATCAAATTGACTTGAATCAAGTGGTTAGATTTGATCAACCATGGGAGATAAGAGGTTAAGTTTGACTTGACTTGAGAGGGATGATGAATGGTCAATTTTGACTTGACTAATTGCCATGTCATGGTGACTTGGCATGGAGGCCGGCCAATGATGGTGTTCCACATCATCATGGACTTATCATGTAGTGCCACCTCATGAGGGAGACCAAGAGCCATTGGCTCTTGGAGTTTCCTGCATGCATGTAATCTCCCAACTTGAAGTGGCCGGCCACTTTTATTCATTGTGTGAAGTTATTTTGTGATTAACTTCATCTTCTTCCTTGGTTCTTCCTCTCAAGCTCTCCCAATCCTCCTTGGCCGAATCTTCCATGAGTGCTAGCACACTCTAGGTTGATTTTCTCCACCATTTGTCCGTGTGGATACTAATAGAGGAGTGTACACTTGACACTCTTGAGTTCCGACAAAGCGTTTGGACAAGCGGGATAAGCGAAGGGCGTCGCTACGAGGGTAACACTCTCATCATGTAGATCTATGGTAGATCTAGGTTTCCATAACACATACATGTATTTATTTTTGTTATACTTCGCATGGATCTGTGGTCGGGCTTCTGAGGTTTCCGCAACGCAAAAAGCGATTTTTGCGGCTCGGAAAGTCCAATAATGTACCCCGATGATAAACACATAAACCGGTGATCCGTTCATCATCTATTCCGCGGCTAATCTAGGAAAAGGGTTAGGTTGCTTGAACAACGAATTTGTTCGAGTGACCACTCAATTCGAATAGCACGATGATGAATCGGTTGCTTGGGTAATCCGTCTCCGTCCAGATTAGTTTTAATTAATGAAAATTTAATCTGGGGACGTGAGATAGGATCGCCATGCACAAGTGATCGAAGCGAATAAGCGGGAAACATGGGTTTTTGTTTCAAGTGGTATCAGAGCCACGGTTTTCGATTTTGTGTGTTTGGATTCGGTTACTTTCATGCATTTATCATATATTGTATATGTAGAATAATAGTAGGATATGCGTAGCCTAACTTTTTGCTTGCAAGCTTAAGATCCAACTATTATGGTTATGTGGATGTATGTGATTGTAACTAATTATTTGAATCCTCATGGTTGACGAGGCTAATAAGAATTTAATTTTTGTAATTAAATACGACACTATTTAACCGCTCATTTTAATTTACTTTCGATCTAGATATGTTGTACACTCCTTCGTGGAGTATATTATCAATGGATGTAAATTAAAATAATTTATCTCAGCTCGGATGCTTTTGTGGCTTGCGCATGGTAAAGGGAGGAGCGAACGAGGTGGCGACACAACGGGAAGCATATTGGAAAACAAAAGCCATAATAGTTGGAAAGTTTTTTTTTCATATTTATTGCTTATTGTTTGATATGTATGTTGTGTGAAAATTCCTCAATTTTAAATTACTAAGTGGGAGAGGGATATTTTTTTAATTCCCGCAGCCTCCATTACAATTTGACAAGTGATGCGAACAAACTTGCACGTTGGCTTTGAGTTCCTTCCTCCATATCGGATGAGTTTGTTTTGCGGATCACTAGGTCAAATATGGTTATAGGAAATTATTGAGGAGCGTGTGTACTTCCCCATCGGAAGGCACATAATTCGAGATAATTACCTTAGTATCGGGTAATGGTAAACACTTAGATGCAAATAAAAGTATCCTCCCCATCGCAGTCACTGCTTTTATTTGTAGGGCCGAAGAGGAACCAACTATTAATTTTATTTGTCAAAAGGTAAGGTTGACAGGATAATAAAATTAATGGGTAAAACCTCTTCTTACAAATATAGAATTCGTATACGTCCACACTATCGTGGCATACGATATTCTCGGTGTTTTGAGGTGTTGGTTGATTTTAAAATTTTATTGTTTGAGGAATCAATAAATTTTTGAAATCTAATATTTTGATCACTGTGATTCTTAGGTTTTTCAAAATGGCTTTCAACCCACTTTCTGTGATTTTAAAAGAAAACAAACTTACTGGATCTAACTATGTTGATTGGAAATGGAATCTGGACATTGTCTTGACTGCCGAGGAGTACAAATATGTACTCTTCGAAGAGTGTCCTCCTAAGCCTACAGATGATTCTAGTGAAAAGGAGAAAGAGAGTTATAGGAAGTGGACCAAGGTTGATGAGATGGCACGGTGTTACATTTTGGCTTCTATGTCAAATGCATTGCAACATCAGCATCAGACCATGACTACTGCTTATGACAAGATGCTCAATCTCAAGGAACATTTCGGACACCAGAATCGGGCTGCTAGGCAGGAAGCTATGAAGAACTTGGTGACGACCACCATGATTGAGGGAACATCTGTGAGGGATCATGTTCTCAAGAAGATGATTCATTTGAATGAGCTGGAAGTCCTTAGAGCGGAGATCGATGGGGAAACCCAAGTCGATAGCATTCTCCAATCTCTACCTAGAAGTTTTGAGCAGTTTCGCCTGAACTACAACATGAATAAGAGGTTGTATTCGTTGGTGGAGCTTCTGACAGAACTCCAGGCGGTAGAGGGCCTTTTTAGTTAGAGTGCTCAGGCTATGGTTGCTCAAAAAGTTTCTACTTCTAAGCCGAAAGGCAAGAAGAAGAAGAAACAAGGTGTAGCAAAGATGGACGCAAGATCTCAGGCAGGAGTGAAGAAGCCGAAAGTCAAGTGCTTCACTTGCAAGCAGACTAGACATTAGAAGGCGGACTGTCCCAACCGCAAACAAAACAAATGTATATCTTTTAGTTTAGTCGTTGAAACATGTTTAGCGGTGTTATCTACTGGTACATGGTGTGTAAATACGAGAACCACTGATCATGTCTACATTTCTTTGCAGGGGTTCCAGGAAACCAGACAACTAGCTGAGGGGGAGATTACGGTCTACATGGGCAATGCTACGAAGGTGGCGGCTATTGCAGTGGGAGATGTTTATTTATCTTTTGATAGGAATAAAACTTTGGTTTTGAGAAATTGCCTGTATGTACCTACATTTAGAAAGAATTTGATTTCAGATTCTAAATTATTTTTGGATGGATATTCTATTTCTTTTAATGAAAGAGTTATTATAAAAAGGAGTAGGGAGATTATCTATTCTAGTGTGTTAATAGGAAATTTATACAATCTTGAACCAAAAACTCCCACGATGCAAATATAAATAAATAACTCATCTTCTAAATCTAATAAGAGAAAAGAACCTTCGAAGATGAACCAAACATATCTTTCACATCTAAGGTTAGGTCATATTAACCTGAGTAGAATTCAAAGGTTGATAGCTGATGGACCTTTGGGTTCATTGGTGGTGGAAGATTTCCCAACCTGCGAATATTGCTTGGAAGGTAAAATGACCAAGAGGCCTTTTAAGGCCAAGGTGTATAAAGCCAAAGATGTGTTGGAGTTGGTTCATTCTGATTTGTGTGGTCCCATGTCTATCCAGGCTAGAGGTGGTTTTGAATATTTCTTCTCTTTTATAGACGATTATTCAAGATATGGATACATTTACTTGATGCGCCGCAAGTTTGAATGCTTTGACAGGTTCAAAGAATTCAAGACTGATGTGGAAAAATGACAAGGTAAACGTATCCAGACACTACTATTTGATCGTGGCGGTGAGTACTTCTTGGGATAGTTTAGGAGTTACTTATCTGAGGCTGAGATTCAATCCCAACTGTCTGCACCTGGTACACCCCAATAGAATGGTGTGATGGAGCGAAGGAATAGGACTCTTATGGAGATGGTTAGATCGATGATGAGTTATTCTGAGTTACCAGATTTGTTCCGGGAGTATGCTCTAGAAATGACAGTGTATATTTTGAACTTGGTACCATTTAAATTAGTGTTAGTAATATATGAGAGATGTCCTAAGGCAATCGCCTTATGTTTGAACCATTTATATGATAAATGAAGATTCACTATTTGAGTATACATATTTTCATGTATTTGATTAGATCTTAAACTCATTTACTGAATGTCCATGATACGATTCACAACATGAGAGAATTTGTGATTGGATCACAACTAGTGAGTATCTCTACATGTGTAATTGTGATGTATCGGAATTATCCCTAGTCGATGAATTGATGGATTTGGACACCATTGATTCTGTCGAGACTAGCACGAGGTATACTCCTTGGTGTATCCAAGTAGTCGATTCTCACTGGCTGGAGACATTATGATGTCCGGAGTTAATCGTGGATGCTAGTTATGGTAACCTGTTTATTGGAGTGACCAGCCGTAAGACTTAATATGGTTCTCTGCATATATAGATATGTCAATGAAGTCCTTACTACAGCTTAAGTGCGATATTCCTTTGACTTGTGGTATTCAAGTCATCTTGATCATAAAGACTTATGCTTTGACATCTTAAGCAAGCATCTCTGAGGAGATGTGGACCCGGGATGATTGGGTATAAATCAAAATGATCGAAGGTGTTTAAAAAGCCTATAAAGGATTCACCACTCCTTGCGAGGAGATGTATACCCATGGCCTCTCATCGGATTGTTACTAAAGTCTTTGGCCAAAGCATTACATGTTTAGAGTAAGGTACTCTTCGATACATGTGCACTAGAATCCGTAGGACGAGGAAATGATACTTGGGCTAGGTGTGATGTAGTCAACCTAGTGGGGACTAACACTATAGATCATGTCCTGAACCAAGTGGGTATAAGATGAGTGAAGGGAATGAGGAACGATTCATTCAAGCTGCTGAAGGGTTTCAGAAATAGTTCTGGATCAACACTTGATCTTTTCGGTTAATTAGGGATCATGATGTACTACTAGGTGCCACTCATGATCATTCTATAATTAATGGTTAATTATTGACGGCCAACATAAATCGAGAACCTATTTGGTCACACGCACAACGAGCGTAATCCGAAGGATTTAAAACGAGCTTGAGAATGAGATTCTCAGACCGAGAGAAACTAGGTTTGGTTGGACCAAACAAGAAGCGAGCATGAAGTCGTTTCAGTCGCAATGGAAGCATGGATGGGCCGTGTCTTATGAAGGCATGATGGATGAACCAAATTGGTTTGGTTCTAATCCAATGGAGGAGAATAAACCAAAGGGGTTTGGTTTGTTTTAAACGAATGAACCAATGTTGGTTCGGTTCGTTTTAACTTAAAATAGACAACATGGTTTGGTTTATTTTAACTCAAATTAATGGAGCGGGTTAACGGGCTTTTGGTTATGATACGATAACCATTAAGAGAATTTGTTCTCTATAAAATAGGGTTTAAGGGTTTTGTTAAGCCCTAATCCAAGCAATCCCTAGTTGCCGCCCACCCCTCCTCTCCTCTAGTGGTCAGCGCCCAACCCTAGCCACCGTCCAAGCTAGTTGCTGGCATCCAAGCTTCAGCCGGTGATCCTTCGGCGAACCTCAGGTGATCTTCTTTGGGTCCGGCGACAAGGTGAGCATCAAGCTTCCTTATTTGGCCGGCCCCTATTCCTCCACCAAAGCTGTCCAGTTTTCTGGACAGCTTGTTTATTTCATGTCGGAGCATCGTTTGGATGACGTTTGAAGCTCTGATAGCGGCTTCCTTGCTGGGGATTCGATCTCCGGTAATCCTCATAGGTGGAGGACGAAGGATTCCTCAAACGGTTGACGAATACCTCTCCGGAGAAGCGAGTTTTTGAGGACTCGTTTTGGATCCGAATTTTTTATTCGGATTGTGATCTTCTCTCGATCACATCGTCTTCAACACGAGCCTAGTAACTCTTATGAAGATGAGGATCGTGACTTTGTGAAGTCATCCCGAAGATACTCGGCGTGGATACGGATAGAGGTGATTCTAGCGAGGATCGCTCCGGTTAATGTCTTTCCCGCTACACGTGATACGTAAGGTATACGTAGAATAAATTTCCTTTTATTGTAAAATTTGAAATTACGGTTATGTCTACACATGTTGTACTATGCATGCGTGTGGTGTGTGTTATAATAAATTAGATTTATTATTTTTATTTCTTCCACTGTGCACATGTTTACGAAACATGTTCGAACACACACTCGCCGCGGTGCCGGAAACCCAACAGTGGTATCAGAGCCCAGGTTGTGTTTCGACATAATCGTAAAATTGTTTTGCGATAGTCGTAATGGTAATTATGGAAATTTTCTACTTTTTGAAAGTTATAAGTATTTATGAAAATTTTTTATTTTTGAAAGTCTAAAAGTATTTATGGAAATCTTCTACTTTTGGAAAGTTAGAAGTATTTATGGAAATTGATATTTTCCATAAATAAAATATTTGATTAGATTTGGAAATTTGTTTCCTAATTTAATCATGATTTGATTTGGGAAATCAAATCTTAAAACGTTTATTTCCATAAGTAGTTTTGATGATTTAGGAAATTTGTTTCATAAATTGACTTTCCTTAATCAACACTTTCCACAAATAAAATATGTGATTAGATTTGGAAATTTATTTCCTAATTTAATCATGATTTAATTTGGATAATCAAATCTCAAACATATTTTATTTCCATAAATAGTTATGACATATAAGGAAATTTTGTACATGTCATAATTGTATGTCATGTAATTGCATTAGATGCATATCATTATGCCATGCGTGTCGTGACATGTAGATGTATGTCATGTATGTCATGCCATGTAGATAATAGTTATTTGCATGCAAAGAGGATGAGACATAAAAACCCTTACTCAATATTAAGGCCTACACCTTCCATTAATATGGTTAGAACTAGAGTTCCGTTTCTTGTTTGGGTTGTCAGACTCTCTCCAAGCCCGGCTCAAACCCGAACATGTTCAAACCATGGAATAGTTTAATACTAATATGGTAAGAGTCAGAGGTCAATCGCTAGCTTTGGTTGTTAGACTCTCTCCAAGCCGGGCTAATTGGTTGAATGCGCTCTAACCATATTAAAACTATTTCTCGATTAATGGGTTGACTTTAACCTGGAGCATCGACTTGTTAGACTCTCTCCAAGGTTGATGTGAAGGGAGGTTAAGTTGGGTGCTATGCATATGATGCATACTTGTTAATGTGTTAACAACCCGATGTATGTGTGAACATTCAATTAGTTGATAGCACATTGTGATAGTTGCATATACGTGATATGCAATCGGTATATTTGATACCTACCATCGTAGTTATGAATGGCTTGTTGGACTCTCTCCAAGGTTGTTCATATCTATGTTGGATATCAGCCCATTCGGAGATGGACCTACGATCTCCCGAAGTGATTTTGGGGTTTTTGAAATTCGAAAAATGAATGGGATTTATGAATGTATATTGATGCATTTTAAAATCATTTTCTCATATATGCTCGTTTTGTATTTCTAGATTAATCGATTGATCAAGACGTCTTTGAATTTGCGCACTATTTTGGATTCAAACAAATTAACTGGGCCTAACTTCCTGGAGTGGCTTAGAAACTTGAGAATTATTCTTAAGGCGGAAAAGCTAGCGTATGTCCTCGAAGCGCCTCTTCCCGCCCGTCCTAGTGACAATGCAACTCTGTACCAATTGTTGGCCTATCAGAAACATGTGACTGATTCTGAAATGACGAGTTGCATCATGCTAGCTGTGATGATACCTGAGCTGCGGAAGAAGCATGAGCATATGGATGCTCATACCATAGTATTTCATCTTTATGAGTAGGTTGATGAGCAAGTGAGATTCGAAAGGTTCGAAGTCTCCAAGCTCCTCTTCAACTCTGAGATGCAAGAAGGTTCATCTGTAGTACTACTCAACATGTTGAATACTGTGGAGCCTTCTGAGAAGCATGAGTAGGGGACGGTGCTGTAAGTTGATTCCTCGAAGAAAGATTTTAAGAGGAAGTCAAAGGAATAGCAGAAGGGGAAGAAAAAGGCTAAAAAGGCAAAACCAGCTCAAAAGGACACTTTCCATCATTATGGCAAGGAGGGCCATTGGTGAAGAAATTGCAAGATTTATCTTAAGTCCGTGAAGAAGAATTAGGCATCAGATGCCCCATCTTCTTTAGATATCTTCGTTATTGATTGTCATTCTATTTCCTTAGACAATTGGGTATTGGATACTGGGTGTGGCTCACATATATGTAATGACATACAGGGGCTAAGGAATAGAAGAAGACTCATCAGAGGGGAGTCAAATTTGCGAGTTGGCAATGGAGCAAAGGTTGATGTGGTCGCCATCGGAACGTATTTGCTGAAGCTCCCTAGTGGACTAGTCTTGGAACTGGACAATTGCTATTGTGTTCCTTCTCTAATAAAGAACATTGTTTCTATTTCCTGCTTAAATAGAAATGGTTACCATTTGACATTTAGTAACAATTGTTGTTATATAACTTTGAATGACGTACTTTATGGAACTGAAACTTTGAGCAATGGTATTTATACGTTGGATGTATCACGTGACATTTTCAATATCGAAGCGAGCAACAAGCGTGCTCGAAAGGATAATCAATTGGACTCCTACATGTGGCATTGTCTTCTTGGCCATGCAAGCAAGAAACACATGTCTGAATTACACCGATGTGAAATTCTAAAATCGTTTGAATTGGATTCATACGATACATGCAAATCATGCTTGAAAGGCAAGATGACTAAGTTACCTTTTACAGGAAAAGGTGAACGAGTGGGAGAGTTGCTAGGTCTAATACATACTGATGTATGTGGACCTATGTCAACTCAAGCTTTAGGAGGCTATAGCTACTTCATTACCTTCACCGATGATCACTCACGATTTGGGTATGTGTTCTTGATGAAACACAAGTCTGATGCCTTTGAAAGGTTTAAAGAATTCAGAAATGAAGTAGAGAAACAACATGACAAGAGTATTAAAATACTTTGATCAGATCGAGGTGGTGAATACTTAAGTCAAGAGTTTCTTGATTATCTAAGAGACAATGGTATATTGTCTCAATGGACTCCGCCATATACACCACAGCATAATGGTGTATCTGAGAGGCGTAACCAGACCTTGTTGGACATGGTCAGGTCAATGATGAATCATGCGAATCTTCCCAAGTCCTTTTGGGGTTATGCACTACAGACAACTGTTTACTTGTTAAACAGAATGCCAACCAAGGTAGTCTCTACTACTCCATATGAGAAAAGGAATAGTAAGAAACCTCATGTATCTTACTTGAAGATATGGGGTTGTCCTGCTTATGTGAAGCGGACTGTATCAGACAAATTGGATGCTAAGTCTGATAAATATCTATTTATTGGATACCCTAAGGAAACAAGGGGTTACCAATTCTATCATCCTGTGGAACAAAAGGTGTTTGTTTCAAGGCATGCGGTGTTTCAAGAAAAAGAGTTTCTCTTGCAAGAAAACAGTGAGAGTGTTGTCGAGCTTGAGAAGGTTCGAGAGACTCAAATAGACATTGATGAGATACCTGGTGAAGCACAACAACCGATAACTCATAGTGATGAGCTATCGGCTGGACCTATTGAAACACCACATCTTCGTAGATCTGGTAGAACACGCAATATTCCTGAGAGATATGGATTTCTCGTAAGTGAATTGAACAACGTGTTACTCATTGATGATGAGGAGCCTACCAGTAATGAAGAAGTTCTGACAAGTTCAGAAAGGGATAAGTGGCTTGAAGCCATGAAGTCGGAAATGGATTCCATGTATAAAAACCAAGTTTGGAACTTGGTTGACCCACCTGAAAGCATAAAGCCTATAGGGTGCAAGTGGGTTTTCAAGAATAAAACTGAGATGGATGGTAATGTGATTACCTATAAGGCTAGATTAGTGGCGAAAGGATATTGTCAAAAGCAAGGTGTTGATTATGACGAAACCTATTCACCTGTAGCTATGTTTAAATCCATTCAGATGCTCCTGGCCATAGCGACTCATTATGATTATGAGATATGACAAATGGATGTGAAAACAACTTTCCTTAATGGAAACCTACTCGAGGACGTGTATATGATACAACCTGAGGGTTTCACATCGATTGATAAAACCAAGGTATGCAAATTGCGAAGGTCCATATATGGATTGAAGCAAGCATCTAGGAGATGAAATATCCGTTTTGATGAGACAATCAAAAAGTTTGATTTCTCATAAAATCCAGACGAACCTTATGTGTACAAGAAGGTTAGTGGGAGTGCATTCGTGTTCCTAGTATTGTATGTTGATGACATATTACTTATAGGACACGATGTTTCAGTCTTACAGTCAGTTAATATTTGGTTGTCCAAGACATTCTCCATGAAAGACCTGGGAGAAGCAACCTATATCCTCGGGATTAAGATCTATGGAGATAGATCGAAACGGTTGCTTAGTCTTTCGCAATCTACATATATAGACCGAGTGCTAAAGAGGTTTAGCATGTCGGAATCCAAGAAAGGTTTCCTACCCATCAGGCATGGGATACACCTTTCGAAGTCTATGTGTCCGCGCACAGAAGACGAGAGGATTTGCATGAGTAAGATTCCCTATGCATCCACAATAGGATCTATCATGTATGCTATGTTATGGACGAGGCCCGATGTATCGTATGCTCTGAGTGTCATGAGTAGATACCAGTCTGATCCAAGAATGGATCATTTGGAGGCTATTAAGACAATCCTTAAGTACTTAAGAAGAACTAAGGATGTGTTCCTAATATATGGAGAAGGGGACATGGTGATATGCGGGTATATGAATGCCAGCGTCCAGACAGACAAGGATGATTCCAGGTCTCAGTCTGGATATGTGTTCACCTTGAATGGGGGCACAGTGAGTTGGAAAAGTTCCAAACAAGATACTGTAGCGGATTCTATCACTGAGGCAGAATACATTGTAGCTTCGGAAGCAGCAAAGGAAGCGGTTTGGATCAAGAAGTACATTTATGAACTTGGTGTGGTTCCAGCCATTGTTGAAGCAATACCGGTCTACTGCGTCAACAATGGAGCAATTGCACAGGCGAAAGAGCCAAGGTCTCATCAACGATCCAAACATGTGCTTCGCCGCTATCATCTTATCAGAGAGATCATTAGTAGGAAGGAAATTCAAATCGAGAAAATCCCCACCGAAAGGAACTTAGAGATCCTTTGACTAAGGCATTAACTCAAAGTAAGTTTGAGGGTCATGTTAGAGCTTATAGTATTGGATACCGTAGCAATAGAAATTAGGCCAAGTGGGAGTTTGTTAGTAATATATGATAGATGTCCTATGGCAATCGTCTTATGTTTGAACCATTTATATGATAAATGAAGATTCACTATTTGAGTATACATGTTTTCATGTATTTGATTAGATCTTAAACTCATTTACTGAATGTCCGCGATACGATTCACAACATAAGAGAATTTGTGATTGGATCATAACTAGTGAGTATCTCTACATGTGTAATTGTGATGTATCAGAATTATCCCTAGTCGATGAATTGATGGATTTGGACACCATTGATTCTGTCGAGACTAGCACAAGGTATACTCCTTGGTGTATCCAAGCAGTTGATTCACACTGGCTAGAGACATTGTGATGTCCGGAGTTAATCGTGGATGCTAGTTATGGTAACTAGTTCATTGGAGTGACCAGCCGTAAGACTTCATATGGTTCTCTGCATATAAAGATATGTCAATGAAGTTCTTACTACAGCTTAAGTGTGATGTTCCTTTGACTTGCGGTATTCAAGTCATCTTGATCATAAAGACTTATGCTTTGACATCTTAAGCAAGCATCTCTGAGGAGATGTGAACCCGGGATAATTGGGTATAACTCAAAGTGATCGAAGGTGTTTGAATAGCCTATAAAGGATTCACCACTCCTTGCGAGGAGATGTATACCCATGGCCTATCGTCGGATTGTCACTAAAGTCTTTTGCCAAAGCATTATATGTTTAGAGTAAGGTACTCTTCGATACATGTGCAGTAACTAGAATCTGTAGGACGAGGAAATGATACTTGGGCTAGGTGTAACGTAGTCAACCTAGTGGGGACTGACACTATAGACCATGTCCTGAACCAAGTGGGTATAAGATGAGTGAAGGGAATGGGGCACGATTCATTCGAGCTGCTGAAGGGTTTCAGAAATAGTTCTGGATCAACTGTTGATCTTTTCGGTTAATTGGGGATCATGATGTACTACTAGGTGCCACTCATGATCATTCTATAATTAATGGTTAATTATTGACGGCCAACATAAATCGACAACCTATTTGGTCACACGTACAACGAGCGTAATCCGAAGGATTTAAAATGAGCTTGAGAATGAGATTCTCAGACCGAGAGAAACTAGGTTTGGTTGGACCAAACAAGGAGTGAGCATGAAATCGTTTCAGTCGCAATGGAAGCGTGGATGGGCCGTGTCTTATGAAGACATGATGGATGAACCAAATTGGTTTGGTTCTAATTCAATGGAGGAGAATAAACCAAAGGGGTTTGGTTTGTTTTAAACGAATGAACCAAAGTTGGTTCGGTTCATTTTAACTTAAAACAGACCAACATAGTTTGGTTTATTTTAACTCAAATAAATGGAGTGTTGGGATGTATAATGAAAGCCTAGCTCTTTTGTATGAATATCTTTATTTTGAAATAAAAATCACATGATCATTGTTTGCACTTTATTTATATATGTGCATATTGTCTAATACTTTATATTGTAGATAACATGGTGCTTGGGTGTGGCACAGAAGATCATGTTATCAGTCCCTTGTAGAGTATAAGTAAAGGCTCACAACCAAGATGATTTTGAACAACCATTGGCATGGTTGTAGTGTAGCTTGGTATTGTTTTGTCTTGAACATAGAGTTATACTAGTACACTTAGGTGTATTGAGCAGGACCGACATAGAGGTGATTCAATTTATTGCTGACTACATAATTGAATCGGACCTCGGATATTATGTTGTACATGATCTTAATCCCGATATAATAACGGGCACATGTACTTAGTATTTATTTCTTTGATTTACCAATGGGTGAGATTTAGATGGATTAAATCAATATGCCCGATAAGTTGGGAAATGATATTATTTACATGGTGTGCCGTTGATTATAGGAGGAAACCGTGTCCTATATATTAGGTTGATGATGTCCCCTTGAGGAGCTCATAAGGTTCATCATATAAACCCTACAGGTTGACTTAGTCAACATGATGATAAGGTTGAGTGGTACTACTCGAGGAGTTAGATGTTAATTAATTGATGGTCAGTAAATCAATTAATTGACGGGCATTCGATATCTTAAACAGGGGGAGATGGATGTACAAATAATATATGGAGCCCATATTAATTTATGGGGGTTGGTGAGGTAATTCAATGATGATCCTCTAGTGGAATGGAACATCATTGATGGATCAAGTTTGTGTGGTTCTGATCCATCGGGTGGCCAAGACCCAACTCCTCCTCATGGTCCCTATTGTAGCCTATTTACACCTCATGAAGTCTAGATCAAATGATGGAAAACAAATCTCTATATCCGACGGTTGGGATTAAATCCCTAGAACCGACGGTGGAGATTACATCTCTAGATCCGACGGTTGGGATTAAAACCCTAGAATCGACGGTGGAGATTAAATCTCTAGATCTGATGGTTGGGATTAAAACCCTAGAATCGACGGTTGAGATTAAATCTCTAGATCTGACGGTTGAGATTAAATCTCTAGATCCGACGGTTGAGATTAAATCTCTAGAACCAATGGAGGAGATTAAACCATGGCCTAAACCTAACTCTATATATATGGGCTTAGGCTTGGGCGACAAAGAAAAATGGAAAAACCTAATTGAGACAAGGTGGCTTGGGCAGCAAGAAATAGGAGGAGGTTAGGGTTAGGGTTTGGTTCATTGTGTTGGGCGGCAACAAGAAGAATGAGCTTCTTCTTCTTCTTCCCAATGGTGGCCGACAACCCTTTTCTCCTCTTCCCTCCTTGGTTTGGCCGGCGCCCAAGCTTCTCCCTTCCTTCTATGGCTTAGGTTGGATGGCATTAGGATAGCTTCCCTTGGGCAGCAATCAAGTCCTAGTTGGGATAGGATTGGGGTTGGGCGGCTAGGGTTAGGGTTTTGGGATTAGGGTGGGCGGCAACAAGAAGATGAAGATCCTTTTCTTCTTCCTTCTTGGCCGCCACTATCCTTGTTCCCTCTACCTTGGCCGGAGCTCAACCTATTCTCCTTCCCTTCATCCTTGGCCGGAAATTTGGAGAGCTTTGTCTAGGGTTTGGGCGGCAACAAGGAGGAGGATTGTTTTCCTTTCCTTTCTCCAAGTGTTGGTCGGCGCCCATACCCTTGGTGTTTCACTTTTGGTTGGTTTCCATACTCCATTTCATCTTCTTTGGCCGGCGGCGACATCGAGTTTATTGACTTGATGGCCGGTTCTAGAAAGGAAGATGAGTTTTGTTTTAGGATCTTCCTTTGTTCCTAGTGAACAAGGAAAGGAAGATTGGTGATCTAGGAGGCTTCATCTTTTGGTAGATCATCGCCCACACGACGTCCAAAAGGAGGGAGGACATACAATAGAAGATCAAGAGGTATAACAAGAGGTATAATCTTGTTTATTTTGATTAATGTTCTTTTGTATTATGTTTATAATTGCTTTTCAATTATATGCATGTTTTGTGTGGATGCTTACTTTATGTATGTGTTGATTATACTAGTTTACATTTGTATGTATTTGTATAATCATGGACCCCGAAGATAAACACAAAAACCGGCGATCCGTCCGTCGTCTCTTCCGCGGCTAACCGACTAGAAGAGTTGTGTTGCTTGAACAACTAGTTTGTTCAAGCGATCGCTCGTGTCGTTAGCACGACGACGAATTGGTTGTGCTTTGGAAACTCATCCCATCCAGATTAGTTTTCATTTGTTGAAAATTTTAATCCGGGGACATGGGAGCCGATGAACCTCCGAGGAATAGCACGATGCCAACAAATGGTATCGGAGCCACGGTTTCCGGTTTTGTGTGTTTAGGATTCGGTTACTTTCATGCACATATCATATATTGAGTATGTCGGATAATAGTAGGATGTGCGTAGGCTAACTTTTTGGTTACAGGCGTAAGATCCGACTATTATGGCTATATGTGTGTATGTGATTGTTTGTGTGTGATTGTATGTATATTATTTGAATCCTCGGGGTTGATGAGGCTAGATTAGTATTTAATTTTTGTAATTAAATACGACATTGTTTAGCCACTCTTTATTTTATTTTACTTTCGATCTAGATTTCATGTACACTCCCTCGTGGAGTATAGGATCGATGGATGTAATATAAAATAGGTTTTATTCTCGGCTCGGATCTCCGGATGGCTCGTACATGGCGTAGGAGGAGCGGACGAGGTGGCGACACGACGGGATGCATATTGGAGAACAAAGCCATAATAGTTGGAAAAAATTCTGTTTTTTCCATATTTATTGCTGATTTGTTTTATATGCATGTTGTGTGTGCTTGAAAATTCCTCATTTTCAATTTACTAAGTGGGAGAGGGATATTTTAATTAATTCCCGCGGCCTCCATTACAATTTGATGTGTGATGCAATAAACTTGCGTGTCGGCTCTGAGTGCCTTCCTCCCTGCGGATGAGTTTGTTTGCGGATCACTAGGTCAAATAATGGTTATAGGAAATTATCTAGAAGCGTGTGTACTTCCACAGTGGTAAGGCACATAATCCGAAAAAATTCCTTTAGTATCGTGTAATGGTGCACACTTAGATGCAAATATAAAGTATCCTCTCCATCGGAGTCACTGCTTTTATTTGTAGGGCCAAAGAGGAACCAACTATTACTTTTATTTGTCAAAAAGTAAGGTTGACAAGATAATAAAATTAATGGGTAAAACCTCCTCTTACAAATGTAGAATTCGTATACGTCCACACTGCGTGGCATGCGATATTCTCGGTGTTTTGAGGTGTTGGTTGATTTCGGAATTTTATTGTTTTGAGGAATCAATAATATTTGAAATCTAAAATAATGATCCATGTGATTCTTAGGATTTTCAAAATGACTTTCAGTCCACTTATTGTGATACTAAAGGAAATAAACTTACTGTACCCAAATAATGATGATTGGAAAAGAATCCAAATATTGTCTTATCTGCAAGGAAGTACATGTATGCACTCTTCGAAGAGTATCCTCAAGCCATGGTTTCTCAAAAAGGTTTCTACTTCTAAGTCGAAAGGCAAGAAGAAGGAGAAACAAGGTGGAGCAAATGTGGTGGGAGGATCTCAGGGAGGAGTGAAGAAGCCGAAAGGCAAGTACTTCACTTACAAGCAGGATGGACATTGAAAGGAGGACTGTCCCAATCCAAAATAGAACAAAAGTATATCCTTTGGTCTAGTCGTTGAAAGATGGTTAGCGGTGTTATCTACCGACACCTGGTGTGTAGATATGAGGGCCGCTAATCATGTCTGCAATACTTTGCATGGGTTCCAGGAAACCCTACGACTAGCTAAAGGGGATATTACCATTTACTTGGGCAATGCCATGAAGATGGCGGCTATTACAGTGGGAGATGTTTTATTTATCTTTTGAGAAAAATAAAGGTTTTGGTTCTTAAGAATTTCCTTTATGTACCCTTATTTAGAAAGAATTGATTTCGGTATCTAAATTGTTTATGGATGGATAATCTATTTCTTTTTATGACAGATTTGTTATTAAAGGAATAGGGACATTATCTATTCAGGTACATAGATAGGAAATTTATAACTTGAACCACAAGCTCCCACGGTGCAAATAGAAGTTATTAACTCATCTTCTAATTCCGATAAGAGAAAAGAACCTTCGAAAATGAACCAAACATATCTTTTAGCATCTTAGGTTTGGTCACATTAACCTAAGCAGAATTCAATAGGTTGATAGCTGATGGACCTTTGGGTTCATTAGTGGTGGAGGATCTCCCAACTTGTGAATCTTGCTTGGAGGGTAAGATGACTAAGAGGCCTCTCAAGGCCAAGGGGTATAGATACAAAGATGTGTTGGAATTGGTTCATTCTGATTCGTATGGTCCTATGTCTATCCAGACAAGAGGTAGTTTTGAACATTTCATCTTTTTCATAGATGATAGTTCAAGATACGGATGACACTACGATCTGATCGTGGTGGTGAGTACCTCTTGGGAGAGTTTAGGAACTACTTATCAGAGGCTGGGATTCAATCCTAATTGACTGCACCTGACACACCCCAGCAGAATGGTGTAGTAGAGCGAAGGAATAGGACTCTTATGGAGATGGTTAGATCGATGATGAGTTATTCTGACTTGCCAGATTCGTTCTGGGGATATGCTATAGATACGACGGTATACATTCTGAACCTGGTTCAATCTAAATCAGTGCCTTCTACTCCCACAGAATTGTGGACTGGACGAAAGCCTAGTCTAAGACATATTCAGATATGGGAGTCCAGCACATGTGCTGAAGGCAGATACTAGTAAGTTGGAACCTCGTACAGAAGTATGCATGTTCATTGACTATCCCAGGGGAACGAATGGTGGATTGTTTTATAGTCCTAGAGATCAGAGGGTGATCGTTAACACGAACGCCAGATTTCTAGAGGAAGACTATGTGATGAGCCACAAGCCCAAGAGTAAAATTGTTCTGGAGGAGTTAAAAGGGAAGTCACTTCTTTAGTACCACCGGTACAAGAGGATATACCACATGTCACTGCACCACGTGTCACAGAGGATACGCAGATGATACCTCGTTATAGTGGGAGGGTTGTTAGACAAACGTATTGATTCATGTTCTTGGGTGAATCTTCTGATTTGGTCCCTAACAAACATGAACCTGATCCCTAGACATACGACGAGGCAATCCAAGATATAGATACAACATCTTGGCAAAGTGCAATGAATACTGAGATTGAATCCATGGATTCAAGTCAGGTCTGGGAGCTCTTATGCATAGCAGCTCATATGGATTATGAGGTGTGGCACATGGATGTCAAGATAGATTTCCTTAATGGAAGTCTTGAGGAAAACATCCAAATGAAGCGATCAGAGGGATTCATTGCTAAGGGCAAAGAGCATCTTGTATGTAAGCTTAATCGGTCCATTTATGGATTGAAGCAAGCTTCTAGGTCTTGGAACATCCACTTTGAGGAGGTAAATCAGTCTTATGGATTTATTCAAAGTCTGGATGAGTCTTGTGTATACAAGAGATGTGACGGAAACGTAGTGGTATTTCTTGTACTATACGTAGATAATATTTTGGTAGTTGGCAACAATATCAGAGTGTTATCAGACGTAAGGGTATGGTTGTCCAAATAATTTTGAAGGACTTGAGAGAAGTGGGTCACAACCTTAGGATCAAGGTTGTTGTGTTTATCCCAAGCTTCATACATAGACATGATTTTGGATCGTTTTAGCATGCAGAACTCCAAGAAGGGTTTTCTACCTTTCAGGTATGGAGTTCCTTTATCTAAGGAGATGTGTCCTAGATCATCTGAAGTGATAAAGGAGCTGAAGGCGGTTCCTTATGCTTCGGCAGTAGGAAGCCTCATGTATGCTATGTACGAGACAAGATATCTGTTTTGCCGTAGGCATGGTTAGCAGATATCAGAGTAATCCAGGACAGGGACATTGGACTGCGGTAAAAGTATATATTGTAGTGCCTGAGAAGGACTAGGGATTATATGCAAGTTTATTGGGCAGACCAATTACTCCCTGTGGGTTGTATGGATTGCGATTTCCAATCAGATAGGGATAACAGTAAGTCTACCTCGGGGTTTGTGTTTACTTTTGGAGGTGGAGCCATAGTATGGAGGAGTGTCAAGCAGAAATGCGTGGAAGACTCCTCCATGGAAGCTGAGTATGTGGCAGCCCCTGTGGCAGCCAAAGAAGATGTGTGGTTCTGGAACTTCCTGATGGACTTGGATGTGATTCCTGGTTTGCCCAGAACTATCACAATTTATTGTGATAATAATGGTGCAGTTGCAAACTCGAAGGAACCACGAGCCCATAAGACTAGTAAACACATAGAGTGCGAGTACCACCTGTTACAAGAAATCGTAAAGGAGGTAGAAGTTGCTGTCGCCTAGATTGCTTCAGAGGATGACCTGGTAGACCCTTTAACTAAGGCCCTTCTGGCGAGAGCTTTGATAGGCATGTGGAAGGAAGGGGAATCAGATGTATGGCAGTATGAGGACAGCATAGTCTTTTAGTATAAGTGGGAGATTGTTGGGATGTATACTGAAAGCCTAGATCTTTTGTATGAACATTTTTATTTTGAAATAAGAATCACATGATCATTGTTTGCACTTTATTTATATATGTGCATATTGTCTAATACTTTATATTGTAGATAACATGGTGCTTGGGTGTGGCACAGAAGATCATGTTATCAGTCCCTTGTAGAGTATAAGTAAATGCTCACAACCAAGATGGTTTTGGACAAACCATTGGCATGGTTGTAGTGTAGCTTGGTATTGTTTTGTCTTGAACATAGAGTTACACTAGTACACTTAGGTGTATTGAGCAGGACCGACATAGAGGTGATTCAATTTATTGCTGACTATATAATTGAATCGAACCTCGGATATTATGTTGTACATGCTCTTTATCCCGATATAATAACGGGCACATGTACTTAGTATTTATTTCTTTGATTTACCAATGGGTGAGATTTAGATGGACTAAATCAATATGCCCGGTAAGTTGGGAAATGATATTATTTACATGGTGTGTCGTTGATTATAGGAGGAAACCGTGTCCTATATATTATGTTGATGATGTCCCCTTGAGGAGCTCATAAGGTTCATCATGTAAACCCTGCAGGTTGACGTAGTCAACATGATGATAAGGTTGAGTGGTACTACTCGAGGAGTTAGATGTTAATTAATTGATGGTCAGTAAATCAATTAATTGACGGACATTCGATATCTTAAACACGGGGAGATGGATGTACAAATAATATATGGAGGACATATTAATTTATGGGGGTTGGTGAGGTAATTCAATGATGATCCTCTAGTGGAATGGAACATCATTGATGGATCAAGTTTGTGTGGTTCCGATCCATCGGGTGGCCAAGACCCAACTCCTCCTCATGGTCCCTATTGTAGCCTATTTACACCTCATGAAGTCTAGATCAAATGATGGAAAACAAATCTCTAGATCCGACGGTTGAGATTAAATCCCTAGAACCGACGGTGGAGATTAAATCTCTAGATCCGATGGTTGGGATTAAAACCCTAGAACCGACGGTGGAGATTAAATCTCTAGATCCGATGGTTGGGATTAAAACCCTAGAATCGACGATTGAGATTAAATCTCTAGATCCGACGGTTGAGATTAAATCTCTAGATCCGACGGTTGAGATTAAATCTCTAGAACCAATGGAGGAGATTAAACCAAGGCCTAAACCTAACTCTATATATATGGGCTTAGGCTTGGGCGGCAAAGAAAAATGGAAAAACCTAATTGAGACAAGGTGGCTTGGGCGGCAAGAAATAGGAGGAGGTTAGGGTTAGGGTTTGGTTCATTGTGTTGGGCGGCAACAAGAAGAATGAGCTTCTTCTTCTTCTTCCCAATGGTGGCCGGCAACCCTTTTCTCCTCTTCCCTCCTTGGTTTGGCCGGCGCCCAAGCTTCTCCCTTCCTTCTATGGCTTAGGTTGGATGGCATTAGGATAGCTTCCCTTGGGCGGCAATCAAGTCCTAGTTGGGATAGGATTGGGGTTGGGAGGCTAGGGTTAGGGTTTTGGGATTAGGGTGGGCGGCAACAAGAAGATGAAGATCCTTTTCTTCTTCCTTCTAAGTGGTGGCCGGCCACTATCCTTGTTCCCTCTACCTTGGCCGGAGCTCAACCTATTCTCCTTCCCTTCATCCTTGGCTGGAAATTAGGAGAGCTTTGTCTAGGGTTTGGGCGGCAACAAGGAGGAGGATTGTTTTCCTTTCCTTTCTCCAAGTGTTGGCCGGTGCCCATACCCTTGGTGTTTCTCTTTTGGTTGGTTTCCATACTCCATTTCATCTTCTTTGGCCGGCGGCGACATCGAGTTTATTGACTTGATGGCCGGTTCTAGAAAGGAAGATGAGTTTTGTTTTAGGATCTTCCTTTGTTCCTAGTGAACAAGGAAAGGAAGATTGGTGATCTAGGAGGCTTCAACTTTTGGTAGATCGTCGCCCACACGACGTCTAAAAGGAGGGAGGACATACAATAGAAGATCAAGAGGTATAACAAGAGGTATAATCTTGTTTATTTTGATTAATGTTCTTTTGTATTATGTTTATTATTGCTTTTCAATTATATGCATGTTTTGTGTGGATGCTTACTTTATGTACGTGTTGATTATACTAGTTTACATTTGTATGTATTTGTATAATCATGGACCCCGAAGATAAACACAAAAACCGGCGATCCGTCCGTCGTCTCTTCCGCGGCTAACCGACTAGAAGAGTTGTGTTGCTTGAACAACTAGTTTGTTCAAGCGATTGCTCGTGTCGTTAGCACGACGACGAATTGGTTGTGCTTTGGAAACTCATCCCATTCGGATTAGTTTTCATTTGTTGAAAATTTTAATCCGGGGACATGGGAGCCGATGAGCCTCCGAGGAATAGCACGATGCCAACATGGAGCAGGTTAATGGGTTTTTGGTTATGATCCGATAACCTTTAAGAGAATTTGTTCTCTATAAAATAGGGCTTAAGGGTTTTATTAAGCCCTAATCCAAGCAATCCCTAGTTGCCGCCCACCCCTCCTCTCCTCTAGTGGTCGGCGCCAAACCCTAGCCACCGCCCAGCTTTGTTTCGCCGTCCAAGCTAGTTGTCAGCGTCCAAGCTTCAGCCGGTGATCCTCCGGCAACCCTCTGGTGATCTTCTTTGGGTCTGGCTACAAGGTGAGCATAAAACTTCCTTATTTGGCCGGCCCCTATTCCTCCACCAAAGCTGTCCAGTTTTCTGGACAGCTTGTTTATTTCGTGTCAGAGCATCATTTGGACGATGTTTGAAGCTCCAATAGTGGCTTCCTTGCCGGGGATTCGATCTCTGGTAATCCTCATAGGTGGAGGACGAAGGATTCCTCAAACGGTTGACGAATATCTCTCCGGAGAAGCAAGTTTTTGAGGACTTGTTTTGGATCCGAATTTTTTATTCGGATTGTGATCTTCTCTCGATCACATCATCTTCAACATGAGGCTAGTAACTCGTATGAAGACGAGGCTCGTGACTTTGTGAAGTCATCCCGAAGATACTCGTCATGGATACGGATAGAGGCAATTATAGCGAGGATCGCTCCGGTTGATGCCTTTCCCGCTACACGTGATACGTAAGGTATACGTAGAATAAATTTCCTTTTATTGTAAAATTTAAAATTACGATTATGTCTACACATGTTGTACTATGCATGTGTGTGGTGTGTGTGTTGTAATAAATTATATTTATTATTTTTATTTCTTCCGCTGTGCACATGTTTACGAAACATGTTCGAACACACACTCGCCGCGGTGCCGGAACCCCAATAATTAGTACCTTCTACTCCCACAAAATTGTGGACTGGACGAAAGCCTTGTCTGAGACATATTCAAATTTGGGGTAGTCCAGCACATGTTCTGAAGAGAGATGCTGGTAAGTTGGAATCTCGTACAGAAGTTCACTTGTTCGTAGGCTATCCTAGAGGAACGAAAGGTGGTTTGTTCTATAGTCCTAGAGATCAGAGGGTGATCGTTAGCATGAATGCTTGATTTTTAGAGGAAGACTATGTGATGAACCACAAGCCCATGGGCAAGATTTTTCTAGAGGAATTAAGAGGGAAGTCGCTGCTTCAGTACCAATGGCACAAGAGGACATACCACAAGTGACTGCACCGTGTGTCACAGAGGATACACAGGTGATACCTCATCGTAGTGGGAGGGTTGTTAGACAACCTGATAGATTTATGTTCTTGGGAGAATCTTCTGATTTAGTCTCTAGAGAACATGAACCTGATCCCTTGACTTATGACGAGGCAATCCAAGATAAAGATGCGGTATCTTGGCAAAGGGCGATGAATTCTGAGATAGAATCTATGGATTCAAATTAGGTCTGGGAGCTAGTAGAACCATCCAATGGTGTAAAAACCATTGGATGCAAGTGGATCTACAAAAGAAAGAGAGGATCAGACGGGAAGGTAGACCTTCAAAGCAAGGCTTGTTGCGTAAGGGTATACTCAGAAAAAGGGTATCGATTATGAGGAGACCTTTTCGTCGGTAGGCATGCTTAAGTCTATCAGGATTCTCTTGTCTATTGCTTCTCATATGGATTATGAGGTTTGGCAGATGGATGTCAAGATAGCTTTCCTTAATAGAAGTCTTGAAGAAAACATCTATATGGAGCAACTAGAGGGATTCATTGCAAAGGGCAAAGAGCATCTTGTGTGCAAGCTTAATTGGTCCATTTATGGATTGAAGCAAGCTTCAAGATCTTGGAACATCCACTTTGACGAGGTAATCGAGTCATATGAATTTATTTAAAGTTCGGATGAGTCTTGTGTATAAAGAGATGTGACGAAAATAGTGGTATTTTTTGTACTATACGTAGAAGATATTTTTCTCATTGGCAACAATGTCAAAGTGTTATCAAACGTAAGGGTATGGTTGTCCAAACAATTTGATATGAAGGACTTGAGAGAAGTGGGACACATCCTTGGGATCAAGGTTATAAGGGATCGCAAGAAAAGGATGTTGTGCTTATCTCAAGCTTCATACATAGACACTATTTTAGCTCGTTTTAGCATGCAGAACTCCAAGAAAGGTTTTCTACCTTTTCAGCATGGAGTACCTTTATCTAAAGAGATGTGTCCTAAAACATTAAAGGAGATAGAGGAGATGAAGGCGGTTCCTTATGCTTCGGCGGTAGGAAGACTCATGTATGCTATGTTATGTAAGAGACTAGATATCTGCTTTGTCGTGGGCATGGTTAGTAGATATTAGAGTAATCCAGGATAGGGACATTGGATTGTGGTAAAGCATATATTGTAGTACTTGAGAAGGACTAGGGATTATATGCTGGTATACCAGGCAGATCAATTACACCCTGTGGGTTACATAGATTTTGACTTCCAATCAGATAGGGATAACAGTAAGTCTACCTCGGGTTTTGTGTTTACTTTGGGAGGTGGAGTCATTATATGGTGGAGTGTCAAGCAGAAATGTGTGGCAGACTCTACCATGGAAGTTGAGTATGTGGCGACCTCTAAGGCAGCCAAAGAAGTTGTATGGCTCAGGAACTTCTTGATGGACTTGGATGTGATTCCTGGTTTGCCCAGAACTATCATAATTATTGTGAAAATAGTGGTGTAGTTGCAAACTTGAAGGAACCACGAGCCCATAAGGCAAGTAAACACATAGAGCGCAAGTACCACCTGATACGAGAGATCGTAAAGCGAGGAGAAGTTGTTGTCGCCAAGATTGCATCAGAGGATAACCTGACAGATCCTTTCACTAAGGCCCTTCTAGTGAGAGCTTTTGATAGACATGTGGAGGGAATGAGAATCAGATGTATGTCAGTTTGATGGCAACATAGTCTTTTAGTATAAATGGGAGATTGTTGGGATGTATACTGAAAGTCTAGTTCTTTATATGAACATCTTCATTTTGAAATAAGAATCACATGATCATTGTTTGCATTTTATATTTATGTATATTATTTGATACTTTACATTATAGATAACATGGTGTGTGATATCGCACAGAAGATCATGCTATCAGTTCCTTGTAGAGTATAAATGGAGGCTAACAACCAAGATGGTTTTGGACAAACCATTAGCATGGTTGTAGTGTAATTTGATATTGATTTATCTTGACCATAAAATTACACTAGTACACTTTGTGTGTATTGAGTACCACCATTTTAGAAATGATTCAATTTATACTGACTATATAATTCAATCAGACATCCGATATAATAATGGGCACATGTACTTGGTATTTATTTTTTTGATTTACCAATGGGCGAGACTTATGTGTTAAGTCGATAGGCCTGGTAAATTGGGAAATAATATTATTTATATGGTGTGTCATTAATTATAGGAGGAAACTGTGTCATATATATTAGGATGATGATGTCCCCTTGAGGAGCTCATAAAGTTTATAATATAAATTTTGTAGGTGGACTTGGTCCAACATGATGATAACGATGAGTTGTACTACTCATGGAGTTAGATATTAATTAATTAAATTGACAGTAATTTAATTAATTAATGGACATTCGATATCTTAAACACGGGAAGATATTTTGTACAAATAATATGTGGATCCCATGTTTAATTATGGGGGTTGGTGGGGTAGATCAATGATGATCCTCTAGTGGAATAAATCATCATTAATGGATCGGATTTTATGTGGTTCGGATCCATTGGGTGGCCAAGATCCAACTCTTCCTCATGATCCCTATTGTAGCCTATTATAAATACCTCATGAATCCTAGACCTAATTGATAATTGGAGTTGGCGTTGGAGAGGCTTGGGCGGTAAGAAGGTTTTTGGTTTTGCTTCCAAGGGCCGGCGGCAACAAGTTGTGCTAGGGTTTGGCTCTTGCATCTCCTTGGTCGACGCCACCCTCATCCTCTCCATCTCCTATAGCCAGCGTTTCCTCTCCCTCTTCTAGGGCCAGCGACAACAAGACTCCCCTCCTCTCTTAGGGCCGATAGACACCAACTCTTGGAGTTGTGGTGGTCGGCACAAGCAAGGAGAAGAGGAGGCTTTGTGTTCGGCATGAGATAGGAGAAGAAGGGATAGTTTTTCTTTCCTTGTTCAGAGCGAGCAAAGAAGGGAAAATACGTGGTCTAGTTGGCTTCGATTCTTGGAAGATCATCGCCCACACGATGTCCAAGAAGAGGATAGGAATACAATAGAAGATCAAGAGGTAAAACAAGAGGTATAATCTTGTTTAATATTGATTCTAGTTCTTTTGTATTTTGCATGTTATTGATTGACAAGGACCCCGATGATAAACAGAAAAACCTATGATCCGTTCATCATCTATTCCATGGCTATTCGAGGAAAAGGGTTAGGTTGCTTGAACAACGAGTTTGTTCGAGCGACCACTCAATTCAAATAGCATGATGATGAATCAGTTGTTTGGGTAATCCATCTCCATCCAAATTAGTTTTAATTAATGAAATTTTAATCCGAGGACGTGAGATAGGATCTCCATGCACAAGCGACCGAAGCGAAAAAGCGGGAAACACGACTTTTCCCTTCAAGGGGGCTCCCAAAGATATCAACCCCCTGAGATCTGACGATTAAAAAGGGAAACTTGATTAGGAATAGGTAGTTTTCGATAGAAGCAAAAGTTCATCGGGATAACACATGATGATCCTCCTGCAATACCACAATTGAAGATCCTAGGAGCATTAAATTGATAACATATTCAACAACACACAAGTGAAAATGAAACCCCAGAATCCTTTAAGGAACTTTGAGCCCATCTTCTCTTTCTCCAAGTGACATTGTAACTGAGCTAGGACTATCCTCGACCTCACACACCTAACTTGCAAGAGATTTACTTTGAACAAATAGAATTCACTAGACAAATGGTACTCGAATCACAATGTCTGTGAGATTGATACATAAGTTATTACTTGATGGCAACCGTGTACTTGTGGGCATTAAGCGCGAGTGTTCACTTCACATCCTTGGCAATCTCGGCCATAGATTTGCGAACGAGCTCGCGTGCATCAAGTTATTTACGTCGTTGTCGGGGACTGTAGATTCAATATTAGATCGAAAGTGGATACTTTGGATCGGACTAGATTAGGTTTGCTTTCTAGTTTTGCATTATTTTAGTTTTCATTATCTATATTCAATTTAGATTAAATGTTATTAGCCATCTTTCATTTAGCCTTAATTTAGTTTTTAGGTTTACTTTATTGTGTTCATTACTTTTAGTTTATTTGATTTCAACTCAATAAGTAGCATATACACTCCTGATTGCACAGCTTGGTTCATCGTATGCATAGACACTTAAGATCGGAAAATCTGCTTCGTTTGACTAAGAGAAATAGACATAATCTATCATCGAAGGAGTGTCGAACAAAGAGATATAGAGGAACACGACGCTCCTTTGGCAAACATAGGTAGCCATCCTCTGCGGGATTATACAACTCCTAGTGATAGAGGATATAAACCTAGTATAGCTGGACCATCAATCATAACCAATACTTTTGAACTTAAGCTTACACTCATCCATATGGTCTAGCAAAGCCAATTCGGAGGAGTTGCAACTAAAGACCCTAACCAACACCTAGAGATGTTCTTAGAAATCTGCTCAACCTTAAAATTCAATGGAGTACCCATAGATGCAATCCCTCTGAGCCTATTCCCATTCTCACTGCGGGATAAGGCAAAGACATGGATGCACTCCTTACCTGCAGGAAGCATCACCACATGGGAGGAGTGTGAGCTATAGTTTATGAATTGTTGGGTTTCCGGCACCTCGGTGAGTATGTGTTCGAATATGTTTCGTAAACATGTGCACAACGGAAGGAATAAAATAATAAATCTAATTTATTATAACACACACATCACACACATGCATAGTACAACATGTGTAGACATAACCGTAAATTCAAATTTTGCAATAAAAGGAAACTTAAACTACGTATACCTGACGTATCACGTGTAGCGGGAAAGGCATCAACCGGAACGATTCTCGCTAGAATCGTCTCTATCCGTATACACGCCGAGTATCTTCGGGATGACTTCACTAAGTCACGAGCCTTGACTTCGTACGGGTTACTAGCCTCATGTTGAAGACGATGTGATTGAGAGAAGATCACGATCCGAATCAAAATTCGGATCCAAAACGAGTCCTCAAAAACTCGCTTCTCCGGAGAGGTATTCGCCAACCGTTTGATGAATCCTTCGTCCTCTACCTATGAGGATTACTAGAGATCGAATCCCCGGCAAGTCTACCAGTGTCGGAGCTCCAAACGTCGTCCAAACGACGCTCCAACGAGAAGGAAACAAGCTGTCCAGAAAACTGGACAGCTTTGGTGGAGGAATAAGGGCCGGCCAAAAGGGAAGGTTGAAGCTCACCTTATTGCCGAACCCAAGGGAGATCACCGGAGTTCCTTCGGCAGCAGCTCGACGCCGGAAAGAGGGAAGGACAACTCCTTCTGGATGCCGGCAAGAGAGCAAGGTGGTGGGTGGCGGCAAGGGGGCTGTTAGCGCCGAATACACCAAGGAGGAGAGGGTGGGCGACCAAAACAATTAGGGTTGCCTCAATTAGGGTTTAACAAAAACCCTTAAGCCCTATTTTATAGAGAGCAAATTCTCTTAATAGTTATCGGATCATAACCATAAGGCCCGTTAACCCGCTCCATTAATTTAAGTTAAAATAAACCAAACCATGATGGTTTATTTTAAGTTAAAACGAACCGAACCAACTTTGGTTCATTCGTTTAAAACAAACGAAACCCTTTGGTTTATTCTCCTCCATTGGATTAGAACCAAACCAATTTGGTTCATCCATCATGTCTTCATAAGACACGACCCATCCACACTTCCATTGCGACTGAAACGATTTCATGCTCGCTTCATGTTTGGTCCAACCAAACCTAGTTTCTCTCGGTTTGAGAATCTCATTCTCAAGCTCGTTTTAAATCCTTCGGATTATGCTCGTTGTGCGTGTGACCAAATAGGTTCTCGGTTTATGTTGGCCGTCTATAATTAACTATTAATTATAGAATGATCATGAGTGACACCTAGTAGTACATCATGATCCCCAATTACCCAAAAAGATCAACGGTTGATCCAGAACTATTTCTGAAACCCTTCAGCAGCTCGAATGAATCGTGCCCCATTCCCTTCACTCATCTTATACCCACTTGGTTCAGGACATGGTCTATAGTGTCAGTCCCCACTAGGCTGACTACGTCACACCTCGCCCAAGTATCATTTCCACGTCCTACGGATTCTAGTTACTGCACATGTATCGAAGAGTACCTTACTCTAAACATGTAATGCTTTGGCCAAAGACTTTAGTAACAATCCGACGAGAGGCCATGGGTATACATCTCCTCGCAAGGAGTGGTGAATACTTTATAGGCTATTCAAACACCTTCGATCACTTCGACTTATACCCAATCATCCCGGGTCCACATCTCCTCAGAGATGCTTGCTTAAGATGTCAAAGCATAAGTCTTCATGATCAAGATGACTTGAATACTGCAAGTCAAAGGAACATCGCACTTAAGCTACAGTAAGAACTTCATTGACATATCTATATATGCAGAGAACCATATGATGTCTTACGGCTGGTCACTCCAATGAACTAGTTACCATAACTAGCATCTACGATTAACTCCGGACATCACAATGTCTCCAGCCAGTGAGAATCAACTGCTTGGATACACCAAGGAGTATACCTCGTGCTAGTCTCGACAGAATCAATTGTGTCCAAATCCATCAATTCATCGACTAGAAATAATTTCGATACATTACAATTACACATGTAGAGATACTCACTAGTTGTGATCCAATCACAAATTCTCTCATGCTGTGAATCGTATCGTGGACATTCAGTAAATGAGTTTAAGATCTAATCAAATACATGAAACCATGTATACTCAAATAGTGAATCTTCATTTATCATATAAATGGTTCATACATAAGGCGATTGCCTTAGGACATCTCTCATATATTACTAACAAACTCCCACTTGGCCTAATGCCAATCGCTATGGTATCCAATACCATAAGCTCTAATATGACCCTCAAACTTACTTTGAGGTAATGCCTTAGTCAAAGGATCCGCTAAGTTCATTTCAGTGAGAATTTTCTCGATTTGTATTTCCTTCCTACTGATGATCTCTCTGATAAGATGATAGTGGCGAAGCACATGTTTGGATCGTTGATGAGACCTTGGCTCTTTTGCCTATGCAATTGCTCCATTATTGTCGCAGTAGACCGGTATTGCTTCAACAATGGCTGGAATCACACCAAGTTCATAAATGAACTTCTTGATCCAAACCGCTTCCTTTGCTGCTTCCGAAGCTGCAATGTATTCTGCCACAGTGGTAGAATCTACTACAGTGTCTTGTTTGGAACTTTTCCAACTCACTGCGCCCCCATTCAAGGTGAACACATATCCAGATTGAGACCTGGAGTCATCCTTGTCTGTCTGGAAGCTGGCATCCGTATACCCGCGTATCACCATGTCCCCTTCTCCATATATTAGGAACACATCCTTAGTTCTTCTTAAGTACTTAAGGATTGTCTTAACAGCCACCCAATGATCCATTCCTGGATCAGACTGGTATCTACTCGTGACACTCAAAGCATACGATATATCGGGCCTCGTACATAACATAGCATACATGATAGATCCTATTGTGGATGCATAGGGAATCTTATTCATGCAAATCCTCTCGTCTTCTGTGCGCGGACACATAGACTTCGAAAGGTGTACCCCATTCCTGATGGGTAGGAAACCTTTCTTAGATTCCGACATGCTAAACCTCTTTAGGACTCGGTCTATATATGTAGACTGAGAAAGACCAAGCAATCGTTTCGATCTATCTCTATAGATCTTAATCCCGAGGATGTAGGTTGCTTCTCCCAGGTCTTTCATAGAGAATGTCTTGGATAACCAAATCTTCACTGACTATAAGATTGAAATATCGTCTCCTATGAGTAATATGTCATCGACATACAATACTAGGAACACAACTGCACTCCCACTAACCTTCTTATACACACAAGGTTCATCTGGATTTTGTGAGAAATCAAACTTTTTGATTGTCTCATCAAAATAGATATTCCAGCTCCTGGATGCTTGCTTTAATCCATATATGGACCGTCGCAACTTGCATACCTTGGTTTTATCAACCGATGTGAAACCCTTAGGCTGTATCATATATACGTCCTCGAGCAGGTTTCCATTAAGGAAAGCTGTTTTCACATCCATCTGCCATATCTCATAATCATAATGAGCTGCTATGGCCAGGAGCATCCGAATGGATTTAAGCATAGCTACAGGCGAATAGGTTTCGTCATAATCAACACCTTGTTTTTGACGATATCCTTTCGCCACTAATCTAGCCTTATAGGTAATCACATTACCATCCATGTCGGTTTTCTTCTTGAAAACCCACTTGCACCCTATAGGCTTGATGCATTCAGGTGGGTCAACCAAGTTCCAAACTTGGTTTTCATACTTGGAATCCATTTCCGACTTCATGGCATCAAGCCACTTATCCCTTTCTGAACTTGTCAGTACTTCTTCATAACTGGTAGGCTCCTCATCATCAATGAGTAACACATCGTTCGATTCACTTATGAGAAATCCATATCTCTCAAGAATGTTGCGTGTTCTACCAGATCTACGAAGATGTGGTGTTACAATAGGTCCAGCCAATTGCTCATCACTATGAGTTATCGACTGTTGTGCTTCACCAGGTATCTCATCAATGTCTATTTGAGTTTCTCAAGCCTCCTCAAGTTCGACGACACTCCCACTGTTTTCTTGCAAGAGAAACTCTTTCTCTAGAAACACAGCATGCCTTGAAACAAACACCTTTTGTTCCACAGGATGATAGAATTGGTAACCCCTTGTTTCCTTATGGTATCTAATAAATAGACATTTATCAGACTTGGCATCCAATTTGTCTGATACAGTCCACTTCACATAAGCAGGACAACCCCATATCTTCAAGTAAGATACATGAGGTTTCTTACTATTCCATATCTCATATGGAGTAGTAGAGACTACCTTGGTTGACATTCTGTTTAACAAGTAAACAACTGTCTGAAGTGCATAGCCCCAAAAGGACTTGGGAAGATTCGCATGATTCATCATTGACCTGACCATGTCCAACAAGGTCCGGTTAAGCCTCTCAGATACACCATTATGCTGCGGTGTATATGGCGGAGTCCATTGAGACAATATACCATTGTCTCTTAGATAATCAAGAAACTCTTGACTTAAGTATTCACCACCTCGATCCGATCAAAATATTTTAATACTCTTGTCATGTTGTTTCTTTACTTCATTTCTGAATTCTTTGAACCTTTCAAAGGCTTCAGACTTGTGTTTCATCAAGAACACATACCCAAACCGTGAGTGATCATCAGTGAAGGTAATGAAGTAGCTATAACCTCCTAAAGCTTGAGTTGACATAGGTCCACATACATCAGTATGTATTAGACCTAGTAACTCTCTCACTCGTTCACCTTTTCTTGTAAAAGGTAACTTAGTCATCTTGCCTTTTAAGCATGATTCGCATGTATCGTATGAATCCAATTCAAACGATTCCAGAATTCTACATCGGTGTAATTCGGACATGCATTTCTTGCTTACATGGCCAAGACGACAATGCCACATGTAGGAGTCCAAGTGATTATCCTTTCGAGCACGCTTGTTGCTCGCTTCGATATTGAAAATGTCACTGAATATGTCCAACGTATAAATGTCATTGCTCAAAGTTCCAGTTCCATAAAGTACGCCATTAAAAGTTATATAACAACAATTGTTACTAAATGTCAAATGGAAACCATTTCTATTTAAGCAGGAAATAGAAATAATGTTCTTTATTAGAGAAGGAGCACAATAGCAATTGCCCAGTTCCAAGACTAGTCCACTAGGGAGCTTCAGCAAATAAGTTCCGATGGCGACCGCAGTAACCTTTGCTCCATTGCCAACTCGCCAATTTGACTCCCCTCTGATGAGTCTTCTTCTATTCCTTAGCCCCTGTATGTCATTACATATATGTGAGCCACACCCAGTATCCAATACCCAAGTGTCTAAGGAAATAGAATGACAATCAATAACGAAGATACCTGAAGAGGATGGGGCATCAGATGCCTTCTTCTTCTTCATGGACTCAAGATAAATCTTGCAGTTTCTTCGCCAGTGACCTTCCTTGCCACAATGATGGCAAGTGCCCTTTTGTGCTGGTTCTACCTTCTTTGCCTTCTTGTTCTTCCCTTTCTTCTGTTTCTTTGCCTTCCTCTTAGAATCTTTCTTTGAGGAATCAACTAACAGAACCGCCTTCTCCTCATGCTTCACAGAAGGCTCCACAGTCTTCAGCATATTGAGGAGGTCAGGAATAGTGGATTCTAATTTGTTCATCCGATAGTTCATCACAAATTGTGAGAAACTCTTGGGCAAACAATGTAGAATTAAGTCAATACTTAATTCATGATCCATCACAAACCCGAGGGTGGCTAGCCGCTCGATGTACCCGTTCATCTTTAGCACAAACTGCACTACAGACGAACCTTCTTGCATCTTCGTGGTGAAGAGGAGTCTGGAGACTTCGAACCTTTCGGATCTCGCTTGCTCATCAAACAACTCATGAAGATGGAAGACCATAGTATTAGCATCCATATGCTCATGCTGCTTTTGTAGCTCAGGTACCATCGCAGCTAGCATGATGCAACTCGCCAGCTCAGAATCTGCCACATACTTCTGATAGACCAACATTTGGTCTGGAGTTGCATCGTCCTTATGACGGTTGGGAAGAGGCTCTTCAAGGACATATTCTAGCTTTTTCGCCTTGAGAACAATTCTCAGGTTTCTAAGCCAGTCCAGGAAGTTAGGCCCAGTCAATTTGTTTGAATCCAAAATAGTGCGCAAATTCAAAGACGTCATGATCAATCAATTAACCTAGAAATACAAAACGAGCATATATGAGAAAATGATTTTAAAATGCATCAATATACATTTATAAATCCCATTCATTTTTCGAATTTCAAAAACCCCAAAATCACTTCGGGAGATCGTAGGTCCATCTCCGAATGGGTTGATATCCATCATAGATATGAACAACCTTGGAGAGAGTCCAACAAGTCATTCATAACTACGATGGTAGGTATCAAATATACCGATTGCATATCACGTATATGCAACTATCACAATGTGCTATTAACTAATTGAATGTTCACACATACATCGAGTTGTTAACACATTAACAAGTATGCATCATATGCATAGCACCCAACTTCACCTCCCTTTACATCGACCTTGGAGAGAGTCCAACAAGCCGATGCTCCAGATTAAAGCCAACCCATTAATCGAGAAATAGTTTTAATATGGTTAGAGTGCATTCAACCAATTAGCCCGGCTTGGAGAGAGTCCAACAACCAAAGCTAACGATTGACCTATGACTCTTACCATATTAGTATTAAACTATTCCATGGTTTGAACATGTTCGGATTTGAGCTGGGCTTGGAGAGAGTCCAACAACCCGAACAAGAAACGGAACTCTGGTTCTAACCATATTAATGGAAGGTGTAGGCTTTAATATTGAGTTAGGGTTTTTATGTCTCATCCTCTTTGCATGCAAATAACTATTATCTACATGGCATAACATACATGACATACATCTACATGTCACGACACGCATGGCATAATGATATGCATCTAATGCAATTACATGACATACAATTATATCATGTACAATATTTCCTTATATGTCATAACTATTTATGGAAATAAAATATGTTTAAGATTTGATTCTCCAAATCAAATCATGATTAAATTAGGAAACAAATTTCCAAATCTAATCACATATTTTATTTGTGGAAATAGTTGATTAAGGAAAGTCAATTTAGGAAACCAATTTCCTAAATCATCAAAACTACTTATGGAAATAAAATATTTAAAGATTTAATTTCCCAAATCAAATCATGATTAAATTAGGAAATAAATTTCCAAAATATAATCAAATATTTTATTTATGGAAAATATCAATTTCCATAAATACTTCCAACATTCCAAAAGTGGAAGATTTCCATAAATACTTCTAGACTTTCCAAAATTGAAAAATTTCCATAAATACTTATAACTTTCCAAAAGTAGAAAATTTCCAGAAATATCATTATGACTATCGCAAAATAATTTTACGATTATGTCGAAACACAACCTGGGCTCTGATACCACTGTTGGGTTTCCGGCACCGCGGCGAGTGTGTGTTCGAACATGTTTCGTAAACATGTACACAGTGGAAGGAATAAAATAATAAATCTAATTTATTACAACACACACATCACACGCATGCATAGTAAAACATGTGTAGACATAACCGTAAATTAAAATTTTTGCAATAAAAGGAAACTTATACTACGTATACCTTACGTATCACGTGTAGCGGGAAAGGGATCAACCGGAATGATCCTCGCTAGAATCGTCTCTATCCGTATCTACGCCGAGTATCTTTGGGATGAATTCACAAAGTCACGAGTCTCATCTTCGTACAGGTTACTAGCCTCATGTTGAAGACGATGTGATCGAGAGAAGATCACGATCCGAATCAAAATTCGGATCCAAAACGAGTCCTCAAAAACTCGCTTCTCCGGAGAGGAATTCGTCAACCGTTTGACGAATCCTTCGTCCTCCACCTATGAGGATTTCCATAGATCGAATCTTCGACAAGGGAGGCACTGTCGGAGCTCCAAACGTCGTCCAAACGATGCTCCGACGAGAAGGAAACAAGCTGTCCAGAAAACTGGACAGCTTTGGTGGAGACCTTGCGCCGGCCAAATAAGGAAAGCAATGTGCTCACCTTGTCGCCGGAGCCAAGGATGATCACCGGAGCTCCTTCGGCAGCAGATCGACGGCGGCAAGTGGAGAAGACGGCAGCAGCTGGTCGCCGGTTGGAGGAGTTGGGCGGCGGCAAGGTGTTGGTGCCGACTAGATGGAGAGGAGGGAGAGGTTGGCCGGCCACAATTAGGTTAGGGCTTTTTTAATTAGGGTTTAAAAAAACTCTTAAGCCCTATTTTATAGAGAAAAAATTCTCTTAATCGTTATTGGATCATAACCAAAGGCCCATCAACCCGCTCCATTAATTTAAGTTAAAATAAACAAAACCATGATGGTTTATTTTAAGTTAAAATCAACCGAACCAACTTTAGTTCATTCGTTTAAAACAAACCAAACCCCTTTGGTTTATTCTCCTCCGTTGGAATAGAACCAAACCATTTTGGTTCGTCCATCATGTCTTCAAAAGACACGGCCCATCGACGCTTCCATTGCGACTGAAACGATATCATGCTCGCTTCTTGTTTGGTCCAACCAAAACTAGTTTCTCTCGGTCTAAGAATCTCATTCTCAAGCTCGTTTTAAATCCTTCGGATTATGCTCGTTGTGCGTGTGACCAAATAGATTCTCGGTTTATGTTGGTCGTCTATAATTAACCATTAATTATAGAACGATCATGAGTGGCACCTAGTAGTACATCATGATCCCCAATTAACTGAAAAGATCAACGGTTGATCCAGAACTATTTCTGAAACCCTTTAGTAGTTCGAATGAATTGTGCCCCATTCCCTTCACTGATCTTATACCCACTTGGTTCAGGACATGGTCTATAGTGTCAGTCCCCACTAGGCTGACTACGTCACACCTAGCCCAAGTATCATTTCCTCATCCTACGGATTCTAGTTACTGCACATGTATCGAAGAGTACCTTACTCTAAACATGTAATGCTTTGGCCAAAGGCTTTAGTAACAATCCGACAAGAGGCCATGGGTATACATCTCCTCGCAAGGAGTGGTGAATCCTTTATAGGCTATTCAAACACCTTCGATCACTTCGACTTATACCCAATCATCCCGGATCCACATCTCCTCAGAGATGCTTGCTTAAGATGTCAAAGCATAAGTCTTCATGATCAAGATGACTCGAATACCGCAAGTCAAAGGAACATCGCACTTAAGCTACAGTAAGAACTTCATTGACATATCTATATATGCAGAGAACCATATGAAGTCTTACGGCTGGTCACTCCAATGAACTAGTTACCATAACTAGCATCCACAATTAACTCCAGACATCACAATGTCTCCAGCCAGTGAGAATCAACTGCTTGGATACACCAAAGAGTATACCTCATGCTACTCTCGACAGAATCAATGGTGTCCAAATCCATCAATTCATCGACTAGGGATAATTCCGATACATCACAATTACACATGTAGAGATACTCACTAGTTGTGATCCAATCACAAATTCTCTCATGTTGTGAATCGTTTCGTGGACATTCAGTAAATGAGTTTAAGATCCGATCAAATACATGAAACCAAGTATACTCAAATAGTGAATCTTCATTTATCATATAAATGGTTCATACATAAGGCGATTGCCTTAGGACATCTCTCATATATTACTAACAGTTAGATAGCCTGATAGATTTATGCTCTTGAGAGAATCTTCTAATTTGGTCCCTGGCGAACATGAACCTAATCCCTGGACATATGACGAGGCAATTCATGATAAAGATGCAGTATCTTGGCAAAGTGCAATGAATTCTGAGATAGAATCTATGGATTCAAATCAGGTCTGAGAGCTAGTAGAACCACCCAATGGTGCAAAAACCATTGGATGCAAGTGGATCTACAAAAGAAAGAGAGGAATAGACGGGAAGGTTGAGACCTTCAAAGCAAGGCTTGTTGCGAAAGGGTATACTCAGAAAGAGGGTATCGATTATGAGAAGACCTTTTCATTTGTAGCCATGCTTAATTCTTTCAGGATTCTCTTATCTATTGCTACTCATATGTATTATGAGGTGTGGTAGATGGATGTCAAGACAACTTTCCTTAATGGAAGTCTTGAGGAAAACATCTATATGGAGGAACTAAAGGGATTCATTGCAAAGGGCAAAGAGCATCTTGTGTGCAAGCTTAGTCGGTCCATTTATGGATTAAAGCAAGCTTTGAGTTCTTGGAACATCCACTTTGATGAGGTAATCTAGTCTTATGGATTTATTCAAAGTCCGGATGAGTCTTGTGTATACAAGAGATGTGACGGAAATGTAGTGGTATTTCTTGTACTATACGTAGATGACATTTTGTTAATTGACAATAATGTTAAAGTATTATCAGATATAAGGTATTATTATCCAAACAGTTTGATATGAAGGACTTGGGAGAAGTGGGACACATCCTTGGGATCAAGGTTATAAGGGATCGCAAGAAAAGGATGTTGTGCTTATCTCAAACTTCATACATAGACACTATTTTGGCTTGTTTTATCATGCAAAACTCCAAGAACGGTTTTCTACCTTTTAGGCATGGAGTACCTTTATCTAAAGAGATGTGTCCTAGAACATCAAAGGAGATAGAGGAGATGAAGGTGGTTCCTTATGCTTCAGCGGTAGAAAGCCTCATGTATGCTATGTTATATACGAGGCCGGATATCTGCTTTGCCATGTACATGGTTAGCAGATATCAGAGTAATCCAAGACAGGGACATTGGACTGCAGTAAAGCATATATTGAAGTACCTGAGAAGGACTAGGGATTATATGTTGGTATACCAGGCAGATCAATTATTCCCTGTGGGTTACACAGATTTCGACTTCTAATCAGATAGGGATAATCGTAAGTCTACCTCGGGTTTTGTGTTTACTTTGAGAGGTGGAGCCATTGTATGGAGGAGTGTCAAGTAGAAATGCGTAGCAGACTCTACCATGAAAGCTGAGTATGTGGCAGCCTCTAAGGCAGCCAAAGAAGTTGTATGGCTCAGGAACTTCTTGATGGACTTGGATGTGATTCTTGGTTTGCCCAGAACTATCACAATTTATTGTGATAACAGTGGTGCAGTTGCAAACTCGAAGGAACCACGAGCCCATAAGGCAAGTAAACACATAGAGCATAAGTACCACCTGATATGAGAGATCGTAAAGTGGGTAGAAGTTGCTGTCGCCAAGATTTTATCAGAGGATAACCTAGTAGATCCCTTCAGTAAGGCCCTTCCAGCGAGAGCTTTTGATAGACATGTAGAGGGAATGGGAATCAGATGTATGGTAGTATGAGGACAACATAGTCTTTTGGTATAAGTGGGAGATTATTGGGATGTATACTGAAAAGTCTATTCTTTGTATGAACATCTTTATTTTTGAAATAAGAATCACATGATCATTGTTTTGCATATTTATGGTTATGCATATAGTCTGATACATTACATTGTAGATAACATGGTGTGTGGTGTCACACGGAAGATCATGTTATCAGTTCCTTATAGAGTATAAATAGAGGCTCACAACTGAGATGGTTTTGGAAAAACCATTGGTATGGTTGTAGTGTAATTTGGTATTGGTTTGTTTTGACCATAGAATTACACTAGTACACTTTGTGTGTATTGAGAAGGACCGACTTAGAGGTTATTCAATTTATTGCTGACTATATAATTGAATCGAACCTCAGATATTATGGTGTACATGCTCTTAATCCTTAATAATAAGGGGCAAATGTACTTAGTATTTATTTCTTTGATTTACCAATGGGTGAGATTTATAGATTAAATCGATAGGCTCGATAAGTTGGGAAATAATATTATTTACATGGTGTGTCATTGATTATAGGAGGAAACCGTGTCCTATGTATTAGGATGTTGATGTCCCCTTGAGGAGCTCATAAGGATCATCATGTAAACCCTACAGGTGGACTTGGTCCGACATGATGATGAGGTTGAGTGGTACTACTCATGGAGTTAGATATTGATTAATTAATTATCAGTAAATTAATTAATTGACGGACATTTGATATCTTAAATACGAGGAGACATTTGTACAATTAATAAATGGAGCCCAAATTTATTTATGGGGGTTGGTGAGGTAGTTCAATGATAATCCTCTAGTGGAATGGATTATCATTAATGGATCAGATGTTATGTGGGTTAGATCCATTGGGTGGCCAAGATCCAACTCCTCCTCATGGTCCCTATTGTAGCCTATTAAAACCCTCATGAAACTTAGATCCAACGGACATGATTAAAAGGAGGCTTGGGCGAAATCTATAAATAAGGTTTCAAGGCTTGGGCGTGGAATATCCTTTTGGAGATTAGGGTTTTGGAGTGGGCGGCAAGATTCTTGGAGAGGCTAGGGTTTGGAGTTGGCATTGAGAGGCTTGGGCGGCGCAAGGAATTAGGGTTTTTCCTAGGGTTTCCTTGTCTTCCTCTCTAGTGGCTGGCGGCAACAAGCTTCTTCCTCTCCACTTGGCCGGCAACAACCTCCATTATTTGCCTCTTCTTTAGCCGGTGACAACAAGTGTTAGGGTTTCTTCCCGTGGAGCACTTGGTCAGCGCCCATATCCCTTCTTCCTCTCCTTGGCCGGCGGCAACAACCAAAGTTGGTGGCTTAGTGGTCGGCTCTAGATAGGAGAAGAATTGTTTGGTTATCTTCCTTTGTTCGGAGAGAATAAGGAAAGGAAGATATGTGATCTAGGAGGTTTCAACTCTTGGAGGATCGTTTCCCACACAAAGTTCAAGAGGAGGATAGGTCATACAATAGAAGATCAAGAGGTATACAAGAGGTATAATCTTGTTTGTTTTGATTTTGTTCTTTTGTATAATGCATGTGGCTAATTTACTTGGACCCCGAAGATAAACACAAAAACCGGCGATCTGTACATCATCTATTCCATGACTAATCGAGGAAAAGAGTTAGGTTGCTTGAACAACAAATTTGTTCAAGAGACCACTCGAATTGAATAGCACGATGATGGATCAGTTGCTTGGGTAATCCGTCTTCGTTAAGGATTATTTTTTTTCAATTCGGGGACATAGATAGGATCGCCATGCATGAGCGATCGAACGAGGAAGCCATTCCCCACAGGAATGCCCAATTATGATCTTCAGACAAATGCACATGAATTATGCAAAGGTCTTCCCCATAATTGGTCAAATTAATGATCATTGTCTCGATAACCATCTTGCCCAAGGGATGCAATGAACATTTTAGGTAAGTTAGTTATACCTAAACATCTCACCCCCACCAACTAGAAATACAAAAATAGTTTTGTTCACCTTATAGTTTGTGTGAGATGCTTCCCAAGGTTCCCTTGATTTCCATAATTCCTTCTTCTTATGGTGAATTAGTCCTTATGATCATGGAGAGATTCTAATTCTTTACTCAGTGACACACATGCCTAATTTCCTTCTTAGGTAGCTAAATTCTTTTTTAGGAAGGGGTTTAGTGAAGATATCTGCTAGTTTTGACTTGGACTCATCATAATTGAGTACAACATCTCCCCTAGCTACATGATCTCTAATGAAGTGATGTCTCACTTCAATAAGTTTCGTTCTAGAGTGGTGGATAGGATTCTTTGTCAAATTAATAGTACTTATGTTGTCACAGAGCACTTGTACGTTTTTGTATGACAAACCATAGTCCTCCAACGTGTGAATCATCCACAACAGTTGCGACACACTCTCTCCCATGGCGATATACTCAGCCTTAGTGGTGGAGAGAGCAACACAATGTTGCTTTCGACTCGACCAACTCACTAGCGAAGAACCTAAGAACTGGCATCCTCCCTTGTGATCTTTCGGTCTAACTTGCACCCAGCATAGTCAGAGTCAGTATAGGCAACTAAATCAAATGATTCAGTATGAGGATACCATAACCCAACCTTAATTATGCATTTTAGATATCTCATTATCCTTTTTACAGCACTTAGGTGAGACTCTTTGGCACATGATTGATATCTAGCACATACCCCCACATCATATAAAATATCAAGTCGACTCACTGTGAGATACAATAAACTACCAATCATGCTCCTATAATATTTTAGATCCACCGATTTTCCTCCATCATCATTTCCTAGATTTGTGCTTTGTGTCATAGGAGTGGATATCTCCTTTGAACTCTGCATATTGAATTTCTTCAGCAAATTCATGGCATACCAAGACTGATGGACGTATATACCTTCCTTTGTCTGTTTGATATAAAGTCCGAGGAAGAATGTGAGTTCTCCCACAAGACTCATCTCAAACTCACTCTTCATATGTCCTATGAACTCGTTCAGATAGTCCTTATTGTTTGACCCACAAATTATGTCATCGATGTAAACCTGGGCTACAAAAATATTTTCACCATCTCTTCTCAGAAATAGTGTAAGATCTATTTGACCTCTCTTCAACACTTTCTCTACTAGAAATGTGGATATCCTTTCATACCAAGCACGAGGTGCTTGTTTTAGCCCATAAAGAGCTTTTTTAGTTTAAACATGTGGTCTGGAAAGTCTATACTCTCAAACCCCAGTGGCTGTTCAACGTACACTTCTTCCTTAATTACCCCATTTAAGAAGGCAGACTTCACATCCATTTGGTATAATTTGAAGCCTTTATATACAGCAAATGCTAGCATAAGCCTTATGGACTCTAGACATGCTACTGGGGTGTAGGTATCTTCATAATCTAACCCTTCAATTTGGTTATATCCTTTGACAACTAACCTTGCTTTGTTTCTTATGATTTCTCCCTTATGATTCATTTTGTTTCTAAACACCCATTTTGTACCAATTATGGAGACTTCTTCCGGTCTCGAAACTAAGTCCCATACTTGGTTTCTTTCGAATTTCCCTAGTTCGTCTTGCATTACTAAAATCCAATCAGGATCATGCAAAGCTTCTTCTACTACTTTGGGTTCAATTTCTGACATTAGTGCAACTTCAACTCCTTCATTCCTAAAGGATGATTTTGTCCTCACCCCTTGTTGAAGTTCCCCAATAATCTGATTGTGGGGATGACTGACGCTTGTTCTATTGGATCTTGGTGCTTGAGATGTTTCATGTTTTTGGTCATTTGATACATCTTCAAGTAATGACCCTTGTGACTTAGACTTTTCATCATTAGATTTAATTTTGACTCCCCCTACTTCGGTGTTCTCTTGTAATTTGATCTTCTCCATTCCAAATTTAATTTCTTCATTAATTCTTTGGGTATCATCAGATTTTTCACCTTCTTCAAAAATGACATCTGACGACTCTTCAATTAATTTTGATTTTTTATTGTAGACTCTATATGCTTTGCTAATAGAAGAGTATCCAACAAGAATACTTTCATCATCTTTAGCCGTGAATTTTCCTAGATGATCTCTGGTATTTAGAATAAACACCTTGCAGCCAAACACCCTAAGATGCTTAACTATAGGTGGTTTTCTGAACCAGAGTTCATGCGATATTTTTCCTAGAAACCTATGTATTAGAATCCTGTTATGAACATAACAGGTTGTGCTGACAGCTTCGACCCACAAGTAGCTTGGAAAAGCATAATCATTGAGCATGCTTCTAGCAGCTTCTTGTAAGGCTCGATTTTTCCTTTCCACAACACCATTTTGTTGGGGTGTTCTTGAAACAGAAAATTCGTGCCTATTCCCTTTTTCTAAACAATAGTCCTTAAATTGGGTATTCTTAAATTCCCCTCCATGATCACTCCTAAGGGTTTTAATGGTTGTGTTTTTCTCATTTTCAATTATTTTACTAAAAGAAATAAAAATATCAAGAGTTTCATCTTTATGTTTCAAGAAAAAAGTCCAAGTGTATATAGTGTAATCATCAATAAAGACCAAGCAATATCTGTTACCATTAAAAGATTTAATAGTACTACAGTCAAATAAGTCTAAATGTAATAAGTCTAAAGCTGTAGTAGTACTTACAACATTTTTAGGCTTGTGTGATGCCCTCTTTTGCTTGCCTTTTTGACAGACATCACATAACCTGTCTTTTTGAAACTATAGCATTGGCAGCTCCCTGACCAACTCTTTTCCAGTTAGTCTTCTTAAGTTCTTCAAATTGACATGCGCGAGCCTTCTGTGCCATAGCCAGGATTCATCTGTTCTAGATACAAGACACTTGGCAGATAGATGAGTAGTATTTTCAAAATACACTTTATATTTGTTTTCCTTTCGAATTCCTACTAACATGGTAATATCTGAGTTGTTGTACTTTACTAGACATTGAGTTGAATTAAACTCAACCCTATATCTAGCATCACACAACTGACTCACACTTAACAAGTTAAATGACATATTCTTGAATAAAAAACCATTCCTAATCATAAAAAACTCTGAAACATAAATATCTCCTATTCCTACAACTTTTAATTTGCTGGTATTGCCAAACGAAATAGTACCTCTACTTTTGTTTTCCAATGTGGAGAATAGTTATATGTCGTCGGTCATGTGTTTGGAGCATCCACTATGTACAAACCAGATTGATGGACACTCCCACTTAACTGATGCCTGCTTGACATGAAAGATAAAAAATTTCGGAACCCATATATTGGGTCCATTAGCTTCCAAAATATATTTCTTAGGAATCCATGCCTTAGTTGTTTTCATCCTACCAGGAATTCTAGAAACTAAAGAAATAAAGCTATGTTCTTACTGCTTAGGTCTATAACCTATTCCATCTTTGTTGTAAATAGCTCGCTGAGATTCTAGAATCATATTCAGCGTTCGAGAGCTAGAGTTGAACTTCTCAAGAGTGTACTTGAGATCATTCACCTGTGCTTTCAAAATTCTATTTTCATCCTTAATTTTATCAAATTTGGAGGTATCAGTACTATATTCTACTGCATGCTCCTTAAGATTTTTAAAATGTTCTAATTCAAATTTTAGAGTTTTGATTCTACATTTAGATTTATCTAGCATGTCAGTTAAATACGCAATGGTTTTATAACAATCTCTAAGTTCCAAATTTACCTGATCATCATCCATCGATGATGATTCTGCCTCCGAGTTTGAATATGTTTCGGAGTCCTCCAACGCCATCAGAGAAGTGTGTCATCCAGCCTTGTCTTCTTTGTCCTCTTCCAACAATCCGGATGAAGACTCATCCCATGTGGCTCTCAACGCCTTTCGTCTCCTCCTCTTTTCTTCCTTCTTCTTGACACGAGGACATTCATTTCTGAAGTGTCCTTTCTTGCTGCATTCATAACACACTACATTAGATTTATCAATTCCATTATCAACTTGCTTACCTTTCTTTTTGCTGAATCTCCTGCTTCTCCTCATCATCTTCCTCACGAAGTTGGCCATCTCGTTGGAGGAGGACTCGTCATCTCCATCTGATTCTATGCCTGAGGATGAAGATAGCTCCTTATTCTTCTCATTCTTTTTCTTTCCCTCCTTGTTTTGATCACCTGCAAGCAAAGCTATACCCTTCTCTTTTTGACCTTTATTAGCCTGTTCATGCAATTCCATTTCAGAAAACAATTCATCTATTTTAACAGTTGATAAGTCCCTTGATACCTTATAGGCATCCACCATGGATGACCATAGGACATTTCTAGGAAATGATTTGAGTACATACCTGATTAACTCTCGGTTCTCAACACTCTTTTCAATAGAGTGGAGACCGTTCAACAACTCCTTGAATCTTCCATGAAGCTCACTGATAGTCTTAGTGTCCTTCATAGTGAAATTCTAGAGTTGTCTTAGGAACAAGTCTCTCTTGGCTATACGAGAGTCTTTGGTACCCTCGTGCAGCTCAAGCATCTTATTCCATAGGTCTTACACACTGCCGAAAGGACCAACTTTATTAAGTTGTTACTTTGCCAGACTGCACTGTAATGTCACAGTAGCTTTAGCATTAGCCTATGCCTTGCGCTTTTGCTCAATTGTCCAAAGAGCAGACCCTAAGACTTTACCATCATCATCTACAAGAGTAGTGAAGCCCTCCGTGATGGAGAACCACATTTCTATCTCAGTCATGAGATAGTACTCCATTTGACTTTTCCAATATTGGAAATTTACTCCACCGAAAAATGGAGGTCAGTTTGTACTGTAACCCTCTTTCATGGTTACTACTCTGGGGTGGTTAAACCGGGTAATTAGAGCCCTAACTCTAATACCACTTGAAAGGACCGGTAGTACGCAAGAGGATGGAGATCACTTTTTAAAAACTGAGTAGATACGACGCAGTGGAAATATAGTTTAAGATCGCAGTTATAAGTGAAACACGGAAATCACTAGTAAATGAAAGCAACCTAAGTTTGAGCACAACCACAAAAATCATGAAGAACACAACACAAAATAAATAAAGAAAACAACCTAGACACGGTCGATTTTTTTACTTGGTTCACAGTTCTCTCCTAGAGCTGCTAGTCCAAGGCCTACCACTATTTTTCCTCCTTTTCAAAGCCAAGCTTCGAGAGTGGAGAAAACCTCTTTAAAAACTTTACAAATTACAGATCTTAGGTATTGAAAATAAGCACAGGGCTCTGAGTTACAAGCAATCAAATAGACAGTATGAAATATAGTTTGACAATTTAAAATGATACCATCCTTCATTCTCATCACGATCGCATGAACCAGTGTTCAAGAAGAAGGCGGTGTAGTGTTTCAGATGTAGAATGCAAGTAGAGGATGCAGTAGCCTTGATTGTGTGAGAAACTTGCAAGAGCTGAGCCAAATCTGCACGGAACAGAGGAAGAAGATGCACGTAACGCAGTCATAGGAGAATGGCTCGCAGCGTAGGGATCTCAGACTCGCAGAAGCACACCACAAGAGCAGATCAGTAGCAGTAGTATCATCATTTTTCTCAGGCAGAAGCACGATCTCTGATTTCTCTCCCTGTAGAAGTCGAACAAAAAAGAAGAAGAAGCAATAATCTCTTTTTCCTGCGCGAAACCTAAATGAAATAGTGATCGTTTGTTTGACCTCTCTTCTCGAATGACCACCTAAGCCTGGAAGCTCAGATCCGCTGCTAGAAGCATTCTCGTTCGTAGGATTGTGATCTCCGTTTGAAACCTGCGAGTAGAAACCATCCATGCATCAAAACGGAGAGGTTTTCTTGTCGGAATCGCGACTCCGCTTCCCAGCAGTTGAGGTGGCAGTCGAGCTCTCCTTGCGTTTGTGCAGTTTTTTTGAAGGCCAATTGAGGCGCTAGCTCGATTGATCATGTTAAATGCTGAGGTTTCTTCTGTTGTAGTTGAGACACTAGTCGAAGCTCACTCGCTTCTGTCCGCAACTGTCGATGACCAGTCGAGGCGCTAGTCAAAGCTCACTCGCTTCTGTACGTAGCTGCCGACGACCAGTCGAGGCACTAGTCGAAGCTCACTCGCTTCTGTCCATAGATGTCGATGACCAGATAAGGCACCACCTTGATTGCACTAGCCGAAGCGCCAGTCGAGTCAGCCCTGCATCTGCCATCTTCTGCCAGAGGCCAATCGAGGCACCGCCTCGACTGCTTCAGACAAAGTGCCGATCGAGGTGCTGGCTCGACTATTCCTAGCTGTCAGCAAATTTTTCAACTGATGAATGCAGTAAAGGCAACAGTTGAGGTGTCAACTCATTGTTGTCCTTATGATCCATTGTTTTAGTCAACTCTAAGACTGAAACACGCCTAGTAAAGACTCTACCCGGAGACCCTTTACTTGCCAAGACTCCGGCCTCTGACCAATCTTGGACTTTTCACCTTGCCGCTTCCGCAAGAAATTTTTGCCTGCCAAGGAATTGCCCTTCTTGGACTTTTCACCAAGGCACACCCTTGGATTTCTCATATGTCAAGGAATTACCTATCTTGGACTTTTCACCAAGGTCCACCCTTGTATTTTTCCAGTCGCCAAGGAATTAACCATCTTGGACTTTTCACCAAGGTCCACCCTTGGATTTCTCCTATCGGCAAGGAATTAACCATCTTGTGTTGGTGCAATCGGAGTACCTTGATAAGTATTTTGATGATAGACAAAACTCATGACATGAGATTGTCATGGGAAAGTCCAACATGGGGTTGGCATGGAAAATCCAAGCATTGAGCTTGGTGTGGAAGTCCAAGGGGGAAGCCTTGGCATGGGAAAGTCCAAAGCATTGCGAAGCCGTGTGCTTGGTGCTTGGCATGGGAAATCCAAAGCATTGTGAAGCCGTGCACTTGGTGCTTGGTGAGAAATGCATTGCGAAGCCGTACGCTTGGTGCATTTGGGAAGTCTTGAGAACTTGGAAAGTTCACTAGGCTCGGGTCCTTGAGTCGGTGAAGGATGGCATTGCGAAGCCGTGCGCTTGGTGCATCTGAGGGATCGCCGAACGGGGAGCGAATGGAGTGAGCCCAAAGGGAAGCATACTTCTAGGGCATGAGACGCGAAGGATGGCGTTGCGAAGCTGTGCGCTTGGCGCATCCGAGGGACGTAGGCCGAGGGAAGAGGGCTTCGGTGGGGAACTCCATGAGGGATAAGGTGGACCTGGCCAAGTGGCTAAGACTGAGTGTCGGAGGCTCAAACATCGTTATGTTTGAGGTCTTAGCCGACATCAGTCGACTGGCATAGGTGCCAGTCGACTGCTCTAGGTCGTATGGGTTCGACCAGTGTTCGACTGAACCAAGTCTGGTTGATTAGTCGACTGTCGAGGGAGGGCAGTCGACTGTTGGGAGAATCAGTCGACTGCCGAGGGATGGCAGTCGACTGACGACACTGTGCACGAGCACAAAATGGAGTCGAGTTCACCAGCACTCGACTGATGGATGATCAGTCGACTGATGGGTGCCATCAGTCGACTGATGTGTGATCCGTTAGAACTTAACCACCGTGGATCTGGCCATTGTGAGACAACGGCTACGGGACCAGTCGACTGATGGTCATGATCAGTCGACTGATGGGCGTGAAATCATCTTGATGCAGGTTATAAATGGAGCTCGAGTTGGAGGATTTCGCTAAGCATTTTGTGAAGCTATTGGAGGGGAATTGCTGCTGCATTCCAGACCTTCAAAAGCCATCTAAAGCAAGCAACAAGCAAAGTAATCAAAGCAATCGGTGAAAGTTTTCTTGTGTATTGTATTTGTGTATTTTCTTGTATTTCTATATTACATTGTAATTGCTTGTGAGAGGTTTCTCCACCTCCGACGTGTAGTCGAGAAAGAGTTTGAGTATTGTCGTGTGCATCTCTAGAGCTCGTTGAGCTCTCCCCGTGGAGTAGGAACCCTAAGGTTCCAAACCACGTATATACTTGTGCATTGATTGTGCTTGTATTGTTGTTATTTCTATTGTTATTCCACTGCGTATATTAACGACAATTGTAGACAAGCACACGAGAACGAACGAATTACGACATCCAACGAACGAGGGCTATTCACCCCCCTCTAGCCAGCCGTTTCGATCCCCAATAAGTGGTATCAGAGCCGAGGTCACTCTTCAAGGACTAACCGCCGTGAGAGCACTACAAGATGGCCGGCTACAACCTCCAACCACCAAAATTCGAAGGAGATTTACTATGGTGGAAAAGAAAAATGGAGGTATACCTAGAAACCGATTTTGATTTTATGCTAATCTTAGGAAACGGTTTCGAATTGCCTAGGGATGAAAGAAATAGACAAATTGAGAAGTCAAGGTGGACCCAAGACCAAATCAAAGACTTTGAGACAAATCACAAGGTAATCGAATTGCTTAGTGATTTGATTCCTAACAACATTTGGTCTAGGTTGGGAAATTTTAGGGTTACAAAAGAATTATGGGATAAAGTAATGAAATTCCAAGAAAGTTCCCAATCGGCACAAGTAGAGGAGAATACCGAAAAAGAATCACCATCAAACTTTGAAGATGTGGATGATTTGGTGGAGACCTCCACCTCTAGCGTTGAGGGGGAGGAAAGGATTTCAATTCCGGAGCCAAGTCAAAATGAAGCATCTACCTCCGGAAGAAATTACCAAGAGGCTTCCACCAACTCCCTAGGTAACTCAAGTGTTGTATTTTTAAATAAAAATCACATAATATGCTTTGAGTGTAGGGAGAAGGGGCATTACAAGAGCAAATGCCCTAAATTGGCTAAGGAAAAGGCATCAACACCAAAAGTCAACCTAAAGTCAAAGGATGCCGGTGTTCCCAAAACTAGAAGCAAAGAGCACATTGTGTGCTTTAAATGCAATCAAAAGGGGCACTACCGAAGCCAATGCCCTAGGGGGAGGAAGAAAGGGCTAGAAGGTGTATATCATATAGGGGGAGCTCCAAAAGCTAACCCTAAGGTACATTTAGTTAATGCACCTTCAATTCCTAAAGTCAAAAAGCATGCCAAAAATTATTTTAGTTCTCTTGCCATTATTAATGAAAAGCATGCTAGGAGAAACAATAAGGTTTATTGCTTAGGTGATAAGCATGTTAGTTTCTCTAAGGACAAACCTAGGACTCAAAACACTAGATCTATTTTACCTAGGGAGTCAATTAGAAGAATTGAAGAAAACTTGGGTGTTAATCCCAAGAAATCTAGGCATATGCCTAAAAAGAAAAACATTTCCCAAAAGATAAATGAAAATTCAAAATTGGGAAAATTAGAGTTAGAAAACCAAGCCTTGAGGTCAAGGCTAGAAAAATTGGAGAAGACCCTAGCAATAATATCAAATTCGGTTAAGGGGTCTAATGCCCAAAAGTCAAAACCTAGGAGACAAGAACGGTCTAAGGGCAAGGAAGGTTTGGGTAACAAACCTAAGCCCAAGAAGACTTATCATAATGTTTCATTTGATTATGGAACAATTTCTAGGTCTAGGAAAACCAAGGCTAATAGGGAAGTTATCCCTAAGTCTAGCCATGGTATGTGTTTAGTGGCTAACACCTCAAAGAAATCAAATGTAGCCACTAAGAAGGTCAATGGAGGAGTCACCTCTAGAGTTGACCTAGGAAAGACCCAAAAGACTATGGCTTCAAAGCCAAAAAGGGTCATTAGGAAGGTATCTAGGGAAGTTATCCCTAGGGAATACCTTGTTAACCCAAGGAGCTCCAATAGGTATTGGGTTCCTAAAAGCGTGATTGATTCACGCTAGATGGGTTAGGGTGTGTCAACCCTAAATGGATGGGTAGTTAACCTAACCATAGTAGAGTTGACACATTAGGATGTGCCAATGTGTTTGAGAAGTTTAGAATGATTTAAATTGGCACAATTTGGTCATAGAGGTCATGGTGTGCTATTTTGGGTTTTTGGCACACTAGGGAAATGAATGGTTTAAGGCAAAGTGAATTTAATCCCTAGAAATGGCAAATTGGTTTTTCACACTTAGGTATTCTATACCTTAGTATATTTTACTTGCCATGATTTGTTTGTCTTACCATGTCATGACATCATTTTCATTTTTATCTTTAAAATGTCATGATCATGTTTAGAATTATTTTAGATGTCATGTATGCCTAGATCTCATTCACATGCCATGACATCATGATATTGGCATATGGTTTTACTTATATCATATCTATGCCATAATCATCATCATGCATAAATTAAAATGAAATTAAGGACTATGGCATGATTTGATGGGATCAAATAATATTGACTAGAAATATACATGAGACCATTTAAAGAACAAAAACCCACATCTCACTAGATTAATTGTCTTGAATGTGTTTTTACACATCTAGATATAAGTGAGATGTTTTAGGAAAAAGAAAATAAAGGTTTGAAAAACATTTTGAAAAACCTTGGTGAAGCCTATCTTTTGATAGCTATCACCATTGAATGGGATGATACAAAGATGGCTCTTTATTGAAGCTTTTCTTAAATTTTGACTTTGTATCAATCTCCTAATTTAATGGGTAAAATAAATTTCCAATATTTTTCACCCATAGTATTTAGGATAAGTATTATACGTATGCATTTTCAAGATTTTTAAAATTATGTATATTTACTTATGGATTTCGAAAATCCATTTCTGAAATCAAAATCGAGAATCGAAATTATCGATCGCACCTATAATGGCGCTGATCGATGGTAAGTCCAATCGATCGTATCCGGTATCGTGAGTCGACTAGCACAGGCTGATTTCGGGTAAACTTGATAGTTAGGCCCATGTTTAGCCACGTTTTGGTCCCCTAACCACTCCTAACCCTAGGATATGCTTGGGAGAGCATTAGAAAGGGCGGAAATCCATTGGACATGGATTAGGAGTTGGGTTGAGGGTGAGTATCAATTTTAAGGTGGAAGAGAGTTCATTGTTGAACTTTGCTATAATTTTGATTTGGTTAATGTTCCTATTGGCTTAGGGACTCTCCAAGGACATTGTTGGTGCAATGGTCAAGGGGGAGCAAGCCTCTAGGGGGAGGTATCCATCTTGGGAAGATGGATGTGTATTTCCTCATGGGAGGAAGATTGGGTTGCCTCTCTTTAAGTGATATGGGATCACTAGAAAGATTGTAGGCATGTGTTCCTCCAAGGGAGAGATTATAAGATCTCATTGGGATATGAGACATTCATACCCTTTGGGAGGACCTTTTTGATGTAATGTCAAAAAGGGGGAGAAGTTACCAAGTTACTAATTAGGGTTCGTTGGAATTCTCATTGGGATATGAGAATTGCCAATATGGGAGAATTGGTAGACTTGAGATGGTAGTTTTGTCAATCATCAAAAAGGGGGAGATTATTGGTGCAATCGGAGTACCTTGATAAGTATTTTGATGATAGACAAAACTCATGACATGGGATTGTCATGGGAAAGTCCAACATGGGGTTGGCATGAAAAATCCATGCATGGAGCTTGGTGTGGAAGTCCAAGAGGGAAGCCTTGGCATGGGAAAGTCCAAAGCATTGCGAAGTCGTGTGCTTGGTGCTTGACATGGGAAATCCAAAGCATTGCGAAGTCGTGCGCTTGGTGCTTGGTGAGAAATGCATTGCGAAGCCGTGCACTTGGTGCATTTGGGAAGTCTTGAGAACTTGGCAAGTTCACTAGGCTCGGCTCCTTGAGTCGGTGAAGGATGGCATTGCGAAGTCGTGCGCTTGGTGCATTCGAGGGACCGCCGGATGGGGAGCGAATGGAGTGAACCCAAAGGGAAGCATACTTCTAGGGCATGAGACGCGAAGGATGGCATTGCGAAGCCGTGCGCTTGGCGCATCCGAGGGACGTAGGCCGAGGGAAGAGGGCTTCGGTGGGGAACTCCATGAGGAATAAGGTGGACTTGGCCAAGTGGCTAAGACTGAGTGTCGGAGGCTCAAACATCGTTATGTTTGAGGTCTTAGCCGATATCAGTCGACTGGCATAGGTGCCAGTCGACTGCTCTAGGTCGTATGGGTTCGACCAGTGTTCGACTGAACCAAGTCTGGCTGATTAGTCAGGAGGAAGCGATCATTGTTGAAGAATCGATCGGCCGAGGGATGGCGATCGGTGATGACCTGCAATGCACGGGCACAGAATGGAGTCGAGCTCGCCAGCACTCGACTGATGGATGATCAGTCGACTAATGGGTGCCATCAGTCGACTGATGTGTGATCCGTTGGAACTTAACCAACGTGGATCTGGCCATTGTGAGACAACGGCTACGGGACCAGTCGACTGATGGTCACGATCAGTCGAGTGATGGGCGCGAAATCAACTTGATGCAGGTTATAAATGGAGCTCGAGTTGGAGGATTTCGCCAAGCCTTTTGTGAAGCTATTGGAGGGGAATTGTTGCTGCATTCCAGACCTTCAAAAGCCATCTAAAGCAAACAACAATCAAAGTGATCAAAGCAATCGGTGAAAGTTTTCTTGTGTATTGTATTTGTGTATTTTCTTGTATTTCTATATTACATCGTAATTGCTTGTGAGAGGTTTCTCCACCTCCGACGTGTAGTCGAGAAGGAGTTTGAGTATTGCCGTGTGCATCTCTAGAGCTCGTTGAGCTCGCCCCGTGGAGTAGGAACCCTAAGGTTCCGAACCACGTATATGCTTGTGTATTGATTGTGCTTGTATTGTTGTTATTTCTATTGTTATTCCGCTGCGTATATTAACGACAATTGTAGACAAGCACACGAGAATGAACGAATTACGACATCTAACTAACGAGGGATATTCACCCCCCTCTAGCCGGCCGTTTCGATCCCCAACAATTGGACTTTTCACCAAGTTCCACCCTTGGATTTCTCACTTGCCTAGACACTTAAACCTTTGTTTACTTAAACGTTTGTCAAACACCAAAACATAGTTTAGAGCATCAGCTCTAACAGACTGATGGCTTGAGCAGTCGACATCCATGAATGAGAGTCACCTATTGGTTGGGGTTAGGTGAGTAGAATGCTTGATAGCCGACTGGTTAGTTGGCTATGGCCCTGGTAGTCGACTGCTGGGTAATGGCAGTCGACTGCTACTGTATCCGTTGGAACTTATCCAAAATGGATTAAGTCATTGTCTCACAATGGTACTATTCGTTGTCGACTAGGGCCTTATGGCAGTCGACTTCCAGGTGCGAAATCAACCCGACGAAGGTTATAAAAGTAGCTCAGATGGGAGGATTCGACAGTGATTTTCTTTGCCAATTTGGAGTGGATTTGCTACTGTAATCCAGACCTTCAATGCTACTCCAAGGTGATCAACAAGTAAACATTCAAAGCAAAGTGTTGTAAAGTTTTTCTTTACTTGTCTTTCATATTTACTTTGTATTTTCTTGTTGTATTTTGTATTACTGTTGTAATCATTTATACGAGGTTTCTCCACCTCTGGATTGTTCTGAGGAGTATTTATTGGTGGTGAGTGCATCACTAGAGCTCATTGAGCTCGCCCCTTGGAGTAGGAATCTTAAGGTTCCGAACCATGTTATATTTGTGTGTATTTGTGTTATTGTGTTTGTCGTATTTAGTTTATGCTTTATATATATATTCCGCTGTGCATACTAACAAAGTGTAGAGATGAACACGATCAAAATCCATTGACGTATGATACGCTATTCACCCCCTCTAGTGATGTCCAATTCCCAACAAGTGGTATCAGAGCGAGTTCGCTCTTTATTTGGACTAAGCGCCAAGGGAGCATACTAGAGGGAAGAAGATGGATCTTCAAGAAAAATTGGGATGGGACATCAACACGCCGGTTCCATACACACTCTATAGACGAGAAGACTTCAATCAATGGAAGGGAAGGATTGAAGACTTCATCATGATGAGAGACTTTGAAGAATGGGTTGCATTGATGGAAGGCTTCGAACCCCCTAGGGATAAGAAGGGAGATGCTCTCAAACTAAAAAAGTGGACTCAAGAGCAACGCCTAAAGTTCAAGATCGAAGCTAAGGTAACAAAACTTTTAGAAGATTTGATACCTAATGATATTTTATCTAGACTAGGTGAATATCAAGATGCCAAGGAGATTTGGAGCAAGTTGGAAAAGCTCCATGAAGGACCATCACCAGCTTCAAGTGAAGAACAATCATAAGAAGCCGAAGAATACTCATCAGCTCAAGAAGGGGAGGAGGCTGAAGAAGCAAGTTCTTCCTCACAAGAAAGTGAGGATTCGGAAGTTGAAGAAGAGTCAACTTCTGGATCGGTGGAAGAGGAAGAAGTAGAGGAAGCCTCCACCTCTAGGATTGAGGGGGAGGATATTAGGTCATCTTCCATGTCAGAGCAAGAAGAAGAGGAACCATCTACCTCCAGTCAAGAAGATGAAGAAGTCCAAACTTCCACCACCCTAGGTAACTCAAACACTTTAATTAATAATAAAAATCATATTATGTATTTTGAGTGTAGGGAATATGGGCACTATAAGAGTAAGTGCTCTAAGAAGGTTAAGAAGACTCCGTCGGCACCAAAACCTCAAGAAAAGACTAAGGATGCCGGATCCCCTTAAGAGCAAGGAGCACATGGTGTACTTCAAGTGCCACCAAAGAGGGCATTATAGGAGTCAATGCCCTAGGGGGAAGAAGAAGGGGTAAGAAGGAGTTACACAAGTAGAGGGAGCTTCCAAATCAAACCCTAAGGTATATTTTAATGCACCTTCTAGTTCTAGGATTAAAAAGCATGTTTTTAGCACTCTTGCTATTACTCATGAAAAGCATGCTAGTAAAAATACGATTTATTGCTTAGGAGCTAAACATGTCAACTTTAGAAATAAGGAGAAATTTGGGACTAATGTCTCTAGAAAAATTCTACATAAGGAGTCTATTAGGAATATAGAGAACCATCTAGGCTTTAACTCCAAGAATTTTAGACATATGCATAGAAAGAACAAATCAATTCAAAGAAATAATAGGGCCACTATATTAGAAAAATTGGAGTTTGAAAATCAAGCCTTGAGGTCAAGGCTTGAGAAATTGAAAAAGACCCTTGAAAAGATGCAAAATCAAATTAAAGGGTCAAATTGCAAAAATTTAGGGTCTAAGAGTCAAAACCTAGGTTCTAGGAGGCAAAGCTCATCTATGGGCAAGAGAGGCTTGAGCCACAAGCCTAGGTCCAAGGTTGATAAGTCTACCTATTACAATGTTCCATTTGATTATAGAACTCAACCTAGGTCTAGGAAAGCCAAGGTTACTAGGGAAGTTATCCCTAAGGTTAACCATGGCAAATGTCTAGTGGCTAAGGTTTCGAAGAAACCTAGGGAGGTCACTAAGAAATTGACAAGGGGAGTAACCCCTAGACTTACCTAGGTAATACCACAATGACCAAGGCTACCAAGCCTAGGAGGATCATTAAGAGGGAATCTAGGAAAGTTATCCCTAAGGAATACCTAGTAAACCCAAGGAGCTCCAATAGGTATTGAGTTCCTAGGAGCATAATCGATTCATGCTAAATGGGTTAGGTTGTGCTAACTTTAAATGGATGGGTAGTTAACCTAACCATGGTAAAGGTGGCACTTTAAGATATTTTCAAGGTTATGGGTACCTTGGAAATATGTTTGAATGTAAATTGTAAAGGTTTTTAGGATGTGCCAATATATTTTTAGAAGTTTGAAAAATTAATTAAATTGACACAATTTAGGTCTTAGAGTAATAGTGTGTCATTTTGTGTTTTTGGCACACTTGGGGGATTAGTAGTAATATGACAAAATGGAATTAATCAAAACAAATGGCAATTTGGGTTTAAAATTTAGATATTGTTATACCTTTATATTTTATTTGCAATATACCATGTCATGATATCATATTTATTTTTATTATTTATATGTCATGATCATACTTAGGTTTATGTCATGTATATTTAGATTTAATCATATGCCATGACATCATGATTATTGGCATTGCTTTATTTATGCTATAATTTATGTCATGATCATATTTCATGCATTAATTAAAATTTAGTTAAGGACTATGACATGACTTAAAATCCCATGTATAAGGGAATCAAGTAGTGTTTCCTTAGAAAATACATGAGGCTTTAGATTAGGATAACTGAAACCCACATCTCACATCAAATTGATATGTGTGTGTTTTCAAAAACCCTAGACACATGTGAGAAGCTAGGAAATGAGTTCAGTTCAAGGTGCATAGCTTTTGCATCTAGATGAACTCAAACTCATCTTATACAAAGCTAATATGCAAATCATGTGCATTGAGCTCATTTATCATGATCCAATATAGGTTTTCAAAAACATTTCAAAAACATTTTAGAAAATCTTGGTGAAATCTATCTTTTGATAGCAATCATCATTGATGGAGTTGATACAAAGTAGGGCCAAAACATTAAACTTTTCAATGGTTTTGAACTTTGTGTCAATCACATTATTTTATGGGTATTTTATTTTTCAAATATTTTTCACCCATAATGTTTGATATAAGTATTATACATATGAAATTTCGTATTATGTATAATTACTTATGGTTTTTTGAAAATCGATTCTGATTTCCGAAATTATGCATTTGAAGAAATCAGTCAACTGTCGCTTATGACAGTCGACTGACATCAAGGGCAGTTGACTGTTGACTGTTGACTATAAGAGTTGATTACCATGCCTAATTTTGGGTAAATAATGTTTGTTTAGCCTGATTTCAGCTATGTTAGGCTACCCTAACTGCTCTTAATCCTTGGATATGCTTTGGAAAATATTAGAATAGGTGAAAATCCATTAGATATGGATTAGGAGAGTTGTTTGGGTGTGTATCAAATTTAAGGTGTGTGAAAGTTCAAGGTTGAACTTTTGACCTTAATTTTGATAGTTTAGTGTTCCTATTGTTGGGATCCTACTATGCGTGCGAAGCGATTTGCAAAATTGCAACGGAAACAAAAATTTTGGAACCCACCAGAGATCCAAGAGAAAACATATAAATTATTTTCAACCATCTAGATCCTATCTAGAAGAAGTATTATACCTTTGAAGTGAGCCCTTCGCAATCCCACTAGTTCAAAGTTGTCGGATCTAAATATGGTAAGGATAATCGTATCTCTAAGATATCCACACTGACACTCAGCCCTTTTGAAAATATGCTTATACTAGCAACCTTTGTAGAACAACTAGTCAAAATTAGGAGGATGAAGAAGAAGAAAGAACACCCAACTCTTGGATCTCTTTTTTCCCCACGGCAACACTTGCACACAGAAGCGAAAAACTTCTTACCCCTCTCTCTCTGTGAAAACCCAAAATCCTATCTCAACGTTGAAGTCCCTTTTATATTATCATGCTTGAATTCCAAAATCAATGCATCGTTGAAAATCCACTAGCCTCTTCCCATTCTACACGTTGAAAATCCAATGCATCAAATGCATTGAATTGTAATCAAATGCATTATTGAAAAGCCACTAGCCTCTTCCAATTCTTCACGTTGAAATCCAATGCAATTTTAATGCATCATGCAAGCATTAAAACTTTTTGCATGTGACTTGGGTTTAACTCAAGTCTAACTTGAGTTTTGCATGCGAATTGAGTTTAATTCAAGTCTCACTTGATTCTAACTCAAATCTAGTCTTCATCCATCCAATTTAGTTTGAGTCTAACTCAACCAACTTGATTTTGACTCGAGCCTTGACCATCCATTATTCTCATTGTTCTTTTAGTCAAACTAAAAGAACTCATTTCCAAAATAGAATGTCACTTGTGTGTGACCCTATAGGTTCTTGTAACGTTGGCAATGTGTATAAAACCCCTTTTAGACACATAAGCAATGAGCGATATCTAGCAATACATCATTGCTACCTAAGTTAAAAGAAAGTCGAGATCCGACAATCTTTCTGTGACTATTATTATGTATGACGGTGTCCTTCTATCCTTGATATCTTAGATCGATCAATGAGGCATTGACCATGTCATCCCCTTATCGATCTTTGTGTTTCTTAATCCCCAAGTAGACTCACTCAAACAAATGAGCTCAATATCTTATTGACTCATTTGAGCATGACTATGCATTTCGTGGTCCTACTCTATCAAGAGGCCAAAGATATCACTCCCGTCATATGGGAGGGATAGATCCCATCTATATCACTCACATCCCTCCGCATAATTTGTTGCATATCCAATGATCGCCTTTATAGTCCACCCTGTTACGGGTGACGTTTGATGATACCAAAGTGCATAACTCCTTATGTAGGGAAGCGTAGTGACTTCAAGTCTTAGAACTATTCATACCAATAGTCACATGAGAAAGTATATGACACTCATATAACGATCCATGATACTTTCTCACGGCGGGTCAATTCAGTATGTAAAGTCTCCAATACATATACCCATGCATCAATTTGATATCACATATCCATGACTTGTGAGATCAAGTCATCTATTAACCTACATGCTAGTCTCAATGTATCAATATAACCCTTGTCTATTAATACAATACTTGACTAGAAATATTTAAGAATAGTGTTCTCTATAGCTTCTTATAATCTATTCTACTAATTGATATACTGTGAGTTAGAACTTACTATTCAAGGGCATTATTATATTTATTTTGCTGGCACACGCATAAAATAAATATAATAACCAATGTTTTCTTATATTAATATAAGATATGATACAAAAGTTTCCCTCACCAATCTTCTCATAATTGGCACTAAGGGCTCATACTAACAATCTCCCACTAGCACTAGTGCCAATCACTGTAATATCACATACCCAGTGATCTGGAATGACCATCATGCTTTCTCTGTGCTAAAGCCTTGGTCAAGGGATCCGCAATGTTAGCATCAGAATCTACTCTACATATTCTCACATCTCCTCGATCGATCATCTCTCGAATGAGATGAAACCGCCGTAGTATGTGTTTTGTTCTCTGATGAGAGCGAGGTTCCTTAGCTTGAGCAATAGCCCCATTATTGTCACAATAGAGGGTTATAGGATCTGCTATGCTAGAAACCACCCTAAGCTTAGCAATGAACTTCCTGATCCAAACAACCTCCTTTGTTGCATCAGATGCAGCAATGTACTCGACTTCTGTTGTAGAATCTGTTAGGGCAATCTCTTGCCATGATAAGGTTTTGATGTGTGTGGCAAAGGGTTTAAGTTAGGTTGGTATTGTTATTTGATATGTGCGTTGGAGTCTTGCAGGACTTAGTAATTCACATATGGAGCCTTGGCGGGTTAACCCTCACAACCTCGGTCCTTGAGTCGGTGAAGGATGACTTTGCGGAAGCCGTGCGCTTGGAGCATCCGAGGGACCGCCGGATGAGATGACTTGAAGTGAAGCCAAGGAAGAAGACTTCGGAGGTAAGAGACGCGAAGGAGCATTGCAGAGCCGTGCGCCTGATGCTGTCGAGGGACGTGGCCGCGAACGAAGAGAGCTTCGGCGAGGGACTTCGAGTGAGATGAGAGAATGAGTGAAATGTAAGTAGCTCATTAGGTGAACTTGGTCGAATGGCTGAGTGTCGGAGACTTGACCGCAAGGGTTAAGGTTTACCCGACCGCCGGAAGCTCAAACTTATGTTAAGTTTGAGTTTCACACGGCACCAGTCGACTACCATGTAATGGAAGTCGACTGCTCTGAGTCGAGTGGGTTCACCGTATCCGGATGGGCGATGCCCGCAGCCGATCGCTATGGAATGGCAATGACCGCCGAGGATGTCGCGGTATTGATCGCCGTAGCCGATCGGGCCGATCGACTACGGGCGAATGATCGATGAGGTCCATCAGTCGACTGCCAAGAGTTCCGTTGGACTACAACGGTCGAGATCCGACATGTTCGGAGGTCGTTGTAGTGACGGCAGTCGACTGCCAGGGGCAGCAGTCGACTGGTGGCGGCCAACGAGAAGAAATCAGCCCTCTCTATAAAAAGAGAGGGTGTGAGCCTTTGAGAGGCTAATGCTTATGCTCTAAGTGATCTTCCTAGTGCCCCACAAGATCTAAACTCTTCTTACTTGTTTTTACTCCATTCTTATTGTAAGAAGAGTGATCTTGATTGTAAATGTTACCTCTACCTAGCTTGGTGCAAAGGAGAGACCAAGAGTGATTGGCTTTGAAGGAGTGATTCACCTCGGACGAATCGGGATCGTGGATTAGCGGCGTAGCCGTGAACCACATTACATCTTCTTTGTTAGCATTTGTATTTTCATTTATTATTTTGTCTTTATTGTTTATGCTTCCGCTTGCGCTAACGATTGTGTAGACGAGCAAACGAATGAGAGAATTCCGACATCCATCGTAAGAGGGCTATTCACCCCCCTCTAGCTGGCCAATCGATCCCCAACAAGTGGTATCAGAGCAAGGTAACTTGTCACCGGACTAACCGCCGCAACAAGCTCTACATCAAAATGGCCGGCTCCAACATCCATCCTCCGATGTTTGAAGGAGAATTCGCTTGGTGGAAGAAGCGAATGGAGGTATTTTTCGAAACGGATTTTGATATTATGATTACAATGGAATCCGGTTTCGTTTTGCCTAGGGATGAAGAAGGGAAGCCAATAGAGAAATCTAGGTGGACCAAAAGGCAAAGGGAAGAGCACCTTGCAAATTCAAAAGCCAAGCATCATCTTTTCAATGTGCTCCCTCAACAAGAAATCAACCGAATAGGAGAATGCCTAAGTGCCAAGGAGATGTGGGAGAAGTTAATTGAGCTTCATGAAGGCACATCCGAGGTGAAGCTAGCAAGGAGAGATCTCCTCCGCTCCCAACTATCCAACATTAAATTAGAAAAGTGAGGAAAGGTAACTTCTTTGCATTCTAGATTCAAAGAAATATTAATTGGACTAACAAGTGTAGGATAAAGGCTCTCCAATTGCGATATGATAATGAAGGCCATAGATGCTTTCCCCCGATCATCCAAGTGGAGTTCAATGGTGGACTCATTTTACATTTCAAAGAATCTAGAGGTAAGTACTCTAGATGAATTTTTCTCCACTATGGAATTACATGAATCTAGGCTTGAAGGAATACAAGAAGAGCCAAAAATACAACCCTCAAGAGGAGTAGCATTGTTGGCAAATAAGGGGAAGAAGAAGATAGAGATCTCCTCTTCCTCCGATGACGAAGCGTCTTCCTCCTCCTCCATGGATAGCACCGAAGAAGCCTATATGGTAAGGAGGGTAAGACGTGCTTTAAAAGGTTTTAATTTTCATAAATCAAATGATAGGAATAGAAGACCAAGGGGGAAGGTCATATGCTACAATTGCCAATGAGAGGGGCACATAAGGGATAATTGTCCCCTCCTAAACAAGAGCAAGGAAGAGAAGAAAAAGAAAGAAGAAAAGAAGAAGAAAAAGGGGAGCAAGAAAAAGAAGGAAGAGGAGAAGAAGACAAAAGAAAAAGGGAAGACCAAAGCTCTAAAGGCAAGGACTTGGGATGACCCATCCTCATCCTCCTCATCATCATCGGATGAGGAGAATGCCTTTGTCACCAATTTGGCCTTGATGGCCTTTGATGACTTGGATTGCTCTTCCTCCGAAAATGAAGGATCAAGCTCAAGAGGAGAGAGCTCAAGTGAAGGGGGAGCTTCTACATCCTACTCATTCGAAGAAGAAGAATAGGATATGGAAACTATGGTAACGAATGCCTCTCCTAAGAAAATAGTTTCCATAATTTCTAGTTTAACTAAAGACTTATTTGGAATGAAAAATAAAAATAAAATCATGCTTAATCAAATTAAGGCATTGGAGAATAAGCTAGAAAATGTATGCTTAAATGATAATATTTCTTCTTGCCATGATGATGCATGCTCACATGAATATATGCCATTTAATGTTAGTGATGCATGCATGGATGAAAATAGAGCCCTAAGGGAAAAGGTAGATTACTTGACAAAAGCCCTAGAAAAATTCACTATAGGCTCCAACACATTGAATATGATAATTGGGAGCCAAAGGGCAAGTTTTAATAAGAAAGGCCTAGGTTATAAAGAAAAGAAAAATGAAAAGGCCTATAAATGCCTAATTACTAGGGGACAAGATAAAAAGAAGGTAATAGCTAGGAAATGGATCCCCAAGGAGTATCTAGTGAACCCCATAGGCAAGAACTTATTTTGGGTTCCAAAATCCATCCTTAAGGGTTAGGATAACCCTAAGGTAGTCAACCATATGCAATTGACCTATATCATATTTTGGTTGACTTAGGATGGCGGGACAACATTTTTAAATAGTGTTAGGTGATGATAACGTGCCTATAAATAGTTAATAATGCTTAAATCATGATGATTAATGTAATTGCTATGTATGTTTGCAATCATGATTTATGATTTTAAAATTTGGCACGTCATCATGAGAAATAGGTTTAAATCATGTTTTAGGTGATACTTTGTTTATTATCATGATATAATACCTAATGCATGAGAACAATTCAATGAATACATGTATTTCATGATCATAATGTGAAATTAAGTCATATATATCTTTATGATCATGAGGATTGTTAGGTTGATACTTAACCTTGATAGAATTGTATGAATATGATGGTTAAGTATATACAAATACCCCCTAGGATGCATCTCACACTCACCATAGGCTACTTTGATTGAAAACTTAGCATGGGTGAGATGTTAGGATGATACAAATGTCCACTAATGCCTATGACATTTAGATGGTCACTTAAGGTATCAAAATAGCAATAATAGACCAATCATGGGGAAGGCTTATGTTTAATTCAAAGACATATTGCCCAAAGATCATGGTTGAATATTTCACATGTTTCAAAACAATTTCTTACTTTAAAATCCATGTATTCATGTTTTGAAACAATCCTAAGCAATACTAGGTGTTAAAATGGATACTAACATGCTAAAAAACTAGTGGTTTTTAAAGCTTTTGGATTTTTGGCAAATCTCAGAAAATATAATGATTTTTCTTGAAAAACTATTTTTCATTGATAGATATACTTAAAAGAAATATGTTCCTCAAATTTCATGATTTTTTGAATTTTTTGGAATTTATAATGCATTTCTGAATTTCACCCAGAAAATCAGAATTTCGGAATCCTTTGTGCCAGTCGACTGCCATACTGATAGCAGTCGACTGCCCACCTGAAATACAGTCCAATATTTTCTGATTTCAATTTTAATCATGTTTTTGGTATTTTCCTTCTATTAAACTTGATGCCATGGGTTTATAACTTAGTGTTAATCTTTTTGATGGTGTCAAAGGGGGAGAAGTAATTATGTTTAAGTAAATTATGATAGGAGGAGAAAATTTGAAAATTTGTATGGGGAGTTTCATGGATTAAGGGGGAGTTGCATGTTGCTATATCATGTTTATGTTTACATGCTTTCTTACCTTATAAATTTCTATCAAATGTTTTCTTTACCTAACTTAAACGGATTGCCACACATCAAAAAGGGGGAGATTGTTAGGGCAATCTCTTGCCATGATAAGGTTTTGATGTGTGTGGCAAAGGGTTTAAGTTAGGTTGGTATTGTTATTTGATATGTGCGTTGGAGTCTTGCAGGACTTAGTAATTCACACATGGAGCCTTGGCGGGTTCACCCTCACAACCTCGGTCCTTGAGTCGGTGAAGGATGACTTTGCGGAAGTCGTGCGCTTGGAGCATCCGAGGGACCGCCGGACGAGATGACTTGAAGTGAAGCCAAGGAAGCAGACTTCGGAGGCAAGAGACGCGAAGGAGCATTGCAGAGTCGTGCGCCTGATGCTGCCGAGGAACGTGGCCGCGAACGAAGAGAGCTTCGGTGAGGGACTTCGAGTGATATGAGAGAATGAGTGAAATATAAGTAGCTCATTAGGTGAACTTGGCCGAATGGCTGAGTGTCGGAGACTTGACCGCAAGGGTTAAGGCTTACCCGACCGCCGAAAGCTCAAACTTATGTTAAGTTTGAGTTTCATACGGCACCGATCGCCATGTAATGGCGGATCGCTATAGTCGAGTGGGTTCGGACCGTATCCGTGATGGGTTTATGCGCCGATCGCTAGAGGATGTCGCGCAGAACCGCTCGGCCGTGAGCCGATCGGGCGATTGACGGAGCGGCAGCCGATGATGAGGTCCATCGCGATCGCCAAGAGTTCCGTTGGACTACAAAGGTCGGGATCCGACGTGTTCAAGGCCGCTAGTGACGATTGCCAATGACGTGATCGGGCGCAATGACCGTGGCGCAAGGAAGAAATCAGCCCTCTCTATAAAAAGAGAGGGTGTGAGCCTTTGAGAGGCTAATGCTTATGCTCTAAGTGATCTTCCTAGTGACCCACAAGATCTAAACTCTTCTTACTTGTTTTTACTCCATTCTTATTGTAAGAAGAGTGATCTTGATTGTAAAGGTTACCTCCACCTAGCTTGGTGCAAAGGAGAGACCAATAGTGATTGGCTTTGAAGGAGTGATTCACCTCGGACGAATCGGGATCGTGGATTAGCGGCGTAGCCGTGAACCACGTTACATCTTCTTTGTTAGCGTTTGTATTTTCGTTTATTGCTTTGTCTTTATTGTTTATGCTTCCGCTTGCGCTAATGATTGTGTAGACGAGAAAACGATCGAGAGAATTCCGACATCCATCGTAAGAGGGCTATTCACCCCCCTCTAGCCGGCCAATCAATCCCCAACAGAATTTGCGACTGTGTCCTGCTTCAAACTCTTCCATCTCACAGCACCACCATTCAGTCAAAATACATACCCTGAATGCGATCACTAATCATCTCTGTCAGTTTGGAAGCTTGCATCACTGTAACCCTTTACAACTAGCTCCTCATCATCTCCAAAGATTAAGAAATATTCTTTCATCCTTCTCAAGTACTTAAGAATATTCTTGACTGTTGTCCATGTTGGTGCAACAATGCCCCAAGCATTTGTATGTTTTGATGTTTGGATAATCATCTAAGTTAGACAACAAATTGTGATCTAAATTGTGATGATATCTAAGTTACAGGGAAATCCAAGTATGAAGACTTGGTGAAAGAAAAGTCCAAGGTAAAGGTTTGGCGGCATAAGACCAAGCATGTTGTCTTGGCAGCATTATGTCCAAACGGACCTTGGCAAAGGGAGTCCAAAAGCAAGTCTTGGCAGCGTAAGTCCAATCATATAGACTTGGCGGCGTAAAGTCCAAGCACGCTTTGGCAAAGGAAAACTCTAGACATGACAAAACCAAAGGAGCTCTTGGAAGCAAAGTGCAAAGGATGAACAAGTCGCGGACTCGGAGGGATCCTGAAGGCGCAAGGCTTAAGGAAGAGCTAGGAGGTTAAGTCTAGGTCTAGGGGGAGAAATCAAGTGTGAAATATTCACACTTGATGAGTAATGCTGGATCGATACGATGTATCGGTCGGATCGTCGTGCCGATCGAGTCGTGGTGAAACCACGACTAGCGATCGGCTAAGCCGTGACCAAGCGATCAATCGATGTTGTAATCAGTCGACTGCCAATAGTGTCAATCGACTGATAGAAATAAAAACGAGCACAGAATGGAGTCGCACTCGACTGCGGCCGTGATCACTCGACTGATCACTCCATCAGTCAACTGATGGAGGGATCAGTCGACTGATGAAAGTGTCGTTGGATGAAACGACTCTGAATCCCGCGAATCCGGCTATTCAGAAGCCGTTAACCATGCCAGCAGTCGACTGATGCTGTACATCAGTCGACTGATCATGCTCCAACGGGAAAATCAGCCTCTTCTCTATAAAAAGAGGGCTGGTGGAGGTTTTTGGGGTTAATGCTTATTTCCTAATCTTTCTCAAGAGCCTCCACGAATTCTTTAGCTTTCTAAGTGATTTAAATCTCCTCCTCTTCTCTCTAAGCTTAGATCTTCATTCTTTGTAAAGAAGAGGAGTTGTGTGTAAAGAAAGCTTATTAGTGGATTTGCTTGGATTGATCCACCTTAAGGATTGCCGTGGAGTAGGAGCGCTATCTCCGAACAACGTAAAAGGCTTTGTTTGCGTTTGCTATTATTTTTACTTATATCATTGTGTTTGCTTCCGCTAATCATTTTTGTAGAAACCGAAAAATGCTATTCATCCCCCCTCTAGCTTCCAAACGATCCCTAACAAGTGGTATCAGAGCCCGGATCGCATCGGAAGATCTAGCAATCAACCGGAGCAAAGTGTTAGGGCAATCTCTTGCCGTAATATGGTTTTGATGGTGTGGCAAAGGGTTTAAGTTAGATTGATATGTTGATTTGATATGTGCGTTGAAGTCGTGCAGGACTTAGTAATTCGCACATAGAGCCATGGCGAGTTTCACATCTCATGACTCGTGCCTTGAGTCGGTGAAGGATAGCTTTGCGAAAGCCGTGCGCTTGGAGCATCCGAGGACCGCCGGACGAGGAGCTTGGAGTGAAGCCGGAGGAAGTAGACTTCGAGGCAAGAGACGCGAAGGAGCATTGCAGAGCCGTGCGCCTGATGCTGCCGAGGGACGTGGCCGCGAACGAAGAGAACTTCGAAGGCGAGGGACTCCGAGGGATGAGAGTGAGCGATTGTAACCCGGGAAGGGGTAGCTCTTAGGTGAAACTTGGCCATTTGGCCAAGTGTCGGATGGTTTTTCCCGACACCAATCGACTGTCATGTCATGGCAGTCGACTGCTCTGAGTCGATGGTTCGATCGACTGGTCTAATGTGGTTTAATCAAGTTGATCGATCTCATTGCCAACATGGGTAGTCGGCGATAGCGATCGATCGGCCCGCCAAGGGGCGACGGTCGGTGATGTCGCGTACGCAGACGCGAGAATGGAGTCGACCTCATTGAGGACTCGGTGGTTGACATCGATCGGTGATGGGTGCCATCGATCGTGATGCCAATCTGGATGGATGGAATCCAGCGTGGAAAGTGAGATTATTGGGCAGCGGCTCTGACGCGATCGGTGATGGGTGCCATCAGTCGATTGATCCTGTGTCAACGGGAAGAAACCCTCTTCCTCTATAAAAAAGAAAGGGTTGGGGCTTTGGGGGGTTAATGGTTGAACGCCCAACTACTCCCAAAGTGCCCTAAACATTTTTCCACTCTTCTACTTGTTTTAATCTTCATTCCATTGTAGAAGAGTGATCTTGGTTGTAAAGGTTACCTCCACCTAGCTTGGTGCAAAGGAGAGACCAATATTGGATTGGCTTTGAAGGAGTGATTCGCCTCGGACGAATCGGGATCGTGGATTAGCGGCGTAGCCGTGAACCACGTTACATTCTTTGTTAGCATTTGTTTTCTCGTATTTCTATTTGCTTGTCTTTATTAGTCTTCCGCTTGCGCTAATTAGTTTTGTAGACGAGCAAATACCGGCATCCAAACGAAAAGGGCTATTCACCCCCCTCTAGCCGGCCAATCGATCCCCAACAAGTGGTATCAGAGCCAAGGAAAGCTTGTCGAGGACTAACCGCCACAACAAGTAAATTTTCAAAATGGCCGGCTCAAACATCCACCCACCGAAGTTCGACGGCGAATTCTCTTGGTGGAAAAAGAGAATGGAGGTATTCTTCGAAACCGACTTTGAAATATTGTTAATTATGGAAAACGGTTTTGAGTTGCCTAGGAACGAAGATGGGGAGCCATTGGAAAAATCTAGATGGAGCAAAAGACAAAGAGAGGAGTATTTGGCAAATTCAAAGGCCAAGCACCACCTCTACAATGTGCTCCCTCAACAAGAAGTAAATAGGATAGGGGAGTGCTCAAGTGCCAAAGAGATGTGGGAGAGATTGGTTGAACTTCATGAAGGCACTTCGGAGGCTAAGCTAGCAAGAAGAGATCTCCTCCGCTCCCAACTATCAAATATTAAGCTTGAAAAGGGAGAAAAGGTAACTTCCCTACATTCTAGATTTAAAGAAATATTAATTGGGCTAACGAGTGTAGGAGAAAAGCTTTCCAACCGGGATATGGTAATGAAGGCCATAGATGCCTTCCCCCGGTCCTCAAGATGGAGTTCCATGGTGGACTCATTTTATATCTCCAAGAACTTAGAAGTAAGCACCTTGGAGGAATTCTTCTCAACCATGGAGCTCCACGAAACAAGGCTTGAAGGAATACAAGAAGAGCCTAGAATCCAACCTTCAAGGGGAGTAGCTTTGATAGCAAACAAGGGGAAGAAGAAGATAGAGATCCCCTCCTCCTCCGATGATGAAGCCTCTTCCTCCTCCTCCATGGATAGCACCGAAGAAGCCTATATGGTAAGGAGGGTAAGACGTGCTTTAAAAGGTTTTCATTTTCATAAATCTAATGATAGGAATAGAAGACCAAGGGGGAAGGTCATATGCTATAATTGCCAAGGGGAAGGACATATAAGGGACAATTGTCCCCTCCTAAACAAAGAGCAAGGAAGAGAAGAAAAAGAAAGAAGAAAAGAGGAAGAAGAAGGGGAGCAAGAAAAAGGAAGAAGAAAAGAAGGCAAAAGGAAAAGGGAAGGCCATGGCACTCAAAGCCAAGACATGGGATGACCTTGCCTCCTCATCCTCATCCGAAGAAGAAGAGCACGTCTACTCCAACCTAGCACTAATGGCTCTTCATGACTCGGATTGCTCCTCCTCCTCCTCAAATGAAGAATCAAACTCAAGTGGGGAGAGCTCAAATGTAGGGGGAGCTTCTACATCCTCCTCATCCGAAGAAGAAGAAGAGGATATGGAAACTATGGTAACGAAAGCCTCTCCTAAGAAAATAGTTTCCATAATTTCTAGTTTAACTAAGGACTTATTTGGAATGAAAAAGAAAAATAAAAGCATGCTTAATCAAATTAAGGAATTAGAACAAAAACTAGAAAAAGCATGCTTAAATGATAATGTCTCTTCTTGCCATGATGATGCATGCTCACATGACTATATGCTTTTGGATGTTAATGATGCATGCAAAGAGGAAAATAGGGCATTAAGGGAAAAGGTAGATTATTTAACCAAAGCCTTAGAGAAATTCACAATTGGCTCCAACACATTAAATATGATCATAGGGAGCCAAAGAGCAAGTTTTAACAAAAAAGGCCTAGGATATAAGGAAAAGAAAAATGAAAAGGCCTACAAATGCCTAATAGCTAGGGGACAAGATAAAAAGAAAGTAATAGCTAGGAAATGGATCCCCAAGGAATACCTAGTGAACCCAATAGGAAAGAACTTATTTTGGGTTCCAAAATCCATCCTTAAGGGTTAGAATAACCCTAGGGTAGTCAACCACATGGACCTAACCTATATCATATTTTGGTTGACTTAGGATGACGGGACAATTTTTTTTTTTTATAGTGTTGGGTGATGATAACGTACCCATAAATAGATAATAATGCTTAAATCATTATGTTTGATGTAATTCCTATGTATATTTGCAATCATGATTTATGTTTTTGAAATTTGGCACATTATCATGAGAAATATGTTTGAATCATGCTTGAAGTAATACTTTGTCTATTATCATCATATAATACCTATTGCATGACTATTATTTGATGAATACATAAGTTTCATGATCATAATGTGAAATTAAATCATATATGTCATTATGATCATGTAGGTTGTTAGGTTGATACTTAACCATGATAGAATTGCATGAATATATTGGTGAAGTATATACAAATACCCCCTAGGATGCATTTCACACTCACAATAGGCTAACTTGATTGAAAACTTAGCATGAGTGAGATGTTAGGAAGATACAAATGTCCACTAATGCCTTTGGCATTTAGATGGTCATTTAAAGTATCAAAATAGCAATAATAGACCAATCATGGGGAAGACTTATGTTTAATTCATAGACATATTGCCCAAAGATCATGGTTGGATATTTCATATGTTTTCAAAACAATTTCTTACTTTAAAATACATGTTTTTATGTTTTGAAACAATTGGATGCAAGACTAGGTGTTAAAATGGATACTCTTATGATAAAAAACCTAGTAGTTTTTAAAGCTTTTGGATTTTTGGCAAATACGTGAAAATATAATGATTTTTCATGAAAACATATTTTTCACTGATAGATATACTTAAAAGAAATGTGTTCCCCAAATTTCATGATTTTTTGAATTTTTTGGAATTTTTAATGCATTTCTGAAATTGATCTAAAATCGTAAATCCCAAAATTCACGTGCTACCGATCATTGATATCCCAACTCGATTGATGGCGTAATATCGCATCAAGAAGGCTGAATTCCGATTTTAAATCAACTTGTGGTATTTTCTTTCTATCATACTTGATGCCATGTGTTTTTAACTTAGTAATAATCTTTTTGATGGTGTCAAAGGGGGAGAAAATATTATGTTTAAGTTAATTATAAAAGGGGGAGAATTTTATGATAGGGGGAGAAATTTACATAGAGAGTTGCATGGATTAAGGGGAAGTTGCATGTTGCTATATCATGTTTATGTTTACATGCTTTCTTTACCTTAAAAATTATATCAAATGTTTTACCTAACTTAAACGGATTGCCACACATCAAAAAGGGGGAGATTGTTAGGGCAATCTCTTGCCGTAATATGGTTTTGACGGTGTGGCAAAGGGTTTAAGTTAGATTGATATGTTGATTTGATATGTGCGTTGAAGTCGTGCAGGACTTAGTAATTCACACATGGAGCCATGGCGAGTTTCACATCTCATGACTCGTGCCTTGAGTCGGTGAAGGATAGCTTTGCGGAAGCCGTGCGCTTGGAGCATCCGAGGGACCGCCGGACTGTTGGGTTTCCGGCACCGCGGCGTGTGTGTGTTCGATCATGTTTCGTAAATATGAGCACAGCGGAAGCAATTAAAAATAATAAATCTATATTTATTACAACACACACAACACACGCATGCATATTACAACTAGTGTAGACATAACCATAAATTAAAATTTGCAATAAAAGGAAATTTATCTACGTTATACCTTTCGTATGACGTATAGCGGGAACGGCATCAACCGGAACGATCCTCGCAAGAATCGTCTCTATCCGTATCCACGCCGAGCTCCTCGGGATGACTTCGCTAAGCCACGAGCTTCGTATTCGTACGGGTTACTAGCCTCGTGTTGAAGACGACGTGATCGAGAGATGATCACAATCCGAATCCAAATTCGGATCCAAAACCGAGTCCTCAAAACTCGATTCTCCGGAGAGGTATTCGTCAACCGTTTGATGAATCCTTCGTCCTCCACCTCAGAGGATTATCGGAGATCAAATCCCCGGTAAGTTAGTCACTGTCGGAGCACAAACCGTCGTCCAAACGACGCTCCGACAACAAAGAAACAAGCTGTCCAGAAAAACTGGACAGCTTTTGGTGGAGGAATAGAGGCCGGCCAAAGGAGATGTGGAGCTCACCTTATCACCGAACCCACAAGAGATCACCGGAGGGTCGCCGGAGCATCGCCGGCTGAAGCTTGGATGCTGGCGGCAAGGAGGTGGCAGCAGCTCCATGAAGTTGGCGGCAACACCATGCTGGGCGGCAACAACAAAAGGAGGCTAGGGTTGGGCGGCCAAAACTTTATTAGAGTCTTTGGGTTAGGGTTTAACCCCTATTTTATAGAGAACTAATTCTCTTAATGGTTAATGGATCATATCCAAAAAGCCCGTTAACCCGCTCCATTAAGATAAGTTAAAATAAACCAAACCATGATGGTTTATTTTAAGTTAAAACGAACCGAACCAACTTTTGGTTCATTCGTTTAAAATAAACCAAACCCTTTGGTTTATTCTCATCCATTGGATTAGAACCAAACCATTTTGGTCCATCCATTATGTCTTCATAAGACACGGCCCATCCACGCTTCCATTGCAGTGAAACAATTTCATGCTCGCTTTATGTTTGGTCCAACCAAACATAGTTTCTCGATGCGAGAATCCCATTCTCAAGCTCGTTTAAATCCTTTGGATTACACTCGTTGTGCGTGTGACCAAATAGGTTCTCGGTTTATGTTGGCCGTCTATAATTAACCATTAATTATAGAACGATCATGAGTGGCACCTAGTAGTACATCATGATCCCCAATTAACCGAAAAGATCAACGGTTGATCGAGAACTATTTCTGAAACCCTTCAGTAGCTCGAATGAATCGTGCCCCATTCCCTTCACTCACCTTATACCCACTTGGTTCAGGACATGGTCTATAGTGTCAGTCCCCACTAGGCTGACTACGTCACACCTAGCCCAAGTATCATTTCCTCGTCCTACGGATTCTAGTTACTCCACATGTATCGAAGAGTACCTTACTCTAAACATGTAATGCTTTGGCCAAAGACTTTAGTAACAATCCGACGAGAGGCCATGGGTATACATCTCCTCGCAAGGAGTGGTGAAACCTTTATAGGCTATTCAAACACCTTCGATCACTTCCACTTATACCCAATCATCCCAGGTCCACATCTCCTCAGAGATGTTTGCTTAAGATGTCAAAGCATAAGTCTCCATGATCAAGATGACTTGAATACCGCAAGTCAAAGGAACATCGCACTTAAGCCACAGTAAGAACTTCATTGACATATCTATATATGCAGAGAACCATATGAAGTCTTACGGCTGGTCACTCCAATGAACTAGTTACCATAACTAGCATCCACGATTAACTCCGGACACCACTATGTCTCCAGCCAGTGAGAATCAGCTGCTTGGATACACCAAGGAGTATACCTCGTGCTAGTCTCAACAGAATTGATGGTGTCCAAATCCATCAATTCATCGACTAGGGATAATTCCGATACATCACAATTACACATGTAGAGATATTCACTAGTCGTGATCCAATCACAAATTCTCTCATGCTGTGAATCGCATCGTGGACATTCAGTAAATGAGTTTAAGATCCAATCAAATACATTAAACATGTATACTCAAATAGTGAATCTTCATTTATCATATAAATGGTTCATACATAAGGCGATTGCCTTAGGACATCTCTCATATATTACTAACAGACTCCCACTTGGCCTAATGCCAATCGCTACGGTATCCAATACCATAAGCTCTAACTTGACCCTCAAACTTACTTTGAGGTAATGCCTTAGTCAAAGGATCCGCTAAGTTCCTTTCAGTGGGGTTTTTCTCGATTTGTATTTCCTTCCTACTAATGATCTCTCTGATCAAATGATAGCGGCGAAGCCCATGTTTGGATCATTGATGAGACCACATCAAGTTCATAGATGAACTTCTTTATCCAAACCGCTTCCTTTGCTTCTTCCAAAGCTGCAACGTATTTTGCCTTAGTGGCAGAATCCGCTATAGTGTCAAGTTTTGAACCTTTCCAACTTATTGCGCCTCCATTCTAGGTGAATACATACCCAGACTTATTAACATTCAGGGACAATGTTAATGCATAGAGACTAGCATGTAGGTCAACAAGATGACTTGATCTCACAAGTCATGGATATGAGATATCAAGTTGACACATGGGTATGCATTGGAGAATGTATACTGAATGACCCGCCATGAGAAAGTATCATGGATCGTTATATGAGTGTCATATACTTTCTCATGTGGCTATTAGTATGACTATTAGTCCTTAGACCTGAAGTCACCATGGTTCCCTACATAAGGAGTTGCATACTTTGCTTTCACAAACGCCACCCGTAAATGGGTGGACTATAAAGGCGACATCGGGTATGTAACGAATTATGCGAGGGATGTGAGTGATGTAGATGGGATCTATCCCTCCTATATGACGGGGTGACATCGATATTCTTGATAGAGTGAGACCACGAAGTGCATGGCCATGCCCAAATGAGTCAATATGAGATATTGAGCTCATTTGATTAGAGTGAGTCTACTTGGAGTTCAAGATTTAGATTGTACCGAAGATGACACGGTCTATGCCTCGATTGGTCAATCTAGATGTCAAGGATAGAGGGACATTGTCACATATTGTGAGAGTCACAATTAGTAGTCACAAAGGTGATGTTGGAGCTCAACATTCTTGTAACTTGGGTAGCAATGATGTGTTGCTAGATACCGCTCATTGCTTATGTTCCTAAATCGGTTTAGGGACATTGCCAACGTTACAAGAACCTATAAGGTCACACACATAAGAGCAATTAGATGGAGATTAGGTTCATATGATGAACCATGAGGATTAGGTTCATGGGATGAACCAAATTGGATTAAGAGTAATCCAAATTAGACTAATTGAGTTAGACTCAAGTTGATTCAAGTGTTGAATGAGTCTAATTGAGATTTGATTCATCAAATCAATTTAAATTAATGAATAGAGATTCATTATATTAAATTGACTTGAGTCAAGTGGTTAGATTTGATCAACCATGGGAGATTAGAGGTCAAGTTTGACTTGACTTGAGAGGGAAGATGAAAGGTCAAGTTTGACTTGACCAAATGCCATGTCATGATGATGACTAGGCATGACCGGCCAATGATGATGCTCCACATCATCATTGACTTTGTCAATTGGTGCCACCTCATGAGGGAGACCAAGGGACATGGGAGTTACATGCATGCATGTAACTCCCTCTCCTTGAAGTGGCCGGCCACTTTAGGGGTTTCATTAGGTGAATTCATTTGATGAGTTACTCTCATTACTTCATCTTCAACCTTGGAACCTTTCAAGCTCTCCCTCCCATCCCTCTCTTTGGCCGAAATTCCTAAGGGAGTGCTAGCACACTCTAAGGCATTTCTCTCCACCTATTGCTTGTGTGGATACCATAGAGGAGTGTGCACTTGACACTCTCGAGTTCCGGCGAACTTTTGGACGAGCGGGATAAGCGAAGGGCGTCGCTACGAGGGTAACGTTCTAACCTCTTAGATCTAAGGTAGATCTATGATTTCTGTAAGCACATACATGTAATTATAATTTTTATACTTCGCACGGATCCGTGGCCGGGGGCTTCCGAGGTTTCCGCAACGCTAAAAAGCGGTTTTGCGGCTCTAAAACCCAACAGGGTATCGTGAGCCACGCACGAAGCATGTATGTGTTTCGCTTTTGTAGTTTTTATATTAGATATAAAAATTATAGATTTATATGTTTCTGTAAATTTTCTTATTTCATAGAATTTTTGGGTATTTTTCTCGAGTCAAGCAATGAGTGTTGGGACACTGAGGCTTCAACCGTCGAGAAAAACTCTCCAATCGGCAGTTCTCGCTTTAGGTTTGGGACAGCGACTTAAGTCGCTGTAAGATCATTGTAGGGACACTCATGAAGTTTATTTTAGTAGGGCGCTGCCCCTATCCCGAAAGGGGCCATGTCCCGTGATCGCGCTTAAACCGCTTAGCGGACCGTTCTGGAGGGTGACTCATAAATTCAAAATAAATTAGGAAAAATTATAGAAATTTTCTGTAAAATACATAATTTAGAATTATGTATAATTCTATGATTGTCATGGCCCAATAACCCAATTGGATTGGATTATGTGTTGTAATTCATAATAGGCCGCTTTGTGGTCAGGCGGCGTGTTGTAAAGTGTTTGCGCCGCTGGCCGTGACCTATTCTTTTAATATTCTAGTTGTAAATAGTTTTAGACTCGAATGTAACTCGAAGTTTCAGATTTGTAATGTACAAAATGGAGCGTGGAATGTCCACTTGAAGACGAGCTTACGAGAAGGGTGACGACGACACATGGCGGTCAAAGGAAGCGCTTGGAGAAGCCGCTAGCCTTAGGTTGACCGTCCGATCTTCTCATTGGCTTGAGAAGATTGTAGTAGGGCCATGACTATATCACATTTAATGATATATATATATGTTGATATATATATATGTATATTTAATTGATTTTGCTTGTATGTATGTGATGCATGCTAGTAGAAAAATGTTTGTATGTATATGATGCATGCTAGGTTAATTTTCTTGTATGTATATGATGCATGCTAGAATAATTAATGTATGTATATGATGCATGCTAATATAGGATAATAAAGGCCTAAATGCGTATAAGATACACATTACGATTAGATTAGATCATAATCGAATCAACTCAAAATGCCTCACAGAGCCTTGATACCCATCACTACCTCGATCATTTGTTGTTGTTGAATCTGCCAAAGCAGAGCAACACATATTATCTTGGTAGGGTGCGGAGGGACAATCTTGGTCCCGCCTATCACGACTCGGGTTAGAGTAAGCTCAATTAGATTGAGCAAAACTAGTAAACTCAATTGGATCGAGTAGAACTATAGGCATATTCCAATCGTTGGAAAGATAGGTTAAGATGGCATTTACACTAAATCTTGGGCGATTTAGCCAAAGCTAACTCAAGGTCTTTTGTAAATGTGGGTCTTAATCCTATAAACAAGAGTTGCATAGAGATGTAATCGGTAATGTGTTACCCACCGATCGTACTAAGTCTTGGGCGATTTAGCCAAAGCTAACTCAAGGCTTAGTATGATGTGGATCTTGTCCTGCAAGAATTATAGCTAGTTTGTATGAATCTAGTAAAAGTGGTTTGACCACATCCATAACTCGATTCTACAAAATTCCTATAATTCAGTGGGAGCATCATTTGATTAAAGGCCTAATTAAATGATAAAAGGAATATGATATTAATCCTCTGCATTGTATGTTGTAGATTACTATGTCAACAAACACGAACACTCTCTCTCTGCGATCCGTCCTTGAGAAGGACAAGCTCAATGGAGCAAATTTCCTGGATCGATACAGAACTCGAGAATTGTTCTCACCCAAGAAAGGAAGTCAGACGCCCCGAGCAGCCCATTCCGGAGGCACCTCCTACCAATGCCTCGCGAGCTGACAAAGATGCTTACAAGAAGCATCAAGATGATGCATTAGATGTGTCATGTCTAATGCTCGCGACCATGAACTCAGAGCTTCAGAAGCAACACGAGTTCATGAATGCTTATGATATGGTTGGACATCTTCGTCAACTATATCAAGGACAAGCTAGGCATGAGAGATATGAAGTCTCTAAGGCATTATTTGGGTCCAAAATGCAAGAAGGGACTCACGTAGGTACATATGTACTCAAGATGATTGGGTACGTAGAAAACCTACAAAGGCTGGGATTCCCACTTGGCCAAGAGCTGGCCACTGACCTAATCTTGCAATCTTTGCCACAAGCCTTCAATCAATTTGTCATGAATTATAACATGAATGAAATTGATAAGCCATTGCCTGAAATGCTCAGCATGTTGAGAACTGCAGAGCTTAACCTTAAGAAGGGTAAATCTGACACCATTTTGATGGTGCAAAAGAAGAAAGGCAAGGGCAAGCCTAAAGGTAAGGGAAAGTCCCAAGCCAAGGGCAAAGGCAAAGAACTTAAACCCAAAGGAGGGATAGCCAAGGAAGGGGCTTGCTTCTTCTGCAAGGAAGCAGGACACTGGAAGCGTAACTGCAAGGCATACCTGGAAGATCTTAAGAAGAAGAGAAGTGAGACTTCTACTTCAGGTATAAATGTTATAGAAGTCAATCTATCTATTTCTTCATCATGGGTATTAGATACCGGATGTGCATCTCACATTTGTACCAATGTGCAGGGGCTGAGAAATAGTAGGGCATTGACAAAGGGCGAGGTGGACCTACGAGTAGGCAATGGAGCAAGGGTTGCTGCTGTTGCTGTAGGAACTTATGATCTATCTCTGCCCTCTGGGCTTGTACTAGAATTAGATGAATGTTGTTATGTGCCTGCCTTAACAAAGAACATCATTTCAGTTTCTTGTTTGGACAAGAAAGGTTTTTCATTTATAATAAAGAACAAATGTTGTTCAGTTTATTTAAATGATATGTTCTATTGTAGTGCACCTCTAATGAACGGACTCTACTTTCTAGACTTAGAGAGCCCTATCTATAACATAAGTACCAAGAGGTTCAAGTCAAATGAGTTGAACCAAACATATCTCTGGCATTGTCGCTTAGGTCACATAAATGAGAGTCGCTTATCTCAGCTCCATAAGGATGGGCTGCTAGACTCATTTGATTTTGAATCATATGAGACATGCGAGTCTTGCCTTTTAGGCAAGATGACCAAGACTCCCTTTAGTGGACACAGCGAAAGAGCAACAGATTTGTTAGGACTTATACATAGTGATGTATGTGGTCCTTTCAATGTTCTTCTTAGAGGTGGTTCTGGTGTACTTCATTACATTTTGATGACTTGATGAGATATGGTTATGTGTATCTTATGACATAAATCAATCCTTTGAAAAGTTCAAAGAATTCAAGAATGAAGTACAAAACCAGCTTGGCAAGAGTATTAAGATACTTCGATCAGATCGAGGTGGTGAATACCTTAGCCATGAGTTTCGTGACTATCTAGCTGAGTGTGGAATTCTATCCCAACTCACTCCTCCTGGAACACCACAGTGGAATGGTGTATTCGAAAGGAGGAATCGTACCCTATTGGATATGGTACGATCTATGATGAGTCACACAGATCTTCCTATATCCTTTTGGGAGACCTGACAGCAGCCTTTACCCTTAACCGTGTACCATCCAAGGTTGTGGTAAAGACACCATATACGATATGGACAGGGAAAAATCCCAAGATGTCTTTTATGAGGATTTGGGGTTGTGAGGCTTACGTTCGACGTCAAATCTCAGACAAACTGGGACCCAAATTCGATAGGTGCTATTTTGTTGGATATCCCAAGGATACAAAGGGATATTACTTCTACATTCCCAGTCAGCACAAAGTGTTTGTGGCAAAGACTGGAGTTTTTCTAGAAAGGGATTTTGTTTCTAGATAAACTAGTGGGAGTACCTTCGATCTTGAAGAAATTCAAGTTAAGGACCATAACACTGAGGCCTTGATGGAGGTTGAACAGGAACCACAAAGTGTTGTGGGTGATGAGGTTGTTGCACAAAGAGTTGTGGAACAACCACCTGTTCAAGTAGACCTACCTCTTCGCAGGTCTGATAGGGTACGTCGTCAGCCTGAGAGATACTCATTTCTCTTGTCTGACCATGATGACGTTATGCTCATTGAGAATGAGCCTACCTCCTATCAGGAAGCTGTGATGAGCCCAGATTATGAGAAATGGCTAGACGCCATGAGATCCGAGATGGAATCCATGTACACTAACCAAGTATGGACTTTGGTTGATCCACCTGAAGGGGTCAAACCCATTGGGTGTAAGTGGGTCTTTAGGAGAAAGACTGACATGGATGGACTTATGCATACCTATAAGGGCCGATTGGTGGCTAAAGGTTTCAAGCAAATTCATGGCATCGACTATGAAGAAACCTTTTCTCCAGTGGCGATGTTTAAGTCCATTCGGATCTTGCTTGCTATTGCAGCATACCACGATTATGAGATCTGGCAGATGGATGTCAAAATCGCGTTTCTGAATGGAAACTTACTCGAGGATGTGTACATGACACGACCTGAGGGTTTTGTAGATCCACAGCATACTGGGAAGGTATGCAAGCTGCAAAGGTCCATTTATGGGCTAAAGCAAGCTTCTCGGAGTTGGAATCTTCGATTCGATGATGCGATCAAACAGTTTGGTTTCATCAAGAATGAAGATGAACCCTGTGTCTACAAGAGGGTTAATGGGAACACAGTTGTGTTCCTTGTATTGTATGTGGATGACATACTACTCATTGGGAATGACATCCCTTCGCTGATGCGAAGACTTGGTGGGGACGTGCTTCTCAATGAAGGACTTAGGTGAAGCAACTCGTATTCTAGGCATCAAGATCTATAGAGATAGATCTAAGAGATTGCTTGGCCTAAGTCGAGTACATACATCATTGACACGTATTACTTCGGTTTGCCATGCAGAATTCCAAGAAAGGACTTCTGCCGATGTCACATGGTGTGAGTCTTTCGAAGACTCAAAGTCCCTCTTCTAGAGAGGAGAGAGACCGCATGGATAAGATCCCTTACGCATCTGCTATAGGATCTATCATGTGCGCCATCTTTGTAATACTCATCCACGATGTCTCGTATGCTTTGAGCATGACGAGTAGATACGATCGATCGGTGAGCGCCATCGGATAGGTCAAGAATATTCTTAAGTACTTGAGAAGGACTAAAGAATATTTCTTGATATTTGGAGGCGATGAGGAGCTAGCTGTAAAGGGTTACAGCGATGCCAGCTTCCAAACTGACCAGGATGATTACAGATCGCAGTCAGGGTTCGTGTTTTGCTTGAATGGTGGCGCTGTGAGCTGGAAGAGTTCGAAGCAGGACACAGTTGCTGATTCTACAACAGAGGCCGAGTATATCGCTGCATCTGAGGCAACAAAGGAGGCAGTTTGGATCCGCAAGTTCATTACTGAGCTTGGGGTGGTTCCTAGCATTGCAGATCCTATAGAGCTCTATTGTGACAACAATGGAGATATTGCACAGGCTAAGGAACCTCGCTCACACCAGCGGACCAAACACATACTACGGCGCTTCCATCTCATTCGAGAGATCATCGATAGAGGAGATGTGAAGATTTGCAGAGTACCCACAGAGGCTAACATCGCAGATCCCTTGACCAAGGCTTTGGCACAGAAAAAGCATGATGGTCACACTAGGTCATTGGGTATTAGATACTACGGTGATTGGCACTAGTGCTAGTGGGAGATTATTAGTGAAAGCCCTAGAGCCAATCATATGATGATTGTTGTATGGACTTTATTGTATCATATTCCTATTTATAAAGGCATGGTTATTATATTTACTTGTATTGGTGCCAAATAACTAAATATAATAATGTCCTTGAGTAGTAGGTTCTTATCTATATCAATCGATTGGTTGAATCGATAATGAGATGATATAGAGAACACTACTCTTAATCATTCCTAGTCAGTATTAACATTCAGGACAATGTTAATGCATAGAGACTAGCATGTAGGTCAACAAGATGACTTGATCTCACAAGTCATGGATATGAGATATCAAGTTGACACATGGGTATGCATTGGAGAATGTATACTGAATGACCCGCCATGAGAAAGTATCATGGATCGTTATATGAGTGTCATATACTTTCTCATGTGGCTATTAGTATGACTATTAGTCCTTAGACCTGAAGTCACCATGGTTCCCTACATAAGGAGTTGCATACTTTGGCTTCGTCAAACGTCACCCGTAAATGGGTGGACTATAAAGGCAATTACTGGGTATGTAACGAATTATGCGGAGGGATGTGAGTGATGTAGATGGGATCTATCCCTCCTATATGACGGGGGTGACATCGATATTCTTGATAGAGTGAGACCACGAAGTGCATGGCCATGCCCAAATGAGTCAATATGAGATATTGAGCTCATTTGATTAGAGTGAGTCTACTTGGAGTTCAAGATTTAGATTGTACCGAAGATGACACGGTCTATGCCTCGATTGGTCAATCTAGATGTCAAGGATAGAGGGACATTGTCACATATTGTGAGAGTCACAATTAGTAGTCACAAAGGTGATGTTGGAGCTCAACATTCTTGTAACTTGGGTAGCAATGATGTGTTGCTAGATACCGCTCATTACTTATGTTCCTAAATCGGTTTAGGGACATTGCCAACGTTACAAGAACCTATAGGGTCACAGACATAAGAGCAATTAGATGGAGATTAGGTTCATATGATGAACCATAAGGATTAGGTTCATGGGATGAACCAAATTGGATTAAGAGTAATCCAAATTAGACTAATTGAGTTAGACTCAAGTTGATTCAAGTGTTGAATGAGTCTAATTGAGATTTGATTCATCAAATCAATTTAAATTAATGAATAGAGATTCATTATATTAAATTGACTTGAGTCAAGTGGTTAGATTTGATCAACCATGGGAGATTAGAGGTCAAGTTTGACTTGACTTGAGAGGGAAGATGAAAGGTCAAGTTTGACTTGACCAAATGCCATGTCATGATGATGACTAGGCATGGCCGGCCAATGATGATGCTCCACATCATCATTGACTTTGTCAATTGGTGCCACCTCATGAGGGAGACCAAGGGACATGGGAGTTACATGCATGCATGTAACTCCCTCTCCTTGAAGTGGCCGGCCACTTTAGGGGTTTCATTAGGTGAATTCATTTGATGAGTTACTCTCATTACTTCATCTTCAACCTTGGAACCTTTCAAGCTCTCCCTCCCATCCCTCTCTTTGGCCGAAATTCCTAAGGGAGTGCTAGCACACTCTAAGGCATTTCTCTCCACCTATTGCTTGTGTGGATACCATAGAGGAGTGTGCACTTGACACTCTCGAGTTCCGGCGAACTTTTGGACGAGCGGGATAAGCGAAGGGCGTCGCTACGAGGGTAACATTCTAACCTCTTAGATCTAAGGTAGATCTATGATTTCTGTAAGCACATACATGTAATTATAATTTTTATACTTCGCACGGATCCGTGGCCGGGGGCTTCCGAGGTTTTCGCAACGCAAAAAGCGGTTTTTGCGGCTCGGAAAAACCCAACAAGACTGAGACATGGAATCATCCTTGTCTTTCTGGAGTTGGCATCCGTATACCCACGTATCACCATGTACCCTTCTCCATATATTAGGAACACATCCTTAGTTCTTCTCAAGTACTTAAGGATCGTCTTAACAGCCACCCAATGATCCATTCCTGGATCAAACTGGTATCTGCTCGTGACACTCAGAGCATACGATACATCGAGCCTCGTACATAACATAGCATACATGATAGATCCTATTGCGGATGCATAGGGAATCTTAATCATGCAAATCCTCTCGTCTTCTGTGCGCGGACACATAGACTTCGAAAGGTGTACCCCATGCCTGATGGGTAGGAAACCTTTCTTGGATTCCGACATGCTAAACCTCTTTAGCACTCGGTCTATATATGTAGACTGCGAAAGACCAAGCAACAGTTTCGATCTATCTCTATAGATCTTAATCCTGAGGATGTAGGTTGCTTCTTCCAGGTCTTTCATGGAGAATGTCTTGGATAACCAAACCTTCACTGACTGTAAGATTGAAACATCGTTTCCTATAAGTAGTATGTCATCGACATACAATACTAGGAACACGACTGCACTCCCACTAACCTTCTTGTACACACAAGGTTCGTCTGGATTTTGTGAGAAATCAAACTTTTTGATTGTCTCATCAAAACGGATATTCCAGCTCCTGGATGCTTGCTTCAATCCATAAATGGATCGTCGCAATATGCATACCTTGGTTTTATCAACCGATGTGAAACCCTCAGGCTGTATCATATACACGTCCTCGAGCAGGTTTCCATTAAGGAAAGCTATTTTCACATCCATCTGCCATATCTCATAATCATAATGAGTTGCTATGGCCAGGAGCATCCGAATGGATTTAAGCATAGCTACAGGCGAATAGGTTTCGTCATAATCAACACCTTATTTTTGACGATATCCTTTCGCCACCAATCTAGCCTTATAGGTAATCACATTATATCCATGTCTTTTCTTCTTGAAAACCCACTTGCACCCTATAGGCTTTATCCTTCAGTGGGTCAACCAAGTTCCAAACTTGGTTTTCATACATGGAATCCATTTCGACTTCATGGCACCAAGCCACTTATCCCTTTCTCAACTTGTCAAGACTTCTTCATAACGTAGGCTCTCATCATCAATGAGTAACACGTGCTCGATTCACTTACGAAATCCATATCTCTCGTGAATATTACGTGTTCTACCAGATCTACGAAGATGTGGTGTTACAATAGGTCCAGCCGATTGCTCATCACTATGAGTTGTCGGCTGTTGTGCTTCACCAGGTATCTCATTAATTTCTATTTGAGTCTCTCGAGCCTCCTCAAGCTCGACGACACTCCCACTGTTTTCTTGCAAGAGAAACTCTTTCTCTAGAAACACAGCATGCCTTGAAACAAACACCTTTTGTTCCACAGGATGATAGAATTGGTAACCCCTTGTTTCCTTAGGGTATCCAACAAATAGACATTTATCAGACTTAGCATCCAGTTTGTCTGATACAGTCCGCTTCACATAAGCAGGACAACCCCATATCTTCAAGTAAGATACATGAGGTTTCTTACCATTCCATATCTCATATGGAGTAGTTGAGACTACCTTGGTATGCATTCTGTTTAACAAGTAAACATCTGTCTGAAGTGCATAACCCCAAAAGGACTTGGGAAGAGTCGCATGATTCATCATTGACCTGACCATGTCCAACAAGGTCCAGTTACGCCTCTCAGATACACCATTATGCTGTGGTGTATAGGGCGGAGTCCATTGAGACAATATGCCATTGTCTCTTAGAAAATCAAGAAACTCTTGACTTAAGTATTCACCACCTCGATCCGATCGAAGTATTTTAATACTTTTGTCATGTTGTTTCTCTACTTCATTTCTGAATTCTTTGAACCTTTCAAAGGCTTCAGACTTGTGTTTCATCAGGAACACATACCCAAACCGTGAGTGATCATCGGTGAAGGTAATGAAGTAGCTATAGCCTCCTAAAGCTTGTGTTGACATAGGACCACATACATCAGTATGTACTAGACCTAGTAACTCTCCCACTCGTTCACCTTTTCCAGTAAAAGGTAACTTAGTCATCTTGCCTTTTAAGCATGATTCGCATGTATCCAATTCAAACGATTCCAGAATTCCACATCGGTGTAATTCGGACATGCGTTTCTTGCTTATATGGCCAAGACGACAATGCCACATATAGGAGTCTATGTGATTATCCTTTCGAGCACGCGTGTTGCTCGCTTCGATATTGAAAATGTCACTGGATACGTCCAACGTATAAATGCCATTACTCAAAGTTCCAGTTCCATAAAGTACGCCATTCAAAGTTATATAACAACAATTGTTACTAAACGTCAAATGGAAACCATTTCTATTTAAGCAGGAAATAGAAACAATGTTCTTTATTAGAGAAGGAACATAATAGCAATTGTCCAGTTCCAAGACTAGTCCACTAGGGAGCTTCAGCAAATAAGTTCCGATGGCGACCGCAGCAACCTTTGCTCCATTGCCAACTCGCAAATTTGACTCCCCTCTGACAAGTCTTCTTCTATTCCTTAGCCCCTGTATGTCATTACATATATGTGAGCTACACCCAGTATCCAATACCCAAGTGTCTAAGGAAATAGAATGACAATCAATAACGAAGATACCTGAAGAGGATGGGGCATCTGATGCCTTCTTCTTCTTCATGGACTCAAGATAAATCTTGCAGTTTCTTCGCCAGTGGCCTTCCTTGCCACAGTGATGGCAAGTGCCCTTTTGCGCTGGTTCCGCCTTCTTTGCCTTTATGTTCTTTCCTTTCTTCTGTTCTTTTGCCTTCCTCTTAGAACCTTTCTTTGAGGAATCAACTAACAGAACCGCCTTCTCTTCATGCTTTAAAGAAGGCTCCACAGTCTTCAGCATATTGAGGAGCTCGGGAATGGTGGATTCCAATTTGTTCATCCGATAGTTCATCACAAATTGCGAGAAACTCTTGGGCAAACAATGCAGAATTAAGTCAATACTTAACTCATGATCCATCACAAAACCGAGGGTAGCTAGCCGCTCGATGTACCCGTTCATCTTTAGCACAAACTGCACTCTGCATTTAACCTTCTTGCATCTTCGAGTGAAGAGGAGCCTAGAGACCTCGAACCTTCGGATCTCGCTTGCTCATCGAACAACTCATGAAGATGGAAGACCATAGTATTAGCATCCATATGCTCATGCTAGTACCATCGCCGCTAGCATGATGCAACTCGCCAGCTCAGAATCTGCCACATGTTTCTGATAGACCAACATTTGGTCTGGAGTTGCATCGTCCTTAGGATGGTCAGGAAGAGACTCTTCAAGAACATATGCAAGCTTTTCCGCCTTGAGAACAATTCTCAGGTTTCTAAGCCAGTCCAGGAAGTTAGGCCCAGTCAGTTTGTTCGAATCTAAAATAGTGCACAAATTCAAAGACGTCATGATCAATTTATTGACCTAGAAATACAAAACGAGCATATATGAGAAAATGATTTTAAAATGCATCAATATACATTTATAAATCCCATTCATTTTTCGAATTTCAAAAACCCCAAAATCACTTCGGGAGATCGTAGGTCCATCTCCGAATTGGCTGATATCCATCATAGTTATGAACAACCTTGGAGAGAGTCCAACAAGCCATTCATAACTACGACGGTAGGTATCAACTATACCGATTGCATATCACGTATATGCAACTATCACAATGTCCTATAAACTAAATGAATGTTCACACATACATCGGGTTGTTAACACATTAACAAGTATGCATCATATGCATAGCACCCAACTTCACCTCCCTTTACATCGACCTTGGAGAGAGTCCAACAAGCCGATGCTCCAGGTTAAAGCCAACCCATTAATCAGGACATAATTTTAATATGGTTAGAGCGCATTCAACCAATTAGCCCAGCTTGGAGAGAGTCCAACAACCAAAGCTAACGATTAACCTGTGACTCTTACCATATTAGTATTAAACTATTCCATGGTTTGAACATATTCGGGTTCGAGCCGGGCTTGGAGAGAGTCCAACAACCCAAACAAGAAACAGAACTCTGGTTCTAACCATATTAATGGAAGGTGTAGGCTTTAATATTGATTAAGGGTTTTTATGTCTCATCCTCTTTGCATGCAAATAACTATTATCTACATGACATGGCATACATGGCATACATCTACATGTCACGACACGCATGGCATAATGTTATGCATCTAATGCAATTACATGGCATACAATTATGTCATGTATATAATTTCCTTATATGTCATAACTATTTATGGAAATAAAATATGTTTAAGATTTGATTCTCCAAATCAAATCAAAATCAAATTAGGAAATAAATTTCCAAATCTAATCACATATTTTATTCATGGAATTATTTGATTAAGGAAAATCTATTTAGGAAACCAATTTCCTAAATCATTAAAACTACTTATGGAAATAAAATATTTTAAGATTTGATTTCCCAAATCAAATCATGATTAAATTAGGAAACAAATTTTCAGAATCTAATCAAATATTTTATTTATGGAAAATATCAATTTCCATAAATACTTCTAACTTTCCAAAAGTGGAAGATTTCCATAAATACTTCTAGACTTTCCAAAATTGAAAAATTTCCATAAATACTTCTAAATTTCCAAAATTTATAAAATTTCTAGAAATACATTATGACTATCGCAAAACCATTTTTACGATTATGTCGAAACACAACCTGGGCTCTGATACCACTGTTGGGTTTCCGGCACCGCGGTGTGTGTGTGTTCGATCATGTTTCGTAAACATGAGCACAGCGGAAGCAATTAAAAATAATAAATCTATATTTATTACAACACACACAGCACACGCATGCATATTACAACAAGTGTAGACATAACCGTAAATTAAAATTTGCAATAAAAGGAAATTTATCTACGTTATACCTTTCGTATGACATATAGCGGGAACGACATCAACCGGAACGATCCTCGCAAGAATCGTCTCTATCCGTATCCATGCCGAGCTCCTCGGGATGACTTCGCTAAGCCACGAGCTTCGTCTTCGTACGGGTTACTAGCCTCGTGTTGAAGACGACGTGATCGAGAGATTATCACAATCCGAATCCAAATTCGGATCCAAAACCGAGTCCTCAAAACTCGATTCTCCGGAGAGGTATTCGTCAACCGTTTGATGAATCCTTCGTCCTCCACCTCAGAGGATTACCGGAGATCAAATCCCCGCTAAGTTAGTCACTGTCGGAGCACTAACCGTCGTCCAAACGACGCTCCGACAACACAGAAACAATCTGTCAAGAAAAACTGGACAGCTTTTGGTGGAGGAATAGAGGCCGGCCAAAGGAGATGTGGAGCTCACCTTATCACCGAACCCACAAGAGATCACCGGAGGGTCGCCGGAGCATCGCCGGCTGAAGCTTGGATGCCGGCGGCAAGGAGGTGGCAGCAGCTCCATGAAGTTGGCGGCAACACCATGTTGGGCGGCAACAACAAAAGGAGGCTAGGGTTGGGCGGCCAAAACTTTATTAGAGTCTTTGGGTTAGGGTTTAACCCCTATTTTATAGAGAACTAATTCTCTTAATGGTTAATGGATCATATCCATAAAGCCCGTTAACCCGCTCCATTAAGATAAGTTAAAATAAACCAAACCATGATGGTTTATTTTAAGTTAAAACAAACCGAACCAACTTTTGGTTCATTCGTTTAAAATAAACCAAACCCTTTGGTTTATTTTCATCCATTGGATTAGAACCAAACCATTTTGGTCCATCCATTATGTCTTCATAAGACACGTCCCATCCACGCTTCCATTGCGACTGAAACAATTTCATGCTCGCTTTATGTTTGGTCCAACCAAACATAGTTTCTCTCGGTCTGAGAATCCCATTCTCAAGCTCGTTTTAAATCCTTTGGATTACACTCGTTGTGCGTGTGACCAAATAGGTTCTCGGTTTATGTTGGCCGTCTATAATTAACCATTAATTATAGAACGATCATGAGTGGCACCTAGTAGTATATCATGATCCCCAATTAACCGAAAAGATCAACGATTGATCTAGAACAATTTCTGAAACCCTTCAGTAGCTCGAATGAATCGTGCCCCATTCCCTTCACTCATCTTATACCCACTTGGTTCAGGACATGGTCTATAGTGTCAGTCCCCACTAGGCTGACTACGTCACACCTAGCCCAAGTATCATTTCCTCGTCCTACGGATTCTAATTACTCCACATGTATCGAAGAGTACCTTACTCTAAATATGTAATGCTTTGGCCAAAGACTTTAGTAACAATCCGACGAGAGGCCATGGGTATACATCTCCTCGCAAGGAGTGGTGAATCCTTTATAGGCTATTCAAACACCTTCGATCACTTCGACTTATACCCAATCATCTTGGGTCCACATCTCCTTAGAGATGCTTGCTTAAGATGTCAAAGCATAAGTCTCTATGATCAAGATGACTTGAATACCGCAAGTCAAAGGAACATCGCACTTAAGCCATAGTAAGAACTTCATTGACATATCTATATATGCAGAGAACCATATGAAGTCTTACGGCTGGTCACTCCAATGAACTAGTTACCATAACTAGCATCCACGATTAACTCCGGACATCACTATGTCTCCAGCCAGTGAGAATCAGCTGCTTGGATACACCAAGGAGTATACCTCGTGCTAGTCTCAACAGAATTGATGGTGTCCAAATCCATCAATTCATCGGCTAGGGATAATTCCGATACATCACAATTACACATGTAGAGATATTCACTAGTCGTGATCCAATCACAAATTCTCTCATGCTGTGAATCGCATCGTGGACATTCAGTAAATGAGTTTAAGATCCAATCAAATACATTAAACATGTATACTCAAATAGTGAATCTTCATTTATCATATAAATGGTTCATACATAAGGCGATTGCCTTAGGACATCTCTCATATATTACTAACACGGACGAGGAGCTTGGAGTGAAGCCAGAGGAAGTAGACTTCGAGGCAAGAGACGCGAAGGTGCATTGTAGAGTCGTGCGCCTGATGCTGCCGAGGGACGTGGCCGCGAACGAAGAGAACTTCGAAGGCGAGGGACTCCGAGGGATGAGAGTGAGCGATTGTAACCCGGGAAGGGGTAGCTCTTAGGTGAAACTTGGCCATTTGGCCAAGTGTCGGATGGTTTTTCCCGACACCAGTCGACTGTCATGTCATGGCAGTCGACTGCTCTGAGTCGATGGTTCGATCGACTGGTCTAATGTGGCTGAATCAAGTTGATCGACGACGCAAGATGGGCGATCGATAGTTGATCAATCGACCGCTAAGGGACGGCTGATCGTGATGTCACCGCAGACGCACAGAATGGAGTCGACCTCGTTGAGGACTCGACTGGTTGACATCAGTCGACTGATGGGTGCCATCAGTCGACTGATGCCAGTACCGTTGGATGGTATCCAACGTGGAAAGCGGCCGTTATTGGGCAACGGCTACAGCACCAGTCGACTGATGGGTGCCATCAGTCGACTGATCCTGTGTCAACGGGAAGAAACCCTCTTCCTCTATAAAAAGGAAAGGGTTGGGGCTTTGGGGGGTTAATGCTTGAATGCCCAACTACTCCCAAAGTGCCCTAAACGTTTTTCCACTCTTCTACTTGTTTTAATCTTCATTCCATTGTAGAAGAGTGATCTTGGTTGTAAAGGTTACCTCCACCTAGCTTGGTGCAAAGGAGAGACCAATATTGGATTGGCTTTGAAGGAGTGATTCACCTCAGACGAATCAGGATCGTGGATTAGCGGTGTAGCCGTGAACCACGTTACATTCTTTGTTAGCGTTTGTTTTCTCGTATTTCTATTTGCTTGTATTTATTAGTCTTCCGCTTGCGCTAATTAGTTTTGTAGACGAGCAAATACCGGCATCCAAACGAAAAGGGCTTTTCACCCCCCTCTAGCCGGCCAATCGATCCCCAACACAAAGATGGCATTTCTAGAGGGGTATAGCACGGCGAGGCCTCCGTTCTTCGACGGCAACGATTTCGGATATTGGAAAGGTTGGATGGAGTATTATTTAATGAACGATATTGAGAATTGGTTTAGTGTTGTAGATGGTTTTGAGAAGTCGGTCGACAAATTCAGAGCACCACTACCAACAAAAGATTGGACAAGAGAGATGGCCAAGAAAGCACAAGCAAATGCAAAAGCAACGACCAAACTTCAATGTGGTCTATCCAAGGAGCAACTCTCTAAGGTCGGGCCATTCAACTCCGCAAAAGAGCTTTGGGAGAAGCTCATCGAACTCAACGAAGGATCCAAAGAGACAAGAAGGGCCAAGAGGTATCTTCTGATTGGGCAACTCCAAAGCTTCACTATGAAGACAAATGAAACCGTGAGCCAAATGCATGGGCACTTCAAGGAAGTAGTCAACGGACTACACTTTATAGGTGAAAAGGTCGACAACCGAGACCTTGTAAGGTATGTATTACAAGCTTTCCCTAGGACCACCTTATGGGTCTTAATGGTAGATGCCTATAAGGTCTCTAGGGATCTTTCATTAGTTAAATTAGATGAGCTATTTTGTGAATTTCAATTGCATGAACAAGCTAACACTTCATCCAAAGAGAAGGGTATAGCTCTTTTTGTAGGAAAGAAGGAGAAGAAGAAAAAGGAAAAGAAGGAGGTGTCTTCCTCATCCGAATCTGAGGAAGACTCATCAAGTAGTGAGGATGAGCTATCGGCAAGTGAGGTGGCACACTACGTCAAGAAATTTGGTGGGAAGTCAAGGAGGCTCACCAAGAAAGATGTGAAGAGGATGTTTCAATCCTCAAGAGGTAAATCTTCAAACAATTCAAATTCTATTTCTAACGTGACGTGTTTTGGTTGCAACAAGAAAGGGCATATAAAGTCAAATTGCCCGGAACTAAAGAAAAAGGAGGAGAAGGAAAAGAAGAAGAAGGAAAAGAAGGAAAAGAAGAAGAAGGAGGCGATGATGGCACAAACATGGGATACTCTAAGTATGGAGGAGTCTTCCGACGATGAAGAAGTTTGCCATACAACCCGGAACTTAGCCCTCATGGCATTAGAAGAAACCGGAAGCTCAAGCGAGGAGTCTTCTTCCTCTTCAAGTGATGAATCATCATCAAGTGATGATGATGAGGTAAACAACTCACCCAAAGTAGATTTACTTTATAAGACTATTGCATGCTTACAAAATGCTTTAAATAGATCAAAAACTAGGATTAAGGATCTAAAATTAGAGATCAAATCATTTAAGAATGTAGATACATCATGTGATAAACCATCTAGTGATAATGATGATTGTCCTCTTAGAAATGAAAATGATGAGTTAAGAAAAGAAATAGGTAAATTAAGAGCATGCCTAGAAAAGTTCACAAATGGTTCTAAATATCTAGATATGATTATTAAAGATCAAAGGGCAATTTACAATAAGGCCGGATTAGGATATAGACCTAAGGAGAAAGATGTAGCATTTGCATCCCTAGTTAGTAGAAAATCAATGATTAAAAGCAAGGGGAGAAAGGCATGGGTACCTAAGAAATTTATAATTGATGCTAGTGGTCCTAATATTTGGGTAGCTAAGGATTGTGTTTTTCATGTGATATAGGTAGAAGAACCAAGCTTGTGGATAGTTGATAGTGGGTTCTCAAAGCATATGACCGGGGATGAGAGAAAATTCTCCACTATCAACCATACTAGCAAAGGAAAGGTGTCATTTGGTAATAGCGGTAAACTTAAAATTCTAGGAAAGGGCACCATTGAGGTATCTCCCAATCTTGCCATTCATAAAGTTCTATTAGTTAAAAATATGAAATTTAACCTACTTAGTGTAAGCCAATTATGTGATGCAAATTTTGATGTTAAATTTGATTCCTCAAAATGCTTTATAAGACACAAAACTATAAATGATTGCATGTTAGTAGGCTTTAGGAAATCAAATATATATTATGTTGATTTATCCTATGCTACTAATTCTTCCACTAAGTGTCTTATTGCAAAAGAGGAAGAAAGTTGGCTTTGACATAGGAGGCTAGGACATATAAACATGAAGAATATAGCCAAAATAGCAAAATTGAAGCTAGTCAAAGGATTGCCTAGAGTCAAATTTCTCAAGGACAAGATGTGTGATGCTTGCCAAGAAGGTAAGCAATCAAAAACATCACACAAAGGTAAAAATTTACTTAGTACCGCTTTACCGTTAGAATTATTACATATGGATCTATTTGATTGCCATAGTACCCCATCTATAATTGGTAGTAAATATTGCTTGGTAATAGTAGATGATTTTTCTAGGTTTACTTGGGTGTTTTTCTTGAAAAATAAAGATGAAACTTTAGAAATAATCATAGGATTTAGCAAAAGAGTAGAAAATGAAAGAAAACTCAAAATCAACCGGATCCGTAGTGATCATGGTGGAGAGTTTGAGAATTTTAACTTTTCAACTTTTTGCTTAGAACAAGGGTACAAGCATGAATTTTCTTGTCCTAGAACACCCCAACAAAATGGGGTTGTGGAAAGGAAAATCGCGTTCTAAAAGAAGCGGCTAGGACAATGCTTAATGCATATTCCTTACCTAGCTACTTAGTGAAGCGTTAATACCGCTTGCTATATCCAAAATAGGGTATTGATTCATAGGTTCTTAGGAAAAACTCTATTTGAATTGTGGAATGGTACAATTCCAACAATTCATTATTTTAAGGTCTTTGGATGTAAAGTCTATATCTTAAATACCAAGGACAACATAAGTAAGTTTGAGTCCAAAGCGGATGAGGGAATCCTAGTTGGATACTCATCCACTAGTGTAGAATATAGAGTTTACAATAAAAGGACTCAAAAGATTGAAGAATCTTTGAATGTTCAATTTGATGAAAATTCAAATACATACCTTAGGAAATCCCCTATTAATGATGACATAAACAATGAAAATCAAGGAATTACCCAACAATTGCAAGATTTAACCTTAGGGGGTAATGATCAAAGGGGAGGATTGGATCATGGGGGAGTAAGGGATGACTCCGATGATGAACATAGGATTGAAGTTAATCATGATCAAACTCTACTTGATACACCTCCTAGAACCATAAGAGTTCATCAAAGTCACCCATTAGATCAAATTGTGGGTGAATTATCTCAAGGAGTTAGGACTAGATCATTCCATAGGGATCCCACTAGTCATATAGCTCTAATTTCTCAAATTGAGCCCAAAAACATTAAAGATGCATTACTTGATCCGGATTGGATCTTAGCAATGCAAGATGAGTTGGCTCAATTTGATAGGAGTCAAGTGTGGGAGTTAGTTCCTAGACCAAGTGAAAACACTATTATTACTACAAGATGGGTCTTTAGGAACAAACTAGATGACCAAGGGAATATCACTAGAAATAAAGCACAATTAGTTGCAAGGGGTTTTAATCAAGTTGAAGGACTTGATTATGATGAAACATATGCCCCGGTTGCTAGATTAGAGTCCATTAGAATACTTTTAGCATATGCCTCCTATATGGGTTTCAAACTCCATCAAATGGATGTCAAATCGACATTCCTAAATGGGTTTATTAAGGAAGAGGTGTATGTAGAACAACCTCTACGGACTACCCAAACCATGTATACAAGCTTAGGAAAGCCTTATACGGTTTGAAACAAGCTCCCCGGGCTTGGTATTAAAGATTGTCAACTTTCCTAATCTCTAAGGATTTCAAAAGGGGTAGTATAGATCAAACTCTCTTTATAAAGTCAACATCTAATGACATCTTTATAGCCCAAGTGTATGTCGATGACATTATCTTTGGGTCAACAAATGATGAACTTCTTCAAGACTTTATTCAAAATATGGAGAAAGAGTTTGAGATGAGTCTAGTTGGAGAATTAAATTTCTTCCTAGGTTTGCAAGTTAAACAAACAAGTGAAGGAATTTACATTTATCAAATCAAATATGCTAAGGAAATGATTAAGAAATTTGGTTTGGAAAATGCTAAGGTAGTGTCAACTCCAATGGCAACCAATACTAAAATAGATAGTGATAGTGAAGGAAAACAAATAGATCTTACCCTTTATAGGAGCATGATTGGTAGCCTCTTATATTTAACCGCTAGTAGACCCGACATACTATTTACAGTTGGTATGTGTGCTAGGTATCAATCATGTGCTAAGGAATCTCATTTAGTTGTCGTTAAAAGAATTTTAAGATATGTCAAGGGCACACTAAATGTAGGTATATGGTACCCTAGGACTAGGTCTTTTGATTTAATTGGGTACACCGATTCCGATTATGCCGGTTGCAAATTGGATCGGAAGAGCACTAGTGGTGGATCCCAATTCCTTGGGTCCTCCCTAGTGAGTTGGAGTAGTAGGAAGCAACCTTGTGTTGCTTTTTCCACCACCGAGGCCGAATATGTGGCTATGGGTGGTTTTGTAGCTCAACTCTTATGGATGAAACATACATTAGAAGATTATGAGCTATCTTACTCCAACATGAAAGTATTTTGTGATAATGTGAGCACCATTAACTTGACCAAAAATCCGGTGCATCACTCTAGGACCAAGCACATTGAAGTGAAGCATCACTTTATTAGAGACCATGTGGCTAAGGGGGACATTGAGCTCAATTATATTGAATCCAAGTCCAACTTAGCCGATATATTTACCAAGGCTCTCCCCAAAGTAGAATTTTCATCACTTAGAAGAGAACTTGGAATGTGCTTGGTTGAGTGAAGGTGTAGGTCTGCATGATCCTATAGAAATACTAGATTTCATACCTTTAACCATCTCACAAAATACTTAAGAAACCATGATTTTTGTATCGAGCCACCTAGACAACATGTGAGATAATAGGAAGATGCATTTGGTTCATAATGCTTGTTATGATGCATTACTATGGACCAAAGTGTCATCTATAGACATTAATCCTTAATTGGACCAATCATTGGGAAGGCTTATACACAATTGATGTGCATATAGCTCCAAGAACATGGTTGGAAATGTCAAATAAAACATATTTTCAACTATTATTATCATACTTTGAAAAACAGTTTTTAAGTGTATCACAAAAGTAATACAAAGTTTGCAAAATTTTAGAACCTTTTGCTAGTTTTCAAATTTGTATCAATATTGAAATCTGGAAAACATATATTTTTAAAAATATTTTTCCTTGATAAAGTATGATTTCAGAAATGTGTACACAAATTTTCATGATTTTTCGAGGTTTCTAGAATTTTATTTGAACTTGGCACGAAAAGGCTGATTTTATATTACTGTATAGCATGAGTGGTTCGTAAACCAGTCGATCCATAATGGTTTCGGAAAATTAACCTCATTTTCTGAGGTTTAGTGTATTGTTGATATCCTAAAGAAATAACATGGTAGTATTGAGTATAAACAACGTGTATGGATGTTTAATGCCGTGTTTTAGGGGGAGTTTCACAAAATATATCTTTCTCCTCCAAAATTTACATTGTTGGTGCAAAGTTAGGATTTAAACTTTCAAATTGTTTGATGACTTTAGCTCCACATGTATTTTATTCATCATAATCTATATCTTGGATTAAGGGGAGTTAAAATTTTAAAATCTATGCCTTAGTTCAAGATTGTCAAACACTCAATCGTTTCATGAAATATATGCTTTTATCTTTCTTCTCTTTTTGATGTATGTCAAAGGGGGAGAAGAAATGTTTAAGTTAGAATTGGAATTGGATATATGATGTGATAATATGCGTATCTTTAAAAGACCTAACTTAAATGATTGCCAAACATCAAAAAGGGGGAGATTGTTGGTGCAACAATGCCCCGAGCAATTGTATGTTTTGATGTTTGGATAATCATCTAAGTTAGGCAACAAATTGTGATCTAAATTGTGATGATATCTAAGTGACAGGGAAATCCAAGTATGAAGACTTGGTGAAAGAAAAGTCTTGTTGGGTTTCCGGCACCGCGGCGTGTGTGTGTTCGATCATGTTTCGTAAACATGAACACAGCGGAAGCAATAAAAATAATAAATCTACATTTATTACAACACACACAACACACACATGCATATTACAACAAATGTCGACATAACCGTAAATTTAAATTTGCAATAAAAGGAAATTTATCTACGTTATACCTTTCGTATGACGTGTAGCGGGAACGACATCAACCGGAACGATCCTCGCTAGAATCGTCTCTATCCGTATCCATGCCGAGTTCCTCGGGATGACTTCGCTAAGCCATGAGCTTCGTCTTCGTACGGATTACTATCCTCGTGTTGAAGACGACGTGATCGAGAGATGATCACGAACCGAATCCAAATTCGGATCCTAATACAAGTTCTCAAAACTCGCTTCTCCGGAGTGGTATTCGTCAACCAATTGATGAATCCTTCGTCCTCCACCTCAGAGGATTACCGGAGATCGAATTCCCGGTAAGTTAACCGCTGTCGGAGCTCTAACCGTCGTCCAAACGACGCTCCGACGAGAGGAGAAGAAGCTGTCCAGAAAACTGGACAGCTTTGGTGGAGGTGATAGGCGTCGGCTAACCAAGGGAGATAGAGCTCACCTTGATGCCAAACTTGAAGGAGATCACCGGAGCACTAACCGGCAGCAGCTCGACGCCGGCGAGGGGGAAGGAAGCAACCTTTTGGACGCCGGATGGAGGAGCAATGGGCGGCGGCAATGGAGTTGGCGGCAATGAGGGTTGGGCAGCAACTCCTTGCTAGGGCTTGGATTAGTTAGGGCTTAACAATCCCTTAAGCCCTCTTTTATAGAGAACTAATTCTCTTAATGGTTAATGGATCATATCCATAAAGCCCGTTAACCCGCTCCATTAAGATAAGTTAAAATAAACCAAACCATGATGGTTTATTTTAAGTTAAAACGAACCGAACCAACTTTTGGTTCATTCGTTTAAAATAAACCAAACCCTTTGGTTTATTCTCCTCCATTGGATTAGAACCAAACCATTTTGGTCCATCCATTATGTCTTCATAAGACACGGCTCATCCACGCTTCCATTGCGCTTGAAACGATTTCATGCTCGCTTTATGTTTGGTCCAACCAAACCTAGTTTCTCTCGGTCTGAGAATCCCATTCTCAAGCTCGTTTTAAATCCTTTGGATTACGCTCGTTGTGCGTGTGACCAAATAGGTTCTCGGTTTATATTGGCCATCTATAATTAACCATTAATTATAGAACGATCATGAGTGGCACCTAGTAGTACATCATGATCCCCAATTAACCGAAAAGATCAACGGTTGATCCAGAACTATTTCTGAAACCCTTCAAGAAACTCGAATGATTCGTGCCCCATTCCCTTCACTCATCTTATACCCACTTGGTTCAGGACATGGTCTATTGTGTCAGTCCCCACTAGGCTGACTACGTCACACCTAGCCCAAGTATCATTTCCTCGTCCTACGGATTCTAGTTACTCCACATGTATCAAAGAGTACCTTACTCTAAATATGTAATGCTTTGGCCAAAGACTTTAGTAACAATCCGACGAGAGGCCATGGGTATACATCTCCTCGCAAGGAGTGGTGAATCCTTTATAGGCTATTCAAACACCTTCGATCACTTCGACTTATACCCAATCATCTCGGGTCCACATCTCCTTAGAGATGCTTGCTTAAGATGTCAAAGCATAAGTCTCTATGATCAAGATGACTTGAATACCGCAAGTTAAAGGAACATCGCACTTAAGCCACAGTAAGAACTTCATTGACATATCTATATATGCAGAGAACCATATGAAGTCTTACGGATGGTCACTCCAATGAACTAGTTACCATAACTAGCATCCACGATTAACTCCGGACATCACTATGTCTCCAGCCAGTGAGAATCAGCTGCTTGGATACACCAAGGAGTATACCTCGTGCTAGTCTTGACAGAATTGATGGTGTCCAAATCCATCAATTCATCGACTAGGGATAATTCCGATACATCACAATTACACATGTAGAGATACTCACTAGTTTTGATCCAATCACAAATTCTCTCATGCTGTGAATCGTATCGTGGACATTCAGTAAATGAGTTTAAGATCCAATCAAATACATGAAACATGTATACTCAAATAGTGAATCTTCATTTATCATATAAATGGTTCAATCGCCTTAGGACATCTCTCATATATTACTAACAGACTCCCACTTGGCCTAATGTCAATCGCTACGCTATCCAATACCATAAGCTCGAACATGACCCTCAAACTTATTTTGAGGTAATGCCTTAGTCAAGGGATCCGCTAAGTTCCTTTCAGTGGGAATTTTCTCGATTTGTATTTCGTTCCTACTGATGATCTCTCTGATAAGATGATAGCGGCGAAGCACATGTTTGGATCGTTGATGAGACCTTGGCTCTTTCGCCTGTGCAATTGCTCCATTGTTGTCGCAGTAGACCGGTATTGCTTCAACAATGGCCGGAATCACACCAAGTTCATGAACGAACTTCTTGATCCAAACCGCATCCTTTGCTGCTTCCGAAGCTGCAATGTATTCTGCCTCAGTGGTAGAATCCGCTACAATCTCTTGTTTGGAACTTTTCCAACTCACTGTGCCCCCATTCAAGGTGAACACGTATCCAGACTGAGACCTGGAATCATCCTTGTCTGTCTAGAAGCTGGCATCCGTATACCCGCGTATCACCATGTCCCCTTCTCCATATATTAGGAACACATCCTTAGTTCTTCTCAAGTACTTAAGGATCGTCTTAACAGTCGCCCAATGATCCATTCCTGGATCAGACTGGTATCTGCTCGTGACACTCAGAGCGTACGATACATCGGGCCTTGTACATAACATAGCATACATGATAGATCCTATTGCGGATGCATAGGGAATCTTACTCATGCAAATCCTCTCGTCTTCTGTGCGCGGACACATAGACTTCGAAAGGTGTACCCCATGCCTGATGGGTAAGAAACCTTTCATGCTAAACCTCTTTAGCACTCGGTCTATATATGTAGACTGCGAAAGACCAAGCAACCGTTTCGATCTATCTCTATAGATCTTAATCCCGAGGATGTAGGTTGCTTCTCCCAGGTCTTTCATGGAGAATGTCTTGCATAACCAAACCTTCACTGACTGTAAGATTGAAACATCGTTTCCTATAAGTAGTATGTCATCGACATACAATACTAGGAACACGACTGCACTCCCACTAACCTTCTTGTACACACAAGGTTTGTCTGGATTTTGTGAGAAATCAAACTTTTTGATTGTCTCATCAAAACGGATATTCCAGCTCCTAGATGCTTGCTTCAATCCATAAATGGACCGTCGCAATTTGCATACCTTGGTTTTATCAACCGATGTGAAACCCTCAGGCTGTATCATATACACGTCCTCGAGCAGGTTTCCCATAAGGAAAGCTGTTTTCACATCCATCTGCCATATCTCATAATCATAATGAGCCGCTATGGCCTGGAGCATCCGAATGGATTTAAGCATAGCTACAGGCGAATAGGTTTCGTCATAATCAACACCTTGCTTTTAACGATATCCTTTCGCCACCAATCTAGCCTTATAGGTAATCACATTACCATCCATGTCGGTTTTCTTCTTGAAAACCCACTTGCACCCTATAGGTTTTATCCCTTCAGGTGGGTCAACCAAGTTCCAAACTTGGTTTTCATATATGGAATCCATTTCCGACTTCATGGCACTAAGCCACTTATCCCTTTCTGAACTTGTCAGCACTTCTTCATAACTGGTAGGCTCCTCATCATCAATGAGTAACACGTCGTTCGATTCACTTACGAGAAATCCATATCTCTCAGGAATATTGCGTGTTCTACTAGATCTACGAAGATATGGTGTTACAATAGGTCCAGCCGATTGCTCATCACTATGAGTTATCGGCTGTTGTGCTTCACCAGGTATCTCATCAATGTCTATTTGAGTCTCTCGAGCCTCCTCAAGCTCGACGACACTCCCACTGTTTTCTTGCAAGAGAAACTCTTTCTCTAGAAACACAGCATGCCTTGAAACAAACACCTTTTGTTCCACAGGATGATAGAATTGGTAACCCCTTGTTTCCTTAGGGTATCCAATAAATAGACATTTATCAGACTTAGCATCCAATTTGTCTGATACAGTCCGCTTCACATAAGCCGGACAACCCCATATCTTCAAGTAAGATACATGAGGTTTCTTACTATTCCATATCTCATATGGAGTAGTTGAGACTACCTCGGTATGCATTCTGTTTAACAAGTAAACAGCTGTCTGAAGTGCATAATCCCAAAAGGACTTGGGAAGAGTCGCATGATTCATCATTGACCTGACCATGTCCAACAAGGTCCGGTTACGCCTCTCAGATACACCATTATGCTGTGGTGTATAGGGCGGAGTCCATTGAGACAATATACCATTGTCTTTTAGGTAATCAAGAAACTCCTGACTTAAGTATTCACCACCTCGATCCGATCGAAGTATTTTAATACACTTGTCATGTTGTTTCTCTACTTCATTTCTGAACTCTTTGAACCTTTCAAAGGCTTCAGACTTGTGTTTCATCAAGAACACATACCCAAACCGTGAGTGATCATCGATGAAGGTAATGAAGTAGCTATAGCCTCCTAATGCTTGAGTTGACATAGGTCCACATACATCAGTATGTATTAGACCTAGTAACTCTCCCACTTGTTCACCTTTTCCAGTAAAAGGTAACTTAGTCATCTTGCCTTTTAAGCATGAATCGCATGTATCGTATGAATCCAATTCAAACGATTCCAGAATTCCACATCGGTGTAATTCGGACATGCGTTTCTTGCTTATATGGCCAAGACGGCAATGCCACATATAGGAGTCTATTTGATTATCTTTTCGAGCACGCATGTTGCTTGCTTCGATATTGAAAATGTCACTGGATACGCCCGATGTATAAATTCCATTACTCAAAGTTCCAGTTCCATAAAGTACGCCATTCAAAGTTATATAACAACAATTGTTACTAAACGTCAAATGGAAACCATTTCTATTTAAACAGGAAATAGAAACAATGTTCTTTATTAGAGAAGGAACATAATAGCAATTGTCCAGTTCTAAGACTAGTCCACTAGGGAGCTTCAGCAAATAAGTTCCGATGGCGACCGCAGAAACTTTATCTCCATTGCCAACTCACAAATTTGACTCCCCTCTGACAAGTCTTCTTCTATTCCTTAGCCCCTGTATGTCATTACATATATGTGAGCCACACCCAGTATCCAATACCCAAGTGTCTAAGGAAATAGAATGACAATCAATAACGAAGATACCTGAAGAGGATGGGCCATCGGATGCCTTCTTCTTCTTCATGGACTCAAGATAAATCTTGCAGTTTCTTCGCCAGTGGCCTTCCTTGCCACAGTGATGGAAAGTGCCCTTTTGCGCTGGTTCCGCCTTCTTTGCCTTTTTGTTCTTTCTTTTCTTCTGTTCTTTTGCCTTCCTCTTAGAACCTTTCTTTGAGGAATCAACTAACAGAACCGCCTTCTCCTCATGCTTCATGTAAGGCTCCACAGCTTTCAAAGATATCGAGGAGCTCGAATGGTGGATTCTAATTTGTTCATCCGATAGTTCATCACAAATTGTGAGAAACTCTTGGGCAAACAATGCAGAATTAAGTCAATACTTAACTCATGATCCATCACAAAACCGAGGGTGGCTAGCCGCTCGATGTACCTGTTCATCTTTAGCACAAACTGCACTACAGACGAACCTTCTTGCATCTTCGTGGTGAAGAGGAGCCTAGAGACCTCGAACCTTTCGGATCTCACTTGCTCATCGAACAACTCATGAAGATGGAATACCATAGTATTAGCATCCATATGCTCATGCCGCTAGAGCTGTGTACCATCGCCGCTAGCATGATGCAACTCACCTAATCGCCACATACTTCGATAGACCAACATTTGGTCCGAGTTGCATCGCCCTTAGGACCAGAAGAGGCTCTTCAAGGACATATGCAAGCTTTTCCGCCTTGAGAACAATTCTCGTTTCTAAGCCACCCAGAAGTTAGGCCCCAATTTGTTCAATCCAAAATAGTGCGCAAATTCAAAGACGCTATGATCAATTTATTGACCTAGAAATACAAAACGAGCATATATGAGAAAATGATTTTAAAATGCATCAATATACATTTATAATCCCATTCATTTTTCAATTTCAAAACCCCAAAATCACTTCGAGATCGAGGTCCATCTCCGAATGGGTCGATATCCATCATAGTTATGAACAACCTCGAGAGAGTCCAACAAGCCATTCATAACTACGACGGTAGGTATCAACTATACCGATTGCATATCACGTATATGCAACTATCACAATGTGCTATCAACTAATTGAATGTTCACACATACATCGGGTTGTTAACACATTAACAAGTATGCATCATATGCATAACACCCAACTTCACCTCCCTTTACATCGACCTTGGAGAGAGTCCAACAAGCTGATGCTCCAGGTTAATGCCAACCCATTAATCGGGACATAGTTTAATATGGTTAGAGCGCATTCAACCAATTAGCCCAGCTTGGAGAGAGTCCAACAACCAAAGCTAACGATTGACCTCTGACTCTTACCATATTAGTATTAAACTATTCCATGGTTTGAACATGTTCGGGTTCGAGCCGGGCTTGGAGAGAGTCCAACAACCCAAACAAGAAACGGAACTCTGGTTCTAACCATATTAATGGAAGGTGTAGGCTTTAATATTGATTAAGGGTTTTTATGTCTCATCCTCTTTGCATGCAAATAACTATTATCTACATGGCATGACATACATGGCATACATCTACATGTCACGACACGCATGGCATAATGTTATGCATCTAATGCAATTACATGACATACAATTATGTCATGTATATAATTTCCTTATATGTCATAACTATTTATGGAAATAAAATATGTTTAAGATTTGATTCTCCAAATCAAATCATAATTAAATTAGGAAACAAATTTCCAAATCTAATCACATATTTTATTCATGGAATTATTTGATTAAGGAAAATCTATTTAGGAAACCAATGTCCTAAATCATCAAAACTACTTATGGAAATAAAATATTTTAAGATTTGATTTCCCAAATCAAATCATGATTAAATTAGGAAACAAATTTCCAGAATCTAATCAAATATTTTATTTATGGAAAATATCAATTTCCATAAATACTTCCAACTTTCCAAAAGTGGAAGATTTCCATAAATACTTCTAGACTTTCCAAAATTGAAAAATTTCCATAAATACTTCTAAATTTCCAAAATTTATAAAATTTCCAGAAATACATTATGACTATCGCAAAACCATTTTTACGATTATGTCGAAACACAACCTGGGCTCGATACCATCAAGGTTTCCGCATCACAAGGCTGTGTGTGTTCGATCATGTTTCGTAAACATGAACACAAATGAAGCAATAAAAATAATAAATCTACATTTATTACAACACACACAACACACGATGCATATTACAACAAGTGTAGACATAACTGTAAATTTAAATTTGCAATAAAAGGAAATTTATCTACGTTATACCTTTCAGATGACGTGTAGCGGAACGGCATCAACCGAACGATCCTCGCTAGAATCGCTCTATCCAGATCCACGCCGAAGTTCCTCGATGACTTCGCTAAGCCACGAGCTTCGTCTTCGTATGGGTTACTAGCCTCGTGTTGAAGACGACGTGATCGAGAGATGATCACGATCCGAATCCAAATTCGGATCCTAATACGAGTTCTCAAAACTCGCTTCTCCGGAGTGGTATTCGTCAACCAATTGACGAATCCTTCGTCCTCCACCTCAGAGGATTACCGGAGATCAAATCCCCGGTAAGTTAACCGCTGTCGGAGCTCTAACCATCGTCCAAACGACGCTCCGACGAGAGGAGAAGAAGCTGTCCAGAAAACTGGACAGCTTTGGTGGAGGTGATAGGCGCCGGCTAACCAAGGGAGATAGAGCTCACCTTGATGCCAAACTTGAAGGAGATCACCGGAGCACTAACCGGCAGCAGCTCGATGCTGGTGAGGGGGAAGGAAGCAACCTTTTGGATGCCGGTTGGAGGAGCAATGGGCGGCGGCAATGGAGTTGGCGGCAATGAGGGTTGGGCGGCAACTCCTTGCTAGGGCTTGGATTAGTTAGGGCTTAACAATCCCTTAAGCCCTCTTTTATAGAGAACTAATTCTCTTAATGGTTAATGGATCATATCCATAAAGCCCGTTAACCCGCTCCATTAAGATAAGTTAAAATAAACCAAACCATGATGATTTATTTTAAGTTAAAACGAACCGAACCAACTTTTGGTTCATTCATTTAAAATAAACCAAACCCTTTGGTTTATTCTCCTCCATTGGATTAGAACCAAACCATTTTGGTCCACCCATTATGTCTTCATAAGACACGGCTCATCCAGGCTTCCATTGCGCCTGAAACGATTTCATGCTCGCTTTATGTTTGGTCCAACCAAACCTAGTTTCTCTCGGTCTGAGAATCCCATTCTCAAGCTCGTTTTAAATCCTTTGGATTACGCTCGTTGTGCGTGTGACCAAATAGGTTCTCGGTTTATGTTGGTCGTCTATAATTAACCATTAATTATAGAACGATCATGAGTGGCACCTAGTAGTACATCATGATCCCCAATTAACCGAAAAGATCAACGGTTGATCCAGAACTATTTCTGAAATCCTTCAGCAGCTCGAATGATTCGTGCCCCATTCCCTTCACTCATCTTATACCCACTTGGTTCAGGACATGGTCTATTGTGTCAGTCCCCACTAGGCTGACTACGTCACACCTAGCCAAGTATCATTTCCTCGTCCTACGGATTCTAGTTACTCCACATGTATCGAAGAGTACCTTACTCTAAACATGTAATGCTTTGGCAAAAGACTTTAGTAACAATCCGACGAGAGGCCATGGGTATACATCTCCTCGCAAGGAGTGGTGAATCTTTTATAGGCTATTCAAACACCTTCGATCACTTCGACTTATACCCAATCATCCCGGGTCCACATCTCCTTAGAGATGCTTGCTTAAGATGTCAAAGCATAAGTCTCTATGATCAAGATGACTTGAATACTGCAAGTCAAAGGAACATCGCACTTAAGCCACAGTAAGAACTTCATTGACATATCTATATATGCAGAGAACCATATGAAGTCTTACGGCTGGTCACTCCAATGAACTAGTTACCATAACTAGCATCCACGATTAACTCCGGACATCATTATGTCTCCAGCCAGTGAGAATCAGCTGCTTGGATACACCAAGGAGTATACCTCGTGCTAGTCTCGACAGAATTGATGGTGTCCAAATCCATCAATTCATCGACTAGGGATAATTCCGATACATCACAATTACACATGTAGAGATACTCACTAGTTATGATCCAATCACAAATTCTCTCATGCTGTGAATCGTATCGTGAACATTCAGTAAATGAGTTTAAGATCCAATCAAATACATGAAACATGTATACTCAAATAGTGAATCTTCATTTATCATATAAATGGTTCATACATAAGGCGATTGCCTTAGGACATCTCTCATATATTACTAACAGGTGCTCGACTGGTCAGGTGCTCGACTGAGTCAGGGTGAAACCCTGACTAGCATTCGACTGTTGTTACCAAGGCAGTCGACTGATGTTGCAATCAGTCGACTGCTAATAGTGTCATTCGACTGATAGACATAAAAACGAGCACAGAATGGAGTCGCACTCGACTGAGGCCGTGATCACTCGACTGATCACTCCATCAGTCGACTAATGAAGGGATCAGTCGACTGATGAAAGTTCTGTTGGATGAAACGACTCTGAATCCTGCGAATCTGGCTATTCAGAAGTCGTTAACCACGCCAGCAGTCGACTGATGCTGTACATCAGTCGACTGATCGTGCTCCAACGGGAAAATCAGCCTCTTCTTTATAAAAAGAGGGCTGGTGGAGGTTTTTGGGGTTAATGCTTATTTCCTAATCTTTCTCAATAGCCTCCACGAATTCTTTAGCTTTCTAAGTGATTTAAATCTCCTCCTCTTCTCTCTAAGCTTAGATCTTCATTCTTTGTAAAGAAGAGGAGTTGTGTGTAAAGAAAGCTTATTAGTGGATTTGCTTGGATTGATCCACCTTAAGGATCGCCGTGGAGTAGGAGCGCTATCTCCAAACCACGTAAAAGGCTTTGTTTGTGTTTGCTATTGTTTTTACTTATATCATTGTGTTTGCTTCCGCTAATCATTTTTGTAGAAATCGAAAAATGCTATTCACCCCCCCTCTAGCTTCCAAACGATCCCTAACAGTCCAGTGACACTCACCGGGATCTGACTAGTACCTACTCGTCATGCTAAAAGCATACAAGACATCGGGGCGAGTACAAATCATGGCGTACATGATAGATCCTATAGCAAATGCATTAGGGATTTGATCCATGCATTGTTTCTCTTCTGCATAAGAGGGATATTGAGTCTTCGAAAGACTTACACCATGTGACATTGGCAGAAATCCCTTCTTGGAATTCGGCATGATAAAATGCTTAAGCACCTTGTCAATATATGTACTCTGACTAAGGCCAAGCAATCTCTTAGATCTATCCCTATAGATCTTGATACCAAGAATATAGGTTGCTTCACCTAAGTCCTTCATTGAGAAACAATTCTCAAGCCAAGTCTTCATAGACTCCAGCATAGGGATATCATTTCCAATGAGTAGTATGTCATCTACATGAAAAATGAGAAAAACAACTATGCTCCCACTAGTCTTTTGGTAGACACAATGTTCATCTTCGTTCTTAATGAAATCAAACATTTTGATCGCATCATCAAATCGAAGATTCCAGCTTCTAGCTTGCTTTAAACCATAAATGGACCTATGCAACTTACAGACCTTTCCACCATCCTTTGGATTGACAAAACCCTCAGGCTATGTCATATATACATCCTCGAGTAGATTTCCATTAAGAAATGCAGTTTTGACATCCATCTGCCATATTTCATAGTCATAGTAAGCAGCAATAGCAAGCATGATTCGAATGGATTTGAGCATCGCAACTAGAGAAAAGGTTTCATCATAGTCAATACCATAAATCTGCTTGAATCCTTTTGCTACCAATCACCCTTTATAGGTATGCACATTGTCATCCATGTCCGTCTTTCTTCTAAAAACCCACTTACACCCAATGGGCTTGACCCCTTCAGGTGGATCAACTAAAGTCCATACTTGGTTAGTGTACATAGATTCAATTTCGGATCTCATGGCCTCAAACCATTTCTCAAAATCTGGGCTCATTACAGCTTCCTAATAGGATGCTGGCTCATCAAGCATGACACCATCGTTGTCATCCAAGAGAAAAGAATATCTCTCAGGTTGACGACATATCCTATCATACCTGTGCAGAGCTTGGTCTATATGAACAGGTTGTACCACAACTCCTTGTGATGACCTTGATTCATAATGCTCATCACCTTGTGGTGCCTATTCTTGTTGCATTAAGGCATCAGTGCTATTTTGTGTATCTTGAACTTCTTCAAGATCAATTTTTCTCCCACTAGCCTTTCTAGAAATAAATTCCCTTTCTTGAAAAACACCATTTCTGGCGACAAACACTTTGTCTAGCATGGGTTGTAAAAGTAATATCCCTTACTTTCCTTGAGATATCCAACAAAATAACATCTATCTGATTTGGGGCCTAATTTATCTAAAACTTAACATCTCACGTAAGCTTCACATCCCCAAATCCTCATAAAAGATATCTTGGGACTCTTTCCAGTCCATATCGCATATGGTGTCTTTATGACTGCCTTAGATGGAACACGGTTAAGTGTGAAAGCAGCTGTCTCTAGAGCATATCCCCAGAAGGAAGGACGAAGATCTATATGACTCATCATTGATTGTACAATATCTAATAGAGTACGATTTCTCCTCTCGGATACACCATTCAACTATGGTATTCCGGGTGGAGTGAGTTGAGATCGTATCCCACACTCAACTAGATAGTCATGAAACTCTTGGCTAAGGTATTCCCCACCTCGATCTGATTGAAGCATCTTAATACTCTTTCCAAGTTGGTTCTATACTTCATTCTTGAATTCCTTGAACTTTTCAAAGGATTTTGATTTGTGCCTCATAAGATACACATATCCATATCTACTGAAATCTTAAGTAAATGCAATGAAGTACTGATAACCACCTATGGCTGCGACTTTGAAAGGACCACAAACATCACTATGTATGAGGCTTAACTGTAGGAATTGCGTCGGAGGCTCATTGGCTCCCATGTCCCCGGATTAAAATTTTCACTAATGAAAAAACTAATCCGGATGGGATGAGTTTCCTAAGCACAACCAATTCGTCATCGTGCTAACAACTTGAGTGATCGCTTGAACAAACTAGTTGTTCAAGCAACCCAACTCTTCTAGTTGGTTAGCCGCGGAAGAGATGACGGACGGATCCCCGATTTTTGTGTTTGTCTTCGGGGTCCATGATTATACAAATACATACAAATGCAAACTGGTATAATCAACACATACTAACATAAAGATAAGAACATGCAAAGATCAATAAAAGTTGTAAAACTTTTATACCTCTCGATCTTCTATCGTATGTCCTATCCTCCTCGTGGACGTCGTGTGGGCGAAGATCCTCCACGAGTAGAAGCCTCCTAGATCACGTTCTTCCTTTCCTTGCTCTATCCGAACAAAGAGAAGAACCAAACAAAAACTCCTTCTCCTTACCTAGAACTGGCCACCAAGCCAAGGAGCTTGATATAGCCGCCGGCCAAAGAGTAGCTTCTTGAGCGCCGGCCAACCATCAAGAAGAGTTACCGCCGGCCACCAAGGAGAAAGCAAGAGGGCGCCGGGCAAGAGCTCCAAGGATAAAACCTACCCCTTGTTTCCACCGGCCAAGGAGAAAAGGAAGAAGGGAAGAGCGCCGGCAAAGGATGAGAAGAGGAAGAGGGGCGCCGGCAAAACCCTAGGGAGAACAAAGCTTTGCCACCCACTTCTAGCCGCCCAACTTCTCCAAAACCCTAGCCGCCCAAAACCCTAACTACTCTAGGGTTTATTGCCGCCCACTTTTAGATAGGCGAAACCCTAATCTCCCAAGCATTAGTTTTCCGCCCAAGCCTTAGCCCTTTATTTATAGAGTATGGCTTAAGCCTCCTTTAATCTCCACCGTCGGATCTAGTGATTTCATCTCCACCGTCGGATCTAGGGTTTCATCCCAACCGTCGGATCTAGGGTTTCATCCCAACCATCGGATCTAGGGTTTCATCCCAACCGTCGGATCTAGGGTTTCATCCCAACCGTCGGTTCTAGAGTTTTGTTTTCCATCCTTGGATTTAGACTTCATGAGGATTATATTAGGCTACGATAGGGACCATGAAGAGGAGTTGGATCTTGGCCACCCGATGGATCGGAACCACACAAACTTGATCCATCAATGATGTTCCATTCTACTAGAGGATCATCATTGAATTACCTCACCGACCCCCATAAATCAATATGGGCTCCATATATTATTTGTACATCCATCTCCCCGTGTTTAAGATATCAAATGTTCGTTAATTAATTGATTTACTGACCATCAATCAATTAACATCTAACTCCTCGAGTAGTACCACTCAACCTTATCATCATGTTGACTAAGTCGACCAGCTGGGTTTACATGATGAACCTTATGAGCTCCTCAAGGGGACATCATCAACCTAATATATAGGACACGGTTTCCTCCTATAATCAACAACACACCATGTAAATAATATCATTTCCCAACTTACCGGGCATATTGATTTAATCCATCTAAATCTCACCCTTTGGTAAATCAAAGAAATAAATACTAAGTACATGTGCCCGTTATTATATCGAGATTAAGAGCATGTACAACATAATATCCGAGGTCCGATTCAATTATGTAGTCAGCAATATATTGAATCACCTCTATGTCGGTCCTACTCAATACACCTAAGTGTACTAGTGTAATTCTATGTTCAAGACAAAACAATACCAAGCTACGCTACAACCATGCCAATGGTTTGTCCAAAACCATCTTGTTTGTGAGCCTCTACTTATATTCTACAAGGGACTGATAACATGATCTTCTGTACCACACCAAGCACCATGTTATCTACAATGTAAAATATTAGACAATATGCACATATATAATAAATATAAAGTGCAAACAATGATCATGTGATTTTTATTTCAAAATAAAAATGTTCATACAAAAAGAGATAGGCTTTCAGTATACATTCCAACAATCTCCCACTTATACTAAAAGACTATGTTGTCATCACACTGCCATACATCTGATCCCCATGTCCTCCACATCCCTATCAAACGCTTTCGCTGGAAGGGCCTTAGTGAATGGATCCGCCAAGTTATCCTCTATTGTAATCTTGGCGACAGCTACTTCTCCTCGCTTTACGATCTCTCGTATCAGGTGGTACTTGCGCTCTATGTGTTTACTCGTCTTATGGGCTCGTGGTTCCTTCGAGTTTGCAACTGCACCACTGTTATCACAATAAATTGTGATAGTTTTGGGCAAACCAGGAATCACATCTAAGTCCATCAAGAAGTTCTTGAGCCATACAACTTCCTTGGCTGCCTCAAAGGCTGCCACATACTCAGCTTCCATGGTAGAGTCTGCCACGCATTTCTGCTTGACACTCCTCCATACTATGACTCCACCTCCAAAAGTAAACACAAACCCCGAGGTAGACTTACTGTTATCCCTATCTGATTGGAAATCAGAATCCGTGTAACCCACAGGGACTAATTGATCTGCCCGGTAAACCAACATATAATCCCTAGTCCTTCTCAGGTACTTCAATATTTGCTTTACCGCAGTCCAATGTCTCTGTCCAGGATTACTCTGATATCTGCTAACCATGCCTATGACAAAGCAGATACCTAGTCTCGTACATAACATAGCATACATGAGGCTTCCTATTGCCGAAGCATAAGGAACCGCCTTCATCTCTTCTATCTCCTTTGATGTTTTGGGACACATCTCTTTAGATAAAGGAACTCCATGCCTAAAAGGTAGAAAACCTTTCTTGGAGTTCTGCATGCTAAAACGAGCTAGGACCGTGTCTATGTATGAAGCTTGAGATAAGCACAACATCCTTTTCTTGCGATCCCTTATAACTTTGATCCCAAGGATGTGTCCCACTTCTCCCAAGTCCTTCATGTCAAACTGTTTGGACAACCATACCCTTACGTCTGATAACACTCTGATATTGTTACCAACTAATAAAATGTCATCTATGTATAGTACAAGAAATACCACTACGTTTCCATCACATCTTTTGTATACACAAGGCTCATCCAGACTTTGAATAAATCCATATGACTGGATTACCTCATCAAAGCGGATGTTCCAAGATCTAGAAGATTGCTTCAATCCATAAATGAACCGATTAAGCTTACATACAAGATGCTCTTTGCCTTTAGCTATGAATCCCTCTGGTTGCTGCATATAGATGTTCTCCTCAAGACTTCCGTTAAGGAAAGCTGTCTTGACATCCATCTGCCAAATCTCATAATCCATATGAGCAGCTATAGATAAGAGAATCCGGATAGACTTAAGCATAGCTACCGGCGAAAAGGTCTCCTCATAATCGATACCCTCTTTTTGAGTATACCCTTTCGCAACAAGCCTAGCTTTGAAGGTCTCAACCTTCCCGTCTACCCCTCTCTTTCTCTTGTAGATCCACTTGCATCCAATGACTTTTACACCATCGGGTGGCTCTACTAGCTCCCAGACCTGATTAGAATCCATAGATTCTAACTATGAATTCATCGCTCTTTGCCAAGATACCGCATCTCTATCTTGGAGTGCCTCGTCATATGTCCAGGGATCAGGTTCATGTTCACCAGGGACTAAGTTCGAAGACTCTCCCAAGAACATGAATCTCTCGGGTTGTCTAACAACCCTCCCACTACGATGAGGTGCCTCTTGTGTATGCTCTGTGACACGCGGTGCAGTGACTTGTGGTATCTCCTCTTGTACCGGTGGTACTGAAGTCGTGACTTCCCCGGTCAACTCCTAAAGAACAATCCTACTCGTGGGCTTGTGGTTCATCACATAGTCCTCCTCTAGAAATCTGGCATTCGTACTCACGATCACCTTCTGATCTCTAGGACTATAGAACAAAACACCCTTCGTTCCCTTAGGGTAGCCAACAAACAAGCGTACTTCTGTACGAGATTCCAACTTACCAGCATCTCCCTTCAGTACATGTGCTGGACTACCCCAAATCCGAATATGTCTTAGACTAGGCTTTCGCCCAGTCCACAAATCTGTGGGAGTAGAGGGTACTGAATTAGATGGAACCAAGTTCAGAATGTGTGCTACTGTTTCCAGAGAAAACCCCCAGAATGAATCAGGTAACTCAGAATAACTCATCATCGATCTAACCATCTCCATAAGAGTCCTATTCATTCGCTCCGCCAAACCATTCTGCTGGGGTGTGCCAGGTGCGGACACTTGGGATTGAATCCCAGCCTCTGATAAGTAACTCCTAAACTCTCCCAAGAGGTACTCACTGTTAGTGAAAGCCCTAGAGCCAATCATGTGATGATTGTTGTATGGACTTTATTGTATCATATTCCTATTTATAAAGGCATGGTTATTATATTTACTTGTATTGGTGCCAAATAACTAAATATAATAATGTCCTTGAGTAGTAGGTTCTTATCTATATCAATCGATTGGTTGAATCGATAATGAGATGATATAGAGAACACTACTCTTAATCATTCCTAGTCGAGTATTAACAATCAGGGACAATGTTAATGCGTAGAGACTAGCATGTAGGTCAACAAGATGACTTGATCTCATAAGTCATGGATATGAGATATCAAGTTGACACATGGGTATGCATTGGAGAATGTATACTGAATGACCTGCCATGAGAAAGTATCATGGATCGTTATATGAGTGTCATATACTTTCTCATGTGGCTATTAGTATGACTATTAGTCCTTAGACCTGAAGTCACCATGGTTCCCTACATAAGGAGTTGCATACTTTGGCTTCGTCAAACGTCACCCGTAAATGGGTGGACTATAAAGGCGATTCTTGGGTATGTAACGAATTATGCGGAGGATGTGAGTGATGTAGATGGGATCTATCCCTCCTATATGACGGGGGTGACATCGATATTCTTGATAGAGTGAGACCACGAAGTGCATGGCCATGCCCAAATGAGTCAATATGAGATATTGAGCTCATTTGATTAGAGTGAGTCTACTTGGGGTTCAAGATTTAGATTGTACCGAGGATGACACGGTCTATGCCTCGATTGGTCAATCTAGATGTCAAGGATAGAGGGACATTGTCACATATTGTGAGAGTCACAATTAGTAGTCACAAAGGTGATGTTGGAGCTCAACATTCTTGTAACTTGGGTAGCAATGATGTGTTGCTAGATACCGCTCATTGCTTATGTTCCTAAATCAGTTTAGGGACATTGCCAACGTTACAAGAACCTATAGGGTCACACACATAAGGGCAATTAGATGGAGATTAGGTTCATATGATGAACCATGAGGATTAGGTTCATGGGATGAACCAAATTGGATTAAGAGTAATCCAAATTAGACTTATTGAGTTAGACTCAAGTTGATTGAAGTGTTGAATGAGTATAATTTAGATTTGATTCATCAAATCAATTTAAATTAATGAATAGAGATTCATTAAATTAAAATTGACTTGAATCAAATGGTTGGATTTGATCAACCATAGGAGATAATAGGTCAAGTTTGACTTGACTTGAGAGGGAAGATGAATGGTCAATTTTGACTTGACCAATTGCCATGTCATGGTGACTTGGCATGGGGCCGGCCAATGATGATGCTCCACATCATCATGGACATATCATGGGGTGCCACCTCATGAGGGAGACCAAGAGCCATTGGCTCTTGGAGTTACATGCATGCATGTAACCCCCTTATAGTGGGTTATGGATGATGTGAAGTTAAGTTGTGTAACTTCATCTTCTTCCTCTCTCTCTTCCCTCAAGCTCTCTCTTCCTCATCTAGCCATGAACGTCCAAGGGGTGCTAGCACACTCTAGGATGCTTTTCTCCACCTATTGTTTGTGTGGATACCGATAGAGGAGTGTACACTTGACACTCTCGAGTTGCGGCAAACCTTTTGGACGAGCGGGATAAGCGAAGGGCGTCGCTACGAGGGTAACACTCTCACCTTCTAGATCTAAGGTAGATCTAGGGTTTTTATATAAACACATACATGTTTTGTTTTAATACATCTTCGCACGGATCCGTGGCCGGGGCTTCCGAGGTTTCCGCAACGCAAAAAGCGGTTTTTACGGCTCGGAAAAACCCAACAGTGGTATCAGAGCCATGTGCGAAGCATGTATGTGTTTCGTTTTTGTAGTTTTTATATTAGATATAAAAATTACAGATTTATATGTTTCTGTAAATTTTCTTATTTTATAGAATTTTTGGGTATTTTTCTCGTAGAGTCGAAGCAACGAGTGTTGGGACACTCGTAGGCTTCAACCGTCGAGAAAAACTCTCTGAATCGGCGAGTTCTCGCTTTAGGTTTTTGGGACAGCGACTTAAGTCACTGTAAGATAATTGTAGGGACACTCACGAAGTTTATTTTGCGAGTAGGGCCGCTGCCCCTATCCCCGAAAGGGGCCATGTCCCGCGATCGCGCCCGGAAACCGCTTAGCGGGACCGTTACGGAGAGTTGACTCATAAATTCAAAATAAATTAGGAAAAATTATAGAAATTTCTGTAAAAATACATAATTTAGAATTATGTATAATTCTGTGATTTTCATGGCCCAATGACCCCAATTTGATTGAATAAGTGTGTTGTAATTCATAATACGGCCTGCGTGCCGTTTTGTGGTTGTGCGTGTTGTATAGTGTATGCGACCTGCGCGTCGTACCTCTTATTTTGAAATTCTAGTTGTAATTAGTTTTTAGACTCGAATGTAACTCGAGTTTCATATTTGTAATGTACAAAATGGAGCGGTGGAAAGTCCACTCGAAGACGAGATTACGAGAAGGGTGACGACGACACATGGCGGTCAAAGGAAGCGCTTGGAGAAGCCGCTAGCCTTAGGTTGACCGTCCGATCTTCTCATTGGCTTGAGAAGATCGTAGTAGGGCCATGACTATATCACATTTAATTATATATATATATATGTTGATATATATATATATATATATATTTAATTGATTTTTGCTTGTATGTATGTGATGCATGCTAGTAGAAAAATGTTTGTATGTATATGATGCATGCTAGGTTAATTTTCTTGTATGTATATGATGCATGCTAGAATAATTAATGTATGTATATGATGCATGCTAATATAGGATAATAAAGGCCTAAATGCGTATAAGATACACATTACGATTAGATTAGATCATAATCGAATCAACTCGAAAATGCCTACCGAGCCTTGATACCCATCACTACCTCGATCATTTGTTGTTGTTGAATCTGCCAAAGCAGAGCAACGCATATTATCTTGGTAGGGTGCGGAGGGACAATCTTGGTCCCGCCTATCACGACTCGGGTTAGAGTAAGCTCAATTAGATTGAGCAAAACTAGTTAACTCAATTGGATCGAGTAGAACTATAGGCATATTCCAATCGTTGGAAAGATAGGTTAAGATCGCATTTACACTAAATCTTGGGCGATTTAGCCAAAGCTAACTCAAGGTCTTTTGTAAATGTGGGTCTTAATCCTATAAACAAGAGTTGCATAGAGATGTAATCGGTAATGTGTTACCCACCGATCGTACTAAGTCTTAGCCAAAGCTAACTCAAGGCTTAGTATGATGTGGATCTTGTCCCGTAAGAATTATAGCTAGTTTGTTTGAATCTAATAATGTGGTTTGACCACATCCATAACTCGATTCTATAAAATTCCTATAATTCAGTGGGAGCATCATTTGATTAAAGGTCTAATTAAATGATAAAAGGAATATGATATTAATCCTCTACATTGTATGTTGTAGATTACTATGTTGACACGAACACTCTCTCTCTGCGATCTATCCTTGAAGGACAAGCTCGATGGAGCAAATTTCTGGGTGATGCAGAACACGAGAATTATTCTCACCCAAGAAAGGAAGTTGTACGTCCTGGAGCAGCCCATTCTGGAGGCACCTCCTGCCACTGCCTCGCGAGCTGACAAAGATGCTTACAAGAAGCATCAAGATGATGCATTAGATGTGTCATGTCTAATGCTCGCGACCATGAACTCTGAGCTTCAGAAGCAACATGAGTTCATGAATGCTTATGATATGGTTGGACATCTTCGTCAACTATATCAAGGACAAGCTAGGCATGAGAGATATGAAGTCTCTAAGGCATTATTTGGGTCCAAAATGCAAGAAGGGACTCCCGTAGGTACATATGTACTCAAGATGATTGGGTACGTAGAAAACCTACAAAGGCTGGGATTCCCACTTGGCCAAGAGCTGGCCACTGACCTGATCTTGCAATCTTTGCCACAAGCCTTCAATCAATTTGTCATGAATTATAACATGAATGAAATTGATAAGCCATTGCCTGAAATGCTCAACATGTTGAGAACTGAATAGCTTAACCTTAAGAAGGGTAAATATGACACCATTTTGATTGTGCAAAAGAAGGCAAGGGCAAGCCTAAAGGTAAGGGAAAGTCTCAAGCCAAGGGCAAAGGCAAAGAACTTAAACCCAAAGGAGGGGTAGACAAGGAAGGGGCTTGCTTCCACTGCAATGAAGATGGACACTGGAAGCGTAACTGCAAAGCTTACCTGGAAGATCTTAAGAAGAAAAGAAGTGACACTTCTACTTGGGTATAAATGTTATAGAAGTCAATCTATCTATTTCTTCATCATGGGTATTAGATCTGGGATGTGCATCTCACATTTGTACCAATGTGCTGAGAAATAGCGAGGGCATTGACAAAGGCGAGGTGGACCTACTGAGTAGGCAATGGAGCAAGGGTTCTTTCTTTGTTCTTTGTAGGAACTTATGATCTATCTCTGCCCTCTGGGCTTGTATAAGAATTAGATGAATGTTGTTATGTGCATGCCTTAACTAAGAACAACATTAAATTTTCTTTATTAGAAAAGAAAGGATTTTCATTTATAATAAAGAACAAATGTTGTTCAGTTTATTTAAATGATATGTTCTATGTAGTGCACCTCTAATGAGCGGACTCTACTTTCTAGACTTAGAGAGCCCTATCTATAACATAAGTACCAAAAGTTTCAAGTCAAATGAATTGAACCAAACCTATCTCTGGCACTGTCGCTTAGGTCACATAAATGAGAGTCGCTTATCTCAGCTCCATAAGGATGGGCTGCTAGACTCATTTGATTTTGAATCATATGAGACATGCGAGTCTTGCCTTTTAGGCAAGATGACCAAGACTCCCGGTAGTGGACCTAGCGAAAGAGCAACAGATTTGTTAGGACTTATACATAGTGATGTATGTGGTCCTTTCAATGTTCTTTGCTAGAGGTGGTTCTGGTACTTCATTACATTCTTGATGACTTATAGATATGGTTATGTGTATCTTATGACACATAAATCAGAATCCTTTGAAAAGTTCAAGAATTCAAGAATGAAGTACAAAACCGACTTGGCAAGAGTATTAAGATACTTGATCGGATCGAGGTGGTGAATACCTTAGCCATGAGTTTCGTGACTATCTAGCTGAGTGTGGGATTCTATCCCAACTCACTCCTCCTGGAACACCACAGTGGAATGGTGTATCCGAAAGGAGGAATCGTACCCTATTGGATATGGTACGATCTATGATGAGTCACACAGATCTTCCTATATCCTTTTGGGGATATGCTCTGGACACGGCTGACCTTTACCCTTAGCGTGTACCATCCAAGTTTGTATAAAGACACCATATCTGATATGGGCGAGGAAAAATCCCAAGATGTCTTTTTATGAGGATTTGGGGTTGTGAGGCTTACGTTTGACGTCAAGTCTCGGACAAACGGACCCAAATCCGATAGGGTGCTATTTTGTTGGATATCCTAGGATACAAAGGGATATTATTCTACATTCCGTCAAGACAAAGTGTTTGTGCAAAGACCGGGGTTTTTCTAGAAAGGGATTTTGTTTCTAGAAAAACTAGTGGGAGTACTCTTCGATCTTGAAGAAATTCAAGATAAGGACCATAGCATCGAGGCCTTGATGGAGGTTGAACAGGAACCACAAAGTGTTGTGGGTGATGAGGTTGTTGCACAAAGAGTTGTGGAACAACCACCTGTTCAAGTAGACCTACCTCTTCGCAGGTCTGATAGGGTACGTCGTCAGCCTGAGAGATACTCATTTCTCTTGTCTGACCATGATGACATTATGCTCATTGAGAATGAGCCTACCTCCTATCAGGAAGCTGTGATGAGCCCAGATTCTGAGAAATGGCTAGACGCCATGAGATCCGAGATGGAATCCATGTACACTAACCAAGTATGGACTTTGGTTGATCCACCTGAAGGGGTCAAACCCATTGGGTGTAAGTGGGTCTTTAGGAGAAAGACTGACATGGATGGACTTACGCATACCTATAAGGGCCGATTGGTGGCTAAAGGTTTCAAGTAAATTCATGGTATTGACTATGATGAAACCTTTTCTCCAGTGGCGATGTTTAAGTCCATTCGGATCTTGCTTGCTATTGCAGCATACCACGATTATGAGATCTGGTAGATGGATGTCAAAACCGCGTTTCTGAATGGAAACTTACTCGAGGATGTGTACATGACACAACCTTAGGGTTTTGTAGATCCATAGCATACTGGGAAGGTATGCAAGCTGCAAAGGTCCATTTATGGGCTAAAGCAAGCTTCTCGGAGCTGGAATCTTCGATTCGATGATGCGATCAAACAGGTTGGTTTCATCAAGAATGAAGATGAACCCTGTGTCTACAAGAGGGTTAATGGGAACACAGTTGTGTTCCTTGTATTGTATGTGGATGACATACTACTCATTGGGAATGACATCCCTTCGCTACAGTCTGTGAAGACTTGGCTGGGGACGTGCTTCTCAATGAAGGACTTAGGTGAAGCAGCCTGTATTCTAGGCATAAAGATCTATAGAGATAGATCTAAGAGATTGCTTGGCCTAAGTCAGAGTACATATATTGACACGGTATTACTTCGGTTTTCCATGCAGAATTCCAAGAAAGGACTTCTGCCGATGTCACATGGTGTGAGTCTTTCGAAGACACAAAGTCCCTCTTCTAGAGAGGAGAGAGACCGCATGGATAAGATCCCTTACGCATCTGCTATAGGATCTATCATGTACGCCATGCTATGTACTCGTCCTGATATCTCGTATGCTTTAAGCATGACGAGTAGATACCAGTCAGATCCAGGTGAGCATCACTGGATAGCAGTCAAGAATATTCTTAAGTACTTGAGAAGGACTAAAGAATATTTCTTGATATTTAGAGGCGATGAGGAGCTAGCTGTAAAGGGTTACAGCGATGCCAGCTTCCAAACTGACCAGGATGATTATAGATTGCAGTCAGGGTTCGTGTTTTGCTTGAATAGGTAGCACTGTGAGCTGGAAGAGTTCCAAGCAGGACACAGTTATTGATTCTACAACAGAGGCCGAATATATTGGTGCTTCCATCTCATTCGTGAGATTGTCGATCGAGGAGATGTGAAGATTTGCAGAGTACCCACAGACGCTAACATCGCAGATCCCTTGACAAAGGCTTTGGCACAGAAAAAGCATGATGGTCACACTAGGTCATTGGGTATTTGATACTACGATGATTGGCACTAGTGCTAGTGGGAGATTGTTAGTGAAAGCCCTAGAGCCAATCATGTGATGATTGTTGTATGGACTTTATTGTATCATATTCCTATTTATAAAGGCATGGTTATTATATTTACTTGTATTGGTGCCAAATAACTAAATATAATAATGTCCTTGAGTAGTAGGTTCTTATCTATATCAATCGATTGGTTGAATCGATAATGAGATGATATAGAGAACACTACTCTTAATCATTCCTAGTCGAGTATTAACAATCAGGGACAATGTTAATGCGTAGAGACTAGCATGTAGGTCAACAAGATGACTTGATCTCATAAGTCATGGATATGAGATATCAAGTTGACACATGGGTATGCATTGGAGAATGTATACTGAATGACCCGCCATGAGAAAGTATCATGGATCGTTATATGAGTGTCATATACTTTCTCATGTGGCTATTAGTATGACTATTAGTCCTTAGACCTGAAGTCACCATGGTTCCCTACATAAGGAGTTGCATACTTTGGCTTCGTCAAACGTCACCCGTAAATGGGTGGACTATAAAGGCGATTACTGGGTATGTAACGAATTATGCGGAGGGATGTGAGTGATGTAGATGGGATCTATCCCTCCTATATGACGGGGGTGACATCGATATTCTTGATAGAGTGAGACCACGAAGTGCATGGCCATGCCCAAATGAGTCAATATGAGATATTGAGCTCATTTGATTAGAGTGAGTCTACTTGGGGTTCAAGATTTAGATTGTACCGAGGATGACACGGTCTATGCCTCGATTGGTCAATCTAGATGTCAAGGATAGAGGGACATTGTCACATATTGTGAGAGTCACAATTAGTAGTCACAAAGGTGATGTTGGAGCTCAACATTCTTGTAACTTGGGTAGCAATGATGTGTTGCTAGATACCGCTCATTGCTTATGTTCCTAAATCGGTTTAGGAACATTGCCAACGTTACAAGAACCTATAGGGTCACACACATAAGGGCAATTAGATGGAGATTAGGTTCATATGATGAACCATGAGGATTAGGTTCATGGGATGAACCAAATTGGATTAAGAGTAATCCAAATTAGACTTATTGAGTTAGACTCAAGTTGATTGAAGTGTTGAATGAGTATAATTTAGATTTGATTCATCAAATCAATTTAAATTAATGAATAGAGATTCATTAAATTAAAATTGACTTGAATCAAATGGTTGAATTTGATCAACCATAGGAGATAATAGGTCAAGTTTGACTTGACTTGAGAGGGAAGATGAATGGTCAATTTTGACTTGACCAATTGCCATGTCATGGTGACTTGGCATGGGGCCGGCCAATGATGATGCTCCACATCATCATGGACATATCATGGGGTGCCACCTCATGAGGGAGACCAAGAGCCATTGGCTCTTGGAGTTACATGCATGCATGTAACCCCCTTATAGTGGGTTATGGATGATGTGAAGTTAAGTTGTGTAACTTCATCTTCTTCCTCTCTCTCTTCCCTCAAGCTCTCTCTTCCTCATCTAGCCATGAACGTCCAAGGGGTGCTAGCACACTCTAGGATGCTTTTCTCCACCTATTGCTTGTGTGGATACCGATAGAGGAGTGTACACTTGACACTCTCGAGTTGCGGCAAACCTTTTGGACGAGCGGGATAAGCGAAGGGCGTCGCTACGAGGGTAACACTCTCACCTTCTAGATCTAAGGTAGATCTAGGGTTTTTATATAAACACATACATGTTTTGTTTTAATACATCTTCGCACGGATCCGTAGCCGGGGCTTCCGAGGTTTCCGCAACGCAAAAAGCGGTTTTTACGGCTCGGAAAAACCCAACACTCACCACCACGATCAGATCATAGTGTCTTGATACTTTTACCTTGACGGTTCTCCACATCAGCCTTGAATTCTTTGAACCTGTCAAAGCATTCAGACTTGCGGCGCATCAAGTAAATGTATCTATATATTGAATAATCGTCTATAAAAGAGACGAAATATTCAAAACCACCTCTAGCCTGGATAGACATAGGACCGTACAAATCAGAATGAACCAATTCTAACACATCTTTGGCTCTATACCCCTTGGCCTTGAAAGGCCTCTTGGTCATTTTACCTTCCAAGCAAGATTCGCAGGTTGGGAGATCCTCCACCACTAATGAACCCAAAGGTCCATCAGCTATCAACCTTTGAATTCTACTCAGGTTAATATGACCAAGCCTTAGATGCCAAAGATATGTCTGGTTCATTTTTGAAGGTTCTTTTCTCTTATTAGACTTTGAAGATGAGCAAGTATTATACCTCTCTATCTTACAACTTCAAAAAGACAACTTGGTCGCCGTGTGAGCGACGCATCTACTGTGCAAGAATGTAACTGGAACGAACCACTTTATCATTAAAAGAAACAGAATATCCATCCATAAACAATTTAGAAACTGAAATTATATTCTTTCTAAAAGTAGGTAAATAAAGACAATTTCTCAAAACCAAAACTTTATTCCTATCAAAAGATAAATGAACGTCTCCCACTACAATAGCCGCCACCTTTGAAGCATTGCCCATGAAGATGGTAATCTCTCCCTCAGCTAGTCGTCGGGTTTCCTGGAACCCCTGCAAAGTATTGCAGACATGATCAGTGGCTCCTGTATCTACACACCAGGCACTGGTAGATAACACCGCTAAACATGTTTCAACAACTAAACAAGAAGATATACCTTTGTTCTTTCGGCGAGGACAATCCGCCTTCCAATGTCCAGTCTGCTTGCAAGTGAAGCACTTGCCTTTCGGCTTCTTCACTCTTGCCTGAGGTCCTGCTGCCACTTTCTTTGCTCCACCTTGCTTCTTCTTCTTCTTACCTTTCGATTTAGAAGAAGAAACCTTCTGAGCAACCATGGCTTGAGTGCTTTGACGAAAAAGTCCCTCTGCCGCCTGGAGTTCTGTCAGAAGCTCCACCAACGAATACAACCTCTTGTTCATGTTGTAGTTGAGGCGGAACTGCTCAAAACTCCTAGACAGAGACTGGAGAATGATATCGACCTGGGTTTCCCCATCGATCTCAGCTCCGAGGACTTCCATCTCATTAAGATGATCCATCATCTTGAGAACATGATCCCTGACGGGTGTTCCCTCGATCATGGTGGTCGTCATCAAGTTTCTTATAGCCTCCTGTCTAGCCGCCCTACTCTGATGTCCGAAAAGTTCCTTGAGATAGAACATCATGTCATAAGCTGTGGCCATGGCCTGATGCTGATGTTGCAGCACATTTGACATAGATGCCAAAATGTAATACCACGCCATCTCATCTGCCTTGATCCATTTCTTATAACTTTCTTTCTCCTTTTCATCAGAGTCATCGGTGGGCTTAGGAGGATAGACCTCGAAGAGTACAAATTTATACTCCTCTGCAGTTAAGACAATATCAAAATTTCTTTTCCAATCAATATAATTTGTTCAAGTAAGTTTATTTTCTTTTAATATCACAGCAAGTGGGTTGAAAGCCATTTGAAAAACCTAAGAATCACAATGATCAAAATATTAGATTTCAAATATCATTGATTCCTCAACCAATAAAATTTCAAAATAAACCAATACCTCAAAACACCGAGAATATCGCATGCCACGATAGTGTGGACGTATACGAATGTTGGGAGGATCGGATGGCCGGCTAGAGGGGGGTGAATAGCCCTCGTTCGTTGGACGTCGTATTTTGCTCGTCTACAAAGCGTTAGCGCAAGCGGAATATACAAATGTAAATAAAGACAAGCAAAATATAAGCAAGCAATACAAACACCGAGATGTAACGTGGTTCACGGCTACGCCGCTAATCCACGGTCCGATTCGTCCACGGTGAATCACTCCGAAACCCAATCACTATTGGTCTCTCCTTTGCACCAAGCTAGGTGGAGGTAACCTTTACAAACACTCCTCTTACAAATAGAATGGAAATAAGCTTGAGTAAGAGGATGGAAAGCTTTAGGGAACTTTGGGAGAGTATTAGAGCATAAGCATTATTGGTCCCAAACCCTTACCCCCTTTCTTTTTATAGAGGAAGAACAATAACCGCTTCCACGCTGGATTCCATCCAGGCATCACCGACCGATGGGATTCATCACCGACCGATGCTCGATCAATGAGTGCGAGTCGACTCCATTCTCGCGTCTGCAGGCACTCCATAAGTCGACCGCTTCTTGGCGCCGATCATTGCCGACATCACCGATCCGCCATGGCGGCATGACGCTAAGCCCTAAACCGGTCTTATACCAGTCGATCAACCCATCGACTCAGAGCAATCGACTGCCATGACATGACAATCGACTGGTGTCGGGAAAACCCATCCGACACTTGGCCAAATGGCCAAGTTTCACCTAAGAGCTACCCTTCCCGGGTTACAATCGCTCACTCTCATCTCTCGGAGTCCCTTGCCCTTGTTCGTTCTTCGTCGCCACGCCCCTAAGAAGAGATCAGCGCACTCGCAATGCTCCTTCGCGTCTCTTGCCTCGAAGTCTACTTCCTCCGGCTTCACTCCAAGCTTCTCGTCCGGCGGTCCCTCGGATGCTCCAAGCGCACGGCTTTCGCAAAGCAATCCTTCACCGACTCAAGGCCCGAGTGATGAGTTGGTGAAACTCGCCATGGCTCCATGTGCGAATTACTAAGTCCTGCACGACTTCAACACACATATCAAATCAACAATACTAACCTAACTTAAACCCTTTGCCACACCATCAAAACCATATCATGGCAAGAGATTGCCCTAACAATCTCCCCCTTTTTGATGTGTGGCAATCCGTTTAAGTTAGGTAAAAATATTTGATATAAATTTTTAAGGAAGGAAAGCATGTAAACATAAACATTTGATAGCAACATGCAACTCCCCCTTAATCCATGAAACTCCCCCTTAATCTCTCCCCCTATCATAAATAACTTAAACATATTCATTTTTCCCCCTTTGACACCATCAAAAATATGAATACTAAGTTAGAAACATATGGCATCAAGTCTAATAGAAAGAAAATACCACAAGTTGATAAAAAATTGGAATTCAGCATTATCGCGAAATGCGTGCCATCATCGGTTCAGATACCACGATCGCACGTGAATTCGGGATTTTCTGATTTCTGGGTTGAATTTCAGAAATGCATTAAAAATTCTAGAAAATTTGAAAAATCACGAAATTTGGGGAACGCATTTCATTTAAGTGTATCTGTCAGGGAAAAATAGTTTTTCATGAAAAATCATTATATTTCCACGTTTTTGCCAAAAATCCAAAAGCTTTAAAAACTACTAGGTTTTTGATCATGATAGTATCAAGTTTAACACCTAGTTTTGGTTCCAATTGTTTCAAAACATGAATACATGGATTTTAAAGTAAGAAATTGTTTTGAAAACTTATGAAATCTCCAACCATGATCTTTGGGCAATATGTCTATGAATTAAACATAAGCCTTCCCCATGATTGGTCTATTATTGCTATTTTGATACTTTAAATGACCATCTAAATGCCATAGGCACTAGTGGACATTTGTATCATCCTAACATCTCACCCATGCTAAGTTTGCAATCAAGTTAGCCTATAGTGAGTGTGAGATGCATCCTAGGGGGTATTTGTATATACTTAACCAACATATTCATGCAATTCTATCATGGTTAAGTATCAACCTAACATCCTACATGATCATAATGACATATATGAATTAATTTCACATTATGATCATGAAATACATGTTTTCATTATAATCATGCATTAGGTATTACTTATGATAAAAATTCAAATATTACCTAAGGCATGATTTAAATCCTATTTATCATGATTATGTGCCCAATTTCAAAATCATAAATCATGATTGCAAACATACATAGGAATTACATTAATCATCATGACTTAAGCATTATTACCTATTTATGGGTACGTTATCATCACCCAACACTATCTAAAAAATGTTGTTCCATCATCCTAAGTCAACCAAAATATGATATAGGTTAGGTCCATGTGGTTGACTACCCTAGGGTTATTCTAACCCTTAAGGATGGATTTTGGAACCCAAAATAAGTTCTTTCCTATTGGGTTCACTAAATATTCCCTGGGGATCCATTTCTTAGCTATTACTTTGTTTTTGTCTTGTCCCCTAGCAATTAGGCATTTATAGGCCTTTTCATTTTTCTTTTCCTTATATCCTAGGCCTTTTTTATTGAAGCTTGCCCTTTGGCTCCCAATAATCATATTTAATGTGTTGGAGCCAATTGTGAATTTCTCTAGGGCTTTGGTTAAATAATCTACCTTTTCCCTTAATGCCCTATTTTCCTCTATGCATGCATCATTAACATCCAAAGGCATATAGTCATGTGAGCATGCATCATTATGGCAAGAAGAACCATTATCATTTAAGCATGCATTTTCTAGCTTTTGTTCTAATTCCTTAATTTGACTAACCATGCTTTTGTTTTTCTTTTTCACGCCAAATAATTCCTTAGTTAAACTAGAAATTATGGAAACTATTTTCTTAGGGGAAGCATTCGTTACCATAGTTTCCATGTCTTCTTCTTCTTCTTCGGATGAGGAGGATGTAGAAGCTCCCCCTTCATTTGAGCTCTCTCCACTTGAGCTTGATCCTTCATTTTCGGTGGAGGAGGAGCAATCCGAGTCATGAAGAGCCATTAGTGCTAGGTTGGAATAGACATGCTCTTCTTCTTCGGATGAGGATGAGGAGGCAAGATCATCCCATGTCTTGGCTTTGAGTGCCATGGCCTTCCCTTTTCCTTTTGCCTTCTTTTCTTCTTCCTTTTTCTTGCTCCCCTTCTTCTTCCTCTTTTCTTCTTTCTTTTTCTTCTCTTCCTTGCTCTTGTTTAGGAAGGGACAATTATCCCTTATATGTCCCTCTCCTTGGCAATTATAACATATGACCTTCCCCCTTGGTCTTCTATTCCTGTCATGAGATTTGTCAAATCTAAAATTCTTAAATGCACGCCTTACCTTCCTTACCATGTAGGCTTCTTCCGTGCTATCCATGGAGGAGGTAGAGGCTTCGTCGGATGAGAAGGAGGGTGTGAGAGATCGGATGGCCGGCTAGAGGGGGGTGAATAGCCCTTTTCGTTTGGATGGCGGTATTTTGCTCGTCTACAAAATGTTAGCGCAAGCGGAATATACAAATATAAATAAAGACAAGCAAAATAGAAACAAGCAATACAAACACCGAGATATAACGTGGTTCACGGCTACGCCGCTAATCCACGGTCCGATTCGTCCACGGTGAATCACTCCGCCAAAACCAATCACTATCGGTCTCTCCTTTGCACAAAGCTAGGTGGAGGTAACCTTTACAACCAAGATCACTCTTCTTACAAATAGAATGGAGTAAAAGCGAGTAAGAAGAGTTTAGAGCTTGTGGGGCACTAGGAAGATTGTTTGGAACTTAAGCATTAGCCTCTCAAAGGCTCACACCCTCTTTTTAGAGAGGCTAACTTCTTCCGTTCCTGTCGCCATCACCGCCGCCGCCATGGCGCTGATCGCGTTACTACAACGGGCCTCCGAACACGTCGGATGCCGACCGCTGTTGTCCAACGGAACTCTTGGCGATCATGGACCTCACCCGATCACGACTCGTAGTCGATCGCCTGCCGGCTACGAGCGGTTCTGGCTAAACCCTATTGACTACCGATCGCCGCTCGAGCCGATGATCGGTCTTGGCGATCGCTAACGATGGCGCGATCACGCCACAAACCGGCCAATAGATACCGAGCTACACTGATTAGCGGGGCCGATCGCTATGACATGGCAATGATCGTGTCTGAAAACCATCCGACACTTGGCCAAATGGCCAAGTTTCACCTAAGAGCTACCCTTCCCGGGTTACAATCGCCACTCTCATTTCTGAGTCCTCGCCTCGAAGTTCTCTTCGCTTCTCGGCCACGCCCTCGGCGATCAGCGACGGACCTGCAATGCTCCTTCGCGCCTCTTGCCTTGAAGTCTACTTCCTCCGGCTTCACTCCAAGCTTCGTCCGCGGTCCCTCTGGATGCTCCAAGCGCACGCCCGCAAAGCTATCCTTCACCGACTCAAGGCACGAGTCATGAGATGTGAAACTCGCCACGGCTCCATGTGCGAATTACTAAGTCCTGCACGACTTCAACGCACATATCAAATCAACATATCAAACTAAATTAAACCCTTTGCCACACCATCAAAACCATATCACGGCAAGAGATTGCCCTAACAATCTCCCCCTTTTTGATGTGTGGCAATCCGTTTAAGTTAGGTAAAAACATTTGATATAATTTCTAAGGTAAGAAAAGCATGTAAAGATAAACATGATATAACAACATGCAATTCCCCCTTAATCCATGAAATTCTATGCAATTTCTCCCTATCATATATTTCTCCCCTACATATATTTCTCCCCCTAATGTGATTAACTTAAACATACTTATTTCTCCCCCTTTGACACCATCAAAAAGATTAACACTAAGTTAAAAGCTCATGGCATCAATTATAATGGAGGAAAAATATGTCAAGTTGATTTAAAAACTGTAGGAGGCATCAAGTATATTTCTACCACTTGTAGGAGGTTTTATAAACTGAATTCGCCTTCAATATTCTGATTTAGTTACCACGATCAAGCTATCGGTATGGCAATGACCGTAGCACAAAAAGCAATTTCGATTTTCGGATGAAATTCAAAATGCATTAAAAATTCCAAAAAATTCTAAAAATCATGAAATTCGAGGAACATATTTCTCTTAAGTATATCTATCAAGGAAAAATAGTTTTTCATGAAAAATCATTATATTTTACAAGATTTGCCAAAAATCCAAACACTTGAAAAACCACTAGTTTTTGAGCATTCTAGTATCAAGTTAGCTACCTAGTTTTGCATCTAATTGTTTCAAAACATGAATGCATGTATTTTAAGGTAAGAAATTGTTTTGAAAACATTAGAAATATCCAACCATGATCTTTGGGCAATATGTCTATTAATTAAACATAAGCCTTCCCCATGATTGGTCTATTATTGATATTTTGATACTTTAAATGACCATCTAAATGCCATAGGCATTAGTGGACATTTGTATCATCCTAACATCTCACCCATGCTAAGTTTGCAATCAAGTTAGCCTATAGTGAGTGTGAGATGCATCCTAGGGGGGTATTTGTATATATATATACTTAACCAATATATTCAAGCAATTCTATCATGGTTAAGTATCAACCTAACAACCTACATGATCATAATGACATATATCAATTAATTTCACATTATGATCATGAAATACATGTTTTCATCAAATTATAACCATGCATTAGACATTATATGATGATAATAAATAAGTTATCACCTAAAGCATGATTTAAACCTATTTTTCATGATAATGTGCCCAATATCAAAATCATAGATCATGATTACACATATGCATAGAAATTACATTAATCATCATGATTTTAAGCATTATTACCTATTTATGGGCACGTTATCATCACCCAACACTATCTAAAAATGTTGTCCCGTCATCCTAAGTCAACCAAAATATGATATAGATTAGGTTCATATGGTTGACTACCCTAGGGGTTTTCTAACCCTTAAGAATGGATTTTGGAACCCAAAATAGATTTTTACCTATGGGTTCACTAGAAATTCCTTGGGGATCCATTTCTTAGCTATTACTTTGTTTTTGTCTTGTCCCTAGCTATTAGGCATCTATAGGCCTTCTCATTTTTCTTCTCTTTATATCCTAGGCCTTTCTTGTTAAAACTTGCCCTTTGGCTCCCTATGATCATATTCAAAGTGTTGGAGCCAATTGTGAATTTTCCTAGGGCTTTGGTTAAATAATCTACCTTTTCCTTAATGCCCTATTTTCTTCTATGCATGCATCACTAACATCTAAAGGCACATAATTATCATGTGAGCATGCATCATCATGGCAAGAAGAAGTATCATTATTATTTAAGCATGCATTTTCTAGCTTATTTTCTAATGCCTTAATTTGTTCAAGCATGCATTTATTTTTCTTCTTTGCTCTAAACAAATCCCTAGTTAAACTAGAAATCATAGAAACTATTTTACTAGGTGAGAGATTGGTTACTATAGTTTCCATGTCCTCTCTTCTTCTTCTTCGGATGATGAGGAGGATGATGACGTGGAGGAGGCTCCCCCTTCACTTGAGCTCTCTCCTCTTGAGCTTGATCCTTCATTTTCGGAGGAGGAGGAGCAATCCAAGTCGTCAAAGGCCATCAAGGCCAAATTGGCGACAAAGGCATTCTCCTCATCCGATGATGAGGAGGAGGATGAGGAAGGATCATCCCATGTCTTGGCCTTGAATGCTTTGGCCTTCCCTTTTCTTTTGTCTTCTCTTCTTCCTTCTTTTCTTGCTCCCCTTTTCTTCTTCTTTTCTTCTTTCTTTTCCTCTCTTCCTTGCTTTTGTTTAGGAGAGGACAATTGTCCCTTATGTGTCCCTCTCCTTGGCAATTGTAGCATATCACCTTCCCCTCGGTCTTCTATTCCTATCATTTGATTTATCAAATCTAAAATTCTTAAATACACGCCTCACCTTCCTTACCATGTAGGCTTCCTCGGTGCTATCCATGGAGGAGGAGGAGGCTTCATCATCGGAGGAGGAGGGGACTTCCATCTTCTTCTTCCCCTTGTTTGCCAACAATGCTACTCCTCTTGAGGGTTGAATTCTTGGCTCTTCTTGAATTCCTTCAAGCCTCGTTTCGTGGAGTTCCATCGTTGAGAAGAACTCCTCCAAGGTACTCACTTCTAGGTTCTTGGACATGTAGAAGGAGTCCACCATGGAACTCCACTTTGAGGACCGGGGAAAGGCATCTATAGCCTTCATGAGCATGTCCCGGTTCGATAGCTTCTCACCTACACTTGTCACCAATTAAAATTTCTTTAAACCTAGAGTGTAGTGAGGTTACCTTTTCTCCCTTTTCTAGTTTTATATTGGATAGTTGGGAGCGGAGGAGGTCTCTTCTTGCAAGCTTGGCCTCCGAGGTGCCTTCATGAAGCTCTACAAGCTTCTCCCACATCTCTTGGCGCTAGTGCATTCTCCGATCCGGTTGATCTCTTGTTGAGGAGCACATTGAGAAGATGATGTTTTGCCTTTGAGTTTGCAAGGTGCTCCTCTCGTTGCTTCTTATTCCACCTTGACTTCTCTATTTGCTCACCCCTTTCATCCTAGGCAACTCGAAACCATTTTCCATTATAAGCATAATATCAAAATCGGTTTCAAGAATACCTCCATTCCTTTTCCACCAAGAGAATTGTCGAACTTGGTGGGTGGATGTTGGAGCCGCCATTTTGATGTAGGGCTTGTTGCGCGGTTAGTCCGTGACAAGCAACCCGGCTCGATACCACTTGTGAGAGATCGGATGGCTAGAGGGGGTGAATAGCCCTTTTCGCTTTGGATGGCGGTATTTTGCTCGCCTACAAAATGTTAGCGCAAGCGGAATATACAAATATAAATAAAGACAAGCAAAATAGAAACAAGCAATACAAACAGAGATATAACGTGGTTCACGGCTACGCCGCTAATCCACGGTCCGATTCGTCCACGGTGAATCACTCCGCCAAAACCAATCACTATCGGTCTCTCCTTTGCACAAAGCTAGGTGGAGGTAACCTTTACAACCAAGATCACTCTTCTTACAAATAGAATGGAGTAAAAGCGAGTAAGAAGAGTTTAGAGCTCAGGGCACTAGGAAGATTGTTTGGAACTTAAGCATTAGCCTCTCTCAAAGGCTCACACCTCTCTTTTTATAGAGGGCTGCCGATCGGACCTCGGGCCACGATCACGACTCCGTAGTCGACCGCTTCGGCCCGATCGGCTACGAGCGCCTGCGGGCCAAAACCCTATTGACTACGATCCGCGCGCCAGAGCCGATCGTTAGATCTGGCAATGATCGCTAACGATGGCGATCACGCGCCCGCCACAAACCATCCAATCAGATACCACGAGCTACATCGACTCGCGGGCCGATCGCCATGACATGGCGATCGACCGTGTCGAAAACCCATCCGACACTTGGCCAAATGGCCAAGTTTCACCTAAGAGCTACCCTTCCCGGGTTACATAATCGCCACTCATTTCTGAGTCCCTCGCCGGTTCTCTTCGTTCGGCCACGTCCTAAGCATCAGCGACGGCTCTGCAATGCTCCTTCGCGTCTCTTGCCTTGAAGTCTACTTCCTCCGGCTTCACTCCAAGCTTCTCGTCCGGCGGTCCCTCGGATGCTCCAAGCGCACGGCTTCCGCAAAGCTATCCTTCACCGACTCAAGGCACGAGTCATGAGATGTGAAACTCGCCACGGCTCCATGTGCGAATTACTAAGTCCTGCACGACTTCAACGCACATATCAAATCAACATATCAAACTAACTTAAACCCTTTGCCACACCATCAAAACCATATCACGGCAAGAGATTGCCCTAACAGAGGGGATTTCCATCTTCTTCTTCCCCTTGTTGGCCATCAAGGCTACTCCCCTTGAAGTTTGGACTCTAGGCTCTTCTTGTATACCTTCAAACCTTTTCTCATGAAGCTCCATGGTTGAAAAGAATTCCTCCAAGGTGCTTACTTCTAGGTTCTTGGAGATGTAAAATGAGTCCACCATGGAGCTCCATCTTGAGGATCGGGGAAAGGCATCTATGGCCTTCATTACCATATCCCGGTTTGATAGCTTCTCTCCTACACTTGTTAGCCCAATTAATATTTCTTTAATTCTAGAATGTAGGGAATTTACCTTTTCTCCCTTTTCTAATTTGATGTTTGAGAGTTGGGAGCGGAGGAGGTCTCTTCTTGCTTGCTTAGCCTCCGAGGTACCTTCATGAAGCTCTACTAGCTTCTCCCACATATCCTTAGCACTAGAGCATTCCCCTATCCTATTGACTTCTTGTTGGGGAAGGACATTGTATAGGTGGTGCTTGGCCTTTGAATTCGCCAAGTATTCTTCTCTTTGCCTTTTGCTCCACTTCGATTTCTCCAATGGCTCCCCATTTTCGTTCCTAGGCAACTCGAAACCGTTTTCCATAATTAACAATATTTCAAAGGCGGTTTCGAAGAATACCTCCATTCTCTTTTTCCACCAAGAGAATTCGCCGTCGAACTTCGGTGGGTGGATGTTTGAGCCGGCCATCTTTAGATGAAGTGTTTGTTGCGGCGGTTAGTCCTCGACAAACGACTTGGCTCTGATACCACTTGTTGGGAGGATCGGATGGCCGGCTAGAGGGGGGTGAATAGCCCTCGTTCGTTGGACGTCGTATTTTGCTCGTCTACAAAGCGTTAGCGCAAGCGGAATATACAAATGTAAATAAAGACAAGCAAAATATAAGCAAGCAATACAAACACCGAGATGTAACGTGGTTCACGGATACGCCGCTAATCCACGGTCCGATTCGTCCACGGTGAATCACTCTGAAACCCAATCACTATTGGTCTCTCCTTTGCACCAAGCTAGGTGGAGGTAACCTTTACAAACACTCCTCTTACAAATAGAATGGAAATAAGCTTGAGTAAGAGGATGGAAAGCTTTAGGGAACTTTGGGAGAGTATTAGAGCATAAGCATTATTGGTCCCAAACCCTTACCCCCTTCCTTTTTATAGAGGAAGAAGGTTTCTTCCCGTTGACACAGGATCAGTCGACTGATGCCCTCGATCAGTCGACTGATCCCGTAGCCGTTGCCCAATAACGACCGCTTTCCACGTTGGATTCCATCCAACGGTATTGGCATCAGTCGACTGATGGGACCATCAGTCGACTGATGCTCGATCAGTCGAGTGCTCAGTCGAGTCGACTCCATTCTGTGCCCGTGCAGTTCCATCACCGACGCTTCCTCGCGACAGCCGTATCCGACATCGATCATTGCGGCCCATGGCAGCGATCGCCAAGCCCTAAACCGGTCTTATACGATCCGATCAACCCATCGACTGAGCGATCCGCCATGACATGGCGCGGTCGGTGTCAGGAAAACCCATCCGACACTTGGCCAAATGGCCAAGTTTCACCTAAGAGCTACCCTTCCCAGGTTACAATCGCTCACTCTCATCTCTCGGAGTCCCTTACCTTCGAAGTTCTCTTCGTTCTCGGCCACGTCCCTCGGCAACATCAGGCGCACGGCTCTGCAATGCTCCTTCGCGTCTCTTGCCTCGAAGTCTATTTCCTCCGGCTTCACTCCAAGCTTCTCGTCCGGCGGTCCCTCGGATGCTCCAAGCGCACGGCTTCCGCAAAGCAATCCTTCACCGACTCAAGGCCCGAGTGATGAGTTGGTGAAACTCGCCATGGCTCCATGTGCGAATTACTAATTCCTGCACGACTTCAACGCACATATCAAATCAACAATACCAACCTAACTTAAACCCTTTGCCACACCATCAAAACCATATCACGGCAAGAGATTGCCCTAACAACAAATTCTTCATTTGTAAAAGGAGGTTTTACCCATTAATTTTATTATCTTGTCAACCTTACTTTTTGACAAATAAAATTAATAGTTGGTTCCTCTTTGGCCCTAAAAATAAAAGCAGTGACTCCGATGGGGAGGATACTTTTTATTTGCATCTAAGTGTGCACCATTACACGATACTAAGGGAATTATCTCGGATTATGTGCCTTACCGATGTGGAAGTACACACGCTCCTAAATAATTTCCTATAACCATTATTTGACCTAGTGATCCGCAAACAAACCCATCCGATGGGGAGGAAGGCACTCAGAGCCGACGCGCAAGTTTGTTGCATCACACGTCAAATTGTAATGGAGGCGGCGGGAATTAATTAAAATGTCCCTCTCCCACTTAGTAAATTGACAATGAGGAATTTTCAAGCACACACAACATGCATATAAAACAAATCAGCAATAAATATGGAAAAAACAGAATTTTCCAAACTATTATGGCATTGTTCTCCAATATGCGTCCCGTCGTGTCGCCACCTTGTCCGCTCCAGCTTATCCCGTTCGCAAGTCACCAAAGAGATCCGAGCCGAGATAAACTATTTTAATTTACATCCATCGATCCTATACTCCATGAAGGAGTGTACAAATAATCTAGATCGAAAGTAAACAAAAATGAGTGGCTAAACAATGTCGTATTTAATTACAAAAATTAAATACTAATCTAGCCTCGTCAACCCCGAGGATTCATATAATATACATACAATCACACACAAAAAATCACATACACACATATAGCCATAATAGTCGGATCTTATGCCTGCAACCAAAAAGTTAGCCTACGCACATCCTACTTTTATCCGGCATACTCAATATATGATATGTGCATGAAAGTAACCGAATCCAAAATACACAAAACCGAAAACCGTGGCTCTGATACCAATTTGTAGGAATTTATTCGGAGGCTCATTGGCTCCCATGTCCCCGGATTAAAATTTTAACTAATGAAAAAACTAATCCGGATGGGATGAGTTTCCTAAGCACAACCAATTCGTCGTCATGCTAACAACTTGAGTGATCGCTTGAACAAACTAGTTGTTCAAGCGACCCAACTCTTCTAGTTGGTTAGCCGCGGAAGAGATGACGGACGGATCCCCGGTTTTTGTGTTTGTCTTCGGGGTCCATGATTATACAAATGCAAACTAGTATAATCAACACATACTAACATAAAGATAAGAACATGCAAAGATCAATAAAAGTTGTAAAACTTTTATACCTCTCGATCTTCTATCGTATGTCCTATCCTCCTCGTGGACGTCGTGTGGGCGAAGATCCTCCACGAGTAGAAGCCTCCTAGATCACGTTCTTCCTTTCCTTGCTCTATCCGAACAAAGAGAAGAACCAAACAAAAACTCCTTCTCCTTATCTAGAACTGGCCACCAAGCCAAGGAGCTTGATATAACTGCCGGCCAAGGAGTAGCTTCTTGAGTGCCGGCCAACCTTCAAGAAGAGTTGCCGCCGGCCACCAAGGAGAAAGCAAGAGGGCGCCGGCCAAGAGCTCCAAGGATAAAACCTAGCCCTTGTTTCCACCGGCCAAGGAGAAAAGGAAGAAGGGAAGAGCGCCGGCAAAGGATGAGAAGAGGAAGAGGGGCGCCGGCCAAAACCCTAGGGAGAACAAAGCTTTGCCGCCCACTTCTAGCCGCCCAACTTCTCCAAAACCCTAGCCGCCCAAAACCCTAACTACTCTAGGGTTTGTTGCCGCCCACTTTTAGATAGGCAAAACCCTAATCTCCCAAGCATTAGTTTTCCACCCAAGCCTTAGCCCTTTATTTATAGAGTATGGCTTAAGCCTCCTTTAATCTCCACCATCGGATCTAGGGATTTAATCTCCACCGTCGGATCTAGGGTTTCATCCCAACCGTCGGATCTAGGGTTTCATCCCAACCGTCGGTTCTAGAGTTATTTTTTCCATCCTTGGATCTAGACTTCATGAGGATTATATTAGGCTACGATAGGGACCATGAGGAGGAGTTGGATCTTGGCCACCCGATGGATCGGAACCACACAAACTTGATCCATCAATGATGTTCCATTCCACTAGAGGATCATCATTGAATTACCTCACCAACCCCCATAAATCAATATGGGCTCCATATATTATTTGTACATCCATCTCTTCGTGTTTAAGATATCGAATGTCCGTTAATCAATTGATTTACTGACCATCAATCAATTAACATCTAACTCCTCGAGTAGTACCACTCAACCTTATCATCATGTTGACTAAGTCAACCAGCTGGGTTTACATGATGAACCTTATGAGCTCCTCAAGGGGACATCATCAACCTAATATATAGGACACGGTTTCCTCCTATAATCAACGACACACCATGTAAATAATATCATTTCCCAACTTACCGGACATATTGATTTAATCCATCTAAATCTCACCCTTTGGTAAATCAAAGAAATAAATACTAAGTATATATGTCCGTTATTATATCGAGATTAAGAGCATGTACAACATAATATCCGAGGTCCGATTCAATTATGTAGTCAGCAATAAATTGAATCACCTCTATGTCGGTCCTGCTCAATACACCTAAGTTTACTAGTGTAACTCTATGTTCAAGACAAAATAATACCAAGCTATACTACAACCATGCCAATGGTTTGTCCAAAACTATCTTGGTTGTGAGTCTCTACTTATATTCTACAAGGGACTGATAACATGATCTTCTGTGCCACACCAAGCACCTTGTTATCTACAATGTAAAATATTAGACAATATGCACACATATAATAAATATAAAGTGCAAAGTATGATCATGTGATTCTTATTTCAAAATAAAAATGTTCATACAAAAAGAGCTAGGCTTTCAGTATACATTCCAACACTAACAAATCTGTTGCTCGTTTGCCTTGTCCACTAAATGGAGTCTTGGTCATCTTGCCTAAAAGACAAGATTCACATGTCTCATATGATTCAAAATTAAATGAGTCCAGTAATCCATCTCTTTAGAGCTGGGATATGCGACTCTCATTTATGTGACCCAAGCGACAATGCCAAAGATATGTCTGATTCAAATCATTAGATTTGAATCGTTTGGTATTTATGTTATAGACTAGGTTTTCTAGATCTAGAACATAGAGTCCATTCATGAAATGGGCACTGTAATAGAACATTTATTTAAATAAATAGAACAACATTTGTCCTTTATAGTAAATGAAAAAGCTTTCTTGTCCAAACAATAAACAAACATAATGTTCTTAGTTATTGCAGGTACAAAATAGCACTCATGAAGTTCTAAAATCAAATCACTCGGCAACAATAAGGAATATATTCCTACACCTATAGCAGCAACTCTTGCGCCATTGCCCACACGCAGGTCCACTTCTCCTTGCGTCAATGATCTACTTCTTCTCAAGCCCTGCACATTAATACAAATGTGAGAATTACAACCAATATCCAATATCCATGAAGAAGAAATAGACAGGTTAACTTCTATAACATGTATACCTATAGTAGAAGTCTCACTTTGCTTCTTCTTGACTTCCTCAAGATATTTTTACAGTTCCTCTTCCAATGTCCAACTTCCTTACAGTGGAAGCAAGTCCCTTCCTTGGTCACCCCACCTTTGGGCTTCAATGCTTTCTTGCCCTTTTCTTGCATCTTGCCTTTAGACTTCTTCTTAACTTTTCCCTTTCTAATCATAAGTACATCACTAGTACTAGATTGTATCTTCTTAAGATTGCTCTCAGTAGTTCTCAACATGCTTAAGAGCTCAGGCAACGGTTTGTCAATTTCACTCATGTAATAATTCATGATAAATTGACTAAAGCCTCTAGGTAAGGGCTACAGAATAAGGTCAGTGACCAACTCTTGGCCTAAAGAAAATCCCAGTCTATCAATATTCTCCACGTATCCAATCATCTTGAGTATGTGAGTTCCTACGGGTGTTCCTTCTTACATCTTGCATTGAAACAATGCCTTAGATACCTCGGATCTCTCGTGACTCACTTGCCCTTGATATAGTTGCTTCAAGTGTGCAACCATAGCAAAGATATCCATGTTCTCATGTTGCTTCTAAAGCTCAGAGTTCATGGTTGCAAGCATAAGGCATGATGCATCTAATGCATCATCTTGATGTTTCTTGTATGCATCCTTATTAGCACAAGTGGCATTGTTGGTGGGTGGTTTAGGAACGGGTTGCTCTAAGACATAGAGTGTCCGCTCTTGTTTGAGAACTATTCTCAAATTCCTATACCAGTCAATAAAGTTTGCTCCATTGAGCTTGTCCTACTCAAAGACTGATCGCAGAGATAGTGTATTTGACGTATTTGAAGATATAGTGATCTACAATAGAAATAATATGCAAAAAAATGAGTATCATATCTTTAAATCATTTAATTAGGCCTTTGATTAAATGAGACTCCCACTAAATCATAGATGCATGTGGGGCAAAATCAACATCATACTTCACATTGAGTTAGCTTTGGCTAATCGTCCAAGATTTAGTATGACTAGGTAGGTAACAATTTACCAATTGCATCACATGCAATTCTTGCATAAAGAGGGGCCAAGATCCATATTGCACATCATCTTGTGTTAGTTTTGGCTAATCGCCCAAGACTTAGTGTAGATGCTCTCTAACCCATGTTTCCTAACTATTAGGATATGCCTCTAGGTGTTTCTCAATTTAATTGAGACACTTAGTTAAGTCTCATCCAAAGTTTGATAGCGGGACATCACAATTGTCCTCTCGCACTCTACCAAGATAAAATGCATTGCTTTGCTTTGGCAAACCCAACAACAAATGATCGAGGTAGTTTATGAGTACTAAACTTTGGTAGGCATATTAAATTGACTTAATTTAAAATAAGATTATTATTTAGCATCACATACACACATAGCACATGCATGTATCACATACACACATAGCAAATAATCTTAAACGTGGCATGGTTTTGGCCTTAATCTATGATCTTCTCAAGCCAATGAGAAGAGCGAATGGTGAACCTAGGGATGACATCTTCTCCAAGTGCTTCATTCGGTCACCCTGTGTTGTGGGCATCCTCCTTGTAACTTCAACCTTCAATGGACTTTCCATTTCTTCATTTTGTACATTACAAAATAAGAACACTCAAGTTACATTCGAGTGTAAATCTATTTTACAACAAGAAAAATAGAGATGAAGGCGTGACATACAAGTCGCATTATGAATTACAACATGCACACACAACACACAACCACAATCATATTGGGTCCTAGATCATAACCAAGCACCATGCATCATATCATTCATAATGATGTGATTTTTATAAAATTGATTATACATACACAAATTTTAAAGCCGCTTCGCCGATAATGCGCAACGCCATGGTGGTCCCGCTAGGGTGAACAGTAGCATCCACGGCTAGGCCGTAGACTCCCTGTTTTGCCTCTTTAGGACAATTGCAAGCCTAAAATTTGTGTACCCATAATACACACATTTTATATCTCATATGAAACATGAAAATCTAGATTTATATCACATATAAATTATATAAACAACAAAATATATGTTTTGCAAGTGGCTCTGATACCACTATTGGGATCCTACTATGCATGCAAACCGATTCGCAAAACCGCAGCGGAAACAAAATTTTTGGATCCCACCAGAGATCCAAGCGAAAACATATAAATTGTTTTCAACCATCTAGATCCTATCTAGAAGAAGTATTATACCTTTGAAGCGAGCCCTTCGCAATCTCGCTAGTCCAAAGTTGTCGGATTTAAATACGGTAAGGATAATCGTATCTCTAAGGTATGTACACTGACACTCAGTTCTTTTGGAAATATAGTTGTGCTAGCAACTTTTGCTGAACAACTAGCCAAAATTAGGAGGATGAAGAAGTGAAGAAGAAGAAAGAACACCCAACTCTTGGATCTCTTTTTTCCCCACGACAACACTTACACACACAAGCCAAAAACTTCTCACCCCTCTCTTTCTGTGAAAACCCAAAAACCTATCTCAACGTTGAAGTCCCTTTTATATTATCATGCTTGAATTCCAAAATCAATGCATCAAATGCATCATTGAATATCCACTAGCCTCTTCCCATTCTACACGTTGAAAATCCAATGCATCAAATGCATTGAATTCTAATCAAATGCATTATTGAAAAGCCACTAGCCTCTTCCAATTCTTCACGTTGAAATCCAATGCAATTTTAATGCATCATGCATGCATTAAAACTTTTTGCATGTGACTTGGGTTTAACCAAGTCTAACTTGAGTTTTGCATGTGATTTGGGTTTAACTCAAGTCTAACTTGAGTTTTGCATGTTACTTGGGTTTAACTCAAGTCTAACTTGAGTTTTGCATGCGAATTGAGTTTAATTCAAGTCTCACTTGATTCTAACTCAAATCTAGTCTTCATCCATCCAATTTAGTTTGAGTCTAACTCAAATGTAACCCGCTAGAGTCTAACTCAACCAACTTGATTTTGACTCGAGCCTTGACCATCCATTATTCTTATTGTTCTTTTAGTCAAACTAAAAGAATCCATTTCCAAAATAGAATGTCATTTGTGTATGATCCTATAGGTTCTTGTAATGTTGGCAATGTTTCTAAAACCCCTTTTAGACACATAAGCAATGAGCAGCATCTAGCAATAAATCTTTGCTACCTAAGTTAAAAGAAAGTCGAGATCCGACAACCTTTCTGTGACTATTATTATGTATGACGGTGTCCTTCTATCCTTGATATCTTAGATCGATCAATGAGGCATAGACCGTGTCATTCCCTTATCGATCTTTGTGTTTCTTTATCCCCAAGTAGACTCACTCAAACAAATAAGCTCAATATCTCATATTGACTCATTTGAGCATGGTCATGCATTTCGTGGTCCTACTCTATCAAGAGGCCAAAGATATCACTCCCGTTATATGAGAGGGATAGATCTCATCTACATCACTCACATCACTCCGCATAATTTGTTACATACCTAGTGATCTGTTTGACTCTCCGAGCTGTAAAAACCGCTTTTTGAATTACGAAAACCTCGGAAGCCGACCACAGATCCGTGCGAGGATAAATAAAATTCATGTACATGTTTATCTATACTAGATCTGTTGGAGAATTGACGCCGCTAGAGGGTCGTCAATTCTCCAACAAGTGGTATCAGAGCCAGGTTGCTCTTTAACGGATTAACAACCGGGAGCAAGACGCTAGAGGGTAAAAGATGGAAGTCCAAGATCAATTAGGTTGGGACATCAACACACCGGTGCCATACACCCTATACGGACGAGAAGGATTCAATTCTTGGAAGGGAAGAATTGAGGATTTTATTATGATGAGAGACTTTGAGGAATGGTCCATTTTGATGGATGGATTTGAATATCCAAGAGGACCAAGAGGTGGATTCCTCAAAAAGAAGAGATGGACCGAAGAGCAAGTTCAAGCATCCGGGAAAAATGATAAGGTGATAAAATTTTTAATTGATTTAATGCCTAACAATATCTTGTGTATGTTAGGTAATTATGTAGATGCTAAAGAGTTATGGAGCCAAGTGGCAAAGCTCCACGAAAACTCATCATCGGTCCAAGAAGAAGAAGAAGAGGAGGAGTGCTCACCCTCTTAAGGTCAAGAAAGTTCACCATCAATTCAAGAAGATAAGGAGGGTGAAGAAGAGAGATCATCCTCACAAGGAAGTGAGGATTCGGAGGTTGATAGGAAATCAACATCCGGATCGGAAGAGGTGGAGGAAGTGGAAGAAGCATCCACCTCAAGGATTGAGGGGGAGGAGAGAACCTCCACACTGGAACATCAAGAAGAAGCTTCGACATCCGGTCAAGATGAAGAAGCCCAAAGTCCAATTCCGGTCCTCATTAACCTAGGTAACTCAAGAAATTTTAGTTTAAATAAAAATCATATAATTTGCTTTGAGTGTAGGGAAACCGGGCACTACAAGAGCAAGTGCCAAAAGAAGATCAGAAAAGCTCCTCCAGCACCAAAGCCTCAAGAAAGATCAAAAGATGCCGGTGCCACCACTAGAAGAAGCAAAGAGCACATCATTTGCTTCAAGTGTCAACAACCGGGGCATTTTAGGAATTCATGCCCTAGGGGGAGCAAGAAAGTCAAAGAGGGAGCTATACATGTAGGGGGAGCCTCCAAGGCAAACCCTAAGGTATATTTCAATAATGCACCTTCTAGATTTAATAGTCAAAAGCATGCTAGGAATTTTAATTCCCTTGCAATTCATAAAGAGCATGCTAGAAGTAAGGAATTTTGCTTAGGTGCTAAAAATGTTTACCTTAGGAGTAAGGAGAAATTTGGGACTAATGTCCCTAAAAATATTTTACCTAAGGAATCAATTAGGAAAATAGGAGAACATCTAGATCTAAATCCTAAATGGACTAGGCATATGCCTAGAAAGTCTCATGCCCATGGTTTAAATCAAAATTCTAAAATTGGGCAATTAGAATTTGAGAATCAAGTCTTGAGGTCAAGGCTTGAAAAACTTGAGAAGACCCTTAAAATTATACAAAATCAATTTAAAGGGTCAAATGATCAAAAGTCAAGGTCCAAAAGTCAAAGTCAACACCAAGGACCTAAGAGTCAAAAGTCAACCAAGGGCAAGCAAGGTTTGGGTCACAAACCTAAGCCTAAAGTGGCTTATCATAGTGTTTCATTTGACTATGGAACACAAACTAGGTCTAGGAAGACCAAGGTCAATAGGGAAGTCATCCCTAGAGTTGACCAAAGGGTGTGCCTAGTGGCTAGGGTTTCTAGGAAACCTAGGGTGGCCACTAAGAAGGTTGCAAGGGGAGTTACCCCTAGAGTCAACCTAGGTAAGACCCAAATGACCAAGGCTAACAAGCCTAGGAGGGTCATTAGGAAGGTATCTAGGGAGGTTATCCCTAAGGAATACCTAATTAACCCTAGGAGCTCAAATCGGTGTTGGGTTCCTAAGAGCATGATTGATTAACGCTAAGATGGGTTTAGGGTGTTCCAACCTTGATTGGATGGGTAGTTAACTCAACCATGGCAAAGGTGGCATGTTAGGTCATTTTCAAGGTTTTGGTTACCTTGGTATGTGGTTAGATTTGAATTCTAAAGGATTTTAGGATGTGCCAATATTAATTGAGAAGTTTTGATAAAATGATCAAATTGGCACAAGTTGGGTTTAGAGGTTAGTGTGCCATTTTGAGTTCTTGGCACACTAGGGAGATTAGGTTAATATGGCAAAATATATCTAATTATATCAAATGGCAATTAATATTAAAATTTAGGTATTACTATACCTATATATTTTATATGCCATGCTTTGATTGCCATATGCCATGTCATGACATCATGCCTATTTCTATGATTTTATATGTCATGAGTATGCTTAGGTTTTAGGTTAATGTCATGTATGCTTAGTTTTATATCATATGCCATGACATCATGATTATGAGCATATGCTTATTTATACTACCCTAGTTTTAAATGAACCAAAACTCACATCTCACATTCAATTGACATGTATGTGTATTTATACACCCTAGATATATGTGAGATGCTAGGATATGAGTTAAGTTCAAGGTGCATAGATTTTGCATCTAGATGAACTCAAACTCATCTTATATAATTAGTGGATCATTGGGAGAGCATGTGTACAAGTCATGTACATAGAGCCCAAAGAATATGATCCAAAATAATGTTTTGAAAACATTTAAAAATCATTTTGAAAAACCTTGGTGAAGTCTATCTTTTGATAGCAATCACCATTGATAGAGTTGATACAAAATAGGGCCAAAACATTGAAAATTTCAATGGTTTTGAGTTTTGTATTAAACTCACTATTTTATGGGTAAAATAATTTTCAAATATTTTTCACCCATTGTAATGACTATAAGTAATATACGTATCAAATTTTATGAATTTTCAAATTACGTAGAATTACTTATGCTTTTCCAAATCTCGATTCGATTGAAATTCGTAAATTTGACTATCGATCGCTACCCTAGGTGGCCGTCGATCGATATGGTGGCGATCGATTCTTGTCGAGTCGATTGCTGTGTCTGATTTCGAGTTAACAAGGTTTTTTTAGCCCGTGTTCAGCTATGGAAAAGATTCCTAATCACTCCTAACCCTAGGATATGCTTTAGGAAGCATTATAAAGGGTGGAAATCCATTGGACATGGATTAGGAGAGGTGTTAGGTCAAAGTATCAAATTTAGGGTGTGGAAAGTTCAAGTTTGAACTTTTAACCTTAATGTTGATGGTTTAGAGTTTCTATTGGCTTAGGGGCTTCCCAAAGACATTGTTGGTGCAATGGCCAAGGGGGAGCAAGCCTTTAGGGGGAGGTATCCATCTTGGGATAATGGATGTGTTTTTCTCCTTGAAGAGGAGAAGTTATTGGGAGAATATGACATCAATTGGGAAATTGATGGGACTTTTGAGAGACCCAATTTGGAAATTGAGAGAGTAAATAGGATTGTCTCTCTTGAGTGATATGTGAATTATCACTAGGAAGATGGTAGGCATCCTAGGTATTTATTTTTGGATAATGGGGGAGATTGTAAGATCTCATTGGGATATGAGACATTGTCCTCCTTGGAGAAAAAATCTTTTTGATGTTAGTTAAAAAGGGGGAGAATGTTTGGGGGAGAACATTTGGAGAGTATTTATCAATTTGGGATAATTGGTAAGGGATTTGAGTTAGTGGTCTAACTAAAATGATCTGTTTGTTTTTTGTCAAACATCAAAAAGGGGGAGATTGTTGGTGCAATCGGCCCAGGTCACGATTGACCAGGACTCGAGTTTGACTCGAGTGATGTTTTGATGTTTGACAAAGTGGTTTGACATTGATGTTTAACATTGATGTCGGTTAATATGTTGGGGAGATTGTTTATACAATCGATCCAGGTTATAATTGACTAGACTCGAGTTTGACTCGAGGGAGACTTTGATGGTTAACTGGGGTTGACCATGTGATTATGGGAAAGTCCAAGCATGTGTCTTGGCAAGGTAAAGTCCAAGTCATGGGTACTTGGCATGGAAAGTCCAAGTGGGACACTTGGCAATTGGGAAGGTCCAAGTCTTGTGTACTTGGCATGAGAAGTCCAAGCATGGGTCTTGGCAAATGGAAAGTCCAAGCATGGGTCTTGGCATGGAAAGTCCAACATGGGTTGGCAAGGGAAAGTCCAAGCTTGAGTCTTAGCATTTGGAAGTCCAAGGGGATTGATATTGGCAGCGTAAAGTCCAAGCGGAGTCTTGGCGGCGTATGTCCAATGTGCCTTGGCAGTGTAGACACCGTTAGCATGACATAGCCGAGGGAAGCACCTGGAGGCTAGCGCGATGGATGAACAAGTCATGGATGACTTGGAGGGATCCGAGAGGCGTGAGGCTGATGGAGGTGGCTAGAAGGCTTAGGTCTAGGCTAAGGGTGGTCTAGCAAGTATGGGGGCACCATATTTGGGTTTAAACCTCATGTTTGAGGTTGGCAGTCGATTGAAATTATGGCCGGTTCGACTTCCGTGAGTCGACTTGAGTTCGACTGAAAGTTTGGAGTTGAAAATTGCTCACGGGCGATCGCTCATTGGAGCCGATCGTGGTCAACGATCGCCAAGGGATGGCAATGATCGCTAGTTCACCATAAACCGAAGAATGCTCCGTAGCCGTGAGTCGATCGGGCGTCGATTACGCTGGCGACGATCGCTAATATTGGCAGTCGACTGCCAAGAGATCCGTTGGAGTTTTTCCAACGTGGATCGAGCCGTTGTCTCACGACAACAGTGGCATCAGTCGACTGGTGACTTATGGCAGTCGACTGATGGGCGGAAATCCAGGTCGCGCGTAAGGATAAAAGGAGCTCGATGGGAGGGTTTTTGCAACTGATTTTCTTGGACGTTTTAAAGCGATTTGCTGCTGCAAATCAGGGCTTTCAAGTGCTTGTCCAAGGCAATCAACAAGCAAGCTTCTAAAGAGTTTTTGTAAAGTGTTCTTTACTTCTCTTGTTGTATTTATTCTTATATTTGCTTGTTGTATTTAGATTATTGTTGTAATCTTATTGTAAGAGGTTTCTCCACCTCCGACTTGTGTCGAGAAGGAGTATTTATCATAGTGGTGTGTAATTGGCATCGCTAGGGTTCGTACGAACCCAATCCGTGGAGTAGGAACCGTTTCGGTTCCGAACCACGTTATATCCTTGTGTTCGTGATTGTATCATTTTGTTATTGCTTTTATTATTTCTATTCCGCTGCGCATAACGAGTTTTGTAGAGACGATCGCGAACAAATTCCATCTATGTACGGGCACATCGCTATTCACCCCGCGCCTCTAGCGGCGTCAATTCTCAAACAAGATCTACCTTAGATTTACATGGGAAGAATGTTACCCTTGTAGCGATGCCCTTTGCTTATCTCGCTCGTCCAAAAGGTTGTCGGATCTCGTAGAGTGTCGACTGTACACTCTGTTGGGTTTTCGGCACTACGACGAGTGTGTGTTCGAACATGTTTCGTAAACATGTGCGCAGCGGAAGAAATAAAAAGCAATAAATCTAATTTATTACACCACACACACCACACGCATGCATAGTACAACATGTGTAGACATAATCGTAGTTTCAAATTTTGCAATAAAAGGAAATTACTCTACGTATACCTAACGTATCACGTGTAGCGGGAAAGACATCAATCAGAGCGACTCTCGCTAGAATCGCCTCTATCCATATCCACACTGAGTATCATCGGGATGACTTCACAAAGCCACGAGCTTCGTCTTCATATGAGTCACTAGCCTCGTGTCGAAGACGATGTGATCGAGAGAAGATCTTAATCTGAATCAAAATTTGGATTCAAAAATGAGTCCCCAAAACTCGCTTCTCCGGAGAGGTATTCGTCAACTGTTTGATGAATCCTTCATCCTCCACCTATAAGGATTACTGAAGATCGAATCCCCGGCAAGGTATCCACTGTCGGAGCTCCAAACATCGTCCAAATGACGCTCCGACACGAAGGGAGGAAGCTCTCTCTGCACTCGATGATTGGTGGAGGGGTCATACGCCCAAAGAGGATTTGGCTCCTTGGTCACCTGAGCCAAGGGAAGTCGCCGGAGTCTCACCGACAGGAGCTTGGACGCTGGCAACAGCTTGGACGATGACACAAGAGCTGGGCGGCAACAAAGGTTGGGCGGCAACCTTGTTGGGCGGTGGCACAAGAAGAAGAGAAGGAGGGGGCGACACAAAATAGGATTAGATTTTCAAAAAATCCTTAACCCCTGTTTTTATAGAGAACATATTCTCTTAACGGTTATTGGTTCATAACCAAAATCCCGTTAACCCTATCCATTAACTTAAGTTAAAATAAACCAAACCACGTTGGTCTATTTTAAGTTAAAATGAACCGAACCAACTTTGGTTCATTCGTTTAAAACAAACCAAACCAATTTGGTTTATTCTTCACCATTGGATTAGAACCAAACCAATTTGATAAATCCATCATGTCTTCATAAGACACGACCCATCCACTCTTCCATTGCGACTGAAATGATTTCATGCTCGATCCTTGTTTGGTCCAACCAAACCGAGTTTCTCTCGGTCTTAGAATCTCATTCTCAAGCTCGTTTTAAATCCTTCGGATTACGCTCATTGTGCATGTGACCAAATAGGTTCTCGATTTATGTTGGCCGTCTATAATTAACCATTAATTATAGAATGATCATAAGTGGTACCTAGTAGTACATCATGATCACCAATTAACCGAAAGATCAACGGTTGATCCAGAACTATTTCTGAAACCCTTTAGCAGCTACAATGAATCGTGCTCCATTCCTTTCACTTGCAGGCTTAGGAGGGCACTCTTTGAGGAGTATATATTTGTATTTCTCAGCAGTCAAGACAATGTCAAGATTCCTCTTCCAATCAACATAGTTTGGTCCAGTAAGTTTATTTTCTTTCAGTATCACAACAAGCGGGTTGAAAGTCATTTTGAAAGAAAACCTAAGAATCACATAGATCAAAAACATTAGATTTCAAAAAATTATTGATTCCTCAAACAATAAAATTTTAAAATCAACCAATACTTCAAAACACCAAGAATGTCGTATGCCACGATAGTGTGGACGTATACGAATTCTACATTTGTAAGAGGAGGTTTTACCCATTAAATTTACTATCTTGTCAACCTAACTTTTTGACAAGTAAAATTAATAGTTAATTCCTCTTCGGCCCTACAAATAAAAGCAGTGACTCCGATGGGGAGGATACTTATATTTGTATCTAAGTGTTCACTATTACTCGGTAACAAGGTAATTATCTCGGCTTATGTGCCTTCCGATGGGTAAGTACACACACTCCTTAATAATTTCCTATAACCATATTCGACCTTGTAATCTGCAAACAAACTCATCCGATGGGGAGGAAGGCACTCAGAGCCGACGCGCAAGTTTGTTTACATCACATGTCAAATCGTAATGGAGGCTGTGGGAATTTATAAAAATATCCCCCTCCCACTTAGTAATATTAAATTGAGGAATTTTCTAGCCTACAACATGCATATCAAACAATAAGCAATAAATATGAAAAATAAATATTTTCCAACTATTATGACTTTTGTCTTCAATATGTCTCCCGTCGTATCGTCATCTTGTCCGCTCCTCTCTATGCCATGTACGAGCCATCCGGAGATCCGAGCCGAGACTATAAACTATTTTAATTTACATCCATCGATCCTATACTCCACGAGGGAGTGTACATGATATCTAGATTGAAAGTAAACTAAAATAAAAAGAGTGGCTAAACAATGACGTATCTAATTATAAAAATTAAATACTAGCCTCATCAACCTCGAGGATTCAACAAAATATACAATTACACACATACAATCGCATACACACATACGACCATAATAGTTGGATCCTATGTCTGTAACCAAAAATTTAACCTACGTACATCCTACTATTATCCGACACATATAATATATGAAAAGTGCATAAAAGTAATCGAATCCTAAACACACAAAACCGAAAACCGTGGCTCTGATATCACTTGAAGGTTTTGGAACCAAAGCTCTGATACCACTTGAAGGTAGGGGAAACATCGCTTCCCACTTCAACTTGGTCGCTTGTTCATGGCGATCCCTTCTACATCCCCGAATAAAAAATTTTTATCCTTGACAAGAGGGATTACCCAAGTTACCATTTCATCGTCGTGCTATTCGATTAGAGTGGTCACTTGAACAAACTTGTTGTTCAAGCAACCAACATCTATTCTACGATTAGCCGCGGAATAGACGATGTACGGATCGCCGATTTTTGTGTTTGTATTCGGGGTTCAAGTTAATTTAGCTATTAAACAAAGCATACAACATGCATATAATTGAAAAACAATCATAGACATAACACAAAAGAATATAAAACAACATTTATACTGTTAGTTAAAGCCCTAGAACCAATCATGTGATGGTTGAATAGGGAACATTTTGTATCATATTCTATAAAGGCAAAGGATTGGTTATTATATTTAAGTCTTGCTTGTGCTAGCTAAATTAAATATAGTAATGCCCTAGAAAAGTAGGTTCTTATCTACAGCACATCAATTGGCAGAATTGATTATGAGAGGCTGTAGAGAACACTTTCTAAATGTTCCTAGTCAAGTATTAATATGCAAGGGCAATTTTAATACATAAAGACTAGCATGTAGGTCAATTGATGACTTGATCTCACAAGTCATGGATATATGATATCAAGTTGACACATGGGTATATATTAGAGAATATATACTGAACTGACCCGCCATGAGAAAGTTTCATGGATCGTTATATGAGTGTCATAAACTTTCTCATGTGACTATTGGTATGAATAGTCCTCAGACCTGAAGTCACTACGGTTCCCTACATAAGGAGTTATGTACTTTGGTATCGTCAAACGTCACCCGTAACAGGGTGGACCATAAAGGCGATTACTGGGTATGTAACAAATTATGCGGAGGGATGTGAGTGATGTAGATGGGATCTATCCCTTCCATATGACGGGAGTGATATCGGTGGGCCCCTTGATTGAGTAGAACTACTAAAACGCATGGCCATGCTCGAATGAGTCAATATGAGATATTGAGCTCATTTGTTTGAGTTAGTTTACTCGGGGATCAAGAAACACATAGATTGATCGAGGATGACACGGTCTATGCCTCATTGATCAATCTGATATCAAGGATAGAAGGACACGGTCATATATTATAGTAGTCAAAAGGTTAGTGGATCTTGACTTATCTCATAACTTGGGTAGCAATGATGTATTGCTAGATGCCGCTCATTGCTTGTGTATCTAAAAGAGTTTAGGTCCACCGCCAACGCATGAGAGCCTATAGGGTCACACACAAAGAGCATGATGATTAGAGGAATTAGAGTATTCTAGTTTGACTAGAATAATTTGGGAATAAGCTTAAGTACAAAATGGTTTTTGGACTTTAAGCTTAATGAGAATTTTAGCTAATTGATTTAATGAGATTAATTCAATATGTTACCTCATTGATTTAATAAGATTAATTCAATATGATAACATAAGCTTAATTGAATTAATAAGATTAATTCAATATGATAACATAAGCTTAATTGAATTAATAAGATTAATTCAACATGCATGAATGCCACATAAGAATGCCACATAAGCATGCCACATAAGCATGCCACCTAAGCATCCACCTAAGCTAGTTAAGGTGGAAGGAAACAAAATGGTTTTGTCTCCTTAAGTGGCCGCCAAACAAGGAAGACAAATCCTTTTTGAGTGTCTCAATGCAATGGATTGCATTGAATGTGAAGGAGGTGGAAGGGTTTTTCCAACCCTATAAAAGGCTCCATGGAGTGGCCGGCCATAGTGAGTTTTTGGTGTTGTGGTTGTGAGAAAGCTTGGTGGAAGCTTTAGTTGTGTGGGTTTGTGAGTGTAGGCTAGCAAGAAGAGGAGTCTTCTTCTTCCTTTCTCCTTTTCCCTCTCTTCCTCTCCTTTAGGGACTTCTCTAGCAAGAAGTAAAGGAGAGCTCTTCTAGTTTTCCTTTTGTGAGACAAGAGCGTGCTCGTGTGGATACACGTATAGAGGCACGGACACTTGAAGCGTGCTAAAGATCCAACAAACCGAAAGGAAAAGCGGGATTAACAAGGGCACGCAACAAAGGTAATCCTCTCCTATAAGATAGGTTTGGTTTAGAGAAATTTATTTTATACGAGTTTGCTTTCGCATGGATCACTTGGAAGGGATCCTATTTTCGTTGCGCATATGCCATTTGGCATACGAGATTTCCCTACAAAGGGTATCGAGCCACTTATGAAAGATCGTATAAAAATAGGTTTCTCTATTTTATATGTGATATAGAAGTAGGATAAATTTTATTATGAGTTGATAATTGCATTAGCAAATTTTCAAACATAATAAAATATCCAATGTCTTTTAAAAGTTAAAATGACATGGTGCATGGTTATGGCCTAGTCCCAAAAGTTTGTGATTGTGTGTTGTAATTCTTAATACGGCCTGCGTGTCGTGCCTTTCTCCTAATATTCTTGTTGTAAAATTAGTTTTAGACTCGAATGTAACTCGAGTATTTCTCCTTTTGTAATGTACAAAACAAGGATGGAGGGTCCATTGGAAGATGAGGTTACAAGGAGGAAGTCAACACACAAGACAACCAAAAGGAAGCACTTAGGAGAAGATGCTATCCCTAGGTTGACCAATCAATCTTTTCATTGGCTTGAGAAGATTGTAGAATAAGGGCCATAACCATGACACGTTAGTTTAATATGTATGTGATGCATGTTAGTTTAGCTTGTATGTGATGCATGACTAGTTTAGCTTATATGTGATGTATGCTAATATGTATATGATACATGTTTATTTCTTAATAAGTCTAAACGATATGGCTACCAAAGTTGGTACTCACTACTTCCTCGATCATTTGTTATTGGGTTTGCCAAAGCAAAGCAATGCATTTTATCTTGGAGGGGTGCGAGTGGACAATCGTGATGTCCCGCTATCAGTCTTGGTTAAGACTTAATTAAGTGTTTTCTTAATTGGTTAAGAAAGTAGAGGCATATATTAGCTTTGAACATAAGTGTTAACATTAGTTTTGTGTGATTTCCGAACATCAGCTTTGTCTTAGAAGTGGTCGTTGCGATATCCAAGAAGGCCCCCGTGGCCTCGCCACACCGAAGTCGTTTAGGAATAAACAATAAACTAATCTAAAACTTAACCAAAGCTATTAAAGAGTTACATCAGATGTAATTGGCAAAAGATTGCCTACCTAATTATACTACGTCTTGGGCGATTAGCCAAAGCTAACTCAAGACGAATTATGATGTGGATCTTTATCCCATATAAATTTATAGCTAAATAGTAGCTATGAGAATTTAGTCGGAGCCTCATTTAATTAAAGGCTTAATTAAATTATTTAGGTATGATACTTAACTTTGCATTTTAATGTTGTAGATCACCATGTCATCTAACACGACACACCCTCAACTTGCGATCTGTCCTTGAGAAGGACAAGCTCAATGGAGCAAACTTTCTTGATCGTATAGGAACTTGAGGATTATCCTCAAGCAAGAACGCAAACTATATGTCCTAGAGCAGCTACCCTGAAATACCCGCTACGGCCACTGTTGCGAAAAGGATGCTTATAAGAAGCATCAAGATGACGATTAGATGTGTCATGCCTTATGCTTGCCACCATGAACTCGAGCTTGAAGCAACATGAGAACATGGATGCCTATGATATGGTTGAGCATTTGAAACAACTATATCAAGGACAAGCTAGGCACGAGCGTTTTGAAGTGTCTAAGGCTCTTTTTGCATGCAAGATGCAAGAAGGAACACTGTAGGAACTCACGACTCAAAATGATTGGGTACGCTGAGAACCTTCAAAGACTAGGTTTTCCATCGAGCCAAGAATTGGCAATCGATGTTATCCTCGCAATCGCTGAAGCATACAATCAATTCGTCATGAATTATAACATGAATGAAATTGATAAACCTTTGCTGAGATTCTCGGCATGTTGAGAATCTTCAACCAAATCTCAAGAAGAAAGTTAGTAATGTACTAATGGTCAAGAAGGACAAAGGTAGTTTAAAGGCAAGGGTAAGACCCAAGCCAAAGGCAAGGCCAATTCATCCACTTCAAAGGGTAAAGGTAAAGTACCTAAGGAAGGGACCGCTTCCATTGCGTGAGATCGACACTTTGAAGCGGGCGCAAAGTCTACCTTAAGGAAGTAAAGAACAAGAGAAGTGGGACTTCTGCCTCAGGTATACATGTTATAGAAGTTAATCTATCTATTTCTTCTACATGGGTATTAGATACCGGATGTGCATCTCACATTTGTACTAATGTGCGAGAGAAATAGTAGAATAATGGCAAAGGGAAGTGGACCTACGAGTAGGCAATGGCGCAAAAGTTCTTTATTCTTTGTCTTTGCCACGGGCTTATCTTAGAACTAGAGGAGTGCTTTTATGTACCTGCATTGACAAAGAACATAATCTCTGTATCTTGTTTAGACAAGAAAAACTTTTCTTTTATAATAAAGGACAAATGTTGTTCCATTTATTTAAATGAAATGTTCTATTGTAATGCACCACTTATGAATGGTCTCTATGTTCTAGATTTAGATAACCCAATTTATAACGTAAATACAAGCGGTTCAAATCGAATGATTTGAACGGACATATCTCGCATCGCCTAGGTCACATAAATGAAAAACGCATATCCCAACTCCATAAAGATGGATTATTGGACTCATTTGATTTTGAATCATATGAGGTATGCGAGTCTTGTCTTTTAGGAAAAATGACTAAAACTCCATTTAGTGGACATGGCGAGAGAGCGACGGATTTGTTAGGACTCATACATACTGATGTATGTGGCCCTTTCAATGTCGAAGCCAGAGGAGGCTATAAGTACTTTATTACTTTCACTGATGATATGAGTAGATTTGGCTACTTATATTTGATGAGACATAAGTCAGAATCCTTTGAAAAGTTCAAGGAATTCAAGAATGAAGTACAAAACCAACTTGGTAAGCGTATTAAGCTACTTCGATCAGATCGAGGTGGTGAATACCTTAGTCAAGAGTTTCGTGATCACCTGGCTGAGTGTGGGATAATATCCCAACTCACTCCACCTGGAACACCACAATGGAATGGTGTATCTGAGAGGAGAAATCGTACTCTATTAGATATGGTATGATCAATGATGAGCCAGACTGATCTACCTACTTCCTTTTGGGGTTTAGCTCTAGAGACAGCCGCTTTAACACTTAATCGCGTGCCATCAAAAGCCGTAGAAAAGACACCATATACGATATGGACCGGGAAGAGTCCCAAAATGTCTTTTATAAAGATTTGGGGTTGTGAAGCTTACGTTAGACGTCAAGTCTCAGATAAACTAGGACCCAAATCAGATAAGTGTTATTTTGTAGGATATCCCATGGAAACTAAGGGATATTACTTTTACAATCCCACACTTGGCAAGGTGTTTGTTGCCAGAAATGCTGTCTTTCTAGAAAGAGAATTTATTTCTAGAAATACTAGTGGGAGTAAAATTCATCTTGAAGAAGTTCAAGATGATGATAACACTAAGGCTTCGGTGGAAAATGAACAGGAACCATAAAGTGTTGTGGATGAGGAAATTGTTGCCCAAAGAGTTGTGGAGCAAACACCTGTTCAAGTAGACCAACCTCTTCGTAGATCTGATAGGATCCGTCGTCAACCTGAGAGATATTCTTTTCTCTTGACTGACAACGGTGATGTATTGCTTATCAATCTTGACGAGCCTACATCCTATAAAGAAGCTATGATGAGCCCAGATTCCGAGAAATGGCTAGAGGCCATGAGATCCGAAATGGAATCCATGTACACTAACCAAGTATGGACTTTGGTTGATCCACCTGAAGGGGTAAAACCCATTGGGTGTAAGTGGGTCTTTAAAGTAAAGACTGACATGGATGGTAATAAGCATACCTATAAAGGTAGATTGGTGGCTAAAGGATTCAAACAAATTCATGGTATTGACTATGAAGAAACCTTTTCACCAGTTGCGATGCTTAAATCCATTCGGATCATACTTGCTATTGCAGCCTACCATGATTATGAGATCTGGCAGATGGATGTCAAAACCGCTTTTCTGAATGGAGCGCTACTCGAGGATGTGTACATGACACAACCTGAGGGTTTTGAAGATCCAAAGCATCCTGAAAAGGTATGCAAACTGCAAAGGTCCATTTATGGACTAAAGCAAGCCTCTCGAAGCTGGAATCTTCGATTCGATGATGCAATCAAAGAGTTTGGTTTCATCAAGAATGAAGATGAGCCTTGTGTCTACAAGAGAAATAGTGGGAGCACAGTTGTATTTCTTGTCTTGTATGTAGATGACATACTTCTCATCGGAAATGATATTCCCTCACTCCAAATGTGAAGATATGGTTAGGGAATTGTTTCTCGATGAAAGACTTAGGTGAAGCTGACTATATTCTAGGCATCAAGATCTATAGAGATAGATCTAAAAGATTACTTGGCCTAAGTCAGAGTACATACATTGATAAAGTGCTAGATCGTTTTGCTATGCAAAATTCCAAGAAAGGGTTTACGCTTTATCACATGGTGTGAGTCTTTCAAGACTCAATGTCCCTCTTCTAAGGAGGAGAGATCGCATGGATAAGATCCCTTATGCATCGCCTATAGGGTCTATCATGTACGCCATGCTTTGTACTGTCGGCGACGCCTCGTATGCTTTGAGCATGACGAGTAGATACGATCGAGATCCGGTGAAAGTCATCGGATAGCAAAAAAATATTCTTAAATACTTACGAAGGGCGAAAGAATATTTCACGATATTTGGAGGCAATGAGGAGCTAATCAGAAGGGTTACAGTGATGCAAGCTTCCAAATGCATAAGGATGACTATAGATCACAATCGGTATGTTTTGCACGAATGGTGGAGTGTGAGTCGAAGAGTTCAAAGCGAGGACACGCTTGCCGATTCTACAATGAGCCGAGTATATTAGATCCGATGCAAAGAAAGGAGGTCGTTTGGCTCCGCTGAACTTGGGGTAGTTCCTAGCATTGCAGATCCAATAGACCTCTATTGTGACAACAATGGGGCTATTGCGCGAGCTAAGGAACCTCGATCACATCGCGGACCAAACACATCGCGCTTCCATCTCATCGAGAGATCATCGATAGAGGAGATGTGAGGATATCTGAGTACCGCGAAGCTAACATCGCAGATCCATTGACCAAGGCTTTGGCACAGAGGAAGCATGATGGTCACACTAGGTCACTAGGTATTAGATATCATAGTGATTGGTACTAGTGCTAGTGGGAGATTGTTAGTTAAAGCCCTAGAACCAATCATGTGATGGTTGAATAGGGAACATTTTGTATCATATTCTATAAAGGCAAAGGATTGGTTATTATATTTAAGTCTTGCTTGTGCCAGCTAAATTAAATATAGTAATGCCCTAGAAAAGTAGGTTCTTATCTACAGCACATCAATTGGCAGAATTGATTATGAGAGGCTGTAGAGAACACTTTCTAAATGTTCCTAGTCAAGTATTAATATGCAAGGGCAATATTAATACATAAAGACTAGCATGTAGGTCAATTGATGACTTGATCTCACAAGTCATGGATATATGATATCAAGTTGACACATGGGTATATATTAGAGAATATATCTTTGAATCGACCCATGAGAAAGTTTCATGGATCGTTATATGAGTGTCATAAACTTTCTCATGTGACTATTGGTATGAATAGTCCTCGGACACAAGTCACTACGGTTCCCTACATAAGGAGTTATGTACTTTGGTATCGTCAAACGTCACCCGTAACAGGGTGGACCATAAAGGCGATTACTGGGTATGTAACAAATTATGCGGAGGGATGTGAGTGATGTAGATGGGATCTATCCCTTCCATATGACGGGAGTGATATCGGTGGGCCCCTTGATTGAGTAGAACTACTAAAACGCATGGCCATGCTCGAATGAGTCAATATGAGATATTGAGCTCATTTGTTTGAGTTAGTTTACTCAGGGATCAAGAAACACATAGATTGATCGAGGATGACACGGTCTATGCCTCATTGATCAATCTGATATCAAGGATAGAAGGACACGGTCATATATTATAGTAGTCACGGAAAGGTTAGTCGGATCTTGACTTATCTCATAACTTGGGTAGCAATGATGTATTGCTAGATGCCGCTCATTGCTTGTGTATCTAAAAGAGTTTAGGTCCACTGCCAACGTTATGAGAGCCTATAGGGTCACACACAAAGAGCATGATGATTAGAGGAATTAGAGTATTCTAGTTTGACTAGAATAATTTGGGAATAAGCTTAAGTACAAAATGGTTTTTGGACTTTAAGCTTAATGAGAATTTTAGCTAATTGATTTAATGAGATTAATTCAATATGTTACCTCATTGATTTAATAAGATTAATTCAATATGATAACATAAGCTTAATTGAATTAATAAGATTAATTCAATATGATAACATAAGCTTAATTGAATTAATAAGATTAATTCAACATGCATGAATGCCACATAAGAATGCCACATAAGCATGCCACATAAGCATGCCACCTAAGCATCCACCTAAGCTAGTTAAGGTGGAAGGAAACAAAATGGTTTTGTCTCCTTAAGTGGCCGGCCAAACAAGGAAGCCAAATCCTTTTTGAGTGTGTCTCAATGCAATGGATTGCATTGAATGTGAAGGAGGTGGAAGGGTTTTTCCAACCCTATAAAAGGCTCCATGGAGTGGCCGGCCATAGTGAGTTTTTGGTGTTGTGGTTGTGAGAAAGCTTGGTGGAAGCTTTAGTTGTGTGGGTTTGTGAGTGTAGGCTAGCAAGAAGAGGAGTCTTCTTCTTCCTTTCTCCTTTTCCCTCTCTTCCTCTCCTTTAGGGACTTCTCTAGCAAGAAGTAAAGGAGAGCTCTTCTAGTTTTCCTTTTGTGAGACAAGAGCGTGCTCGTGTGGATACGTATAGAGGCACGGACACTTGAACGTGCTAAAGATCCAACAAACCGAAAGGAAAAGCGGGATTAACAAGGGCACGCAACAAAGGTAATCCTCTCCTATAAGATAGGTTTGGTTTAGAGAAATTTATTTTATACGAGTTTGCTTTCGCATGGATCACTTGGAAGGGATCCTATTTTCCGTTGCGCATATGCCATTAGGCATACGAGATTTCCCTACATATACCTCTCGATCTTCTATTGTATGTCCTTCCTTTTTTTGGACGTCGTGTGGGTGACGGTCTTCCAAAAGTTGAAGCCTCCTAGATCGTTAATCTTCCTATCCTTGTTCTCTCCGAACAAAGGAAGATCAATAACAAAACTCTTCCTCTCCTTACTTGTGCCAACCACCAAACATCAACTTGGTGTCCGCCGGCTAAAGGAGTGGATGAAGGAGATGGGTGCCGGCCAAGAACTCCAAGGGAAGACTCTAAGCTTTGTTTCCACCGGCCAAGGAGAAGAGAAGGAGGATGTTTGGATGTCGGCCAAGGGAGGGGAGAAGATGTTGGGCGCCGACCACCTTAAGGAGGAAGATAAGAAAGGAAAATATTTCCTTAATTGTGGCAGCCCAAGCTCCAAACCCTAGCCGCCCAAACCCTAATCCTATCTTGCTTCTAATTGATCTCCACGCCAACCCTTAAGCCTATTTTTATAGAGTTAGGGATAAGCCTTGTTTTAATCTCCACAATTGGTTCTAGGGATTTAATCTCAATCGTCGGATCTAGAGATTTAATCTCAACCGTCGGATCTAGAGATTTAATCTCTACCGTTGGATCTACAGTTTTATTTTCAACCATTGGATCTAGGCTTCATGAGGTTTTAATAGGCTACAATAGGAACCATGAGAAGGAGTTGGATCTTGGCCACCCAATGGATCAAGCCCACATAAAGTCCGATCCATTAATGATAATCCAATCCACTAAAGGATTATCATTGATCTACCTCACCAACCCCCAAAAGTTAATATGGGCTCCATATATTATTTGTATATTTTTCTCCCCGTGTTTAAGATCTCGAATGTCCATCTATTAATTAATTTACTGACAATTAATTAATCAACATCTAACTCCATGAGTAGTACCAGTTATCCTTATCATCATGTCGGACCAAGTCCACCTGCAGGGTTTACATGATGAACCGTATGAGCTCCTCAAGGGGACATCATTATCCTAATATATAGGACACGGTTTCATCCTATAATCAACGGCACACCATATAAATAATATCATTTCCCAACTTATCGAGCCTATCGATTTAATCTATAAATCTCGCCCATTGGTAAATCAAAGAAATGAATACTAAGTATATGTGCCCGCTATTATATCGGGATTAAGAGCATGTACAATATAATATCTGAGGTCCGATTCGATTATGTAGTCAGCAATAAATCGAATCACCTCTAAGTCGGTCCTGCTCAATACACACAAAGTGTACTAGTGTTATTCTATGGTCAAGACAAACCAATACGAAATCACACTACAACCATTCCAATGGTTTGTCTAAAGCCATCTCGGTTGTGAGGCTTTACTTATACTTTACAAGGAGTCAATAATATGATCTGCCGTGTGACACTACACACCATGTTATCTATAATATAATGTATTAGACAATATGCATAACCATAAATATGCAAACAATGATCATGTGATTCTTATTTCAAAATAAAGATGTTCATACAAAAAATAGACTTTTCAGTATACATCCCAACAATTTTCCCTAAATCGACTGTGCGACTCCAATCTTCTTCCCTAGACCATGCGAAATCATTTTCTCCAACATCCAAGAAGTCTTCAAGAAGCAACAATGAAGAGGACAAACCATGCGACAACAAAGGATGCCCCTTCAAGGTTAAGGTTGAGGGGAAGAAATGCTCGCCAAGAATCAGAGTAAGGTAACACTCCTTTAGGCATAATATATCTAGATGATGCACATAGGAGTAGATTTAACATGCTTTCTTCTCGCAAGATTTTTGCTACACGCTATTTAGATGTGCCCTTATTATAAACCCTAGGCTTGTTTGGGGATGTGCAAGGTATATTTACAAAAGTAGGTTGGGAAGAGATTATGGGAGTGTGATGCTTAACTTACCCTAGGGTAGTCTTAGAATTCTTGAGCTCGGTGGATGCGGAGATCTTATCGAGTAAGGATAGTGAAGAGGGAAAGATTATCTTTAGGTTATTTAACATAGAGCATGAGTGGACCCTTAATCAATGGATCCTTTGTTTCAGACTACCTAGTAGGGGAGAGAGGAGAACCCCTAACAAATTTAATGCTAGATTATTTTGGTTTGAATTGATAGGGGAAAACGCATATGACCCCTCAAGAGTCAAAGCCTCCTGATTCCAAAACCCTATTTTTAGATATATTCATCAAGTCATGGCAAGTACCATTTTGGGTAGGGGGGAGAGCGATGGGGTCATGAGGTTAAGCGAACTTCATTGCCTATGGGGCATGCTGCAAGAGAGAAATAATATTGATGTAGGGGAATATTTCATTAGGAATCTAGTTAAGGTAGGGAAAGCACCCAAGGGGGAGATTATCTTAGGGAGTTTATTGATCCACATTTGTGACTTGATGGGGTACGATTGTGAGGGATTGGATAGGGTAGAAGGGAGCCATAGTGTAGATTTAGGGGTGTGCATGGCTATGAGGATGATAGTTAGAGAAGGATATTCATTTTGCTTTGTAAGGAATAATTTACCACCCCTTAGCTCCCCGACACCGATCATATCACCATCACCTACCGTGCCAATTGACGGTTGGATCTGATACTGGAGTCCCCACCACACGCAGGGCCCTCCACTCGAGCACCCCTTTCACTTGTTTCCCATCACTCACCTATAGACCCACCTATGTATAGGAGCCCACCTAGTCCACGCCACAATTCTACACCTGCACCACCTTCTTTTTCTACCTTTGAGCAGGATGCAGGTACATCAACCTATGATTTCTTCGAGTTTCGATCACTCCTCAATGACATTTATGTCGAGAAATAGACACAGGGGCAGCGGTGGGAGGAGCATAGCATTATTTCCAAGACAAGACCGCCTACCGTCAGGAGGTTCAGAAGTTCATGCGCGATACACGATCACAGTGGGTCAGGGAGGAAGAGCACTAAGCAGCCGCTGCATCCACCAGTTCCCAAGTTGACCACATGTACATGCGGCACTAGCGGTTGAGTACCCGATTATCTTAGGAGCCCGACATGCTGAGACTTCCAAACTTCCCACCTCGACCGCTGCGCTAGAGGTACGATTTTATTTAAGTCTAGGGGAGACCCAAATTTTGATACGCTCTTCTGCTAGCGTTAGTCTTTTTTGACATCTAGGTTTAGTTTTTATTTGTTCTACTAGATTATTTGCATTTATTTGCTCATGCATATAGTATTTTGGTTCCTTCCAGCACTTAGTTATTGGTCACTTTAAGCTTCCTCAGTGATGTTTTCAAAAATCTATTGGTGCAGTAGGCACTAGATAATCAAACCTAGGTTTTGATTATGACAAAGACCCAAAGCTATGGTGATATTGTTGTCTAATGAGATGAACCAAGTATGCAGGAATGATTAAGCTGAGCTGAAGGTCGACGACATTCGGAGAATCTCGTGTTGAGAAACCACGGTGGTCGGGTGACACCGAGAGAACTTTGAAGGGAGTTGAAGAACCCAGGTGTAGACCAAAGGCTGAGCTACAAGTCACTAAGATAAGCTTGAGTGTAAGTAAAGCTAAGGTCGGGTTCTATATACGGGGACATTTTTAGGCGGCGATCTGACTAAGACTTCCAGTGGAAGGTCTAAGTCGAGATCGGACGGTAAGTGGCCGTCGGATTTTACCTCTACTTGTTTGTTTCAAGCTAATTATTTGCTGCAGTAAAAAAACCTAGCCATTTGTCGACTGATGGCTATTAGCAGTCGACTGATGAGGGTGAACATTCGACTACCATTCAAATTTTTAGCTTCGATGAGAGTCAAACCTCATCCCCTTATCTTAGGGTGAGGTGGCCTCTTTTGGTGGATTTTCATCTCATCGTTTAGGGGGCTTTGAGGGATATAAAAAGACATGGTATTCACTCATTTTCACATCATTCCAAGCTTCCAAAATGCTCCCACAACGCCGCTTCTCTACGATGACAAAGCACTACCACAACATCGACGACACATCCTCGACTTCAGGATCAGTTCATCATCGATATCACTTTTACTCTTCATTTCAAATCTTTCAAGTGTAATAAAGCTTTCATTTGTCGTGTTTTTTTTCATTAAGAGGAGAGGTGGGATTGTCCCTCTTCCTTGATTTTTGCTTTTGTGTATCCGTTGTCTCTTACCTCTAACGAGGAAGAGATTGTTAGTGAATTGCCCTCCATAAGCGGTCTAGGATTGCAAGGGCCTTGGATTAGCAACTGTTAGGTTGTGAACCAAGTAAAACAAACTTGTGTTCTTTACTTTTCCGCTGTGAAATTACATCTATCTTTGTCTTAAATCGTAACGTACAAAAATATTTTATCGCACGCTATTCACCCCCCTCTAGCGCTTTTACTATCCTACAATTGGTATAAGAGCGGGGGCGCTACGATTTGGTATAACCACCAATCTAGCATTAGTTTTTGTTTCTCTTTCCGTATTCGTTTTTATTTTCATCTTGTATCATTTTTCATTTCATTAAAATCATATCTCCCGTACTACTAATCCAAGACGAGAGTCTGGGAAACTTGTTTTCTTTTTGTGTCATTTTTTGTCTTTGTGAGGTTCTTTTCTAAATGGTCCATCTTGAAGGGTTTAGCACCGCTCGACCTCCGTTTTACAATGGAGATGACCTCCGTTTTACAACGGAGATGACTTCCATTACTAGAAGGCTCGGATGGAGTGCTACTTGAAACCCTAAGTAGAGATGTGGATTGTGATACAAACCGAGTTCACACTTCCAACAAATGAAGATGGTGAATCCTTGGATTGCGATCAGTGGACAAGTGCCATGAAACGTCAAGTGGAAGCTGACACCAAGGCCACACAAATAGGAGCTCAACCGTGTCGGCCCATTCATAAGCGCAAAGGACTTGTGGAACAAGCTCATCGAGCTTCACAAAGGAAGCGCCGACACCAAGGTATGTAAGAGGGATCTACTTTTAAATAAATTGTTTAACTTAAAAATGCAAGAACATGAGTCAGCCACTCAGATCCACACTCGCATTCAAGACATCATGAATGGGATACATTTGATCGGACAAAAGGTCAAAAATCGGGATGTAATCAGGTACACACTAAATGCGTTCCCTAAGACCACCTTGTGGGCATCCATGGTCGATGCCTACAATGTTTCTAAGGATCTTTCAAAAATTAGGTTAGACAAATTATTCTCTGAATTTGAATTACATGAGCAGTCTAATTCGACTCCCGCCGAGAAAAGTATCGCCTTGTTTGCAGGTCCGAAGAAGAAGCCGAAGAACAAATCACCACCGAAGGAAGAAGATGAGTATGAATCAGAGGTGGACAACGAGATGGAGACCGAACTAGTAAATCTAGTTTAGAAAATGATCAAGAGCAGAAGACAACAAATCAATAAATCGTAAGTCAAAACAAAGTTCTAACTATAGATGCTATGAGTGCAACTGGTTAGGACATATCAAATTGGAGTGCCCAAGACTCAAGAACAAGGAACCACAATCCAAGAAGGCACTCAACGCAACGTGGTAGGAATCGTCGGAGGAGGAAGACGAGCTCAACAACTTCGCCTTCATGGCCAAGCAGACCGAACCCGAAGATAAGTCCGAACTTGAAGATAAGTCCGACTCCGAATCCGATGATGAGTTTCAATTCAAGACAAGCCACAAATTCGTATCCGATTCAAAAGGTTAAATCAAGGTGAGTCAGGCTTTAATTGATACATTATATAGTGCAATTAGATTTTTAACTAAAAAATTAGCTAAGTCCGAGTCCAAGGTCGAGACCTTAGTTGAGAAGGTTAAAATCCTTAAACACGAGGTCTCCCTAACCTCTTCAACTAGTCAAGTTCGAGAGGAGAACTTAATTCGAGTTGAAAAACTCAAAGATGAGAACTCTCTCTTGAAAGGACAAGTCCAAGACCTTAGGCAAACATTGGAAAGGTTCACTTTGGGATCCATGGGGCTTGACCTACTACTTGGATCGCAAAGGGTTGAGTACAACATGGCCGAACTAGGATTTAGATGAACCACAACTACTAAATCATACATGTCAATCGTGAATCAAAATAGAACACAAGTCCAAGCATGGGTCCCAAAGACCAGTTTAATTTCACAATTAGGATCTATAAGTATTGGGTTCCCAAGGGCCAAATCCACTACGTGGATAGACCGAATCGATTCAATGGTCCAGGGGGAGCTAGTACTAAATTTGTTTGTTCTATTACATGAAATTAGTCTTTGCATGCTTAGTTATTTTGTTTTAATTTTTAGAATGACTAGATAGGGTCAATAACTCATCAATCTTGACAACATAGTATTAGGATGCAGCGAGATGATAGTACGTTAGGGAAATGAAGTCCTGTGTGTCCAAGATAGATAAGGTGTATCTAGCTTGGTGCACTCGACTAAGTTGAACTAGCTGAAGCTACTTTACCATATCCTTAACTAGTTATACTAGGAAGTAATCTTAAGTGACTCAAGTAATCAATTTCTTGAATTTGGATTTGTCTAAAGGAGTGGTCATTATTCCGATCAAAAAAGGCCTCTGTGCCTCACCACGACCTGGAAGCCAATTTCTTGAAAAGTTTACTTAATGAGCTAAGGGTTAAATCCGAATCTAACCCAAGGCTAGTTAGCTTCAAGACACTAAATTTAATCAAGTAAAATTGAAGTCATCTCAAAAACATTTAAGGTTAACATGTTTGATCATGTAGAAAAGGTGAGATGACTATTAGGCTAAAATATTCAACTAACATTAAAATTCAATGTCCGATCCAACTACTATATGTGTAGGATCAATGGATGTTGGATAGTGGGTGCTCCTTACACATGATCGGAGACCAACTAAAATTTTCGAAGCTCAGATTCAAAAGTCAAGGATCGGTAGCAATCGGAAACAACGGGAAGCTCAAAATCATCGGTTCAGGTGATATTGAGCTGAACTCTAACTTTATAATTCATAATGTACTTTTAGTGGAAAATTTTTATTTTAATTTACTTAGCATAAGCCAATTGTGTGATAACAACTATAAAATTAACTTCTTACAAAATGAATGCTTAATTAAAACTAATGATCCCTCAAAAACAATACTTAAATGAACGAGAAATAGCAACATATACACAATTAATTTACCCAACACCTCATCCAAGTGTCTAATGATACAACAAGAGGAATCTTGGTTGTGGCACCGATGACTCAGACACTCTCATCTAAGACTCGTACACAAAATGAGTCAGAGTGGCCTAGTCAGAGGTTTACCTAATCTTAACAACTTAGACAATAAAATTTGTAATGCGTGTCAATAAGTTAAACATACTAGGGAACAACATCAACTAACTAACCAAGAAAGAACCAAAAGTGTACTTGAGCTCCTACACTTAGACCTATTTGATTCTCATAGAGACAAGTCACTAAATGGAAGTCATTTATGCTTAGTCATAGTTGACGACTACTCTAGGTTTACATGGGTTAGGTTCGTAAAATACAAAGGTGAAACCCTAGAACAACTCACCAACTTATGCAAGTTAATAGAAAAGGAAAAGAACCTTAAGGTTAAGAGACTTAGAAGCGATCATGGTGGTGAATTCAAAAACCATAGGTTCACCAACTTCTGTAACCTAAACGGATACCGTCATGAGTTCTCCTGCTTTAGAACCCCACAACAAAATGGTCTAGTCGAGCTAAAGAATAGAACCCTACAAGAAGCTGCTAGAACCATGTTAAATGAATACAACCTTCCTAATAGGTTTTGGGCAGAAGCTGTTAGTGTGACTTGTTATGTCCAAAATAAAATCCTACTAATCAAGAGACACCTTAGGACCTCATACGAAATCTACTATGAAAAATTACCTAACATTAAATATTTTAGGGTATTTGGATGTAGGGTACACATCTTAAATACTAAATACTACCTAGGAAAATTCACATCTAAAACAACCACCGGAATATTCCTAGGATACCCAACCACAAGTAAAGCCTATAGGGTCTATAACAATGAAACTCTAAAAATCAAAGAAACAATTAATGTAGTATTCGATGAAGGAGTTAAACCCACAAAACCTGAAGTAGAACTAGTTAATGAACCAATTGATACCAGACCTGAGTTTGACCATGAAAATGAGTCTAGTATAAATCCTAACCCAAGTCAGTCTAAGCTACAATCAAATCATCCCATTGATCAAGTAATAGGTGATCCCAACCTAGGGTTTTGAACTAGAGCGTCATATAGAAACCTTAGTCAAATCTCATTAATCTCGAAAATCAAACCCAAATCAATTGAACAAGATCTTCTTGATCCCGATTGGATTATAGCTATGCAAGAAGAGCTAGCTCAATTCACTAGGATTAATGTCTGGGAATTAGTACCTCCACCTAAAGATAAATCGAACATTGGAACAACGTGGGTATTCCGGAACAAACTCGATGATAAATGAGAAGTAGTTAGGAATAAGGCAAGATTAGTCGCCAAAGGATTCAATCAAGTAGAAGGGTTAGATTATGATGAAACCTATGCCCCCGTAGTTAGACTAGAATCGATTAGACTGTTGTTGGCCTATGTTGTACATCGAGGATTCAAATTATTTCAAATGGATGTGAAGTCAACATTTTTAAATGGTTTTATTAAGGAAGAGATCTACGTTAGCTAACCCCTAGGATTTGAAAGTTTAGACAAACCCGACCATGTTTTCAGACTTAAGAAAGCTTTATATGGACTAAAACAAGCTCCTAGAGCTTGGTATGAAAGGCTTTCCATTTATCTCAAGTCAAAAGGGTTTAGTCAAGGCCTAGTAGATCCAATCCTGTTTGTAAAATTCATAGGTAAAGAAATTTTTATTGCCCAAATATACGTAGATGATATAATCTTTGGAACAACCAACTCAATTTTACTAAATGAGTTCATTTCGCTAATGGAAAGTGAATTTGAATTGAACTTAGTAGGAGAATTAATATTTTTTCTAGGCTTACAAATTAAACAAACTAAGGAAGGAATTTGCCTACATCAACATAAATATGCTAAGGAATTAATTAATAGATTTGGAATGCAAAACGCTAAGGTAATAAATACACCAATGACTACAAATGTCAACATAGGAGAAGACTTAGATGGAAAACCAATAGACCTAAAATACTATAGGAGCGTGATAGGTAGTCTCCTGTACTTAACTGCGAGTCGACCCGATATACTATTCACAGTGAGTATGTGTGCAAGATTTCAAAATTGTGTTAAGGAGTCACACCTAACATTAGTCAAACGCATCCTTAGATATCTAAAGGGAACACTAAATGTAGGAATTTGGTACCCTAGATCTAACGAGTTCAAACTAATCGGCTACTTGGACTCGGATTATGCCGGAAGTAAACTTGATAGAAAGAGCACGAGTGGGTGTTGCCAACTTCTTGGCTCGAGTCTAGTGAGCTGGTGCAGTAGAAAGCAACACTTGTTACCTTATCTACTACCGAAGCTGAATACGTCGCGATGGGTGAGTGTGTAGCTCAACTCCTTTGGATGAAGCACACTCTCCAAGACTTTAAGTTAAACTTTAACAACACTAAAATTTACATTGACAACATTAGTTCAATTAATTTAACCAAAAACCTAATCTGTCATTCTAGAACTAAATATATAGAGGTCAAACACCACTTTATTCAAGAACATGTAGCAAGTGGAACCATACAACTAGAATACGTGGAGTCTAAATCGAACCTAGTAGACCTATTTACCAAGCCCTTACCCGAAGCAGAGTTTAGTCTGCTTAGATGAAAATTAGGTATGTGCGTAATAGAGTAGGACTCAAAACTTATATTTTCCTTTATACACTTTTTATTTTTCATGCAAAATGGAACTAGCCTAGGGATTACCCTAGAAAGCATGCACCTATAGATTTAAGGAGCCAACACATCTCACAACACATATGACTAATGTGCTTGTGCACTTAGCCATGTAGATGGGCGTGAGATGTTAGGACTTCACTCCTGGTTCCAGATGTAGATCTAGTGCATCGACATGAACCATAGAGTATAATTATCTAAATTAACAAACTCTAATCAGGACTTATTGATTATTCTATATCAATCAAGTCAAATAGAGTTGAACATACTATTAGTTGAGCTTATGTTTAAAGTATTATTTTCATAATCTAATAGGAATATGCTTGGACTTATAAAACATAATCACTATGTTTCGAAAAAAAAATTCTATAAGCCCCCACACATTTTGATTTATGGCAAAAGGGGGAGAAAAAGGCCAAAGTTAAGAGATCAAAAATTAATTTTTGATAACTTAACTTAAACATTTAGGCCAATGTCAAGTAATCTTGATTACTTAACTTTTTAAGTAGCAAAACGCTAAGGGGGAGAGCTAAGATCCTTTTTCAAGTACTCACCTAAGGTCAAGGGGGAGGTTACCTCAAGGGGGAAGACTTGAAAAAGAGTTTAACTCATACTCCTACTTATGCTAACTTACTAAGTTACTCACACTAACTTACTAAGTTATGCATTTATGCTTCTTTCATATTTATGATTATTTTAGATTCATAACAATCATTTCACATACTAAATGCACTCTTATTCGTTAATTTTTCTCTTAATTTGTGTTGGTTTGCAATGGATCAAAAAAGGAGAGATTGTTGGTGCACTAAGCACTAGATAATCGAACCTAGGTTTTAATTATGGCAAAGATCCAAAGCTAAGGTCATATTGTTGTCTAATGAGCTGAACCAAGTGTGTAGGAATGATTAAGCTGAGCTGAAGGTCGGTGACACTCAGAGAATCTCGTGTTGAGAAACTGCGGTGGTCGGGCGACACCGGGAGAACTTCGGAGGGAGTCGAAGAACCCAGGTGGAGACCAAAGGTTGAGCTACAAGTCACTAAGGTATGCTCGAGTGTGAGTGAAGGTAAGGATGGGTCCTTCGTACAAGGACATTTTTAGGCGGCGATCTGACTAAGACTTCTACTGGAAGGTCTAGGTTGAGATTGGATAGTAAGTGACCATCGAATTTTACCTCTACTTGTTTGTTTCAAGCTAACTCTTTGCTGCTGTTGAACAACCTAGTCATCAGTCGACTGATGGTTGTTAGTAGTCGACTTCTAGTTACATCCGTCGACTGATGAGGGTGAACAGTTGACTACCATTTAAATTTCCAACTTCTATGAGACTCAAACCTCATCCCCTTATCTTAGGGTGAGGTGGCCTCTTTTGGTGGATCTTCGTCTCATCGTTTACGGGGATTCAAGGGATATAAAAAGACATGGAATTCACTCATTTTCACATCATTCCAAGCTTCCGAAATGCTCCTGCAATGCCTCTTCTCTACGACAACTCTACGACGATGAAGCGCTGCCACAACGCCGATGACACGTCCTCAACTTCAAGATCAGTTCGTCGTTGGTATCACTTTTACTCTTCGTTTCAAATCATTCAAGTGTAATCGAGCTTTCATTTGTCATGTTTTCTTTTGTTAAGAGGAGAGGTGGGATTGTCCCTCTTCCTTGATCTTTGATTTTGTGTATCTGTATTCTCTTACCTCCAACGAGGAGGAGATTGTTAGTGAATTGCCTTCCGTAAGTGGTCTAGGATCGCAAGGGCCTTAGATTTGCAACTGTTAGGTTGTGAAAAAATTAAAACAAACTTGTGTTCTTTACTTTTCCACTGTGCAATTACTTCTATCTTTGTCTTAAATCGTAACGTACGAAAAGATTTTATCGCGCGCTATTCACCCCTCTCTAGCGCTTTTACGATCCTACAAAATCTTTATGTTATGTTTCCATGCCATAGATAGCTTAACTTCATTTATCTTGTGGTACTTTATTTTTGGATGCTTTGATGGATGTTCTAGATTTTCACTTGTTAGTTTTTATTTTTCACCTACACTTATCGAATATTCTAAAAGGGAGATTCTGGTACATACATAGTTATGATTCATCTCAGTAGTATAGGACTTTGAAATCCATAGGTGACTTTAGATTTAACATTTTAGTTACTGGAGATGATCGGATTGTGTAGACCCATTCGGAAAAATAAAAAATGTTAGTGAGGATGATAAAAAAAAAGGAAAAAAAAAAGGAAAAAAAAAGAGAGAAAAAAATGAGAGTGAATAATAAAAAAAAAGTTGTCGTGGGTGGAAATGGCTAGGTGCCCCTTTGAGACCAAGATAGGTTACTAGGGAAACACCTACCAATTTCTCTCAATATCAAGCATGCCTTTGAGACTTTATGCTAATTCTAGAGAACAACCCACGCTTACGGCAGGTAAGTGCCTAAAAGTTGGAGACCCTAGGAAAGCTACAGGATGACGACTTAACTCACCATGTAATGTGTATCCCTTAGGAAAATTCTCTCAGCATAGGCACGAAAAGCTAACCTAGTGAACTTTCAGAACATATCTATTTTCTTTGATTGAAAATACCACTTGATAATTTTAGTTAACCTACTAAGTATGGGAACAATGCTTGTAAATTTCATGGCATTGAGGTTTTCTTGAAGACAAGCAAAGATCTAAGTCTAGAGGATTTTGATGTGAACAAATCATATAGAGTTTTAGGAGTAGTTTTAGCACACATCTCATTGCATCTTATACTTGTTTCATGCAAATTCTTCCTTGTTTCACATTCATTTACTATTTCCTAGTTCGGAGATCTGCTTTTGCTATTTTTATATGTAGGACGACATTTCGGAGGTAAATTGGCACATAATTAGAGCTCAAGGAAGGCAAGCATGCTTTGGTCATGTTCACCAAAACACGGGCATGCTTCAGATCAAAAGACGACGATCACATGAAGCTCCAAAGGAAGACATGGATGACTCATGTGAATTTCACATGACTGTGCCGAATCCCGATGCCAGAATCAAAGCATGATTTCCAGCGTGCCACACGGTCGGCTGTGTGGATTCCACACAGTCGTGTGGCATCAACCCAACTTAAGGCAAATCAGGGTTTCACAGGAATTTAAGGAAAGCTAGCTTCACTCCTATAAAAGGAAAGGCATGCTCAAACCCAAGGAGGAGGCCCGATAGGTGGGACGACAAGATGGTGCCCTAAGAAGCACTGGAGGCTCGCAACGGGAAGAGAGGAAGCTACTCAAAGACCCGAATCAACTCTCCAACGCCTTACCAAGACACAACATTGGATTGAACAGAGAGTACTGCATTTTTTTTAACTCTATTTACATTGTAATGATTTATATTAAGATGGCTTGTGTTTATTCTCCTTTATTCATGGAGTAGATACTTCAATTCTAAGATTAGGGAGTAGCTTGTGTATGTTGGATATGCTAGTTTAAATGTTTATTTGTTGCTTTTCAATATATTTGCAATTTATGCTGTTGAGATATGTGGAAGTTGTGTCTTGCTTCAATTTCAACTGCACATAGTCGATACAAGGGTGGAAAGCCTTTGTATCGAAATCAAGGAGAACAAAGGAGGAACCTCGCGGTCATCCTCCCTCCCATAACCATAGAAAGTAGAGTATGAAAGAGTAAGATATGATATATGATCTATCTCTTCATAGTGATCAATAGGACATCCTCGTGCCCCAAGAACCTATTCTAGGAGATGGCCCAAAGTAGAAGACATCAACTCTAGAATGGTTGAGGGACCCTAGTGACAGGGGGCTCCCAAAGATATCAACCCTTTGAGCTCTGACGATTCGAAAGAGAAACTTGGTTAGGAATAGGTAATTCCCAGTAAAAGTAAAAGTTCATCGGGATAAAACACGATGATCCTCCCACAAGACCACAACTGGAGATCCTAGGAGCATTATATTAATAACATATTCAACAATGCACAAGTGAATCCGAAACCCCAGAATCCTTTAAGCAACTTTGAGCCCACCTTCGCTTTCTCCAAGTGACACCGTAACAGAGCTAGGACTATCATTGACCTCACACACCTGACTTGCAAGAGATTTACTCTGAACAAATAGAATTCACCGGACAAATGATACTCGAATCACAGTCTCTGTGGGATTGAAACATAAATTATTACTTGACGACAACCATGCACTTGTGGGCGTTGAGCGCGAGCGCGCACTTTGAATTCTTTGTGATCTCGGCCAGATATTTGGGGGCGGGCTCGCGTGCATCACTTACTCTTATAATGTCCATTTTCCCTACACTCAAAATGCACTATATGATTTTTATTTTTATTCATTGTTCTTGAGTTATCTTCCACGGTAGGGAAATTTTGAACTTCTTCATCTCTCTCGGATGTTGATGGTTCTTCTTCTTGCTCCTGGATGGAAGACCTAATCTCCTCCCCCTCAATCCTAGAGGTAGAGGCTTCTTCTACTTCTAAAACCTCTTCTCTTTCGGATGTTGAACACCTCTCAACTTCCAACTCTACAAGGTCTTGATATGATGATGTACTCTCTTCTTCTTGAGCTTAAGAGGATGAACACTCCTCTTCTTCCTTATTATTGATTTCATATTTTTTGTTTTACTCCTCGGTCCACTTCTTCATCTTGATGACTCTTCCTTTCTTGTCCTTGGGAGGATCAAAACCATCTACAACACCACTAATAATCTATGTTTTTCATTAAAAAACATTCCATTTTATCTTTCCAAATTGTGAAATCTTTGCCGTCGAAGAAAAATGGAATCGTGATGTCATCCCCAAATCTTTCTTGAAACTCTATCTTCTTTACCTCTAGCGTGCTCCCTTGGTTGTTAAGCCTTAAAGAGCATCCTCGTTCTGATACCACTTGTTAGGTATCATAGCGATTTATTCTTCTGAGAGCCCCGGGCTCTGATACCACTTGTTAGGAATGGTTAGCGTCGCTAGAGGAGGAGGGAGGGTGAATAGCGTTTCACTTCATCGCTTGGAATTCTTTCGCATTTGTTCGATTTCTTGTCTACAATCGTTGTTAGCGCAGTGGAATACAAATACAAATACAAATGATAACAACAATACAAGAACAATACAAACGATATAATGTGGTTCGGAACCTACTCCACAGGTCGAGTGAGCTCTAGTGATGCACACCACCACTAATGAACCTCTCCTTCTCGGAAAACACTTAGGAGGTGGAGAAACCTCTTACAAAGTGTTTACAACAGTAATACAAGAAATACAACAAGTATACTAAGCAATAAGAAAATACAAGTAAAGAAAACTTTACACAAAGAACTCTTGATTGCTTTGGATTACTCTTAAAGGTCTGGAATGCAATAACGCTTCCCCTTCAAATCGCCCCAAAAACCATGGCCAAAATGCTCCATTGGCTGCTCCTTTTATAACCTATAGATGGCTGATTTCACGCCTAGCAGTCAACTTCTCTCCTATCCGTTGTATCACAATGGCTCAATCCATATTGGAAAATCTCCAAGGATACCCTAACAATCAATTGCTCATACCATTAGTTGACTGCTACTCAGTAGTCGATTGGCAAGTCGACTACCAAAGCTTCTGTGCTCATTTCCACTTAAATAAGTCGGCTGCCCTCCATGGAAGTCGACTGCTCAAGGCCAGTCGACAGTCGAAAGCTGGCAGTCGACTACAAGAACTTCACCAGAGGAGTTGAAGCTTAGTCGACTACCTGATGAATCGATTGGTCATAATCCTAGTCGATTTATCCAGGTTGACTAGCCTACCAAGTGTCAGACACTTGACTAGTTGACTGATCCATAACCCCAATCGACTGATAAACTTCAAACATGAAGTTTAACTCAAGTATGATCTCCTCATACTTGATAGGCCACCCTTAGCCTAGACCTAAGCCTTCTAGCCACCTCCATCAGCCTCACACCTATCGGATCCCTCCAAGTCATCTATGACTTGTTCATCCATACGCTAGCCTTAAGGTGCTTTCATCGACTATTGTCATGATAACCGGCTCTACTTTGCCAAGATACATTTGGACTTATGCTGCCAAGACACACGCTTTGACTTTACACCACCAAACATTGGACTTATGCTACCAAGACTACGGCTTGGACTTTAGGCCACCAAAATCACACCCTTGGACTTCCCAATTTCCAAGTATCCATACTTGGACTTTCAGTGCCAAAGTTCACTTGGACTTTACACCGCCAAGACTACACACTTGGACTTATGCTGCCAAGACTATAGCTTTGGACTTCCCATGCAAACTACCCGTGACTTGGACTTTTCCTTTACCAAGACCCATGCTTGGACTTTTCCTTTGCCAAGACCCATGCTTGGACTTTCCATGACAAGTACCCAAGACTTGGACTTTCCATGCCATGTACCCATGACTTGGACTTCTCAAATGCCAAGACCATTCTTGGACTTCCCATGATAATCACATTGTCAATCGTTTTATCGAACATCAAAATACTACTTGAGTCAAACTCGAGTATGGTCAATCGTAACCTAGGCCGATTGCACCAACAAAATCAACTTGCTCCATACCTCCTTAGCATGCCTAAATTCTCCTATTTTGCATAAAATATCATTAGGTACCAAATTGATTAATATTTTTGTTACCTTGCCATTGATCTTGGACTTTTGAAGTTTCTCCTCCGTCTATTTTTTTTTCTTAAGGAGCCTTCCCTTCTTGTCCACGAGCACTTTAAAACCTTCCATCAAGAGTATCAAATTTTATATATCACACATAATAAAGTACACCATCCTACATTTTCAATACCCAAAATCCTAGCGGTCGAATGAAGGCAGAGCTAGAATGTTGGAGCCTAATCCATCATTGAACTCCATTTCTCTTCTACTTCTCAAGTGCTTGCTCTCTTGGCAATTAGTCCTTGAAGAATGACCTCACTCTGATATCACTTATTAGGACCTTGGCATCGCTAGAGGGGGTGAATAGTATTTGTATGATTCGATCATTTTATTGTGTTGGTGCTCATCTACACCAATGTTAGTGCGCAATGGAAATAGAAATAAATACTAAAACAAAATACAAGACAAGTATACACAAACACAACATGAGATTTTACGTAGTTCAAAATGCTAGTTCCTACTCCACAACCGAGTTCTAGAGTGTGTTCTAGTGATACACACCACCAATAAATCTTCTCCTTCTCGGAAATAATCCAAAGGTGGAGAAACCTCTTACAATGGAGATTACATGAGGAATAAGAAAATCAAATACAAAGCAAATGAAAGAATGTAAAGAAAAATGCTTTACAAGTGTGCTTTTGATTGCTTGTTGATTTGGTAGCTTTGGAATGCCTTGAAGGTCTAGAATCACAGCAGTGTTTCCCCTTCAAACTCCCAAGAACCGACATCTTCAACCCTCCTCCGCAACTTCCATTCAAAGCACCGCTCAGGTTGATTTTCCGCCCAGCAGTCGACTGCTCACTTATCCGTTGTCTTACAATGGACTAATTGTAGGAACGATGTTGGCCAGCTATAGGGGGTGAATAGCCCTCTTTCGTCGTATGAGCAGAGTTCATTCGTTCTTGCATGCTTGTCTGCAATTATCGTTAATATACGCAGCGGAAACAATAGAAATAATAAGAACAATACAATCACACGCAATACACAAAGATATACGTGGTTCGGAACCGAATGATTCCTACTCCACGGGAGAGCTCACAGAGCTCTAGTTATGCGCACGACACTAACTAACACTCCTTCTCGACAACACATCGGAGGTGGAGAAACCTCTCACGAGCAATTACACTAAGTAATATGAAATACAAGCAATACAAAGACAAATACGAAATACACGTAAAGAACACTTTACAACGCTTGCTTTGAACTCTTTTCTTGTTTCTTGCTTTAGATGGCTCTTGAAGGTCTGGAATGCAGAAGCAATTCCCCTCCAAAAGCTTCACAAAAGACTTGGCAAAATCCTCCCTCTTGAGCTCCATTTATAACCTGCATCAAGCTAATTTCACGCCCATCAGTCGACTGGTCCTGTAGCCATTGTGTAATGCCCATAAAATTCTAAACTATTCAAAGTAATTATATGGGTTTTAACGCCCATAAAAGGTTTAAAATAAAATAAAATAAAAGATGGGTATAGGTAGGTTTTGAACCATGAACCTCCAAATAGGGAGGTAGCCTTGACACCACTAGACCATAGGATGATTCATGGATAAGATATATAAATAATATACAAAGAATATAGATGGGAAGATGAGGAGTTGGTTCATCCCCCCCCCCCTCCCCTCCCCCATGAAAGGATGAAGAGTTTCATTCCCTAGGTATTAAAGAGGAGAATTAAGAGAAGAGAGGAAGAAAAACCCCACTTTCCTTCTTCATTCTCCTTCTTCCTCATCCTTGGCCGAATTCCTTATTGTCCTTCCTCCCTTTTTCATCCCAAGCTCTAGGGCTTCTTGTGTAGGGATTCTCAAGAGGGGTTTTCCAAGAGGAGTTCCTCACAAGTCTTAGTAATGCTAGAAGATCCAACTCCACCGAAACCACTCCTCTCCTTCTCCCATTTTCGAAAGCTCAAGAAGAAAAAAAAAAGAGGAGGCTTTGTCTTGGCTCCAAGGGTATAGTTCTATTAGTAAACCAAGCGAAAGGATGTAAGTAATCCCCTCACCTGCAGTATAAGTTGTTTCGATTGTTGATTTCTTAAGACCACTCTTTGAAAGTTTCGGCCAACCCATGTTCATGTCCTCTAATGATCTTCCATGCCATGTTTTATATGTATATGATGATAACATGTTGATAGATAGTCTTTGTACAAGTTGTTTGAGTGTTTGAGTTCAAACCCCTCTTTGAAAATTTCGGCCAACCCATGTTCATGTCCTCTAATGATCTTCCATGCCATATTTTATATGTATATGATGATAACATGTTGATAGATAGGCTTTGTACAAGTTGTTTGGGTGTTGATTTCCTAAGACCCTTCCTTAGGGTTTCGGCCAAGATGTGTTCATTCTCACCAATGATCCCCCTTGCCATGTTTTATATATATATGATGCTAACATGTTGTTAGATAGGCTTTGTACAAGTTGTTTGGGTGTAGATTTCCTTAAAACCTCCACTAGGGTTTCGGCCAAGATCATGTATGTGCCTACTAATGACCTACCATGCCATGGTACATGTATATAAGATGTTAACATGATGTTAGTTAGGCTTTGTGTAAGTTGTTTGGGTGTTGAATTCTTACAAACCTTCCTTGGATGTTTCAGCCATGATAAGTTTATGCTCACCAATGATCTTCCATGCCATGATATATATGTATATGATGTTAGCATGATGTTAGTTAGACCATGTACAATTTGAATTAGGGTTTGAATTCTTAAGATCCCCCCTTAGAAGTTTCGTCCAAACCTTGTTCATGCTCACCAATGATCTTCCATGCCATGATATATCTATTTATGATGTTAACATGTTGATAGTTAGACTTTATGATAGCATGATTTGTTTATGCCACTACCTTATGTCCATGTTAATTGTATGAATGTATGCTTATGTTATGCTCATTGCATCATGATGTACAAGTATGTATGATGAAATGCCTAAGAGACGCTTCCCTATGAATGGGGACTAAGAGCACTCTTTATGTTATGATAAGGAACATGATATGTAGTGATAAGGAACATGATATGCTATTTTACTTTTGTATGGCTTGTACCCGACCCTAGCAAGGTCCAAGGGATGGGCTTCTACGTGCTCCTAGGTCGATGGTCATAGTACGGACCTAGTACGAGATGGACTCGTAAGGTGCCCTAGGTCGACGGTCATAGTACGGGCCTAGGATGGGCTCCTATGTTGCCCCTAGGTCGAGGTCGTAGTACGGACCTAGTACCCTAGTAGGTTTGAGATTAGCTACCTCGGGTCTATATAGGGATGCGCACAAAGATGATGATATATGTGGTACAATGTCAGGCCCTCCATGTTGAGATTATGTTTAAGTACCTATAAAATATATATTTTCAAAGAATATCTTGCATAAACCCCTTTTATGTCTATGTGATTATTATGTGTCACAAATTATGCTTATATGCTCTTAAATTATCATGTCACTACTTTTATATGAATGCTATGCTTATATGTTCTTAAATGATCATGTCACTACTTTTATATGAATGCTATGCCTATATGTTCTTAATTGATCATGTCACTACTTTTATATGAATGCTATGCTTATATGTTCTTAAATGATCATGTCACTACTTTTATATGAATGTTATGCCTATATGTTGTCTAGATGAACATGTCACTACTCTATGTCTAATTCTTGATGTATGGCTTTTGTGAGTAGGAAAGGATCTTACTAAGCCTATGTGCTTATAGTTTCATGTTTCCCTTGTACTGCAGATAAGGGTAAAGAATGGCTAAACTAGGGAGCAGCAGGAGGGGCAAAGTGTGTGTGGTAGTGGCATGGTTGAAGAGATCTATTTTATATTCCAAGACTTATGTATGTTTTCCTTTTAAGTTTATGTTCCAAGACTTATGCATGTTTTCCCTTTAAGTTTTGCGTGTTAGTTGTTAAGAGTCGAACTCTACTTGATGTTGATGGTTGCTACTTAGTGTCCTTATGAAATGATTATGCATGCTTCATGTTTCATGCTTTATGTTTTTAAAAAGAAAAAAAAAAGAAGTTTCAATTCTTCCGCTGTAAATGCATGTATGTATGATCGTGTCGCGCCGCCCTTCCTACCCGTATAGATTACGAGGAAAAAGGGTGGGTGTGACACATTGTCTCACAACGACTTGATCCACGTTGGCAAAACTCTAACGGATCCATCATCAGTCGACTGATGATACCCATCAGTCGACTGGTCCTCCCATCAGTCGAGTGCTAGCATGAGCACTCGACTAGAAACCATTATATGGCTGAAAACACCCCAATCAGTCGACTGATCTACCTCATCAGTCGACTGATGATGTCAATAGTCGACTGCCATCCCTCGGTAATCGACTGATCAGCAAGACCCTGTTCAGTCGAACACCAGTCGAACCCTAGTTGACTTAGAGCAGTCGACTGGCACCTATACTAGTCGACTGATGTCGGGTAAAATCTCAAACATCAAGTTGTTTGAGCATCCGACACTCAGTCTTAGCCACTTGGCCAAGTCCACCTTATTCCTCATGGAGTTCCACGACCGAAGCTCTCTTCCCTCGGCCTACGTCCCTTGGATGCGCCAAGCGCATGGCTTCGCAACGACATCCTTTGCGTCTCTTTCCCTCGAAGTATGCTTCCCTTGGGCCTCACTCCATTCGTTCCCCGTCCGGCGGTCGCTCGGATGCACCAAGCACACGACTTCGCAATGCTATCCTTTACCGACTCAAGGACTCCGAGCCAAGTGAACTTGCCATGTCCTCAAGACTTCCCAAATGCACCAAGTGCATGGCTTCGCAATGCATTTCTCACCAAGCACCAAGCGCACGACTTCGCAATGCTTTGGACTTTTCAACACCAAGCTCCATGCTTGGATTTTCCATGCCATCTCCATGTTGAACTTTCCTATGACAATCCCATGTCATAAGTTTTGTCTATCATTAAAATACTGCTCGAGTCAAACTTGAGTCAACCTGGGCCGATTGCACCAACACTAATAGCGTCAGTTTTTGATCGATCAGTCAACTGTCCTGACCTAGCAATCGACTACCAAAGCCATCAGTCAACTAGCATAAGCTAACAGTTGACTATGAGACATTTTGTGCCCTGTCCACTTAAGGTCAGTCAACTTCTCAATCCTAGCATTCGACTGATGTAACTGAGAGGTGTCCTAAGGCAATCGCCTTAGAAGCTTTAATTCAATATTTGAGTATACAATGTCTATGTATTTGATTGAATCCTAAATTCATCTATTGAAGTCCATAATACGATCGAGAGAAATTGTGATTGGATCACAATTAGTGAGTATCTCATCATGTGTAAATGTGTAAGTATTGAAACTATCCATAGTCAATGAATTGATGAGATTGGACATCATCAATTCTGTGAGATTTGCACATGTTATACTACTTGGTTTATCCAAGCATTTGGTACCCACTGAATGGAAGTATAGGGATACTAAGAGTGAACATGTGGATGCTAGTTAAGGTAACTAGTTCATTGGAGTAACTTACTATGAGACTTCATATGGTTATTAATGTCGATGAAGTATCATTGTAGCTCGAGTGCAAGATTCCTTAGACTTGAGTTATTCATGTCATCTTGATCATGACACCTTATACTTTGACTTCTTCGTAGCCTTCTCCATAAGAGGTGTAACACCGGGTTGATTGGGTAGAAGTCAAAGTAATCGAAGGTGTTTAAATAACTCACAGAGGATTTATCGCTCCTTATATAAAGGAGATGTATACCTTGGGCCTCTTGTCAAGATTGTAACTCAGAAGTCTCTAGCCAGAGCAAGCATGTTAATGTTGGTACAGGGGCACCAGATAATCAAACCTAGGTTTTGATTATAGCAAATATCCAAAGTAAATGTCATATTGTTATCTCATGAGCTGAATTAAGTGTGCAAAGAATGATTAAGCTAAACCGAATGTCAGCGACACCCGGAGAATCCTAAGTCAAGAAACATTGGTTGTCGGGCGACACAGGGAGAACTTCGTGGGAGTCGAAGAACCCAGGTGAAGATCAGAAGCAAAGTGGTAGGTCATAAAGGACCAGAAGTAAGCATGAGTGTGAAGATAGACGGTAAGGTCGTGCCCTCTGTACATGGACGACCGGAGGCGGTGATCCAACTAAGACTTCCAGTGGAAGGTCTAGGTCGAGATCGGATGGTAAGGAACCATCATATTTACCATATTCCATGCTAACCTCTTACTGCAGAGAAATGGCTAGGCTGGCAGTCGACTGATGGCTATTGGCAGTCGATTGCTGCACATCAATCGACTGATGACGATAAATCAGCCTTGTGTGCTAGGTCAAAAAGGATAACGTTTGACGGCACCACTTCGCGATAAGATAAGGTGTCACCTCGTGATAAGTTCCACAAATTGAGAATCTAGATCCAGACTATAGGGATGTATACTGAAAAGTCTACCTTTTATGAACATCTTTATTTTGAAATAAGAATCACATGATCATTGTTTGCATATTTTTATGGTTATGCATATTGTCTAATATATTACATTGTAGATAACATGGTGTGTGGTGTCACACGGGAGATCATGTTATCGACTCCTTGTAAAGTATAAGTAAAGGCTCACAACCGAGATGGCTTTGGACAAACCATCAGAATGGTTGTAGTGTGATTTGGTATTGGTTTGTCTTGACCATAGAATCACACTAGTGCACTTTGAGTGTATTGAGCAGGACCAACTTAGAGGTGATTCGATTTATTGCTGACTACATAATCGAATCGGACCTCAGATATTATTATGTACATGCTCTTAATCCCGATATAATAACGGGCACATATACTTAGTATTCATCTCTTTGATTTACCAATGGGAGAGATTTATAGATTAAATCGATAGGCTCGGTAAGTTGGGAGATGATATTATTTATATGGTGTGCCGTTGATTATAGGAGGAAACTGTGTCCTATATATTAGGATGATGATGTCCCCTTGAGGAGCTCATAAGGTTCATCATGTAAACCCTATAGGTGGACTTGGTCCGACATGATGAAAAGGTTGAGTGGTACTACTCATGGAGTTAGATGTTGATTAATTAATGGTCAGCAAATTAATTAATCGACATACATTCGAGATCTTAAACACGGGGAGAAAATGTACAAATAATATATGGAGCTCATTTTAACTTATGGGGGTTGGTGAGGTAGATCAATGATAATCCTTTAGTGGATTGGATTATCATTAATGGATCAGACTTTATGTGGGCTTGATCCATGGGTGACCAAGATCCAACTCCTCCTCATGGTCCCTAATGTAGCCTATTAACACCTCATGAAGATTAGATCCAATGGATAGAAACAAAACTCTAAATCTAGAGGTAGAGATTAAATCTCTAAGATCCGACGGTTGAGATTAAATCTCTAGATCCGACGGTTGAGATTAAATCCCTAGAACCAATGGTAGAGATTAAAAGGAGGCTTATCCCTAACTCTATAAAAGGAGCTTGAGGGGTTGGCGTGAAGTAATCATCAAGAGAAGCTAGGGTTTTGGAGGTTGGCGGCAAGGCATAGGAATTAGGGTTTGGGCTTGGGCGGCACCTAATAAGGAAATTTTTCCTTGTGTTGTTCTTCTTCTCCAAGCTACCGGCACCCTTGGAGTTCCTCCCAGCCTTTGACCGACATCCAAAACAGGTCCTCTCCTTCTCCTTGGCTAGTGGAACAAAGGTTTAGGGTCCTCCCTTCAAGCTTTTGGCCGGCCACTCTCAAACTCCTCTTCCTTCTTGACCAGTGGCAAGCTTCCCCCTTGGAAGTTGTTGGTTGGTTGAAAGAAGGAATAGAGCCTTGTTTCCAATCTTCCTCTTTCTTTGGAAGAGCAAGGAAGGAAGATTTGCGATCTAGGAGCTTCGACTTTTGGTAGATCGTCGCCCACACGACGTTCGAAAGGAGTAAGGTCATACATTATAAGATCGAGAGGTATATCTATTCTTCATTCTCTTTTGCAACATGTTTATTTTTGTTTTTCAATTATGAGCATGTAATATTCTGTTTGTGGCTAAATAATACTTGGATCCCGATCATAAATACAAAAGTCGGCGATCCGGACATCGTCTATTCCGTGGCTACTCGTAGAATAGAGGTTGATCGCTTAAACAACGAGTTTGTTCAAGTGATCTCTCTAAACGAATAGTACGACGATGACTTGGTTGTTTGGGCAATCCCTTTTATCTAGGATTAAATTTTTTTAATCCGGGGACATCGAAGGGATCACCATGATCAAGCAACCAAGGTGAACTGGGAAGCGAAGTTTCCTCTCACGGACTCGATAAGCAAAACCCTTCACAGACTAATTCCAAGGCACAAGTCTATAAAAGGAGGGGAGGGCTCGAATCAAAAGATTATCAATTCTTTGCTCCCAAGTGCTTCAACAACGCGACACTTCGATGATGACATTACGACGCCAACACGCCGATGACAAGCTCTTCATCTCAGATTCATATTCGTTGGTAGTATCAGTTTATTTAAATTGTAATCGAAGTTTTTGTCGTAACGAGGTGAGGTAGGCTTGTTGCCTCATCCTCGAGTTTTTGTCTCTCGGTTTTTGTGATCGTTGTCTCCTACCTCCAACGAGGAGGAGACTCTATAGTGAATTGCCCCTTCATACGCGGTCAAGGATTGTGGGGCCTTGGAGTAGGAACTGCTAGGTTGTGAACCAAGTAAAATTGAACCAATGAAAAGAAACGAAGATTTCATGCTCGCTATTCACCCCCTCTAGTGCGCTTTTCGATCTAATAATTGGTATCAGAGCGGGGGCGCTAAAATTTGGTGTAACCACCAATCTAGAAAATTTTTTATTTTCTTTTCATTTTGTTTTTGGGATTTTGGTTAATTCTTCTCCCGCACTACTAATCCAAGAAGAAGTCTTGGCAATTTGCATTTTTGTTTTTGTGTTTGCAAGTATCTCTTCACCTCGGGAGTAGCTCATGGTAAAACGAGCATAACTTTTCATACAAGTGGATCCACAAAACGTGCTACCCACCAAATCAAAGCTCTCTCAGAGATCTACACTTCTTACTAGGGTTTACCCTTGTAACAAGCTATTTTCATGCCAAAAAAATGACATTTATTACCCTTTCAGGGACATCGAAGGTCGTAAGTTTATAGTTTTTGTTTAGATTTTTATTTTTTCATTTATTTCTTTTTATTTCTTATTATTTCTGTAGGGTTTTGCCCTTGTTGAGTCCGTGAGGGGAAACTTCGCTTCCCCTTCGCCTCGGTTGCTTGACCATGGTGATCCCTTCGATGTCCCCGGATTAAAAATTTAATCTTAGACAAAAGGGATTCCCAAAGCAACCAAGTCATCGTCGTGCTATTAATTTAGAGAGGTCACTTGAACAAACTAGTTGTTCAAGCGACCATTCTCTATTCTACGAGTAGCCGCGGAATAGACGATGTCCGGATCGCCAGTTTTTGTGTTTATACTCGGGATCCAAGTATTATTTAGCCATTTACAGAAATATAACATGCTCATAAATCAAAAATAAATACAAGCAATGAATAAATGAGAAAGAAGAATAGGTATACCTCCTAGTCTTCTAATGTATGACCTTCCTCCTTTTGGACGTCGTGTGGGCGACGATCCACCAAAAGTTGAAGCTCCTAGATCGCAACACTTCCTTCCTTGCTCTTCCAAAGCAAGAGAAAGAATAGAAACAAGGATATTTACCTCCCTAAAACCAGCCAACAAGAAGCAAGGAGTATCCTTGCCGCCGGCCATCAAAAGAAGGAAAGAGAAGGAGTTTTGGGTGTGGCCGGCCAAAAGCTCCAAGGGAAGACCCTAAACCTTTGTTCCATCAGCCAAGGAGAAGGAGAAGGCTTGTTTTGGACGCTGGACAAGGTCTGGAAGGAAGAATATGGGCGCCGGCAGCTTGGGGAAGAAGAACAACTAAGGAAAGACTTTCCTTAATAGGTGCCGCCCAAGCTCCAAACCCTAATTCCTAACCTTGCCACCAACTCCAAAAACCCTAGCTCTCTTCAATTGTCCTCCACGCCAACTCCATGCCATCCTTTTATAGAGTTAGGGATAAGCCATGAATTAATCTCATCCATTGGTTCTAGGGATTTAATTTCAACCGTCGGATCTAGAGTTTTAATCTCAACCGTCGGATCTAGAGATTTAATCTCTACCTTTGGATCTCGAGATTTGTTTCTATCCTTTGGATCTAAGCATCATGAGGTGTTAATAGGCTACATTAGGGACCATGAGGAGGAGTTGGGTCTTGGCCACCCATGGATCAAGCCCACATAAAGTCCGATCCACTAATGATGATCCAATCCACTAAAGGTCCATCATTTATCTACCTCACCAACCCTCATATGATAATATGAGCTCCATATATTATTTGTACATTTTCTCCCCGTGTTTAATATCTCGAATGTCCATCGATTAATTAATTTACTAACCATTAATTAATCAACATCTAACTCCTTGAGTAGTACCACTCAACCTTTTCATCATGCCGGACCAAGTCCACCTGCAGGGTTTACATGATGAACCTTATGAGCTCCTCAAGGGGACATCATCATCCTAATATATAGGACACGGTTTCCTCCTATAATCAACGGCACACCATATAAATAATATCATCTCCCAACTTACCGAGTCTATCGATTTAATCTATAATTCTCACCCATTGGTAAATCAAAGAGATGAGTACCAAGTATATGTGCCCGTTATTATATCGGGATTAAGAGCATGTACTAAATAATATCTGAGGTCCGATTCGATTATGTAGTCAGCAATAAATCGAATCACCTGCATGTTAGTCTGCTCGATACACACAAAGTGCGATAGTGTGATTCTATGGTCGACAAACCAATACCAAATCACACTACAACCATTCCGATGGTTTGTCCAAAGCCATCTCGGTTGTGAGCCTTTACTTATACTTTACAAGGAGCCGATAACATGATCTCCCGTGTGACACCACACACCATGTTATCTACAATGTAACGTATTAGACAATATTGCATAACCATAAAAATATGCAAACAATGATCATGTGATTCTTATTTCAAAATAAAGATGTTCATACAAAAAAATAGACTTTTAAGTATACATCCCTACAATCTCCCACTTATACTAAAGACTATCTTTGTCCTCAAAGTGCCATACATCGATCCTCATTCCTCCACATGCCTATCAAAAGCTCTGGGAAGGCCCTTAGTGAAAGGATCTGCGGGTTATCCTCCGATGCAATCTTGGCCACAACAACTTCTCCTCTCTTCGATTTCGTATTAGGTGGTACTTGCGCTCTATGTGTTTACTAGCCTTATGGGCTCGTGGTTCCTTCGAGTTTGCAACTGCACCACTATTATCACAATAAATTGTGATAGTTCTGGGCAAACCAGGAATCACATCCAAGTCCATCAGGAAGTTCCTGAGCCATACAGCTTCTTTGGCCGCCTCAGAGGCCGCCACATACTCAGCTTCCATGGTGGAGTCCGCCACACACTTTTGCTTGACACTCCTCCATACAATGGCTCCACCTCCCAAAGTAAACACAAAACCTGAGGTAGACTTCTTTGTTATCCCTATCAGTTGGAAGTCGAATCCATGTAACCCACGGGAGTAATTGAGTGCATTAAACCATATAATCCCTAGTCCTTCTCAGGTACTTCAATATATGCTTTACCGCAGTCCAATGTCCCTGTCCTGGATTACTCTGATATCTGCTGACCATGCCCACGGCAAAGCAGATATCTGGTCTCGTACAGAGCATCGCATACATGAGGCTTCCTACTGTCGAAGCATAAGGAACTGCCTTCATCTCCTCTATCTCCTCAGATGATCTAGGACACATCTCCTTAGATAAAGGAACTCCATGCCTGAAAGGTAGAAAACCCTTCTTGGAGTTCTGCATGCTAAAATGCTCCATAATCGTGTCTATGTATGAAGCCTGGGATAAGCACAACATCCTTTTCTTGCGATCCCTTATAACCTTGATCCCAAGGATGTGTCCCACCTCTCCTAAGTTCTTCATATCAAACTGTTTGGACAACCATACCCTTACGTCTGATAACACCTTGATATTGTTGCCAATCAACAAAATGTCATCTACGTATAGTACAAGAAATACCACTACATTTCCATCACATCTCTTGTATACACAAGACTCATCTGGACTTTGAATAAATCCATAAGACTGGATCACTTCATCAAACCGGATGTTCTAAGATCTCGAAGCTTGCTTCAATCCATAAATGGACCGATTAAGCTTACATACAAGATGCTCTTTGCCCTTAGCAATGAATCCCTCTGGTTGCTTCATGTAGATGTTTTCCTCAAGACTTCCATTAAGGAAAGCTGTCTTGACATCCATCTGCCACACCTCATAATCCATATGAGTTGCTATGCATAAGAGAATCCGGATAGATTTAAGCATGGCTACCGGCGAAAAGGTCTCCTCATAATCGATACCCTCTTTCTGAGTATACCCCTTCGCAACAAGCCTCGCTTTGAAGGTCTCGACCTTCCCATCTATTCCTCTTTTTCTCTTGTAGATCCACTTGCATCCAATGGTTTTTACACCATCGGGTGGTTCTACTAGCTCCCAGACCTGATTTGAATCCATAGATTCAATCTCAGCATTCATTGCACTCTGCCAAGATACTGCATCTTTATCTTGGATTGCCTCATTATATGTCCAGGGATAAGGTTCATGTTTGCCAGGGACAAAATCAGAAGATTCTCCCAAGAACATGAATCTATCAGGCTGTCTCACAACCCTCCCACTACGACGAGGTATCACCTGTGTATCCTCTGTGACACGCGGTGCAGTGACATGTGGTATATCCTCTTGTATCGGTGGTACTAAAGAAGTGACTTCCCCTTTTAACTCCTCCAGAACAATTTTACTCTTGGGCTTGTGGCTCATCACATAGTCTTCCTCTAGAAATCTGGCGTTCGTGCTAACGATCACCCTCTGATCTCTAGGACTATAAAACAATCCACCCTTCGTTCCTCTGGGATAGCCAACGAACAATCGTACTTCTGTATGAGGTTCCAACTTACCGCATCGCCTTGGCACATGTCTTTGGACTCCCCATATCCGAATATGTCTTAGACTAGGCTTTCGCCCGATCCATAACTACGTGGGAGTAGAAGGCAGCGATTTGGATGGAACCAAGTTCGAGAATGTATACCGCCCGTATCTAGAGCATATCCCCGAGCGAATCGGGCAAGTCATCATCGATCTAACCATCTCCATAAGAGTCCTATTCCTTCGCTCTGCTACACCATTCTGCTGGGGTGTGCCAGGTGCAGTCAATTGGGATTGAATCCCAGCCTCTGATAAGTAGTTCCTAAACTCTCCCAAGAGGTACTCACCACCACGATCAGATCGTAGTGTTTTGATACTTTTACCTTGACGTTTCTCCACATCAGCCTTGAATTCTTTGAACTTGTCAAAGCATTCAGACTTGCGGCGCATCAGGTAAATGTATCCATATCTTGAGTAATCGTCTATAAAAGAGACGAAATACTCAAAACCACCTCTAGCCTGGATAGACATAGGACCACACAAATCAGAATGAACCAATTCTAACACATCTTTGGCTCTATACCACTTGGCCTTAAAAGGCCTCTTGGTCATCTTACCCTCCAAGCAAGATTCACAGGTTGGGAGATTCTCCACCACTAATGAACCCAAAGATCCATCAGCTATCAACCTTTGAATTCTGCTTAGGTTAATGTGACCAAGCCTAAGATGCCAAAGATATGTTTGGTTCATCTTCGAAGGTTCTTTTCTCTTATTAGAATTAGAAGATGAGTTATTAACTTCAATTTGCATCGTGGGAGGTTTTGGTTCCAGTGTGTACAAATTTCCTATCAATGTAACCGAACAGATAATGTCCCTATCTCTTTTTATAACAACTCTGTCATTGAAAGAAATAGAATATCCATCCATAAATAATTTAGAAACTGAAATTAAATTCTTTCTAAATAAGGGTACATAAAGGCAATTCTTAAGAACCAAAAGTTTATTTTTCTCAAAAGATAAATGAACATCTCCCACTGCAACAGCCGCCACCTTCGTGGCATCGCCCAAGTACACGGTAATCTCCTCTTCAGCCAGTCGTCTGGTTTCCTGGAACCCCTGCAAAGTATTGCAGACATGATCAGTGGCTCCCGTATCTACACACCAGGTGCCGGTAGAGAACACCGCTAAACATGTTTCAACGACTAGACCAAAAGATATACCTTTGTTCTTCCAAAGGTTCTTGCTTACAAGTGAAGCACTTGCCTTTCGGCTTCTTCACTCCTCCCGAGTACCTCCCATCGCTTTGCCCGCTTTTTCTTCTTCTTCTTGCCTTTCGCTTAGAAGTAAACCTTCTGGGTCATCACAAAGATACGCCTGAGCACTGACTAAATAGTCCCTCTCGCCACCGAGTTCTCCGGTTCCGCCAATGAATACAACCTCTTATTCATGTTGTAGTTGAGGCGAAACTGCTCAAAACTCCTAGGCAGAGACTGGAGTATGATATCGACCTGGGTTTCCCCATCGATCTCAGCTCCTAGCACCTCCAGCCTATTCAAATGAGCCATCATCTTGAGAACATGATCCCTTATGGGTGTTCCCTCGATCATGGTGGTCGTCATCAAGTTTCTCATGGCCTCTTGCCTCGCAGCCCGATTCTGGTGTCCGAAAAGCTCCTTGAGATTGAGCATCATATCATAGGCAAGTGGCATGGCTTGATGTCGATGTTGGAGTACATTTGACATAGATGCCAAAATGTAACACCGCCATCTCATCGGCCTTGTTCCACTTCCTATAGCTCTCTCTCCTTTTCCCGTAATTATCTCGCAGCTTGGGAGGGCACTCTTCGAGGAGTACATATTTGTATTCCTCAAATAAGACAATATCTAGATTCCTCTTCCAATCTACATAGTTGGGTCCAAGAAGTTTGTTTTCTTTCAAAGATCACAAAGAAGTGGGTTGAAAGTCATTTTGAAAGAAAACCTAAGAATCACATAAATCAAAACATTAGATTTCAAAAAAATTATTGATTCCTCAAACAATAAAATTTTTAAAATCAACCAACACCTCAAAACACTGAGAATATCGTATGCCACGATTGTGTGGACGTATACGAATTCTACATTTGTATGAGGAGTTATTAGCCATTAATTTTACTTTCTTGTCAACCTAACTTTTTGACAAGTAAAATTAATAGTTGGTTCCTCTTTGGCCCTACAAATAAAAGCAGTGACTCCGATGGGGAGGATACTAATATTTGTATCTAAGTGTTCACCATTACTCGGTATCAAGGTAATTATCTTGGGTTATGTGCCTTACGATGGGCAAGTACACACGCTCCTTGATAATTTCCTATAACCATATTCGACCTTGTGATCCGCAAACAAACCCATCCGATGGGGAGGAAGGCACTCAGAGCCGACGCGCAAGTTTGTTTGCATCACTTGTCAAATTGTAATGGAGGCCGCGGGAATTTATAAAATTATCCCTCTCCCACTTAGTAATTTAAAATTGAGGAATTTTCCTAGCCTACAACATGCATATTAAACAAAAAGCAATAAATATGAAAAATAAATTATTTTCCAACTATTATGGCTTTTGTCTTCAATATGACTCCCGTCGCATCGCCATCTCGTCCGCTCCTCCTACGCCATGTACGAGCCATCCGGAGATCCGAGCTGAGACTAAATCCTATTTTAATTTACATCCATCGATCCTATACTCCACGAGGGAGTGTACATGAATTCTAGATCGAAAGTAAAATACTAGCCGTATTTACTTTACAAAAAAATGCCGTATTTAATTTACAAAAAAAAACTAAATACTAGCCTCGTCAACCCCGAGGATTCAACAAAATAAACATTTACACACATACAATCACATACACACACATGCCATAATAGTCGGATCTTATGCCTGCAACCAAAGAGTTAAACTACGCATATCCTACTATTATCTGACACATTTAATATATGAAAAAGTGCATAAAATTAACCGAATCCTAAACACACCAAACCGGAAACCTTGGCTCTGATACCAATTGTAGGGTTTTGCCCTTGTTGAGTCTGTGAGGGGAAACTTCGCTTCCCCTTCACCTCGGTTGCTTGACCATGGTGATCCCTTCAATGTCCCCGGATTAAAAATTTAATCCTAGACAAAAGGGATTCCCAAAGCAACCAAGTCATCATCGTGCTATTCGTTTAGAGAGGTCACTTGAACAAACTAGTTGTTCAAGCGACCATTCTCTATTCTACGAGTAGCCGCGGAATAGACGATGTCTGGATCGCCAGTTTTTGTGTTTATACTTGGGATCCAAGTATTATTTAGCCATTTACAGAAATATAACATGCTCATAAATAAAAAAAAAATACAAGCAATGAATAAATGAGAAAGAAGAATAGGTATACCTCCTAGTCTTCTAATGTATGACCTTCCTCCTTTTGGACGTCGTGTGGGCGACGATCCACCAAAAGTTGAAGCTCCTAGATCGCAACACTTCCTTCCTTGCTCTTCCAAAGCAAGAGAAAGAATAGAAACAAGGATATTTACCTCCCTAAAACCAGCCAACAAGAAGCAAGGAGTATCCTTGCCGCCGGCCATCAAAAAAAGGAAAGAGAAGGAGTTTTGGGTGTGGCCGGCCAAAAGCTCCAAGGGAAGACCCTAAACCTTTGTTCCACCGACCAAGGAGAAGGAGAAGGCTTGTTTTGGACGCTGGCAAAGGTCTGGAAGGAAGAAGATGGGCGCCGGCAGCTTGGGGAAGAAGAACAACTAAGGAAAGACTTTCCTTAATAGGTGCCGCCCAAGCTCCAAACCCTAATTCCTAACCTTGCCGCCAACTTCAAAAACCCTAGCTCTCTTCAATTGTCCTCCATGCCAACTCCATGCCATCCTTTTATAGAGTTAGGGATAAGCCATGAATTAATCTCATCCATTGGTTCTAGGGATTTAATCTCAACCGTCGGATCTAGAGTTTTAATCTCAACCGTCGGATCTAGAGATTTAATCTCTACCTTTGGATCTCGAGATTTGTTTCTATCCTTTGGATCTAAGCATCATGAGGTGTTAATAGGCTACATTAGGGACCATGAGGAGGAGTTGGGTCTTGGCCACCCATGGATCAAGCCCACATAAAGTTCGATCCACTAATGATGATCCAATCCACTAAAGGTCCATCATTGATCTACCTCACCAACCCCCATATGATAATATGGGCTCCATATATTATTTGTACATTTTTCTCCCCGTGTTTAAGATCTCGAATGTCCGTCGATTAATTAATTTACTAACCATTAATTAATCAACATCTAACTCCTTGAGTAGTACCACTCAACCTTTTCATCATGCCGGACCAAGTCCACCTGCAGGGTTTACATGATGAACCTTATGAGCTCCTCAAGGGGACATCATCATCCTAATATATAGGACACGGTTTCCTCCTATAATCAACGACACACCATATAAATAATATCATCTCCCAACTTACCGAGTCTATCGATTTAATCTATAAATCTCGCTCATTGGTAAATCAAAGAGATGAGTACCAAGTATATGTGCCCGTTATTATATCGGGATTAAGAGCATGTACTAAATAATATCTGAGGTTCGATTCGATTATGTAGTCAGCAATAAATCGAATCACCTCTGTGTCGGTCCTGCTCAATACACACAAAGTGCACTAGTGTGATTCTATGGTCAAGACAAACCAATACCAAATCACACTACAACCATTCCAATGGTTTGTCCAAAGCCATCTCGGTTGTGAGCCTTTACTTATACTTTACAAGGAGCCGATAACATGATCTCCCGTGTGACACCACACACCATGTTATCTACAATGTAACGTATTAGACAATATTGCATAACCATAAAAATATGCAAACAATTATCATGTGATTCTTATTTCAAAATAAAGATGTTCATACAAAAAAATAGACTTTTAAGTATACATCCCTACAATTTCCTGCATTACTAATCCAAGACCAAGCCTTGGAATTCCTTTTTGTTTTTATTCATGTTTTACAAGATAATTAATGGCTCACATTGAGGGGTATAGCACCACCTGACCTCCGTTCTTTAACGAAAATGATTTCCATTATTGGAAAGGTCGGATGAAGTGTTTCTTGAAAACACAAGTCGAGACAAGGATAATAATCCAAACCGGCTTTGCTCTACCCACCAATGTGTCAGTGTCATCCCTTAGTGCCAATCATGATATGATTGATTAGGGATCATATGTATCATATTTCATTAATAACAGGCAAGGTTTGTTTATTATATTATTTCTTACCTGTGCTATATAAATAATATAATAGTATTCTTGAATAGTAGGTTCAGGTTTACAGTATATCAATTGGTTGAATTGATAGTGAGAGACTGTATATATATATATATATATATATATATATAGTCGAGTATTAATATGCAAGGACAATATTAATGCATAGAGACTAACATGTAAGTCAAATTTTTGACTTAATCTCATAAGTCATGGATATGTGATATCGAGTTGACACATGGGTACATATTAGAGATTATGTACTGAATTGACCTGCCATAAGAATGTTTCATGGATCATTATATGAGTGTCATAAACATTCTCATGTGACTATTGGTATGAATGATCCTTAGACCTGAAGTCACTACGGTTTCCTACATAATAAGTTGTATACTTTAGCTTCATCAAACGTCACCTATAATAGGGTGACTATAAAGGCGATCACTAGCTATGCAATAAGTTATGCAAAGGGATGTGAGTGATGTAGATGAGATATTTCCCTTCCATATATCGGAAGTGATATCTATGGGCCCCTTGATAGAGTAGGACTGCTAAAAATGCATGACCATTCTCGAATAAGTCAATATGAGATATTGAGCTTATTTGGTTGAGTAGTCTACTTGGAGATCAAGAAACTCATGATTGGTAAGAGGATGACACAGTCTATGCTTCATTGATCAATCTAGATATCAAGGATAGAAGGACTAAGTCATACACGATAGTAGTCACGGAAAGGTTATGTTGGATCTCGACATTCTTGTCACTTGGGTAGAAATGATGTATTGCTAGATGCCGCGCATTGCTTATGTCTCTAAAAAGGTTTTAGAAACATTGCCAACGTTACAAGAACCAATTGGGTCACACACTTAGGACATGTGATGAGCCATTGGGCCATCGGATTGAGTCTAATGTAGATTAGACTCAATTAGTAGAACTCAAGGTATACCCAATGAATTTGACTCGAGTTAGACTCAAGTCAAATTCGAATTTAGTAGAACTCAAGGTATACCCAATGAATTTGACTCGAGTTAGACTCAAGTCAGATTCAAATCAAGTGAGACTCACCATTAAGAGGAGTTGCATGATCATTAAGGTGGAATTAATGAATGATTAATTCCAAGCAAACCAAGAGTAAAAAACTCTTCATATTCAATGGTTGAATATAAAAGATGATTTTTTGGATGAGACTCATGGGTGTTTTCGTGTGCATTAGTTTGGGGCTTGATAGTGATCTTCCTCTTCCTCCTTCTTCTTCTTTCTTGGCCAAACCAACTTTATGGCTAGAACCACAGCTTGGTTCTTCTCCACATCATGGTTCGTGTGGATACCGTGGAGGCGTGGACGTATTGACCGCGCTGAGATCCGTACAAAAGTGTTGCTAATGGGATTGTGAAGGGCACACAGTGAAGGTAATCACGATTCGCATAGGTTAGAATCGATCAAAAACGAGTTTAGTTTTCACATGGATCTCTAGAGGGATCTCATTTTTCCACTGCTTAGTGCTTGTAAATGTTTCCAAGCACGATAAGAATCCCTACACAATGATCAAGGGGAGCCTTTGGACTTCGACAAATGGACCAACTCAATCATGAGGCAAATCAAAGCCGATGCAAAAGAAACCCAAATGTTGCAATGCAACTTGTCCAAGGAGGAGCTCAATCGAATTGGACCATTCATTAGTGCCAAAGACCTCTTGACCAAGTTAATCGAGCTACACAAAGGGACATTCCATGCTAAGGTATGCAAAAGAGACTTACTATTGAATAAATTGTATAATCTAAAGATGCAGGATCACAAGACCGCTTCACAACTCCATGTGCAGATCCAAGACATTTTGAATGGTCTACATGCCATCGGACAAAAGGTAGACAATTGAGACATAATAAGGTACGCACTCAATGCAATTTCTAGGACCACCTTGTGGGCATCCATGGTTGATTCCTACAAGGTATCTAAAGATTTATCTAAGATTAGTTTAGATGAATTCTTTTTAGAATTTGAGTTACATTAACAAACTAACGTGGTCCCGGTCGAGAAAGGTGTAGCATTGTTTATAGGATGAAGACAAAAAGCAAAGAGCAAGATACCTCTCAAAGAAGAAGAATCTAAATCGGAATCCGAAGAGGAGATGGAGGCAAAACTAGTCAATCTAATTCGGAGAATCACCAAAAAGAAAAGGGAGCAATTCAAGAGCAAGAAACCGCCACAAACATACACATGCTATGGGTGCAACAAGAAGGGGCATTACAAGTCAGACTGCCCAAAAATGAGGCCAAAACACAAGCAACCAAAGCAAGCATTTCAAGCGATGTGAGAGGAACAAAAAGATCAAGATGATGACAACATTCATGGCAAAAGTCGGTAGAGTTCGAGTCTGAGCCTGAAGTTGACTACGAATCCAATTCCGACTCCAACTTTGAGGATGAATTCGAGTCAAAACTCAAAGTCAGATCAAAAGAAAAGATTAAGGTAAGTCATTCATTAATTGCAAACTTATATCATGCAATTAAGTTGTTAAATAGGAAATTGACTAAGTCCGAGTCTAGAGTTGAGTCGTTACTTGAGGAAGTTGAAACCCTCAAGCAAGAGTTTACTCTAACCTCTTCAACTAGTCAAGTTAAAGAGGGAAACTCAACTCAAGTTGAAAAACTTGAGGAGGAGAATTCTCTCTTGAAAGGACGAGTTCAAGAGGTCGAGGCTAGGTTGGAAAGGTTCATGTTGGGATCCAAGAATCTTAACTGACTACTTGGAACTCAAAGAGCGTGTACAACAAAGTCGGACTCGGATTTAGGTCAACGACTATGAACAAATTGTACATGTCTATTGTGAATCATAGTCATCAAAAAGTCCAATAATGGGTCCCAAAAGTTTTATTAAATTCACATATAAGGACCAATAAGTATTGGATTCCCCAGGATCAAGTCCACTATGTGGATAGACCATGTTGGTTGAATGGTCTAGGGGGAGCTAGTACTAAAATACTATACCCACTTTCTTAGTTAAAGCTTTACATGCTTAGTTAATCGTTGTTTTAATTGTTAGAACGGTTAGATAGGACAAATAGTTAATCAATCTTGATAACATAGTATCAGGACAAATAGTACCACTCCAAAACCCTAATCTCCAAAAAGATATCTCACGCCCAAGCCTTGAACCCTTATTTATAGATTTCGCCCAAGCCTCCATTTAATCGTGTCCGTCGGATCTAGGTTTCATGAGGGTTTTAATAGGCTACAATAGAGACCATGAGGAGGAGATGGATCTTGGCTACCTAATGGATCCGTCTCACATAAAATCCGATCCATTAATGATAATCCATTCCACTAGAGGATTATCATTGATCTACCTCACCAACCCCCATAAATAAATATAGGTTTCATATATTAATTGTACAAATATCTCCCCGTGTTTAAGATATCGAATATCCGTTAATTAATTAATTTATTGACAATTAATTAATTAACATCTAACTCCATGAGTAGTACCACTCAACCTCATCATCATGCCGGACCAAGTCCACCTACAGGGTTTACATGATGATCCTTATGAGTTCCTCAAGGGGACATCAACATCCTAATACATAGGACACAGTTTCCTCCTATAATCAACGACACACCATGTAAATAATATTATTTCCCAACTTACCGAGTCTATCGATTTAACCCATAAATCTCCCCTATTGGTAAATCAAAGAAATAAATATTAAGTACATGTGCTCGTTATTATATCGAGATTAAGAGTATGTACACCATAATATCCGAGGTCCAATTCAATTATGTAGTCAGTAATAAATTAAATCACCTCTAAGTCGGTCTTGCTCAATAGACACAAAGTGTACTAGTGTAATTATATGGTCAAGATAAACCAATACCAAATTACACTACAACCATACGAATGGATCCAAAATCATCTTGGTTGTGAGCCTCTACTTATACTCTACAAGGAACTGATAACATGATATTCTGTGTGACACCACACACCATGTTATCCACAATGTAAAGTATCAGACAATATGCATAACTATAAATATGCAAACAATGATCATGTGATTCTTATTTCAAAAATAAAGATGTTCATACAAAGGCTAGGCTTTCAGTATGCATCCCAACAATCTCTCACTTATACTAAAAGACTATGCTGCCATCAACCTTCCATACATCTGGTTCCCATTCCCTTCACATGCCTATCATAAGCTCTCGCTGGAAGGGCCTTAGTGAAAGGATCTACAAGGTTATCCTTTGATGCAATCATGGCGACAACAACTTCTACCCACTTTATGATCTCTCGTATCAGGTGGTACTTGCGCTCTATGTGTTTTCTCGCCTTATGGGCTCGTGGTTCCTTCAAGTTTACAACTGCACCACTGTTATCACGATAAATTGTGATAGTTCTGGGTAAACCAGAAATTGCATTCAAGTCCATCAAGAAGTTCCTGAGCCATATAACTTCTTTGGCTGCCTCAGAGGCTACCACATACTCAGCTTCCATGGTGGAGTCCGCCACACATTTCTCCTTGACACTCCTCCATACAATGGCTCCACCTCCCAAAGTAAACACAAAACCTGAGGTAGACTTACTGTTATATTTGATTGGATGTCAGAATCTGTGTAACCCACAGGGAGTAATTGATCTGCCTGGTATACCAGCATATCATCGCTAGTCCTTCTCAGGTACTTCAATATATGCTTTACCGTAGTCCAATGTCCCTTTCCGGGATTACTCTGATATCTGCTAGCCATGCCCATGGTAAAACAAATATTCGGTCTCGTATATAACATAGCATACATCAGGATTCCTACCACCGAAGCATAAGGAACCGCCTTCATCTCCTCTATCTCCTTTGATGTTCTAGGACACATCTCTTTAGATAATGGTACTCCATGCCTAAAAGGTAGAAAACCTTTCTTGAAGTTCTGCATGCTAAAACAAGCCAAAATAGTGTCTATTTATGAAGCTTGAGATAAGCACAACATCCTTTTCTTGCGATCCCTTATAATCTTGATCCCAAGGATGTGTCCCACTTCTCCCAAGTCCTTCATATTAAATTGTTTGGACAAGCATACCCTTACATATGATAACACTTTGACATTGTTGCCAATTAGCAAAATGTCATCTACATATAGTACAAGAAATACCACTACGTTTCTATCACATCTCTTGTATACACAAGACTCATTCGGACTTTGAATACATCCATATGACTGGATTACCTCATCAAAGTGGATGTTTCAAGATCTCGAAGCTTGCTTTAATCCATAAATGGATCGATTAAGCTTGCACACAAGATGCTCTTTGCCCTTTGCAATGAATCCCTCTGGTTGCTCCATATATATATTTTCCTCAAGACTTCCATTAAGGAAAGCTGTCTTGACATCCATCTGCCACACCTCATAATCCATATGAGCAGCAATAGAAAAGAGAATCTGGATAGACTTAAGCATGGCTACCAGTGAAAAGGTTTCCTCATAATCGATACCCTCTTTATGAGTATACCCTTACGCAACAAGCCTTGCTTTAAAGGTCTCAACCTTCCCGTCTATTCCTCTCTTTCTTTTGTAGATCCACTTGCATCCAATGACTTTTACACCATTGGGTGGTTTTACTAGCTCCCAGGCCCGATTTGAATCCATAGATTCTATCTCAGAATTCATTGCACTTTGCCAAGATACCGCATCTTTATCTTGGATTGCCTCGTCATATGTCCAGGGATAAGGTTCATGCTCGCCAGGGACCAAATCAGAAGATTCTCCCAAGAATATAAATCTATCAGGTTGTCTAACAACCCTCCCACTACGATGAGGTATCACTGTGTATCCTCTATGACATGCAGTGCAGTCACTTGTGGTATATCCTCTTGTACCAGTGGTACTGAAGTAGTGACTTCCCCTCTCAATTCCTCTAGAACAATCTTGTTCATAGGCTTGTGGTTCATCACGTAGTATTCCTCTAAAAATCTAGCGTTCGTGCTAAGGATCACCCTCTGATATCTAGGACTATAGAACAAACCACCTTTTGTTCCTCTAGGATAGCCTACGAACAAGTGCACTTTTGTATGAGGTTCCAACTTACCAGCATCTGCCTTCAGCACATGTGCTAGACTCCCCCAAATCCAAATGTCTCAGACTAAGCTTTCACCCAGTCCAAAATTTTGTGGGAGTAAAAGGCACTGATTTAGATGGTACCAAGTTCAGAATATACACTGTCATATCCAGAGCATACCCCCAGAATGATTCTTCTTGCAAGTGAAGCACTTGCCTTTCAGCTTCTTCACTCCTCCCGCCACCTTTGCTACACCTTGTTTCTTCTTCTTCTTGCCTTTCGGCTTAGAAGTCGAAACCTTTTGAGCAACCATGGCCTGAGCTTGAGCACTCTGACGAAAAAGCCCCTCTGCTTCCTGGAGTTCTATCAGAAGCTCCTCTAATGAATACAACCTCTTATTCATGTTGTAGTTCAGGCAAAACTACTCAAAACTCCTAGGTAGAGATTGAAGAATGATATCAACATGGGTTCCTCATCGATCTCAGCTCCAAGGACTTCTAGCTCATTCAAATGAGTCATCATATTGAGAACATGATCCCTCACGGGTGTTCCCTCAACCATGGTGGTCGTCATCAAGTTTCTCATGGCTACTTGCCTAGCAGCCCGATTCTGGTGTCTGAAAAGTTCCTTGAGATTGAGCATCATGTCATAAGCAATATTCATGGCCTAATGCTGATGATGCAATACATTTGACATAAAAGCCAAAATGTAACATTGCACCATCTCATCAGCCTTGATCCACTTCTTATAACTCTCTTTCTCCTTTTCCCCAGAATCATCCGTAGACTTAGGAGGATACTCTTTGAGAAGTACATACTTGTACTCCTTAGTAGTCAAGACTAAATCCAGATTCCTTGTCCAATCCACATAGTTAGGTTCAGTAAGTTTATTTTCCTTTAGTATCACAACAAGTGGGTTGAAATTCATTTTTGAAGAACCTATGAATAACATAGATCAAAACATTAGATTTCAAAAATTTATTGATTCCTCAAACAATAAAATTTTAAAATCAACCAACACCTCAAAACACCGAGAATATCGCATGCCACGATAGTATGGACGTATATGAATTCTTCATTTGTAAGAGGAGGTTTTACCCATTAATTTTATTATCCTGTCAATCTTACTTTTTGACAAATAAAATTAATAGTTGGTTCCTCTTCGGCCCTACAAATAAAAGCAATGACTTCGATGGGGAGGATACTTTTATTTGCATCTAAGTATTCACCATTACCTGATACTAAGGCAATTACCTCGGATTATGTGCCTTCCGATGGGGAAGTACACACACTCCTAAATAACATCCTATAACCATATTTGACCTAGTGATCCGCAAAACAAACTCATCCGATATGGAGGAAGGCACTCAGTGCCGACGCACAAGATTGTTTGCATCACATGTCAAATTGTAATGGAGGCCATGGAAATTTTTTTAAAAAATATCTCTCTCCCACTTAGTAATTTAAAATGAGGAATTTTCCTAGCACACAACATGCATATCAAACAAGAAGCAATAAATATGAAAAATATTTGCCAACTATTATAACTTTTGTTTTCTAATATGCCTCCCGTTGTGTCGCCATCTCGTCCGCTCCTTCATACACTATGTATAAGCCATCCGGAGATCCGAGCCGAGAATAATTATTTTAATTTACATCCATCGATCCCTATACTCCACAAAGGAGTGTTCATGAAATCTATATCGAAAGTAAACTAAAATAAAAGTGTGGATAAACAATATCGTACTTAATTACAAAAATTAAATACTAGCCTCGTCAATCCCCAGCATTCAAATAATATTACAATTACACACATCCAATCACATACACACACATATGGCCATAATAGTTGGATCTTATGCCTGCAACCAAAAAGTTAGCCTACACACATCCTACTATTATCTGACACACATAATATATGATAAGTGCATAAAAGTAACCAAATCCTAAACACACAAAATCGGAAACCGTGGCTCTGATACCACTTGAAGGTCGAAGCTTCGCTTCCCACTTTAACATGGTCACTTGTGCATGGTGATCCTATCTATGTCCCCGGATTAAAAAATTAATCCTTGACGAAGACGGATTACCCAAGCAACCGATCCATAATCGTGCTATTGGATTAGAGTGGTCGCTTGAACAAACTTGTTGTTCAAGAAACCTAACTCTTTTCCTCGATTAGCCGCGGAATAGATGATGTACGGATCACCGATTTTTGTGTTTATCTTTAGGGTCCAAGTAAATTAACCACATGCATAATACAAAAGAACTAAATCAAAACAAACAAGATTATACCTCTTGTTTACCTCTTGATATTCTATTGTATGACCTATCCTCTTCTTCGACGTTGTGTGGGCAACGATCCTCCAAGAATTGAAGTGTTCTTGATCTCATTCTTCCCTTTCTTTCTCGCCCCGAACAAAGGGAAGATGACCGAACCCTTCTTCTCCTATCTAGTGTCGACCACCAAGATCCTAGCTAGGTTGTTGCCGCCGGCCAAGGAGAGGAAGAAGGAAGGTGGGCGCCGGCCAAGAGAACTCTCTTGTTGCCGTCGACCAAAGGGAAAGAGAAGGAGGCGTCGGCAATGGAGATGGAGATGGATGAGGGTGGCGCCGACCAAGGAGAAGCAAGAGACAAACCCTAATCTCCAAGTTGTTGCCGCCGACCCTAGGAAGCAAAACCAAAAGCTTCTTCCGCCCAAACCCTATCCTCTCCAACAATCTTGCCGCCCACTCCAAAAACCCTAATCTCCAAAAATATATCTCACACCCAATCCTTGAAACCTTATTTATATATTTTGCCCAAGCCTCCATTTAATCGTGTCTGTCGGATCTAGGTTTCATGAGAGTTTTAATAGGCTACAATAGGGACCATGAGGAGGAGTTGGATCTTGGCCACCTAATGGATCCGTCCCACATAAAATCCAATCCATTAATGATAATCCATTCTACTAGAAGATTATCATTGATCTACCTCACCAACCCCCAAAAATAAATATGGGCTCCATATATTAATTGTACAAATATCTCCCCATGTTTAAGATATCGAATGTACGTTAATTAATTAATTTACTGACAATTAATTAATTAATATCAACTCCATGAGTAGTACCACTCAACCTCATCATCATGTCGGACCATGTTCACCTACAGGGTTTACATGATGATCCTTATGAGCTCTTCAAGGGGACATCATCATCCTAATACATAGGACACAATTTCCTCCTATAATTAACGGCACACTATGTAAATAATATTATTTCCCAACTTACCGAGCCTATCGATTTAACCCATATATCTCTCCCATTGGTAAATTAAAGAAATAAATATTAAGTACATGTGCCAGTTATTATATCGGTATTGAGAGTATGTACACCATAATATTCAAGGTCCAATTCAATAATGTAGTCAGCAATAAATTGAATCACCTTTAAATCGGTCCTGCTCAAAACACACAAAGTATACTAGTGTAATTCTATGGTCAAGATAAATCAATACTAAATTACACTGTCAAAAACCATCTTGGTTGCGAGCCTCTACTTATACTCAACAAGGAACTGATAACATGATCTTCTGTGTGACACCACACACCATGTTATCTACAATATAAAGTATAAGACAATATGCATAACTATAAATATGCAAACAATGATCATATGATTCTTATTTCAAAAATAAAGATGTTCATATAAAGGCTAGGCTTACAGTATACATCCCAAAAGAACCAATCTATCTAACTAATGCTAGACGCATGCTTGGACTCATAGTTGATTTATCCTTAATAATTTTAGATGCATGATGTTTTAAACTTCTATTTTATATAAACACCCCCATTTTTTTTATTTATGGCAAAAGGGGGAGAAGAGCGAAAGTTAAGGGGGAGTAACACAAAATTTAATTTTAAAAATTAAAGAATCTTTCTCAAAACTCACCTAGGGTTAAGGGGGAGTATCATTTACTCTACTTGTTTTATTCTTTAATTTTCGCTTAACTTTGTGTTGGTTTGCCATAGATCAAAAAGGGGGAGATTATTGATACAGGGGCACCAGATAATCAAATCTAGGTTTTCATTATGACAAAGATCCAAAGTTAAGGTCATATTGTTATCATGAGCTGAATTAAGTGTGCAGTAAATGATTAAGCTAAGCCAAAGGTCAACGACACCCGGAGAATCCCGAGTCGGGAAATTATGGTGGTCGGACTACACTGGGAGAACTTCGTGGGAGTCGAAGAACCAAGGTGAAGATCGGAAGCAAAGCGACAGGTCATAAAGGACTAGAGGTAATCACGAGTGCGAAGAGAGATAGTAAGGTCGTGTCCTTTGTACGGGGGTGACCGTAGGTGGCGATCTTACTAAGACTTCTAGTGGAAGGTCTACGTCGATATCGGACGGTAAGGAATCATCATATTTACCATATTCTATGCTAACCTCTTACGTAAGGAAGTGGCTAGGCTGGCAGTCGACTGCAGGCTATTGGCAGTAAACTGTTGCACATCAGTCGACTGATGAAGGGCATCAGTCGATTGATGGTGATGAATTAGCCTTGTGCGATAGGTAAAAAAGAATAACGTTTGACGCCACCACTTCGCGATAAGATAAGGTGCCACCTCATGATAAGTTCCACAAATTGAGGATCTGGATCAAAACTAATTCTAAGGCACGAGTATATAAAAGGAGGGGATGACTTGAACCCAAAGATTATCAAATCTTTGCTCCCAAGTGCTTCAACAACGCTACACTTCGACAATGACATTACGATGCCAACACGCCGATGACAAGCTCTTCATCTCAGATTCATATTCATCTGTAGTATCAATTTATTTAAATTATAATCGGAGTTTTTATCGTAACGAGGTAAGGTAGGCTTGTTGCCTTATCCTCGAGTTTTTGTCTCTCAATTTTTTGATCGTTGTCTCCTACCTCCAACGAGGAAGAGCCTCTATAGTGGATTGCCCCTTCGTACGCGGTCAAGGATTATGGGACCTTGGAGTAGCAACCGCTGGGTTGTGAACCAAGTAAAAATAAATTTTTCATATTTATTTTTCGCTATTACTCATATTCTTAATCGAACGAATGAAAAGAAATGAAGATTTCACGCTCGCTATTCACCCCCGCCCCCTCTAGTGCGCTTTTTGATCCAACAGTTAAGAAGATAGTCTTCTTGGGAACATGTTGGAGTAACTTGAATCCACAAGATAAGAAAACTAACTTGGGCTAGGTGTGACATAGTCAGCCTAGTGGGGACGAGCACATAGACCATTGATAACTCATGTTTTGACATGATATTTTGTATTCATTCCTCGATGTTTTGATCCTTTCGTATGCGTAATTCAATATATTTATCATATTTTATGAATATGGATCATTTAAGAGCTTTAATGCAAAAACATGCTAATTTGATGTCCTAAACACTAATTTGTTATATACTTTATTTTGTAGGACATTTAAGAGCAAATAGAGGAATGCACATGGAAAAAAGTGGAAAGTAATAGCATTTTACTGTAGCAAAAGTATTGTAGCAGTGGTAAATGAGCAGCACTGTAGCAAAGCAGGAAAGACACCAGAATGAAGCACAGTTGCCCGTGCCTATTTTTGGCACGACATGTACTGTAGGTATAGTAAAAACACTTTATCTATAGTAAAATTTCTGTAGCAGTAGAAAGTTTTTTTCTGCAGAATGCAATGTGGTTGACCATGTCTTTTTGGCACGACTGTGTCACGGTGAAAAATTTTCATTTAGGCAGCTATTTAAGGGAATTTTTGTTGGGTTTTCGGGGCACCGACTGTTGGGAATTGGATGTCGCTAGGGGGGGTGAATAGCGTGTCATACGTCGATGGATTTTTATCGCGTTCGTCTCTACAACACTTGTTAATGCAGTGGAAATAATAATAATAATAATAATGAAAGATGACAAACACAACCACAACACGCAAATATAACGTGGTTCGGAACCTCAAGGTTCCTACTCCATGAGTTGGGCTTGAATGAGCTATAGCGATGCCAAACACCAATAATAATCAATAAACTCCTTCTCGGAACAATTAGGAGGAAGAGGAAACCTCTTACAGCAGTGATTACACAAGCAATACAAAAATACAACAAGTAAACAAATGAAATATAAAGAAAACTTTACAAACTAGTGCTTTGAATGCTTGTTGATGTGGCTGCTTGAATGAGCTTGAAGGACCCTAGAATGCACTAGCAAATCACCTTCAAATCGTCTAAAGAAACCCCTCAAAGAACCATGGAGAAAGCCTCCACGAGATGGTCCTTTTATGCCTGTATCAGGTTGATTCTGAGCCTGGCAGTCGACTACCATAAGGCCCCAGTTGACTGCCAATAGTATCGTTATGAGACAACGACTTAATCCACGTCGCCGTCGACCGCCGCTATCATCACGATCACACCCAGAGTACCGATCACCGGCTATCGAAGGCTCTACTCCCGCAACCCGACTGTAGTCGATTTCCTCCATGGCGCGGATCGCCCACTCGCAATGATCGCCCTATTTCCTATAGCCAAAATCTCAATCGACTGCCAAGAGTCAACTCGGTTGCCAAGTGTCAAAACACTTAACCAATCAACTGGTCCAAAGCTCCAGTTGACTGATAACCTCAAACATGAGGTTTAACCCCAAGTATGACGCCCTCATAATTTCTAGACCACCCTTAGCCTAGACCTAAGCCTTCTAGCCACCTCCGTCAGCCTCACATCTATCGGATCCCTCCAAGTCATCCAAGACTTGTTTATCTATATACTAGCCTTCAGGTGCTTCCATCGGCTATTGTCATGCTAAGCTGGTCTATACCGCCAAGGCACATTGGGCTTATGCTGCCAAGACTACTGTTTGGACTTTACGCCGCCAACCATTGGACTTATGCTGCCAAGACTCCACCCTTAGACTTTACGCTGACAATATCACCTCTTGGACTTTCCTTGCCACCCCATGTTGGACTTTCCATTTGCCAAGACTCAAGCTTGGACTTTTCCTTGCCAAGACCCATTCTTGGACTTTCCATGCCAAGTACCCATGACTTAGACTTTTCCATCGCCAAGTGTCCCACTTGGACATTCCATGCCAAGTACACAAGAATTGGACTTTTCCATCATATGGTCAACCCCATGTCAACTCATTGTCAAACAATGGTCAACTCCCTTGTCAAACATTAAAGTCAAACATCAATGTCAAATATCAAAATACTACTCGAGTTAAACTTGAGGTAGGTCAATCGTGACCTGGGCCGATTGAACCAACAATCTCCCCCTTTTTGATGTTTGAGAAAAACCTCAAACACCTTTGAGTTAGGCCACCTAACTCAAATCTCCTTACCAATTCTCTCAAATTGGTAATCTCCAAATTCATCCATAACTTCTCCCATTAATTTTGCCCGTTTTTGACATACATCAAAAAGGTTCTCCCCAAGGAGGTCAATGTCTCATATCCAATGAGATCTTACAATCTCCCCCTTGGTCCAAAAACACTTAGGATGCCTTTACTCTTCCTAGTGATAAGTCCCATATCACTAAAGATAGGCAATCCTACAAACTTTTCCAATTTCCAAATTGGGCATCTCACATTCTCCCATTTTCTAAAATTCTCCTGCTCATGAGGAAGAACACATCCATCATCCCATGATGGATGACCTCCCCCTAAAGGCTTGCTCCCCCTTGACCATTGCACCAACAATTTCCTTGGAGAGTTCCTAAGCCTAAAGAAACACTAAACCATCAAAATTAAGGTCAAAAGTTCAACCTTGAACTTTCACACAACTTAAAATTGATACACACCCAAATAACTCTCCTAATCCATATCCAATGGATTTTCACTCTTTCTAATGCTTTCCAAAGTATATCCTAGGGTTAGGAGCAGTTAGGGTAGCCTAACATAGCTGAAATTAGGCTAAACAAACCTTGTTTACCCAAAATCAGGCCTGACAGTTGACTCTTACAGTCACCAGCCGACTGCCAATGATGTCAATCGTGTTAGGACCTCGGTGGCTACTAGAGGGGGGTGAATAGCATCTCACTTTGCTCGATGTATTTCATTTGTGATTGCATGCTTGCTACAAAAAGTGTTATATGCAGTGGAAATAGAAATAAAAAAACAAATACAACACAAACACTAGCACAACAATACGATGTAACGTGGTTCAGAACCGAATGGTTTCTACTCTACGGATTGGGCTCAAATGAGCCCTAGCAATCACAAACCACTATAACAATAACTCCTCGGAACAATCCGGAGGTGGAGAAACCTTGTACAATAGTTCTTACAACAATAGGAATGAAATACAAGAAAATACAATAAAATGCAAGTAAAGAAAACTTTACAAAGAACTTTTGGGTGCTTGCTTGTTTAGTGTTTTGAATTGCACTTGGAGACCCTGATTTGCAGCAACAAATCACCCCAAAGACGTCCAAGAACCGATGGCGAAAATCTCCTCCTCGAGCTCCCTTTAAATCTTCTCCTTGGGCTCGATTCCGCCTAGTAGTAGATTGATCAGAACCATCAGTCGACTGCCCCTGTAGTCGTTGTCTCACAACGACATGAACCACGTCGGATAACTTCAAACAGATAGGGCATCTGTCGACTTATCATGGCAATAAGTTGACTGATGGCTCAATAAGTTGAGTGCTCGAGCTGATCACTCGACTAAAAAACATTTTGTATCCAAAAGCCCGACCAGCAGTCGACTGATCTCCAAATCAGTCGACTGCTTATGCCATCAATCGACTTCCCAATGCTAGCAGTCGACTGCTAGGCAATCTTCCCATAGTCAAACCCTAGTTGACTCCCATCAGTCGATTGACCATGGTCCCAATCGACTGATACACCTCAAACATGAGGTTTTAACCCAAGTATGGTGCCCTCATACTTGCTAGACCACCCTTAGCCTAGACCTAAGCCTTCTAGCCACCTCCATCAGCCTCACGCCTATCGGATCCCTCCAAGTCATCCATGACTTGTTCATCCATACGCTAGCCTTCAGGTGCTTCCATCAGCTATTATAATTCTAATGTGGTCTACACTGCCAAGGCACATTGGGCTTACACTGCCAAGACTCCGCTTGGACTTTACGCCGCCAACCATTGGACTTATGCTGCCAAGACTCCACCCTTGGACTTTACGCCGCTAATATTCCCCTTGGACTTCTCAATTGCCAAGTACCCATGACTTGGACTTTCACCGCCAAGACTACACCCTTGGACTTCCTTGCCAACGCATGTTGGACATTCCATTCCATGGCTCAAGCTTGGACTTTTCATGCCAAGTACACAAGACTTGGACTTCTCCCATGGCAATGGTCAAATAATTGTCAAACATCAAGTATGACCTAGGTCGATTGCACCAATAATCTCCCCAACACATGTCAGACATCAATGTCAAATATCAAAACACTACTCGAGTCAAACTCGAGTCTGGTGAATCATGACCTGGGCCGATTGCACCAACAATCTTTCCCTTTTTGATGTTTGACAAAACCACCCTTGAGTTGGGCCCTAACTCAAATTCCCTTACCAATTTCCTCAAATTGGTAATTCATATTAATTTTTGACATACATCAAAAAGGTTCTCCCCAAGGAGGTCAATGTCTCATATCCCAATGAGATCTTACAATTTCCCCCTTGGTCCAAAGACACCTAGGATGCCTACAATCTTCCTAGTGATAGGTCTCATATCACTCAAGAGAGGCACTCCTATGAAGTCTCCCAATTTCCAAATTGGGTATCTCAAATTCCCATTTCTCCCCCTCATGAGGAAAAATAACATCCATCATCCCATGATAGATACCTCCACCTAAAGGCTTGCTCCCCCTTGACCATTGCACCAACAATGTCGTTGGGAATTCCCAAAGCCTATAGGAACTCTAAACCATCAGAATTAAGGTCCAAAGTTCAACATTGAACTTTCCCACACCTTATAATTGATACATCACTTTAACAACTCTCCTAATCCATATCCAATGGATTTTCACCATTTCTAATGTTTCCCAAAGCATATCCTAGGGTTAGGAGTAGTTAGGAAACCCTAAGATAGCTTAAATTGGGCTAAACATACATTGTTTACCCGAAATCACGGCAATGACTTGCCTAGCAACAATGACCGTCGTGGTTCATCGATCAACGCCATCAGCAAAGAGTCGAATGATAACTGGAATATCTGAATTTCTGTTATCAAAAATGAATTTCAAAAATGCATAAGTAATTATACGTAACTTGAAAAATAATGAAACTTCATACGTATAATACTTATTACCAATAAAATGGGTGAAATATTGGAAAAATAATTTACCGATAAAATTATAAAATTGACACAAAGTTCAAAAGTGAAGAAAAACTTCAATATTTAAGCTCACTTTGTATCAACATCATCAATGGTGATTGCTATCAAAAGATAGACTTCACCAAGGTTTTTCAAAATGATTTTAAAATGTTTTTAAAACTTTATATTGGATCATATTCTTTGGGCTTAATGTACATAGCTCGAACATAAGCTTTCCCAATGATCCATAAATAAGATGAGTTTTAGTTCATCTAGATGCAAAAACTATGCACCTTGAACTCAACTCATATCCTAGTATCTCACATGTATCTAGAGTGTATCAATACACATACATGTCAATGTGATGTGAGATGTAGGTTTTGTTCATCCTAATCTAGAGTTTCATGCATTTTTCTATGACAACCCTATTTGATTCCCTTATACATGAGACTTCAAGTCATGCCAATTGTCCTTGAATCAATTTTATTAATGCATGAATGATCATGGCATAAATGATAGCATAAGTAAACATGGCCAATGATCATGATATCATGGCATATGATTAAATTTAAATACACATGACATTAAACCTTAACCCTAAGCATAATCATGACATTTAGATGATAAAAATAAAACATGATGTCATGACATGGTATATGACAAATCAAGCATGGCAAATAAAATATAAATGTATATAATACCTAAAATTTAACATTAATTGTCATTTGTTAGGGTTAAATCTATTTTTCCATATTACTATTAATCCCCCAAGTGTGCCAAAAACCCAAAATGGCACACTATGACTTCTAAACCTAAATTGTGCCAATTTGATTGATTTTTCATAATCTTCAAAGTATATTGATACATCCTAAACTCTTTTAGGATTATGAATTCAAAAGGTATCCATAACCTTGAAATGACCTAAAGTGTCACCTTTACCATGGTTAGGTTAACTATCTATCCATTCAAGGATGGCACACCTAAACCCATTTAGCGTTAATCGATAACGCTCCTAGGAACCCAATACCTATTTGAACTCCTTGGGTTTACTAGGTATTCCTTAAGGATGACCTCCCAAGATACCCTCCTAATGACCCTCTTAGGCTTAGTAGCCTTGGTCATTTGGATCTTGCCTCGGTTAACTCTAGGGGTAACTCCCCTTGTAACCTTCATAGTAGCTTCCCTAGATTTCCTTGAAACCCTAGTCAATAGGCACATGCCTTGGTTACCCTTAGGGATGACTTCCCTAGTAACCTTGGTCTTCCCAGACCTAGGTTATGTTCCATAATCAAATGCAACACTATGATAGGTCTCCTTAGGCTTAGGTTTGTGACCCAAACCTTTCTTGCCCTTGGGTGGACCTTGCTTTCTAAACTCTAGATTTTGACTCCTTGACCTAGATTTTTGTTCATTTGACCCTATAATTGAATTTTGCATCTTTGCAATGGTCTTTTCAAGTTTTTCAAGCCTTGACCTCAAGGCTTGATTTTCTAACTCTAATTGTCCAATTTTTGATTTTTCATCTATTCCTTGGACATGAGACTTCCTGGGCATATGCCTAGTCCATTTCGGATTAAAACCTAGGTGGTTCTCAATTTTTCTAATACTTGCCTTAGGTAAAATATTTTTAGGGACATTAGTCCCAAATTTCTCCTTATTCCTAAGGTTGACAATTTTAGCTCCTAGACAATAAAATATATTTTTACTAACATGCTTTTCATGAGTAATAGCAAGTGAATTAAAAGCATGCTTTTGACTTTTAATTGAAGAAGATGCATACTTAAAGGTTACCTTAGGGTTTGCCTTAGCTCCCCCTACTTGTGATGCTTCTTCTTTTCTCCTAGGGCATTGACTCCTATAGTTGCCCGGTAGTTGGCACTTGAAGCACACCACGTGCTCCTTGCTCTTCCTAATTGGGGTTTCGGCTTCGTTTGACTTTTCTTAACTTTTAGGCGCCGGTGGAGTCTTCTTAACTCTTTTTGGATACTTACTCTTGTAGTGTCCTTGCTCCCTACACTCAAAGCATATAATATAAATTTTATTCTTAATCGAAATGCTAGAGTTTCCTAGGTCAATGGTGGTGGAAAGGGCCTCTTGAGCTTGTTCATCACTTCTCCCGGAAGTAGATGGCTCTCCTTACTCTTGCCCTTGTTCTGGAGTAGACGGTCTCTCCTCCCCCTCAAAGCTTGAAGTGGAGGCTTCTTCCATCTCTTCTTCCTCTTCCAATCCGGATGTTGATTCCCTATCAACCTCCGAATCCTTAAGCTCTTTGGATGAAGATGTGCTTGCTTCTTCTTGAGCTTGAGAGGATGAACACTCCTCTTCTTCTTCTTCTTCTTGGACCGGCGATGGATTTTCGTGATATTTTTCCAATTCGCTCCAAAGCTCCATGGCATCCTTGTACTCACCATGAATTGAAGCCTTCTTTTCCATAAAGCGCATAAGGGACCGGTGTGTTGATGTCCCATCCTAGTTGTTCTTCAAAATCCATCTCTTCACCCTCTAGCGGTGCTCTCTTGGTTGTTAATCCTTGAAGAGCGGCCTCGCTCTAATACCAATTGTTAGGACCTTAGTGGCCTCTAGAGGGGGGTGAATAGCGTCTCGCTTTGGTTGATGGATTTCATTTTCGATTGTGTGCTTGCTACAAAAAGTGTTATACACAGTGGAAATAAAAATAATAAAATAAATACAACACAAACACAAGCACAACAATACGATGCAAAATGGTTCAGAACCAAATGGTTCCTACTCCACGGATTGGGCTCGAATGAGCCCTAGCGATGCCAATCGCACACCACTATAACAATAACTCCTTCTCGGAACAATCCGGAGGTGGAGAAACCTCGTACAATAGTTCTTGCAACAATAAGAATGAAATACAAGAAAATACACTAAAATGCAAGTAAAGAAAACTTTACAAAGAACTTTTGGGTGCTTGCTTGTTTGGTTGCTTGAATTGCACTTGGAGACCCTGATTTGCAGCAATAAATTGCCCAAATGACATCCAAGAACCAATGGTGAAAACCTCCTCCTCGAGCTCCCTTTAAAGCTTCTCCTTGGGCTAGATTCCGCCTAGCAGTCGACTGATCGGGACCATCAGTTGACTGCCCCTATAGCCATTGTCTCACAATGACATGAACCACGTCGGATAAGTTCCAATGGATAGGGCATTAGTCGACTGATCATGCCCATCAGTCACCTGATGGCTCAATCAATCGAGTGCTTGGGCTAATCACTCATCAAAATCTTTTGTACTGAAAGCCCAACGAATGATCGATCTCGGATCCGATCGGCCATTTGCTCGCCATCAGTCGACTTTCCAATGTTGGCAGTCGACTGCTAGACCATCATCCCACAGTCAAACCATAGTTGACTCCCATCAGTTGACTGACCATAGTCCCAGTCGACTGATACACCTCAAACATGAGGTTTTAACCCAAGTATGGTGCCCCCATACTTGCTAGACCACCATTAGCCTAGACCTAAGCCTTCTAGCAACCTCCATCAGCCTCATGCCTATCGGATCCCTCCAAGTCATCCATGGCTTGTTCATCCATATGCTAGCCTTTAGGTGCTTCCATCAGCTATTGTCATGCTAATGTGGTCTACACTGCCAAGGCACATTGGGCTTACGCTTCCAAGACTCCGCTTGGACTTTACACTGTCAACCATTGGACTTATGCTGCCAAGACTCCACCCTTGGACTTTACGCCGCTAATATTCCCCTTGGACTTCTCAATTGCCAAGAACCCATGACTTAGACATTCACCGCTAAGACTACACCCTTAGACTTATGTGGCCAAGACTACACACCCTTGGACTTCCTTTCCAACCCATGTTGGACTTTCCATGCCAAGACTCAAGCTTGGACTTTTCATGCCAAGTACACAAGACTTGGACTTCTCCTATGACAATGGTCAAACCATCATCAAACATCAAGTATGACCTGGGTCGATTGCACCAATAATCTCTCCAACACATATAAGACATCAATGTCAAACATTAAAACACTACTCGAGTCAAACTCGAGTCTGGTCAATCGTGACCTGGGCCGATTGCACCAACAAGTTGACTGCCATAAGCGGTAGTAGATTGATTTCTGTAAATGCAAAATTTCAATTTCAGAAGTCAAATTTCGAAAATTAATAAATAATTATACATAAATCGAAAAATCATGAAAATTAATATTTATAATACTTATGACAAATACAATGGGTGAAAAATATTTGAAAATTAAATTACCCATTAAATAGTGAGACTGTCACAAAGTTCAAAAACATTGAAAAGTTCAATGTTTTGGCACTACTTTGATCAACTGTCTCAATTGTGACTCCTATCAAAAGATAGACTTTACCAAGGTTTTCTAAAAATTTTTTAAAATTTTTTTGAAAACCTATATTGCATCATGATCAATGGGCTCCATGCTCATGACTTGCACATTGAAGGGTTTTTCTTATCGAGTCCGTGAGGGGAAACTTCACTTCCCACTTCACCTCGGTAGCTTGTCCATGGCGATCCCTTCGATGTCCCCGGATAAAAAAAATTTAATCCTAGACAAAAGGGATTGCCCAAAACACCAAGTCATTATCGTGCAATTCGTTTAGAGAGGTCACTTGAACAAACTAGTTGTTCAAGCGACCATCCTCTATTCTACGAGTAGTCACGGAATAGACGATGTTCGGATTGCCGGTTTTTGTGTTTATGCTCGGAACCCAAATATTATTTATCCATTTACAGATTTATAACATGATTATAATTGTAAAACAAAAACAAGCAAGTAACATATAAAATTAGAGAATTGATATACCTCTCGATCTTCTAATGTATGTCCTTCCTCCTTTCGGACGTCGTGTGGGCGACGCTCTACCAAAAGTCGAAGCTCCTAGATCGCAAATCTTCCTTCCTTGCTCTTCCAAAGCAAGAGGAAGAATAGAAACAAGGTTTTTCTCCTCTCTAGAAACAACCAACAAGGAACTAAAACTATCCTTGCTACCAGCCAACTAGGTGAAGGAGAAGATGGTGGAAAACAACCAAGACACCAAGGGAAGCCCTATATCTTGTTTCCACCACCTAAGGAGAAGGAGAAGGGAGCTTTTGGGCACTGGCCAAGGCTAGAAAATAGGCTGGAGAAGTGCTGAACATTGGCCAAAAGAGGAAGAAGAAGAGAAGAATACCTTCCTTATTTGGTGCCACCCTTGCCTCCAAACCCTAATCCTAATCCTATCTCAACTAGGATACCTCTTCTTTGCCGCCCAAATACCCTAGCTCTCATCAATAATGTCATGCCAACTCCCTTGACATCCTTTTATAGAGTTAGGAATAAGTCATGAATTAATCTTATCCATTGGTTCTAGGGATTTAATCTCAATCGTCGGATCTAGAGATTTAATCTCAACCGACGGATCTTAGAGATTTAATCTCTACCAATGGATCTTAGAGTTTTGTTTCTATCCATTGGATCTAAGCATCATGAGGTGTTAATAGGCTACATTAGGGACCATGAGGAGGAGTTGGGTCTTGGCCACCCATGGATCAAGCCCACATAAAGTCCGATCCACTAATGATGATCCAATCCACTAAAGGTTCATCATTCATCTACCTCACCAACCCCCATATGATAATATGGGCTCCATATATTATTTGTACATTTTCTCCCCGTGTTTAAGATCTCGAATGTCCGCCGATTAATTAATTTACTGACCATTAATTATTCAACATCTAACACCTTGAGTAGTACCACTCAATCTTTTCATCATGTCGGACCAAGTCCACCTGTAGGGTTTACATGATGAACCTTATGAGCTCCTCAAGGAGACATCATCATCCTAATATATAGGACACGGTTTCCACCTATAATCAATGACACACCATATAAATAATATCATCTCCCAACTTACCGAGCCTATCGATTTAATCTATAGATCTCGCCCATTAGTAAATGAAAGAGATGACTACTAAGTATATGTGCCCGTTATTATATCGGGATTAAGAGCATGTACTAAATAATATCTGAGGTCCGATTCAATTATGTAGTCAGCAATAAATCGAATCACCTCTAAGTCGGTCCTACTCAATACACACAAAGTGCACTAGTGTGATTCTATGGTCAAGACAAACCAATACAAAATCACACTACAACCATTCCGATGGTTTTTCCAAAGCCATCTCGGTTGTGAGCTTTTACTTAAACTTTACAAGGAGCCGATAACATGATCTCTCGTGTGACACCACGCACTATGTTATCTACAATGTAACGTATTAGACAATATGCATAAAAATATGCAAACAATGATCATGTGATTCTTATTTCAAAAATAAAGATGTTCATATAAAAGATAGACTTTTCAGTATATATCCCTACAATCTCCCACTTATACTAAAAGACTATGCTATCCTCATACTGCCATACATCTGATTCCCCTTCCCTCCACATGCCTATCAAAGCTCTCGCTAGAAGGGCCTTAGTGAAAGGGTCTACCAGGTCATCCTTTGATGCAATCTAGGCGACATCAACTTCTACCTCCTTTACGATTTCTCGTATCAGGTGGTACTTGTGCTCTATGTGTTTACTAGCCTTATGGGCTCGTCGTTCCTTCGAGTTTGCAACTGCACCACTATTATCACAATAAATTGTGATAGTTCTGGGCAAACCAGGAATCACATCCAAGTCCATCAGAAAGTTCCTGAGCCATACAGCTTCTTTGGCCGCCTTAGAGGCCGCCACATACTCAGCTTCCATGGTGGAGTCCGCCACGCACTTCTGCTTGACACTTCTCCATATAATGGCTCCACCTCTTAAAGTAATCACAAAACCTGAGGTAGACTTACTGTTATCCCTATCTGATTGGAAGTCGCAATCCATGTAACCCACAGGGAGTAATTGGTCTGGCAAGTAAACTAGCATATAATCCCTAGTCCTTCTCAGACATTTTAATATATGCTTTATCGCAGTCCAATGTCCCTGTCCTGGATTACTCTGATATCTGCTGACCATGCCCACGGCAAAGCAGATATCTGGTCTCGTACATAGCATCGCATACATGAGGCTTCCTACTGTCGAAGCATAAGGAACCGTCTTCATCTCCTCTATCTCCTCAAATGATCTAGGACACATCTCCTTACATAAAGAAACTCCATGCCTGAAAGGTAGAAAACCCTTCATTGAGTTCTGCATGATAAAACGCTCCATAATAATGTCTATGTATGAAGCTTGGGATAAGCACAACATCCTTTTCCTGCGATCCCTTATAACCTTGATCCCAAGGATGTGTCCCACCTCTCCCAAGTCCTTCATATCAAACTGTTTGGACAACCATAACCTTACATCCGATAACACTTTGATATTGTTGCCAATCAACAAAATATCATCTACGTATAGTACATGAAATACCACTACGTTTCCGTCACATCTCTTGTATACACAAGACTCTTCCGGACTTTGAATAAATCCATAAGACTGGATCACCTCATCAAACTGGATGTTCCAAGACCTCGAAGCTTGTTTCAATCCATAAATGGATCGATTAAGCTTACATACAAGATGCTATTTGCCTTTAGCAATGAATCCCTCTGGTTGCTTCATGTAGATGTTTTCCTCAAGACTTCCATTAAGGAAAGCTATCTTGACATCCATCTGCCACACCTCATAATCCATATGAGCTGCTATGCATAAGAGAATCCGGATAGACTTAAGCATGGCTACCGGCGAAAAGGTCTTCTCATAATCGATACCCTCTTTCTGAGTATACCCCTTCGCAACAAGCCTCGCTTTAAAGGTCTCAACCTTCTCATTTATTCCTCTCTTTCTCTTGTAGATCTACTTGCATCCATTGGTTTTTACACCATCAAGTGGTTCTACTAGCTCCCAGACCTGATTTTAATCCATAGATTCAATCTCAGCATTCATTGCACTTTGCCAAGATACTGCATCTTTATCTTGGATTGCCTCATCATATGTCCAGGGATCAGGTTCATATTTGCCAGGGATCAAATCAGAAGATTCTCCCAAGAACATGTATCTATCAGACTGTCTCACAACCCTCCCACTGCGATGAGGTATCACCTGTGTAACCTCTGTGACACGCGGTGCAGTGACATATGGTATATCCTCTTGTACCGGCGGTACTAAAGAAGTGACTTCCCCTTTTAACTCCTCCAGAACAATTTTACTCTTGGGCTTGTGGCACATCACATAGTCTTCCTCTAGAAATCTGGCGTTCATGCTAAAGATCACCCTCTGATCTCTAGGACTATAAAACAATCCACCCTTCATTCCCCTGGGATAGCCAACGAACATGCGTACTTCTATACGAGGTTCCAACTTACCAGCATCTGCCTTCAGAACATGTGCTGGACTCCCCTTATCCGAATATGTCTTAGACTAGGCTTTCGCCCAGTCGCCAATTCTGTGGGAGTAGAAGGTACTGATTTAGATGGAACCAAGTTCAGAATGTACACCGCCTTATCTAGAGCATATCCCCAGAATGAATCTGGCAAGTCAGAATAACTCATCATCAATCTAACCATCTCTATAAGAGTCCTATTCCTTCGCTCTGCTACACCATTCTGCTGGGGTGTGTCAGGTGCAGTCAATTGGGATTTATTCCCATCCTCTGATAATTAGTTCCTAAACTCTCCCAAGAGGTACTCCCCACCACGATCAAATCGTAGTGTCATCCATATCTTGAATAATCATCTATGAAAGAGATAAAATATTCAAGACCACCTCTTGCCTGGATAGTCATAGGACCACACAAATCAGAATGAACCATCTTTGGCTTTATACCCATTGGCCTTAAAAGGCCTCTTGGTCATCTTACCCTCCAAGTAAGATTCATAGGTTGGGAGATCCTCCACCACTAATGAACCCAAAGGTCCATCATCTATCAACCTTTGAATTCTACTTAGGTTAATGTGACCAAGCCTAAGATGCCAAAGATATGTTTGGTTCATCTTCGAAGGTTCTTTTCTCTTATTGGAATTAGAAGATGAGTTATTAACTGTAGGATCGTTGGCGTTGCTAGAAAGGGGGGGGGAATGAATAGCTACGCTCATCTTTTCGATTCGTTGTACCCTTCTACAATGATTAATACACAGTGGAAATAAGAAAATGAATACAGAAAAAATGACAAACGCAAACACACAAATTTTACGTGGTTCGGAACACAAGTCCCTACTCCACGGTTGAGCCCTCGTCGGCTCTAGTGATGCACACCACCACTATAAACTTCTCCTTCTCAGTGATACACCGAAAATGGTGAAACCCTTTTTCACAGTTTATCAGAAATGTTACAAGAAAGCTTACAGTAGACAATGAAGAAGCAGTAAAACGAGTATAGATTTCAGAGTGAATGAAAATGCTTCTTGCTTGCTGAATCATTGACACTCCTGTTGGATGATCAAGGCTTTTAAGAATGAAGAAGCTTTTTCCCTCATGTCTTTCTTCATAAAATGTCGTAAGTTCTTCTTTTTTAACTTTGAAATATATAAGCCTAGAATACTTGATAGCTCGTGCCTGATTAGGGCTTTTTTGCCCGCCCAATCGAGTCGCCTCGGCTGGTGCCTCGACTGGAGCATTAATTGGAATTTATTAATGGCTTCAACGGTAAGATTTGGACCATAATTAGTTTTATTTCCGTTGAAAACATAGGTCTAGTCGAGGCGATGATCCGACGCCTTGACTGGCAGGCTTTGGTTCTAACTGAACAGAGCAACAGTCGAGCTCCCAGTCGATAGTCCCTTGCTTCTGTTCCGTTGGATTAAAGCTCTAGTCGAGTCGTCGCTTGATCGCAGCTTTGGTTCCAATCGAACAGAGCAATGAGCTCCTACCAATAGTCCCTTGCGTCATGTTGGATCAGCTCTAGTCGAGTCGGCGCCGATCGGCCGTTGGTTTTCCTACGACATACGTCGAGACATCAACCGATCGTGGCTTGCCTCTCGCCATAAGAAATAATCAGAGTCAAGGCCGCCGATTGATACAAATGATAACTCTGTTTGTCCAGAGCAGTCGAGCTCTCAGTCGACACCTCCTTGCGTTTTCTTAGTTGAACCAAGCATCAGTCGAGGCATCGCCTCGACTGGTATGAGTCAACCTGCTGCTCGACAAGAGCAGTAGGTTCCAATCAAGGCATCACCTCGACTACCACCTTTACCTGATGCCTATGAATTACTGTTCATAGGTCTTCCATGCTAGGAATCATCTCCGGGACTTCGTGCCAAGACTCCCTGTCCGAGTCTTCACTGCCAAGAGGCCACGCCTCCGGGACTTCACTACCAAGACTCCTCGTCCGGGTCTTCACTTGCAAGGACTCCACGTCCGGGTCTTCACTTTCCAGGACTCCACGTCCGGGTCTTCATCAATCTTGCATCCAGTCCTCGACCTACAAGAGATTTCCTGAAAATACATCTCAAACAATCGTATGAGATAACACATAATTATCACCTTGACTTAAACCCTTTTCAATCACCAAAAACATCCTTTGGGTCTGATTGCACCAACAATCTCCCCCTTTTTTGATGTTTGACAATACGGTTTAAGTTTAGGTGATGAAATTATAGAACAATATAACGTATTCAAAATTTAATATGCAAAAAGAAGAGATATAGATGTGTAGTTTCAAAAGTTTTAATTTCAGACTTAAAGCCCATCTTCTCCCTCTTTGGCAAACACCCAAAAAGAAAAGTTGCTTATAGAAGCACTCCCCCTGAATTCATTACCCTTAGGTTATCAAATGCACTAACAATATATTTTAGCAAGATAAATGTCAGTCGTGCATTTCTAAAGAAAGATATAAACCACCGGAAGAAAAATTTGACATAATTTTCCTTAATATTTTTTGTAATATCCCTGTTCATGACAGCTAAAAAAAACAAACCTACATACACAGAGATATTAGAAACAAATATACAAGAATACACCCAAAACGTCACCCAAAACATCCTGATATATATATTTTCTTGAATTCAAACTGTTCATACAGATAAAAAGAAAAACAAAAACTAAACTGCTGAAGATGATGGTCCTGCTGAGTCCAACATCATGGCATGAAGGAGACTTAGAATTTCCTCCTGATGGACAGAGACTTCGGAAAACCGAGCATCTAGCTTGGAGTGAAGCTCTTTGAATTTAGTGTCGATTGACATACTAAGGTCCATGAATTTAGTATCAACTGAGTTTGTGAACTCAGCATGATCTTTTCGCAGATTCTCCAGCTGTTCAGACATGGTGGAAGATGGTTCAACAGATCGACATTCTTGTTCACCTTCTTCCTCCATATCCCACCTTTCACCCGCTTGATGTCCATCCGCCCACTCAACGGTGCTACCAACTTTTGACATGTCGGCCAAAGAAAAGTTTCTCCACTTTATGAAATCAAAGTCTGTCATCTGCCTAATTTTCCCTTTGCTTGTGTTGATGCCTATGGATTCTAGCCAAAATGTGATGATATGACCAAAAGTCGTGTAAATTTTCTTTTGGACAGGAGTTGAGAAGTGGACTATGTAGAGAAAGATGTTTAAAGTAACATTAAAGTTTAAACGTTGCTTTAAGAGATGTAGAGCTAGTAAATGATGTTGTATTATTTTAGCTTTCCCCCTAGTAACAATTGGAAGGATGCAACCTACAATGACCTTATATAGGACATTATTGGGGGCAGCTAATGCCATGGCCGGAAATAGAGTAAGACCAGTTGTTATGCAGGTTTTTAAAGAAGTACTCATGAATTACATTTATGGAGTATCCCTCAACAGGTTCTTGAATTCTTGGATAGCATTCAAGGGTTGAGTTTGACTCTCGACACTCTAGAAATTCTCTGAGGATATCAGGAGTGAAAGATATGTCCTTTCTGGCTACCCTACTCTTAAAGATGAGCCTATCACCTGTAGGCTCTAGATTGTTGTAGAATTCACTAACTAAGTCTATATTGATGTCATGATCACAATAGACTAGTTTATTGAGCCCATTGTAGTTAATCATTTGTATAACATGTTGAGCATGTTTTTCAAAAAATTCTTTATCTAATGATCTAGTATGCATCAACTTAAATTTGTGGGCAGTAAAGGTATGTTGATGATGTGTGGAGGGAAATCGGGGATCCGTAGATGGATTTTCCCGAGGTGTTTCACTTGACTCACCTATCTTACGTTTTTGTCTAATGAATGCCAAAATGATGTTAAAAATAATAATATGATGGTATGATGAGTGGCAATAACCAACACCCAATTAGTTAACCAATATTACTAAGTTGTGTAATCAAAGAGATGAGTTTAGAAATTTACTTAGGTGCCATTTTTCCTGTTGTTGACTGGTCTTGTGGGATCAAGAAGATGACTTCTGTGAAATCACCTTCTCCAGCTAGGAAAAAAAAACTGGCGAACCCTAGAAAATCTGGCAAAATCTAGGGTTTGAGAAAATTGTCGTCTAGGGTTAGGGATTGACCAAAAGAGGGAATGAGGGACTGGAGAACTTACTTGAAGTTAGTTTAGGAGCGAGTGAGGTAATCCAGGGTTTTGTCAGTGTTAAACTTGGCTGGAGACTCGAATGGCGACAGAAGAGAAAAAATGCAGCGAGAGGAGTCGAGGCGAGTCGCGAGTTTGGGAGAGGCGGTAAGTGAATTTCCTTATATATTTCTTAGTTATGCAGTCGAGGCAGTAAGTTGAACGCCTCGACTATTATATCAGTCGAGGCGCCAGTCGAGGCACCAGTCGAGTGCGCCTCGCTTCTGTTTGCTCACACCCTCTGTCAGTCGAGGCGATTATTGAAATGCCTCGACTATTATTCTGAAGGTTCGTTTTTGTCTTAGATATTTTAAGTTCCAAATTCGTTGTATTTAGGTATTTAGAACATTTTAAAAGTGACAATATACTCTATTGACAATATCAAACATATATTGGATGTTTCACTTGAGTTTTATCATTATTTAAGATGTCCAACCAATTTTACTTGGTTGGAATGTCAAATTATTTTTTTTAAAACCAAATACACATGAATTATGTATTGGTCTTCCCCATAATTGGTCAACTTAATGATTCATGCAATTTTCAACTGCATTACTCAATTTATGCATCATAACAAGCAATTTGAGTAAATTGGTTGCTCCTAACATCTCACCCCTATCTAGTAATACACAAGCATAGTTAATCCTATGATTTGTGTGAGATGTTTCCCAAAGGTATCCCAAACATTATTTTCCCATTTCTTTTGAACTTATGAATTAGTCCTTATGATCACGGAGAGTTTTCACTTAGCTGCACACATTCCCAACTCTCTTCTTAAATGACTAAATTCATTTTCTGGAAGAGGTTTTGTGAAAATATCAGCAAGATTCGCCTTAGACTCAACATAATTGAGTATAATATCTCCTCTTGCTACATGATCCCTAATGAAGTGATGTCTCACTTCAATGTGTTTTGTTCTGGAATGATGGACTGGGTTTTTTGTTAAGTTGATCGTGCTAATATTATCACATAGCACTTGCACGTTCTTATATGAAAAACCATAATCCTCCAATGTGTGAGTCATCCATAACAATTGTGACACACTGTCTCCCATGGCTATGTACTCAGCCTCAGTGGCGGAGAGAGCAACACAATGTTGCTTTCGACTTGACCAACCAACTAAAGCTGAACCTAGGAATTGACAGCCCCCGCTAGTACTTTTTCTATCTAGTTTGCATCCTGTATAATCTGAATCTGTATAGCCTACTAAATCAAAAGACTCGATTGGATACCACAGTCCAACTGATATTGTTGCTTTAAGATATCTCATAATTCTTTTAACAGCAACCCAATGAGACTCTTTAGCACACGATTGATATCGTGCACACATGCCCACAACAAATACTATATCAGGTCTACTTGCTGTAAGATATGAAAGACTACCTATTGCACTCCTATAACGCTTTAGATCAACAGGTTTACCATCTACATCATTATCTAGATGAGTGTTTTGTGCCATTGGAGTGGCAACCTCCTTATCATTTTCCATGTTGAATCTTTTTAGCAACTCCATGGCATTTTTTGATTGACAAACATGAATTCCTTCTTTGGTTTGTTTGATTTGAAGTCCAAGGAAAAATGTCAACTCCCCTACTAGACTCATCTCAAACTCACTCTCCATGTGTTCTATGAATTCATTGAGATAATCCCTATTGTTTGAACCACAGATTATGTCATCGACATAAATCTGAGCTACAAATATGTCTTCACCATTTCTTTTCAAAAAAAGTGTGGGATCAATTTGACCTCTTCTAAAACCCCTCTCAACTAGAAAAATTGACAACCTTTCGTACCATGCACGAGGTGCTTGTTTCAGCCCATAAAGAGCCTTCTTGAGCTTATACACATGATTTGGAAATTCAGAATTTTCAAATCCCGGTGCTTGTTTAACATAGACCTCTTCCTTTATAAACCCGTTCAAAAATGCTGACTTCACATCCATTTGATATAATTTGAATCCTCTATATGATGCAAATGCTAGCATTAATCGAATGGATTCTAACCTAGCCACGGGTGCATAAGTTTCACCATAATCAAGTCCCTCAATTTGATTGTATCATTTGGCTACTAATCTAGCTTTATTTCTCATTATTTCTCCTTTATCATTCAATTTATTCTTGAATACCCATTTGGTTCCTATTATGGTAGCTTGATCAGGTCTTGGAACTAAATCCCAAACTTGACTTCTCTCAAATTGTCCCAATTCATCCTGCATTGCTATAATCCAGTTCGGATCAAGCAAAGCTTCATCAATTACTTTTGGTTCAATTTCAGAGATTAATGCTACTTGATTCACTTCATTTCTAAATTATGATCTTGTCCTCACCCCTTGATGGATGTCTCCAACAACTTGGTCTAGGGAATGACTAGTGCCCATTCTAGTGGATCTTGGTACTTGAGATGTTTCTTGAACCTCATTGTTAGATACAATCTCAAGCAATGATCCTTCTGATCTAGATTTTTCATTTTCGGAGTCAGATTTGACTCCCCCTACACTTGTGTCCTCCTTCAAACTTAATCTTTTGAGTTTGACTTTTACTGCATCACTATTATTCTTAGAATCAATTTGGTCTTTACATTCCTCAAAAACCACATTTGATGATTCCTCAACCAAATTTGTTCATTTGTTGTAAACTCGATAAGCCTTACTAGTGAGGGAATATCCTAACAGAACACCTTCATCTGATTTTGCAGTGAATTTTCCTAGATGATCCTTAGTGTTTAAAATGAAAACCTTGCAACCAAAAACCCTAAGATGTTTGACTGTTGGTGGTTTTCCAAACCATAGTTCATGAGGTGTTTTTCCTAAAAATCTATGTATCAAAACTCTGTTTTGAACATAGCATGCAGTGTTAATTGCCTCAGCCCACAAGTAACTAGGAAGAGTATACTCATTTAGCATACTCCTCGCAGCTTCTGGCAGAGCTCTATTCTTCCTCTCTACCACACCATTTTGTTGTGGTGTCCTAGGAGTGGAAAACTCATGTTTATAGCCTTTTTCTGAATAGAATTCCTTAAACCTCATATTTTCAAATTCTCCTCCATGATCACTCCTAATTGTTTTAATTGTTGAGTTTTTCTCATTTTCAATTCTTCTACAAAAAGGAATAAAAATTTCTAATGTTTGATCCTTATGTTTGAGAAAGAAAGTCCATGTATATCTAGTATAATCATTTACTACTACCAAGCAATATCTACTTCCATTCAAGGTTTTTGTGGAGATACTATCAAACAAATCTAAAAGCAATAAATCTAAAGCATTTAAAGTACTTACAGTGTTCTTGCTTTTATGTGATGCTCTTATTTGTTTACCTTTTTGACATGCATCACATAGCTTGTCCTTTTCGTACTTGAGCAATGGTAGACCCCGCAAAAGCTCTTCCTTGGCCAACCTCTTGATATTTTTCATGTTGACGTGTGCTAGTCTCCGATGCCATAGCCATGATTCATCTTCTTTGGACAAAAAACACTTCACACGCAGGTTAGTAGCACTACTAAATTGAACTTGATAGATATTTTCCTTCCTCGTCCCTACTAGCATGATAGTATCGGTTTCATTATGTTTAATTAAGTATTTAGTTGAATAAAATTCTACTCTATATCCTTCATCACATAATTGACTGACACTTAACAAATTAAAAACCATTCCTCTAACTAGCAGAACATTCTTAATCCTAAATTGTTCAGATATTACTATGTCTCCTACTCCTATGACTTTTAGTTTGCCAATATTACCAAAAGAAATAGTACCTTTACTCCTGTTTTTAAATGTAGCAAACTTTGTGGAGTCCCCGGTCATGTGCTTGGAGCATCCGCTATCTACGACCCACATCATTGGATACTCCCCCTCGTAGGTACCTAATCAAACACGAAAAACAAGATCTTTTGGAACCCAGATTTTGGGTCCATTAGCATTTACGACATATTGTTTAGGAATCCAAGCCTTAGTTGTGTTTGTTTTACCAACATGAGTTCTATTGACTAATGACATGAAACTGAATTCCCTTTTTGTTGGTTTGTAGCCTATTCCTGCTCTGTTGTAAACTGCCCTTTGGGCATCTAAAATCATGTTAAGAGTTTGAGAGCTTGTTGTGAATCTCTCAAGTGTGCACTTGAGATCATCAACTTGTGCTCTCAAGAAATTGTTTTCTTCTCTAAGTTTTTCGATTTCATAAGTATCAATCCTAATTTCTGCAGGAACAGAATCCTGAGTTTTAAGCTCCTCTAATTCTGATTTTAACATCTTAACTTTATTTTTTGATCTACTCAAGGCATTAGTTAAGCATGCTCTTTATTTCATACAATTTATCTAGTTCAGGAGATGTTACCTCATCATCATCAGATGATGATGATGTGTCCTTCCGTGAAGACTCATCTGAATCTGTGTGATCAAACGCCATTAGTGCCGTATGCTTGGCTCCTTTTGCCCTGTCTTCATCTTCTGAGGAACTGGAAGAAGAGTCATCCCATGTTGCCCTCAACGCCTTCTTCTTCCTGGACTTGTCCTCTTTCTTGTTGAGATCAGGACATTCACTCTTGATGTGCCCTTTCCTGTTACACTCAAAACAAACCACATCAGATTTACCTCTAAATTTATGTGATGACTTACCTTTCCTCTTGTCTGCGAAGATTTTCTTTACATCCTTCTTATTGTACTTTCTGCTTCTCCTCATCGTCCTCCTCACAAAATTGGCTACCTCGCTAGATGAGGACTCGTTGTCACTGTCACTATTTGTCTCAGATGAGGATGAAGATGATTCCTTCTTCTTCTCCTTTTTCTTGTTCTCCTTGTATTGCTCACCTGCAACAAAAGCAATACCTTTCTCTTTTGGACCCTTGTTAGCTTGCTCATGTAATTCCATTTCACAAAATAATTCATCCAACTTTATAGTAGACAGATCCCTTGATACTTTGTAGGCATCTACCATAGATGACCATAAAGCATTTTGGGGAAAAGACTTTAGGACGTACCTGATAATGTCTCTGTTTTCCAAATTTTCTCCGATTGAATGCAGCCCATTCAATACTTCCTTGAACCTTCCATGCAACTCACCAACAGTCTCGCCATCTTTCATAGCAAGATTTTGTAGCTGGTTCATGTAGAGATCTCGCTTTGCTATCCTCGAGTCTCTTGTCCCTTCGTTCAGTTCTATCAGTTTATTCTAGAGATCTTGCGCGCTGCTGAACGTACCCACTTTGTTGAGTTGATCCTTCGCTAGACCACAATGCAGAGTCACGGTGGCCTTAGCATTTGCTTACGCCTTGCATTTTTATTCTACAGTCCACCTTCCAGACTCAAGTACTTTGCCTTCTGCGTCCATCAGTGTCGTGAAACCTACGGTTACCGAAAACCACATATCTATCTCAGTCATGAGATAGTACTCCATCCGGCTTCACCAATACTGGAAGTTCGTTCCATCAAAGAATGGAGGCCTGTTTGTGTTGTAACATTCTTGCATCGCCATTTGAACTTGCTCTTGCGGTTGTGAATCCGAAGAAGAGAACCTTGCTCTGATACCAATTGTAGGATCGTTGGTGTCACTAGAAAGGGGGGGAATGAATAGCTACGCTCGTCTTTTCGATTCATTGTACCCTTCTACAATGATTAGTACACAGCGGAAACAAGAAAACAAATACAAAAAAAATGACAAACGCAAACACACCAATTTTACATGGTTCGGAACATAAATCCCTGCTCCACGGTTGAGCCCTCGTTGGCTCTAGTGATGCACACCACCACTATAAACTTCTCCTTCTCAGTGATACACCGAAGGTGGAGAAACCCTTTTACCTGATTTATCGAAGCGTTACAAGAAAGCTTACAGTAGACAATGAAGAAGCAGTAAAATGAGTACAGATTTCAGAGTGAATGAAAATGCTTCTTGCTTGCTGAATCGTTGACACTCCTGTTGGATGATCAAGGATTTTAAGAATGAAGAAGCTTTTTCCCTCGTGTCTTTCTTCAGAAAATGTCGTAAGTTCTTCTTTTTTAACTTTGAAATATATAAGCCCAGAATACTTGATAGCTCGAGCCTGATTAGGGCTTTTACGCACTTGATCAGTCGCCTCATTTGGTGCCTCAACTGGAGCATTAATTGGCATTTATTAATGGTTTCAACGGTAAGATTTGGACCATAATTAGTTTTATTTCCATTGAAAACATAGGTCCATTCGAGGTGATGATTCGACGCCTTGGTGAGCTTTGGTTCCAGCGACGAGCGTCGAACTCGGTCGGATCCTTGCTTACATTCCGTTGGATTAAAGCTCTAGTCAGTCGCCGCCATTGGCGGGCTTTGGTTCAAGCGAGCGAAACAGCGATCGAGCTCGATCGATAGTCCCTTGCATTTGTTCGATTAGAACAAAGCTCTAGTCGAGTCGCCACTTCGACTGTTGTTGGTTTTCCTACGAACATACTGGCCACAATCGAGACATCAACCGACTGTGGCTTGCCTATGCTCGTAAGAAATAACCTTCGGTCGAGCCTTTGCCTCGATCTGATCGAGAACCTCTTTGTTTGTCGGGCGATGGAGCTCTCGGTCGACACCTCCTTGCGTGAACCAAGCATCGATCGGCGTTGCCTCAGTGGTATCAAGTCAACCTCGCTCGAGCAAGAAGCGATGGGAGTTCGATCAGCGTCACCTCGACTACCACCTTTACACGATGCCTATGAATTTCACATGTTCATAGGTCTTCCATCACCGAGAATCATCTCCATTGTTGCCAAGACTCACATCCCGGGTCTTCACTTCAGAGGCCACGCCTCAGGGACTTCTTTATGCCAAGACTCCTCGTCAGGAAGTCTTCACTTGCGGGACTCCGCGTGCAGGGTCTTTGCCTGCTGAGACTCCACGTCCGGTCTTCACTTGCGGAAGGACTCGGTCAGGGTCTTCACTGCACAAGAGATTTCCTGAAAATACATCTCGAACAACCGTATGAGATAACACATAATTATCACCTTGACTTAAACCCTTGTCAATCACCAAAAACATCCTTTGGGTCTGATTGCACCAACATTAACTTCAATTTGCATCGTGGGAGGTTTTGGTTCAAGTGTGTAAAAATTTCCTATCAATGTACTGTTGGTGCAGTGAGGCACCGAAATCGAACCTGCGTTTTGATTATAGCAAAGACACAAAGTTAAGTTTATTTTGTTTTCTCACGAGCTGAATCGAGTGTGTAGAAGATTGATATAGCTGGAGCTGAAGGCTAGCGACACCCGGAGGAAGCCGCGGTAGTCGAGCGACACTCGAGTGATTTCGGAGGGAGCCGAAGGAATCGAGTGGAAGGCCGGAGGCAAAAGCAACACGTAAGCATCGAGGTAGCATCGAGGTAAGATCGAGTGTGCGAGAGTAAGTAAGGTCGTATCCTCTTTACGGGGATGATCTTAAGCGTAGATCCGACCAAAGACTTCTTATAGATGGTCTAGGTCGAGATCGGATGGTCGACGACCATCGAAATTATGTTTTTGTTGTGCTAACTTCGACTTGCAGCAAGCATCGATCATTGCCCGACGGAGGATTATTGCCGTCAAGCGATTCGACTCACAGAAGGTCGACAATCGGTCGATCTTGCCATCGATCGTGATGATGGCCATCGGTCGGTGATGGTCAATGATCGGTCGAGAGTCACAAATTCCAAGGGGAGTTGTGCTCAAATTTGATTGGCTAGGTTTCCTCTCGAAAAGGGGCTCAAAGGCTATAAAAGGAGGGCCAAACCTAGGGTTTACACAACAATTCTAAGTGCTCAAAAGCCTCCATTACGCTGCAACTCTACGACAACGAAGTCCTTCCATTCCGATATCTAGGTTTAACTTTCTTTATTATTGTACGTCGGTCTTAGTTTTTGTTATCAGTTTGTCATTTATATTTCCGGAGCTTTTATCGTATACGAGGAGAGGGGGAGTGTCCCTCTACCTCAAGTTTTTGTGGTTTCTTCTTGTATCGATTAACTCCTACCTCTAACGAGGAGGAGTTCCTTTAGTGCTTTTGCCCTCCGTACATGGTCAAGGACCACTAGGGCCTTGGAGTAGTAGGCGAATGCTACGAACCAAGTAAAAATTCATTGTCTTTATTTACGTTACATTTCAGCTGCAATTAATTAATTATCTCTCGAGTTTTAACGAAAGAAAGAAAAAGTTTTTTTTCGCTATTCACCCCCCCTCTAGCGAACCGCATCAATCCAACATGTACCTGAACATATATTCTCCCTATTCCTTCTTATAACAACTCTGTCATTAAAAGAAATAGAATATCCATCCATAAACAATTTAGAAACCGAAATTAAATTCTTTCTAAATAAAGGTACTTAAAAAGAATTTTCCAGAACCTAAGTTTTATTTTTCTCAAGAGATAAATAAAACTTCTCCCACTACAATAGCTGCCACCTTCATGGCATTGCCCAAGTAAATGGTAATCTCCCCTTTAGCTAGTCGTCGGGTTTCCTGGAACCCCTGCACAGTATTGCAGACATGATTAGTGGCTCCCGTATCTACACACCAGGTGCCGGTATATAACATTGCTAATCATGTTTCAACGACTAGTCCAAAGGATATATCTTTGTTCTGCTTTGGATTGGGATAGTCCTTCTTCCAATGTCCATTCTGCTTGTAAGTGAAGTACTTGCCTTTTGGCTTCTTCACTCCTCCCAGAGATCCTCCCACCACCTTTGCTTCACCTTGTTTCTTCTTCTTCTTGCATTTCGGCTTAGAAGTAGAAACCTTTTTGAGCAATCATGGCTTGAGGACACTCTTCGAAGAGTGCATACTTGTACTCCTTAGCAGATAAGACAATATCTAGATTCTTTTCCAATTAACATTGTTTGGGTACAGTAAGTTTATTTCCTTTAGTATCATAGTAAGTTGACTGAAAGTCATTTTTGAAAATCCTAAGAATCACATAGATAATTACTGTAGATTTCAAAAAATTATTGATTCGTCAAACAATAAAATTTCATAATCAACCAACACCTCAAAACACCGAGAATATCATATGTCACGATTATGTGGACGTATACGAATTCTACATTTGTAAGAGGAGGTTTTATCCATTAATTTTACCATCTCCTCAACTTAACTTTTTGACAAGTAAAATTAATAGTTGGTTTCTCTTCGGCCCTACAAATAAAAGCAGTGGCTCCGATGGGGAGGATACTTATATTTGTATCTAAGTGTTCACCACAACTCGGTACCAAGGTAATTATCTCGGGTTATGTGCCTTACGATGGGCAAGTACACACGCTTCTTAATAATTACCTATAACCATATTCGACCTTATGATCCGAAAAAAAAACCCTTCTGATGGGGAGGAAGGCACACAGACCGATGCATAAATTTGTTTGCATCACATGTCAAATCGTAATGGAGGCCGTGGGAATTTAAAAAAATTTGCACTCCCACCTAGTAATTTGAAATTGAGGAATTTTCCTAGCCTACGACATACACATCAAACAAAAAACAATAAATATGAAAAATAAATTATTTTCCAACTATTATGGCTTTTGTCTTCAATATGACTCCCGTCGCATTGGCATCTCGTCCGCTCCTCCTACGCCATGTACGTCCCATCTGGAGATCCGAGCCGAGACTAAAACCTATTTTAATTTACATTCATCGATACTATACTCCACGAGGGAGTGTATATGAAATCTAGATCGAAAGTAAAATAAAATAAAGAGTGGCTAAACAATGGCATTTTTAATTTACAAAAACTAAATACTAGCCTCGTCAACCCCGAGGATTCAACAAAATAAATATTTACACACATACAATCACATACACACATATGGCCATAATAGTCGGATCTTATGCCTGCAACCAAAAAGTTAAACTACGCATATCCTACTATTATCTAGCACATATAATATATGAAAAAGTGCATACAAATTAACCGAATCTTAAACACACAAAACCGGAAACCTTGGCTCTGATGCCAATTGAAGGTTTTGCCCGGAAGCTCTGATACCAATTGAAGGGTTTTGCTTATCGAGTCCGTGAGGGGAAACTTCGCTTCCCACTTCACCTCGCTAGCTTGTCCATGGTGATCCCTTCGATGTCCCCGGATAAAAAAAAATTAATCCTAGACAAAAGGGATTGCCCAAACCACCAAGTCATCGTCGTGCTATTCGTTTAGAGAGGTCACTTGAACAAACTAGTTGTTCAAGCGACCATCCTCTATTCTACGAGTAGCCGCGGAATAGACGATGTCCGGATCGCCAGTTTTTATGTTTATGCTCGGTATCCAAATATTATTTAGCCATTTACAGATTTATAACATGCTTATAATTGAAAAACAAAAACAAGCAAGTAACATATAAATTTAGAGAATCGATATACCTCTCGATCTTCTAATGTATGTCCTTCCTCCTTTCAGACGTCATATGGGCGACGCTCTACCAAAAGTCGAAGATCCTAGATCACAAATCTTCCTTCCTTGCTCTTACAAAGAAAGAGGAAGAATAGAAACAAGGTTTTTCTCCTCTCTAGAAACAACCAACAAGGAACTAAAACTATCCTTGCCGCCGGCCAACTAGGTGAAGGAGAAGATGGTGGAAAACAACCAAGACACCAAGGGAAGCTCTATATCTTGTTTCCACCACCTAAGGAGAAGGATAAGGGAGCTTTTGGGTGCTGGCCAAGGCTGGAAAAGAGGCTGGAGAGGTGCTTGATGTTGGCCAAAAGAGGAAGAAGAAGAGAAGAATACCTTCCTTATTTGGTGCCACCCTTGCCTCCAAACCCTAATCCTAATCCTATCTCAACTAGGATTCCTCTTCCTTGCTGCCCAAAAACCCTAGCTCTCATCAATAATATCATGCCAACTCCCTTGACATCCTTTTATAGAGTTAGGGATAAGTCATGAATTAATCTCATCCATTGGTTCTAGGGATTTAATCTCAACCGTCGGATCTAGAGATTTAATCTCAACCGACGGATCTTAGAGATTTAATCTCTACCAATGGATCTTAGAGTTTTATTTCTATCCATTGGATCTAAGCATCATGAGGTGTTAATAGGCTACATTAGGGACCATGAGGAGGAGTTGGGTCTTGGCCACCCATGGATCAAGCCAACATAAAGTCCGATCCACTAATCATGATCCGATCCACTAAAGGTTCATCATTGATCTACCTCACCAACCCCCATATGATAATATGGGCTCCATATATTATTTGTACATTTTCTCCCCGTGCTTAAGATCTCGAATATCCGTCGATTAATTAATTTACTGACCATTAATTAATAAACATTTAACTCATTTAGTAGTACCACTCAATCTTTTCTACATGTCGGACCAAGTCCACCTGCAGGGTTTACATGATGAACCTTATGATCTCCTCAAGGGGACATCATCATCCTAATATATTGGAAATGGTTTCCTCCTATAATCAACGTCACACCATATAAATAATGTCAACTCCCAACTTACCGAGCCTATCGATTTAATCTATAAATCTCGCCCATTGGTAAATGAAAGAGATGACTACTAAGTATATGTACCCGTTATTATATCGGGATTAAGATCATCTACTAAATAATATCTGAGGTCCGATTCGATTATGTAGTCAGCAATAAATCGAATAACCTCTAAGTCGGTCCTTCTCAATACTCACAAAGTGCACTAGTGTGATTCTATGGTCAAGACAAACCAATACCAAATCACACTACAACCATTCCGATGGTTTGTCCAAAGCCATCTCGGTTGTGAGCCTTTACTTAAACTTTACAAGGAGCTGATAACATGATCTCCTGTATGACACCACATACTATGTTATCTACAATGTAACGTATTAGATAATATTAATAAAAATATGCAAACAATGATCATGTGATTCTTATTTTAAAAATAAAGATGTTCATAGAAAAGATAGACTTTTCAGTATACATCCCTAAAATCTCCCACTTATACTAAAAGACTATGTTGTCCTCATACTACCATACATCTGATTCCCCTTCCCTCCACATGCCTATCAAAGCTCTCGCTAGAAGGGCCTTAGTGAAAGGGTCTACCAGGTCATCATCTGATGCAATCTAGGCGACAACAACTTCTACCTCCTTTACGATTTCTCGTATCAGGTGGTACTTGTGCTCTATGTGTTTACTAGCTTTATGGGCTCGTGGTTCCTTCGAGTTTGCAACTGCACCACTATTATCACAATAAATTGTGATAGTTCTGGGAAAACCAGGAATCACATCCAAGTCCATCAGGATGTTCCTGAGCCATACAACTTCTTTGGCCGCCTTAGAGGCCGCCACATACTCAGCTTCCATGGTGGAGTCCGCCACGCACTTCTGCTTGACACTTCTCCATATAATGGATCCACCTCCCAATGTAAACACAAAACCTAAGGTAGACTTACTGTTATCCCTATCTGATTGGAAGTCACAATCCATGTAACCCACAGGGAGTAATTGGTCTGACCGGTAAACTAGCATATAATCCCTAGTTCTTCTCAGGCACTTTAATATAAGCTTTACCGTAGTTCAATGTCCCTGTCCTGGATTACTCTGATATCTGCTGACCATGCCCATGACAAAGCAGATATCTGGTCTCGTACATAGCATCGCATACATGAGGCTTCCTACTACCGAAGTATAAGGAACCGCCTTCATCTCCTCTATCTCTTCAGATGATCTAGGACAAATCTCCTTAGATAAAGGAACTCCATGCCTGAAAGGTAGAAAACCCTTCTTGGAGTTCTGCATGCTAAAGCGCTCCATAATCGTGTCTATGTATGAAGCTTGGGATAAGCACAACATCCTTTTCCTGCGATCCCTTATAACCTTGATCCCAAGGATGTGTCCCACCTCTCCCAAGTCCTTCATATCAAACTATTTGCACAACTATACCCTTACATCTGATAACACTTTGATATTGTTGCCAATCAACAAAATTTCATATACGTATAGTACAAGAAATACCACTACATTTCTGTCACATCTCTTGTATACACAAGACTCATCCGAACTTTGAATAAATCCATAAGACTTGATCACCTCATCAAACTGGATGTTCCAAGACCTCGAAGCTTGTTTCAATCCATAAATGGATTGATTAAGCTTACATACAAGATGCTCTTTGCCTTTAGCAATGAATCCCTCTGGTTGCTTCATGTAGATGTTTTCCTCAAGACTTCCATTAAGGAAATCTATCTTGACATCTATCTGCCACACCTCATAATCCATATGAGCTGCTATGCATAAGAGAATCCTGATAGACTTAAGCATGGCTACCGGCGAAAAGGTCTCCTCATAATCGATACCCTCTTTCTGAGTATACCCCTTCGCAACAAGCCTCGCTTTAAAGGTCTCAACCTTCCCATCTATTCCTCTCTTTCTCTTGTAGATCCACTTGCATCCAATGGTTTTTACACCATCGAGTGGTTCTACTAGCTCCCAGACCTGATTTGAATCCATAGATTCAATCTCAACATTCATTGCACTTTGCCAAGATACTGCATCTTTATCTTGGATTGCCTTATCATATGTCCAGGGATCAAATCAGAAGATTCTCCCAAGAACATGTATCTATCAGGCTGTCTCACAACCCTCCCACTACGACGAAGTATCACCTATGTATCCTCTGTGACACGCGGTGTAGTGACATGTGGTATATCCTCTTGTACCGGCGATACTAAAGAAGTGACTTCCCCTTTTAACTCCTCTAGAACAATTTTACTCTTGGGCTTATGGCTCATCACATAGTCTTCCTCTAGAAATCTGGCGTTCGTGCTAAAGATCACCCTCTGATCTCTAGGACTATAAAACAATCCACCCTTCTTTCCCCTGGCATAGCCAACGAACATGCGTACTTCTGTATGAGGTTCCAACTTACTAGCATCTGCCTTCAGCACATGTGTTGGACTCCCCTTATCCGAATATGTCTTAGACTAGGCTTTTGCCCAGTCGCCAATTCTGTGGGAGTATAAGGCACTGATTTAGATGGAACCAAGTTCAGAATGTACACCGCCATATCTAGAGCATATCCCCAGAATGAATCTGGTAAGTCAGAATAACTCATCATCGATCTAACCATCTCTATAAGAGTCCTATTCCTTCGCTCTCCTACACCATTCTGCTGGGGTGTGTCAGGTGCAGTCAATTGGGATTTATTCCCATCCTCTGATAAATAGTTCTTAAACTCTCCCAAGAGGTACTCACCACCACGATCAAATCGTAGTGTCATCCATATCTTGATTAATTGTCTATGAAAGAGATAAAATATTCAAGACCACCTCTTGCCTAGATAGTCATAGAACCACACAAATCAGAATGAACCATCTTTGGCTTTATAGCCCTTGGCCTTAAAAGGCCTCTAGGTCATCTTACCCTCCAAGCAAGATTCATAGGTTGGGAGATCCTCCACCTCTAATGAACCCAAAGGTCCATCGGCTATCAACCTTTGAATTATGCTTAGGTTAATGTGACCAAGCCTAAGATGCCAAAGATATGTTTGGTTCATCTTCGAAGGTTCTTTTCTCTTATTGGAATTAGAAGATCAGTTATTAACTTCAATTTGCATCGTGGGAGGTTTTGGTTCAAGTGTGTACAAATTTCCTATCAATGTACTTGAATAGATATTCTCCCTATTCCTTCTTATAACAACTCTGTCATTAAAAGAAATAGAATATCCATCCATAAACAATTTAGAAATCGAAATTAAATTCTTTCTAAATAATGGTACATAAAGAGAATTTTCCAGAACCTATGTTTTATTTTTCTCAAGAGATAAATAAAACTTCTCCCACTGCAATAGCCGCCACCTTCATGGCATTGCCCAGGTAAATGGTAATCTCCCCTTTAGCTAGTCGTCGGATTTCCTGGAACCCCTGCAAAGTATTGCAGACATGATTAGTGTCTCCCGTATCTACACTCCAGGTGCCGGTAGATAACATCGCTAATCATGTTTCAACGACTAGTCCAAAGGATATATCTTTGTTCTGCTTTGGATTGGGATAGTCCTTCTTCCAATGTCCATCCTGCTTGTAAGTGAAGTACTTGCCTTTCGGCTTCTTCACTCCTACCTGAGATCCTCCCCCCACCTTTGCTTCACCTTGTTTCTTCTTCTTCTTGCCTTTCGGCTTAGAAATAGAAACTTTTTTGAGCAATCATGGCTTGAGGACACTCTTCGAAGAGTGCATACTTGTACTCCTTAGCAGATAAGACAATATCTAGATTCTTTTGCAATTAACATTGTTTGGGTACAGTAAGTTTATTTCCTTTAGTACCATAGTAAATGGACTGAAAGTCAATTTTGAAAATCCTAAGAATCACATAGATCATTACTGTAGATTTCAAAAAATTATTGATTCCTTAAACAATAAAATTTCAAAATCAACCAACACCTCAAAACACCGAGAATATCGTATGCCACGATAGTGTGGACGTATACGAATTCTACATTTGTAAGAGGAGGTTTTATCCATTAATTTTACTATCTCGTCAACCTAACTTTTTGACAAGTAAAATTAATAGTTGGTTTCTCTTCGGCCCTACAAATAAAAGCAGTGACTCCAATGGGGAGGATACTTATATTTGTATCTAAGTGTTCACCACTGCTCGGTACCAAGGTAATTATCTCAGGTTATGTGCCTTATGATGGGCAAGTACACATGCTCCTTAATAATTTCCTATAACCATATTCGACCTTGTGATCCGCAAACAAACCCATCCGATGGGGAGGAAGGCACTCAGAGCCGACGCGTAAGTTTGTTTGCATCACATGTCAAATCGTAGTGGAGGCCGTGGGAATTTAAAAAAATTCCCGCTCCCACTTAGTAATTTGAAATTTTGGAATTTTCTTAGCCTACGACATGCATATCAAACAAAAAACAATAAATATGAAAAATAAATTATTTTCCAACTATTATGGCTTTTGTCTTCAATAAGACTCCCATCGCATTGTCATCTCCTCCGCTCCTCCTACGCCATGTATGAGCCATCCGGAGATCCGAGCCGAGACTAAAACCTATTTTAATTTACATCCATTGATCCTATACTCCACGAGGGAGTGTACATGAAATCTAGATCGAAAGTAAAATAAAATAAAGAGTGGCTAAACAATGACATATTTAATTTACAAAAACTAAATACTAGCCTCGTCAACCCCGAGAATTCAACAAAATAAATATTTACACACATACAATCACATACACACATATGGCCATAATAGTCGGATCTTATGCCTGCAACCAGAGAGTTAAACTACGTATATCCTACAATTATCGACAAATATAATATATGAATAAGTGCATAAAAATTAACCGAATACTAAACACACAAAACCGGAAACCTTGGCTCTTATGCCAATTGAAGGTTTTGCCCAGAAGCTCTGATACCAATTGAAGGGTTTTGCTTATCGAGTCCGTGAGGGGAAACTTCGCTTCCCACTTCACCTCGGTAGCTTGTCCATGGCGATCGCTTCGATGTCCCCGGATAAAAAAATTTAATCCTAGACAAAAGGGATTTCCCAAACCACCAAGCCATCGTCGTGCTATTCGTTTAGAGAGGTCACTTGAACAAACTAGTTGTTCAAGCGACCATCCTCTATTCTACGAGTAGTCGCGGAATAGACGATGTCCGGATCGCCGGTTTTTGTTTTTATGCTCAGGATCCAAATATTATTTAGCCATTTACAGATTTATAACATGCTTATGTTAGTTATAGCCCTAGAACCAATCATGTGATGGTTGAATAGGGAACATTTTGTATCATATTCTCTAAAGGCAAAGGATTGGTTATTATATTTACGTCTTGCTTGTGCCAGCTAACTTAAATATAATAATGCCCTAGAAAAGTAGGTTCTTATCTACAACACATCAATTGGCAGAATTGATTATGAGAGGCTATAGAGAACACTTTCCTAAATGTTCCTAGTAAAGTATTAATATGCAAGGGCAATATTAATACATAAAGACTAGCATGTAGGTCAATTGATGACTTGATCTCACAAGTCATGGATATATGATATCAAGTTGACACATGGGTATATATTAGAGAATATATACTAAACTGACCCACCATGAGAAAGTTTCATGGATCGTCATATGAGTGTCATAAACTTTCTCATGTGACTATTGGTATGAATAGTCCTCAAACCTGAAGTCACTACGGTTCCCTACATAAGGAGTTATGTACTTTGGTATCGTCAAACGTCACCCGTAACAGGGTGGACCATAAAGGCGATTACTGGGTATATAAAAAATTGTGCGGAGGGATGTGAGTGATGTAGATGGGATCTATCCCTCCCATATGACGGGAGTGATATCTGTGGGCCCCTTGATTGAGTAGAACTACTAAAACGCATGGCCATCCTCGAATGAGTCAATATGAGATATTGAGCTCATTTGTTTGAGTTAGTTTACTCAGGGATCAAGAAACACATAGATTGATCGAGGATGACACGGTCTATGCCTCATTGGTCAATCTGATATCAAGGATAGAAACAGATTATCGTGCTCATAATTTTAAAAACAAACAAACATGTTACAAAAGAGAAGGAGAATCGAATATACCTCTTTGGATCTTCTATTGTATGACCTTCCTCCTTCGATACTGTGTGGCGACGATCTATCAAAAGCTGAAGCTCTAGATCGCTAATCTTCTTCCCTTTTGCTCGCTCCGAGGAAGAGGAAGAATAGAAACAAGGATCTTTTCAGCAATACGTAACTGAAACGAAGTAAAATGGTTTTGGACTTTAAGCTTAATGAGAATTTTATCTTATTGATTTAATGAGATTAATTCAATATGCTAAGCTTAATTGATTTAATAAGATTAATTCAATATGTTACCTTATTGATTTAATGAGATTAATTCAATATGATAACATAAGCTTATTGGATTAATAAGATTAATTCAACATGCATGAATGCAACATAAGCATGCCACCTAAGCATGCCACATAAGCATGCCACCTAAGCTTGATGAGGTGGAAGGAGACAAAGGGTTTTGACCTTTGGATTTTCTCGACATGTGGCCGGTAACTCCTTGTTTGATTATGTTTCAATGCAATTGATTGCATTGAATGTGATAGGAGGTGAAATGTTTTTCAATCCTATAAAACACCCCATGGGGTGGCCGGCCAAATGGTTGAAGCTTGAGGCTTGGAGAGAGCTTGGTGGTGAGAGGCTTTGGTTGTGTGGCTTTTGTGAGTGTAGGCTAGCAAGAAGAGTGGTCTTCTTCTTCCTTTCTCTTTTTCCCTACCTTCCTCTCCTTTAGGGACTTCTCTAGCAAGAAGTAAAGGAGAGCTCTTCTAGTTTCTTTTGTGAGACAAGAGCTTGCTCGTGCTGATACATATAGAGGCATGGACATTTGAACGTGCTAAAAGATCCAACAAACCCAAGGAGAAGCGGGATTAAAAAGGGCACGCAACAAAGGTAAAATTCTCCTATAAAGATAGGTTTTGAGAAATTTATTTTTGTACGAGGTTTTCTTTCGCAAAGATCACTTGGAAGGGATCCTATTTTTCCGTTGCGCATATGCTATTTTGCTTAAGAGATCCCTACAGTGGTATCTGAGCCACTTGCGAAAGATCGTATAAAAATAGGTTTTCTCTATTTTATATGTGATATAGAAGTTGGATAAATTTTATTATGAGTTGATAATTGCATTAGCAATTTTTCAAACATAATAAATATCCGATATCTTTTAAAAGTTAAAATTGACATGGTGCATGGTTATGGCCTAGTCCCAAAATGTTTGTGAATGTGTGTGTTGTAATTCTTAATACGGCCTGCGTGTCGTGCCTTTCTCCTAAAATTCTTGTTGTAAAATTTGTTTTAGACTCAAATGTAACTCGAGTATTTCTCCTTTTGTAATATACAAAATAAAGATGGAGGGTCCATTGGAAGATGACGTTACAAGGAGGAAGTCAACAACACAAGACAACCAAAAGGAAGCACTTGGGAGAAGATGCTATCCCTAGGTTGACTAATCAATCTTTTCATTGGCTTGAGAAGATTGTAGAATAAGGGCCATAACCATGACACGCTTAGTTTAATATGTATGTGATGCATATTAATTTAGCTTATATGTGATGTATGCTAATATGTATGTGATGCATGTTTAAGTTTATTTCTTAATAAGTCAAAAACGATATGCCTACCAAAGTTTGGTACTCACTACTTCCTCGATCATTTGTTGTTGGGTTTGCCAAAGCAAAGCAATGCATTTTATCTTGGAAGAGTGGGAGTGGACAATCGTGATGTCCCACTATCAAACTTGGTTAAGGCTTAATTAAGTTTTTCTTATTTAATTAAGAAAGTAGAGGCATATATTAGCTTTGAACATAAGTTTTAAAAATTAGTTTTGTGTGATTTCCGAACATCAGCTTTGTCTTAGAAAGTGGTCGTTGCTCCGATATCAAAGAAGGCCTCTGTGCCTTGCCACGGCTTGGAAGCTGGTTTAGGAATAAGCACTAAACTAATCTAAACTTAACCAAAGCTATTAAAGAGTTACATCAGATGTAATTGGGAAAAGATTGCCTACCTAATCATACTACGTCTTGGGCGATTAGCCAAAGCTAACTCAAGACGAAGTATGATGTGCATCTTTATCCCATATAAATTTATAGCTAAATAGAAGCTAATGATGTAAGCAAAATGTGTTTGCCTACATCAATGATTAGCTCATATCAAAGCTATGAGAATTTAGTGGGAGCCTCATTTAATTAAAGGCCTAATTAAATGACTTAGGTATGATACTTAATTTTGCATTTTAATGTTGTAGATCACCATGTCATCTAAACACGACACACCCCCTCAACTTGCGATCTGTCCTTGAGAAAGACAAGCTCAATGGAGCTAACTTTCTAGACTGGTATATGAACTTGAAGATTATCCTCAAGCAAGAACGTAAACTGTATGTCCTAGAGCAGTCTATCCCTGAAACACCCACCCCTGAGGCCACTCGTGCTGAAAAGGATGCTTATAAGAAGCATCAAGATGACGCATTAGATGTGTCATGTCTTATGCTTGCCACCATGAACTCTGAGCTTCAGAAGCAACATGAGAACATGGATGCCTATGGTATGGTTGAGCATTTGAAACAACTATATCAAGGACAAGCTAGGCACGAGCATTTTGAAGTGTCTAAGGCTTTTTTTGCATGCAAGATGCAAGAAGGAACACCTGTAGGAACTCACGTACTTAAAATGATAGGGTACATTGAGAACCTTGAAAGACTAGGTTTTCCACTGAGCCAAGATTTGGCAACCGATGTTATCCTGCAATCATTGTCGGAAGCATATAATCAATTCGTCATGAATTATAACATGAATGAAATTGATAAGCCTTTTCCTGAGATTCTCAAAGATGTTGAGAATCACAACCGAATCTCAAGAAGAAAGTTAGTAATGTACTAATGGTCAAGAAGGGCAAAGGTAAGAGCGCAAAGGCAAGGTAAGACCTAAGCCAAAGGCAAGGCTAATTCATCCACTTCAAAGGGTAAAGGTAAAGTACCTAAGGAAGGGATTGTTTCCATTATGGTGAGATCGACATCGAAGCGGAACCGCAAAGTCTACCTTGAGGAAGTAAAGAAGAAAAGAAGTGGGATTTCGCCTGTGTATACACGTTATAGAAGTTAATCTATCTATTTCTTCTACATGGGTATTAGATACTGGATGTGCATCTCACATTTGTACTAATGTGCAGGGACTGAGAAATAGTAGACTAGTAGGCAATGGCACAAAAGTCGTCAGAGTAGGAACATATTCTTTGTCTTTGCCCACTGGGCTTATCTTAGAACTAGAGGAGTGCTTTTATGTACCTGCATTAACGAAGAACATAATTTTTGTATCTTGTTTAGACAAGAAAAACTTTTCTTTTATAATAAAGGACAAATGTTGTTCCATTTATTTGAATGAAATGTTCTATTGTAATGCACAACTTATGAATGGTCTCTATGTTCTAGACATAGAAAACCCAATTTATAACGTAAATACCAAACGGTTCAAATCGAATAATTTGGACCAAACATATCTCTGGCACTGTTGCCTAGGTCACATAAATGAAAAACGCATATCCCAACTCCATAAAGATGGATTATTGGACTCATTTGATTTTGAATCATATGAGGTATGCGAATCTTGTCTTTTAGGAAAGATGACTAAAAATCCATTTAGTGGACATGGCGAGAGAGCGACGGACTTGTTAGGACTCATACATACTGATGTATGTGGCCCTTTCAATGTCGAAGCCAGAGGAGGCTTTAAGTACTTTATTACTTTCACTGATGATATGAGTAGATTTGGCTACTTATATTTGATGAGACATAAGTCAGAATCCTTTGAAAAGTTCAAAGAATTCAAGAATGAAGTACAAAACCAACTTGGTAAGTGTATTAAGCTACTTCGATCAGATCGAGGTGATGAATACCTTAGTCAAGAGTTTCGTGATCACCTGGCTGAGTGTGGGATAATATCCCAACTCACTCCACCTGGAACACCACAATGGAATGGTGTATCTGAGAGGAGAAATCGTACTCTATTAGATATGGTATGATCAATGACGAGCCAGACTGATCTACCTACTTCCTTTTGGGGTTTAGCTCTAGAGACAGCAGCTTTCACACTTAATCGCGTCCCATCAAAAGCCGTAGAAAAGACACCGTATACGTTATGGACTGGGAAGAGTCCCAAAATGTCTTTTATAAAGATTTGGGGTTGTGAAGCTTATGTTAGACGTCAAGTCTCAGATAAACTAGGACCCAAATTAGATAAGTATTATTTTGTAGGATATCCCAAGGAAACTAAGGGATATTACTTTTACAATACCACACTTGGCAAGGTGTTTGTTGCCAGAAATGCTCTCTTTCTAGAAAGAGAATTTATTTCTAGAAAAACTAGTGGGAGTAAAATTCATCTTGAAGAAATTCAAAATGAAGATAACACTAAGGCTTCGATAGACAATGACCAGACACCACAAAGTGTTGTGGATGAGGAAATTGTTGCCCAAAGAGTTGTGGAGCAAACACCTGTTCAAGTAGACCAACCTCTTCGTAGATCTAATAGGATCCGTCGTCAACCCGAGAGATATTCTTTTCTCTTGACTGACAACGCTGATGTATTGCTTGTCGATCTTAATGAGCCTACATCCTATCAAGAAGCTATGATGAGCCCAGATTCCGAGAAATGGCTAGAGGCCATGAGATCCGAAATGGAATCCATGTACACTAACCAAGTATGGACTTTGGTTGATCCACCTGAAGGGGTAAAACCCATTGGGTGTAAGTGGGTCTTTAAAGTAAAGGCTGACATGGATGGTAATAAGCGTACCTATAAAGGTAGATTGGTGGCTAAAGGATTCAAACAAATTCATGGTATTGACTATGATGAAACCTTTTCACCAGTTGCGATACTTAAATCCATTCGGATCATGCTTGCTATTGCAGCCTACCACGATTATGAGATCTGGCAGATGGATGTCGAAACCGCTTTTCTGAATGGAAAGCTACTCGAGGATGTGTACATGACACAACCTGAGGGTTTTGAAGATCCAAAGCATCCTGGAAAGGTATGCAAACTGCAAAGGTCCATTTATGGACTAAAGCAAGCCTCTCGAAGCTGGAATCTTCGATTTGATGATGCAATCAAGGAGTTTGGTTTCATCAAGAATGAAGATGAATCTTGTGTCTACAAGAGAAATAGTGGGAGCACGGTTGTATTTCTTATCTTGTATGTAGATGACATACTTCTCATCGGAAATGATATTCCCTCACTCCAGTCTGTGAAGATGTGGTTAGGGAATTGTTTCTCGATGAAAGACTTAGGTGAAGATGCCTATATTCTAGGTATCAAGATCTATAGAGATAGGTCTAAAAGATTACTTGGCCTAAGTCAGAGTACATACATTGATAAAGTGCTAGATCGTTTTGCTATGTAAAATTCCAAGAAAGGATTTCTGCCTTTATCACATGGTGTGAGTCTTTCGAAGACTCAATGTCCCTCTTCTAAGGAGGAGAGAGATCGCATGGATAAGATCCCTTATACATCTGCCATAGGGTCTATCATGTACGCCATGCTTTGTACTCATCCTGACGTCTCGTATGCTTTGAGCATGACGAGTAGATACCAGTCGGATCCAGGTGAAAGTCACTGGATAGCAGTCAAAAATATTCTTAAATACTTACGAAGAACGAAAGAATATTTCCTGATATTTGGAGGCAATGAGGAGATAATCGTGAATCAGTTGCTAAGCTAATGCATGCATGCCTAATATAGCAACACGCAACTGGAACGAAGTACATGTTTTGCACTGAATGGTGGAGTGAGTGGAAGAGTTCAAGACGAGACACGATTCTTGATTCTACAACAGAAGCCGAGTATATTGCTGCGTCTAATGCAGCAAAGGAGGCTGTTTGGCTCTGCAAGTTTATCAGTGAACTTGGGGTAGTTCCTAGCATTGCAGATCCAATAGACCTCTATTGTGACAACAATGGGGCTATTGCACAGGCTAAGGAACCTCGATCACATTAGCGGACCAAACACATACTACGGCGCTTCTATCTCAATCGAGAGATCATCGATAGAGGAGATGTGAGGATATGCAGATTACCGAGAGAAGCTAACATCGCAGATCCATTGATCAAGGCTTTGGCATAGAGGAAGCATGATGGTCACACTAGGTCACTAGGTATTAGATATCATAGTGATTGGTACTAGTGCTAGTGGGAGATTGTTAGTTATAGCCCTAGAACTAATCATGTGATGGTTGAATAGGGAACATTTTGTATCATATTCTATAAAAGCAAAGGATTGGTTATTATATTTATGTCTTGCTTGTGCCAGCTAACTTAAATATAATAATGCCCTAGAAAAGTAAGTTCTTATCTACAGCACATCAATTGGCAGAATTGATTATGAGAGGCTGTAGAGAACACTTTCCTAAATGTTCCTAGTCAAGTATTAATATGCAAGGGCAATATTAATACATAAAGACTAGCATGTAGGTCAATTGATGACTTGATCTCACAAGTCATGGATATATGATATCAAGTTGACACATGGATATATATTAGAGAATATATACTGAACTGACCCGCAATGAGAAAGTTTCATTGATCATCATATGAGTGTCATAAACTTTCTCATGTGACTATTGGTATTAATAGTCCTTAAACCTAAAGTCACTACGGTTCCCTACATAAGGAGTTATGTACTTTGGTATCGTCAAACGTCACCCGTAACAGGGTGGACCATAAAGTCGATTACTGGGTATATAACAAATTGTGCGGAGGGATGTGAGTGATGTAGATGGGATCTATCCCTCCCATATGACGGGAGTGATATCTGTGGGCCCCTTGATTGAGTAGAACTACTAAAACGCATGGCCATCCTCGAATGAGTCAATATGAGATATTGAGCTCATTTGTTTGAGTTAGTTTACTCAGGGATCAAGAAACACATAGATTGATCGAGGATGACATGGTCTATGCCTCATTGGTCAATCTGATATCAAGGATAGAAGGACACAGTCATACATTATAGTAGTCACGGAAAGGTTAGTCGGATCTTGACTTATTTCGTAACTTGGGTAGCAATGATGTATTACTAGATGTCGCTCATTGCTTGTGTATCTAAAAGAGTTTAGATCCACTGCCAACGTTATGAGAGGCTATAGGGTCACACACAAAGAGCATGATGATTAGAAGAATTAGTGCATTCTAGTTTGACTAGAATAATTTGGGAATAAGCTTAAGTACAAAATGGTTTTTGGACTTTAAGCTTAATGAGAATTTTAGCTTATTGATTTAATAAGATTAATTCAATATGCTAAGCTTAATTGATTTAATAAGATTAATTCAATATGTTACCTTATTGATTTAATGAGATTAATTCAATATGATAACATAAGCTTATTGGATTAATAAGATTAATTCAACATGCATGAATGCCACATAAGCATGCCACCTAAGCATGTCACATAAGCATGCCACCTAAGCTTGATGAGGTGGAAGGAGACAAAGGGTTTTGACCTTTGGAATTTCTCAACATGTATGTTTCAATGCAATTGATTGCATTGAATGTGATAGGAGGTGAAAGGTTTTTCAATCCTATAAAACACCCCATGGGGTGGCCGGCAAAATGGTTGAAGCTTGAGGCTTGGAGAGAGCTTGGTGGTGAGAGGCTTTGGTTGTGTGGCTTTTGTGAGTGTAGGCTAGCAAGAAGAGTGGTCTACTTCTTCCTTTCTATTTTTCCCTACCTTCCTCTCCTTTAGGGACTTCTCTAGCAAGAAGTAAAGGAGAGCTCTTCTAGTTTCCTTTGTGAGACAAGAGCTTGCTCGTGTGGATACATATAGAGGCACGGACATTTTAACGTGCTAAAAGATCCAACAAACCCAAGGAGAAGTGGGATTAAAAAGGGAACGCAACAAAGGTAAAATTCTCCTATAAAGATAGGTTTTGAGAAATTTATTTTTGTACGTGGTTTTCTTTCGCAAGGATCACTTGGAAGGGATCCTATTTTTCCGTTGCGCATATTCTATTTTGCATAAGAGATCCCTACAGCTTATAATTGAAAAACAAAAACAAGCAAGTAACATATAAAATTAGAGAATCGATATACCTCTCGATCTTCTAATTTATGTCCTTCCTCCTTTCGGACGTCGTGTGGGCAATGCTCTACCAAAAGTCGAAGATCCTAGATCGCAAATCTTCCTTCCTTGCTCTTCCAAAGCAAGAGGAAGAATAGAAACAAGGTTTTTCTCCTCTCTAGAAACAACCAACAAGGAACTAAAACTATCCTTGCCGCCGGACAACTAGGTGAAGGAGAAGATGGTGGAAAACAACCAAGACACCAAGGGAAGCCCTATATCTTGTTTCCACCACCTAAGGAGAAGAAGAAGGGAGCTTTTGGGTGCTGTCCAAGGCTGGAAAAGAGGCTGGAGTGGTGCTGGACGTTGGCCAAAAGAGGAAGAAGAAGAGAAGAATACCTTCCTTATTTGGTGCCACCCTTGCCTCCAAACCCTAATCCTAATCCTATCTCAACTAGGATTCCTCTTCCTTGCCGCCCAAAAACCCTAGCTCTCATCAATAATGTCATGCCAACTCCCATGACATCCTTTTATAGAGTTTCGGATAAGCCATGAATTAATCTCATCCATTGGTTCTAGGGATTTAATCTCAACCGTCGGATGTAGAGATTTAATCTCAACCGACGGATCTTAGAGATTTAATCTCTACCGATGGATCTTAGAGTTTTATTTCTATCCATTGGATCTAAGCATCATGAGGTGTTAATAGGCTACATAAGGGATCATGAGGAGGAGTTGGGTCTTGGCCACCCATGGATCAAGCCCATATAAAGTCCGATCCATTAATGATGATCCAATCCACTAAAGGTTCATCATTGATCTACCTCACCAACCCCCATATGATAATATGGGCTCCATATATTATTTGTACATTTTCTCCCCGTGTTTAAGATCTCAAATGTCCGTCGATTAATTAATTTACTGACCATTAATTAATCGACATCTAACTCTTTGAGTAGTACCACTAAACCTTTTCATTATGTCGGACCAAGTCCACCTGCAGTGTTTACATGATGAACCTTATGAGCTCCTCAAGGGGACATCATCATCCTAATATATAGGACACGGTTTCGTCCTATAATCAACGACACACCATATTAATAATATCATCTCCCAACTTACCGAGCCTATCGATCTAATCTATAAATCTCGCCCATTGGTAAATGAAAGAGATGACTACTAAGTATATGTGCCCGTTATTATATCGGGATTAAGAGCATGTACTAAATAATATCTGAGGTCCGATTCGATTATGTAGTCAGCAATAAATCGAATCACCTCTAAGTCGGTCATGCTCAATACACACAAAGTGCACTAGTTTGTTTCTATGGTCAAGACAAACCAATACCAAATAACACTACAACCATTCCGATGGTTTGTCCAAAGCCATCTCGGTTGTGAGCCTTAACTTAAACTTTACAAGGAGCCGATAACATGATCTCCTGTGTGACACCACACACTATGTTATCTACAATGTAACGTATTAGACAATATGCATAAAAATATGCAAACAATGATCATGTGATTCTTATTTCAAAAATAAAGATGTTCATAGAAAAGATAGACTTTTCAGTATACATCCCTACAATCTCCCACTTATACTAAAAGACTATGTTGTCCTCATACTACCATACATCTGATTCCCCTTCCCTCCACATGCCTATCAAAGCTCTCGCTAGAAGGGCCTTAGTGAAAGGGTCTACTAGGACATCCTCTGATGCAATCTAGGCGACAGCAACTTCTACCTCCTTTACGATTTCTCGTATCAGGTGGTACTTGTGCTCTATGTGTTTACTAGCCTTATGGGCTCATGGTTCCTTCGAGTTTGCAACTGCACCACTATTATCACAATAAATTGTGATATTTCTGGGCAAACCAATAATCACATCAAAGTCCATCAGGAAGTTCCTGAGCCATACAACTTCTTTGGTCACCTTAGAGGCCGCCATATACTCATCTTCCATGGTGGAGTCTGCCACGCACTTCTGCTTGACACTTCTCCATATAATGGCTCCACCTCCCAAAGTAAACACAAAACCTGAGGTTGACTTACAGTTATCCCTATCTGATTGGAAGTCGCAATCCATGTAACCCACAGAGAGTAATTGGTCTGGCCGGTAAACTAGCATATAATCCCTAGTCCTTCTCAGGCACTTTAATATATGTTTTACGCACCAATGTCCTCGTCTGGATTACTCGATGTCTCACGACCATGCCCACAAAGAAAGGTATATCTGGTCTCGTACATAGCATCGCATACATGAGGCTTCCTACTGCCGAAGCATAAGGAACCGCCTTCATCTCCTCTATCTCCTCATATGATCTAGGACACATCTCCTTAGATAAAGGAACTCCATGACTGAAAGGTAGAAAACCCTTCTTGGAGTTCTGCATACTAAAACGCTCCATAATCGTGTCTATGTATGAAGCTTGGGATAAGCACAACATGGTTTTCCTGCGATCCCTTATAACCTTGATCCCAAGGATGTGTCCCACCTCTCCCAAGTCCTTCATATCAAACTGTTTGGACAACCATACCCTTACATCCGATAACACTTTGATATTGTTGCCAATCAACAAAATGTCATCTACGTATAGCACAAGAAATACCACTACATTTCCGTCACATCTCTTGTATACACAAGACTCATCCGAACTTTGAATAAATCCATAAGACTGGATCACCTCATCAAACCGGATGTTCCAAGACCTCGAAGCTTGTTTCAATCCATAAATGGATCGATTAAGCTTACATACAAGATGCTCTTTACCTTTAGTAATGAATCCCTCTGGTTGCTTCATGTAGATGTTTTCCTCAAGACTTCCATTAAGGAAAGCTATCTTGACATCCATCTGCCACACCTCATAATCCATATGAGCTGCTATGCATAAGAGAATCCGGATAGACTTAAGCATGACTACCGGCGAAAAGGTCTCCTCATAATCGATACCCTCTTTCTGAGTGTACCCCTTCGCAACAAGCCTCGCTTTAAAGGTCTCAACCTTCCCATCTATTCCTCTCTTTCTCTTGTAGATCCACTTGCATCCAATGGTTTTTGCACCATCGAGTGGTTCTACTAGCTCCCAGGCCTGATTTGAATCAATAGATTCAATCTCAGCATTCATTGCACTTTGCCAAGATACTGCATCTTTATCTTGGATTGCCTCATCATATGTCCAGGGATCAGGTTCATGTTTGTCAGGGATCAAATCAGAAGATTCTCCCAAGAACATGTATCTATCAGGCTGTCTCACAACCCTCCCACTACGATGAGGTATCACCTGTGTATCCTCTGTGACACGCGGTGCAGTGACATGTGGTATATCCTCTTGTACCGGCGGTACTAAAGAAGTGACTTCCCCTTTTAACTGCTCGAGAACAATTTTACTTTTGGGATTGTGGCTCATCACATAGTCTTCCTATAGAAATCTGGCATTCGTGCTAACGATCACCCTCTGATCTCTAGGACTATAAAACAATCCACCCTTCGTTCCCCTAGGATAGCCAATGAACATGCGTACTTCTGTATGAGGTTCCAACTTACCAGCATCTGTCTTCAGCACATGTGCTGGACTCCCCTTATCCGAATATGTCTTAGACTAGGCTTTCGCCCAGTCCACAATTCTGTGGGAGTAGAAGACACTGATTTAGATGGAACCAAGTTCAGAATGTACACCGCCGTATCTAGAGCATATCCCCAGAACGAATCTGGCATGTCATAATAACTCATCATCAATCTAACCATTTCTACAAGTGTCTTATTCCTTCGCTCTGTTACACCATTCTACTGGGGTGTGTCAGGTGCAGTCAATTGGGATTTATTCCCATCCTCTGATAATTAGTTCCTAAACTCTCCCAAGACGTACTCAGCACCACGATCAAATCATGGTGTCATCCATATCTTGAATAATCATCTATGAAAGAGATAAAATATTCAAGACCACCTCTTGCCTGGATAGTCATAGGACCACACAAATCAGAATGAACCATCTTTGGCTTTATACCCCTTGGCCTTAAAAGGCATCTAGGTCATCTTACCCTCCAAGCAAGATTCATAGGTTGGGAGATCCTCCACCACTAATGAACCCAAAGGTCCATCAGCTATCAACCTTTGAATTCTACTTAGGTTAATGTGACCAAGCCTAAGATGGCAAAGATATGTTTGGTTCATCTTCGAAGGTTCTTTACTCTTATTGGAATTAGAAGATGAGTTATTAACTTCAATTTGCATCGTGGGAGGTTTTGGTTCAAGTGTTTACAAATTTCCATCAATGTACCTGAACAGATATTCTCCCTATTCCTTCTTATAACAACTCTGTCATTAAAATAAATAGAATATCCATCCATAAACAATTTAGAAACCAAAATTAAATTCTTTCTAAATAAAGGTACATAAAGGGAATTTTCCAAAACCTAAGTTTTATTTTTCTCAAGAGATAAATAAAACTTCTCCCACTGCAATAGCCACCACCTTCATGGCATTGCGATAGTAAATGGTAATCTCCCCTTTAGCTAGTCGTCGGGTTTCCTAGAACCCCTACAAAGTATTGCATATATGATTAGTGGCTCCCGTATCTACACACCAGGTGCCGATAGATAACATCGCTATGTAGGGATGTATACTGAAAAGTCTATCTTTTCTATGAACATCTTTATTTTTGAAATAAGAATCACATGATCATTGTTTGCATATTTTTATGGTTATGCAATATTGTCTAATACGTTACATTGTAGATAACATGGTGTGTGGTGTGACACGGGAGATCTTGTTATCGGCTCCTTGTAAAGTATAAGTAAAGGCTCACAACCGAGATGACTTTGGACAAACCATCGGAATGGTTGTAGTGTGATTTGGTATTGGTTTGTCTTGACCATAGAATCACACTAGTGCACTTTGTGTGTATTGAGTAGGACCAACACAGAGGTGATTCGATTTATTGCTGACTACATAATCGAATCGGAACTCAGATATTATTTAGTACATGATCTTAATCCCGATATAATAATGGGCACATATACTTGGTACTCATCTCTTTGATTTACCAATGGGCGAGATTTATAGATTAAATCGATAGACTCGAAAAGTTGGGAGATGATATTATTTATATGGTGTGCCGTTGATTATAGGAGGAAACCGTGTCCTATATATTAGGATGATGATGTCCCCATGAGGAGCTCATAAGGTTCATCATGTAAACCCTGCAGGTTGACTTGGTCCGGCATGATGAAAAGGTTGAGTGGTACTACTCAAGGAGTTAGATGTTGATTAATTAATGGTTAGTAAATTAATTAATCGACGGACATTCGAGATCTTAAACACGGGGAGAAAATATACAAATAATATATGGAGCCCATATCGTCATATGGGGGTTGGTGAGGTAGATCGATGATGGACCTTTAGTGGATTGGATCATCATTAGTGGATCAGACTTTATGTGGCCTTGATCCATGGGTGGTCAAGACCCAACTCCTCCTCATGATCTCTAATGTAGCCCATTAACACCTCAAGATGCTTAGATACAATGGATAGAAACAAAACACTAAGATCCATTGGTAGAGATTAAATCTCTAAGATCCGACGGTTGAGATTAAATCTCTAGATCCGACGGTTGAGATTAAATCCCTAGAACCAATTGAGGAGATTAATTCATGGCTTATCCCCAAACTCTATAAAAGGTGGCATGGGGTTGGCGTGAAGATGATGATAGAGAGGGAGCAAGGCTTGGGCGGCAAGAATAGGGCAATCCTAGTTGAGATAGGATTGGAATTAGGGTTAGGGTTTGGAAGCAAGGGTGGCACCAAATAAGGCAAGTTTTCCTTCTTCTTCCTTGCCTTGTGGCCAACGTCCAGCAGCTATTCCAGCCCTTCCCAGCCCTTGGCCAGCGCCCAAAACACTCCCCTCTCTTCTCCTTAGGTTGTGGAAACAAGATATAGGGTTTCCCTTGGTGTCTTGGTAGTTTTCAATCATCTTCTTCTCCTTCTAGTTTGTCGGGGGAAAGAACTTCTATAGTTCTTTGTTGGTTGAGTTTTTGAAGGAGAAAAACATTGTTTCTCTTCTTCCTCTTGCTTGGGAAAAGAAAGGAAGGAAGTTTTGTGATCTAGGAGCTTTGACTTTTGGTGGATCGTCGCCCACACGACGTCCAAAAGGAGGAGGGTCATACATTAGAAGACCAAGAGGTATAACTATTCTTCTATCTCTTTTATTCATTGCTTGTGTTTGTTTTTCAAAATATAAGCATGTTATATTTCTGTAAATAGGCTAAATAATACTGAGATCCCGAGTATAAACACAAAAACCGGCGATCCGGACATCGTCTATTCCACGGCTACTCGTAGAATAGAGGATGGTCGCTTGAACAACTAGTTTGTTCAAGTGACCTCTCTAAATGAATAGCACGACGATGACTTGGTTGTCTTGGGAATCCCTTTTGTCTAGGATTACATTTTTAATCCGGGGACATCGAAGGGATCACCATGGTTAAGCAACCGAGGTGAAGGGGAAGCGAAGTTTCCTCTCACGGACTCGACAAGGGACATCCCTTCATTTGGTATCAGAGCCAAGGTTTCCGATTTTGTGTGTTTAGGATTAGGTTAATTTTTATGCACTTTTTCATATATTAAATGTGTCGGATAATAGTAGGATATGCGTAGCTTAACTCTTTGGTTGCAGGCATAAGATTCGACTATTATGGCATGTGTGTGTATGTGATTGTATGTGTGTAAATGTTTATTTTGTTGAATCCTCGGGGTTGACGAGGCTAGTATTTAGTTTTTGTAAATTAAATATGGCATCGTTTAGCCGCTCTTTATTTTATTTTACTTTCGATCTAGATTTCATGTACACTCCCTCGTGGAGTATAGGATCGATGGATGTAAATTAAAATAGGATTTAGTCTCGGCTCAGATCTCCGGATGACTCGTACATGGCGTAGGAGGAGCGGACGAGATGGCGATGCGACAGGAGTCATATTGAAGACAAAAGCCATAATAGTTGGAAAATAGTTTATTTTTCATATTTATTGTTTTTTGTTTGATATGCATGTCGTAGGCTAGGAAAATCCTCAATTTCAAATTACTAAGTGGGAGAGGGATATTTTTATAAATTCCCGTGGCCTCCATTACAATTTGACAAGTGATGAAAACAAACTTGCGCGTCGGCTCTAAGTGCCTTCCTCCCCATCGGATGGGTTTGTTTGCGGATCACAAGGTCGAATATGGTTATAGGAAATTATCAAGGAGCGTGTGTACTTGCCCATCGTAAGGCACATAACCCAAGATAATTACCTTGGTACCGAGTAATGGTGAACACTTAGATACAAATATAAGTATCCTCCCCATCGGAGTCACTGCTTTTATTTGTAGGGCCAAAGAGGAACCAACTATTAATTTTACTTGTCAAAAAGTTAGGTTGACAAGATAGTAAAATTAATGGCTAAAACCTCCTCTTACAAATGTAGAATTCGTATACGTCCACACTATCGTGGCATACGATATTCTCGGTGTTTTGAGGTGTTGGTTGATTTTAAATATTTTATTGTTTGAGGAATCAATAATTTTTTGAAATCTAATGTTTTGATTTATGTGATTCTTAGGTTTTCTTTCAAAAATGACTTTCAGTCCACTTACTATGATACTAAAGGAAATAAACTTACTGTACCCAAATAATGTTGATTGGAAAAGAATTTAGATATTGTCTTATCTTCTAAGGAGTACAAGTATGCACTCTTCAAAGAGTGTCCTCAATCCATGGTTGCTCAAAAAGGTTTCTACTTCTAAGCCGAAAGGCAAGAAGAAGAAGAAACAAGGTGGAGCAAAGGCGGTGGGAGGATCTCAGGGAGGAAAGGCAAGTACTTTACTTATAAGCAGGATGGACATTGGAAGAAGGACTGTCCCAGTCCAAAACAGAACAAAGGTATATGTAGGGAAATCTCGTATGCCAAATGGCATATGCGCAATGGAAAATAGGATCCCTTCCAAGTGATCCATGCGAAAGCAAACTCGTATAAAATAAATTTCTCTAAACCAAACCTATCTTATAGGAGAGGATTACCTTTGTTGCGTGCCCTTGTTAATCCCACTTTTCCTTTCGGTTTGTTGGATCTTTAGCACGTTCAAGTGTCCGTGCCTCTATACGTATCCACACGAGCACGCTCTTGTCTCACAAAAGGAAAAACTAGAAGAGCTCTCCTTTACTTCTTGCTAGAGAAGTCCCTAAAGGAGAGGAAGAGAGGGAAAAGGAGAAAGGAAGAAGAAGACTCCTCTTCTTGCTAGCCTACACTCACAAACCCACACAACCAAAGCTTCCACCAAGCTTTCTCACAACCACAACACCAAAAACTCACTATGGCCGGCCACTCCATGGAGCCTTTTATAGGGTTGGAAAAACCCTTCCACCTCCTTCACATTCAATGCAATCCATTGCATTGAGACACACTCAAAAAGGATTTGGCTTCCTTGTTTGGCGGCCACTTAAGGAGACAAAACCATTTTGTTTCCTTCCACCTTAACTAGCTTAGGTGGATGCTTAGGTGGCATGCTTATGTGGCATGCTTATGTGGCATTCTTATGTGGCATTCATGCATGTTGAATTAATCTTATTAATTCAATTAAGCTTATGTTATCATATTGAATTAATCTTATTAATTCAATTAAGCTTATGTTATCATATTGAATTAATCTTATTAAATCAATAAGGTAACATATTGAATTAATCTCATTAAATCAATTAGCTAAAATTCTCATTAAGCTTAAAGTCCAAAAACCATTTTGTACTTAAGCTTATTCCCATATTATTCTAGTCAAACTAGAATACTCTAATTCCTCTAATTATCATGCTCTTTGTGTGTGACCCTATAGGCTCTCATAACGTTGGCAGTGGATCTAAACTCTTTTAGATACACAAGCAATGAGTGACATCTAGCAATACATCATTGCTACCCAAGTTCTGAGATAAGTCAAGATCCGACTAACCTTTCCGTGACTACTATAATATATGACCGTGTCCTTCTATCTTGATATCAGATTGATCAATGAGGCATAGACCGTGTCATCCTCGATCAATCTATGTGTTTCTTGATCCCTGAGTAAACTAACTCAAACAAATGAGCTCAATATCTCATATTGACTCATTCGAGCATGGCCATGCATTTTAGTAGTTCTACTCAATCAAGGGGCCCACCGATATCACTCCAGTCATATGGAAGGGATAGATCCCATCTACATCACTCACATCCCTCCGCATAATTTGTTACATACCCAGTAATCGCCTTTATGGTCCACCCTATTACGGGTGACGTTTGACGATACCAAAGTACATAACTCCTTATGTAGGGAACCATAGTGACTTCAGGCCTAAGGACTATTCATACCAATAGTCACATGAGAAAGTTTATGACACTCATATAACGATCCATGAAACTTTCTCATGGCGGGTCAGTTCAGTATATATTCTCCAATATATACCCATGTGTCAACTTGATATCATATATCCATGACTTGTGAGATCAAGTCATCAATTGACCTACATGCTAGTCTTTATGTATTAATATTGCCCTTGCATATTAATACTCGACTAGGAACATTTAGGAAAGTGTTCTCTACAGCCTCTCATAATCAATTCTGCCAATTGATGTGCTGTAGATAAGAACCTACTTTTCTAGGGCATTATTATATTTAAATTAGCTGGCACAAGCAAGATGTAAATATAATAACCAATCCTTTGCCTTTATAGAATATGATACAAAATGTTCCCTATTCAACCATCACATGATTGGTTCTAGGGCTTTAACTAACAGTATATCCTTTGGACTAGTCATTGAAACATGATTAGCGGTGATATCTACCCACACTTGGTGAGTAGATACGGGAGCCACTAATCATGTCTGCAATACTTTGCAGGGGTTCCGGTGATATCTACCCGCACCTGGTGAGTAGATACGGGAGCCACTAATCATGTCTGCAACACTTTGCAGGGGTTCCAGGAAACCCGATGACTAGCTAAAAGGGAGATTACCATTTACTTGGGCAATACCATGATAGTGGTGGCTATTGCAGTGGGAGAAGTTTTATTTATCTCTTGAGAAAAATAAAACTTAGGCTCTGTTAAATTCCCTTTATGTACCTTTATTTAGAAAGAAGTTAGTTTCAGTTTCTAAATTGTTTATGGATGGATATTCTATTTCTTTTAATGACGAGTTGTTATAAAAAGGAATAGGGAGAATATCTGTTCAGGTACATTGAAAGGAAATTTGTATACAAAGCCTCCCACGATGCAAATTGAAGTTAATAACTCATCTTCTAATTCCAATAAGAGAAAAGTACGTTCGAAAATGAACCAAACATATCTTTAGCATCTTAGGCTTGGCCACATTAACCTAAGCAGAATTCAAAGGTTGATAGTTGATGGACCTTTGGGTTCATTAGTGGTGGAGGATCTCCCAACCTACGAATCTTGCTTGGAGGGTAAGATGACCAAGAGGCCTTTTCAAGGCTAAGGGGTATAGAGCCAAAGATGTGTTAGGAATGGTTCATTCTGATTTGTGTGGTCCTATGACTATCCAGGTAAGAGGTGGTCTTGAATATTTCGTCTCTTTTATACACGATTATTCAAGATATGGATGACACTACGATCTGATTGTGGTGGAGAGAACCTCTTGGGAGAGTTTAGGAACTATTTATCAGAGGTTGGGATTCAATCCCAATTGACTGCACTTGGCACACCCCAGCAGAACGGTGTAGCAGAACGAAGGAATAGGACTCTTATGGAGATGGTTAGATCGATGATGAGTTGTTCTGACTTGCCAGATTCGTTCTAGGGATATGCTCTAGATACGGTGGTGTACATTCTTAACTTGGTTCCATCTAAATCAGTGCATTCTACTCCTACAGAGTTGTGGACCGGGCGAAAGCCTAGTCTTAGACATATTCGGATATGGGGGAGTCAAGCACATGTGCTGAAGGCAGATGATAGTAAGTTGGAACCACATGCAGGCGCGCTTGTTCGTTGGCTATCCTAGAGGAACGAAGGGTGGATTGTTTTATAGTCCTAGAGATCAGAGGGTGATCATTGGCACGAACGCTAGATTTCTAGAGGAAGACTATGTGATGAGCCACAAGCCCAAGAGTAAAATTGTTCTGGAGGAGTTAAAAGGGGAAGTCACTTCTTTAGTACCACCGATACAAGAGGATATACCACATGTCACTGCACCGCGTGTCACAGAGGATACACAGGTGATACCTCGTCGTAGTGGGAGGGTTGTGAGACAGCCTGATAGATTCATGTTCTTGGGAGAATCTTATGATTTGGTCCCTGGCGAACATGAACCTGATCCCTGGACATATGATGAGGCAATCCAAGATAAAGATGCAGTATCTTGGCAGAGTGCAATGAATGCTGAGATTGAATCTATAGATTCAAATCAGGTCTGGGAGCTAGTAGAACCACCCGATGGTGTAAAAACCATTGGATGCAAGTGGATCTACAAGAGAAAAAGAGGAATAGATGGGAAGGTTGAGACCTTTAAAGAAAGGGTTGTTGCGAAGGGGTATACTCAGAAAGAGGGTATCGATTATGAAGAGACCTTTTCGCCGGTAGCCATGCTTAAATCTATCTGGATTCTCTTATGCATAGCAGCTCATATGGATTATGAGGTGTGGCAGATGGATGTCAAGACAGCTTTCCTTAATGGAAGTCTTGAGGAAAACATCTACATGAAGCAACCAGAGGGATTCATTGCTAAGGGCAAAGAGCATCTTGTATGTAAGCTTAATCGGTCCATTTATGGATTGAAGCAAGCTTCGAGATCTTGGAACATCCGGTTTGATGAAGTGATCCAGTCTTATGGATTTATTCAAAGTCCGGATGAGTCTTGTGTATACAAGAGATGTGACGGAAACGTAGTGGTATTTCTTGTACTATACGTAGATGACATTTTGTTGATTGGCAACAATATCAAGGTGTTATCGGACGTAAGGGTATGGTTGTCCAAACAGTTTGATATGAAGGACTTAGGAGAGGTGGGACACATCCTTGGGATCAAGGTTATAAGGGATCGCAGGAAAAGGATGTTGTGCTTATCCCAAGCTTCATACATAGACACGATTATGGAGCGTTTTAGCATGCAGAACTCCAAGAAGGGTTTTCTACCTTTCAGGCATGGAGTTCCTTTATCTAAGGAGATGTGTCCTAGATCATCTGAGGAGATAGAGGAGATGAAGGCGGTTCCTTATGCTTCGGCAGTAGAAAGCCTCATGTATGCAATGCTTTGTACGAGACAAGATATCTGCTTTGTCATGGGCATGGTCAGCAGATATCAGAGTAATCCAGGACAGGGACATTGGACTGAGGTAAAGCATATATTGTAGTGCCTGAGAAGGACTAGGGATTATATGCTAGTTTATCGGGCAGACCAATTACTTCCTGTGGGTTACATGGATTGCGACTTCCAATCAGATAAGGATAACAGTAAGTCTACCTCAGGTTTTGTGTTTACTTTGGGAGGTGGAGCCATTGTATGGAGGAGTGTCCAGCAGAAATGCGTGGTGGATTCCACCATGGAAGCTGAGTATGTGGCAGCCTATGAGGCAGCCAAGGAAGTTGTGTGGCTCAGGAACATCCTGATGGACTTGGATGTGATTCTTAGTTTGCTCAGAACTATCACAATTTATTGTGATAATAGTGGTGCAGTTGCAAACTCGAAGGAACCACGAGCCCATAAGGCTAGTGAACACATAGAGCGCAAGTACCACCAGATACGAGAAATCGTAAAGGAGGTAGAAGTTGTTGTCGCCTAGATTGCATCAGAGGATGACCTGGTAGACCCTTTCACTAAGGCCCTTCTAGCGAGAGCTTTGATAGACATGTGGAGGGAAGGGGAATCAGATGTATGGCATTATGAGGACAGCATAGTCTTTTAGTATAAGTGGGAGATTGTAGGGATGTATACTGAAAAGTCTATCTTTTCTATGAACATCTTTATTTTTGAAATAAGAATCACATGATCATTGTTTGCATATTTTTATGGTTATGCAATATTGTCTAATACGTTACATTGTAGATAACATGGTGTGTGGTGTCACACGGGAGATCTTGTTATCGGCTCCTTGTAAAGTATAAGTAAATGCTCACAACCGAGATGACTTTGGACAAACCATCGGAATGGTTGTAGTGTGATTTGGTATTGGTTTGTCTTGACCATAGAATCACACTAGTGCACTTTATGTGTATTGAGTAGGACCGACACAGAGGTGATTCAATTTATTGCTGACTACATAATCGAATCGGACCTCAGATATTATTTAGTACATGCTCTTAATCCCGATATAATAACGGGCACATATACTTGGTACTCATCTCTTTGATTTACCAATGGGCGAGATTTATAGATTAAATCGATAGACTCGGAAAGTTGGGAGATGATATTATTTATATGGTGTGTTGTTGATTATAGGAGGAAATCGTGTCCTATATATTAGGATGATGATGTCCCCTTGAGGAGCTCATAAGGTTCATCATGTAAACCCTACAGGTGGACTTGGTCCGGCATGATGAAAAGGTTGAGTGGTACTACTCAAGGAGTTAGATGTTAATTAATTAATGGTTAGTAAATTAATTAATCGATGGACATTCGAGATCTTAAACATGGGGAGAAAATGTACAAATAATATATGGAGCCCATATCGTCATATGGGGGTTGGTGAGGTAGATCAATGATGGACCTTTAGGCTACGTTTGGTACGAGGTAATCAAGCTTGTAATGTAATCGGATTACATTACAAGATGATTTACTTTGTTTGTTAACATTTCAAAGATGTAATGTAATGTAATCGCATTACAAAATAAGAGCCAAGATCCGTAATCTCGATTATGAAGGAAAAGCGATGTAATCCGATTACATTACGGACTCAATATTTGTCTTTACAAATATGCCCTTCTTTTATTTTTTCTAATTGATTCTCGAGGCCGGCCGGCGACCGACTTTATGTGGGCTTGATCCATGGGTGGCCAAGACCCAACTCCTCCTCATGGTCCCTAATGTATCCCATTAACACCTCAAGATGCTTAGATCCAATGGATAGAAACAAAACACTAAGATCCATTGGTAGAGATTAAATCTCTAAGATCCGACGGTTGAGATTAAATCTCTAGATCCGACGGTTGAGATTAAATCCCTAGAACCAATGGTGGAGATTAATTCATGGCTTATCCCCAAACTCTATAAAGGTGGCATGGGGTTGGCGTGAAGATGATGATAGAGAGGGAGAAAGGCTTGGGCGGCAAGAATAGGGCAAACCTAGTTGAGATAGGATTGGAATTAGGGTTAGGGTTTGGAAGCAAGGGTGGCACCAAATAAGGCAAGTTTTCCTTCTTCTTCCTTGCCTTGTGGCCAATGTCCAGCAGCTATTCCAGCCCTTCACAGCCCTTGGCCGGCGCCCAAAACACTCCCCTCTCTTCTCCTTAGGTGGTGGAAACAAGATATAGGGTTTCCCTTGGTGTCTTGGTAGTTTTCCATCATCTTCTTCTCCTTCTAGTTGGCCGGCGGCAAGAACTTCTATAGTTCTTTGTTGGTTGAGTTTTTGAAGGAGAAAAACATTGTTTCTCTTCTTCCTCTTGCTTGGGAAAAGCAAGGAAGGAAGTTTTGCGATCTAGGAGCTTTGACTTTTGGTGGATCGTCGCCCACACGACGTCCAAAAGGAGGAGGGTCATACATTAGAAGACCAAGAGGTATAACTATTCTTCTATCTCTTTTATTCATTGCTTGTGTTTGTTTTTCAAAATATAAGCATGTTATATTTCTGTAAATAGGCTAAATAATACTGAGATCTCGAGTATATACACAAAAACCGGCGATCCGGACATCGTCTATTCCGCGGCTACTCGTAGAATAGAGGATGGTCGCTTGAACAACTAGTTTGTTCAAGTGACCTCTCTAAACGAATAGCACGACGATGACTTGGTTGTCTTGGGAATCCCTTTTGTCTAGGATTACATTTTTAATTCGGGGACATCGAAGGGATCACCATGGTTAAGCAACCGAGGTGAAGGGGAAGCGAAGTTTCCTCTCACGGACTCGACAAGGGACATCCCTTCACGCTAATCATGTTTCAACGACTAGTACAAAGGATATATCTTTGTTCTGCTTTGGATGGGGATAGTCCTTCTTCCAATGTCCATCATGCTTGTAAGTGAAGTACTTGCCATTTGGCTTCTTCACTCCTCCCTGAGATCCTCCCACAACCTTTGCTTCACCTTGTTTCTTCTTCTTCTTGCCTTTTGGCTTAGAAGTAGAAACCTTTTTGAGCAATCATGGCTTGAGGACACTCTTCGAAGAGTGCATACTTGTACTCCTTAGCAGATAAGACAATATCTAGATTCTTTTCCAATTAACATTGTTTGGGTACAGTAAGTTTATTGTCTTTAGTATCATAGTAAATGGACGTAAAGTCATTTTTGAAAATCCTAAGAATCACATAGATCATTACTGTAGATTTCAAAAAATTATTGATTCCTCAAACAATAAAATTTCAAAATCAACCAACACCTCAAAACACCGAGAATATCGTATGCCACGATAGTGTGGACGTATACGAATTCTATATTTGTAAGAGGAGGTTTTATCCATTAATTTTACTATCTCGTCAACCTAACTTTTTGACAAGTAAAATTAATAGTTGATTTCTCTTCGGCCCTACAAATAAAAGCAGTGACTCCGATGGGGAGGATACTTATATTTGTATCTAAGTGTTCACCACTACTCGGTACCAAGGTAATTATCTCGGGTTATGTGCCTTACGATGGGCAAGTACACACGCTCCTTAATAATTTCCTATAACCATATTCGACCTTGTGATCCGCAAACAAACCCATCCGATGGGGAGGAAGGCACTCAGAGATGATCCAATCCACTAAAGGTTCATCATTGATCTACCTCACCTACCCCCATATGATAATATGGGCTCCATATATTATTTGTACATTTTCTCCCCGTGTTTAAGATCTCGAATGTTCGTCGATTAATTAATTTACTGACCATTAATTAATCAACATCTAACTCCTTGAGTAGTACCACTCAACCTTTTCATCATGTCGGACCAAGTCCACCTACAGGGTTTACATGATGAACCTTATGAGCTCCTCAAAGGTGTAGGGGATCGATATGGCCGACTAGAGGGGGGTGAATAGCCCTCGTACGTTGGACGTCGTAAATTGCTCGTCTACAAAACGTTAGCGCAAGCGGAATATACAACTATAAGTAAAGACAAGTAAGAAGAGTTTAGAGCTTGTGGGGCACTAGGAAGATTGTTTGGAGTATGAGCATTAGCCTCTCAAAGGCTCACACCGTCTCTTTTTATAGAGAGGGCTAACTTCTTCCCGTTTGCCGCCATCAGTCGACTGCCGCCCTTGGCAGTCGACTGCCGTCACTACAACGGCCTCCGAACACGTCGGATCCCAACCGTTGTAGTCCAACGAAACTCTTGGCGCGATCGATGGACCTCATCGATCATTGCTGCCTCGTAATCGCGCGATCGGCTACGGCGGTCTGTGGCAAAACCTATTGACTAGTCATTGCTACCTTCCGGCCGATCGATGTCTTAGCGGCAATCGCCCATGTATGGCGATCAGCTGGCTGGCCACATTCGATCGATCGTATACGATTGAACTCACTCGACTCAGGCGATCGGCCATGACATGGCAGTCGACTGGTGTCGGGAAAACCCATCCGAAACTTGGCCAAATGGCCAAGTTTCACCTAAGAGCTACCCTTCCCTGGGTTACAATCGCTCACTCTCATTTCTCGGAGTCCCTCGCCTTCGAAGTTCTCTTCGTTCTCGGCCACGTCCCTCGGCAGCATCAGGCGCACGGCTCTGCAATGCTCCTTCGCGTCTCTTGCCTCGAAGTCTACTTCCTCCGGCTTCACTCCAAGCTTCTCGTCCGCGGTCCCTCGGATGCTCCAAGCGCCTGGCTTCATAAGCTATCCTTCACCGACTCAAGGCACGAGTCATGAGATGTGAAACTCGCCACGGCTCCATGTGCGAATTACTAAGTCCTGCACGACTTCAACGCACATATCACATCAACATATCAAACTAACTTAAACCCTTTGCCACACCATCAAAACCATATCATGGCAAGAGATTGCCCTAACAATCTCCCCCTTTTTGATGTGTGGCAATCCGTTTAAGTTAGGTAAAAACATTTGATATAAGTTCTAAGGTAAGAAAGCATGTAAAGATAAACATGATATAACAACATGCAATTCCCCCTTAATCCATGAAACTCTCTATGCAAATTTTCTCCCCCTATCATATATTTCTCCCCCTAAAATATATTTCTCCCCCTAAAGTGATTAACTTAAACATAATTATTTCTCCCCCTTTGACACCATCAAAAGAGATTAACACTAAGTTATAAGCTCATGGCATCAAGTATAATAGAGGGAAAAATATGACAAGTTGATTTAAAAATTGGGTACCACTTGTTGATGACATTAAGTATATTTCTACCACTTGTTGTAGGTTTACAAACTGAATTCGGCCTTCAATATTCTGATTTACAGGCCACCGATCATTCTATCGATGATAATGATCGGTAGCACAAAGAATCCAAATTTGATTTTACGGGAATTTGAAATGCATTATAAATTCCAGAAAATTTGAAAAATCATGAAATTTGGGGAACATATTTCTATTAAGTATATCTATCAAGGAAAAATAGTTTTTCATGAAAGCTCATTATATTTTCTTGTTTTTGCCAAAAATCCAAAAGCCCTAAAAACCACTAGGTTTTTGATCATTCTAGTATCAAGTTAGCTACCTAGTTTTGCATCCAATTGTTTCAAAACATGAATACATGTATTTTAAGGTAAGAAATTGTTTTTAAAACATATGAAATATCCAACCATGATCTTTGGGCAATATGTCTATGAATTAAACATAAGCCTTCCCCATGATTGGTCTATTATTGCTATTTTGATACTTTAAATGACCATCTAAATGCCATAGGCATTAGTGGACATTTGTATCATCCTAATATCTCACCCAGGCTAAGTTTGCAATCAAGGTAGCCTATAGTGAGTGTGAGATGTATCCTAGGGGGTATTTGTATATACTTAACCCATATATTCATGCAATTCTATCATGGTTAAGTATCAACCTAACATCCTACATGATCATAATGACATATATCAATCAATTCTACATTATGATCATGAAACTCATGTATCCATCAAATAATAGTCATGCATTAGGTATTATACGATGATAATAAACAAAGTGTCACCTAAAGCATGACTTAACCCTATGATAACATGCCAAATTTCAAAAACATAAATCATGATTGTAAAACATACATAGCAATTACATTAATCATCATGATTTAAGCATTATTACCTATTTATGGGTACGTTATCATCACCCAACACTATCTAAAAAATGTTGTCCCGTCATCCTAAGTCAACCAAAATATGATATAGGTCAAGTTCATATGGTTGACTACCCTAGGGGTTATTCTAACCCTTAAGAATGGATTTTGGAACCCAAAATAAGTTCTTTCCTATTGGGTTCACTAAATATTCCTTGGGGATCCATTTCCTAGCAATTACTTTCTTTTTATCTTGTCCCCTAGCTATTAGGCATTTATAGGCCTTTTCATTTTTCTTTTCTTTGTATCCTAGGCCTTTCTTGTTGAAACTAGCTCTTTGGCTCCCTAAGATCATGTTCAATGTGTTGGAGCCAATAGTGAATTTCTCTAGGGCTTTGGTTAAATAATCTACCTTTTCCCTTAAAGCCCTATTTTCCTCTATGCATGCATCATTAACATTTAAAGGCATATAATCATGTGAGCATGCATCATCTAAGCTAGAAGAAATATTATCATTTAAGCATGCCTTTTCTAATTTGTTTTCTAGGTCCTTAATTTGTTCAAGCATGCATTTATTTTTCTTCTTTGCCCTAAATAAATCCTTAGTTAAACTAGAAATCATAGAAACTATTTTACTAGGTGAGAGATTGGTTACCATAGTTTTCATGTCCTCTTCTTCTTCGGATGATGAGGATGTGGAAGCTCCCCCTTCATTTGAGCTCTCCCCATTTGAGCTTGATTCTTCATTTTCGGATGAAGAGCAATCCAAGTCATCAAAGGCCATCAAGGCCAAATTGGTGACAAAGGCATTCTCCTCATCCGATGATGATGAGGAGGATGAGGAATGATCATACAAAGTCCTTGCGTTGAGAGCCTTAGCCTTTGACTTCTCGTTTGTTTTCTTTTATTCTTCCTTTCTCTTGCTCCCCTTCTGATTCTTCCTCTTCTCTTCTTTCTTTTTATTTTCTTCTTTGCTTTTGTTTAGGAGAGGACAATTGTCCCTTATGTGCCCTTCTCCTTGGCAATTGTAGCATATGACCTTCCCCCTTGGTCTTCTCATCCTATCATTAGATTTATCAAATCTAAAATTCTTAAATGCACGTCTTACCCTCCTTACCATATAGGCTTCTTCGGTGCTATACATGGAGGAGGAGGAAGATGCTTCGTCATCGGAGGAGGAGGGGATTTCCATCTTCTTCTTCCCCTTACTTGCCAATAATGCTACTCCTCTTGAGGGTTGAATTTTAGGCTCCTCTTGTATTCCCTCAAGCCTAGTTTCGTGGAGTTCCATTGTTGAGAAGAACTCCTCCAAGGTGCTCACTTCTAAATTCTTTGAGATATAGAATGAGTCCACCATGGAGCTCCACTTTGAGGACCGGAGAAAGGCATCTATGGCCTTCATTACCATATCCCGGTTTGATAGCTTCTCACCTACACTTGTTAGTCCATTTAAAATTTCTTTGAATCTAGAATGCAAAGAAATTACCTTTTCTCCCTTTTCTAATTTGATGTTGGATAGTTGGGAGCGGAGGAGATCTCTCCTTGCTAGCTTTGCCTCGGATGTGCCTTCATGAAGCTCAATTAGCTTCTCCCACATCTCCTTGGCGCTTAGGCATTCTCCTATTCGGTTGATCTCTTGTTGAGAGAGCACATTGTAGAGATGGTGCTTGGCTTTGGAGTTTGCAAGGTGCTCCTCTCTTTGCCTCTTGGTCCACCTAGATTTCTCTATTGGCTTCCCTTCTTCATCCCTAGGCAAAAGCGAGCAGTTCCATTGTAATCATTATATCAAAATCCGTTTCGAAAAATACCTCCATTCGCTTCTTACACCAAGCGAATTCTCCTTCAAAATTCGGAGGATGGATGATGGAGCCGGCCATTTTTGATTTAGGGCTTGTTGCAGCGGTTAGTCCTCGACAATAACCTCGACTCACGATGCCACTTGTGAGGATGCGATGCGGCTAGAGGGTGAATAGCCCTCGTACGTTGGACGTCGTAAATTGCTCGTCTACAAAACGTTAGCGCAAGCGGAATATACAACTATAAGTAAAGACAAGTAAGAAGAGTTTAGAGCTTGTGGGGCACTAGGAAGATTGTTTGGAGTATGAGCATTAGCCTCTCAAAGGCTCACACCCTCTCTTTTTATAGAGAGGGCTAACTTCTTCCCGTTTGCCGCCATCAGTCGACTGCCGCCCTTGGCAGTCGACTGCCGTCACTACAACGGCCTCCGAACACGTCGGATCCCGACCGTTGTAGTCCAACGGAACTCTTGGCAGTCGACTGATGGACCTCATCGATCATTCTTGCCTCCGTGTCGTCGCCCGATCGGCTACGGCGGTTCGTGGCAAAACCCTATTGACCAATCATCGCCTTGATCGGTGATGATCTTAGCGTCGGCCCATGTATGGCGCGGCGATCGCTAGCCACATTCGATCGATCGTATACCGGTCGAACTCACTCGGCTGAGCGATCGGCGCCATGACATAGGCGATCGGCGGTGTCGAGAAAACCCATCCGACACTTGGCCAAATGGTCAAGTTTCACCTAAGAGCTACCCTTCCCCGGGTTACAATCGCTCACTCTCATTTCTCGGAGTCCCTCGCCTTCGAAGTTCTCTTCGTTCTCGGCCACGTCCCTCGGCAGCATCAGGCGCACGACTCTGCAATGCTCCTTCGCGTCTCTTGCCTCGAAGTCTACTTCCTCCGGCTTCACTCCAAGCTTCTCGTCCGGCGGTCCCTCGGATGCTCCAAGCGCACGGCTTCCGCAAAGCTATCCTTCACCGACTCAAGGCACGAGTCATAAGATGTGAAACTCGCCACGGCTCCATGTGCGAATTACTAAGTCCTGCACGACTTCAACGCACATATCACATCAACATATCAAACTAACTTAAACCCTTTGCCACACCATCAAAACCATATCACGGCAAGAGATTGCCCTAACAAAAGGGACATCATCATCCTAATATATAGGACACGGTTTCCTCCTATAATCAACGGCACACCATATAAATAATATCATCTCCCAACTTACCGAGCCTATCGATTTAATCTATAAATCTCGCCCATTGGTAAATGAAAGAGATGACTACTAAGTATATGTGCCCGTTATTATATCGGGATTAAGAGCATGTACTAAATAATAGTTGAGGTCCGATTCGATTATGTAGTCAGCAATAAATCGAATCACCTCTAAGTCGGTCCTACTCAATACACACAAAGTGCACTAGTGTGATTATATGGTCAAGACAAACCAATACCAAATCACACTACAACAATTCCAATGGTTTGTCCAAAGCCATCTCGGTTGTGAGCCTTTACTTAAACTTTACAAGGAGCTGATAACATGATCTCCCGTGTGACACCACACACTATGTTATCTACAATGTAACGTATTAGACAATATGCATAAAAATATGCAAACAATGATCATGTGATTCTTATTTCAAAAATAAAGATGTTCATAGAAAAGATAGACTTTTCAGTATACATCCCTACACACATTAGCTTTCCCCATGATCCACCATGATATAAGATGAGTTTAATTTCATCTAGATGCAAGAACTATGCACCTTGAACTATATCATTTCCTAGTTTCTCACATGTGTCTAGGGTGTATCAATACACACACATGTCAATTTGATGTGAGATGTGGGTTTTAGTTATACTTATACTAAGGTCTCATGCATTTTCTAAGGAAACACCACTTGATTCCCTTATAAATGGGACTTCAAGTCATGCCATAGTCCTTAAATTAATTTTAATTACCTTAAATGCATGAATGATTATGGCATAAATATAATATAAATAAGCATGGTCAATGATCATGATGTCATGACAGATGATTAAATCTGAATATACATGACATAAACCTAAGCATGATCATGATATATAAATGATAAAAATAAATATGATGTCATGACATTGTATATGGAAAGTAAAGCATGACAAATAAAGGTATAGGTATAACAATACCTAAATTTTAATATTGATTGCCATTTATTATGATTAATTCCATTTTGTTATATTACTACTAATCCCCGAAGGGTGCCAAAAATCCAAAATGGCACACTAAGACCTTTAAACCTAGTTTGTGTCAATTTCATTGATTTTTCATTATTCTCAAAATATGGCACATCCTAAAAACCTTTAGGATTATGATCAAACCACATTTCTAAGGTACCCATAACCTTGGAAATGACCTAAGGTGCCACCTTTACCATGGTTAGGTTAACTACCCATCCATTTAAAGTTGGCACACCCTAACGCATTTAGTATGAATTGATCATGCTCCTAGGAACCCAAAACCTATTTGAGCTCCTTGGATTTACTAGGTATTCCTTAGGGATGACCTCCCTAGATACCCTCCTAATGACCCTCCTAGGCTTGGTAGCCTTGGTCATTGTGGTCTTGCCTAGGTTAACTTTAAAGGTGACTCCCCTTGTAACCTTCATAGTGGCCTCCCTAGGTTTCTTTGAAACCTTAGCCACTAGGTACCTATCATGGTCAACTCTAGGGATGATTTCCCTTGTGACCTTGGTTTTCCTAAACCTAGGTTGTGTTCCATAATCGAATGGAACACTATGGTAGGTCTCCTTGGGCTTAGGTTTATGACCCAAACCTTTCTTGCCCTTGGATGACTCATGTCTCCTAGTCCCTTGACTTTAACTACTAGATCCCATATTTTTACCATTTGACCATTGCATTTGATTTTGCATAATTCTAAGGGTCTTTTCAAGTTTCTCAAGTCTTGACCTCAAGACATGATTTTCCAACTCCATTTGCCCAATTTTTTAGTTTTTATCTATTCTTTGGGCATTGTTCCATTTCTTAGGAATATGCCTATCCTTCTTAGGGTTAATGCCTAAATGGTTTTCTATATTCCTAATACTTTCCTTAGGTAGGACATTTCTAGGGACATTAGTCCCAAATTTCTCCTTGGATCTAAAGTTGACATGTTTAGCACCTAAACAATAGAGCCTATTTTTAGCATGCTCTTTATGATAAATAGAAAGATTACTCCTAGCATGCTTTTGATAATTAATTGAAGAAGAAGCATACTTAAACACTACCTTAGGGTTTGCCTTAGCTCCCCCTACATGTGTGGCTCCTTCTTGGACCTTCTTCCTCCTATGTCATTGACTTAGAGTTCCCCTTTTGGTTGCATTTGAAGCACACCACGTGCTCCTTGCTTTTAATTTTTGGGGCACCGACATCCTTGACCTTTGGCACTAGTGGAGCCTTCTTGACTTTCTTAGGACACTTGCTCATGTAGTGTCCATTTTCCCTACACTCAAAGCATACTGTAGGGACCGTGATGTCCGCTAGAATGGGAGTGAATAGCGATTCGATGCGTTGATGAAATCCGTTCGTGTTCATCTCTACAAATCTTGTTATGCGCAACATAATATATATATAATAGCAATAACAAAAATGAAGACAAACATAAATACACAAGGATCTAACATGGTTCAGAACATCAAGGTTCCTACTCCACGGATTGAGCTCAAATGAGATCTAGCGATGCAACCAACACCACTAATCAATAATACTCCTTGTCGACAACAAGTTAGAGGCGGAGAAACCTCGTACAAATGATTACACTAAGTAATACAATGGAAAACAATAATATACAAGTAAATACAACAAAAGAATGTAAAGAACACTTTACAAAAGATCTTTTAGAAGCTTGATTGTTGATTGCCTTGGACTAGCCTTGAAGACCCTGATTTGCACTAGCAAATCGCTCCAAATCCCCCAAGAAATCGGTTGCCAAATCCCTCTCCATGAGCTGCTTTTATAACCTGCATTCGGGCTAGATTAAGCCTAGCAGTAGATTGATCGTGACCATCAATCGATTGCTCCTGTAGCGGTTGTCTCACAATGGCCCGAGCCACATTGGATAAGTTCCAATGGATAAGCCATAAGTCGACTGATCATGCCCATCAGTCGACTGATCGAGTCATCACTCAACTGTGAAACCCTAATAGTCTACTGGGAAAATTTCTAACTCCGAAAACTCGACCATCAGTTGACTGCCCTACATATCAGTCGACTGATTAGGCCATCAGTTGACTGCCCAATGCTGGTTGTCGATTGCTAGGTCATTTCCTGTAGTTGAACACCAGTCGACTCACATCAGTCGACTGCCCATAATATCAGTCGACTGATACCTTCATCCATGAGAATTTAACACCAAATATGATGCTCTCATACTTCCTAGACCACCCTTTGCCTAGACCTAAGCCTTCTAGCCACCTCCATTATTCTCATGCCTATCGGATACCCCTAAGTCATCCATGACTTGTTCATCCATACACTAGTCTTCAAGTGCTTCCATCATCTATTGTCATGCTAATGTGGTCTACACCGCCAAGGCACATTGGGCTTGTTGGGATGTATACTGAAAAATCTATCTTTTATATGAACATCTTTATTTTTAAATAAGAATCACATTATCATTGTTTGCATATTTTTATGACTATGCATATTGTCTAATACATTATATTGTAGATAACATGGTGTACGGTGTCTCACGGGAGATCATGTTATTAGCTCCTTGTAAAGTATAAGTAAAGGCTCACAACCAAGATGGCTTTGGACAAACCATCAGAATGGTTATAGCGTGATTTGGTATTGGTTTGTCTTGACCATAGATTCACACAATTGCACTTTGTGTGTATTAAGCAGGATCGACTTAGAGGTGATTCGATTTATTGCTGACTATATAATCGAATCGGACCTCAGATATTATTTAGTACATGCTCTTAATCCCGATATAATAACGGGCACATATACTTAGTATTCATTTCTTTGATTTACCAATCGGTGAGATTTATAGATTAAATCGATAGGCTGAGTAAGTTGGGAAATGATATTATTTATATGGTGTGCCGTTGATTATAGGAGAAAACCATGTCCTATATATTAGGATGATGATGTCCCCTTGAGGAGCTCATAAGGTTCATCATGTAAACCCTGCAGGTGGACTTTGTCCGGCATGATGAAAAGGTTGAGTGGTACTACACATGGAGTTAGATGTTGATTAATTAATGGTCAGTAAATTAATTAATCAACGGACATTTGAGATCTTAAACACGGAGAGAAAATGTACAAATAATATATGGAGCCCATATTAACTTATGGGGGTTGGTGAGGTAGATCAATGATAATCCTTTAGTGGATTGGATTATCATTAATGGATCGGACTTTATGTGAGCGTGATCCATGGGTGTCCAAGATCCAACTCCTCCTCATGGTCCCTATTGTAGCCTATTAACACCTCATGAAGCTTAGATCCAATGGATAGAAACAAAACTCTAGATCCAAAGGTAGAGATTAAATCTCTAAGATCCGACGGTTGAGATTAAATCTGTAGATCTGACGGTTGAGATTAAATCCCTAGAACCCATGGTGGAGATTAAAAGGAGGATTATCCCTAACTCTATAAAAGGAGAAGAAGGGGTTGGCATGGAGCAACAATTGAGAGAAGCTAGGGTTTTGGAGGTTGGCGGCAAGAGCTTGGAGCTAGGGTTTGGGCTTGGCGGTACCTAATAAGGAAAGTTTTTTCCTTGTCTTCTCCTTCTCCATTGGTGGCCGGCGCCCATTGAAGTCTTTCCAGCTCTTGGCCGGTGTCCAAAGTAGCTCTTCTCCTTCTCCTTGGCTGGTGGAAACAAGACTTAGGGCTTTCCCTTGGTGTCTTAGCCGGTTTCCATCATAATATCCTCCTCCTTGTTGGTCGGCGGCAAGGATTCTCCTTGTTGCTTGTTGGTTGGCTATAGGAAGGAGAAGAGCCTTGTTTCTATTCTTCCTCTTGCTTTGAAAGAGCAAGGAAGGAAGATTGGTGATCTAGGAGCTTCAACTTTTGGTAGATCATCACCCACACGACGTCCGAAAGAAGGAATGTCATACATTAGAAGACCGAGAGGTATATCGATTCTCTATTCTATTTTGTAACATGTTTGTTTTTGTTTTTCAATTATGAGCTTGATATATTCTATTTGTGGATAAATAATACTTGGATCCCGAACATAACCACGAAAGCCAGCGATCCGGACATCGTCTATTTTGCGTCTACTCGTAGAATAGAGGTTGGTCGCTTGAACAACAAGTTTCTTCAAGTGACCTCTCTAAACGAATAGCACGACGATGACTTGGTTGTTTGGGCAATACCTTTTGTCTAGGATTAATTTTTTTTTAATCCAGGGACATCGATGGGATCGCCATGAACAAACAACCGAGGTGAAGTGGGAAGCGAAGTTTCAGAGCCAAGGTTTCCGGTTTTGTGTGTTTAGAATTCGGTTAATTTTTATGCACTTTTCATATTATATGTGCCGGATAATAGTAGGATATACGTAGGTTAACTCTTTGGTTGCAGGCATAAGATCCGACTATTATGGCCATATGTGTGTATGTGATTGTATGTGTATATTTTGTTGAATCCTCAGGGTTGACGAGGCTAGTATTTAATTTTTTATAAATTAGATACGGCATTGTTTAGCCACTCTTTTTATTTTAGTTTGCTTTTGATCTAGATTTCATGTACACTCCCTTGTGGAGTATAGGATCGATGGATGTAAATTAAAATAGATTTTAGTCTTGGCTCGGATCTCCGGATGACTCGTACATGGCGTAGGAGGAGCGTATGAGAAGGCGATGCGATGGGAGACATATTGAAGACAAAAGCCATAATAGTTGGAAAATAATTTGTTTTTCATATTTATCGCTTTTTGTTTGATATGCATGTCGTAGGCTAGGAAAATTACTCAATTTCAAATAACTAAGTGGGAGAGGGAAATGTTTATAAATTCCCACGGCCACCATTACGATTTGATAAGTGATACAAACAAACTTGCACATCGGCTCTGAGTGCCTTCCTCCCCATCGGATGAGTTTGTTTGTGGATCACATGGTCAAATATGGCTATAGGAAATTATTAAGGAGCGTGTGCACTTCCCCATCGAAAGGCACATAACCCGAGATAATTACCTTGGTACTGAGTAATGGTGAACACTTAGATACAAATATAAGTATCCTCCCCATCGGAGTCACTGCTTTTATTTATAGGGCCAAAGAGGAACCAACTATTAATTTTACTTGTCAAAAAGTTAGGTTGACAAGATAGTAAAATTAATGGGTAAAACCTCGTCTTACAAATGTCGAATTCGTATACGTCCACACTATCGTGGCATACGATATTCTTTGTGTTTTGATGTGTTGGTTGATTTTAAAATTTTATTGTTTGAGGAATCAATAATTTTTTGAAATCTAATGATTTGATTTATGTGATTCTTAGGTTTTCTTTCAAAATGACTTTCAACCCACTTGTTGTGATACTGAAAGAGAATAAACTTACTGGACCCAACTATGTTGATTGGAAAAGGAATCTAGACATTGTCTTGACTGCTGAGAAATACAAATATGTACTCCTCGAAGAGTGCCCTCTTAAGCCTGTAGATGATTCTAGGGAAAAGGAGAGAGAGAGTTATAAGAAGTGGATAAAGGCCGATGAGATGCCATGGTGTTACATTTTGGCTTCTATGTCAAATGTACTGCAACATCAGCATCAAGTCATGCCTACTGCTTATGACATGATGCTCAATCTCAAAGAGTTTTTCGGACACCAGAATCGGGCTGCTAGGCAAGAAGCCATGAGAAACTTGATGACGACCACCATGATCGAGGGAACACCCGTGAGGGATCATGTTCTCAAGATGATGGCTCATTTGAATGAGCTGGAGGTCCTTGGAGCTGAGATCGATGGGGAAACCCAGGTCGATATCATACTCCTGTCTCTACCTAGGAGTTTTGAGCAGTTTTGCCTGAACTACAACATGAACAAGAGGTTGTATTCGTTGGCGGAACTTCTTATAGAACTCCAGGTGGCAGAGGGGCTATTTTGTCAGAGTGCTCAGGCACATGCCATGGTGACCCAAAAGGTTTCTACTTCTAAGCCGAAAGGCAAGAAGAAGAAGAAACAAACTGGGGCGAAGGCGGTGGGAGGTACTCAGGGAGGAGTTAAGAAGCTGAAAGGCAAGTGCTTCACTTGTAAGCAGACTGGACACTGGAAGAAGGACTGGCCCAATCGTAAGAACAAAGGTATATCATTTGGTCTAGTCATTGAAACATGTTTAGCGGTGTTATCTACCGACACCTGGTGTTTAGATACGGGAGCCACTGATCATGTCTGCAATACTTTGAAGGGGTTCTAGGAAACCAGACGACTGGTTGAGGGAGAGATTACCGTGTACTTGGGCGATGCCACGAAGGTGGCAGCTATTGCAGTGGGAGAAGTTCATTTATCTTTTGAGAAAAATAAACTTTTGGTTCTTAAGAATTGCCTTTATGTACTTTTATTTAGAAAGAATTTAATTTCGATTTCTAAATTGTTTATGGATGGATATTTTATTTCTTTCAATGACAAAGTTGTTATAAAAAGGAATAGGGACATTATCTATTCTGGTACATTGATAGGAAATTTGTACACACTTGAACCAAAAGCTCCCATGATGCAAATTAAAATTAATAACTCATCTTCTAATTTCAATAAGAGAAAAGAACCTTCTAAGATGAACCAAACATATCTTTGGCATCTTAGGCTTGGTCATATTAACCTAAGCAGAATTCAAAGGTTGATAGCTGATGGACCTTTGGGTTCATTAGTGGTGGAGGATTTCCCAACTTATGAATCTTGCTTAGAGGGTAAAATGACCAAGAGGCCTTTTAAGGCCAAGGGGTATAGATCCAAAGATGTGTTAGAATTGGTTCATTCTGATTTGTGTGGTCCTATATCTATCCAGGCTAGAGGTGGTTTTGAGTATTTTGTCTCTTTTATAGATGATTATTCAAGATATGGATACATTTACTTGATGCGCCGCAAGTCTGAATGCTTTGACAAGTTCAAAGAATTCAATGCTGATGTAGAGAAACGTCAAGGTAAAAGAATCAAGATACTACGATCTGATCGTGGTGGCGAGTACCTCTTGGGAGAGTTTAAGAATTACCTATCAGAGGCTGGGATTCAATCCCAATTGACTGCACCCCAGCAGAATGGTGTAATAGAGCGAAGGAATAGGACTCTTATGAAGATGGTTAGATCGATGATGAGTTATTTTGAGTTTCCATATTCGTTCTGGGGATATGCTCTAGATACGGCGGTGTACATTCTGAACTTAGTTCCATCTAAATCAGTGCCTTCTTCTCCCATAGAATTGTAGATTGGGCAAAAGCCTAGTCTAAGGCATATTCGGATATGGGGGAGTCCAGCACATGTGCCGAAGGCAGATACTGGTAAGTTGGAACCTCGTACAGAAGTACGCATGTTCGTTGGCTATCCTAGAGGAATGAAGGGTGGTTTATTTTATAGTCCTAGAGATCAGAGGGTGATAGTTAGCACGAACGCCAGATTTCTAGAGGAAGACTATGTGATGAGCCACAAGCCCAAGAGTAAAATTGTTCTGGAGGAATTAAAAGGGGAAGTCACTTCTTCAGTACCACCGATACAAGAGGATATACCATAAGTCACTGCACCGCATGTTACAGAGGATACACAGGAGATACCTCGTCATAGTGGGTGGGTTGTTAGACAACCTGATAGATTCATGTTCTTGGGAGAATCTTCTGATTTGGTCCCTGGTGAACATGAACCTGATCCCTGGACATATGACGAGGCAATACATGATAAAGATGTAGCATCTACGGAAAATGCAATGAATACTGAGATTGAATCTATGGATTCAAATCAGGTCTGGGAGCTAGTAGAACCACACGATGGTGTAAAAACCATTGGATGCAAGTGGATCTACAAGAGAAAGAGAGGAATAGATGGGAAGGTTGAGACCTTCATAGCAAGGCTTGTTGCGAAGGGGTATACTCAGAAAGAGGATATCGATTATGAGAAGACCTTTTCGCCGGTAGCCATGCTTAAGTCTATCCGGATTCTCTTATACATAGAAGCTCATATGGATTATGAGGTGTGGCAGATGGATGTCAAGACAGCTTTCCTTAATGGAAGTCTTGAGGAAAACATCTATATGAAGCAACCAGAGGGATTCATTGCTAAGGGCAAAGAGCATCTTTTATGTAAACTTAATCGGTCTATTTATGGATTGAAGCAAGCTTCGAGGTCTTAGAACATCTGCTTTGATGAGGTAATCTAGTCTTATGGATTTATTCAAAGTCTGGATGAGTCTTGTGTATACAAGAGATGTGACGGAAACGTAGTGGTATTTATTATACTATACGTAGATGATATTTTGTTGATTGGCAACAATATCAAGGTGTTATCGGACATAAGGGTATGGTTGTCCAAATAGTTTGATATGAAAGACTTGGGAGAGGTGGGACACATCCTTGGGATAAAGGTTATAAGGGATCGCAGGAAAAGGATGTTGTGCTTATTTCAAGATTCATACATAGACACGATTATGGATGGTTTTAGCATGCAGAACTCCAAGAAGGGGTTTCTACCTTTCAGGCATGGAGTTCCTTTATCTAAGGAGATGTGTCCTAGAACATCTGAGGAGATAGAGGAGATGAAGGTGGTTCCTTATGCTTCGGTGGTTGGAAACCTCATGTATGCGATGCTATGTATGAGACAAGATATCTGCTATGTCGTGGGCATGGTCAGCAGATATCAGAGTAATCCAGGACAGGGACATTGGACTGAGGTAAAGTATATATTGAAGTACTTGAGAAGGACTAGGGATTATATGCTAGTTTATCGGGCAGACCAATTACTCCCTGTGGGTTACACGGATTCCGACTTCAAATATGTAAGTCTACCTCAGGTTTTGTGTTTACTTTGGGAGGTGGAGCCATTGTATGGAGGAGTGTCAAGCAGAAATGTGTGGCGGACTCTACCATGGAAGCTGAGTATGTGGCAGCCTCTGAGGCGACCAAAGAAGTTGTATGTCTCAGAAAATTTCTGATGGACTTGGATGTGATTCCTGGTTTGCCCAGAACTATCACAATTTTTTGTGATAATAGTGGTGCAGTTGCAAACTCGAAGGAACCACGAGCCCAGAAGGCAAGTAAGCACATAGAGCGCAAGTACCACCAGATACGAGAAATCGTAAAGATAGGAGAAGTTGTTATGGCAAAGATTGCATCGAAGGATAACCTGGCAGATCCTTTCACTAAGGCCCTTCCGGTGAGAGCTTTTGATAGGCATGTGGAGGGAATGGGGATCAGATGTATGGCAGTTTGAGGACAGGATAGTCTTTTAGTATAAGTGGGAGATTGTTGGGATGTATACTGAAAAGTCTATCTTTTATATAAACATATTTATTTTGAAATAAGAATCACATGATCATTGTTTGCATATTGTCTAATACATTACATTGTAGATAACATGGTGTGTGGTGTCACACGGGAGATAATGTTATCAGCTCCTTGTAAAGTATAAGTAAAGGCTCACAACCGAGATGACTTTGGACAAACCATCGGAATGGTTGTAGCGTGATTTGATATTGGTTTGTCTTGACCATAGAATCACACTTGTGCACTTTGTGTGTATTGAGCAGGACCGACATAGAGGTGATTCGATTTATTGCTGACTACATAATCGAATCGAACCTCAGATATTATTTAGTACATGCTCTTAATCCTGATATAATAACGGTCACATATAATTAGTATTCATTTCTTTGATTTACCAATGGGCGAGATTTACAGATTAAATCGATAGGCTCGGTAAGTTGGGAAATGATATTATTTATATGGTGTGTCGTTGATTATAGGAGGAAACCATGTCCTATATATTAGGATGATGATGTCCCCTTGAGGAGCACATAAGGTTCATTATGTAAACCCTGTAGGTGGACTTGGTCCGGCATGATGAGCAGGTTGAGTGGTACTACTCATGGAGTTAGATGTTGATTAATTAATGGTCAGTAAATTAATTAATCGACGGACATTCGAGATCTTAAACACGGAGAGAAAATGTATAAATAATATATGGAGCCCATATTAACTTATGAGGGTTGGTGAGGTAGATCAATGATAATCCTTTAGTGGATTGGATTATCATTAATGGATCGGACTTTATGTGGGCTTGATCCATGGGTGTCCAAGATCCAACTCCTCCTCATGGTCCCTATTGTATCCTATTAACACCTCATGAAGCATAGATCCAATGGATAGAAACAAAACTCTAGATCCAAAGGTAGAGATTAAATCTCTAAGATCCGACGGTTGAGATTAAATCTCTAGATCCGACGGTTGAGATTAAATCCCTAGAACCAATGGTGGAGATTAAAAGGAGGATTTTCCCTAACTCTATAAAAGGAGAAAATGGGGTTGGAATGGAGCAACAATTGAGAGAAGCTAGGGTTTTGGAGGTTGGCGGCAAGAGCTTAGAGCTAGGGTTTGGGCTTGGCGGCACCTAATAAGGAAAGTTTTTCCTTGTCTTCTCCTTCTCCATTGGTGGCCGGCGCCCATTGAAGTCTTTCCAGCTCTTAGCTGGTGTCCAAAGTAGCTCTTCTCCTTCTCCTTGGCTGGTGGAAACAAGACTTAGGGCTTTCCCTTGGTTTCTTGGCCGGTTTCCATCATAATCTCCTCCTCCTTGTTGGCCGGCGGCAAGGATTCTCCTTGTTGCTTGTTGGATGGCTATAGGAAGGAGAAGAGCCTTGTTTCTATTCTTCCTCTTTCTTTGAAAGAGAAAGGAAGAAAGATTGGTGATCTAGGAGCTTCAACTTTTGGGAGATCATCACCCACACGACGTTTGATAGGAGGAAGGTCATACATTAGAAGACCGAGAGGTATATCGATTCTCTATTCTCTTTTGTAACAGGTTTGTTTTTGTTTTTCAATTATGAGCATGATATATTCTATTTGTGGCTAAATAATACTTGGATCCGGAACATAAATACGAAATCCAGCGATCCGGACATCGTCTATTCCGCGGCTACTCGTAGAATAGAGGTTGGTCGCTTGAACAACAAGTTTGTTCAAGTGACCTCTCTAAATGAATAGCACGACAATGACTTGGTTGTTTGGGCAATCCCTTTTGTCTAGGATTAAAAATTTTTTAATCCGGGGACATCGATGGGATCGTCGTGAACAAACAACCAAGGTGAAGTGGGAAGTGAAGTTTCCCCTCACGGATCAATGAAACCAACCCATCAGGGCTTACACTGCCAAAACTCCCTCTTGGACTTTACGCCGCCAACAATTGAACTTATGCTGCCAAGACTCTACCCTTGGACTTTACGCCGCCAATATTACCCCTTGGACTTCCCTTGCAAACCCATGTTGGACTTTCCATTTGCCAAAACTTAAGCTTGGACTTTCTCTTTCCAAGACCCATGCTTGGACTTTCCATTTTCCAAGACTCAAGCTTGGACTTTCCCTTGCCAAGACCCATGCTTGGACTTTCCATGGCAAGTACCCATGACTTGGACTTTTCATGCCAAGTACACAAGACTTGGACTTTCCATGCCAAGTACACAAGACTTGGACTTCTCCATCATATGGTCATCCCCATGTCAAAAATATAGTCAAACAATGGTCAAACTATCGTCAAACATCCAAAATACTACACGAGTCAAACTCGAGTCCGATCAATCATGACCCTGATCGATTGCACCAACAATCTCCCAAAACCATTGTCAAACATCAAAATACTACTCAAGTCCAACTCGAGTCTGGTCAATCATAACCTGGTCCGATTGCACCAACAATCTCTCCCTTTTTGATGTTTGACAAAAACCAGAAACAAAACATTGAGTTAGGCCATCTAACTCAAATCTCCTTACCAATTCTCTCAAATTGGTAATCCCATATTCTCCCATAACTTCTCCTATAAATCCTCTCCTTTTTAACATACATCAAAAAGGTTCTCCCAAGGAGGACAATGTCTCATATCCCAATGAGATCTTACAATCTCCCCCTTGGTCCAAAAATATCTAGGATGCCTTCACTCTTCCTAGTGATAAGTCTCATATCACTTAAGAGAGGCTTCCTATAAACTCTCCCAATTTCCAAATTGGGCATCTGACATTTCCATTTCTCCCCCTCATGAGGAAGAACACATCCATCATCCCATGATCGATACCTCCCCCTAAAGGCTTGCTCTTCTTTAACCATTGCACCAACAATGTCCGTAGAGAGTCCCTAAGCCTATAGGAACACTAAACCATCAAGATTAAGGGTAAAAGTTCAATCTTGAGCTTTCACACACCTTAAAATTGATACACACCCTAAACAACTCTTCTAATCCATATCCTATGGATTTTCACCCTTTCTAATGCTTTCCAAAGCATATCCTAGGGTTAGGAGCAGTTAGGGTAGCCTAACATAGCTGAAACATGGGCTAAACATCCTTGTTTACCCGAAATCAGCATTGGCAGTCGACTTTGACAATAATCAGTCGACTGCCCTATGCATCAGTCGACTGCTATGAAATAAGAGTCGACTGATTCTGCAAATGAAGAATTTCAGTAATCATAATCGAATATCAGAAATGTATAAGTAATTATACATAACTCAATAAATCACAAAATTTCATATGTATAATACTTATAACACATGCAATGGGTGAAAAATATGTGAAAAATAATTTACCCAAAAAGTAGTGAAATTGATACAAAGTTCAAAAATGAGAAAAATTTCATTATTTTGAGCTCACTTTGTATCAACATCATCAATGGTGACTTCTATCAAAAGATAGACTACACCAAGATTTTTCAAAATGATTTTGAAATAATTTTAAATCCTTATATTGAACCATGGTCTATGGGCTTAATGAATATGACTTGTACAAAAGCTTTCCTCATGATTCATCCATGGCATGAGTTGAGTTTAAGTTCATCTAGATGCAAAAACTATGCACCTTGAACTTAACTCATTTTCTAGCATCTCACATATGTCTAGGGTGTATCAATACACACACATGTCAATGTGATGTGATATGTGGGTTTTGTTCATCCTAAACTAGGGTTTCATGCATTTTTTAGGACAACACTACTTGATTCCCTTATACATGGGACTTCAAGTCATGTCATAGTCCTTAAATCAATTTTAATTACTTTAAATGCATGAATGATCATGGCATGAATGATAACATAAATAAGCATGACCAATGATCATGATGTCATGACATATGATTTAACCTAAGCATACATGACATAAAAAGTCCTAAGCATAATCATGACATTTTAAATGATTAAAAGAAACATGATGTCATGACAAGGCAAAGCAAACAAAGCATGACAATTGTAAAATACTAAGGAATTAATTACCTAAGTGTTAAGTCCAAATTGCCATTTCTAGAATTAAATCAAATTTTGCCTTAATGTCACTTATCCTCAAAGTGTGCCAAAAACCCAAAATGGCACACCATGACATCTAGACCTAGTTTGTGCTAATTTGATTGATTTCTCATAATTCTCAAGATAATATTGGCACATCCTAAAATCCTTTAGAATATTAATTCAAACCAATTTCCAAGGTATCCATAACCTTGAAAATGACCTAAGGTGCCACCTTTATCATGGTTAGGTTAACTACCCATATAATTAAAGTTGGCACACTGATAACTGTCATTTTATAGTATTATTTTGGTGCTTAATATCACTGTTTTAATCCTCTCATGTGTTTAATTGTTAATTATTTGTATGTTTTATGAGTTGGACTCATTTTTTGGACCTTATGGTAAATTCTCCTACATTTTAGACTTATATGCAAAATTTGTCTTATTTGTAGGAGATCGAGATGAGCCAATGGACTAGACTCAAGTTGAATCAAATATGGCTTCATCTAGGGCCATAATGGGCATTTCAAGCTGACTTTATCTGAGCCCTGTTGGTGCAGGGGCACTAGATAATCGAACCTGTGTTTTGATTATGGCAAAGACACAAAGTTAAGTTTACATCGTTATCTCACGAGCTAAATCAAGTGTGTAGAAAAGTGCTAAAGCTGGAGCTGAAGGCTAGCGACACCCGGAGGAAGCCGCGGTGGTCGGGCGACACTTGAGTGACTTCGGAGGGAGCCGAAGAAATCGAGTGGAAGGTCGGAAGCGAGAGCTACTATCGAGGTAAGCTTGTGTGAGTGAGAGATTGTAAGGTCGTGTCCTCTTTACGGGGATGACCGTAGGTGGCGATCCGATTAAGACTTCCCGTGGAAGGTCTAGGTCGAGATCGGACGGTCAGAAACCGTCGCATTTATCATTTTCCGAGCTAACCTGTTATTGCACCGAAGTGGCCAGGATGGCGAATGATCATTCTGGATATCAAGCCGATCGATGCTCATCACCGATCGTGATGGGAGGCATCGATCGATGGCGATAAATCGACCTTTGCCCTAGGTCAAAGCGGATAATGTTTCGACGCACCACTTGCGATAAAATTTGGACAACCGTGATGCAAAAAAGAGGAGACATATTCAGAGGCCAAAATCTATAAAAGGAGGGGAGGATTCCAACTCCAAGCATCATCAAGTTTATTCATCAAGTGCTTCTACAACGCCAACTCTCTAACGCTGTCATAACGCCGACGCAACGACAAGTTCAAATCTCCTTCGTCGGCAGCAGTAGCAAGTAATTATTTTTATTGTATTCTTTATTTTAATCATAATGAGGTGAGGTAGGCTTGTTGCCTCATCCTCGTACATTCGGTTTTTGTGATCATTGTCTCCTACCTCCAACGAGGAGGAGATGTTATAGTGCTTTGCCCTCCGTACGCGGTCTAGGACCGATAGGGCCTTGGAGTAGCAACCGCTGGGTTGTGAACCAAGTAAAAATAAAAGTGTTCCTTTATTTTCTGCTGCTCTTACTCATTTAATTGTCTACTCGAACGAAACATCAAAAAGATTTACGATCGCTATTCACCCCCCCTCTAGCGACGCTTCTCGATCCAACAATTGGTATCAGAGCGGGGGCGCTAAGATTTGGTGAAACCACCAATCTAGCACGTTTTGGTTTTCTTTTCGTATTTTTCGATTCATATCTTTCTTAGGTTTTTATTCCTCCCGCACTACTAATCCAAGACGAAGTCTTGGTACGTTTCTTTTGGTTGTGTGATTGCAAGTATTCTCCCTTGGAGTAGCCGACGGTAAAATGACCATAACTTTTCGCACAAGTGGACTCACGTAACGATCTACCTACCAAATCGAAGCCCTCTAAGAGATCTACATTTCTTGAAAAAGATGTTTCAAGAAATTGTTGGATCAAGGTGGTTCGCTAGAGGGGGGATGAATAGCAATAAACACTTTTTCTTTTAAATCGTTCGGTAGACAATTAAATGCAGCGAAAATTTAAATAAAAACTAAATGAGACAAATAGTTTTTTTACTTGGTTCGTAGCCTTCGGCCACTACTCCAAGGCCCTAACGATCCTAGACCATGTACGGAGGGCAATTCACTAAAACACTCCTCGTTGGAGGTAGGAGTTTTACGATTACAAAAACCTTCGAAGCAAAAGATAGAGAGACAACCCCTCTCTTCTATTAAAATAAAATGCAACGGTAGAAAGCCTCAATTAACAAACGAATTGCAAGATTAAGAGAAATGACAAACTAAGATTATACCAATAACTCAAAGATAGGACTTAAACTAGGGTTGTTGGCAGCACTTCGTTGTTGTAGAGTCGTCGGAGAGTCACAGCGTTGCGGAGGCTTTTGAGCACTTAGAATTGATGAGAAAACCCTAGTTTAGGACCTCCTTTTATAGCCTTTGAGCCCCTTTTCGAGAGGAACCCTAGCCAATCACAATTGAGAACCAATCTCCTTGAAATGGGGTGATAAGCCTTGACTCCTCGAATCTGATCATTGACCATCGATCGGTGATGGCCATCATCGATCGTGATGCGGCATCGATCAGTCGACCTCCGGCGATCGGTGATTGACGGCAGTCGAGTCCTCCAAGTTGGCAGTCGACTGATGCTTGCTGCAAGTCAAAGTTAGCTCAACAAAAACATAATTTCGACGGTCGTCGACCGTCCGATCTCGACCTAGACCATCTATAGGATGTCCTTGGTCGGATCTACGCTTAATATCATCCCCGTAACGAGGATATGACCTCACTTACGCTCGCACACACGAGCTTACCTCTATACTTACGTGTTGCTTTTGCTTCCGGCCTTCCACTCGATTCCTTCGGCTCCCTTCGAAGTCACTCGAGTGTCGCCCGACCACCGCGGCTTCCTCCGAGTGTTGCTAGCCTTCATCTCCAGCTATAGCAATCTTCTGCCACTCGATTCAGCTCGTGAGATAACGACATGAGCTTAACTTTGTATCGTTTGCTATAACCAAAACTCAGGTTCGACTTAGGTGCCTACTGCACCAACAATCTCTCCCTTTTTGATTTATGGCAAACCCACATACAAAGTTAAGTAAATAGCAAGCATGAAGAATAATGTGCATTAGAAACAAACAAGAAATAAAGAAGATTAAGTTGGAGTAGTAAGGATTTTCTTCAAGAACTCCCCCTTGACCGAGGGTGAGTCTTGAAGAAAGACCTTAATCCTCCCCCTTGAGGGTTGCTTTAAGTAATTACTTAAAGTTGGCCTTAGTAAAATGTTTAAGTTAAGAGTACTTCTTAACTTGGCCCTTTCTCCCCTTTAAGTAAAGCATTAACGGCATAATGTTTACGTTGACAGCACACATAAGTTTAAGTTAAGAATTCTCTTAACTTGGCCTTTACTTCCTTTTGTTAAAAGTTAAATAAGTTTTCAAAAACTTAGAGTTAACTTTTGGTTTAAATATGAAGTAAGAGTTAAGTTATAAAAAAAATTTTGACCCCTTAACTTTGGCCTTTTTCTCCCCCTTTTGCCATATATCGAAAAGAGTGAGGGTGTGTGTGGAAAACAAAAATAAGTGTTAAATTTAAAGTCCAAGCATGTTCCACATTATTTTGAAAATAATATACTGAAAATAAGTTTATCTATAAAATGTTCGACTCATATTTGGCTTGATTGATATGAAGTCGAGTTTGCTAGTATGTATGATTATACTCCGTGGTTCATAACGATGCACTAGCTCTACATCTGGAACCAGGAGTAAGGTCCTAACATCTCACGCCCATCTACGTGGCTAAGTACACAAACACATTAGTCTTATGTGTTGTGAGATGTATTGGCTCCTTAAATCTATAGGTGCATGATATCTAAGGTATGTCCTATGCTAGTTCCATAAAAATGAAAATTTAAGAAATAGTAGTAAGAAAATATAATTTGCAAGTTCCTATTCTACTACGCACATGCCCAATTTTCGTCTTAATAGACTAAATTCGGCTTCGGGTAGGGGTTTAGTAAATAGGTCTGCTAAGTTAGACTTTGATTCGACATATTCGAGTTGTATGGCTCCGTTGGCCACATGTTCTCGAATGAAATGGTGTTTGACCTCTATATGTTTGGTCCTAGAGTGACATATTGGATTCTTAGTAAGATTAATTGAACTAATGTTATCTACGTGAAGTTTTGTGTTCATAAAGTCTAACTTGAAATCGCGGAGAGTGTGCTTCATCCAAAGAAGCTGAGTGACACACTCACCCATCGCGATGTATTCGGCTTCGGTGGTAGATAAGGCAACACAGTGTTGCTTCCTACTGCACCAACTCACTAGACTCGAGCCGAGAAGTTGAAAACAACCACTCGTGCTCTTTCTATCGAGCTTACTATCGGCATAGTCTGAATCGGAGTAGCCGGTTAGTTCGAACTCGGTAGATTTAGGGTACCAAATACCGACATTAAGTGTACCCTTTAGATATCTAAGAATACGCTTGACTAGAGTTAGGTGAGGCTCCTTGACACCGGTTTGGAACCTTGCGCACATACTTACTGCAAATAGGATATCAGGTCTTCATGCAGTTAAGTAAAGGAGACTCCCTATTATGCTCCTATAGTATTTTAAATCAATTGAGTTTCCGATTAAATCTTCTTCTATATTCACATTAGGTGCCATTGGGGTATTAATAATTTTAGCGTCTTGCATTCCAAAGCGTTTAATTAATTCCATAGTATATTTGCGTTGATGTAGGTATATTCCATCTTTAGTTTGTTTAATTTGTAGACCTAAGAAGAAACTTAACTCGCCTACTAAATTCATTTCAAATTCACTTTCCATAAGTGAATTGAACTCATTTAGTAGGATTGAGTTGGTGGTTCCGAAAATAATATCATCTAAGTAGATTTGGGCTATGAATATGTCTTTACCTAAGGTTTTTACGAAAAGGGTTGGGTCAACTACACCTTGGTTAAAGCCTTTGGACTTAAGATAAATCGAAAGTCTCTCGTACCAAGCTCGCAGAGCTTGTTTAAGTCCATAAAGAGCTTTCTTTAATCTAAGGACATGATCAGATTTGTCTAAACTTTCGAAACCGGGGGGTTGACTAACATAAACTTCTTCTTTAATGTATCCATTTAAGAATGCAGATTTCACATCCATTTGAAACAACTTAAATCCTCGATGTGCTGCATATGCTAATAGCATTCGAATGGACTCTAATCTAGCTACTGGAGCATAGGTCTCGTCATAATTTAAACATTCGACTTGACTAAACCCTTTAGCGACTAGTCTAGCTTTATTTCTAACCACTTCACCTTTATCATCAAGTTTATTTCTAAACACCCACCTTGTTCCAATGATTGTTTTATCTTTAGGTGGTGGTAATAATGCCCATACTTCGTTCCTAGTGAATTGAGCCAACTCTTCTTGCATTGCAATAATCCAATCGGGATCAAGAAGAGCTTGGTCAATAGTTTTGTGTTCAATTTTAGAAATCAAAGATATTTGACTAAGGTTTTTGTGTGAGGCTCTAGTTCGAACTCCTAGACTTGGATCACCTATCACTTGGTCGATAGGATGATTCGTTTGAGTCCTAGTTGGATTTGGGTTTGAGTCTACAACTTGATTTATAGGATGACTCGTTTGAGTTCTAGTTTGGTTGGAGTCATCTATCACTTGGTCGATAGAGTGACTTGGTTGACTTAGGTTAGGATTAACACTAGACCTGATCTCCGGATCAGAGTTAGGTCTAGTATGAATCGGCTCGCTAATTGGGGTTGCCGGGGGTTTTGTAGGTTCGTGTCCTTCATCAAAAACTACATTGATAGTCTCCTCGACTCTAAGGGTGTCGTGGTTATATACTCTATAAGCTCTGCTTGTAGTCGAGTATCCTAGAAAGATTCCGGTCGTGGTTTTGGATGTAAATTTCCCTAGGTAATCCTTAGTGTTTAGGATATGTACCTTACATCCAAATACCCTAAAGTACTTGATGTTAGGTATTTTATCGTGATAAATCTCGTATGAGGTCTTAAGTTGCCTCTTTACCATAAGGATTCTATTTTGGACATAGCATGTCATACTCACGGCTTCCGCCCAAAACCTATCGGGTAGGTTATACTCATTTAACATTGTCCTAGCGGCTTCTTGTAGGGTTCTATTTTTGTGTTCTACTAGGCCATTTTGTTGTGGAGTTCTAGTGCAAGAGAGCTCGTGGTGGTATCCATTTAGGTTACAGAATTCTGTAAACCTATGGTTTTCGAATTCACCACCATGATCAGTCCTAATTCTTTTGATTTTAATGCTTTGTTGATTTTCTATTAACTTAAATAGATTGATTAATTGATCTAGGGTATCATTTTTGTGTTTGATGAACCTAACCCAAGTAAATCTAGAATAGTCATCAAGCGAATTTACTTCCGTTAAGTGACTTAGCTCCGTGTGAATCAAATAGATCCATGTGTAGGAGCTCAAGCACACTTTTGGTTCGTTCTTGACTAGTTAGTTGATGTTGTATCCTAGATTGTTTACCTTGTTGACAAGCATTACATATTTTATTATCCAAGTTGTTGAGGTTAGGCAAACCTCTGACTAAATCACTCTGACTCATCTTGTGGATGAGTCTTGGGTTTGAGTGACCGAGTCGTCGGTGCCATAACCATGATTCCTCTTGCCGTGTCATAAGACACTTAGTTGAGGAGTTAGTTAAGTTAATAGTGTAAAAGTTGTTATTTCTAGTTCCCTTAAGAATTGTTTTAGAGGTTTCGTTTGTATTAATTACGCATTCATTTTCTAGAAATATGACCTTATAGTTATTATCACACAATTGGCTTACACTAAGTAGATTATATTGAAAATTTTCTACTAATAAAATGTTTTGAATAACAAAATTTGAGTTAAGCTCAATATCACCTGATCCGATGATTTTGAGCTTACCATTATTTCTGAAGGCTACCGATCCTTGTCGTTTGAATCGAAGCTTCGAAAACTTGAGTTGATCCCCGGTCATGTGTCGGGAGCAACCACTGTCCAACATCCATTGATCCTACACGCAAGGTAGTTGGATCGGATATTGGATTTACTAAAAATTGGTTGAAAATTATTAACCTAAATCATCTCACCCATGTCTACATGATCAAACATGTTAATCCTATATGTTCTTGTGAGATGACTTCCAATTTTAGTTGAATTAAATTTAATGACTTAAACACTTGTCAACCTTGCATTAGATTCGGATTTGACCTTAGGCTCATCAAGTCACCTTTTCAAGATCATGGCTTCTAGGTCGTGGCGAGGCACAGAGGCCTTCTTTGATCAGAACAATGACCACTTCCTTAGACAAAGTCATTTTCAAGAAAATAGTAACTTGACTCACCTAAGACCACTTCCTGGTCTAACTAGTCTAGGATACGGCGAGGTAACTTCAGCTAGTTCTGCTCGGTCAAGTGCACCGAACTAGATACGCCTTATCTAGCCCGAATACACAAGACTCCGCTTTCCTAGTGTACTATCATCTTGCCGCATCCTGGTACTATGTTATCAAGTATTGATGAGTTATAGTCCTATATAACCATTCTAAAAAGGAAAATCAAACTAAATAAAACCTAAGCATGCAATTTCTAGGTTAAAACACAAACAAGTTTTGTACTATCTCCCCCTGGACCGTTGAATCAATTCGGTCTCTCCACATAGTGGATTTAGTCCTTGGGAACCCAGTACTGGTTCGATCCTAGGATTGAAATCAAGGCGGTCTTAGGGACCCATGCTTGGACACATTTTTTATGTCGACTTACGATTGACATATACGACTTATTGATCGTGTTCGAGCTAAACCCTAGCCCGACCTTGTTGTATACGGCCCTTTGCGATCCAAGTAGGAGGTCAAGTCCTTTGGATCCCAAAGTAAACCTTTCCAACGTATTCCTAAGATCTTTGACTTGACTCTTCAAGAGTGAGTTCTCAACTACGAGTTTTTCAACCCGAGTTGAGTCCTTCTCTTGAACTCGACTAGTCGAAGAGGTTAGGGAGACCTCGTGTTTGAGGAGTTCAACTTCCTCAACCAGGGTCTCGACCTTGGACTCGGACTTAGCTAACTTTCTATTTAGAAACTTAATTGCACTATAAAGTGTAGTAATAAGAGACCGACTCACCTTGAGTGTATTTTTTGAACCGGATGCGTATTCGTGGCTCGTTTTGAATAGTGCTTCGCAGTCCGACTCGTATTCGGTTTCTGATTCAAGTTCCGATTCCGACTCCGTCTCCGATTCCACCGGTTTAGCCATGAGGACTCGATCGTTATCTTCTTCCTCGGAAGCTTCTTCCCAAGTGGCGTTAAGTGCCTTTTTGTGTTTTGGTGCCTTGCTCTTGAGTTTTGGGCATTCAGACTTGATATGTCCAAACCTGTTGCATTCATAACATCTTATGTTCGAACTTTTAGGCTTACCTTCGTTGGGTCGAGTGACGGCTCATTTTCGGCCCTTGACTATTCTCCGAACTAGGTTGACTAGTTCGACCTCCATTTCTGAGTCGACCTCCGAATCGGACTCCTCCTCTTCTTCCTTCAGAGGTAGCTTGCTAGCAATTTTCTTCTTTGAACCTGCAAATAGTGTTATACCTTTCTCGGGTTTCGAGTTAGACTATTCATGAAGTTCGAAATCAGAAAAAAGTTCATCTAATCTAAGTTTAGAAAGATCCTTGGAGACCTTGTAGGCATCGACCATGGATGCCCACAAGGTAGTCCTCGGAAAGGAGTTTAGGACATACCTTATAAGGTCGCGGTTTTCGACCTTTTGCCCGATTGCGTGTAGATTGTTGACTATGTCCTGGACTCGGGCGTGAAGTTGCGTCACGGACTCGTGTTCCTACATTTTTAGATTATATAATTTATTGAATAAAAGGTCGCTCTTACATACCTTGGCTTCATTGGTCCCTTCGTGTAGCTACACTAGCTTTGTCCAAAGGTCCTTTGCACTAATGAAGGGGCCGACGCGATTTAACTCCTCCTTGGACAAGCCGCATTGGAGGATTTGTGTTGCCTTGGCATCGGCTTCGACTTGTCGTTTTGTTGCAACGGTCCATTGATCATAATCCAAGGAGTCACCCACTTCATTAGTCGGAAGTGTGAAACCCGTTTGGATTATGATCCACATCTCGATTTGGGTTTTGAGAAAGCATTCCATCCGACCTTTCCAGTAACGAAAATCATCTCCGTTGTAAAACGGAGGTTGGACGGTGCTAAAACCCTCGAGATGGGCCATTAGAACAAAAAAACAAGGAGACTAAAAAGAAAACCTAGCAACGACAAAAACACACGAAAGTACCAAGACTTGCGTCTTGGATTAGTAGTGTGGGAAATAAAAAGAAACAAATGAAAACTAGAAAGTTAAGCAAAGAAATAAGAAACTAAATAAAAGGTAAGTACTCACAAACTTCGATGTCCCCGAAAGGCTACTAAATGTCGATTTTTGAGGATGAAAACAGCTTGTTACGGGGGTAAACACCCATGTAAGAAGTGTAGATCTTTGCGAGAGCTTCGATTTGGTGGGTAGATCGTTTTGTGAGTCCACTGGTAGAAAAAGTTATGCTCATTTGATCGTGAGGTACTCCGAAGGCGATCAATACTTGCAAAAACTATGTACCAAGACTTGGTCTTGGATTAGTAGTGTGGGAGAAATCTTAAAATGATAAATACGAAAACAAAACAATGCTCGACCGGTGGTTGCACCGAATCTGAGCGCCCCCGGCTCTGATACCAATTTTTGGATCGAGGCGGTTCGCTAGAGGGGGGGTGAATAGCGATAAACATGTTTTCTTTTAAATCGTTCGGTAGACAATTAAATGCAGCGGAAATGTAAATAAAAACTAAATGAGAAAAATAGTTTTTTTACTTGGTTCGTAGCCTTCGGCAAATAATCCAAGGCCCTAACGATCCTAGACCGTGTACGGAGGGCAATTCACTAAAACACTCCTCGTTGGAGGTAGTAGTTTTACGATTACAAAAGCCTTCGAAGCAAAAGATAGATAGACAACCCCTCTCTTCTATTAAAATAAAATGCAATGGTAGAAAGCCTCGATTAACAAACGAATTGCAAGATTAAGAGAAATGACAAACTAAGATTATACCAACAACTCGAAGATAGGACTTAAACTAGGGTTGTTGGCAACACTTCGTTGTTGTAGAGTCGTCGGAGAGTTGCAGCATTGCGGAGGCTTTTGAGCACTTAGAATTGATGAGAAAACCCTAGGTTAGGACCTCCTTTTATATCCTTTGAGCCCCTTTTCGAGAGGAACCCTAGCCAATCACAATTGAGCACACATCTCCTTGGAATGGGGTGATAAGCCTTGACTCCTCGAATCTGATCATTGACCATCAGTCGACTGATGGCCATCATCGATCGTGATGGCAAGATCCGAGTGTCGACCTCCGGCAATGAGTCCTCCAAGCCGTGATCGTGATGCTTGCTACAAGTCAAAGTTAGCTCAACAAAAACATAATTTCGACGGTCGTCGACCGTCCATCTCGACCTAGACCATCTATAGGATGTCTTTGGTCAGATCTATGCTTAAGATCATCCCCATAACGAGGATACGACCTCACTTACGCTCGCACACACGAGCTTACCTCGATACTTACATGTTGCTTTTGCTTCCGGCCTTCCACTCGATTCCTTCGGCTCCCTCCGAAGTCACTCGAGTGTCGCCCGACCACCGCGGCTTCCTCCGGGTGTCGCTAGCCTTCAGCTCTAGCTATAGCAATCTTCTGCACACTCAATTCAGCTCGTGAGATAATGACATGAGCTTAACTTTGTATCGTTTGCTATAATCAAAACTCAGGTTCAACTTAGGTGCCTACTGCACCAATAGAAATCCAACGTTCTGTAGCCTTTCGGGGACACCGAAGGTCGTAAGTTTCTAGTTTTTGTTAGTTTCTTATTCTTCTTATTTATTTCTGTTTATTTCCTATTATTTCCCTCACTACTAATCCAAGACCAAGTCTTGGAATTCTCTTTGGTTTTTATTCGTGTTTTTGCAAGAGACTTAATGGCTCACATTGAGGGGTATAGCACCACCCGACCTCCGTTCTTTAACGGAAATGATTTCTGTTATTGGAAAGGTCGGATGAAGTGTTTCTTGAAAACACAAGTCGAGACTTGGATAATAATCCAAACCGGCTTTGCTCTACCCACCAATGATCAAGGAGAGCCCTTGGATTTCAATAAGTGGACAAATACAACCAAGAGGCAAATCGAAGCCGATGCAAGAGCAACTCAAATATTACAATGTGGCTTGTCCAAGGAGGAGCTCAACCGCATCGGTCCATTCATTAGCGCCAAAGACCTCTGGAACAAATTGATTGATATACACGAAGGGATGGCCGATGCTAAGGTATGTAAAAGAGATTTACTTTTAAATAAACTGTACAATCTAAAGATGCAGGATCGCGAGACCGCCACCCAATTACATGCGCGGATCCAAGACATCGTCAATGGTCTTCACTCGATCGGGCAAGTCGTAGAGAACCGGGACCTTATAAGGTACGCTTTAAATGCTTTCCCTAGGACTACCTTGTGGGCATCCATTGTCGATGTCTACAAGGTCTCTAAGGACCTTTCAAAGCTTAGGTTAGATGAATTATTTTCCGAGTTTGAACTTCACGAGCAAACTAACGTGGTCCGGGCCGAGAGACATATTGCTCTACTTGCAGGACAAAGAAGCAAGCCACCTACTAGGCAAGTAGATGAAATCGAACCCGAAGATGAATCAGAGTCCGAATCAGAAGAGGTGGAAGCAATAGTGAACGTTGTGCGGAGAATAGTTCGAAAAGAAAGAAGAAAATTGAAGTACGAGAACCAAAAGAAAAAGGGAGCATGGAAAGCCTTCCATGCATCTTGGGACAACAAAGAAGACATAGCTTACATGGCAAGACCGGAGGAGTCCGAGTCGGAATCTGAAGCCGAGTCCAACTATAACACCGACTCCGAACTCGAGGACTACTTCGAGAAGCAACTCAAAGACGGACCAAAAGAGAAAATTAAGATTAGCCGCTCACTAATTCATATGCTTTACAATACAATTAAAATGCTTAAAAGGAAATTAACTAAGTCCAAGTCTAGGGTTGAGTCGTTACTTGAGGAGGTTGAAACCCTCAAGCAAGAGGCTACTCTAACCTCTTCAACTAGTCATGTTCAAGAGGGAAACTCAACCCAAATTGAAAAACTTGAGAAGGAGAATTCACTCTTGAAAGACCGAGTTCAAGAGGTTGAGGCTAGGTTGGAAAGGTTCACGTTGGGATCTAAGAACCTTAATCGATTACTTGGAACCCAAAGAATTGTGTACAACAAAGTCGGACTCGGATTTAAGTCAAAGACTACGAATAGGTCTTATATGTCTATCGTAAATCGTAGTCATCAAAGAGTCCAAGCATGGGTCCCAAAGGTTTTATTGAACTCACATATAAAGACTAATAAGGTTTGGATTCCCCAGGATCAAGTTCATTATTTGAATAGACCATATTGGTTCAATGGTCCAGGGGGAGCTAACACTAAAATAGTATACCCGCTTACTGTTAGTAATATATGAGAGATGTCCTAAGGCAATCGCCTTATGTATGAACCATTTATATGATAAATGAAGATTCACTATTTGAGTATACATAATTTTATGTATTTGATTGGATCTTAAACTCATTTACTGAATGTCCACGATACGATTCACAGCATGAGAGAATTTGTGATTGGATCACAACTAGTGAGTATCTCTACATGTGTAATTGTGATGTATCGGAATTATCCCTAGTCAATGAATTGATGGATTTGGACACCATCAATTCTGTCGAGACTAGCACGAGGTATACCCCTTGGTGTATCCAAGCAGCTGATTCTCACTGGCTGGAGACATAGTGATGTCCGGAGTTAATCGTGGATGCTAGTTATGGTAACTAGTTCATTGGAGTGACCAACCGTAAGACTTCATATGGTTTTCTGCATATATAGATATGTCAATGAAGTTCTTACTGTGGCTTAAGTGCGATATTCCTTTGACTTGCGGTATTCAAGTCATCTTGATCATAGAGACTTATGCTTTGACATCTTAAGCAAACATCTCTAAGGAGATGTGGACCCGGGATGATTGGGTATAAGTCGAAGTGATCGAAGGTGTTTGAATAGCCTATAAAGGATTCACCACTCCTTGCGAGGAGATGTATACCTATGGCCTCTCGTCGGATTGTTACTAAAGTCTTTGGCCAAAGCATTACATGTTTAGAGTAAGGTACTCTTCGATACATGTGGAGTAACTAGAATCCGTAGGACGAGGAAATGATACTTGGGCTAGGTGTGACATAGTCAGCCTAGTGGGGACTGACACAATAGACCATGTCCTGAACCAAGTGGGTATAAGATGAGTGAAGGGAATGGGGCACGATTCATTCAAGCTACTGAAGGGTTTCAGAAATAGTTCTGGATCAACCGTTGATCTTTTCGGTTAATTGGGGATCATGATGTACTACTAGGTGCCACTCATGATCGTTCTATAATTAATGGTTAATTATAGACGACCAACATAAACCGAGAACCTATTTGGTCACACGCACAACGAGTGTAATCCAAAGGATTTAAAACGAGCTTGAGAATGGGATTCTCAGACCGAGAGAAACTATGTTTGGTTGGACCAAACATAAAGCGAGCATGAAATTGTTTCAGTCGCAATGGAAGCGTGGATGGGCAGTGTCTTAAGAAGACATAATAGATGGACCAAAATGGTTTGGTTCTAATCCAATGGATAAGAATAAACCAAAGGGTTTGGTTTATTTTAAACGAATGAACCAAAAGTTGGTTCGGTTCGTTTTAACTTAAAATAAACCATCATGGTTTGGTTTATTTTAACTTATCTTAATGGAGCAGGTTAACGGGCTTTATGGATATGATCCATTAACCATTAAGAGAATTAGTTCTCTATAAAATAGGGCTTAAACCCTAATCCCAAACCCTAATCACAAAGTGGCCGCCCAATCTAGTTGTTGCCGCCCACTCCTTGGAGGAGCAATCGGCGCCAACCCAAAGAGCAGCCACCGCCCAGCTTTGTGCTGCCGTCAAGACCATTGCCGGCGTCCAAGCTCCAGCCGGTGAACCTCCGGCGACCCTCCGGTGATCCCCTAAAAGGTTCGGCATCAAGGTGAGCTTTTGTCTCCTTGCTTTGGCCGGCGCCTATCTCCTCCACCAAGCTGTCCAGTTTTCTGGACAGCTTCTTCTCCTCTCGTCGGAGCGTCGTTTGGACGACGGTTAGTGCTCCGACAGCGGCTAACATACCGGGGATTTGATCTCCGGTAATCCTCTGAGGTGGAGGACGAAGGATTCGTCAATCGGTTGACGAATACCTCTCTGGAGAAGCAAGTCTTGAGGACTTGTTTTAGGTCCGAATTTGGATTCGGATCGTGATCATCTCTCGATCACGTCGTCTTCAACACGAGGCTAGTAACCCGTACGAAGACGAAGCTCGTGGCTTGGCGAAGTCATCCCGAGGAGCTCGGCGTGGAGACGGATAGAGACGATTCTTACGAGGATCGTTCCGGTTGATGCCGTTCCCGCTACACGTCATACGGAAGGTATAACGTAGTTTAATTTCCTTTTATTGCAATTTTAATTTACGGTTATGTCTACACTTGTTGTAATAGCATGCGTGTGTTGTGTGTGTTGTAATAAATAGGAGTATTTATTATTTTGTTGCTTCACATTTGTGCACATGTTTACGAAAACATGATCGAACACACACACGCCCGCGGTGCGGAAACCTTGAGGTATCGAGTCCAGGTTGTGTTTCGACATAATCGTAAAAATGGTTTTGCGATAGTCATAATGTATTTCTGGAAATTTTCTAAATTTTGGAAATTTAGAAGTATTTATGGAAATTTTTTAATTTTGGAAAGTCTAGAAGTATTTATGGAAATCTTCCACTTTTGGAAAGTTGGAAGTATTTATGGAAATTGATATTTTCCATAATAAAATATTTGATTAGATTCTGGAAATTTGTTTCCTAATTTAATCTTGATTTGATTTGGGAAATCAAATCTTTAAAATATTTTATTTCCATAAGTAGTTTTGAAGATTTAGGAAATTGGTTTCCTAAATAGATTTTCCTTAATCAAATAATTCCATGAATAAAATATGTGATTAGATTTGGAAATTTGTTTCCTAATTTAATTATGATTTGATTTGGAGAATCAAATCTTAAACATATTTTATTTCCATAAATAGTTATGACATATAAGGAAATATTGTACATGACATAATTGTATGACATGTAGTTGCATTAGATGCATAACATAATGCCATGCGTGTCGTGACATGTAGATGTATGCCATGTATGCCATGCCATGTAGATAATAGTTATTTGCATGCAAAGAGGATGAGACATAAAAACCTTTAAACAATATTAAAGCCTACACCTTCCATTAATATGGTTTGAACCAGAGTTCCGTTTCTTGTTTGGGTTGTTGGACTCTCTCCAAGCCCGGCTCGAACCCGAACATGTTCAAACCATGGAATAGTTTAATACTAATATGGTAAGAGTCAGAGGTCAATCGTTAGCTTGGGTTGTTGGACTCTCTCCAAGCTGGGCTAATTGGTTGAATGTGCTCTAACCATATTAAAACTATTCTTGATTAATGGGTTGGCTTTAACCTGGAGCATCGGCTTGTTGGACTCTCTCCAAGGTCGATGTAAAGGGAGGTGAAGTTGGGTGCTATGCATATGATGCATACTTGTTAATGTGTTAACAACCCGATGTATGTGTGAACATTCAATTAGTTGATAGCACATTGTGATAGTTGCATATACGGGATATGCAATCGGTATAGATGATACCTACCGTCGTAGCTATGAATGGCTTGTTGGACTCTCTCCAAGGTTGTTCATAACTATGATGGATATCAGCCCATTCGGAGATGGACCTACAATCTCCCGAAGTGATTTTGGGGTTTTTGAAATTCGAAAAATGAATGGGATTTATAAATGTATATTGATGCATTTTAAAATCATTTTTCTCATATATGCTCGTTTTGTATTTCTAGGTCAATAAATTGATCATGACGTCTTTGAATTTGCGCACTATTTTGGATTCGAACAAACTGACTGGGCCTAACTTCCTGGACTGGCTTAGAAACCTGAGAATTGTTCTCAAGGCGGAAAAGCTTGCATATGTCCTTCAAGAGCCTCTTCCTGACCGTCCTAAGGACGATGCAACTCCAGACCAAATGTTGGTCTATGAGAAGCATGTGGCAGATTCTGAGCTGGTGAGTTGCATCATGCTAGCGGCGATGGTACCTGAGCTGCAGAAGCAGCATGAGCATATGGATGCTAACACTATGGTCTTCCATCTTCATGAGTTGTTCGATGAGCAAGCGAGATCCGAAAGGTTCGAGGTCTCTAGGCTCCTCTTCACCACGAAGATGCAAGAAGGTTCTCAGAGGCTTGTGCTAAAGATGAACGGGTACATCGAGCGGCTAGCTACCCTCGGTTTTGTGATGGATCATGAGTTAAGTATTGACTTAATTCTGCATTGTTTACCCAAGAGTTTCTCGCAATTTGTGATGAACTATCGGATGAACAAATTGGAATCCACCATTCCCGAGCTCCTCAATATGCTGAAGAATGTGGAGCCTTCTGTGAAGCATGAGGAGAAGGCGGTTCTGTTAATTGATTCCTCAAAGAAAGGTTTTAAGAGGAAGGCAAAAGAACAGAAGAAAGGAAAGAAAAAGGCAAAGAAGGCGGAACCAGCGCAAAAGGGCACTTGCCATCACTGTGGCAAGGAAGGCCACTGGCGAAGAAACTGCAAGATTTATCTTGAGTCCATGAAGAAGAAGAAGGCATCCGATGCCCCATCCTCTTCAGGTATCTTCGTTATTGATTGTCATTCTATTTCCTTAGACACTTGGGTATTGGATACTGGGTGTGGCTCACATATATGTAATGACATACAGGGGCTAAGGAATAGAAGAAGACTTGTCAGAGGGGAGTCAAATTTGCGAGTTGGCAATGGAGCAAAGGTTGCTGGCCGCCATCGGAACTTATTCTTTGAAGCTCCTAGTGGACTAGTCTTGAACTGGACAATTGCTATTATGTTCCTTCTCTAATAAAGAACATTGTTTCTATTTCGCTTAAATAGAAATGGTTTCCATTTAACGCTTAGTAACAATTGTTGTTATATAACTTTGAATGGCGACTTTATGGAACTCGAACTTTGAGTAATGGCATTTATACGTTGGACGATCGGTGACATCTTCAATATCGAGCGAGCAACACGCGTGCTCGAAAGGATAATCACATAGACTTATATGTGGCATTGTCGTCTTGGCCATATAAGCAAGAAACGCATGTCCGAATTACACCGATGTGGAATTCGAATCGCTTGAATTGGATTCATACGATACATGCGAATCATGCTTAAAAGGCAAGATGACTAAGTTACCTTTACGAAAAGGTGAACGAGTGGGAGAGTTACTAGGTTTAGTACATACCGATGTATGTGGACCTATGTCAACTCAAGCATTAGGAGGCTATAGCTACTTCATTACCTTCACCGATGATCACTCACGGTTTGGGTATGTGTTCTTGATGAAACACAAGTCCAAGCCTTTGAAAGGTTCAAAGAATTCAGAAATGAAGTAGAGAAACAACATGACAAAAGTATTAAAATACTTGATCGGATCGAGGTGGTGAATACTTAAGTCAAGAGTTTCTTGATTATCTAAGAGACAATGGCATATTGTCTCAATGGACTCCGCCTATACACCACAAAGATAATGGTGTATCCGAGAGGCGAATCGACCTTGTTGGACATGGTCAGTCAATGATGAATCATGCGACTCTTCCCAAGTCCTTTTGGGTTTTGCACTTCGCATACTGCTTACTTGTTAAATGTAATGCCTACCAAGGTAGTCTCAACTACTCCATATGAGATATGGAATGGTAAGAAACCTCATGTATCTTACTTGAAGATATGGGGTTGTCTCGCTTATGTGAAGCGGACCAGACGTATAAAGTGGATGCTAAGTCTGATAAATGTCTATTTATTGGATACCCTAAGGAAACAAGGGGTTACCAATTCTATCATCCTGTGGAACAAAAGGTGTTTGTTTCAAGGCATGCTGTGTTTCTAGAGAAAGAGTTTCTCTTGCAAGAAAACAATGGGAGTGTCGTCGAGCTTGAGGAAACTCGAGATACTCAAATAGACATTGATGAGATACCTGGTGAAGCACAACAGCCGATAACTCATAGTGATGAGCAATCGGCTGGACCTACTGTAACACCACATCTTCGTAGATCTGGTAGAACACGCAACATTCCTGAGAGATATGGATTTCTCATAAGTGAATTGAACGACGTGTTACTCATTGATGATGAGGAGCCTACCAGTTATGAAGAAGTGCTGACAAGTTCAGAAAGGGATAAATGGCTTGATGCCATGAAGTCGGAAATGGATTCCATGTATGAAAACCAAGTTTGGAACTTGGTTGACCCACCTGAAGGCATCAAGCCTATAGGGTGCAAGTGGGTTTTCAAGAGGAAAACCGACATGGATGGTAATGTGATTACCTATAAGGCTAGATTGGTGGCAAAAGGATATCGTCAAAAGCAAGGTGTTGATTATGACGAAACCTATTCGCCTGTAGCTATGCTTAAATCCATTCGGATGCTCATGGCCATAGCAGCTCATTATGATTATGAGATATGGCAGATGAATGTGAAAACAGCTTTTCTTAATGGAAACTTGCTCGAGGACGTGTATATGATACAACCTGAGGGTTTCACATCGGTTGATAAAACCAAGGTATGCAAGTTGCGACGATCCATTTATGGATTGAAGCAAGCATCCAGGAGCTGGAATATCCGTTTTGATGAGACGATCAAAAAGTTTGATTTCTCACAAAATCCAGACGAACCTTGTGTGTACAAGAAGGTTAGTGGGAGTGCAGTTGTGTTCCTAGTATTGTATGTCGATGACATATTACTTATAGGAAACGATGTGTCCATCTTACAGTCAGTTAAGGTTTGGTTATCCAAGACATTCTCCATGAAAGACCTGGGAGAAGCAACCTACATCCTTGGGATTAAGATCTATAGAGATAGATCGAAACGGTTGCTTGGTCTTTCGCAGTCTACATAGATAGACCGAGTGCTAAAGAGGTTTAGCATGTCGGAATCCAAGAAAGGTTATCTGCCCATCAGGCATGGGGTACACCTTTCGAAGTCTATGTGTCCGCGCACAGAAGACGAGAGGATTTGCATGAGTAAGATTCCCTATGCATCCGCAATAGGATCTATCATGTATGCTATGTTATGTACGAGGCCCGATGTATCGTATGCTCTGAGTGTCACGAGCAGATACCAGTCTGATCCAGGAATGGATCATTGGGCGGCTGTTAAGATGATCCTTAAGTACTTGAGAAGAACTAAGGATGTGTTCCTAATATATGGAGAAGGGGACATGGTGATACGGGTATCTGGATGCGGCTTCCAGACAAGGATGATTCGGTCTCGATGCGGATACGTGTTCACCTTGAATGGGGCCACGTGAGTTGGAAAAGTTCCAAACAAGAGACTGTAGCGGATTCTACCACTGAGGCAGAATATATTGCAGCTTCGGAAGCAGCAAAGGAAGCGGTTTGGATCAAGAAGTTCGTTCATGAACTTGGTGTGATTCCGGCCATTGTTGAAGCAATACCGGTCTACTGCGACAACAATGGAGCAATTGCACAGGCGAAAGAGCCAAGGTCTCATCAACGATCCAAACATGTGCTTCGCCGCTATCATCTTATCAGAGAGATCATCAGTAGGAACGAAATACAAATCGAGAAAATTCCCACTGAAAGGAACTTAGCGGATCCCTTGACTAAAGCATTACCTCAAAGCAAGTTTGAGGGTCATGTTAGAGACTATGGTATTGGATACCGTAGCGATTGGCATTAGGCCAAGTGGGAGTCTGTTAGTAATATATGAGAGATGTCCTAAGGCAATCGCCTTATGTATGAACCATTTATATGATAAATGAAGATTCACTATTTGAGTATACATAATTTTATGTATTTGATTGGATCTTAAACTCATTTACTGAATGTCCATGATACGATTCACAGCATGAGAGAATTTGTGATTGGATCACAACTAGTGAGTATCTCTACATGTGTAATTGTGATGTATCGGAATTATCCCTAGTCAATGAATTGATGGATTTGGACACCATCAATTCTGTCGAGACTAGCACGAGGTATACCCCTTGGAGTATCCAAGCAGCTGATTCTCACTGGCTGGAGACATAGTGATGTCCGGAGTTAATCGTGGATGCTAGTTATGGTAACTAGTTCATTGGAGTGACCAACCATAAGACTTCATATGGTTTTTGCATATATAGATATGTCAATGAAGTTCTTACTGTGGCTTAAGTGCGATGTTCCTTTGACTTGCGGTATTCAAGTCATCTTGATCATAGAGACTTATGCTTTGACATCTTAAGCAAACATCTCTAAGGAGATGTGGACCCGGGATGATTGGGTATAAGTCGAAGTGATCGAAGGTGTTTGAATAGCCTATAAAGGATTCACCACTCATTGCGAGGAGATGTATACCCATGGCCTCTCGTCGGATTGTTACTAAAGTCTTTGGCCAAAGCATTACATGTTTAGAGTAAGGTACTCTTCGATACATGTGGAGTAACTAGAATCCGTAGGACGAGGAAATGATACTTGGGCTAGGTGTGACATAGTCAGCCTAGTGGGGACTGACACAATAGACCATGTCCTGAACCAAGTGGGTATAAGATGAGTGAAGGGAATGGGGCACGATTCATTCAAGCTACTGAAGGGTTTCAGAAATAGTTCTGGATCAACCGTTGATCTTTTCGGTTAATTGGGGATCATGATGTACTACTAGGTGCCACTCATGATCGTTCTATAATTAATGGTTAATTATAGATGGCCAACATAAACCGAGAACCTATTTGGTCACACGCACAACGAGTGTAATCCAAAGGATTTAAAACGAGCTTGAGAATGGGATTCTCAGACCGAGAGAAACTATGTTTGGTTGGACCAAACATAAAGCGAGCATGAAATTGTTTCAGTCGCAATGGAAGCGTGGATGGGCAGTGTCTTAAGAAGACATAATAGATGGACCAAAATGGTTTGGTTCTAATCCAATGGATAAGAATAAACCAAAGGGTTTGGTTTATTTTAAACGAATGAACCAAAAGTTGGTTCGGTTCGTTTTAACTTAAAATAAACCATCATGGTTTGGTTTATTTTAACTTATCTTAATGGAGCGGGTTAACGGGCTTTATGGATATGATCCATTAACCATTAAGAGAATTAGTTCTCTATAAAATAGGGCTTAAACCCTAATCCCAAACCCTAATCACAAAGTGGCCGCCCAATCTAGTTGTTGCCGCCCACTCCTTGGAGGAGCAATCGGCGCCAACCCAAAGAGCAGCCACCGCCCAGCTTTGTGCTGCCGTCAAGACCATTGCCGGCGTCCAAGCTCCAGCCGGTGAACCTCCGGCGACCCTCCGGTGATCCCCTAAGGTTCGGCATCAAGGTGAGCTTTGTCTCCTTGCTTTGGCCGGCGCCTATCTCCTCCACCAAGCTGTCCAGTTTTCTGGACAGCTTCTTCTCCTCTCGTCGGAGCGTCGTTTGGACGACGGTTAGTGCTCCGACAGCGGCTAACATACCGGGGATTTGATCTCCGGTAATCCTCTGAGGTGGAGGACGAAGGATTCGTCAATCGGTTGACGAATACCTCTCCGGAGAAGCAAGTCTTGAGGACTTGTTTTAGGTCCGAATTTGGATTCGGATCGTGATCATCTCTCGATCACGTCGTCTTCAACACGAGGCTAGTAACCCGTACGAAGACGAAGCTCGTGGCTTGGCGAAGTCATCCCGAGGAGCTCGGCGTGGATACGGATAGAGACGATTCCTACGAGAATCGTTCCGGTTGATGCCGTTCCCGCTACACGTCATACGGAAGGTATAACGTAGTTTAATTTCCTTTTATTGCAATTTTAATTTACGGTTATGTCTACACTTATTGTAATAGCATGCGTGTGTTGTGTGTGTTGTAATAAATAGGAGTATTTATTATTTTTGTTGCTTCCGCTGTGCACATGTTTACGAAACATGATCGAACACACACACGCCGCGGTGCCGGAAACCCAACACTTACATAGCAAAACCATTGCATATTTTACTTTAATTTTTAGAATGGCTAGATAGGGTAAATGGTTAGTTAACTCTTGACAACATAGTATCAGGACGCGGCGAGATGATAGTACGTTAGGGAAACAAAGTCAAGTGTATTCGAGCTAGATAAGGCATATCTAGCTTGGTGCACTTGACTGAGTGGAACTAGCTAAAGCTACCTCATCGTATCCTAAACTAGTTAGACCAGGAAGTAACCCTAAGTGACTTAAGTGATATTTTCTTGAATTTGGCTTTGTCTAAGGAAGTGGTCATTGTTTCGATCAAAGAAGGCCCCTGTGCCTCGCCACGACCTGGAAGCCAGTTTCTCAAAAAGTTACTTAACAATCTAAAGGTTAAATCCGAATCTAACCCAAGGTTTGTTGGGTTTCCGGCACCGCGGCGTGTGTGTGTTCGATCATGTTTCGTAAACATGAGCAGAGCGGAAGCAATTAAAAATAATAAATCTATATTTATTACAACACACACAACACACGCATGCATATTACAACAAGTGTAGACATAACCGTAAATTAAAATTTGCAATAAAAGAAATTTATCTACGTTATACCTTTCGTATGACGTGTAGCGGGAACGGCATCAACCGGAACGATCCTCGTAAGAATCGTCTCTATCCGTATCCACGCCGGCTTCGGATGACGCGAAATCACGAGCCGTCTTCGTCAGTTACTAACTCGTGTTGAGCGACGGCGTGATCGAAGATGATCGCGATCGAATCCAAATTCGGATCAATACAGTCCTCAAAAAGCTTCTCGGAGAGGTATTCAACGTTTGGCCGATCCTTGTCCACCTCAGAGGATTGCGGAGATCAAATCCCGACAAGTAACGCTTTGGCCGAGCGCAACGTCGATCAAGCGGCTCTCGGAAAGAAAAGCTGTCAGAAAACTGGACAGCTGGTGGAAGATAAGCGCCCGGCCAGAAAGAAAGGCTCACCTTGATGCCAAACCTATAGGAGATCACTGGAGGTCGCGGAGGATACGGCGAGCTTGGGCGCGACGGCAGTGGCTGGCGGCACAGGTTGAGGGTTGGCGGCGAAACTCCTTCAAGGGGTGGTGGCAGCTCAGACTGGGGTTTTGGATTAGGGCTTAGTATCCATTAAGCCTCTTTTTGAGAGAACTAATTCTCTTAATGGTTAATGGATCATATCCATAAAGCCCGTTAACTCCGCTAAGATAAGTTAAAATAAACCAAACCATGATGGTTTATTTTAAGTTAAAGCGAACGAACCAACTTTTGGTTCGATTCTTTAAAACAAACCCTTTGGTTTATTCTCATCCATTGGATTAGAACCAAACATTTGGTTCATCCATTAGTCTTCGTAAGACTGGCCCATCCGCTTCCATTGCAGCTGAAAACGATTTCATGCTCGCTTTATGTTTGGTCGAAACCTAGTTTCTCTCGATGCGAAATCCCATTCTCAAGCTCGTTTTAAATCCTTTGGATTACTGGATGTGTGTGACCAAATAGGTTCTCGGTTTATATTGGACGTCTATAATTAACCATTAATTATAGAGCGATCATGAGTGGCACCTAGTAGTACATCATGATCCCCAATTAACGAAAAGATCGCGTTGATCGAAACTATTTACGAGAAACCCGAAGCGACTTCGAATGATTGCGTGCCCCATTCCTCGCTTATCTTATACCCCTTTGGGACATGGTCTATTGTGTGATCCCCACTAGGCGACTACGTCACACCTGGCCCCAAGTATCATTTCCTGCAGATCTCAGATTCTTCCACATGTATCGAAGAGTACACTCTAAACATGTAATGCTGGCGACTTTAGTAACAATCGACGAGGCCGTGGTATACATCTCCTCGCAAGGAGTGGTGAATCCTTTATAGGCTATTCAAACACCTTCGATCACTTCGACTTATACCCAATCATCCCGGGTCCACATCTCCTTAGAGATGTTTGCTTAAGATGTCGAAGCATAAGTCTCCATGATCAAGATGACTTGAATACCGCAAGTCAAAGGAACATCGCACTTAAGCCACAGTAAGAACTTCATTGACATATCTATATATGCAGAGAACCATATGAAGTCTTACGGTGGTCACTCGATGAACTAGTTACCACTAAGCATCCGCGATTAACTCGGACATCACAATGTCTCCCGGACCGGTGAATCAGCTGCTGGATACGCAGAGTATACCTCGTGCTAGTCTCGGCGAATTGATGGTGTCCCAAATCCGTCGATTCATCGACTAGATAATTCGATACATCACACACATGTGAAGATACTCACTGGTTGTGATCGATCACAAATTCTCTGTGAGTCGTGCATCGTGACATTCGATAAATGAGTTTAGATCAATCAACATGAAACATGTATGCTCAAATAGTGAATCTTCATTTATCATATAAATGGTTCATACATAAGGCGATTGCCTTAGGACATCTCTCATATTACTAACGGACTCACGCTAATGCTTCACGGTATCGATACCATAAGCTAACATGACCCTCGAGCTTACTTTGAGGTAATGCCTGTCAAAGGATCCGCTAAGTTCCTTTCGATGGGAATTTTCTCGTTGTATTTCGTTCCTACTTGATGATCTCTATAAGATGATAGCGGCGAAGCACATGTTTGGATCGTTGATGAACTCTCTTTCGCTGTGCAATTGCTCCATTGTTGTCGCGATGAGCGATGCTTCCAATGGTGGAATCACACCAAGTTCATGAGCGAACTTTCTCCAAAGCTTCCGCTGCTCATGTATTACGCGGTGGTAGAATCCGCTCGATCTCTTGTTTGGAACTTTCAACTCAGCTGCCCCATTCAGGTGAACGTATCGGCCGAGACACGGAATCATCCTTGTGCTGCGGAAGGCGGCATCGTATACCGCGTATCACCATGTCCCTTCTCCGTATATTAGGAACACATCCTTAGTTCTTCTCGAAGTACTTAAGGATGTCTTAATAGGCGCCAATGATCCATTCTGGATCGGCGGTATCTGCTCGTGACACTCGGCATGCGATACATCGGGACGCATGCATAACATAGCATACATGATAGATCTATTGCGGATGCAGGAATCTTACATGCAAATCCTCTATGTACGTGGCGTGATACTTGAAGTACCCCATGCGCACGATAGAAACCTTTCTTGGATTAGACATGCTAAACCTCTTTGGCACTCGATCTATATATGTAGGCTGCAAGACCAAAGCGATTTCGATCTATCTCTATAGATCTTAATCGAAGGATGTAGGTTGCTTCTCAGTCTTTCATGGAGAATGTCTTGGATAACCAAACCTTCAGCTTTGTAAGATTGAAACATGCGTTTCCTATAAGTAATATGTCATCGACATACAATACTAGGAACATTGCACTCACTAACCTTCTTGTACACACAAGGCCGTGCGGATTTTGTGAAATCAAACTTTTGATTCTCATCAAAGCGGATATTCGGACTCTGGATGCTTGCTTCAATCCATAAATGACGTCGCGATTTACCTTGGTTTTATCAGCGATGTGAAACCCTCGGTATCATATACGTCCTCGGCGAGTTTCCATTAAGGAAAGTTGTTTTCACATCCATCTACCATATCTCGTAATCATAATGAGCGCTATGGCGAGCATCGAATGGATTTAAGAGCTACGGCGAATAGGTTTCGTCATAATCAACACCTTGTTTTTGGCGATATCCTCGCCAATCTCACTTATAGGTAATCACGTACCATCCATGTCGATTTTCTTCTTGAAAACCCATTGCACCCTATAGGCTTTATCCCGGTGGGTCGACCGTTCAAACTTGGTTTTTACATGGAATCCATTTCGACTTCATGGCACCAAGCCACTTATCCCTTTACGAACTTGTCGGCACTTCTTCATGGCGTGGTAGGCTCCTCATCATCAATGAGTAACACGTCGTTCGATTCACTGCGAAGAAATCCATATCTCTCGGGAATATTGCGTGTTCTGCGGATCTCTGAAGATGTGGTGTTACAATAGGTCGACGATTGCTCATCACTATGAGTTGTCATTTGTTGTGCTTCACCAGTATCTCATTAATGTCTATTTGAGTCTCTCGAGGCCTCCTCAGCTCGCGGACCTCCCACTTGTTTTCTTGCAGAGAAACTCTTTCTCTAGAAAGCGGCATGCCTTGAAACAAACACCTTTTGTTCGCGGGATGATAGAATTGTAACCCCTTGTTTCCTTAGGGTATCAACAAATAGACATTTATCGGACTTATCAATTTATACGATCTGGTCGCTTTGAGGTTTCTTACCATTCCATATCTCATATGGAGTAGTTGAGACTACCTTGGTAGGCATTACATTTAACAAGTAAGCGGTATGCGAAGTGCATAGCCCCAAAGGACTTGGGAAGAGTTGCATGATTCATCATTGACGACCATGTCAACAAGGTCGATTCGCCTCTCGGATACACCATTATCTTTGTGGTGTATATGGCGGAGTCCATTGAGACAATATGCCATTGTCTCTTAGATAATCAGAAACTCTTGACTTAAGTATTCACCACCTCGATCCGATCAGTATTTTAATACTCTTGTCATGTTGTTTCTCTACTTCATTTGAATTCTTTGAACCTTTCAAAGGCTTGGACTTGTGTTTCATCAGAACACATACCCAACCGTGAGTGATCATCGGTGAAGGTAATGAAGTAGCTATAGCCTCCTAATGCTTGAGTTGACATAGGTCACATACATCGGTATGTATTGAACCTAGTAACTCTCCCACTCGTTCACCTTTTCGATAAAGGTAACTTAGTCATCTTGCCTTTTAAGCATGATTCACATGTATCGTATGAATCCAATTCAAGCGATTCGAATTCCACATCGGTGTAATTCGGACATGCGTTTCTTGCTTATATGGCCAGCGACAATGCCATATAGGAGTCTATTTGATTATCGCTTTAGAGCGCGTGTTGCTCGCGATATTGAAAATGTCCTTTGGATCGTCCAGCGTATAAATGCCATTACTCAAAGTTCGGTTCCCATAAAGAACAACAATTGTTACTAAGCGTCGAATGAAACCATTTCTATTTAGCGAAATAGAAACAATGTTCTTTATTGAGAAGGAACATAATAGCAATTGTCCGATTCAAGACTGAAGTCACTGAAACCGGCCAAATAAGTTAGATGGCGGCCTTGACAACCTTTGCTCCATTGCTAACCACTAATTGACTCCTGCGACAGAGTCTTCTTCTATTCCTTAGCCACATGTCATTACATATATGTGAGCCACCCGATATCCAATACCCAAGTGTCTAAGAGAAATAGAATGACAATCAATAGCGAAGATACACGAAGAGGATGGGGCATCCGGATGCCTTCTTCTTCTTCATGGACTCAAGATAAATCTTGCAGTTTCTTAAGCGTGGCCTTGCCCGCCAATGATGGCAAGTGCCCGCCTTTCTTTAGTTCGCCTTCTTTGCCTTTTTCTCTTTCCCTTTCTTGTTCTTTTGCCTTCCTCTTAGAACCTTTCTTTGAGAATCAACTAACAACAGCCTTCTCCTCATGCTTTCTGAAGGCTCCACGGTCTTGGCATATTGAGAGCTCGGGAATGGTGGATTCTAATTTGTTCTCGATAGTTCATCTGGAATTGTGAGCGAAACTCTTGGGCAAACAATGCGGTGCATAAATTCGATACTCTAACTCATGATCCATCATGCGGCACGAGGTAGCTGGCCGCTCGATGTACGTCGCCAGTTGGCGATCTTTAGCACAAAGCGCACTCTGGGGGCGAACATTCTTGCATCTTCGTGAGTGAGAGAAGGGCCTGCAAGACCTCGAACCTTTCGGATCTGCTTGCTCATCGGTAACTCATGAAGATGGAAGACCATAGTATTAGCATCCATATGCTCATGCCGCTTTTTGTAGTGTACCATCGCCGCTAGCATGATGCAACTCGCCACAGACCGCCACATGCTTTCGATAGACCAACATTTGGTCCGAGTTGCATCGCCCTTAGGACGGCCAGAAGAGGCTCTTCAAGGACATATGCAAGCTTTTCCGCTTTGAGAACAATTCTCGTGTTTCTAAGCCACCCAGAAGTTAGCCCACTACTTTGTTCAATCCAAAATAGTGCGCAAATTCAAAGACGCTATGATCAATTTATTGACCTAGAAATACAAAATGAGCATATATGAGAAAGATGATTTTAAAATGCATCAATATACATTTATAAATCCCATTCATTTTTCGAATTTCAAAACCCCAAAATCACTTCGAGATCGAGGTCCATCTCCGAATGGGTCGATATCCATCATAGTTATGAACAACCTCGAGAGAGTCCAACAAGCCATTCATAACTACGATGGTAGGTATCAACTATACCGACAGATATCACGATATGCAACTATCACAATGTGCTATCAACTAATTGAATGTTCACACATACATCGGGTTGTTAACACATTAACAAGTATGCATCATATGCATAGCACCCAACTTCACCTCCCTTTACATCGACCTTGAGAGAGTCCAACAAGCCGATGCTCCGTGTTAAAGCCAACCCATTAATCGAAATAGTTTTAATATGGTTAGAGCGATTCAACCAATTAGCCCATCTTGGAGAGAGTCCAACAACCAAAGCTAACGATTGACCTCTCGACTTTACCATATTAGTATTAAACTATTCCATGGTTTGAACATATTCGGTTCGAGCCGGGCTTGAGAGAGTCCAACAACCCAAACAAGAAATGGAACTCGTTCTAAATCCATATTAATGGAAGGTGTAGGCTTTAATATTGTTTAAGGGTTTTATGTCTCATCCTCTTTGCATGCAAATAACTATTATCTACATGGCATGGCATACATGGCATACATCTTACATGTCACGCATACGCATAGCACATGTAACTGAAACGCCTTATATGTCATAACTATTTATGGAAATAAAATATGTTTAAGATTTGATTCTCCAAATCAAATCATAATTAAATTAGGAAACAAATTTCCAAATCTAATCACATATTTTATTCATGGAATTATTTGATTAAGGAAAATCTATTTAGGAAACCAATTTCTAAATCATTAAAACTACTTATGGAAATAAAATATTTTAAGATTTGATTTCAAATCAAATCATGATTAAATTAGGAAACAAATTTCCAGAATCTAATCAAATATTTTATTTATGGAAAATATCAATTTCCATAAATACTTCCAACTTTCCAAAAGTGGAAGATTTCCATAAATACTTCTAGACTTTCCAAAATTGAAATATTTCCATAAATACTTCTAAATTTCCAAAATTAGAAAATTTCCAGAAATACATTATGACTATCGCAAAACCATTTTACGATTATGTCGAAACACAACCTGGGCTCTGATACCACTGTTGGGTTTCCGGCACCGCGGCGTGTGTGTGTTCGATCATATTTCGTAAACATGAGCATAGCGGAAGCAATTAAAAATAATAAATCTATATTTATTACAACACACACAACACACGCATGCATATTACAACAAGTGTAGACATAACCGTAAATTAAAATTTGCAATAAAAGAAATTTATCTATGTTATACCTTTCGTATGACATGTAGCGGGAACGGCATCAACCGGAACGATCCTCGTAAGAATCGTCTCTATCCGTATCCACGCCGAGCTCCTCGGGATGACTTCGCTAAGTCACGAGCTTCATCTTCGTACGGGTTACTAGCCTCGTGTTGAAGACGACGTGATCGAGAGATGATCACGATCCGAATCCAAATTCGGATCAAAAACCGAGTCCTCAAAAACTCGATTCTCCGGAGAGGTATTCGTCAACCGTTTGACGAATCCTTCGTCCCCCACCTCAGAGGATTACCGGAGATCAAATCCCCGGTAAGTTAGCCGCTGTCGGAGCACTAACCGTCGTCCAAACGACGCTCCGACGAGAGGAGGAGAAGCTGTCCAGAAAACTGGACAGCCTGGTGGAGGATATAGGCGCCGGCCAACCAAGGAAAGAAAAGGCTCACCTTGATGCCAAACCTATTGGAGATCACCGGAGGGTCGCCGGAGGATAGCCGACTGAAGCTTGGACGCCGGCAACAAGTTGGACGGCGGCACAAGGGGTTGGGCGGCGGCACACTAGGGTTGGCGCCGAAAACTCCTTCAAGGGGTGGGCGGCAACTCCAAGGGCTAGGGTTTTGGATTAGGGCTTAATTATCCATTAAGCCCTCTTTTATAGAGAACTAATTCTCTTAATGGTTATTGGATCATAACCATTAGGCCCGTTAACCCGCTCCATTAAGATAAGTTAAAATAAACCAAACCATGATGGTTTATTTTAAGTTAAAACGAACCGAACCAACTTTTGGTTCATTCGTTTAAAATAAACCAAACCCTTTGGTTTATTCTCCTCCATTGGATTAGAACCAAACCATTTTGGTTCATCCATTACATCTTCATAAGACTCGGCCCATCCACGCTTCCATTGCGACTGAAACGATTTCATGCTCGCTTTATGTTTGGTCCAACCAAACCTAGTTTCTCTCGGTCTGAGAATCTCATTCTCAAGCTCGTTTTAAATCCTTTGGATTACGCTCGTTGTGCATGTGACCAAATAGGTTCTCGGTTTATGTTGGCCATCTATAATTAACCATTAATTATAGAACGATCATGAGTGGCACCTAGTAGTACATCATGATCCCCAATTAATCGAAAAGATCAACGGTTGATCCAGAACTATTTCTGAAACCCTTCAGCAGCTCGAATGATTCGTGCCCCATTCCCTTCACTCATCTTATACCCACTTGGTTCAGGACATGGTCTATTGTGTCAGTCCCCACTAGGCTGACTACGTCACACCTAGCCCAAGTATCATTTCCTCGTCCTACGGATTCTAGTTACTGCACATGTATCGAAGAGTACTTTACTCAAAACATGTAATGCTTTGGCCAAAGACTTTAGTAACAATCCGACGAGAGGCCATGGGTATACATTGTTAGTTATAGCCCTAGAGCCAATCATGTGATGGTTGAAAAGGGAACATTTTGTATCATATTCAATAAAGGCAAAGGATTGGTTATTATATTTACATCTTGCTTGTGCCAGCTAAATTAAATATAATAATGCCCTAGAAAAGTAGGTTCTTATCTACAGCACATCAATTGGCAGAATTGATTATGAGAGGCTCTAGAGAACACTTTCCTAAATGTTCCTAGTCAAGTATTAATATGCAAGGGCAATATTAATACATAAAGACTAGCATGTAGGTCGATTGATGACTTGATCTCACAAGTCATGGATATATGATATCAAGTTGACACATGGGTATATATTAGAGAATATATACTGAACTGACCCGCCATGAGAAAGTTTCATGGATCATTATATGAGTGTCATAAACTTTCTCATGTGACTATTGGTATGAATAGTCCTCGAACCTGAAGTCACTACGGTTCCCTACATAAGGAATTATGTACTTTGGTATCGTCAAACGTCACCCGTAACAGGGTGGACCATAAAGGCGATTACTGGGTATATAACAAATTATGCGGAGGGATGTGAGTGATGTAGATGGGATCTATCCCTCTCATATGATGAGAGTGATATCGGTGGGCCCCTTGATTGAGTAGAACTACTAAAACGCATGGCCATGCTCAAATGAGTCAATATGAGATATTGAGCTCATTTGTTTGAGTTAGTTTACTCAGGGATCAAGAAACACATAGATTGATCGAGGATGACACGGTATATGCCTCATTGGTCAATCTGATATCAAGGATAGAAGGACACGGTCATACATTAAAGTAGTCACGGAAAGGTTAGTCGGATCTTGACTTATTTCGTAACTTGGGTAGCAATGATGTATTGCTAGATGCCGCTCATTGCTTGTGTATCTAAAAGAGTTTAGATCCACTGCCAACGTTATGAGAGCCTATAGGGTCACACACAAAGAGCATGATGATTAGAAGAATTAGTGCATTCTAGTTTGACTAGAATAATTTGGGAATAAGCTTAAGTACAAAAATGGTTTTTGGACTTTAAGCTTAATGAGAATTTTAGCTTATTGATTTAATGAGATTAATTCAATATGTTACCTTATTGATTTAATGAGATTAATTCAATATGATAACATAAGCTTATTGAATTAATAAGATTAAATCAACATGAATGAATGCCACACAAGCATGCCACATAAGCATGCCACCTAAGCTAGATAAGGTGGGCTTATTGAATTAATAAGATTAATTCAACATGCATGAATGCCACACAAGCATGCCACATAATCATGCCACCTAAGCTAGATAAGGTGGAAGGAGACAAAGTGGTTTTTGTCTCCTTAAAGTGGCCGGCCAAACAAGGTGTCTCAATGCAATGGATTGCATTGAATGGTAGGAGGTGAAAGGGTTTTTCCAACCCTATAAAAGACTCCATGGAGTGGCCGGCCAAAGAGAGATTGTGGTTGTGTGAGAGCTTGAGAGCTTGGTGGAAGCTTTGGTTGTGTGGTTTTGTGAGTGTAGGCTAGCAAGAAGAGTAGTCTTCTTCTTCCCTTCTCTTTTTCCCTAGCTTCCTCTCCTTTAGGGACTTCTCTAGCAAGAAGTAAAGGAGAGCCCTTCTAAGTTTTCTTTTGTGAGACAAGAGCTTGCTCGTGTGGATACGTATAGAGGCACGGACATTTGAACGTGCTAAAGATCCAACAAACCAAAAGGAAAAGCGGGAATAACAAGGGCACGCAACAAAGGTAATCCTCTCCTATAAGATAGGTTTGGTTTTAGAGAAATTTATTTTGTACGAGGTTTTCTTTCGCAAGGATCACTAGGAAGGGATCCTAATTTTTCCGTTGCGCATATGCTATTTGGCATAAAGAATTCCCTACATACATCTCCTCGCAAGGAGTGTTGAATCCTTTATAGGCTATTCAAACACCTTCGATCACTTCGACTTATACCCAATCATCCCGGGTCCACATCTCCTTAGAGATGTTTGCTTAAGATGTCAAAGCATAAGTCTCCATGATCAAGATGACTTGAATACCACAAGTCAAAGGAACATCGCACTTAAGCCACAGTAAGAACTTCATTGACATATCTATATATGCAGAGAACCATATGAAGTCTTACGGCGGGTCACTCCAATGAACTAGTTACCATAACTAGCATCCACGATTAACTCCGGACATCACAATGTCTCCAGCCAGTGAGAATCAGCTGCTTGGATACACCAAGGAGTATACCTCATGCTAGTCTCGACAGAATTGATGGTGTCCAAATCCATCAATTCATCGACTAGGGATAATTCCGATAAATCACAATTACACATGTAGAGATACTCACTAGTTGTGATCCAATCACAAATTCTCTCATGCTGTGAATCGCATCGTGGACATTCAGTAAATGAGTTTAAGATCCAATCAAATACATGAAACATGTATACTCAAATAGTGAATCTTCATTTATCATATAAATGGTTCATACATAAGGCGATTGCCTTAGGACATCTCTCATATATTACTAACAAGGTTGACTATCTTTAATCAATTTAAAATCATCTCACAAAACATATAAGGTGAACAAATTCTGAGACACATAGAATGGGTGAGATGTTAAGGATAATTGAAATATACTTAAAACAATCTCTTCAAAACACTACTTATTTTCTCAACTATTGTACTTAACAACTCTTAGGCCAAAGTTTAGCGCCCCCTACATCTCTTATACTTCATATATTTGACTAAGGGGGAGAGCAAACTAACCCTAAGGGTTATATTATAAACCTTTAGATTATTGGTGCAGAGGGACACACCTCGAACCAATCTATCTAACTACTACTAGACGCATGCTTGGACTCATATTTGATTTATCTAGATGCATGCATATACAATATTGTTTTCAAAACCCTATTTTATACAAAAACCCCAAATTTTTTTGATTTATGGCAAAAGGGGGAGAAGAGCAAAAGTTAAAAGGGAGTAACATAAAATTTAATTTTGAAAATTAAATTATCTCTTTCAAAACTCACCTAGGGTTAAGGGGGAGTTTTGGTTGAGGGGGAGTTTTTGGAAATGATATTCATCTTCACATTCATCTTCTACTATACCTGTTTTATGCTTTAATTTTCCTTAACTTTGTGTTGGTTTGCCATAGATCAAAAAGGGGGAGATTGTTGGTGCAGGGGCACTAGATAATCGAACCTGTGTTTTGATTATGGCAAAGACACAAAGTTAAGTTTACATCGTTATCTCACGAGCTAAATCAAGTGTGCAGCAAAGTGCTAAAGCTGGAGCTGAAGGCTAGCGACACCCGGAGGAAGGCGCGGTGGTCGGGCGACACTCGAGTGACTTCAGAGGGAGCCGAAGGAATCGAGTGGAAGGACGAAAGCGAGAGCTACTATCAAGGTAAACTCGTGTGAGTGAGAGATTGTAAGGTCATGTCCTCTTTACGGGGACGACCGTAGGCGGCGATCCGATTAAGACTTCCCGTGGAAGGTCTTGGTCGAGATCGAACGGTCAGAAACTGTCGCATTTATCATTTTCCGAGCTAACCTCTTACTGCAGGGAAGTGGCCAGGCTGACATTCGACTGCTGGACATCTAGCTGTCGACTGATGCTCATCAGTCAACTGATGGGAGTCATCAGTCGACTGATGGCGACGAATCAGCCTTTGCGCTAGGTCAAAATGGATAACGTTTGACGCAACCACTTCGCGATAAAATTTGGACAACTTCGTGATCTGTTCCGAAAAAAGAGGAGACATATTCAGAGGCTAAAATCTATAAAAGTAGGGGAGGATTCCAACTCCAAGCATCATCAAGTTTATTCATCAATTGCTCCTACAACGCCAATGCTCCAACGCCGTCATAACGCCGACACGACGACAAGTTCAAATCTCCTTCGTCGGCAGCAGTAGCAAGTAAATATTTTTATTGTATTCTTTATTTTAATCGTAACGAGGTGAGGTAGGCTTGTTGCCTCATCCTCGTACATTCGGTTTTTGTGATCGTTGTCTCCTACCTCCAACGAGGAGGAGACGTTATAGTGCTTTGCCCTCCGTACGCGGTCTAGGACCGATAGGGCCTTGGAGTAGCAACCGCTGGGTTGTGAACCAAGTAAAAATAAATGTGTTCCTTTATTTTCCGCTGCTCTTACTCGTTTAATTGTCTACTCGAATGGAACGTCGAAAAGATTTACAATCGCTATTCACCCCCCCCCCCTCTATCGACGCTTCTCGATCCAACAAGCCCTTCATCGTGATCAAAGGCGATTCAATCAAGAAATCAGATCTGAGCGATATGGACCATCCGATGAAAGCGGCTTGATTCTGAGCCATCTACCCAGATCTGGAGAGATCTTGTCCATACAGTTAGATCTGGACATCTAATCCCTTCATCCAGATTCGACCGATCATGATTATCCATTCAAATTGATCAGATCCGTCCATTCAAAAGAAGATAAATCTGAGCCATTAGATGCACAACTTTTTTAATGGATTAATCACAACAATTAAACATAGCTCAATGGACGGCTAAGATTGAGGGAACAAGACGATCGGATGGCCATGGAATTTTTCTTTATAAATACAACATTTTCTCACCGAAAAAAGAGAGCATAGTTTTCCTCCTCTCGCGCGAGTAGAGGCGGCGGCGGCGACGACTTCGCCACTCGCGAGCGGCGTCTTCTCCCGCCGGTGGCTGCGACAGCTCCAACAATAGATTCCGGCAACCTCCCTTCTGAGAGTCGGCGACAATCTCGACCCATCCTCGTCGGTCGATTGAGATGTTGGTATTCTGGACAGCTCATCGACAGGGAAATATGGCAGGGATTCCGGTGATTCCCTCTTCACTACCAGTCCACCCTCCTTCCTGCGACGCCGATTGGACTGCTCCATCTCCAGAACCACCCATTGGCTGTGTTGATAGGGCAGCTCCGCCGTCCATCGCCGGTGAAGAGCTCGATAACCACTATACTCCAATTTCCATCCCTTCCTCCAGTGCCGATTGGGCTACTCCACCTTGACAGAACCATCCAATGGCTGCGCCGATTGAGCAGTCCCACCAACCATCCACCGAAGCAGTGCTCGCATCCCTCCACCTTTAGTTCCTTCCTGCTGTGCCGATTGGGCAGTTCCGCATCCACCGCCGGAGGAAGTTGTTTGGGTCATAGTCATCACCAGAGAGGGAAGGTCCCTGCTCTGGGTGAAGAGGATCATCACTCGATTTTATATTTGGAATTCCACCTTTTATTACAGTTATTGCATTGTTTGTTTACTTTATCTTCTTTTCACATGATTTCTCCCGATGCCTCCGCCTATTTCACAGCCGCCTACAACCATCGGAGTGGGGATTCTCCTCCGATCGGTCTAGTCACCACCATATCCCCCGGAGTGGGGATTCCCCTCCGTTATCATCTCGCTCTACCACCAACAGCTCTGGAAATCGCTCCACAACTCCAGCATTGCTCCACATTTACGGCCAGTACCTTCACGGCAGCGCCGATTTCATCTTCCACAGATTTCCAACAATTAATTTCTTGGTGTTTGAATGGTTTCATTACGTTTGTTATCAAGTTGTTAACACTACCTACATTTAATCATGCTTACATTTGTGTTAGATTAACTTAGTTCTTTTAGTTGTGCACATTCAGTGATTGTCTTAATTCCTCTTCCAGTTTTTATTGCTTTAATTTCTGCATTTGAAGTGTTTGATTTAATTCTTGCACTATTTGATTTAGTTGTTGCATGTTAGTTTAGAGATTTATTTACCTTGCAACTGTAGGTTAGAGCTTAAATTCCAAACCCCCATCTTCAATAGAAACCCAAAGCAATAATTAGAAATCATAAGTTTACTATTCTATCGATTAAACTCATTGGGAAACGATCCGAGTCATCCCTATGCTATATTAGTGTAGAGAGGGTTTGGTAATTGATTTGAAACGGTACCATGACAAACATCGTTATCAAATTTTGTGCCGTTGTCGGGGAGTGTAATGATGCTTAGTAGACTCAGGATTTTTTACCCATTTTTCTGATTTTTTTTTTCAAAAATCTAAAAATTTTGTTTAGGGCTTCATTCTTTTATTCTCTTATATATCCATGAATTTTATCATATATACTTCCTGTGTCTTTTGATATTGTTTGTTAGTATTTTAGGAAAGGACAGGACATTTCTTTGAACATGGATTCATATTATTATCAGTGTGGAGACTTTAGTGATGCTTACTATTCAAGAACTAGACTAATTATTACTAACCTAAAGATGATTATTATCAGTACTACCCGCAATATCATCAGCCCGTTCCTTAGTATCATCAGTCTTATCAGCAAGACAGGTATAATTCAATTTTTGGTACATCTTTTCATAATTTTGATTCAGATTTCAGGTATTAGCACACACCACTCTATGTTCCTGAGCAGTCTCAGTGTTGTCCACCCCCACCATCTATGGATACATACATGCCCAGTTGGGGTGATCAATCAAGTAACAGTTATACAGAAGCACATCAGGAAGGGTCTCAAAATTTTTTAGCTTATTAGAGTCCATTGGAATTTCAAGATGACATAGTGTGTGATGGACTACACCCATTCCAACAAGTTGAGTCAACTACATAGACATCAGAAACCTTTTATAGCTAGGATCATTGCTACAACAATAACAACAACAACAACAAATTAGTGATAGACATCAATAACAACAACAGCGGATATAAAACATGCAAGTCCTGCCGGATCAAATTTCATCATCCATCAGCTAGACACAAGCACAAGATTCCTTTCAGTTTTTCTCAGAGATCATTTCTGATGAAAGTAATGTGCTTAAGGAGATGAAATGTAGAGTTGAGAATATACTTGCTTCTACCTCTACAACTCTACAGGACTCCTCTGCTGATGTGCATGATGATGATGTACTATCTGATGCTCCAAATATTGATGAAGTTATTGTTGTGGAAGATGATATGGATGCCGATACTAGCGGCTTGGATTTACCCTGTGATGCAGATTGTGCCCTAGATTATTCTGAAGAAAAGGAGCAATTTCCAAATACTAGTGCCTAGACTTACCAGCCAGACAAAAAGACAAGTGAGACAGTGGCGGCAAGCAATTCTGATGAGTTGATTCCCATGGAAGTGATGGATAGCTGGAGGCCCCCAAACTTGACACTTCCATCACAGCCGGAGTCTCCAACAATTTTGTTGATGAAGGCCCTAACAGAAAATGCAATAATCCATCCCCAAGGTTAGACACTTTTCCTGAATCGCCTCCGACCACCAGAGATTACATATGATGAGACGATGATCATTTCGGAGGGAGCAACATGGAACTACCCTGATCACATCAAGAGAGCACTCACCTCCATTCTATCCATCCCACTCCCAGCTTGGATATTCTTACTGAACTGCCTCCAACTGCTAGGACCTCAGGGGAGTTCGCTCCATCTCATTTGTTTTTATTGTCTTTGTACATACATTTCTTTTACTTTATTTATTTTTGTTTTAATTGTTATTTTTCATTTGTTGAGTTTTTGTTTTGTCGGTGCTTTCAAATAAATTTCCTATGCATTCTTTTATATCATCTTAGAAGTCGTGAAAGCTAGGTAAATTTGATTGTCGAGTTTTGGAGATTTATTGTCATGAATAGATTATTTGATTGCATATGGTTACTACTTGGTGATGGATTCTATGTTGATAGATTAAGATGATTTATTTTTTTCATTCCTAGTGAAGATTGTGCCTATTTTATTTGCTTGTGTGTGGTGCACTTGTGGTTATTGTAACTCTAGAACTTGCTTTGATTCTTTCAAGACCACACAAAAATAGGCTTGCATGATTATTATGAAGGCAATCTCATTTGTTTCCCTTCACTTCTTTTATCATCACATTCTTATTGAATAACATTCTAGTCATGTTGGACTTTTCGAGCTGCAAAAACCGCTTTATGCATTGTGGAAACCTCGGAAGCCCGACCATGGATCCGTGCAAAGTATAACAAAATAAATTCAAGTATGTGTTATTGAAACCTAAATCTACCTTAGATCTACATGATGAGAGTGTTACCCTCGATGCGACGCCCTTCGCTTATCCCGCTCATCCAAATGGCTTGTCGGAACTCAAGAGTATCAAGTGTACACTCCTCTATTGGTATCCACACAAGCAATAGGTGGAGAAAAGAAACCTAGAGTGTGCTAGCACCACTTGAAGGCTTACGGCAAGATGAGGAACATTAGGGAGAGAGCTTGAGGGAATAGAGGAGGAAGAAGATGAAGTTACACAACTTAACTTCACACTTTCATAACCCATTATAAGGGGGTTACATGTATGCATGTAACTCCAAGAGCCAATGACTCTTGGTCTCCCTCATGAGGTGGCACCCCATGATGTTTCCATGATGATGTGGAGCATCATCATTGGCCGACCCCATGCCAAGTCACCATGACAAGGCAATTGGTCAAGTCAAAATTGACCATTCATCTTCCCTCTCAAGTCAAGTCAAACTTGACCTCTTATCTCTCATGGTTGATCAAATCTAACCATTTGATTCAAGTCAATTTGATTTAATGAATCTCAATTCATTAGTTTAAATTGACTCGATGAATCAAATATAAATTAGACTCATTCAACACTTGAATCAAATTGAGTCTAACTCAATTAGTCTAATTTGGATTACTCTTAATCCAATTTGGTTCATCCCATGAACCTAATCCTCATGGTCCATCATATGAACCGAATCTCCATCTAATTTCCCTTTGTGTGTGACCCTATATGTTCTTGTAATGTTGGCAATGTCCCTAAACCGATTTAGGAACATAAGCAATGAGCGGTATCTAGCAACACATCATTGATATCCAAGTTACAAGAATGTTGTGCTCCAACATCACCTTTGTGACTACTAATTGTGACTCTCACAATATGTGAAAATGTCCCTCTATCCTTGACATCTAGATTGAAAAATTAAGGCATAGACCGTGTCATCCTCGGTACAATCTATATCTTGAACTCCAAGTAGACTCACTCTAATCAAATGAGCTCAATATCTCGTATTGACTCATTTGGGCATGGCCATGCACTTAGTTATCTCACTCTATCAAGAATAACGATGTGACTCCCGTCATATAGGAGGGATAGATCCCATCTACATCACTCACATCCCTCCACATAATTTGTTACATACCCAGTAATTGCCTTTATAGTCCACCCATTTACGGGTGACGTTTGACGAAGCCAAAGTATGCAACTCCTTATGTAGGGAACCATGGTGACTTCATGTCCAAGGACTAATAGTCATATTAATAGTCACATGAGAAAGTATATGACACTCATATAACAATCCATGATACTTTCTCATGGCGGGTTATTTAGTATACATTCTCTAATACATACCCATGTGTCAACTTGATATCACATATCCATGACTTGTGAGATAAAGTCATCGAGTTGACGTACATGCTAGTCTCTTTGCATTAACATTGTCCCTGAATGTTAATACTTAACTAGGAATGATTATGAGTAGTGTTCTCTATATCATCTCATTATCGATCAACCAATCGATTGATATAGATAAGAACCTTCTACTCAAGGACATTATTATACTTAGTTATTTGGCACCAATACAAGTAAATATAATAACCATGGCTTTATAAATAGGAATATGATACAACAAAGTTTATACAACAATCATCACATGATTGGCTCTAGGGGTTTCACTAACAATCTCCCACTAGCACTAGTGCCAATCACTATAGTATCTAATACCCAATGACCTAGTGTGACCATCATGCTTTTTCTGTGCCAAAGCCTTGGTCAAGGGATATGCGATGTTAGCCTCTATGGGTACTCTACAAATCTTTACATCTCGTCTATCGATAATATCTCGAATGAGATGGAAGCACCGTAGTATGTGTTTGGTCCGCTGGTGTGAGCGAGGTTCCTTAGCCTGCACTTGTTGGGATGTATACTGAAAGCCTAGCTCTTTCGTATGAACATTTTTATTTGGAAATAAGAATCTCATGATCATTGTTTACACTTTATATTTATTATATGTGTGCATATGGTCTAATACTTTACATTATAGATAACATGGTGCTTGGTGTGGCACAGAAGATCATGTTATCAGTCCCTTGTAGAATATAAGTAGAGGCTCACAACCAAGATGGTTTTGGACAAACCATTGGCATGGTTGTAGTGTAGCTTGGTATTGTTTTATCTTGAACATAGAGTTATACTAGTACACTTAGGTGTATTAAGCAGGACCGACATAAAGGTGATTTAATTTATTGCTGACAACATAATTGAATCGGACCTCGGATATTATGTTGTACATGCTCTTAATCCCGATATAATAACGGGCACATGTACTTAGTATTTATTTCTTTGATTTACCAAAGGGTGAGATTTATATGAATTAAATCAATATGCCCGGTAAGTTGTGAAATGATATTATTTACATGGTGTGCCGTTGATTATAGGAGGAAACTGTGTCCTATATATTAAGTTGATGATGTCCCATTGAGGAGCTCATAAGGTTCATCATGTAAACCCTGCAGGTTGACTTAGTCAACATGATGATAAGGTTGAGTGGTACTACTCGAGGAGTTAGATGTTAATTGATTGATGGTGAGTAAATCAATTAATTGACGGACATTCGATATCTTAAACACGGGGAGATGGATGTACAAATAATGTATGGAGCCCATATTAATTTATGTGGGTTGGTGAGGTAATTCAATGATGATCCTCTAGTGAAATGGAACATCATTGATGGATCAAGTTTGTGTGGTTCTGATCCATTGGGTGGCCAAGATCCAACTCCTCCTCATGGTCCCTATCGTAGCCTAATATAAACCTCATGAAGCCTAGATCCAATGATGGAAAAAAAAACTCTAGATCCGATGGTGGAGATTAAATCTCTAGATCTGACGGTTGAGATTAAATCTCTAGATCCGACGGTTGAGATTAAATCCCTAGAACTGACGGTGGAGATTAAATCTCTAGATCCGACGGTTGAGATTAAATCTCTAGATCTGACGGTTGAGATTAAATCCCTAGAACCGACTGTGGAGATTAAATCTCTAGATCCGACGGTTGAGATTAAATCTCTAGATCCGACGGTTGAGATTAAATCCCTAGAACCAACGGTGGAGATTAAAACAAGGCTTAAGCCTAACTCTATAAAAGGGGGCTTAAGGTGGGTGGCAAGGGTGGTTGGTTGGTTTTGGAGATTAGGGTTTTGCCTATCGTAAGCTTGGGCGGCAAGAAACCCTAAGGAGGAAACCCTAAGGAGATTAGGGTTTGGTTGGGCGGCTAGGGTTTGGAAGGTAAGGTGGGCGGCAAATATAGAAATGGTTCTCTTCTTCTTCCTAGGGTGTTGCCGGCACCTATCTCTTTTCCCTCTACATTGGTTGGCGCTCAACCTATTCCTCTTCTTTTCCTTTTGGTCGGCGGCACAAAGAAGCTAGGGATTGTTCCCTTGTTCGGTTCCTTGGTTGACAATCTTGTTCTCCTTTTCTTGGGGCCGGCGGCATCAAGCCTTTGTGGCTTGGTGGTTGGCTCAAGCAAGAAGGGAAGGAGAATTCTTCTTTCTTTTGATTGAAGAAGATCTAGGAAGCTTCAACTTGTGGAGGATCTTCGCCCACATGAAGTCTACAAGGAGGCTAGGACATACGATAGAAGATCGAGAGGTATAAAAGTTTTACAAGTTTTATTATTGATCTTTGCATGTTCTTATTAATATGATTGTATGTGTTGATTATACATGTCTACATCCATATGTATTTGTATAATCATGGACCCCGAAGATAAACACAAAAACCGACGATCCGTCCATCGTCTCTTCCGCGGCTAACCGACTAGAAGAGTTTGGTTGCTTGAACAACTAGTTTGTTCAAGCAATCGCTCAAGTCGTTAGCACAACGACGAATTGGTTGAGCTTAGGAAACTCATCCCATCCGGATTAATTTTCATTAGTGAAAATTTTAATCCGGGGACATGGGAGCCAACGAGCCTCTTATCATGCCATCAAAATGGTATCAGAGCCACGGTTTCCGGTTTTGTGTGTTTTGGATTCGGTTACTTTCACGCACTTATCATATATTGTGTATGCCGGATGATAGTAGGATGTGCGTAGCATAACTTTTTGGTTGCAGGCATAAGTTCCAACTATTATGGCTATATATGTGTGTATGTGATTGCATGTGTGTGTGATTGTATATTATTTGAATCCTCGGGTTTGACGAAGCTAAATTAGTATTTAATTTTTGCAATTAAATACGACATTGTTTAGCCACTCATTTTAGTTTACTTTCGATCTAGATTATTTGTACACTCCTTCGTGGAGTATAGGATCGATGGATGTAAATTAAAATAGTTTATCTTGGCTCGGATCTCCTTGGTGACTTGCGCACGGGAAAAGGTGGAGCGGACAAGGTGGCGACACGACGGGACGCATATTGGAGAAAAATGCCATAATAGTTGGGAAAATTCTGATTTTTTCTATATTTATTGCTGATTTGTTTTATATGCACGTTGTGTGTGTTTGAAAATTCCTCACTGTCAATTTACTAAGTGGGAGAGGGACATTTTAATTAATTCCCGCGGCCTCCATTACAATTTGACGTGTGATGCAACAAACTTGTGCGTCGGCTCTGAGTGCCTTCCTCCCCATCGGATGAGTTTGTTTGCGGATCACTAGGTCAAATAATGGATATAGGAAATTATTTAGGAGCATGTGTACTTCCCCATCGGTAAGACACATAATCCGAGATAATTCCCTTAGTATCGTGTAATGGTGCACACTTAGATGCAAATAAAAAGTATCCTCCCCATCGGAGTCACTGCTTTTATTTGTAGGGCCAATGAGGAACCAACTATTAATTTTATTTGTCAAAAAGTAAGGTTGACAAGATAATAAAATTAAAGGGTTAAACCTCCTCTTACAAATGTAGAATTCGTATACGTCCACACTATCGTGGCATGCGATATTCTCGGTGTTTTGAGGTGTTAGTTTATTTCAAAATTTTATTGTTTGAGGAATCAATGATATTTGAAATCTAATATTTTGATCATTGTAATTCTTAGGTTTTTCAAATGGCTTTCAACCCACTTGCTGTGATATTAAAAGAAAATAAACTTACTAGAACAAATTATATTGATTGAAAAAGAAATTTGGATATTGTCTTAACTGCAGAGGAGTACAAATTTGTACTCTTCGAGGTCTGTCCTCCTAAGCCCACCGATGACTCTGATGAAAAGGAGAAAGAGAGTTATAAGAAATGGATCAAGGCATATGAGATGGCGCGGTGTTACATTTTGGCATCTATGTCAAATGTGTTGCAACATCAGCATCAGGCCATGGCCACAGCTTATGACATGATGCTCAATCTCAAGGAACTTTTCGGACATCAGAGTAGGGCGGCCAGACAGGAGGCTATGAGGAACTTGATGATGACCACCATGATCGAGGGAACACCCGTCAGGGACCATGTTCTCAAGATGATGGCTCATCTAAATGAGATGGAAGTCCTCGAAGCTGAGATCGATGGGGAAACCCAGGTCAATATCATTCTCCAGTCTCTGCCTAGGATTTTTGAGCAGTTCCGCCTCAACTACAACATGAACAAGAGGTTGTATTCGTTGGCGGAGCTTCTGACAGAACTCCAGGCGGCAGAGGGGCATTTTCGTCAAAGTGCTCAAGCCATGGTTGCTCAGAAGGTTTCTACTTCTAAACCGAAAGGGAAGAAGAAGAAGAAGCAAGGTGGAGCAAAGAAAGTGGCAGTAGGACCTCAGGCAGGAGTGAAGAAGCCGAAAGGCAAGTGCTTCACTTGCAAGCAGACTGGACATTGGAAGGCGGATTATCCTCGCCGAAAGAACAAAGGTATATCTTCTTGTTTAGTTGTTGAAACATGTTTAGCGGTGTTATCTACCAGTACCTGGTGTGTAGATACAGGAGCCACTGATCATGTCTGTAATACTTTGCAGGGGTTCTAGGAAACCCGACAACTAGCTGAGGGAGAGATTACCGTCTTCATGGGCAATTCTTCAAAGGTGACGTCTATTGCAGTGGGAGACGTTTATTTATCTTTTGATAGGAATAAAGTTTTGGTTTTAAGAAATTGTCTTTATGTACCTACTTTTAGAAAGAATCTAATTTCAGTTTCTATATTGTTTATGGATGGATATTCTGTTTCTTTTAATGACAAAGTTGTTATAAAAAGGAATTGGGAGATTATCAGTTCTGGTACATTGGTTGGAAATTTGTACACTCTTGAACCGAAAACTCTCACGATGCATATAGAAGTGAATAACTCATCTTCTAAGTCTAATAAGAGAAAAGAACCTTCGAAAATGAACCAGACATATCTTTGGCACCTAAGACTTGGTCATATTAAGCTGAGTAGAATTCAAAGGTTGTTAGCTGATGGACCCTTGGGTTCATTAGTGGTGGAAGACCTCCCAACCTATGAGTCTTGCTTGGAAGGTAAGATGACCAAGAGGCCTTTTAAGGCTAAGGGGTATAGAGCCAAAGATGTATTGGAATTGGTTCATTCTGATTTGTGCGGTCCTATGTCTATCCAGGCTAGAGGTGGCTTTGAATACTTTGTCTCTTTTATAGACGATTATTCAAGGTATGGATACATTTACTTGATGCGCCGCAAGTCTGAATGCTTTGACAGGTTCAAAGAATTCAAGGCTAATGTGGAGTACCGTCAAGGTAAAAGTATCAAGACACTACGATCTGATCGTGGTGGCGAGTACCTCTTGGGAGAGTTTAGGAGTTACTTATCAGAGGCTGAGATTCAATCCCAATTGTCCACACCTGGCACACCCCAACAAAATAGTGTGGCAAAGCGAAGGAATATGACTCTTATGGAGATGGTCATATCGATGATGAGTTATTCTGAGTTACCTGATTCGTTCTGGGGGTTTGTTCTGGAAACGGAAGCACACATTCTGAACTTAGTTCCATCTACGTCAATACCCTCTACTCCCACAGAATTGTGGACTAGGCGAAAGCCTAGTCTAAGACATATTCGGATTTAGGGTAGTCCAGCACATGTGCTGAGGGGAGATGTTGGAAAGTTGGAATCTTGTACAGAAGTACACTTGTTTGTTGGCTACCCTAAGGAATGAAGGGTGGTTTGTTCTATAGTCCTAGAGATCATAAGGTGATCGTGAGTACGAATGCCAGATTTCTAGAAGAGGACTATGTGATGAACCACAAGCCCACGAGTTGGATTGTTCTTGAGGAGTTGATAGGGGAAGTCCCGACTTCAGTACCACCAGTACAAGAGGAAATACCACAAGTCACTGCACCGCATGTCACAGAGCATACAGAGGAGGCACCTCGTCGTAGTGAGAGGGTTGTTAGACAACCCGAGAGATTCATGTTCTTGGGACAGTCTTCGGACTTAGTCCTTGGTAAACATGAACCTGATCCCTGGACATATGACGAGACACTCTAAGATAGAGATGCGGTATCTTGGCAAAGAGCGATGGATTCAGAGATAGAATCTATGGATTCTAATCATGTCTGGGAGCTAGTAGAACCACCCGATGGTGTGAAAGCCATTGGATGCAAGTGGATCTACAAGAGAAAGAGAGGAGTAGACGGGAAGGTTGAGACATTCAAAGCTAGGCTTGTTGCGAAAGGGTATAGTCAGAAAGAGGGTATCGATTATGAGGAGACCTTTTCGCCTGTAGCTATGCTTAAGTCTATCCGGATTCTCTTATCTATTGCTGCTCATGAGGATTATGAGATTTGGCAGATGGATGTCAAGACAGCTTTCCTTAATGGAAGTCTTGAGGAAAACATCTATATGAAGCAACCAGAGGGATTCATTGCAAAGGGCAAAGAGCATCTTGTGTGCAAGCTTAATCGGTCCATTTATGGATTGAAGCAAGCTTCTAGATCTTGGAACATCCGCTTTGATGAGGTAATCCAGTCATATGGATTTATTCAAAGACCGGATGAGCCTTGTGTATACAAGAGATGTGATGGAAACATAGTGATATTTCTTGCATTATACGTAGATGACATTTTGTTAGTTGGCAACAATATCAGAGTGTTATCAGACGTAAGGGTATGGTTGTCCAAACAGTTTGATATGAAGGACTTGGGAGAAGTGGGACACATCCTTGGGATCAAGGTAATAAGGGATCGCAAGAAAAGGATGTTGTGCTTATCTCAAGCTTCATACATTGACACTATCCTTGCTCGTTTTAGCATGCAGAACTCCAAGAAAGGTTTTCTACCTTTTAGGCATGGAGTACCTTTATCTAAAGAGATGTGTCCCAAAACATCAAAGGAGATAGAGGAGATGAAGGCGGTTCCTTATGCTTCGGCAGTAGGAAGCCTCATATATGCTATGCTATGTACGAGACCAGATATCTGCTTTGTCGTGGGAATGGTTAGCAGATATCAGAGTAATCCTGGATAGGTACATTGGACTGTGGTAAAACATATATTGAAGTACCTGAGAAGGACTAGGGATTATATGCTGGTCTACCGGGCACATCAATTAGTCTCTATAGGTTACACGGATTCTGATTTCCAATCAGATAGGGACAACAGTAAGTCTACCTCGGGGTTTGTGTTTACTTTTGGAGGTGGAGCCATAGTATGGAGGAGTGTCAAGCAGAAATGCGTGGCGGACTCTACCATGGAAGCTGAGTATGTGGCAGCCTCTGAGGCAGCTAAGGAAGTTGTATGGCTCAGGAACTTCTTGATGGACTTGGATGTGATTCCTGGTTTGCCCAGAACTATCACAATTTATTGTGATAATAGCGGTGCAGTTGCAAACTCGAAGGAACCACGAGCCCATAAAGCAAGTAAACACATAGAGCGCAAGTACCACCTGATACGAGAAATCGTAAAGGAGGTAGAAGTTGCTGTCGCCTAGATTGCATCAGAGGATGACCTGGTAGACCCTTTCACTAAGGCCCTTCTAGCGAGAGCTTTGATAGGCATGTGGAGGGAAGGGGAATCAGATGTATGGCAGTATGAGGACAGCATAGTCTTTTAGTATAAGTGGGAGATTGTTGGGATGTATACTGAAAACCTAACTCTTTCGTATGAACATATTTATTTGGAAATAAGAATCACATGATCATTATTTGCACTTTATATTTATTATATGTGTGCATATTATCTAATACTTTACATTCTAGATAACATGGTGCTTGGTGTGGCACAGAAGATTATGTTATCAGTCCCTTGTAGAATATAAATAGAGGCTCACAACCAAGATGGTTTTGGACAAACTATTGGCATGGTTGTAGTGTAGCTTGGTATTGTTTTATCTTGAACATAGAGTTACACTAGTACACTTAGGTGTATTGAGCAGGACCGACATAGAGGTGATTCAATTTATTACTGACTACATAATTGAATCGGACCTTGGATATTATGTTGTACATGCTCTTAATCCCGATATAATAACGGGCACATGTACTTAGTATTTATTTCTTTGATTTACCAAAGGGTGAGATTTATATGGATTAAATCAATATGCCCGGTAAATTAGGAAATGATATTATTTACATGGTGTGTCATTGATTATAGGAGGAAACCGTGTCCTATATATTAGGATGATGATGTCCCCTTGAGGAGCTCATAAGGTTCATCATGTAAACCCTGCAGGTTGACTTAGTCAACATGATGATAAGGTTGAGTGGTACTACTCGAGGAGTTAGATGTTAATTGATTGATGGTGAGTAAATCAATTAATTGACGGACATTCGATATCTTAAACACGGGGAGATGGATGTACAAATAATGTATGGAGCCCATATTAATTTATGGGGGTTAGTGTGGTAATTCAATGATGATCCTCTAGTGGAATGGAACATCATTGATGGATCAAGTTTGTGTGGTTCCGATCAATCGGGTGGCCAAGATCTAACTCCTCCTCATGGTCCCTATCATAGCCTAATATAAACCTCATGAAGCCTAGATCCAATGATGGAAAACAAAACTCTAGATCCGATGGTGGAGATTAAATCTCTAGATCCGACGGTTGAGATTAAATCTCTAGATCCGACGGTTGAGATTAAATTCCTAGAACCGACGGTGGAGATTAAATCTCTAGATCCGACGGTTGAGATTAAATCTCTAGATCTGACGGTTGAGATTAAATCCCTAGAACCGATGGTGGAGATTAAATCTCTAGATCCGACGGTTGAGATTAAATCTCTAGATCAGACGGTTGAGATTAAATCCCTAGAACCAACGGTGGAGATTAAAACAAGGCTTAAGCCTAACTCTATAAAAGGGGGCTTAAGGTGGGTGGCAAGGGTCGTTTGATGGTTTTGGAGATTAGGGTTTTGCCTATCATAAGCTTGGGCGGCAAGAAACCCTAAGGAGGAAACCCTAAGGAGATTAGGGTTTGGTTGGGCGACTAGGGTTTGGAAGGTAAGGTGGGCGGCAACTATAGGAAAGGTTCTCTTCTTCTTCCTAGGGTGTTGCTGGCACCTATCTCTTTTCCCTCTACCTTGGTTGGCGCTCAACCTATTCCTCTTCTCCTTTTCGTTTCCTTTTGGTCGGCGACACAAAGGAGCTAGGGATTGTTCCCTTGTTCGGTTCCTTGGTTGACCATCTTGTTCTCCTTTTCTTGGGGCCGGCGGCATCAAGCCTTTGTGGCTTGGTGGTTGGCTCAAGCAAGAAGGGAAGGAGAATTCTTCTTTCTTTTGATTGAAGAAGATCTAGGAAGCTTCAACTTGTGGAGGATCTTCGCCCACACGAAGTCTACAAGGAGGCTAGGACATACGATAGAAGATCGAGAGGTATAAAATTTTTACAAGTTTTATTATTGATCTTTGCATGTTCTTATTAATATGATTGTATGTGTTGATTATACATGTCTACATCCATATGTATTTGTATAATCATGGACCCCGAAGATAAACACAAAAATCGGCGATCCGTCCGTCGTCTCTTCCGCAGCTAACCGACTAGAAGAGTTTGGTTGCTTGAACAACTAGTTTGTTCAAGCGATCGCTCAAGTCGTTAGCACAACGATGAATTAGTTGAGCTTAGGAAACTCATCCCATCCGGATTAGTTTTCATTAGTGAAAATTTTAATCCGGGGACATGGGAGCCAACGAGCCTCCTAGCATGCCATCAGCACAATCGCTCCATTATTGTCTCAATAGAGCTCTATAGGATCTACTATGCTAGGAACCACCCCAAGCTCAGTAATGAACTTGCGGATCCAAACTGCCTTCTTTGCTGCCTCTGATGGAACGATATACTCGGCCTCTATTGTAGAATCAGCAACTATGTTCTGCTTCGAACTCTTCCAGGCTCACAGCGCCACCATTCAAGCAAAACATGAACCCTAACTGTGATCTATAATCATCCTAGTCAGTTTGGAAGTTGGCATCGCTATAACCCTTTACAGCTAGCTCCTCATCGCCTCCAAATATCAAGAAATATTCTTTAGTCATTCTCAAGTACTTAAGAATATTCTTGACTGCTATCCAGTGACGCTCACCTAGATCTGACTGGTATCTACTCGTCATGCTCAAAGCATACGAGACATCAGGACGAGTATATAACATGATGTCGATGATAGATCCTATGGCCGATGAATAAGATATCTTATCCATGCGGTCTCTCTCCTCTCTAGAAGAGGGACTTTGAGTCTTTGAAAGACTCACACCATGTGACATCGGCAGAAGTCCCTTCTTGGAATTCTGCATGGCAAACTGTAGTAATACCGTGTCAATATATGTACTCTGACTTAGGCCAAGCAATCTCTTAGATCTATCTCTATAGATCTTGATGTCTAGAATACAGGCTGCTTCACCTAAATCCTTCATTGAGAAGCACGTCCCCAGCCAAGTCTTCACAGACTGTAGCGAAGGGATGTCCTTCCCAACGAGTAGTTTGTCATCCACATAAAATACAAGGAAGACAACTATGTTTCCATTAACCCTCTTATAGACACAGGGTTCATCTTCATTCTTGATGAAATCAAACTCTTTGATCACATCATCAAATCGAAGATTCCAGCTCCGAGAAGCTTGCTTTCGCCCATAAATGGACCTTTGCAGCTTGCATACTTTGCCAGTATTCTATGGATCTACAAAACCCTTAGGTTGTGTCATGTACACATCCTCGAGCAAGTTTCCATTCCGAAACACAGTTTTGATGTCCATTTGCCATATCTCATAATCGTGGTATGCTGCAATAGCAAGCATGATCCGAATGGACTTAATTATTGCTACTGGAGAAAAGGTTTCATCATTGTCAATACTATGAATTTGCTTGAAACTTTTAGCCACCAATCTACATTTATAGGTATGCGTAAGTCCATCCATGTCAGTCTTTCTCTTAAAGACCCACTTACACCCAATGGATTTGACACCTTCAGGTGGATCAACCATAGTCCATACTTGGTTGGTCTACATGGATTCCATCTCAGATCTCATGGCCTCTAGTCATTTCTCAGAATCTGGGCTCATCACAGCTTCCTGATAGGAGGTAGGCTCATTCTCAATGAGCATAACGTTATCATAGTCAGACAAGAGAAATGAGTATCTCTCAGGCTGATGACATACCCTATCAGACCTGCGAAGAGGTAGGTCTACCTGAACAGGTGGTTGTTCCACAACTCTTTGTGCAACAATCTCATCACCCACAACACTTTGTGGTTCTTGTTCAATCTCCATCAAGGCCTCAGTGCTATGGTCCTTATCTTGAATTTCTTCAAGATCGAACGTACTCCCACTAGTTTTTCTAGAAACAAAATCCCTTTCTAGAAATACCCTAGTCCTTGCCACAAACACTTTATGCTGACTGGGAATGTAGAAGTAATATCCCTTCGTCTCCTTGGGATATCCAATAAAATGGCACTTATCGAATTTGGGTCCCTGTTTGTCTGAGACTTAACATCGAATGTAAGCCTCACAACCCCAAATCCTCATGAAAGACATTTTGGGATTTCTCCCAATCCATATCGTATATGGTGTCTTTATCACAGCCTTGGATGGTACATGGTTAAGTGTGAAGGCTGCTGTATCTAGAGCATATCCCCAAAAGGATATAGGAAAATCTATGTGACTCATCATAGATCGTACCATATCTAATAGGGTACGATCTCTCCTTTTGGATACACCATTCCACCGTGGTGTTCCAGGAGGAGTGAGTTGGGATAGAATCCCACACTCAGCTAGATAGTCACGAAACTCATGGCTAAGTTATTCACCACCTCGATCTTATCGAAGTATATTAATACTCTTGCTAAGTTGGTTTTGTACTTCATTCTTGAATTCTTTGAACTTTTCAAAGGATTCTGATTTATGTGTCATCAGACAATGGCCCTTTCAGGGTGAGGGGCAGCGCCCCTACTCACAAAATAATCTTTGCGAGTGTCCCATCTAGATCTTACAGTGACTTAAGTTGCTGTCCCAAAACCCTAAAGCGAGATTTCGCCGTTTCGGAGAGTTTTTCTCGGTGGTTAAAGCCTACAAGTGTCCCAACGCTTGTTGCTTCGACTCTTCGAGAAAAATACCCAAAAAATCTATAAAAATTGGAAATTTACAGAAACTTAAAAATCTATAATTTTTATATCTAATACAAAAACTATAAATTTAAAACACATACATGCTTCGCATGTGGCTCTAATACCACTGTGGGACTTTCCCAGCAATAAAAATTGCTTTTTACGTTGCGGAAACCTAGGAAGCCTGGCCACGGATCCGTGCGAAGTATAACAAAATAAATTCATGTATGTGTTATTGAAACCTAGATCTACCTTAGATCTGCATGATGAGAGCGTTACCCTCGATGCGACGCCCTTCGCTTATCCCGCTCGTCCAAATGGCTTGCCGGAACTCAAGAGTATCAAGTGTACACTCCTCTATTGGTATCCACACAAGCAATAGGTGGAGAAAAGAAACCTAGAGTGTGCTAGCACCCCTTGGAGGCTCATGGCAAGATGAGGAAGATTAGGGAGAGAACTTGAGGGAAGAGAGGAGGAAGAAGATGAAGTTACACAACTTAACTTCACACTTTCATAACCCACTATAAGGGGGTTACATGCATGCATGTAACTCCAAGAGCCAATGGCTCTTGGTCTCCCTCATGAGGTGGCACCCCATGATGTGTCCATGATGATGTGGAGCATCATCATTGGCCGGCCCCATGCCAAGTCACCATGACATGGCAATTGGTCAAGTCAAAATTGACCATTCATCTTCCCTCTCAAGTCAAGTCAAACTTGACCTCTTATCTCCCATGGATGATCAAATCTAACCATTTGATTCAAGTCAATTTGATTTAATGAATCTCAATTCATTAGTTTAAAATGACTCGATCAATCAAATCTAAATTAGACTCATTCAACACTTGAATCAAATTGAGTCTAACTCAATTAGTCTAATTTGGATTACTCTTAATCCAATTTGGTTCATCCCATGAACCTAATCCTCATGGTCCATCATATGAACCGAATCTCCATCTAATTTCCCTTTGTGTGTGACCCTATAGGATCTTGTAATGTTGGCAATGACCCTAAACCGATTTAGGAACATAAGCAATGAGCGGTATCTAGCAACACATCATTGCTATCCAAGTTACAAGAATGTTGAGCTCCAACATCACCTTTGTGACTACTAATTGTGACTCTCAAATATGTGACAATGTCCCTCTATCCTTGACATCTAGATTGACAAATTAAGGCATAGACCGTGTCATCCTCGGTACAATCTATATCTTGAACTCCAAGTAGACTCACTCTAATCAAATGAGCTCAATATCTCATATTGACTCATTTGGGCATGGCCATGCACTTAGTTATCTCACTCTATCAAGAATAACGATGTCACTCCTGTCATATAGGAGGGATAGATCCCATCTATATCACTCACATCCCTCCGCATAATTTGTTACATACCCAGTAATTGCCTTTATAGTCCACCCATTTACGGGTGACGTTTGACAAAGCCAAAGTATGCAACTCCTTATGTAGGGAACCATGGTGACTTCTGGTCCAAGGACTAATAGTCATACTAATAATCACATGAGAAAGTATATGACACTCATATAATGATCCATGATACTTTCTCATTGCGAGTCATTCAATATATATTCTCCAATGCATACCCATGTGTCAACTTGATATCACATATCCATGAATTGTGAGATCAAGTCATTGAGTTGACGTACATGCTAGTCTCTTTGCATTAACATTGTCCCTGAATGTTAATACTTGACTAGGAATGATTATGAGTAGTGTTCTCTATATCATCTCATTATCGATTCAACCAATCAATTTATATAGATATGAACCTTCTACTCAAGGACGTTATTATACTTAGTTATTTGGCACCAATACAAGTAAATATAATAACCATGTCTTTATAAATAGGAATATGATACAACAAATTCTATACAACAATCATCACATGATTGGCTCTAGGGCTTTCACTAACAAGTCATTCATCCTTACATTTTTCTTTCCTTCCATTACTTTCTTCTCCATTTTTATTTTTGAATGTGGAATACTTGGATGTTCCAAGATGAGTATTTTGGCCAGGATGGACAAAAATTTAAGTGTGGGGGAGAGGAGTAGCTAAGGGAAATTTAGTGTTACCATAGACAAGTCGTGCTTGATCACCTTGAGCTAGTCATTTTCTTTATCTTTTTAGCTGAGCTTGATGTTGGAGCATAAGGAAGTGCACTACATATCGAAAAAAAAGAGTTTAAAAAAAAGTTGAAAAAAAATAAACATTTGGCTGCCCATAAATAAATAAATAAATAAAGGGTTGTGAAAATTTTGACATGTTGTGCCATTTTTTTATTCATGTGTGACAGTATTTTTGTTAGTGACATCCCTTTTTGCAATTATTGAGAGATATATTATATATCATGAGTAGATTTGTATTGAAGAATGGGATAAGGGTTGTTTACATGTTTATTGGGTTGGAAGAAAAAAATTTAGGGCAATGCTTTCTTGTACTCATCTATGTAGCATTCCATTATTTCAATATCTTCCACTATTTTGTTTGTCTCCTTCATTTCTTTTTCTTGCACTCACACCATCATTACTTTTATTTCATGTTTCCCTTACATTATTAATAAGCCTTCAGTAATTATGCATTCTTATGTGTATATAGTGGTGAAGGTAGAAGAAAAGCAAGAATATGGTAGTTCATAAACCATGAGTAGCTTGAGTGAACTCTACTATTACATGCTTATGAGGCCGAGAGAAACCACCACTTACCTTGTGAGTCTTAATCATTCTTAGTCTATTCATAATGGATTGAAGTCACCATGTTTGTTAACCTATGTAAGATTTAAGTCAATGATTGCTTGAGTCTATGAGATTTGACAATCCTATAAGGTAACTTTCTTTTACGATCTTCTATGTATGCTTGAGAATTACTAGGTAAATATATCTTTAGTTTACTTTTAGTTTTCTTTACTCACTCAGGATGTGTAAGAATAAGTGTGGGGGAATTGATAACTGTCATTTTGTCGTATTATTTTGGTCCTTAATATCACTGTTTTAATCCTCTCGTGTGTTTAATTGTTGATTATTTAAATGTTTTATGAGTTTGATTCATTTTTTGGACCTTATGGAAAATTCTCCTAAATTTTGGACTTACATGCAAAATTTTTCTTATTTGTAGAAGATCGAGATGAGCCAATGGACTAGACTCAAGTTGGATCAAATATGGCTTCATCTAGGGTCATAATGGGCATTTCAAGCTGACTTAATTTAAGCCCTTCATCGTGATCGAAGGCGATTCAATCAAGAGATCAGAGTTGAACGATATGGACCATCCGATGAAAGCAGCTTGATTCTGAGCCATCTACCCAAGTTTGGAGAGATCCAGTTCGTACAGTTAAATATGGACATCTGAGCCCTTCATCCATATTCGATCGATCTTGATCATCCATTCAGATTGATCAGATCCATCCATTCAAAAGCGGATAAATCTGAGCCATTGGATGCACAACCTTTTTAATGGATTAATCATGACAATTAAACCTAGTTCAATGGGCGGTTGAGATTGAGGGGACAAGACAATCTGATGGCCATGGAAATTTTCCTTATAAATACAATATTTTCTCATTGAAAAAAAGCAAGCACAGTTTTCCTTCTCTCATGCGAGCAGAGTCGGCGGTGGTGACGTCTTCTCTAGCCAGCGACGGCGACAACTCAGACAGCAGATTCCGGCAACCTCCCTTCCAAGAGCCGATGGCAATCCCAACCCATCCTTGTCGATCGATTGAGATGTTGGCATTCCGGGCAACTCATCGGTAGCAAAATACGACATGGATTCAGATGATTCCCTCTTCACTACCAGTCCACCCTCCTTCCCACACTGCCGATTGGGCTGCTCCGTCTCCAGAAACACCCATTAGCTACGTCGATTGGACAGCTCCACCATCCACCACTGGTGAAGAGCTCCACAACCACTGTACTCCGGTTTCCATCCCTTCCCACAGTGATGATTGGGCTGCTCCACCTCGATAGAACCATCGAATGGCTGGCCCGATTGGGCAGTCCCGCCAACCATCCACCGGAGCAGTGCTCGCATCCCTCCACCTTCAATTCCTTCCCGCTGCGCCGATTGGGTAGTTATGCATCCACAACCGGAGGAAGTTGTTTGGGTCGTAGTCATCGCCGGAGAGGGAAGGTCCCTGCTCCGGGTGAAGAGGATCGTTACTCGATTTTATATTTGGAATTCCACCTTTTATTATAGTTATTGCATTGTTTGTTTACTTTATCTTCTTCTCGCATGATTTTCCCAACGCCTCCACCTATTTCGCAGCCGCCTACAATCATCGGAGTGGGGATTCTCCTTCGATCGGTCCAGTCACCACCACAGCCACCAGAGTGGGATTCCCCTCCATTATCATCTCGATCTACTACCAGCAACTCCGGCAACGCTCCACATTTGTGACCAATACCTTCACGACAGTGCTGATTTCATCTTCCACAGATTTTCGAAAATTATTTTCTTGGTGTTTGAATGGCTTCATTATGTTTGGTATCAAGTTGTTAACACTGCCTACATTTAATCATGCCTACATTTGTGTTAGATTAACTTAGTTCTTTAAGTTGTCCACATTCAGTGATTGTCTTAATTCCTCTTCCAATTTTTATTGCTTTAATTCCTCCATTTGAAGTGTTTGATTTAATTCCTGCACTGTTTGATTCAGTTGTTGTATATTAGTTTAGAGTTTTAATTACCTTGCAACCATAGGTTAGAGCTCAAATTCCAAACTCCCATCTTCAATAGAAAACTCAAAGCAATAATTAGAAATCCTAAGTTTACTATTCTATCGATTACACTAGTTGGGAAACGATCCGAGTCATCCCTATGCTATATTAGTGTAGAGAGGGTTTGGTAATTAATTTGAAACGGTACCACCACAAACATCATTATCACACACCCTAACCCATTTAGCATGAATCGATCAAGCTCCTATGAAGAAAAAACTTATTTGAGCTCCTTGGGTTTACTAGGTATTCCTTAGGGATGACCTCCCTTGATACCCTCCTAATGACCCTCCTATGCTTGGTAGCCTTGGTCATTATGGTCTTGCCTAGGTTAGCTCTAGGGGTGACTGCCCTTGTAACATTTTTAGTGGACTCCCTAGGTTTCTTCAAAACCCTAGCCACTAGACATACACCTTGGTTACCCTTAGGGATGACTTCCCTAGTAACCATAACCTTCCAAGACCTAGTAATAGTTCCATAATCAAATGGAACATTGTGATAAGTCTTCTTAGGCATAGGTTTGTGACCCAAACCTTGCTTGCCCTTGGATGATTCTTGTTTCCTAGGCCTTTGATTTTGACCATTTGACCAATTGAATTTTGCATCCTTGCAAGGGTCTTCTCCATTTTCTCAAGCTTTGACCTCAAGGCATGGCTCTCTAGTTCTAATCTTCTAAATTTTGACTTTTCATTTATTCTTTTGGAATGAGACTTCCTAGGCATATGTCTATGGTTCTTGGAGTTAAAGCCTAGATGGTTTTTTACCTTCCTAATAGACTCCTTAGGTAGGATTTTTCTAGGGACATTAGTCCCAAATTTCTCCTTGGTTGACATAGGTCTAGAGTCATTATTTCTATACTTGTCCTTAGACCTAAAATCTACATGCTTAGCCCCTAAGTAATAAACCCTATTATTCCTAGCATGCTTTTGTTCACAAGTAATAGCAATAAAATTCCTAGCATGTTTTTTAATATTAAAACTAGAAGATGCATTTTTGAAATATACCTTAGGGTTAGCTTTAGAAGCTCACCCTACATGTGATGCTCCTTCTTTTCTCTAGAGCATTGGCTTCTATTGTTCACCTTTTGATGGCATTTGAAACAAATGATATGCTCCTTGATCTTTTGTCTAAGATTTTTAGAGTTGATCTTGAGTCCATCTCTTCCTCTTGGCAATCAAAGCCAAGGTCATGATTGACCAGACTCGAGTTGGACTCGAGTAGTGTTTTGATATTTAACAATGGTTTGGGGAGATTATTGGTGCAATCTGTTAAGGCAATCTCTTGCCATAATATGGTTTTGATGGTGTGGAAAAGGGTTTAAGTTAGATTGATATGTTGATTTGATATGTGCGTTGAAGTCGTGCAGGACTTAGTAATTCGCACATGGAGCCATGGCGAGTTTCACATCTCATGACTCGTGCCTTGAGTCGGTGAAGGATAGCTTTGCGGAAGCCGTACGCTTGGAGCATCCGAGGGACCACCGGACGAGGATCTTGGAGTGAAGCCGGAGGAAGTAGACTTCGAGGCAAGAGACGCGAAGGAGCATTGCAGTGCCGTGCGCCTGATGCTGCCGAGGGACGTGGCCGCGAACGAAGAGAACTTCGAAGGCGAGGGACTCCGAGGGATAAGAGTGAGCGATTGTAACCCGGGAAGGGTAGCTCTTAGGTGAAACTTGGCCATTTGGCCAAGTGTCGGATGAGTTTTCCCGACACCAATCGACTGCCATGTCATGGCAGTCGACTGCTCTATGTCGATGGTTTGATCGACTGGTATAAGACCGATTTAGTGCTTAGCGATCATTGCCATGGGCTGATCGTGATGTCGGCATGATCGGCCGATCGTCGGAATGGCGGTGATCGATGGCTGCGGGCACAAAATGGAGTCGACTCCATTGGGCACTCGACTGATTAAGCATCAGTCGACTGATGGTAGGATCAGTCGACTGATGCCAATACCGTTGGATGGAATCCAACGTGGAAAGCAGCCGTTATTGGGCAACGGCTACAGCACCAGTCGACTGATGGGTGCCATCAGTCGACTGCTCCTGTGTCAACGGGAAGAAACCCTCTTCCTCTATAAAAAGGAAGGGGATGGGGTTTTGGGGAAAAATGCTTGAACGCCCAACTACTCCCAAAGTGCCCTAAACGATTTTCCACTCTTCTACTTGCTCTAATCTTTATTTCATTGTAGAAGAGAGATCTTGGTTGTAAAGAGGTTACCTCCACCTATCTTTGTGCAAAGGAGAGATCTAGTGGATAGATTGCGGAGTGATTCACCGTGGACGAATTAGACCGTGGATTAGCGGCGTAGCCGTGAACCACGTTACATCTCCGTGTTTGTATTGTCTTTGATTTTATTTCTATTTGCTTGTCTTAGTTTATTGCTTTCGCTTACGCTAACGTTTTGTAGATGAGAAAAATACGACATCCAACGTAAGAGGGCTATTCACCCCCCTCTAGCCGGCCAATCGATACCCAACAAGTAGTATCATAGCCAGGTTGCTTGTCACCGTACTAACCGCCGCAACAAGCTCTACATTAAAATGGCCGGCTCAAACATCCACCCACCGAAGTTCGACGGCGAATTCTCTTGGTGGAAAAAGAGAATGGAGGTATTCTTCGAAATCGACTTTGAAATCCTTTTAATAATGGAAAATAGTTTCGAGTTGCCTAGGAACGAAAATGGGGAGCCATTGGAGAAGTCTAGGTGGAGCAAGAGGCAAAGAGAAGAATACTTGGCAAATTCAAAGGCCAAGCACCACCTATACAATGTCCTCCCTCAACAAGAAGTCAATAGGATAGGAGAGTGTGCTAGCGCCAAGGAAATATGGGAGAAACTAATAGAAATCCATGAAGGCACATCCGAGGCCAAGCTAGCGAGAAGAGATCTCCTCCGCTCCCAACTATCAAATATTAAGCTTGAAAAGGGAGAAAAGGTAACTTCCCTGCATTCTAGAATTAAAGAGATATTAATTGGGCTAACGAGTGTAGGAGAGAAGCTCTCCAACCGGGATATGGTAATGAAGGTCATAGATGCCTTCCCCCGGTCCTCAAGATGGAGCTCCATGGTGGACTCATTTTACATCTCCAAGAACCTAGAAGTGAGCACCTTGGAGGAATTCTTTTCAACCATGGAGCTTCATGAGACAAGGCTTGAAGGTATACAAGAAGAGCCTAGAGTCCAAACTTCAAGGAAAGTAGCCTTGATGGCCAACAAAGGGAAGAAGAAGATGGAACTCCCCTCCTCCTCAACCGATGAAGCCTCTACCTCCTCCATGGATAGCACGGAAGAAGCCTACGTGGTAAGGAAGGTAAGGCGTGCATTTAAGAATCTTAGATTTGATAAATCTCATGATAGGAGTAGAAGACCAAGGGGGAAGGTCATATGCTATAATTGCCAAGGAGAGGGACATATAAGGGATAATTGTCCCCTCCTAAACAAGAGCAAGGAAGAAAGGAAGAAGAAAGAAGAAAAGAAGAAGAAGAAGGGAAGTAAAAAGAAGGAAGAGGAGAAGAAGACAAAAGGAAAAGGGAAGGCCATGGCACTCAAAGCCAAGACATGGGATGACCTTGCCTCTTCATCCTCATCCGAAGAAGAAGAGCACGTCTACTCCAACCTAGCACTAATGGCTCTTCATGACTCGGATTGCTCCTCCTCCTCAAATGAAGAATCAAGCACAAGTGGGGAGAGCTCAAATGAAGGGGGAGCTTCTACATCCAGCTCATCCGAAGAAGAAGAGGATATGGAAACTATGGTAACGAATGCCTCTCCTAAGAAAATAGTTTCCATAATTTCTAGTTTAACTAAGGAGTTATTTGGCATGAAAAAGCAAAATAAAAGCATGCTTAATCAAATTAAGGATTTAGAACAAAAACTAGAAAAAGCATGCTTAAATGATAATGTTTCTTCTTGCCATGATGATGCATGCTCACATGACTATATGCTTTTGGATGTTAATGATGCATGTATAGAGGAAAATAGGGCATTAAGGGAAAAGGTAGATTATTTAACCAAAGCCCTAGAGAAATTCACAATTGGCTCCAACACATTAAATATGATCATAGGGAGCCAAAGAGCAAGTTTTAACAAAAAAAGGCCTAGGATATAAAGAAAAGAAAAATGAAAAGGCCTACAAATGCCTAATAGCTAGGGGACAAGATAAAAAGAAAGTAATTGCTAGAAAATGGATCCCCAAGGAATATCTAGTGAACCTAATAGGAAAGAACTTATTTTGGGTTCCAAAATCCATCCTTAAGGGTTAGAATAACCCTAGGGTAGTCAACCACATGGACCTAGCCTATATCATATTTTGGTTGACTTAGGATGACGGGACAACATTTTTTAGATAGTGTTGGGTGATGATAACGTGGCCATAAATAGATAATATTGCTTAAATCATGATGATTAATGTAATTGCTATGTATGTGTGCAATCATGATTTATGATTTTGACATTTGGCACATTATCATGAGAAATAGGTTTAAATCATGCTTATCATAATATAATACCTAATGCATGATTATAATTTGATAAAAACATGTATTTCATGATCATAATGTGAAATTAATTCATATATGTCATTATGATCATGTAGGATGTTAGGTTGACACTTAACCATGATAGAATTGCATGAACATATTGGTTAAGTATATACAAATACCCCCTAGGATGCATCTCACACTCACCATAGGCTACCTTGATTGTAAACTTAGCATGAGTGAGATGTTAGGATGATACAAATGTCCACTATTGCCTATGGCATTTAGATGGTCATTTAAAGTATCAAAATACAATAATAGACCAATCATGGGGAAGGCTTATGTTTAATTCATAGACATATTGCCCAAAGATCATGGTTGGATATTTCATATGTTTTCAAAATAATTTCTTACTTTAAAATACATGTATTCATGTTTTGAAACAATTGGATGCAAAACTAGGTAGTTAACTTGATACTCTTATGATCAAAAACCTAGTAGTTTTTAAAGCTTTTTTATTTTTGGCAAATACGTGAAAATATAATGATTTTTCATGAAAACATATTTTTCACTGATAGATATACTTAAAAGAAATGTGCTCCCCAAATTTCATGATTTTTTGAATTTTCTAGAATTTTTAATGCATTTCTGAAATTCGGTCTGAAAATCAGAAAATCCCGAAATTCACGTGCGACCGGTATCCGAACTACGATCGATGGCTGAATATCGAGACCGAAAGGCTGAATTCCGATTTTAAATCAACTTGTGGTATTTTCTTTCAATTAGACTTGATGCCATGTGCCATTAACTTAGTGATAATCTTTTTGATGGTGTCAAAGGGGGAGAAATGATTATGTTTAAGTTAATTATGATAGGGGGAGAAATTAAGAGGGAATTTCATGGATTAAGGGGGAGTTGCATGTTGCTATATCATGATTATATTTAAATGCTTTCTTTCCTTTAAAATTTATATCAAATGTTTTTACCTAACTTAAACGGATTGCCACACATCAAAAAGGGGGAGATTGTTAGGGCAATCTCTTACCGTAATATGGTTTTGATGGTGTGGCAAAGGGTTTAAGTTAGATTGATATGTTGATTTGATATGTGCGTTGAAGTCGTACAGGACTTAGTAATTCGCACATGGAGCCATGGCGAGTTTTACATCTCATGACTCGTGCCTTGAGTCGGTGAAGGATAGCTTTGCGGAAGCCGTGCGCTTGGAGCATCCGAGGGACCGCCGGACGAGGAGCTTGGAGTGAAGCTAGAGGAAGTAGACTTCGAGGCAAGAGACATGAAGGAGCATTGCAGTGTCGTGCGCCTGATGCTGCCGAGGGACGTGGCCGCCAACGAAGAGAACTTCGAAGGCGAGGGACTCCAAGGGATAAGAGTTAGCGATTGTAACCCGGGAAGGGTAGCTCTTAGGTGAAACTTGGTCATTTGGCCAAGTTTCGGATGGGTTTTCGACGCGATCATTGCCATGTCATGGCGGTCGATCATCGTCGATAGTTCGATCGGTAGTATAAGACAGGTTTAGTGCTTGGCGATCATTGCCATGGGTATGTGATCGGCCCGATGTCGACGTGATCGAGCTTGCGAGGAATGGCGATCGTGATCCTGTATGCGAACGCGAGAATGAAGTCGACTCCATTGGGCACTCGACTAATTAAGCATCAGTCGACTGATGGTAGGATCAGTCGACTGATGCCAATACCGTTGGATGAAATCCAACGTGGAAAGCAGCCGTTATTGGGCAACGGCTACAGCACCAGTCGACTGATGGGTGCCATCAGTCGACTGCTCCTGTGTCAATGGGAAGAAACCCTCTTCCTCTATAAAAAGGAAGGGGATGGGGCTTTGGGGAAAAATGCTTGAACGCCCAACTACTCCCAAAGTGCCCTAAATGATTTTCCACTCTTCTACTTGCTCTAATCTTCATTTCATTGTAGAAGAGTGATCTTGGTTGTAAAGAGGTTACCTCCACCTAGCTTTGTGCAAAGGAGAGATCTAGTGGATAGATTGCGGAGTGATTCATCGTGAACGAATCGGACCGTGGATTAGCGGCGTAGCCGTGAACCATGTTACATCTTCGTGTTTGTATTGTCTTTGATTTTATTTCTATTTGCTTGTCTTAGTTTATTGCTTCCGCTTGCGCTAACGTTTTGTAGACGAGCAAAATACGACATCCAACGTAAGAGGGCTATTCCCCCCCCTCTAGCCGGCCAATCGATACCCAACACAATCGACTCGGGTCATGATTGACCGCACTCAAGTTTGACTCGAGGGATATTTTGATGTTTGACGATGGTTTGACTATTTTTTTGAATATATGGTTGAGATGGGGTTGACCATATGATGGAGAAGTCCAAGTCTTGTCTACATGGCATGAAAAGTCCAAGTCATGGGTACTTGGCATGGAAAGTCTAAGCATGGGTCTTGGCAAGGGAAAGACCAAGCTTGAGTATTGGCAAATGGAAAGTCCAACATGGGTTGGCAAGAGAAGTACAAGGGGTGATATTGGCGACGTAAAGTCTAAGGGTGGAGTCTTGGCAACATATGTCCAATGGTTGACAGCATAAAGTCCAAGCGAGAGTCTTAGCAACATAAGCCTAATGTGCCTTGGCGGTGTAGAACACATTAGCATGACAATAGCTGATGGAAGCACCTGAAGTCTAGTATATGGATGAATAAGTCATGGATGACTTGGAGGGATCCGATAGGCGTGAGACTAATGGAGGTAGCTAAAAGTTTTAGGTCAAGGCTAAGGGTGGTCTAGCAAGTATGAGGGCATCATACTTGGTGTTAAAACCTCATGGATAAGAGTATTAGTCGACTGATATTATCGGCAGTCGACTGGTGTTCAACTATAGGAAATGGCCTAGCAATCGATTGCCAGCATTGGGCAATCGATTGTTGGCCTGATCAATCGACTGATATGTTGATTAGTCGACTGCTGGTCGAGTTTCGGGGGACAAAAAGTTTCCGAGTTGACTGTTAGGGTTTGATAGCCGAGTAATGACTCGATCAGTCTATTGTTGGGCATGATCAGTTGACATAAGGTCTATCCATTGGAACTTATCCAATGTGGCTTGGTCCGTTGTGAGACAACGACTACAGGAGCAGTCGACTGATGGTTTCGATCAGTTGACTGCTAGACAAAATCCAGCTTGAATGCAGGTTATAAAAGCAGCTCATGGAGATGGATTTTGTCAAGATTTTCTCGGGTGATTTGGAGCGATTTGCTGGTGCAAATCAGGGTCTTCAAGGCTAGTCCAAGGCAATCAACAAGCAAGCTTCCAAAAGATCTTTTGCAAAGTGTTCTGTACATTCTTTTGTTGTATTTACTTGTATATGCTTTTTTTCATTTGTATTGATGTTGTAATTGTTGGGAGTATGAGGAATACAATCAAAGTCCCACATTGGTAAGACATGGAAAAGATCATGTGCTTATAAGAAAAAAGATATCTCCATTGGTATGAGGCCTTTTGGGTAAAGCCCAAAAATAAAACCATGAGGGTCTAGGCCCAAAGTGGACAATATCATGTCATTGTGGAGATATGTGGATATTATAAGCACTAACAATTGGTATCAGAGCCATGGTCCATGTCAAGCCATGAACCTCGAACGAAGGAAGTTGAGCTCCCACGTCCGGATCAAGAGAACCAGACATCAGGAAGGAAGTCTAGTTGGGTCGGGGGGACCGAACAACTGGCAGGAAGTCCTGGTGGGTTGAAGATCGGACATCAAGCAGAGAAAATCCTTCGAGGAGGGATAGGCTTGAGGGGGGGCCCAATGTGGTCCTTCGTTTGAGGGGGGGATTGTTGGGAGTATGAGGAATACAATCAAAGTCCCACATTGGTAAGACATGGAAAAGATCATGTGCTTATAAGAAAAAAGATATCTCCATTGGTATGAGGCCTTTTGGGTAAAGCCCAAAAATAAAACCATGAGGGTCTAGGCCCAAAGTGGACAATATCATGTCATTGTGGAGATATGTGGATATTATAAGCACTAACAGTAATCTCTTGTAAGAGGTTTTTCCGCCTCCGACTGAAGGTAGAAAACTTCGCTTCCCACTTCAACTTGGTCGCTTGTTCCTGGCGATCCCTTCTATGTCCCCAGATAAAAAGAATTTATCCTTGACATGGAGGGATTACCCAAGCTACCGTTTCATCGTCGTGCTATTCGATTATATGAGAGATGTCCTAAGGCAATCGCCTTATGTATGAACCATTTATATGATAAATGAAGATTCACTATTTGAGTATACATGTTTTATGTATTTGATTGGATCTTAAACTCATTTACTGAATGTCCATGATACGATTCACAACATGAGAGAATTTGTGATTGGATCACAACTAGTGAGTATCTCTACATGTGTAATTGTGATGTATCGGAATTATCCCTAGTCGATGAATTGATGGATTTGGACACCATCAATTCTGTCGAGACTAGCACGAGGTATACTCCTTGGTGTATCCAAGCGGTGATTCTCCTAGGTGGAGACATAGTGATGTCGGAGTTAATCGTGGATGCTAGTTATGGTAACTAGTTCATTGGAGTGACGGTAGTAAGACTTCATATGGTTCTCTGCATATATAGATATGTCAATGAAGTTCTTACTGTGGCTTAAGTGCGATGTTCCTTTGACTTGCGGTATTCAAGTCATCTTGATCATGGAGACTTATGCTTTGACATCTTAAGCAAACATCTCAGGAGATGTGGACCGAGATGATTGGGTATAAGTCAAGTGATCGAAGGTGTTTGAATAGCCTATAAAGGATTCACCACTCCTTGCGAGGAGATGTATACCCATGGCCTCGTCGGATTGTTACTAAAGTCTTTGGCCAAAGCATTACATGTTTAGAGTAAGGTACTCTTGATACATGTGTAGTAACTAGAATCCGTGGCGAGGAAATGATACTGGGCTAGGTGTGTTGACCTAGTGAGGATACAATAGACCATGTCCTGAACCAAGTGGGTATAAGATGAGTAAAGGGAATGGGGCACGATTCATTCGAGCTACTGAAGGGTTTCAGAAATAGTTCTGGATCAACCGTTGATCTCTTCGGTTAATTGGGGATCATGTTTGAGTAATGGCATTTATACGTTGGACGTATCCAGTGACATTTTCAATATCGAAGCGAGCAACACGCGTGCTCGAAAGGATAATCACATAGACTCCTATATATGGCATTGTCGTCTTGGCCATATAAGCAAGAAACGCATATGATACATGCGAATCATGCTTAAAAGGCAAGATGACTAAGTTACCTTTTACTGGAAAAGGTGAACGAGTGGGAGAGTTACTAGGTCTAGTACATACTGATGTATGTGGACCTATGTCAACTCAAGCTTTAGGAGGCTATAGCTACTTCATTACCTTCATCGATGATCACTCACGGTTTGGGTATGTGTTCTTGATGAAACACAAGTCTGAAGCCTTTGAAAGGTTCAAAGAATTCAGAAATGAAGTAGAGAAACAACATGACAAAAGTATTAAAATACTTCGATCGGATCGAGGTGGTGAATACTTAAGTCAAGAGTTTCTTGATTATCTAAGAGACAATGGCATATTGTCTCAATGGACTCTGCCCTATACACCACAGCATAATGGTGTATCTGAGAGGCGTAACTGGACCTTGTTGGACATGGTCAGGTCAATGATGAATCATGCGACTCTTCCCAAGTCCTTTTGGGGTTATGCACTTCAGACAACTGTTTACTTGTTAAACAGAATGCCTACCAAGGTAGTCTCTACTACTCCATACGAGATATGGGCTAGAAAGAAACCTCATGTATCTTACTTGAAGATATGGGGTTGTCCTGCTTATGTGGAGCGGACTGTATCAGACAAACTGGATGCTAAGTCTGATAAATGTCTATTTATTGGATACCCTAAGGAAACAAGGGGTTACCAATTATATCATCCTGTGGAACAAAAGGTGTTTGTTTCAAGGCATGCTGTGTTTCTAGAGAAAGAGTTTCTCTTGCAAGAAAACAGTGGGAGTGTCATCGAGCTTGAGGAGGCTCGAGAGACTCAAATAGACATTGATGAGATACCTGGTGAAGCACAATAATGACTAACTCATAGTGATGAGCAATCGGCTGGACCTATTGTAACACCACATCTTCGTAGATCTGGTAGAACACGCAATATTCCTGAGAGATATGGATTTCTCGTAAGTGAATCGAATGATGTGTTACTCATTGATGATGAGGAGCCTACCAGTTATGAAGAAGTGCTGACAAGTTCAGAAAGGGATAAGTGGCTTGGTGCCATGAAGTCGGAAATGGATTCCATGTATGAAAACCAAGTTTGGAACTTGGTTGACCCACCTGAAGGGATAAAGCCTATAGGGTGCAAGTGGGTTTTCAAGAAGAAAACCGACATGGATGGTAATGTGATTACCTATAAGGCTAGATTGGTGGCGAAAGGATATCGTCAAAAGCAAGGTGTTGATTATGACGAAACCTATTCGCCTGTAGCTATGCTTAAATCCATTCGGATGCTCCTGGCCATCGCGGCTCATTATGATTATGAGATATGGCAGATGGATGTGAAAACAGCTTTCCTTAATGGAAACCTGCTCGAGGACGTGTATATGATACAGCCTGAGGGTTTCACATCGGTTGATAAAACCAAGGTATGCAAATTGCGACGATCCATTTATGGATCAAGCAAGCATCCAGAGTCGAATATCCGCTTTGATGAGACAATCAAAAAGTTTGATTTCACAAAATCCGCATTTAACCTTGTGTGTACAAGAAGGTTAGTGGGAGGCAAATCGTGTTCCTAGTATTATATGTCGATGACATATTACTTATAGGAAACGATGTGTCAATCTTACAGTCAGTTAAGGTTTGGTTATCCAAGACATTCTCCATGAAAGACCTGGGAGAAGCAACCTACATCCTTGGGATTAAGATCTATAGAGATAGATCGAAATGGTTACTTGGTCTTTCGCAGTCTACATATATAGACCGAGTGCTAAAGAGGTTTAGCATGTCGGAATCCAAGAAAGGTTATCTGCCCATCAGGCATGGGGTACACCTTTCGAAGTCTATGTGTCCGCGCACAGAAGACGAGAGGATTTGCATGAGTAAGATTCCCTATGCATCCGCAATAGGATCTATCATGTATGTTATGTTATGTACGAGGCCCGATGTATCGTACGCTCTGAGTGTCACGAGCAGATACCAATCCGATCCAGGAATGGATCATTGGGCGGTCATTAAGACGATCCTTAAGTACTTGAGAAGAACTAAGGATGTGTTCAATATGGAGAAGGGGACATGGTGATACGCGGTATACGGATGCGCCTTCCAGACAAACAAGGATGATTCCGTGTCTCACCGATACGTGTTCACCTTGAATGGGGGCGCAATGAGTTGGAAAAGTTCCAAACAAGAGATCAGAGGATTCTACCATCGAGGTAATATATTGCAGCTTCGGGCAAAGAAGGAAGTGGTTTGATCAAGAAGTTCGCTCATGAACATGGTGTGATTCCGCCATTGTTGAAGCAATACCGGCCATCGCGACAACAATGGAGCAATTGCACGCGAAAAGAGCCAAGGTCTCATCAACGATCCAAACATGTGCTTCCGCTATCATCTTATCGTAGAGATCATAAGTAGGAACGAAATACAAATCGAGAAAATTCCTAATCGAGGAACTTAGCGGATCCTTTGACTAAAGCATTACCTCAAAGTAAGTCGAGGGTCATGTTAGAGCTTATGGTATCGATACCGTAGCGATTGGCATTAGGCTGGCCAAGTGAGTCCGTTAGTAATATATGAGAGATGTCCTAAGGCAATCGCTTTATGTATGAACCATTTATATGATAAATGAAGATTCACTATTCGAGTATACATGTTTTATGTATTTGATTGATCTTAAACTCATTTATCAATGTCCACGATACGATTCACAAAGATGAGAGAATTTGTGATTGGATCACAACTAGTGAGTATCTCTACATGTGTAATTGTGATGTATCGAATTATCCCTAGTCGATGAATCGATGGATTTGGGACACCATCAATTTCGCCGAGACTAGCACGAGGTATACTCCTCGGTGTATCCAAGCAAATGATTCTCACCGGGCCGGAGACATAGTGATGTCCGAGTTAATCGTGGATGCTAGTTATGGTAACTAGTTCATCGAGTGACCAAACCGTAAGACTTCATATGGTTCTCTGCATATATAGATATGTCAATGAAGTTCTTACTGTGGCTTAAGTGCGATGTTCCTTTGACTTGCGGTATTCAAGTCATCTTGATCATGGAGACTTATGCTTTGACATCTTAAGCAAACATCTCTAAGGAGATGTGGACCCGGATGATTGGGTATAAGTCAAGTGATCAAGGTGTTTGAATAGCCTATAAAGGATTCACCACTCATGAGGAGATGTATACCCATGGCCTCTCGTCTGATTGTTACTAAAGTCTGGCCAAAGCATTACATGTTTAGAGTAAGGTACTCTTCGATACATGTGGAGTAACTAGAACTGTGAGGACGAGGAAATGATACTTGGGCTAGGTGTGACGTAGTGACACCTAGTGGGGATCGACACATAGACCATGTCCCGAACCAAGTGGGTATAAGATGAGTGAAGGGAATGGGGCACGATTCATTCGAGCCATCAAGGGTTTCGTAAATAGTTCGATCAACCGCTGATATTTTCGGTTAATTGGGGATCATGATGTACTACTAGGTGCCACTCATGATCGATCTATAATTAATTGTTAATTATAGACGGCCAACATAAACCGAGAACCTATTTGGTCACACGCACAACGAGTGTAATCCAAAGGATTTAAAACGAGCTTGAGAATGGGATTCTCAGACAGAGAGAAACTATGTTTGGTTGGACCAAACATAAAGCGAGCATGAAATTGTTTCAGTCGCAATGGAAGCATGGATGGGCCGTGTCTTATGAAGACATAATGGATGAACCAAAATGGTTTGGTTCTAATCCAATGGATGAGAATAAACCAAAGGGTTTGGTTTATATTAAACGAATGAACCAAAGGTTGGTTCGGTTCGTTTTAACTTAAAATAAACCATCATGGTTTGGTTTATTTTAACTTATCTTAATGGAGCGGGTTAACGGGCTTTATGGATATGATCCATTAACCATTAAGAGAATTAGTTCTCTATAAAATAGGGCTTAAACCCTAATCCAAAAACCCTAATCAAATGGTTGCCGCCCAACATAGAGTTGCCGCCCACCCCTTGTTGGTGAATTCGGCGCCCAACCCTAAGTGCCGCCGCCCATCCTTTGTGCCGCCGTCCAAGTCATTGCCGGCGACCAAGCTTCAGCCGGTGAACACTCCGGCGACCCTCCGGTGATCCCCTATAGGTTTGGCATCAAGGTGAGGCTTTTCTTTCCTTGGTTGGCCGGCGCCTATATCCTCCACCAAGCTGTCCAGTTTTCTGGACAGCTTCTCCTCCTCTCGTCGGAGCGTCGTTTGGACGACGGTTAGTGCTCCGACAGCGGCTAACTTACCGGGGATTTGATCTCCGGTAATCCTCTGAGGTGGAGGACGAAGGATTCGTCAATTGGTTGATGAATACCTCTCCGGAGAAGCGAGTTTTGAGAACTCGTTTTAGGATCCGAATTTGAATTCGGATCGTGATCATCTCTCGATCACGTCGTCTTCAACACGAGGCTAGTAACCCGTACGAAGACGAAGCTCGTGACTTAGCGAAGTCATCCCGAGGAGCTCGGCGTGGATACGGATAGAGACGATTCTTACGAGGATCGTTCCGGTTGATGCCGTTCCCGCTACACGTCATACGGAAGGTATAACGTAGATAATTTTCTTTTATTGCAAATTTTAATTTACGGTTATTTCTACACTTGTTGTAATAGCATGCGTGTGTTGTGTGTGTTATAATAAATATAGATTTATTAATTTTAATTGCTTCCGCTGTGCTCATGTGCTCATGTTTACGAAACATGATCGAACACACACACGCCGCGGTGCCGGAAACCCAACAGCTTGTTCCTGGCGATCCCTTCTATGTCCTCAGATAAAAAGAATTTATCCTTGACAAGGAGGGATTACCCAAGCTACCGTTTCATCGTCGTGCTATTCGATTAGAGTGGTCACTTGAACAAACTTGTTGTTCAAGAAACCAACCTCTATTCTACGAGTAGCCACGGAATATACGATGTATGGATCGCCAGATTTTGCGTTTGTATTCGGGGTCAGAGTAAATTTAACCACATGCCATTCATACAATATACAAAGAAACAAAAAGGAAAGCAAAACAAGATTTACACTTCTTGTTTACCTCTAGGTCTTCTATCGTATGCCCTATCTCTTTTTTGGACATCGTGTGGGTGACAATCTTCCAAAAATCGAAGCCTCCTAGATCACCAATCTTATTTTCCTTGCTCACTCTGAACAAGAGGAAATATAGAAACAAAACTCTTCTCCTTCCTTTAACCGACCATCAAGCTCCAAGCTTGATGCTTGCCACCAGGAAAAGAGAGAAACAAGGAGGAAGGGTGTTGGCCAAAAGCTTCAAGGGAAGACCCTAGCTCCGGCCAAGGATGAAGGGAAGAAGGTTGGACGCCGGCAAAAACAAGGATAGAAGAGGAGAGGATGGGCGCCGACCACCTAAGGAAGAAGAAGGGAAAAAAACTTTCCAAGTTTGTGGCCGCCCAAGCCTCCAAGCTCCATTGCCGCCCAAAAACCTTAATCCTCTTCTATATTCATGCCGCACACCCCCTTAAGCCTTATTTATAGAGTTAGGCTTAAGCCTCCTTCAATCTCCACCATCAGATTTAGAGATTTAATCTCAACCGTCGGACCTAGAGAATTAATCTCAACCGTTGGATCTAAAGATTAAATCTCCACCGTCGGATCTAGAGTTTTATTTTCCACCATCGGATCTAGGCTCCATGAGGTTTTAATAGGCTACAATAGGGACCATGAGGAGGAGTTGGATCTTGGCCACCCAATGGATCAAGCCCACATAAAGTCTGATCCATTAATGATAATCCATTCCACTAGAGGATTATCATTGATCTACCGCACCAACCCCCATAAGTTAATATGAGCTCCATATATTATTTGTACATTTATCTCCCCATGTTTAAGATCTCGAATTTTCGTCGATTAATTAATTTATTGACAATTAATCAATCCACATTTAACTCCATGAGTAATACTACTCAACCTTATCATCATGTCGGACCAAGTCCATCTGCAGGGTTCACATGATGAACCTTATGAGCTTCTCAAGGTGACATCATCATCCTAATATATAGGACACGGTTTCCTCCTATAATCAACGACACACCATATAAAAAATATCATTTCCCAACTTACCGAACCTATCGATTTACTCTATAAATCTCGCCCATTGGTAAATAAAAGAAATGAATGCTAAGTATATGTGGCCGTTATTATATCGGGATTAAGAGCATGTACATCATAATATCTGAGGTCCATTTCAATTATGCAGTCAACAATAAATCGAATCACCTCTAAGTCGGTCCTGCTCAATACACACAAAGTGTACTAGTGCGATTCTATGGTCAAGACAAACCAATACCAAATCACACTACAGCCATACCAATGGTTTGTCCAAAGCCATCTCGGTTGTGTGCCTTTACTTATACTCTACAAGGAGCTAATAACATGATCTACCGTGTGACACTACATACCATGTTATCTACAATGTAATTTATGTGACAATATGCATAACCATCAATATGCAAACAATGATCATGTGATTCTTATTTCAAAATTAAAGATGTTCATACAAAAGATAGACTTTTCAGTATACATCCAAACACCGACTTGTTGTCGAGAAGGAGTATTTGATTAGTGGTGTTGTTCGCATTGCTAGAGCTCGTTTGCCCTCCATGGTAGTCGACTAACATCTGTCGATTGCCAAATTCTGACAGTTGACTGTCAGGCTATTTCCTACAGTCAAACACTAGTTGACTCTAATCAGTTTGATTGGTCATAATCCTAGTCGACTGTCAAGAGTCATCTCGGCTACCAAGTGTCAAAACACTTGACCAATCGACTTGTCCAAAGCCCAAGTCGACTGATAACCTCAAACATGAGGTTTAACCCTAAGTATGATGCTCTCATACTTGCTAGACCACCCTTAGCCTAGACCTAAGTCTTCTAGCCACCTCCGTCATCCTCATGCTTATCGGATCCCTCCAAGTCATCCATGACTTGTTCATCCATACGCTAGCCTTCAAGTGCTTCCATCGGCTATTGTCAAGGTAAGCTCGTCTATACCGCCAAGGCACATTGAGCTTACGCAGCCAAGACTACCACTTAGACTTTACATCGCCAACCATTAGACTTATACTGCCAAGACTCCACCCTTGGACTTTACGCCGCCAATAACACCCCTTGGACTTTCCTTGCCAACCCATATTGGACTTTCCATTTGCCAAGACTCAAACTTGGACTTTTTCATGCCAAGACCCATGCTTAGACTTTCCATGCCAAGTACCCATGACTTGGACTTTTCTATTGCCAAGTGTCCCACTTAGACTTTCCATGCCAAGTACACAAGACTTGGACTTTTCCATCATATGGTAAACCGCATGTCAACCATATAGTCAACCCATTGTCAAACAATGGTCAACTCCCTTGTCAAACATCAAAACACTACTCGAGTCAATTGAGACCTAGGCCGATTGGACCAAGAATCTTTCCCTTTTTGATATTTGAAAAAAATCACAAACACCTTTGAGTTAAGCCACCTAACTCAAATCTCCTTACCAAGTCTCCCAAATTGGTAATCTCCAAATTCATCCATAACTTCTCCCGTTAATACTCCCCCTTTTTGACATACATCAAAAAGGTTCTCCCCAAGGAGGTCAATTTCTCATATCCAATGAGATCTTACAATCTCCCCCTTGGTCCAAAAATACCTAGGATGCCTTTACTCTTCCTAGTGATAAGTCTCATATCACTAAAGAGAGGCAATCCTACAAACTCTTCCAATTTCAAAATTGGGCATATAACATTCTCCCATTTTCTAAAATTCTCCCCCTCATGAGGAAGAACACATCCTTCATCCCATGATGGATAATCTCGCCCTAAAGGCTTGCTCCCCCTTGACCATTGCACCAATAATATCCTTGGAGAGTTCCCAAGCCTATAAAAACACTAAACCATCAAAATTAAGGTCAAAAGTTCAACCTTGAACTTTCACACACCTTAAAATTGATACACACCCAAACAACTCTCCTAATCCATATCCAATGGATTTTCACTCTATCAAATGCTTTCCAAATCATATCCTAGGGTTAGGAGTAGTTAGGGTAGTCTAACATAGTTGAAATTAGGCTAAACAAACCTTGTTCACCCGAAATCGAGGCTGACGATCGACTCTTCAGTCACGATCATTTATCGTTGGCGTCGATCATTGCCATAGCGACCATCTTGATTTCTACAAATGCAGAATTTCAATTTCAGAAATCGAATTTTGGAAATTCATAAATAATTATACATAAATCGAAAAATTACGAAAATTCATATGTATAAGACTTATGAAAAATACAATGGGTGAAAAATATTTGAAAATTAAATTACCCATTAAATAGTGAGTTTGAGACAAAGTTTAAAACCATTGAAAAGTTCAATGTTTTGGCCCTACTTTGTATCAACTCTCTCAATGGTGATTCCTATCAAAAGATAGACCGCACCAAGGTTTTCTAAAAGGTTTTAAAAATGTTTTTGAAAACCTCTATTGGATCATGATCAATGGGCTCAATGCACATGACTTGCACATTAATTAGCTTTCCCCATGATCCACCATAGTATAAGATGAGTTTGAGTTCATCTAGAAGCAAGAACTATGCACCTTGAACCAAACTCATTTCCTAGCATCTCACATGTGTCTATGGTGTATCAATACACACACATGTCAATTTGATGTGAGATGTGGGTTTTGGTTATACCTATACTAAGGTATCATGCATTTTCTAAGTCAACATTACTTGATTCCCTTATACATGGGACTTCAAGTCATGCCATAGTCCTTAAATCAATTTTAATTACCTTAAATGCATGAATGATCATGGCATAAATATAACATAAATAAGCATGACCAATGATCATGATGTCATGACATATGATTAAATCTGAATATACATGACATAAATCTAAGCATGATCATAACATATAAATGATAAAAATAAATATAATGTCATGACATGCTATATGACAAATAAAAGGTATAGGTATAACAATACCTAAATTTTAATATTTATTGTCATTTGTTATGATTAATTCCATTTTGTCATATTACTTCTAATCCCCCAAGTGTGCCAAAAAACCAAAATGACACACTAAGACCTCTAAACCTAGTTTGTGCTAATTTGATTGATTTTTCATAATTCTCAAAATAATATTGGCACATCCTAAAAACCTTTAGGATTATGATCAAACCACATTTTCAAAGTACCCATAACCTTGAAAATGATCTAAGTTGTCACCTTTACCATTGTTAGGTTAACTACCCATTCATTTAAAGTTGGCATACCTTAACTCATTTAGAATGAATCGATCAACACTACAAAAATAAGAGTATTTGGCGATAAATTTTGCAAAGAATTGTGGAAAAAAATTCGTTGCAAAATTTTTTTGCAACAAAATTTGCAACGAAATAATTTTCCTACAAATAATTCGCCGCCAAATTCTGCAATAAAAAAAAATTGTCTCTAAATTGCAACGAAAAAAATTTTCGTTACAAAATTCATCGCCAAATTTGGCGTCGAATAATTATTTTCATCGCCAACGAAAATAACTATTCATTGCCAATGAATCTCGCTTTTCGTCGCCAAAGTATAATAAACATATTTCCACGAATAAAATTTAATTTGGCGATGAATATTTTTTCATCGCCAAATCTGTGACGAAAAAAAATTCGTTGCAAAATTTTCAAGATTAGTTGGTGAATATAATCGATCAAGAATATACAACGATTTGGTGATAGGTCGACTACGAAAGGTTACGTAATATGCTTCTAATGGCGTTCATTTGTCAAGTGAATAGTTGATTGCTCAGTCGGCTACGAAACATTCTTTAAGATGCTACAATACCATAAGTCGACTGATGATGAAAATCTATTTTGTCGACGCATTTTTTCATGTATCAGTCGACTGATACATCAATTTTTCCAACGAAAATAATTTTTTCGTTGCAAATATGGAAAAAAATATTTTAATAGATTATACTTTTTTCCCTGTTTTATAATAAACACATACAATAATATAAACAAATTTAGACATTATATATATATATATATATAAAACAAACCTAAAAAAAATTAGAATAGATAGATATCGTATGTGATAAGTCAAGTAACATTTAAATACAACAAATAAATTCAAAGGTAACCACCATCATCACCATCATCATCAAAAAATACATCATCAATGTTATTATGATAGGGATCAGGAGGAGGAGCAGATCCAGAAGGAGGAAGTTGACTTGAACTAGACGTTAATTGAAGATGTTCCATAATGAACATTTGTTACCTTCAAAATTCGTTTATCTGTTCATTAAATTCTTTTACTTGTTGAGCGTTTTCTCTCGATTCAGTTTCCTTCTCCGCTAGTAACTTTCTCAAATGATTAACCTCTTTGGTTAATTGATTTACTTGTGCTTTTGATGCAAGGGAGGATGAAGAAGAAGCACCAGGAACTCTATAGGATCGGCTCAAAGAACCGAGTCCAATTATTCTTTCACTTTTTGGCCCTCCAGTTGCTTCGAGCCATAAATCTATATTGCTAACAGAAGGCTCAGATTCGACTGCATCATCGCTTGCACTCGAATTTCTCTGTGAAAGTTCATCATATTTCTCCTGTTGTGAAAGCAAAAAAATTAAATACTCATATAAGAATTTAAATTTTTAAAAATACAAACCTTCATTGTTCTATCTCTTTCCCCACTCCACGTCTTATCTTTCTTTTGGAATGTATGGGTGAAAGTGTCTATAAATAATGACTCAGTCCCCGTCTTCTTGGCCTAAATAAATAGTTAAAATTTATAAATTAATGAGTATTAGATTACAAAATTATAATTTGAAAAAACTCACCAATTGATGTCTATGCTCATCGATATTTATTGATCCTCCCTCATAAGTGGCAGACATAACGTCGGAATTACAATATTGATTTTGCTTATTCTGGTCACTCCTTCGTTTGCTATCCTTAGATCCCCAATGTGAAAAAATTTTATTCCAATTCTTCTCGGTTATACAGTGTGATTTTTTATTTCTATTTTTCACATGATTGAGTATGTTTCTGATATGATCGCCACACTTTTTCTTAAAAATCTTCCTAATCTCTAGTGTTTCACTCTCCTCCCAAGTAAATACCCGCTGCAGTAGAGAAAAATTAAATTGATTATATTAACTGCAATTATATATACAAAATGATTTAAATAAGTTAACTTGAACTCATTAAACCACAATATTTTTTTTCTTCCGGGCTGCTTGTATAAGTCATAGATGCTTCGCCCCAATGGTTATTCACTATTTTATTCACCTCATGAATAATATGTACAAAATTTGTAAATCTAACATAAAATAAAAACAAACCTCATTAGATACTCATAAAAATACATATCGTATTAAAAATTAAACATACATAATCTAAAACTTGAATATTTATGAATCTCTGCGCGGAGATATGAACTCTCTCCTATCTTCCCACTCAATAAGTGATTGTTGTACCGGGAAAGATACATTAGCAGGTATTGAGAACCAGAAGATCCTGTAACTGGAGAAGAGGTGGAGGGCACATTTCCTGCAAGATCATTAGAATGTGCAAGGGCCGAAGCAAGGGAAGACTGTGATCTTCCATCGCTACTCCGTCTATGACCGCCACGTCGAAACTAACAATAATAATTATTAGAAGAATATGACAATAAAAAAAATTACATTTTCAGATCAAATTTATAATATGAACAATTTAAAAAAATTATCATATTTATAGCAACTGGATGACCTATAAAAAAAATAGTTCGTTAATATATCAAATATATCAAATTTCGAATTAGACAGTAAATTAAAATATAATTGGTACTCAATAATAGTTACCCACAATTAGAAATCGAAGTCCACATTATAATTTTCATCCTGGTCATGCATCTATTCATCATCGTCATCGTCATCCTCATCCTCATCCTCATCCTCATAATTAAATTCCTCATCTTCATCCTCATTCAGTTCATTTGCATAAACGACTACTACTACGCCGCTGGGATCTCGTAACATTGAAATTGTTGGATCGAGAAGCGTCGCTAGAGGGGGGGGTGAATAGCGAGCATAAATCTTTTCATTCGTTCATTCGATACACGAGTAAGCACAGCGGAAAATAAAGAGACACGTTTATTTTACTTGGTTCACAACCCAGCAGTTGCTACTCCAAGGCTCTATCGGTCCTAGACCGCGAACGGAGGGCAAAGTACTATAACATCTCCTCCTCGTTGGAGGTAGGAGACAACGATCACAAAACCAAAATTACGAGAATGAGGCAACAAGCCTACCTCACATCGTTGAGAATAAAAACAAAGAATACAATAGAATATGTTACTTGTTGCTGCTGCCGACGAAGAGGATAAGTTGCAAAGAGAGAAACAAGGAGGAAGGGTGTTGGCCAAAAGTTTCAAGGGAAGACCCTAGCTCCGGCCAAGGATGAAGGGAAGAAGGTTGGAAGCCGGCAAAAACAAGGATAGAAGAGGAGAGGATGGGCGCCGACCACCTAAGGAAGAAGAAGGAAAAAAAACTTTCCAAGTTTGTGGCCGCCCAAGCCTCCAAGCCCCATTGCCGCCCAAAAACCCTAATCCTCTTCTATATTCATGCCGCACACCCCCTTAGGCCTTATTTATAGAGTTAGGCTTAAGCCTCCTTCAATCTCCACCGTCAGATTTAGAGATTTAATCTCAACCGTCGGACCTAGAGAATTAATCTCAACCGTCGGATCTAAAGATTAAATCTCCACCGTCGGATCTAGAGTTTTATTTTCCACCATCGGATCTAGGCTCCATGAGGTTTTAATAGGCTACAATAGGGACCATGAGGAGGAGTTGGATCTTGGCCACCCAATGGATCAAGCCCACATAAAGTCTGATCCATTAATGATAATCCATTCCACTAGAGGATTATCATTGATCTACCGCACCAACCCCCATAAGTTAATATGAGCTCCATATATTATTTGTACATTTATCTCCCCATGTTTAAGATCTCGAATTTTCGTCGATTAATTAATTTATTGACAATTAATCAATCAACATTTAACTCCATGAGTAATACTACTCAACCTTATCATCATGTCGGACCAAGTCCACCTGCAGGGTTTACATGATGAACCTTATGAGCTTCTCAAGGTGACATCATCATCCTAATATATAGGACACGGTTTCCTCCTATAATCAACGACACACCATATAAAAAATATCATTTCCCAACTTACCGAGCCTATCGATTTACTCTATAAATCTCGCCCATTGGTAAATCAAAGAAATGAATGCTAAGTATATGTGGTCGTTATTATATCGGGATTAAGAGCATGTACATCATAATATCTGAGGTCCGATTCGATTATGCAGTCAACAGTAAATCGAATCACCTCTAAGTCGGTCCTGCTCAATACACACAAAGTGTACTAGTGCGATTCTATGGTCAAGACAAACCAATACCAAATCACACTACAGCCATACCAATGGTTTGTCCAAAGCCATCTCGGTTGTGTGCCTTTACTTATACTCTACAAGGAGCTGATAACATGATCTACCGTGTGACACTACATACCATGTTATCTACAATGTAATGTATGTGACAATATGCATAACCATCAATATGCAAACAATGATCATGTGATTCTTATTTCAAAATTAAAGATGTTCATACAAAAGATAGACTTTTCAGTATACATCCCAACACCGACTTGTTGTCGAGAAGGAGTATTTGATTAGTGGTGTTGTTCGCATTGCTAGAGCTCGTTTGAGATCAATCTTTGGAGTAGGAACCTTGAGGTTCCGAACCATGTTACATCTTGGTGTATTTGTGTTTGTATTTATTTTTGTTATTGCTATTATATATATTTCACTGTGCATAACATGTTTTGTAGAGACAAACACGAACGAATTCCTTCGATGCATCGAATCGCTATTCACACCCCCTCTAGCGGATATCACGGTCCCTACACAAACAATATGATTTTTATTTTTGATTGAAATGATTGAGTTACCTAGGGTGGTGGTGGAGGCCTCTTGAGCTTGTTCATCACTTCTCCTGGAAGTAGAAGCTTCCTCTTGCACTTGCCCTTGCTCCGATGCTCTAATCTCCTCCTCCTCAATCCAAGAGGTGGAGGCTTCTTCTACTTCTTCCTCTTCCACCGATCCAGAAGTTGACTCCTTCTCAACTTCTGACTCCTCACTTTCTTGTGAGGATGAGCTTGCATCTTTGATCTCCTCCGATTGAACCGATGAGCATTCCTCTTCTACCTCTTCTTCTTGGACCAAAAATGGGTTTTCATGATATTTCACCAACTTGCTCCAAAGGTCCTTGGCGTCTTTACAATCTCCTATATTGATCAAAATATCATTAGGAATTATGCTATGTAATATACCCATTACCTTATTATTTATGTTGAAGTATTCGTTTCTCTTTGCTCCACTTCTTCTTCTTAAGTTTTTTTCCTTCTTTGTCGTTCGGAGCATAGAAACCGACTACGACACTAATCCAATTATCAAAATCGCATATAATAAAATTCATCATTCTACCCTTTTAATATGCGAAATCTTCACGGTCAAAGGAAGGCAAAATGTTGATGTCATCACCAAATTTATCTTGATGATCCATCTTTCCTTATAGCGTGCTCCCTTGGCAGTTAGTCCAAATGAAGAGCAGCCTCACTCTAATACAACTTGTTGGGAATTGGACATCGCTAGAGGGGGTGAATAGTGTGTCGTACGTTGTTGGATTTTGATCGCGTTCGTCTCTACAACACTTGTTAACGTAGTGGAAATAATAATAAAAACAATAATCAAAGACGGCAAACACAACCATAATACGCAAATATCACATGGTTCGGAACCTCAATGTTCCTACTCAAAAGGTTGGGCTCGAATGAGCCCTTGCGATGACAAACACCACTAATAATCAATACACTCCTTCTCAGAACAATCCGAAGGTGGAGGAAACCTCTTACAATAGTGATTACACAAGTAATACAAAAATTCAACAAGTAAACAAATAAAATGTAAAGAAAACTTTACAAACTAGTGCTTTGAATGCTTGTTGATGTGGTTGCTTGAATGAGCTTAACGGACGCTGAAATGCACCAACAAATCGCCTTCAAATCGCCTCAAGAAACCCCTCAAAGAACCATGGTGAAAACATCCACAAGATGGTCCTTTTATGCCTGCATGGCGTTGATTCTTCACTTGACAGTCGACTGCCATAAGGCCCTAGTCGACTGCCAACAGTACCATTATGAGACAACGACTTAATCCACGTCTACATCCAAGCCAATGGTTACATTGGAAGTCGATTGCCAATAACCATCAATTGACTGCCAGTTACCATCAGTCGACTGCCATCCTCGTAGTCGACTGATCAGTTGGATACCGAGCATTTTGCTCTCTCAACCTGACCAGCAGTCGACTGCCCTCCATGGTAGTCGACTAACATCATTCGATTGCCAAATTCTGACAGTTGACTATCAGGCTATTTCCTAAAGTCAAACACTAGTTGACTCTAATCAGTTTGATTGGCCATAATCCTAGTCGACTGTCAAGAGTCATCTCGGCAACCAAGTGTCAAAACACTTGACCAATCGACTTGTCCAAAGCCCAAGTCAACTGATAACCTCAAACATGAGGTTTAACCCTAAGTATGATGCCCTCATACTTGCTAGACCACCCTTAGCCTAGACCTAAGCCTTCTAGCCACCTCCGTCATCCTCATGCCTATCGGATCCTTCCAAGTCATCCATGACTTGTTCATCCAAACGCTAGCCTTCAAGTGCTTCCATCGGCTATTGTCATGGTAAGCTCGTCTATACCGCCAAGGCACATTGAGCTTACGCAGCCAAGACTACCACTTAGACTTTACATCGCCAACCATTAGACTTATACTGCCAAGACTCCACCCTTGGACTTTACGCCGCCAATAACACCCCTTGGACTTTCCTTGCCAACCCATATTGGACTTTCCATTTGCCATGACTCAAACTTGGACTTTTTCATGCCAAGACCCATGCTTAGACTTTCCATGCCAAGTACCCATGACTTGGACTTTTCTATTTCCAAGTGTCCCACTTAGACTTTCCATCCCAAGTACACAAGACTTGGACTTTTCCATCATATGGTAAACCGCATGTCAACCATATAGTCAACCCATTGTCAAACAATGGTCAACTCCCTTGTCAAACATCAAAACACTACTCGAGTCAATCGTGACCTAGGCTGATTGGACCAAGAATCTTTCCCTTTTTGATATTTGAAAAAAATCACAAACACCTTTGAGTTAAGCCACCTAACTCAAATCTACTTACCAATTCTCCCAAATTGGTAATCTCCAAATTCATCCATAACTTCTCCCGTTAATACTCCCCCTTTTTGACATACATCAAAAAGGTTCTCCCCAAGGAGGTCAATGTCTCATATCCAATGAGATCTTACAATCTCCCCCTTGGTCCAAAAATACCTAGGATGCCTTTACTCTTCCTAGTGATAAGTCTCATATCACTAAAGAGAGGCAATCCTACAAACTCTTCCAATTTCAAAATTGGGCATATCACATTCTCCCATTTTCTAAAATTCTCCCCCTCATGAGGAAGAACACATCCTTCATCCCATGATGGATAATCTCTCCCTAAAGGCTTGCTCCCCCTTGACCATTGCACCAACAATGCCCTTGGAGAGTTCCTAAGCCTATAAAAACACTAAACCATCAAAATTAAGGTCAAAAGTTCAACCTTGAACTTTCACACACCTTAAAATTAATACACACCCAAACAACTCTCCTAATCCATATCCAATGGATTTTTACTCTATCTAATGCTTTCCAAAGCATATCCTAGGGTTAGGAGTAGTTAGGGTAGTCTAACATAGTTGAAATTAGGCTAAACAAACCTTGTTCACCCGAAATCAGGCCTGACAGTCGACTCTTACAGTCACCAGTCGACTGCCGTTGACGTCAGTCGACTGCCATAAGCGACAGTCGACTGATTTCTACAAATGCAGAATTTCAATTTCAGAAATCGGATTTTGGAAATTCATAAATAATTATACATAAATCGAAAAATTACGAAAATTCATATGTATAAGACTTATGACAAATACAATGGGTGAAAAATATTTGAAAATTAAATTACCCATTAAATAGTGAGTTTGAGACAAAGTTTAAAACCATTGAAAAGTTCAATGTTTTGGCCCTACTTTGTATCAACTCTCTCAATGGTGATTCCTATCAAAAGATAGACCTCACCAAGGTTTTCTAAAAGGTTTTAAAAATGTTTTTGAAAACCTATATTGGATCATGATCAATGGGCTCAATGCACATGACTTGGACATTAATTAGCTTTCCCCATGATCCACCATAGTATAAGATGAGTTTGAGTTCATCTAGATGCAAGAACTATGCACCTTGAACCAAACTCATTTCCTAGCATCTCACATGTGTCTATGGTGTATCAATACACACACATGTCAATTTGATGTGAGATGTGGGTTTTGGTTATACCTATACTAAGGTCTCATGCATTTTCTAAGTCAACACTACTTGATTCCCTTATACATGGGACTTCAAGTCATGCCATAGTCCTTAAATCAATTTTAATTACCTTAAATGCATGAATGATCATGGCATAAATATAACATAAATAAGCATGACCAATGATCATGATGTCATGACATATGATTAAATCTGAATATACATGACATAAATCTAAGCATGATCATAACATATAAATGATAAAAATAAATATAATGTCATGACATGCTATATGACAAATAAAAGGTATAGGTATAACAATACCTAAATTTTAATATTTATTGTCATTTGTTATGATTAATTCCATTTTGTCATATTACTTCTACTCCCCCAAGTGTGCCAAAAAACCAAAATGACACACTAAGACCTCTAAACCTAGTTTGTGCTAATTTGATTGATTTTTCATAATTCTCAAAATAATATTGGCACATCCTAAAAACCTTTAGGATTATGATCAAACCACATTTTCAAAGTACCCATAACCTTGAAAATGATCTAAGTTGTCACCTTTACCATTGTTAGGTTAACTACCCATTCATTTAATGTTGGAATACCTTAACTCATTTAGAATGAATCGATCAACAATACAAAAATAAGAGTATTTGGCGATAAATTTTGCAAAGAATTGTGGAAAAAAATTCGTTGCAAAATTTTTTGCATCAAAATTTGCAACGAAATAATTTTCCTACAAATAATTCGCCGCCAAATTCTGCAATAAAAAAAAATTGTCTTTAAATTGCAACGAAAAAAATTTTCGTTGCAAAATTCATCGCCAAATTTGGCGTCGAATAATTATTTTGGTCGCCAACGAAAATAACTATTCATTGCCAATGAATCTCGCTTTTCGTCGCCAAAGTATAATAACCATATTTCCACGAATAAAATTTAATTTGGCGATGAATATTTTTTCATCGCCAAATCTGTGACGAAAAAAAATTCGTTGCAAAATTTTCAAGATCAGTTGACTGACAAATATAATCAGTCAACTGAATATACAACCAGTTTGACTGATAGGTCGACTACCAAAGGTTCTGTAATATGCTACAGTAATGGCAGTCAACTGTCAAGTGAATAGTTGATTGCTCAGTCGGCTACGAAATATTCTTTAAGATGCTACAGTACCATAAATCGACTGATGATGAAAATCTATTTTGTCGACGCATTTTTTCATGTATCAGTCGACTGATACCTCAATTTTTGCAACGAAAATAATTTTTCATTGCAAATCTGGAAAAAAATATTTTAATAGATTATACTTTTTTCCCTGTTTTACAAAAAACACATACAATAATATAAACAAATTTAGACATTATATATATATATATATATAAAACAAACCTAAAAAAACTTAGAATAGATAGATATCATATGTGATAAGTCAAGTAACATTTAAATACAACAAATAAATTCAAAGGTAACCACCATCATCACCATCATCATCAAAAAATACATCATCATTGTTATTATGATAGGGATCAGGAGGAGGAGCAGATCCAGAAGGAGGAAGTTGACTTGAACTAGACGTTAATTGAAGATGTTCCATAATGAACATTTGTTACCTTCAAAATTCGTTTATCTGTTCATTTAAGTCTTTTACTTGTTGAGCGTTTTCTCTCAATTCAGTTTCCTTCTGCGCTAGTAACTTTCTCAAATGATTAACCTCTTCGGTTAATTGATTTACTTGTGCTTTTGATGCAAGGGAGGATGAAGAAGAAGCACCAAGGACTCTATAGGATCGGCTCAAAGAACCGAGTCCAATTATTCTTTCACTTTTTGGCCCTCCAGTTGCTTCGAGCCATAAATATATATTGCTAACAGAAGACTCAGATTCGACTGCATCATCACTTGCACTCGAATTTCTCTGTGAAAGTTCATCATATTTCTCCTGTTGTGAAAGAAAAAAAATTAAATACTCATATAAGAATTTAAATTTTTAAAAATACAAACCTTCATTGTTCTAGCTCTTTCCGCACTCCACATCTTATCTTTCTTTTGGAATGTATGGGTGAAAGTGTCTATAAATAATGACTCAGTCCCCGTCTTCTGGGCCTAAATAAATAGTTAAAATTTATAAATTAGTGAGTATTAGATTACAAAATTATAATTTGAAAAAACTCACCAATTGATGTCTATGCTCATCGATATTTATTGATCCTCCCTCATAAGTGGCAGACATAACGTCGGAATTACAATATTGATTTTGCTTATTCTGGTCACTCCTTCGTTTGCTATCCTTAGATCCCCAATGTGAAAAAATTTTATTCCAATTCTCCTCGGTTATACAGTGTGATTTTTTATTTCTATTTTTCACATGATTGAGTATGTTTCTGATATGATCGCCACACTTTTTCATAAAAATCTTCCTAATCTCTAGTGTTTCACTCTCCTCCCAAGTAAATACCCGCTGCAGTAGAGAAAAATTAAATTGATTATATTAACTGCAATTATATATACAAAATGATTTAAATAAGTTAACTTGAACTCATTAAACCACAAAATTTTTTTTCTTCCGGCGTGCTTGTATAAGTCATAGATGCTTCGCCCCAATGGTTATTCACTATTTTATTCACCTCATGAATAATATGTAAAAAATTTATAAATCTAACATAAAATAAAAACAAACCTCATTAGATACTTATAAAAATATATATCGTATTAAAAATTAAACATACATAATCTAAAACTTGAATACTTATGAATCTCCGCGCGGAGATATCAACTCTCTCCTATCTTCCCTCTCAATAAGTGATTGTTGTACCGGGGAAGATACATTAGCAGGTATTTGCTGAGAACCAAAAGATCCTGTAACTGGAGAAGAGGTGGAGGGCACATTTCCTGCAAGATCATTAGAATGTGCAGGGGCTGAAGCAAGGGAAGACTGTGATCTTCCATCGCTACTCCGTCTATGACCGCCACGTCGAAACTAACAATAATAATTATTAGAAGAATATGACAATAAAAAAAATTACATTTTCAGATCAAATTTATAATATGAACAATATGAAAAAATTATCATATTTATAGCAACTGGATGACCTATAAAAAAAATAGTTCGTTAATATATCAAATATATGAAATTTCGAATTAGACAGTAAATTAAAATATAATTGGTACTCAATAAAAGTTACCCACAATTAGAAATCGATGTCCACATTATAATTTTCATCCTGGTCATGCATCTATTCATCATCGTCATCGTCATCGTCATCCTCATCCTCATCCTCATAATTAAATTCCTCATCTTCATGCTCATTCAGTTCATTTGCATAAACGGCTACTACTACGCCGCTGGGATCTCGTAACATTTAAATTGTTGGATCGAGAAGCGTTGCTAGAGGGGGGGGTGAATAGCGAGCATAAATCTTTTCATTCGTTCATTCGATACACGAGTAAGCACAGCGGAAAATAAAGAGACACGTTTATTTTACTTGGTTCACAACCCAGCAGTTGCTACTCCAAGGCTCTATCGGTCCTAGACCGCGAACGGAGGGCAAAGTACTATAACATCTCCTCCTCGTTGGAGGTAGGAGACAACGATCACAAAACCAAAATTAAGAGAATGAGGCAACAAGACTACCTCACATCGTTGAGAATAAAAACAAAGAATACAATAGAATATGTTACTTGTTGCTGCTGCCGACGAAGAGGATAAGTTGCAAAGAGAGAAACAAGGAGGAAGGGTGTTGGCCAAAAGCTTCAAGGGAAGACCCTAGCTCCGGCCAAGGATGAAGGGAAGAAGGTTGGACGCCGGCAAAAACAAGGATAGAAGAGGAGAGGATGGGCGGCGACCACCTAAGGAAGAAGAAGGAAAAAAACTTTCCAAGTTTGTGGCCGCCCAAGCCTCCAAGCCCCATTGCCGCCCAAAAACCCTAATCCTCTTCTATATTCATGCCACACACCCCCTTAAGCCTTATTTATAGAGTTAGGCTTAAGCCTCTTTCAATCTCCACCGTCAGATTTAGAGATTTAATCTCAACCGTCGGACCTAGAGAATTAATCTCAACCGTCGAATCTAAAGATTAAATCTCCACCGTCGGATCTAGAGTTTTATTTTCCACCATCAGATCTAGGCTCCATGAGGTTTTAATAGGCTACAATAGGGACCATGAGGAGGAGTTGGATCTTTGCCACCCAATGGATCAAGCCCACATAAAGTCTGATCCATTAATGATAATCCATTCCACTAGAGGATTATCATTGATCTACCACACCAACCCCCATAAGTTAATTGAGCTCCATATATTATTTGTACATTTATCTCCCCATGTTTAAGATCTCAAATTTCTGTCGATTAATTAATTTATTGACAATTAATCAATCAACATTTAACTCCATGAGTAATACTACTCAACCTTATCATCATGCCGGACCAAGTCCACCTGCAGGGTTTACATGATGAACCTTATGAGCTTCTCAAGGTGACATCATCATCCTAATATATAGGACACGGTTTCCTCCTATAATCAACGACACACCATTTAAAAAATATCATTTCCCAACATACCGAGCCTATCGATTTACTCTATAAATCTCGCCCATTGGTAAATCAAAGAAATGAATGCTAAGTATATGTGGCCGTTATTATATCGGGATTAAGAGCATGTACATCATAATATCTGAGGTCCGATTCGATTATGCAGTAAACAATAAATCGAATCACCTCTAAGTCGGTCCTGCTCAATACACACAAAGTGTACTAGTGCGATTCTATGGTCAAGACAAACCAATACCAAATCACACTACAGCCATACCAATGGTTTGTCCAAAGCCATCTCGGTGTTGTGCCTTTACTTATACTCTACAAGGAGCTGATAACATGATCTACCGTGTGACACTACATACCATGTTATCTACAATGTAATGTATGTGACAATATGCATAACCATAAATATGCAAACAATGATCATGTGATTCTTATTTCAAAATTAAAGATGTTCATACAAAAGATAGACTTTTCAGTATACATCCCAACACCGACTTGTTGTCGAGAAGGAGTATTTGATTAGTGGTGTTGTTCGCATTGCTAGAGCTCGTTTGAGCTCAATCTGTGGAGTAGGAACCTCGAGGTTCCGAACCATGTTACATCTTGGTGTATTTGTGTTTGTATTTATTTTTGTTATTGCTATTATATATATTTCACTGTGTATAACATGTTTTGTAGAGACAAACACGAACGAATTCCTTCGATGCATCGAATTGCTATTCACACCCCGTCTAGCGGATATCACGGTCCCTACACATACAATATGATTTTTATTTTTGATTGAAATGATTGAGTTACCTAGGGTGGTGGTGGAGGCCTCTTGAGCTTGTTCATCACTTCTCCTGTAGGTAGAAGCTTACTCTTGCACTTGCCCTTGCTCCGATGCTCTAATCTCCTCCTCCTCAATCCAAGAGGTGGAGGCTTCTTCTACTTCTTCCTCTTCCACCGATCCAGAAGTTGACTTCTTCTCAACTTCTGACTCCTCACTTTCTTGTGAGGATGAGCTTGCATCTTTGATCTCCTCCGATTGAACCGATGAGCATTCCTCTTCTACCTCTTCTTCTTGGACCAAAAATGGGTTTTCATGATATTTCACCAACTTGCTCCAAAGGTCCTTGGCTTCTTTACAATCTCCTATATTGATCAAAATATCATTAGGAATTATGCTATGTAATATACCCATTACCTTATTATTTATGTTGAAGTATTCGTTTCTCTTTGCTCCACTTCTTCTTCTTATGTTTTTTTCCTTCTTTGTCGTTCGGAGCATCGAAACCGACTACGACACTAATCCAATTATCAAAATCGCATATAATAAAATTCATCATTCAACCCTTTTAATATGCGAAATCTTCGCGGTCAAAGGAAGGCGAAATGTTGATGTCATCACCAAATTTATCTTGATGATCCATCTTTCCCTATAGCGTGCTCCCTTGGCAGTTAGTCCAAATGAAGAGCAACCTCACTCTAATACAACTTGTTGGGAATTGGACATCGCTAGAGGGGGTGAATAGTGTGTCGTACGTTGTTGGATTTTGATCGCGTTCGTCTCTACAACACTTGTTAACGTAGTGGAAATAATAATAAAAACAATAATCAAAGACGACAAACACAACCACAATACGCTGAACGAATCAGGTAACTCAGAATAACTCATCATCGATCTGACCATCTCCATAAGAGTCCTATTCCTTCGCTCCGCCACACCATTCTGCTGGGGTGCGCCAGGTGCGGACAATTGGGATTGAATCCCAGCCTCTGATAAGTAACTCCTAAACTCTCCCAAGAGGTACTCGCCACCACGATCAGATCATAGTGTCTTGATACTTTTACCTTGACAGTTCTCCACATCAGCCTTGAATTCTTTTAACCTGTCAAAGCATTCAGACTTGCGGTGCATCAAGTAAATGTATCCATACCTGGAATAATCGTCTATAAAATAGAAAAAGTATTCAAATCCACCTCTAGCCTGGATAGACATGGGACCGCAAAAATCAGAATGAACCAATTCCAATACATCTTTGGCTCTATACCCCTTAGCCTTAAAAGGCCTCTTGGTCATCTTACCTTCCAAGCAAGACTCGCAGGTTGGGAGATCTTCCACCACTAATAAACCCAAGGGTCCATCAGCTATCAACCTTTGAATTCTACTCAGGTTAATATTGTTGGGTTTTTCCGAGCCGCAAAAACCGCTTTTTGCGTTGCGGAAACCTCGGAAGCCCCGGCCACGGATCCGTGCGAAGTATAAAAATTATAATTACATGTATGTGCTTACAAAAATCCTAGATCTACCTTAGATCTAAGAGGTTAGAACGTTACCCTCGTAGCGACGCCCTTCGCTTATCCCGCTCGTCCAAAAGTCCGCCGGAACTCGAGAGTGTCAAGTGCACACTCCTCTATGGTATCCACACAAGCAATAGGTGGAGAAAAAAGACACTTGAGTGTGCTAGCACTCCTCTATGGTGTCTCGGCAAGATGAGGTTGGAGAGGGAGAGCTTGAGAGGAAAGGTTCCAAGGTTGAAGATGAAGTAATGAGAGTAACTCATCAAATGAATTCACCCTAATGAAACCCCTAAAGTGGCCGGCCACTTCATGGAGGGGGGGGTTACATGCATGCATGTAACTCCCATGACCCTTGGTCTCCCTCATGATGTGGCACCAATTGACCAAGTCAATGATGATGTGGAGCACCATCATTGGCCGGCCATGCCTAGTCATCATCATGACATGGCATTTGGTCAAGTCAAACTTGACCTTTCATCTTCCCTCTCAAGTCAAGTCAAACTTGACCTCTAATCTCCCATGGTTGATCAAATCTAACCACTTGACTCAAGTCAATTTAATTTAATGAATCTCTATTCATTAATTTAAATTGATTTGATGAATCAAATCTCAATTAGACTCATTCAACACTTGAATCAACTTGAGTCTAACTCAATTAGTCTAATTTGGATTACTCTTAATCCAATTTGGTTCATCCCATGAACCTAATCCTCATGGTTCATCATATGAACCTAATCTCCATCTAATTGCTCTTATGTGTGTGACTATAGGTTCTTGTAACGCGTTGGCAATGTCCCTAAACCGATTTAGGAACATAAGCAATGAGCGGTATCTAGCAACACATCATTGCTACCCAAGTTACAAGAATGTTGAGCTCCAACATCACCTTTGTGACTACTAATTGTGACTCTCACAATATGTGACAATGTCCCACTATCCTTGACATCTAGATTGACCAATCGAGGCATAGACCGTGTCATCCTCGGTACAATCTAAATCTTGAACTCCAAGTAGACTCACTCTAAACAAATGAGCTCAATATCTCATATTGACTCATTTGGGCATGGCCATGCACTTCATGGTCTCACTCTATCAAGAATATCGATGTCACCCCCGTCATATAGGAGGGATAGATCCCATCTACATCACTCACATCCCTCCGCATAATTCGTTACATACCCAGTAATCGCCTTTATAGTCCACCCATTTACGGGTGACGTTTGACGAAGCCAAAGTATGCAACTCCTTATGTAGGGAACCATGGTGACTTCAGGTCTAAGGACTAATAGTCATACTAATAGCCACATGAGAAAGTATATGACACTCATATAACGATCCATGATACTTTCTCATGGCGGGTCATTCAGTATACATTCTCCAATGCATACCCATGTGTCAACTTGATATCTCATATCCATGACTTGTGAGATCAAGTCATCTTGTTGACCTACATGCTAGTCTCTATGCATTAACATTGTCCCTGAATGTTAATACTCGACTAGGAATGATTAAGAGTAGTGTTCTCTATATCATCTCATTATCGATTCAACCAATCGATTGATATAGATAAGAACCTACTACTCAAGGACATTATTATATTTAGTTATTTGGCACCAATACAAGTAAATATAATAACCATGCCTTTATAAATAGGAATATGATACAATAAAGTCCATACAACAATCATCACATGATTGGCTCTAGGGCTTTCACTAACAATCTCCCACTAGCACTAGTGCCAATCATCGTAGTATCAAATACCCAATGACCTAGTGTGACCATCATGCTTTTTCTGTGCCAAAGCCTTGGTCAAGGGATCTGCGATGTTAGCCTCTGTGGGTACTCTACAAATCTTCACATCTCCTCGATCGACAATCTCACGAATGAGATGGAAGCACCGATATATTCGGCCTCTGTTGTAGAATCAATAACTGTGTCCTGCTTGGAACTCTTCCAGCTCACAGTGCCACCATTCAAGCAAAACACGAACCCTGACTGCGATCTGTAATCATCCTGGTCAGTTTGAAAGCTGACATATCGTGAACCCTTTAATATTCTTTAGTCCTTCTCAAGTACTTAAGAATATTCTTGATCGCTATCGATGGACGCCCACCGATCCGATTGTATCTACTCGTCATGCTCAAAGCATACGAGACATCGTGACGAGTACACAAAGACGCGCATATGATAGATCCTATAGCGATGCGTAAGGGATCTTATCCATGCGGTCTCTCTCCTCTCTAGAAGAGGGACTTTGAGTCTTCGAAGACTCACACCATGTGACATCGAAGTCCTTTCTTGGAATTGCATGGCAAACCAAGTAATACTGTGTGTCAATGTATGTACTCGACTTAGGCCAAGCAATCTCTTAGATCTATCTCTATAGATCTTGATGCCTAGAATACAGTCGCTTCACCTAAGTCCTTCATTGAGAAGCACGTCCCTGACCAAGTCTTCCAGCATCAGAGCGAAGGGATGTCATTCCCAATGAGCAGTATGTCATCCACATACAATACAAGGAAGACAACTGTGTTCCCATTAACCCTCTTGTAGACACAGGGTTCATCTTCATTCTTGATGAAACCAAACTGTTTGATCGCATCATCGAATCGAAGATTCCAGCTCCGAGAAGCTTGCTTTAGCCTATAAATGAACCTTTGCAGCTTGCATACCTTCCCAGTATGCTGTGGATCTACAAAACCCTCAGGTTGTGTCATGTACACATCCTCGAGTAAGTTTCCATTCAGAAATGCGGTTTTGACATCCATCTGCCAGATCTCATAATCGTGGTATGCTGCAATAGCAAGCAAGATCCGAATGGACTTAAACATCGCCACTGGAGAAAAGGTTTCATCATAGTCAATACCATGAATTTGCTTGAAACCTTTAGCCACCAATCAACCCTTATAGGTATGCGTAAGTCCATCCATGTCAGTCTTTCTCCTAAAGACCCACTTACACCCAATGGGTTTGACCCCTTCAGGTGGATCAACCAAAGTCCATACTTGGTTAGTGTAAATGGATTCCATCTCGGATCTCATGGCGTCTAGCCATTTCTCAGAATCTGGGCTCATCACAGCTTCCTGATAGGAGGTAGGCTCATTCTCAATGAGCATAACGTCATCATGGTCAGACAAGAGAAATGAGTATCTCTCAGGCTGACGACGTAGCCTATCAGACCTGTGAAGAGGTAGGTCTACCTGAACAGGTGGTTATTCCACAACTCTTTGTGCAACAACCTCATCACCCACAACACTTTGTGGTTCCTGTTCAACCTCCATCAAGGCCTCAGTGCTATGGTCCTTATCTTGAATTTCTTCAAGATCGAAGGTACTCCCACTAGTTTTTCTAGAAACAAAATCCCTTTCTAGAAAAACTCCAGTCTTTGCCACAAACACTTTGTGCTGACTGGGAATGTAGAAGTAATATCCCTTTGTATCCTTGGGATATCCAACAAAATAGCACCTATCGGATTTGGGTCCCGGTTTATGCGAGACTTGGCGTCGAGCGTAAGCCTCACAACCCCAAATCCTCATAAAAGACATCTTGGGATTTTTCCCCTGTCCATATCGTATATGGTGTCTTTACCACACCTTGGATGGTACAGTTAAGGGTAAAGGTCATTGTGTCTATCCCCAACAGGATATAGGAAGATCTGTGTGACTCATCATAGATCGTACCATATCCAATAGGGTACGATTCCTCCTTTCGGATACACCATTCCACTGTGGTGTTCCAGGAGGAGTGAGTTGGGATAGAATTCCACACTCAGCTAGATAGTCACGAAACTCATGGCTAAGGTATTCACCACCTCGATCTGATCGAAGTATCTTAATACTCTTGCTGTGGTTTTGTACTTCATTCTTGAATTCTTTGAACTTTTCAAAGGATTGATTTATGTCATAAGATACACATAACCATATCTACCAAGTCATCAGTAAATGTAATGAAGTACCTGTAACCACCTCTAGCAGCAACATTGAAAGGACCACATACATCACTATGTATAAGTCCTAACAAATCTGTTGCTCTTTCGCTATGTCCACTAAAGAGAGTCTTGGTCATCTTGCCTAAAAGGCAAGACTCGCATGTCTCATATGATTCAAAATCAAATGAGTCTAGCAGCCCATCCTTATGGAGCTGAGATAAGCGACTCTCATTTATGTGACCTAAGCGACAATGCCAGAGATAGGTTTGGTTCAACTCATTTGACTTGAACCTCTTGGTACTTATGTTATAGATAGGGCTCTCTAAGTCTAGAAAGTAGAGTCCGTTCATTAGAGGTGCACTACAATAGAACATATCATTTAAATAAACTGAACAACATTTATTCTTTATTATAAATGAAAAACCTTTCTTGTCCAAACAAGAAACTGAAATGATGTTCTTTGTTAAGGCAGGCACATAACAACATTCATCTAATTCTAGTACAAGCCCAGAGGGCAGAGATAGATCATAAGTTCCTACAGCAACAGCAGCAACCCTTGCTCCATTGCCTACTCGTAGGTCCACCTCACCCTTTGTCAATGCCCTGCTATTTCTCAGCCCCTGCACATTGGTACAAATGTGAGATGCACATCCGGTATCTAATACCCATGATGAGGAAATAGATAGATTGACTTCTATAACATTTATACCTGAAGTAGAAGTCTCACTTCTCTTCTTCTTAAGATCTTCCAGGTATGCCTTGCGATTCACGCTTCCGATGTCCCGCTTCCTTGCGATGGAAGCAAGCCCCTTCCTTGGCTACCCCTCCTTTGGGTTTAAGTTCTTTGCCTTTGCCCTTGGCTTGGGACTTTCCCTTACCTTTAGGCTTGCCCTTGCCTTTCTTTTTCTGCACCATCAAAATGGTGTCAGATTTACCCTTCTTAAGGTTAAGCTCTGCAGTTCTCAACATGCTGAGCATTTCAGGAAATGGCTTATCAATTTCATTCATGTTATAATTCATGACAAATTGATCGAAGGCTCTTGGCAAAGATTGCAAGATTAGGTCAGTGGCCAGCTCTTGGCCAAGTGGGAATCCCAGCCTTTGTAGGTTTTCTACGTACCCAATCATCTTGAGTACATATGTACCTACGGGAGTCCCTTCTTGCATTTTGGACCCAAATAATGCCTTAGAGACTTCATATCTCTCATGCCTAGCTTGTCCTTGATATAGTTGACGAAGATGTCCAACCATATCATAAGCATTCATGAACTCGTGTTGCTTCTGAAGCTCAGAGTTCATGGTCGCGAGCATTAGACATGACACATCTAATGCATCATCTTGATGCTTCTTGTAAGCATCTTTGTCAGCTCGCGAGGCATTGGCAGGAGGTGCCTCCGGAATGGGCTGCTCCAGGACGTACAACTTCCTTTCTTGGGTGAGAACAATTCTCAAGTTCCTGTACCAGTCCAGGAAATTTGCTCCATTGAGCTTGTCCTTCTCAAGGACGGATCGCAGAGAGAGAGTGTTCGTGGTTGTCGACATAGTTATCTACAACATACAATGCAGAGAATTAATATCATATTCCTTTTATCATTTAATTAGGCCTTTAATCAAATGATGCTCCCACTAAATTATAGGAATTTTGTAGAATCGAGTTATGGATGTGGTCAAACCACTTTTAGTAGATTCATACAAACTAGCTATAATTCTTGCGGGACAAGATCCACATCATACTAAGCCTTGAGTTAGCTTTGGCTAAATCGCCCAAGACTTAGTACGATCGGTGGGTAACACATTACCGATTACATCTCTATGCAACTCTTGTTTATAGGATTAAGACCCACATTTACAAAAGACCTTGAGTTAGCTTTGGCTAAATCGCCCAAGATTTAGTGTAAATGCGATCTTAACCTATCTTTCCAACGATTGGAATATGCCTATAGTTCTACTCGATCCAATTGAGTTAACTAGTTTTGCTCAATCTAATTGAGCTTACTCTAACCCGAGTCGTGATAGGTGGGACCAAGATTGTCCCTCCGCACCCTACCAAGATAATATGCGTTGCTCTGCTTTGGCAGATTCAACAACAACAAATGATCGAGGTAGTGATGGGTATCAAGGCTCGGTAGGCATTTTTCGAGTTGATTCGATTATGATCTAATCTAATCGTAATGTGTATCTTATACGCATTTAGGCCTTTATTATCCTATATTAGCATGCATCATATACATACATTAATTATTCTAGCATGCATCATATACATACAAGAAAATTAACCTAGCATGCATCATATACATACAAACATTTTTCTACTAGCATGCATCACCTACATACGAGCAAAATCAATTAAATATACATATATATATATCAACATATATATATATCATTAAATATGATATAGTCATGGCCCTACTACGATCTTCTCAAGCCAATGAGAAGATCGGATGGTCAACCTAAGGCTAGCGGCTTCTCCAAGCGCTTCCTTTGACCGCCATGTGTCGTCGTCACCCTTCTCGTAAGCTCGTCTTCAAGTGGACTTTCCACCGCTCCATTTTTGTACATTACAAATACGAAACTCGAGTTACATTCGAGTCTAAAACTATTTACAACTAGAATATTAAAAGAATAGGCGCGACGCGCAGGTCGCAAACACTTTACAAGACGCACAACCACAAAATGGCACGCAGGCCGTATTATGAATTACAACACACTTAATCCAATCCAATTGGGTTATTGGGCCATGACAATCACATAATTATACATAATTCTAAATTATGTATTTTTTACAGAAATTTCTATAATTTTTCCTAATTTATTTCGAATTTATGAGTCAACTCTCCGTAACGGTCCCGCTAAGCGGTTTTAGCGCGATCAAGGACATGACCCCTTTCGGGATAGGGCAGCGCCCTACTAAAATAAACTTCGCGAGTGTCCCTACAATGATCTTACAGCGACTTAAGTCACTGTCCCAAAAACCTAAAGCGAGAACTCGCCGATTCGGAGAGTATTTCTCGACGGTTGAAGCCTACGAGTGTCCCAACACTCGTTGCTTCGACTCTACGAGAAAAATACCCAAAAATTCTATAAAATAAGAAAATTTACAGAAACATATAAATCTGTAATTTTTATATCTAATATAAAAACTACAAAAACGAAACACATACATGCTTCGCACGTGGCTCTGATACCACTGTTGGGTTTTTCCGAGCCGCAAAAACCGCTTTTTGCGTTGCGGAAACCTCGGAAGCCCCGGCCACGGATCCGTGCGAAGTATAAAAATTATAATTACATGTATGTGCTTACAAAAATCCTAGATCTACCTTAGATCTAAGAGGTTATAACGTTACCCTCGTAGCGACGCCCTTCGCTTATCCTGCTCGTCCAAAAGTCCGCCGGAACTCGAGAGTGTCAAGTGCACACTCCTCTATGGTATCCACACAAGCAATAAGTGGAGAAAAAAGACACTTGAGTGTGCTAGCACTCCTCTATGGTGTCTCGGCAAGATGAGGTTGGAGAGGGAGAGCTTGAGAGGAAAGGTTCTATTTGCCTTTATGCATCAAAGGTCACTGTTGAACACATGACTTGGCATGCAAATCATGAAACAGATGATGGGTTAATGTGTCATCCATCAGATGCAGAGGTGTGGAAAATTTTTGATAGAACATATCCTGAGTTTGCGAATGAGACTTGAAACATCAGGTTGGGTCTATGTGCTGATGGATTTGCTCCATTTGGAAAATCAGGAAGAATTTATTCTTGCTGGCCAATTATCGTAACTCCATATAATCTTCCACCCAGTATGTGTATGAAAACACCTTATATATTTTTAACATTGATTGTGCCTGACCATCATAATCCGAAGAAGTTAATAGATGTTTACATGCAACCGTTGATTGTCGAGCTGAACAAACTATGGGATGAGGGCGTTTCTGTTGGTGCAGGGGAACCAGATAATCGAACCAGTATTTTAATTATGGAAAAGACACAAAGTTAAGTATACATCGTTATCTCACGAGCTAAATCAAGTGTGCAGAAAGGCTAAGCTAAGTTGAAGGTCAATGACACCAAGAGGGAGCTGTGGTTGTCGGGTAACACCGAGAGAACTTCATGGGAGTCGAAGAACCTAGGTGGAAGACCAGAAGCAAAGCGACAGATCTTAAAGGACCAGAGGTAAGCTCGTGTGAGAGAGATGGTAAGGTCGTGTCCTCTGTACGGGGACGACCGTAGGCGGCGATCCGACTAAGACTTCCTGTGGAAGGTCTAGGTTGAGATCGGAAGGTAAGAAACTGTCGAATTTATCATTTTCCGTGCTAACCTCTTATTGCAGAGAAGTGGCCAGGCTGACAGTCGACTGCTGGTCATTGGGCAGTCGACTAATCAGTCGACTGATGGAAGGCATCAGTCGACTAATGGTGACGAATCAGCCTTTCGCGCTATGTCAAAATGAATAATGTTTGATGTGGTCACTTCGCGATAAATTTGGTACACCTCGTGATCTATTCCAAAAGATGAGGAGACTTATTCTGAGGCCAAAATCTATAAAAGGAGGGGAGGACTCCAACCCAAAGATCATTCAAGATTATTCTCAAGTGCTCCTACAATGCCAAAGCTCCAACACCATTATAATATCGACGCGATGCCAAGCTTCCATCTTCTTCGTCGGTAGTAGAAGCAGCAAGTAATATCTTTTGTATTCTTTGTTTTAATAGTAACGAGGTGAGGTAGGCTTGTTGCCTCATCCTCGTACTTCTAGTTTTGTGATCGTTATCTCCTACCTCCAACAAGGAGGAGATCTTATAGTGCTTTGCCCTCCGTACGCGGTCTAGGACCATTTGGGCTTTGGAGTAGCAACCGCTAGGTTGTAAACCAAGTAAAAATAAACTTGTCTTTTTATTTTTCCACTGTGCTTGCTCGTATATCGAACGATTGAAATGAAAAGATTTATGCTAGCTATTCACCCCTCCCTCTAGCGATGCTTCTCGATCCAACAATTGGTATCAAAGCGGGGGCGCTAAGATTTGGTGAAACCACCAATCTAGCACTTTTTGGTTTTCTTTTCGTATTTTTATATTTGTATTTTTTTAAAGTTTTTTTTCCTGCACTACTATGTTGGAATGTATACTGAAAGCCTAGCTCTTTTTTGTATGAACATTTTATTTTGGAATAAGAATCACATGATCATTGTTTGCACTTTATATATGTGTGCATATTGTCTAATATTTTACATTGTAGATAACATGGTGCTTGGTGTGGCACATAAGATCATGTTATCAGTCCCTTGTAAAATATAAGTAGAGGCTCACGACCAAGATGGTTTTGGACAAACCATTGGCATGGTTGTAGTGTAGCTTGGTATTGTTTTGTCTTCAACATAAAGTTACACTAGTACACTTAGGTGTATTGAGCAGGACCGACATAGAGGTGATTCAATTTAGTACTGACTACATAATTGAATCAGACCTCGGATATTATGTTGTGCATGCTCTTAATCCCGATATAATAACGGGCACATGTACTTAGTATTTATTTCTTTGATTTACCAGAGGGTGAGATTTAGATGGTTTGCAGGGATCTCCCACTTATACTAAAAGACTATGCCGTCATCACTCTGCCATACATCTGATCCCCATGTCCTCCACATGCCTATCAAACGCTTTCGCTGGAAGGGCCTTAGTGAATGGATCCGCCAGGTTATCCTCTAATGCAATCTTGGCGACAGCAACTTCTCCTCGCTTTACGATCTCTCGTATAAGGTGGTACTTGCACTCTATGTGTTTACTCGCCTTATGGGCTCGTGGTTCCTTCGAGTTTGCAACTGCACCACTGTTATCACAATAAATTGTGATTGTTCTGGGAAAACCAGGAATCACATCCAAGTCCATCAAGAAGTTCCTGAGCCATACAGCTTCCTTGGCTGCCTCAGAGGCTGTCATATACTCATCTTCCATGGTAGAGTCCGCCACACATTTCTGCTTGACACTCCTCCATACTATGGCTCCACCTCCAAAAGTAAACACAAACCCCGAGGTAGACTTACTCTTGTCCCTATCTGATTGGAAATCCGAGTCCGTGTAACCCACAGGGACTAATTGATCTGCCCGATAAACCAGCATATAATCCCTAGTCCTTCTCAGGTACTTCAATATATGCTTTACCGTAGTCCAATGTCGTTGTCCAGGATTACTCTGATATCTGCTAACCATGCCCACGACAAAGCAGATATCTGGTCTCGTACATAGCATAGCATACATGAGGCTTCCTACTACCGAAGCATAAGGAACCGCCTTCATGTCCTCTATCTCCTTTGATGTTTTGGGACACATCTCTTTAGATAAAGGAACTCCATGCCTAAAAGGTAGAAAACCTTTCTTGGAGTTCTGCATGCTAAAACGAGCAAGGATAGTGTCAATGTATGAAGCTTGAGATAAGCACAACATCCTTTTCTTGCGATCCCTTATAACTTTGATCCCAAGGATGTGTCCCACTTCTCCCAAGTCCTTCATGTCAAACTGTTTGGACAACCATACCCTTACGTCTGATAACACTTTGATATTGTTGCCAACTAACAAAATGTCATCTACGTATAGTACAAGAAACACCACTACGTTTCCGTCACATCTCTTGTATACACAAGGCTCATCCGGACTATGAATAAATCCATATGACTGGATTACCTCATCAAAGCGGATGTTCCAAGATCTAGAAGCTTGCTTTAATCCATAAATGGACCGATTAAGCTTACATACAAGATGCTCTTTGCCTTTAGCAATGAATCCCTCTTGTTGCAGCATATAGATGTTCTCCTCAAGACTTCCGTTAAGGAAAGCTGTCTTGACATCCATCTGCCAAATCTCATAATCCATATGAGCAGCTATAGATAAGAGAATCCGGATAGACTTAAGCATAGCTACCGATGAAAAGGTCTCCTCATAATCGATACCCTCATTCTGAGTATACCCTTTCGCAACAAGCCTAGCTTTGAAGGTCTCAACCTTCCCGTCTACTCCTCTCTTTCTCTTGTAGATCCACTTACATCCAATGGTTTTTACACCATCGGGTGGTTCTACTAGCTCCCAGACCTGATTAGAATCCATAGATTCTATCTCTGAATTCATTGCTCTTTGCCAAGATACCGCATCTCTATCTTGGATTGCCTCGTCATATGTCCAGGGATCAGGTTCATGTTAACCAGGGACTAAGTCCGAAGACTCTCCCAAAAACATGAATCTCTCGGGTTGTCTAACAACCCTCCCAGTACGACGAGGATCCTCCTGTGTATGCTCTGTGACACACGGTGCAGTGACTTGTGGTGTCTCCTCTTGTACCGGTGGTAATGAAGTCGGGACTTCCCCTGTTAACTCCTCAAGAACAATCCTACTCTTGGGCTTGTGGTTCATCACATAATCCTCCTCTAGAAATTTGGCGTTCGTGATAACGATCACCCTCTGATCTCTAGTATTATAAAACAAACCACCTTTCGTTCCCTTAGGGTAGCCAACAAACATGTACACTTCTGTACGAGGTTCCAACTTACCAGCATCAGCCTTCAGCACATGTGCTGGACTCCCCCATATCCGAATATGTCTCAGACTAGGCTTTCGCTCAGTCCACAATTCTACAGGGGTAGAAGGTACTGATTTAGATGGAACCAAGTTCAGAGTGTACATTGCCGTATCCAGTGCATACCCCCAGAACGAAACAGGTAACTCAGAATAACTCATCATCGATCTAACCATCTCCATAAGAGTCATATTCCGTCGCTCCGCTACACCATTCTGCTGGGGTGTGCCAGGTGTAGATAATTGGGATTGAATCCCAGACTCTGATAAGTAATTCCTAAACTCTCCCAAGAGGTACTCGCCACCACGATCAGATCGTAGTGTCTTGATACTTTTACCTTGACGGTTCTCCACATCAGCCTTGAATTCTTTAAACCTGTCAAAGCATTCAGACTTGTGGCGCATCAAGTAAATGTATCCATATCTTGAATAATCGCCTATAAAAGAGACGAAATATTCAAAACCACCTATTGCATGGATAGACATAGGACCGCACAAATAAGAATGAACCAATTCTAACACATCTTTGGCTCTATACCCCTTGGCCTTGAAAGGCCTCTTGGTCATTTTACCTTCCAAGCAAGATTCGCAGGTTGGGAGATCCTCCACCACTAATGAACCCAAAGGTCCATCGTCTATCAACCTTTGAATTCTGCTTAAGTTAATATGACCAAGCCTTAGATGCCAAAGATATGTCTGGTTCATTTGCGAAGGTTCTTTTCTCTTATTAGACTTAGAAGATGAGTTATTTACTTCTATATGCATCGTGGGAGTTTTCGGTTCAAGAGTATATAAATTACCAACCAATGTACCAGAACAAATAATCTCTCTATTCCTTTTTATAACCACTTTATCATTAAAAGAAACAGAATATCCATCTTTAAACAATTTAGAAACTGAAATTAAATTCTTTCTAAAAGTAGGTACATAAAGACAATTTCTCAAAACTAAAACTTTATTCCTATCAAAAGATAAATAAACGTCTCCCACTGCAATAGCCGCCACCTTTGAAGCATTGCCCATGAAGACGGTAATCTCTCCCTCAGCTAGTCGTCGGGTTTCCTGGAACCCCTACAAAGTATTGCATACATGATCAGTGGCTCCTGTATCTACACACCAGGCACTGATAGATAACACCGCTAAACATGTTTCAACAACTAAACAAGAAGATATACCTTTGTTCTTTCGGCGAGGACAATCCTCCTTCCAATGTCCAGTCTGCTTGCAAGTGAAGCACTTGCCTTTCGGCTTCTTCACTCCATCCTGAGGTCCCACAGCCACCTTCTTCGCTCCACCTTGCTTCTTCTTCTTCTTACCTTTCGGTTTAGAGGAAGAAACTTTCTGAGCGACCATGGCTTGAGCACTCTGACGAAAAAGCCCCTCTGCCGCCTAGAGTTCTGTCAGAAGCTCCGCCAACGAATACAACCTCTTGTTCATGTTGTAGTTGAGGCGGAACTGCTCAAAACTCCTAGGCAGAGACTAAAGAATGATATCGACCTAGGTTTCCCCATCGATCTCAGCTCCAAGGACTTCCATCTCATTAAGATAAGCCTGTTGGATCGATGCGGTTCGCTAGAGGGGGGGGGGTGAATAGCGAAAAACCTTTTCTTTTTTCTTTCGTTCGTTATAACTCGAGAGATAATAAATTAATTGCAGCGGAAATGTAAATATAAAATAAAAGAGACAATCGACACAAGAGTTTTACTTGGTTCGTAGCCGAAGGCTATTACTCCAAGGCCCTAGTGGTCCTTGACCACGTACGGAGGGCAAAAGCACTAAAGGAACTCCTCCTCGTTAGAGGTAGGAGTTAATCGATACAAGAAGGAATCACAAAAACTTGAGGTAGAGGGACACTCCCCCTCTCCTCGTATACGATAAAAGCTCCGGAAATGTAAATGACAAGAAAAACTAATACCGACGTACAAGAATAATAAGAGTTAAACCTAGACGTCGGAATGGAATGGAAGGACTTCGTTGTCGGAATGGTCCTAGCGGCTTCTTGTAGAGTTCGGTTTTTCCGTTCCACTAGGACATTTTGTTGAGGGGTCCTAGGGCAAGAGAATTCATGGTGGTATCCGTTTAGGTTACAGAAGTCGGTGAACCTTTGATTTTCGAATTCACCACCATGATCGCTTCTAAGTCTTTTAACCTTAAGGTCTTTTTGATTTTCGATTAATTTGAATAGATTGATTAATTGATCTAGGGTATCATTTTTATGTTTGACGAACCTAACCCAGGTAAACCTGGAGTAGTCGTCAATTATGACTAAGGAATATTGACTTCTATTGAGTGACTTGGCTCCATGTGAATCGAATAGATCCATATGCAGGACCTCAAGTACACTTGAGGTTCGTTCTTGGTTAGTTAACTTGTTTTGTGTCCTAGGTTGTTTTCCTTGTTGACAAGCATTACAGATTTTATTAACCAAATTGTTGAGGTTGGGTAAGCCTCTGACTAAGCCACTCTGACTCATCTTATGGATGAGTCTTGGGTGCGAGTGACCGAGTCATCGGTGCCACAACCATGATTCCTCTTGCCGTGTCATAAGACACTTAGTTGAGGAGTTGGTTAAGTTGATCGTATAAATGTTGTTATTTCTAGTTCCTTTAAGAATTGTTTTAGAGGTTTCGTTGGTATTAATTAGGCATTCATTTTCTAGAAATATAACCTTATAGTTATTATCACACAATTGGCTTACACTAAGTAAGTTATATTCAAAATTCTCTACAAGTAATACATTTTTAATAACGAAATTTGTGTTAAGCTCGATATCACCTGATCCGATGATTTTGAGCTTGATGTTATTCCCAAAGGCTACCGATCCTTGTCGTTTGAATCGAAGCTTTGCGAATTTGAGTTGATCCCCGGTCATGTGTCGGGAGCAACCGCTGTCCAACATCCATTGATCCTACACACAAGGTGGTTGGATTGGATGTTAGATTTTTGTTAAGAAAATTAGTTGTAAGTTGTTAACCCTAGGTCATCTCACCGGAGTCTATATGATCAAGCATGTTATACTTATGTGTTTTTTTTTAGATGACTTCCAATTAAGTTGATTAAGTGGATTTAGGTTCAAGTAATTTTATGTTAGATTTGGATTTAACCCTAGGCTTGTCAAGTTTACCTTTTCAAGATCATGGCTTCCAGGTCGTGGCGAGGCACAGGGGCCTTCTTTTATCGGATCATCGACCACTTCCTTAGACAAAGCCATTTTCAAGAAAATGATGACTTGACTCACCTAAAATTATTTCCTCATCTAACTAGTTATTTTTGAAAAGAGGCTCTCCGAGGCTCAATCTTTTCGAAGAATTTTAGTTGGTTATGTTTTTGAAAAGAGGCTCCCTGAGGCTCAATCTTTTCGAAGGCTTTTAGTTGGTTATTTACGTGTTCTAAGTGAGTTCACGAAAAAAAAACAAAAAAATATAAGCATGCAATTTCTAAGTTAAAACACAAACATGTTTTGTACTGGCTCCCCCTAGACCGTTGAATCGGTTTGGTCTATCCACATAGTGGATTTGGTCCTTGGGAACCCAGTACGAGTTGGATCCTAGAGTTGAAATCAAAGTGGTCTTAGGGACCCATGCTTGGACACATTTTTTATGTCTACTTACGATTGACATATACGACTTATTGGTCGTGTTTGAGCTAAACCCTAGTCCGGCCTTGTTTTACATGGCCCTTTGCGATCCAAGTAGGAGGTCAAGTCCTTTGGATCCCAAAGTAAACCTTTCCAACGTATTCCTAAGATCTTTGACTTGACTTTTCAGAGTGAGTTCTCAACTTCAAGTTTTTCAACCCGAGTTGAGTCCTTCTCTTAAACTCGACTAGTTGAAGAGGTTAGGGAGACCTTGTGTTTGAGGAGTTTAACTTCCTCAACCAGGGTCTCGACCTTGGACTTGGACTTAGCTAACTTCCTAGACAAAAATCTAACCGTATTATGTAAAGTATTAAATAAGGTTCGACTCACCTTAAGGGTATCTTTTGAACCGGATGTGTATCCGTGGCTTGACTTGAAGGTAGCTTCGTAGTCCGAGTCATCCTCAGGTTCTGACTCAAGTTCGGTCTCCGTGTTTGACTCAATTGATTTCGCCATGAAGACGTGATCTTCGTCTTCTTCGGATGACGCTTCTTCCCATGTCGCGTTGAGGCCTTCTTATGCTTAGGTGCTTGGTGGTTGAGCTTGGGGCACTCGGACTTGATATGTCCAAACCTGTTGCACTCATAACACCTAATGTTAGAACTTTTAGGTTTACCTTGGTTGGGTCGAGTCGTAGTTCGCTTTCGTCCCTTGGCTATCCTTCGAGCTAGGTTCATTAGTTCGGCAGTCAACTCCGGGTCAACTTCTTCTTCGGACTCATCTTCCTCCTCGGGTGGTGGTGGCTTGCTTGCGATTTTCTTCTTCTTTGAACCTACAAACAAGGCTATACCCCTCTCAGGTTCCGAGTTGGATTGTTCATGTAATTCGAAATCCGAAAAGAGTTCGTCTAACCTAATTTTAGAATGGTCCTTGGAGACCTTATAGGCATCGACCATGGATGCTCATAAGGTAGTCCTCGGAAAAGAGTTTAGGACATACCTAATAAGGTCACGGTTTTCGACCTTTTGCTCGATTGTGTGTAGGTTGTTGAATATGTCTTGGACATGGGCGTGGAGTTGCGTCGCGGACTCGTGTTCCTGCATTTTTAGTGTGTATAATTTATTGAATAACAAATCACGTTTGCAAACCTTAGCTTGATCCGATCCTTCGTGTAACTCGATTAGTTTTGTCCAAAGATCCTTTGCGCTTATGAAGGGGCCGACGCGATTTAGCTCCTCCTTGGATAGGCCGCATTGAAGGATTTGTGTTGCCTTGGCGTCAGCTTCGACTTGTCGTTTTGTTGCAACAGTCCATTGATCATAATCCAAGGAGTCACCCACTTCATTAGTCGGAAGTGTGAAACCCGTTTGGATTATGATCCACATCTCGATTTGGGTTTTGAGAAAGCATTCCATCCGACCTTTCCAATAGCGGAAATCATCTCCGTTGTAAAATGGAGGTCGGACGGTGCTAAAACCCTCGAGATGAGCCATTAGAACAAAAAACAAGCAGACTAAAAAGAAGACCTAGAAACGAAAAAAAACACACGAAAGTACCAAGACTTGCGTCTTGGATTAGTAGTGTGGGAAATAAAAAGAAACAAAAGAAAAATAGAAAGTTAAGCAAAGAAATAAGAAACTAAATAAAAAGTAAGTACTCACAACCTTCGATGTCCCCGAAAGGCTACTAAACGTCGATTTTTGAGGACGAAAACAAATTGTTATGGGGGTAAACCCCCGTAAGAAGTGTAGATCTCTGCGAGGGCTTCGATTTGGTAGGTAGACCGTGTCGTGGGTCAACTTGTACAAAAAGTTATGTCCGTTTGACCGTCGGCTACTCCAAAAGCGAATACTTGCAAAACAAAATCAAACGAAGAGTACCAAGACTTCGTCTTGGATTAGTAGTGCGGGAGAAAAATTTAAACGAACGAAAAACAAATATGTAAAAAAAAATGTTAGATTGGTGGTTTCACCAAATCTAAGCGCCCCCGGCTCTGATACCAATTGTTGGATCGATGCGGTTTGCTAGAGGGGGGGGGGTGAATAGCGAAAAACCTTTTCTTTTTTCTTTCGTTCGTTAAAACTCGAGAGATAATAAATTAATTGCAGTGGAAATGTAAATATAAAATAAAAGAGACAATCGACACAAGGGTTTTACTTGGTTCGTAGCCGAAGGCTACTACTCTAAGGCCCTAGTGGTCCTTGACCACGTACGGAGGGCAAAAGCACTAAAGGAACTTCTCCTCGTTAGAGGTAGGAGTTAATCGATACAAGAAGGAACCACAAAAACTTGAGGTAGAGGGACACTCCCCCTCTCCTCGTATACGATAAAAGCTCCGGAAATGTAAATGACAAGAAAAACTAATACCGACGTACAAGAATAATAAGAGTTAAACCTAGACGTCGGAATGGAAGGACTTCGTTGTCGGAGAGTTGCAGCGTAACGGAGACTTTTTGGAGGCTTAGAATAGTTGATAAAACCCTAGGTTTGGCCCTCCTTTTATAGCCTTTGAGCCCCTTTTTGAGTGGGTCTTCAACCAATCACAAATGGACACCAAACCGCTTTGAGGTGGAGTGATAAGCCTTGACTCCTCGAATCTGATCATTGACCATCAGTCGACTAATGGCCATCATCGATCGATGGCGATCGATCGATTGATGACCTTGGCGATCGATGATACAGATGAGTCCTCCAAGCAATGATCGATGCTTGCTGCAAGTCAAAGTTAGCTCAACAAAAACATACTTCCGACGGTCTTCGACCGTCCGATCTCGACCTAGACCACCTATGAGATGTCTTGGGTCGGATATACGCTTAAGATCATCCCCGTAAAGAGGATACGACCTCACTTACGCTCACACACACGAGCTTACCTCGATACTTATGTGTTGCTTTTGCTTCCGGCCTTCCACTCGATTCCATCGGCTCCCTCCGAAATCACTCGAGTGTCGCCCGACCACCGCGGCTTCCTCCGAGTGTCGCTAGCCTTCAGCTCCAGCTATAGCAATCTTCTGCACACTTGATTCAGCTCGTGAGATAACGACATGAGCTTAACTTTGTATCGTTTGCTATAATCAAAACTCAGGTTCGACTTAGGTGCCTGCTGCACCAACAAAGCCATCATCTTGAGAACATGATCCCTAACGGGTGTTCCCTCGATCATGGTGGTCGTCATCAAGTTTCTCATTGCCTCCTGCCTAGGCACCCTACTCTGATGTCCGAAAAGTTCCTTGAGATTATGTCATAAGATGTGGCTATGGCCTGATGGTGATGTTGCAACACATTTGACATAGATGCCAAAATGTAACACCGCACCATCTCATCTGCCTTGACCCATTTCTTATAAAGTTCTTTCTCCTTTTCATCAGAGTCATCGGAAGGCTTAGGAGGACAGACGTCGAAGAGTACAAATTTGTACTCCTCTGCAGTTAAGACAATATCCAAGTTTCTTTTCCAATCAATGTAGTTTGGTCCAGTAAGTTTTTTTTCTTTTAAAATCACAGCAAGTGGGTTGAAAGCCATTTGAAAATCCTAAAAATCACAATGATCAAAATATTAGATTTCAAATATTATTGATTCCTCAAAACAATAAAATCCCGAAATCAACCAACACCTCAAATCACCGAGAATATCGTATGCCATGCTGTGTGGACGTATACGAATTCTACAATTGTAAGAGGAGGTTTTACCCATTAATTTTATTATCGTGTCATCCTTACTTTTTGACAAATAAAATTAATAGTTGGTTCCTCTATGGCCCTACAAATAAAAGCAGTGACTATGATGGGGAGGATACTTCTATTTGCATCTAAGTGTGCACCATTACACGATACTAAGGAAATTATTTCGGATTATGTGCCTTACCACTGTGGAAGTACACATGCTCCTAGATAATTTCTTTTAACCATTATTTGACCTAGTGATCCGCAAACAAACCCGTCCGCAGGGAGGAAGGCACTCAGAGCCAACACACAAGTTTGTTGCATCACACGTCAAATTGTAATGGAAGCCGCGGGAATTAATTAAAATGTCCCTCTCCCACTTAGTTAATTGAAAATGAGGAATTTTAAAACATACACAATATGCATATAAAACAAATAAGCAATAAATATGGAAAAAACAGAATTTTTCCAACTTTTATGGCATTGTCCTCCAATATGCATCCTGTCGTGTCACCACCTCATCCGCTCCATCTTTTCCCGTGCGCAAGTCACCAAAGAGTTCCGAGCCGAGATAAAACTATTTTAATTTACATCCATCTATCCTATACTCCACGAAGGAGTGTACAAATAATCTAGATCGAAAGTAAACTAAAATGAGCGGCTAAACAATGCCGTATTTAATTACAAAAATTAAATACTAATATAGCCTCGTCAACCCCGAGGATTCAAATAATAAATATTTACACACACCCAATCACATACACACATATGGCCATAATAGTCGGATCTTATGCCTGCAACCAAAGAGTTAAACTATGCATATCCTACTATTATCCGGCACATATAATATATGAATAAGTGCATAAAAATTAACCGAATCCTAAACACACAAAACCGGAAACCGTGGCTCTGATACCACTTGTAGGGAGTTGCTTCGGAGGCTCATTGGCTCCCATGTCCCCGGATTAAAATTTTCACTAATGAAAGAATTAATCGGAATGGGATGAGCTTCCTTAGCACAACCATTTCATCATCATGCTAACAACTTGAGTGGTCGCTTGAACAAACTAGTTGTTCAAGCAACACAACTCTTCTAGTTGGTTAGCCGTGGAAGAGACGACGGATGGATCGCCGGTTTTTGTGTTGGTCTTCGGGATCCATGATTATACAATATATATTCATACGCATACATGTATAATCAAAACATAAAAGAACATGCTCAGATCTGTAAATAAAGAAAAAAAACTTTATACCTTACGATCTTCTACCGTATGTCCTATCCTTCTCGTGGACGACGTGTGGACGAAGATCCTCCACGAGTAGAAGCCTTCTAGATCATGTTCTTCCCTTCCTTGTCCACTGCGAACAAAGAGAAGAACCAACAAATACCTATCCTTTCTAGAACCGGCCACCAAATTAGGGAATTTGGTTCAACCGCCGGCCAAGGAGCAAATGGATGAAGTGCCGGCCAACTTGAAGAGGGGTTGCCGCCGGCCACCAAGGAAAAAGGGAGGAGGAAGAGCACCGGCCACCAATGGAAGGAGAACCGCCGTCCAAGGAATAAGAGAGAGGCCTTGAGAATGGGTGCCGGCCAAGTCTAGATGGAAGAAGGTTGGGCGCCGGTAACTTCTTGGAGGAAGGAGGTTGCCGCCCAAAACAAAACCCTAGCCGCCCACTTGTGGAAAAGCCAAACCCTAATTCTCTATCAATTGTTATGCCGCCCAAGCCTAAGCCCCCTATTTATAGAATTGGGCTTAAGCCTCCTTTAATCTCCACCGTCGGATCTAGGGATTTAATCTCCACCGTCGGATCTAGGGTTTTATCCCAACCGTCGGATCTAGGGTTTTATCCCAACCGTCGAATCTAGGATTTCATCCCAACCGTCAGATCTAGGGTTTCATCCCAACCGTCAGATCTAGGGTTTTATCCCAACCGTCGGATCTAGGGATTTAATCCCAACCGTCGATTCTAGGTATTCATCCTAACCATCGGATCTAGGGATTTAATCCCAACCGTTGGTTCTAGGGTTTCATCCTAACCATCGGATCTAGGGATTTAATCCTAACTGTTGGTTCTAGGTTTTGTTTTACATTCTTAGATCTATACTTCACAAGGATTATATTAGGCTACGATAGGGACCATAAGGAGGAGTTGGATCTTGGCCACCCGATGGATCGAAACCACACAAACTTGATCCATCAATGATGTTCCATTCCACTAGAGGATCATCTTTGAACTACCTCACCAACCCCCATAAATTAATATGGGCTCCATATATTATTCGTATATTAATCTCCCCGTGTTTAAGATATCGAATGTCCGTCAATTAATTGATTTACTGACCATCAATTAATTAACATCTAATTCCTCGAGTAGTACCACTCAACCTTATCATCATGTTGACTAAGTCAACCAGCTGGGTTTACATGATGAACTTTATGAGCTCCTCAAGGGGACATCATCAACCTAATATATAGGACACGGTTTCCTCCTATAATCAATAACACACCATGTAAATAATATCATTTCCCAACTTACCGGGCATATTGATTTAATCCATCTAAATCTCACCCTCTGGTAAATCAAAGAAATAAATACTAAGTACATGTGCCCGTTATTATATCGGGATTAAGAGCATGCACAACATAATATCCGAGGTCCGATTCAATTATGTAGTCAGTACTAAATTGAATCACCTCTATGTCGGTCCTGCTCAATACACCTAAGTGTACTAGTGTAACTTTATGTTCAAGACAAAATAATACCAAGCTACACTACATACTAATCCATGACAAAGTCTTGGTCCTTTTCTTTTGGTTTTGTGTTTGCAAGTATTATCTTTTGTAGTAGTCGACGGTAAAACGGCCATAACTTTTCGCACAAGTGGACTCACGAAACGATCTACCTACCAAATCGAAGCTCTCTGAGAGATCTACAGTTCTTATGAGGGTATACCCTTGTAACATGCTGTTTCCGTAGCCAAAAACCAATGTCTAGTACCCTTTTAGGGACATCAAAGGTCGTAAGTTTCTAGTTTTTGTTAGTTTCTTATTCTTCTTATTTATTTCTATTTATTTCTTATTATTTCGTGCATTACTAATCCAAGACCAAGTCTTCAAATTCCCGTTGGTTTTTATTCATGTTTTGCAAGATATTTAATTGCCCACATTGAGGGGTACAGCACCACCCGACCTCCGTTCTTTAACGGAGATGATTTCCGTTATTTGAAAGGTCAAATGGAGTGTTTTCTAAAAACACAAGTCGAGACTTGGATAATCATCCAAACCGGCTTTGCACTACCCACCAATGATCAAGGCAAGCCCTTGGACTTCGAAAAGTGGACCAATGGAACCAAGATGTAAATCGAAGTCGATGCATGAGCAACCCAAATATTGCAATGTGGATTGTCCAAGGAGGAACTCAACCAAATTGGACCATTCATTAGCGCCAAAGACCTATGGAATAATCTAATCGAGCTACATGAAGGAACACCCGATGCTAAGGTATGTAAAAGGGATTTGCTTTTAAATAAACTATACAATCTAAAGATGCAGGATCGCGAGACCACCTCCCAACTACATGCGTAGATCAAAGACATCGTCAAAGGTCTTCACGCTATCGGGCAAGCCATAGAGAACCGAGACCTTATAAGGTATGCTTTAAATGCTTTCCCTAGGACTACCTTGTGGGCATCCATGGTCGATGCCTACAAGGTTTCTAAGGACCATTCTAAACTTAGACTAGACGAATTATTTTCTGAATTTGAACTCCATGAACAGTCTAATTTGACTCCCGAAAAAGGTATTGCCTTATTTGCAAGTTCGAAGAAGAAGGCCGCAAACAAACCACCCCCCAAGGAAGAGGATGAATCCGAATCTGAATCCGAAGACGAGGCTGCAATAGTCAACAGTGTTGGACTATCCGAGCTGCAAAAATCGCTCTTTGCATTGTGAAAACCTCGGAAGTCAGCCACGGATCCGTATGAAGATAAATAAAACTACATGTATGTGTTTTAAAACTTTAGATCTACTCTAGATCTACATGTTAAGAGTTTACCCTCGATGCAACACCCTTCGCTTATCCCGCTCGTCCAAATGGCTTACTGAATCTCGAGAGTGTCAAGTGTACACTCCTCTATCGGTATCCACATGAACAATAGGTGGAGAAGATCACTTAGAGTGTGCTAGCACACTAAGGATCCCATGACAAGAGGAGAGGGAGAGATCTTGAGGGAAGATCTAAGGAAGAAGATGAAGTTCACACAAAATAACTTCACACACTAACTCCTCCTAAAGTGGCGGGCCACTTCATGGAGGGGGGTTACATGCATGCATGTAATTCCAAGAGTCAATGGCTCTTGGTCTCTCTCATGAGGTGGCACCGCTTGATGTGTCCATGATGATGTGGAACATCATCATTGGCCGGCCCCCATGCCAAGTCAACATGACATGGCAATTGGTCAAGTCAAAATTTACCATTCATCATCCCTCTCAAGTCAAGTCAAACTTGACCTATTATCTCCCATGGTTGATCAAATCTAACCACTTGATTCAAGTCAATTTGATTTAATGAATCTCTATTCATTATTTTAAATTGACTCAATGAATCAAATCTAAATTAGAATCATTCAACACTTGAATCAAATTGAGTCGAACTCAATTAGTCTAATTTGGATTGCTCTTAATCCACTTTGGTTCATCCCATGAACCTAATCCTCATGGTTCATCATATGAACCTAATCTCCATCTAATTGCCCTCTGTGTGTGACCCTATAGGTTCTTGTAACATTGGCAATGCTCCTAAACCGATTTAGGAACATAAGCAATGAGCGGTATCTAGCAACACATCATTGCTATCCAAGTTACAAGAATGTTGAGATCCAACATCACCTTTTTGTGACTACTAATTGTGACTCTCATAATATGTGACAATGTCCCTCTATCCTTGACATCTAGATTCACCAATTGAGGCATAGACTATGTCATCCTCGGTACAATCTATATCTTGAACTCCAAGTAGACTCGCTCTAATCAAATGAGCTCAATATCTCATATTGACTCATTTGGGAATGGTCATGCACTTCGTGGTCTCACTCTATCAAGAATAACGATATCACTCCCGTTATATAGGAGGGATAGATCCCATCTACATCACTCACATCCCTCCGTATAATTTTGTCACGCCCCGAGAGTATACCGTGCCGAAAAGCAAACGGACGGTATCTCCTGTTGGGATGTATACTGAAAAGTCTATCTTTTGTATGAACATCTTTATTTTGAAATAAGAATCACATGATCATTGTTTGCATATTTTTTATAGTTATGCATATTGTCTAATACATTATATTGTAGATAACATGGTGTGTGGTGTCACATGAGAGATCATGTTATCGGTTCCTTGTAAAGTATAAGTAAAGGCACACAACCGAGATGGCTTTGGACAAACCATTGGAATGGTTGTAGTGTGATTTGGGTTTGGTTTGTCTTGATCATAGAATCACACTAGTGCACTTTGTGTGTATTGAGCAGGACCGGCTTAGAGGTGATTCGATTTATTGATGGCTACATAATCAAATCAGACCTCAGATATTATATTGTACATACTCTTAATCCCGATATAATAACGGGCACATATACTTAGTATTCATCTCTTTGATTTACCAATGAACGAGATTTATAGATTAAATCGATAGGCTCGGTAAGTTGAGAGATGATATTATTTATATGGTGTGTCGTTGATTATAGGAGAAAACCGTGTCCTATATATTAGGATGATGATGTCCCCTTGAGGAGCTCATAAGGTTCATCATGTAAACCCTGCAGGTGGACTTGGTTCGGCATGATGAAAAGGTTGAGTGGTACTACTCATGGAGTTAGATGTTGATTAATTAATGGTCAGTAAATTAATCAATCGACGGACATTCGAGATTTTAAACACGGGGAGAAAATGTACATATAATATATAGAGCCCATATTAAATTATGGGGGTTGGTGAGGTAGATCAATGATAATCCTTTAGTGGATTGGATTATCAGTAATGGATTGGACCTTATGTGGGGTTGATCCATGGGTGGCCAAGACCCAACTCCTCATTGTCCATATTGTACCCTATTAAAACCTCATGAAGCTTAGATCCAATGGATAGAAACAAAACTCTAGAACCAAAGGTAGAGATTAAATCTCTAGATCTGACGGTTGAGATTAAATATTTAGATCCGACGGTTGAGATTAAATCTCTAGAACCAACGGTGGAGATTAAAATAAGGCTTATCCCTAACTCTATAAAAGGAGGGCAAGGGGTGGGCGGAAACTTGAATCCAACTAGAGATGGGATTAGGGTTTTGGGCGGCAAGGCTTGGAGGCTAGGGTTTAGGGGTTGGCGGCACCAAATAATGAAGGTATTTCCTTTCTTCTTCTTCCCTCAAGGTGGACGGCGTCCAGCAGCCTTTTCCATCCCTTTCCAACTATTGTCTGGCATTCAAAGCTTCCCTTTTCCTTCTCCTTGGCTGGTGGAAACAAGATTTAGGGCTTTCCCTTGGTGTCTTGGCTAGTTTCCACCCTAATTTTCTCTTCCCTCTTGGTCGGCGGCAAGCTACAAACTTGGAGGTTGGTGGTTGGTTGAAAGAAGGAAACAGGCTTTGTTTCTATTCTTCCTCTTGCTCGGAACGAGCAAGGAATGAAGATTGGTGATCTAGGAGTTTCAACTTTTGGTAGATCGTCGCCCACACGACGTCCGAAAGGAGGAAGGTCATACATTAGAAAATTGAGAGGTATATCGATTCTCTATTCTCTTTTGTAACATGTTTGTATTTGTCTTTCAATTATGAACATGATATATTCTGTTTGTGGCTAAATAATACTTGGATCCCGAACATAAACACAAAAGTCGGCGATCCGTACATCGTCTATTCCGTGGCTACTCGTAGAATAGAGGTTGGTCGCTTGAACAACAAGTTTGTTCAAGTGACCTCTCTAAACGAATAGCACAACGATGACAATGTTGCTTGGGTGTTCCCTTTTGTCTAGGATTAAATTTTTTTAATCGGGGGACATCAATGGGATCGCCATGAACAAGCGACCGAGTTGAAGTGGGAAGCTAAGTTTCCCCTCACGGATCAATGAGATCAACCCAACAATTGGTATCAGAGCCAAGGTTCCCGATTTTGTGTGTTTAGGATTCGATTAATTTTTATCCACTTTTTATATATTATATGTGTTAGATAATAGTAGGATATGCATAGATTAACTCTTTGGTTGCAGGCATAAGATCCGACTATTATGGTCATAAGTGTGTATGTGATTGTTGTTGGGTTTCCGACACCGTGGCGAGTGTGTGTGGGAACATATTTCGTAAACATGTGGATAGCGGAAGAAATAAAAATAATAAATCTATATTTATTACAACACACATATCACACGCATGCATAGTACAATATGTGTAGACATAACCGTAAATTTAAATTTTGCAATAAAAGGAAATTTAACTACGTATACCTTACGTATCACGTGTAGCGGGAAAGGCATGAAACGGAACGATCCTCACTAGAATCGTCTCTATCCGTATCCACGTCGAGTATCTTCGGGATAACTTCACCAAGTCACGAGCCTCGTCTTCGTACGGGTTACTAGCCTCGTGTTGAAGACGATGTGATCGAGAGAAGATCACGATCCGAATCCAAATTCGGATCTAAAACCGAGTCGTCAAAACTCGCTTCTCCGGAGAGGTATTCGTCAACCGTTTGATGAATCCTTCGTCCTCCACCTATGAGGATTACCGGAGATCGAATCCCCGGCAAAGCTACCGATGTCGGAGCTCCAAACGTCGTCCAAACGATGCTCCGACGAGAGGGAAACAAGCTGTCCAGAAAACTGGACAGCTTTGGTGGAGGAGTAGGGGCCGGCCAAAAAGGAAAGGTGGAAGCTCACCTTATTACCGAACCCAAGGGAGATCACCGGAGCTCCTCTGGCAGCAGCTCGACGCCGGAAAGTGGAGAAGACGGCAGCAGCTGGTCGCCGGTTGGAGGAGGTGGGCGGCAGCACTAGGGTTGGCGCCGACTTCTTCAAACGGGAGGAGGTGGGCGGCAACTCTAGGTTAAGGGAATTGGATTAGGGCTTAACAAACCCTTAAGCCCTCTTTTATAGAGAACTAATTCTCTTAATGGTTATTGGATCATAACCATAAGGCCCGTTAACCCGCTCCATTAATTTAAGTTAAAATAAACAAAACCATGATGGTTTATTTTAAGTTAAAACGAACCGAACCAACTTTGGTTCATTCGTTTAAAATAAACCAAACCCTTTGGTTTATTCTCCTCCATTGGATTAGAACCAAACCATTTTTGTTCATCCATTATGTCTTCATAAGACACGGCCCATCCATGCTTCCATTGCGACTGAAACGATTTCATGCTCGCTCCATGTTTGGTCCAACCAAACCCAGTTTCTCTCGGTCTGAGAATCTCATTCTCAAGCTCGTTTTAAATCCTTCGGATTATGCTCATTGTACGTGTGACCAAATAGGTTCTCAGTTTATGTTGGCCGTCTATAATTAACCATTAATTATAGAATGATCATGAGTGCCACCTAGTAGTACATCATGATCCCCAATTAACCGAAAAGATCAACGGTTGATCCAGAACTATTTTTGAAACCCTTCAGCAGCTCGAATGAATCGTGCCCCATTCCCTTCACTCATCTTATACCCACTTGGTTCAGGACATAGTCTATAGTGTCAGTCCCCACTAGGCTGACTACGTCACACCTAGCCCAAGTATCATTTCCTCATCCTACGGATTCTAGTTACTGCACATGTATCGAAGAGTACATTACTCTAAACATCTAATGCTTTGGCCAAAGACTTTAGTAACAATCCGACGAGAGGCCATGGGTATACATCTCCTCGCAAGGAGTGGTGAATCCTTTATAGGCTATTCAAGCACCTTCGATAGCTTCAACTTATACCCAATCATCCCGGGTCCACATCTCCTCATAGATGCTTGCTTAAGATGTCAAAGCATAAGTCTTTATGATAAAGATGACTTGAATACCGTAAGTCAAAAGAACATCGCACTTAAGCTACAGTAAGAACTTCATTGACATATCTATATATGCAGAGAACCATATGAAGCCTTACGGCTGGTCACTCCAATGAACTAGTTACCATAACTAGCGTCCACGATTAACTCCGGACATCACAATGTCTCCAGCTAGTGAGAATCAGCTGCTTGGATACACCAAGGAGTATACCTCGTGCTAGTCTCGACAGAATTGATGGTGTCCAAATCCATCAATTCATCGACTAGGGATAATTTCGATACATCACAATTACACATGTAGAGATACTCACTAGTTGTGATCCAATCACAAATTCTCTCATTCTGTGAGTCGTATCGCGGACATTCAGTAAATGAGTTTAAGATCCAATCAAATACATGAAACCATGGATACTCAAATAGTGAATCTTCATTTACCATATAAATGGTTCATACATAAGGCGATTGCCTTAGGACATCTCTCATATATTACTAACAATTGTATATGTATATTTTGTTGAATCCTCGGGGTTGACGAGGCTAGTATTTAATTTTTTATAAATTAGATACACCATTGTTTAGCCACTATTTTTATTTTAGTTTACTTTCGATCTAGATTTCATGTACACTCCCTCGTGGAGTATAGGATTGATGGATGTAAATTAAAATAGATTTTAGTCTCGGCTCGGATCTACGGATGGCTCGTACATGGCATAGGAGGAGCGGACGAGAAGGCGATGCGACGGGAGACATATTGAAGACAAAAGCCATAATAGTTGGAAAATAATTTATTTTTCATATTTATTGTTTTTTATTTGATATGCATGTCGTAGGCTAGGAAAATTCCTCAATTTTGAATTACTAAGTGGGAGAGGGATATTTTTATAAAATTTCTATGACCTCCATTACAATTTGACATGTGATGCAAACAAACTTGCGCGTTGGCTCTGAGTGCCTTCCTCCTCATCGGATGAGTTTGTTTGCGGATCACAAGGTCAAATATGGTTATAGGAAATTATTAAGGAGCGTGTGTACTTCCCCATCGGAAGGCACATAACCTGAGATAATTACCTTGGTACTGAGTAATGGTGAACACTTAAATACAAATATAAGTATCTTCCCCATCGGAGTCACTGCTTTTATTTGTAGGGCCAAAGAGGACCAACTATTAATTTTACTTGTCAAAAAGTTAGGTTGACAAGATAGTAAAATTAATGGGTAAAACCTCCTCTTACAAATGTAGAATTCATATACGTCCACACTATCGTGGCATACGATATTCTCGGTGTTTTGAGGTGTTGGTTGATTTTAAATTTTTTTTGTTTGAGGAATCAATAATTTTTTAAAATCTAATATTTTGATCTGTGTGATTCTTAGGTTTTCTTTCAAAATGACTTTCAACCCGCTTGCTGTGATACTAAAAAAGAATAAACTTACTAGACCCAACTATGTTGATTGGAAGAGGAATCTAGCCATTGTCTTGACTGCTAAGGAATACAAATATGTACTCCTCAAAGAGTGCCTTCCTAAGCCTGTAGATGATTGTGGGGAAAAGGAGAGAGAGAGTTATAAGAAGTGGATCAAGGCCAATGAGATGGCGCAGTGTTACATTTTGGCATCTATGTCAAATGTACTACAACATCAACATCAAGCCATGCCCACTGCTTATGACATGATGCTCAATCTCAAAGAGCTTTTCGGACACCAGAATAGGGCTGCAAGGCAAGAAGCCATGAGAAACTTGATGACGACCACCATGATCGAGGGAACACCTGTAAGGGATCATGTTCTCAAGATGATGGCTCATTTGAATGAGCTGGAGGTCCTTGGAGCTGAGATCAATGGGGAAACCCAAGTCTATATCATACTCTCATCTCTACCTAGGAGTTTTGAGTAGTTTTGCCTGAACTACAACATGAACAAGAGGTTGTATTCGTTGGCAAAGCTTCTGACAGAACTCCAGGTGGCAGAGGGGCTATTTCGTCAGAGTGCTCAGGAACATGCAATGGTGACTCAAAAGATTTATGCTTCTAAGCCGAAAGGCAAGAAGAAGAAGAAACAAACTGGGGAGAAGGCGGTAGAAGGTACTCAGGGAGGAGTGAAGAAGCCGAAAGGCAAGTGCTTCACTTATAAGCAGACTGGACACTGGAAGAAGGACTGCCCCAACCGCAAGCAGAACAAAGGTATATCTTTTGGTTTAGTCATTGAAACATATTTAGCGGTGTTATCTACCGGCACCTGGTGTGTAGATACAGGAGCCACTGATCATGTCTGTAATGTTAAGGCAATCTCTTGCCGTAATATGGTTTTGATGGTGTGGCAAAGGGTTTAAGTTAGTTTGATATGTTGATGTGATATGTGCGTTGAAGTCGTGCAGGACTTAGTAATTCGCACATGGAGCCGTGGCGAGTTTCACATCTCATGACTCGTGCCTTGAGTCGGTGAAGGATAGCTTTGCGGAAGCCGTGCGCTTGGAGCATCCGAGGGACCGCCGGACGAGAAGCTTGGAGTGAAGCCGGAGGAAGTAGACTTCGAGGCAAGAGACGTGAAGGAGCATTGCGAGGCCGTCTTTGATCTTTAGGGGATGTGGCCAGGAAGCGAAGAAGAAAGGCGAGGACTCAGAAATGAGTGAGCGATTGTAACCCGGGGAGGGGTAGCTCTTAGGTGAAACTTGGCCATTTGGCCAAGTGTCGGATAGGTTTCGACACGATCATTGCCATGACATGCGATCGGCCCATCTGTCAGTGAGTTCGTGGTATCTGTTGGCTGGATTGGCGCGTGATCGGCCCGCCATCGTGGGCGGTCATTGCCAAGACCATCGATCATTCTTTGAAAGCGGCCGATCGGTAGTCAATAAGGGTTCGCAGAGCCGTTCGTCATAGCCGTGCCCAGGCGATCGACTACAGCGAGCGTGATCGTGATGAGTCCATCGATCGTGCCAAGAGTTCCGTTGGACTAGCGGTCGAGATCCGGCGTGTTCGGAGGCCGTTGTAGTAATGATCGCCGATCGGCCAATGAAGCGTGATCGGTGATGGCGGCAAACGGGAAGAAGTTAGCCCTCTCTATAAAAAGAGAGGGTGTGAGCCTTTGAGAGGCTAATGCTCATACTCCAAACGATCTTCCTAGTGCCCCACAAGCTCTAAACTCTTCTTACTTGTCTTTACTTCAATCCTATTGTAAGAAGAGTGATCTTGGTTGTAAAGGTTACCTCCACCTAGCTTTGTGCAAAGGAGAGACCGATAGTGATTGGTTTTAGCGGAGTGATTCACCGTGGACGAATCGGACCGTGGATTAGCGGCGTAGCCGTGAACCACGTTATACCATCGTGTTAGCGTTTGTTTTATTGTTTGTCTTTTGCTTTGTATTTGTATATTCCGCTTGCGCTAATCTTTTGTAGACGAGCAATTTACAACGTCCAACGTACGAGGGTTATTCTCCCCCCTCTAGCCGGCCATACCGATCCCCAACAAGTGGTATCAGAGTAGAGAAAGCTTGAGGACTAACCGCCACAACATGCAACTTTCAAAATGCCCGGCTCCACCACCCACCCTCCTAAGTTTGAAGGAGAATTCGCTTGGTGGAAGAAGCGAATGGAGGTATTTTTCGAAACGGATTTTGATATAATGATTACAATGGAATCCGGTTTCGTTTTGCCTAGGGATGAAGAGGGGAAGCCAATAGAGAAATCTAGGTGGACCAAGAGGCAAAGAGAGGAGCACCTTGCAAACTCCAAAGCCAAGCACCATCTCTACAATGTGCTCCCTCAACAAGAGATCAACCGGATCGGAGAATGTGCTAGCGCCAAAGAGATGTGGGAGAAGCTTATAGAACTCCATGAAGGCACATCCGAGGCCAAGCTAGCAAGGAGAGACCTCCTCCGCTCCCAACTATCCAATATAAAACTAGAAAAGGGAGAAAAGGTAACCTTACTACACTCTAGGTTTAAAGAAATTTTAATTGGGCTAACAAGTGTAGGTGAGAAGCTATCAAACCGGGACATGCTCATGAAGGCTATAGATGCCTTTCCCCGGTCCTCAAAGTGGAGCTCCATGGTGGACTCATTCTATATCTCAAAGAATTTAGAAGTGAGCACCTTGGAGGAGTTCTTCTCAACAATGGAGCTCCACGAAACTAGGCTTGAGGGAATACAAGAGGAGGCTAAAATTCAACCCTCAAGAGGAGTAGCATTATTGGCAAGTAAGGGGAAGAAGAAGATAGAAATCCCCTCCTCCTCCGATGACGAAGCATCTTCCTCCTCCTCCATGGATAGCACCGAAGAAGCCTATATGGTAAGGAGGGTAAGACGTGCATTTAAGAATTTTAGATTTGATAAATCTAATGATAGGAATAGAAGACCAAGGGGGAAGGTCATATGCTATAATTGCCAAGGAGAGGGACACATAAGGGGCAATTGTCCCCTCCTAAACAAAAGCAAAGAAGAGAAGAAAAAGAAAGAAGAGAAGAGGAAGAAGAAGAAGGGGAGCAAGAGAAAGGAAGAAGAAAAGAAGGCAAAAGAAAAGGGGAAGGCCAAAGCATTCAAGGCCAAGACATGGGATGATCCATCCTCATCCTCCTCCTCATCATCGGAAGAGGAGAATGCCTTTGTCACCAATTTGGCCTTGATGGCCTTTGATGACATGGAGTGCTCTTCATCCGAAAATGAAGGATCAAGCTCAAGAGGAGAGAGCTCAAGTGAAGGGGGAGCTTCTACATCCTCCTCATCCGAAGAAGAGGACATGAAAACTATGGTAACCAATCTCTCACCTAGTAAAATAGTTTCTATGATTTCTAGTTTAACTAAGGATTTATTTAGGGCAAAGAAGAAAAATAAATGCATGCTTGAACAAATTAAGGAATTAGAACAAAAATTAGAAAAGACATGCTTAAATGATAATATTTCTTCTAGCTTAAATGATGATGCATGCTCACATGATTATATGCCTTTGGATGTTAATGATGCATGCATAGAGGAAAATAGGGCATTAAGGGAAAAGGTAGATTATTTAACCAAAGCCCTAGAGAAATTCACTATTGGCTCCAACACATTGAACATGATCTTAGGGAGCCAAAGAGCTAGTTTCAACAAGAAAGGCCTAGGATACAAAGAAAAGAAAAATGAAAAAGTCTATAAATGCCTAATAGCTAGGGGACAAGATAAAAAGAAAGTAATTGCTAGGAAATGGATCCCCAAGGAGTATTTAGTGAACCCAATAGGAAAGAATTTATTTTGGGTTCCAAAATCCATCCTTAAGGGTTAGAATAACCCTAGGGTTGTCAACCATATGAACTTGACCTATATCATATTTTGGTTGACTTAGGATGACGGGACAACATTTTTTAGATAGTGTTGGGTGATGATAACGTGCCCATAAATAGGTAATAATGCTTAAATCATGATGATTGATGTAATTGCTATGTATGTTCTGAATCATGATTTATGATTTTGATATTTGGCATGTTATCATGAGAAATAGGTTTAAATCATGCTTTAGGTGATAATTTGTTTATTATCATCGTATAATACCTAATGCATGACTATTATTTGATGGATACATGAGTTTCATGATCATAATGTAGAATTGATTGATATATGTCATTATGATCATGTAGAATGTTAGGTTGATACTTAACCATGATAGAATTGCATGAATATATTGGTTAAGTATATACAAATACCCCCTAGGATACATCTCACACTCACTATAGGCTAACTTGATTGCAAACTTAGCATGGGTGAGATATTAGGATGATACAAATGTCCACTAATGCCTATGGCATTTAGATGGTCATTTAAAGTATCAAAATAGCAATAATAGACCAATCATGGGGAAGGCTTATGTTTAATTCATAGACATATTGCCCAAAGATCATGGTTGGATATTTCATATGTTTTCAAAACAATTTCTTACCTTAAAATACATGTATTCATGTTTTGAAACAATTGGATGCAAAACTAGGTAGCTAACTTGATACTAGAATGATAAAAAACCTAGTGGTTTTTAGAGCTTTTGGATTTTTGGCAAAAACAAGAAAATATAATGAGTTTTCATGAAAAACTATTTTTCCTTGATAGATATACTTAATAGAAATATGTTCCCCAAATTTCATGATTTTTCAAATTCTCTGGAATTTATAATGCATTTCTGAAATTCGTCCAGAAAATGAGAAATTTGGATTCCTTTGTACCGATCGCTATACATCGATAGCAATGATCGTGGTGGCCTATAAATCAGAACATTGAAGGCTGTAAACCTACAACAAGTGGTAGAAATATACTTGATGCCATCAACAAGTGGTACCCAATTTTAAATCAACTTGTCATATTTTCCCTCTATTATACTTGATTCCATGAGCTTATAACTTAGTGTTAATCTTTTTGATAGTGTCAAAGGGGGAGAAATAAGTATGTTTAAGTTAATCACTTTAGGGGGAGAAATATATTTTAGGGGGAGAAATATATGATAGGGGGAGAAAATTTGCATAGAGAGTTTCATGGATTAAGGGGGAATTGCATGTTGTTATATCATGTTTATCTTTACATGCTTTCTTACCTTAGAATTTATATCAAATGTTTTTACCTAACTTAAACGGATTGCCACACATCAAAAAGGGGGAGATTGTTAGGGCAATCTCTTGTCGTAATATGGTTTTGATGGTGTGGCAAAGGGTTTAAGTTAGTTTGATATGTTGATGTGATATGTGCGTTGAAGTCGTGCAGGACTTAGTAATTCGCACATGGAGCCGTGGCGAGTTTCACATCTCATGACTCGTGCCTTGAGTCGGTGAAGGATAGCTTTGCGGAAGCCGTGCACTTGGAGCATCCGAGGGACCGCCGGACGAGAAGCTTGGAGTGAAGCCGGAGGAAGTAGACTTCGAGGCAAGAGACGCGAAGGAGCATTGCAGAGCCGTGCGCCTGATCGCGAGGGCGTGGCGAAAACGAAGAGAACCGGCGAGGACTCGAGAAATGAGAGTGAGCGATTGTAACCCGGGAAGGGTAGCTCTTAGGTGAAACTTGGCCATCTGGCCAAGTGTCGGATGGGTTTTCGACACTCGATCGCCATGACATGGCGATCGCTTCAAGTCGAGTGAGTTCGTATATCGGATGGATTGTGGCCAGCAATCGGCGCACATCGTGGGCGATCGTTGCCAGAGATCGGTCGATCGCTCATTCGGCGGCGATCGGCCCAGTCAATAAGGTTGACGAAGTTCGTAGCCGCCGGAAGGCGATCGACTACGGGCGGCGTGATCGATGAGGTCCATCGATCGCCAAGAGTGGACTAGAGAATGGGAAGAAGTTAGCCCTCTCTATAAAAAGAGAGGGTGTGAGCCTTTGAGAGGCTAATGCTCATACTCCAAACAATCTTCCTAGTGCCCCACAAGCTCTAAACTCTTCTTACTTGTCTTTACTTCAATCCTATTGTAAGAAGAGTGATCTTGGTTGTAAAGGTTACCTCCACCTAGCTTTGTGCAAATGAGAGACCGATAGTGATTGGTTTTGGCGGAGTGATTCACCGTGGACGAATCGGACCGTGGATTAGCGGCGTAGCCGTGAACCACGTTATACCATCGTGTTAGCGTTTGTTTTATTGTTTGTCTTTTGCTTTGTATTTGTATATTCCGCTTGCGCTAATCTTTTGTAGACGAGCAATTTACGACGTCCAACGTACGAGGTCTATTCACCCCCCTCTAGCCGGCCATATCGATCCCCAACATGTAATACTTTGTAAGGGATCCAGGAAACTAGACGACTTACTGAGGGGGAGATTACCGTGTACTTGGGCAATGCCACGAAGGTGGCGGCTATTGCAGTGGGAGATGTTCATTTATCTTTTGAGAAAAATAAACTTTTGATTCTTAAGAATTGCCTTTATGTACCTTTATTTAGAAAGAATTTAATTTCGATTTTTAAATTGTTTATGGATGGATATTCTATTTCTTTTAATGACAGTTGTTATAAAAAGGAATAGGGACATTATCTGTTCAGGTGGATTGATAGGAAATCTATACACACTTGAACCAAAACCTCCCACGATGCAAATTGAAGTTAATAACTCATCTTCTAATTCCAATAAGAGAAAAGAACCTTCGAAGATGAACCAAACATATCTTTGGCATCTTAGGCTTTGTCATATTAACCTAAGCAGAATTCAAAGGTTGATAGCTGATGGACCTTTGCGTTCATTAGTGGTGGAGGATTTCCCAACCTAATGCTTGGAGGGTAAAATAACCAAGAGGCCTTTTAAGGCCATGGGGTATAGAGCCAAAGATGTGTTAGAATTGGTTCATTCTGATTTGTGTAGTCCTATGTCTATCCAGGCTAGAGGTGGTTTTGAGTATTTTGTCTCTTTTATAGACGATTATTCGAGATATGGATACATTTACTTGATGCGCCGCAAGTTTGAATGCTTTAACAAGTTTAAAGAATTCAAGGCTGATGTGGAGAAATGTCAAGGTAAAAGTATCAAGATACTATAATATGATCGTGGTGGCGAGTACCTTTTGGAAGTGTTTAGGAACTAGATATCAGAGGCTGGGATTCAATCCCAATTGTCTACACCTGGCACACCCCAGCATAACGATGTAGCAGAGTGAAGGAATAGGACTCTTATGGAAATGGTTAGATTGATGATGAGTTATTATGAGTTGCCTGATTCATTCTGGGGATATGCTCTAGATACGGCGGTGTACATTCTGAACTTGGTTCCATCTAAATCAGTGCCTTCTACTCCCATAGAGTTGTGGACTGGGCAAAAGCCTAGTCTAAGACATATTCGAATATGGGGGAGTCCAGCACATGTGCTGAAGGCAGATGCTGGTAAGTTGGAACCTCGTACAGAAGTACTCATGTTCAATGGCTATCCTAGAATAACGAAGGGTGGTTTGTTTTATAGTCCTAGAGATCAGAGGGTGATCGTTAGCACGAACGTCTGATTTCTAGAGGAAGGCCATTTGATGAGCCACAAGCCCAAGAGTAAAATTGTTCTGGAGGAATTAAAAGGGGAAGTCACTTCTTCAGTACCACCGATGCAAGAGGATATACCACAAGTCATTGCACCGCGTGTCACAGAGGATACACAGGAGATACCTCATCGTAGTGGGAGGGTTGTGAGATAGCCTGATAGATTCATGTTCTTGGGAGAATCTTCTGATTTGGTCCCTGACGAACATGAACCTGATCCCTGGACATATGACGAGGCAATCCAAGATAAAGATGGAACATCTTGGCAAAATGCGATGAATACTGAGATTGAATCTATGGATTCAAATCAGGTCTGGGAGCTAGTAGAACCACCCGATGGTGTAAAAACCATTGGATGTAAGTGGATCTACAAAAGAAAGAGAGGAATAGATGAGAAGGCTGACACCTTCAAAGCGAGGCTTGTTGCGAAGGGGTATACTCAGAAAAAGGGTATCGATTATGAGGAGACCTTTTCGCCGTTAGTCATGCTTAAGTCTATCCAGATTCTCTTATGCATAACAGCTCATATGGATTATGAGGTGTGAAAGATGGATGTTAAGACAACTTTACTTAATGGAAGTCTTGAGGAAAACATCTATATGAAGCAACCAGAGGGATTCATTGTGAAGGACAAAGAACATCTTGTATGTAAACTTAATCGGTCCATTTATGGATTGAAGCAAGCTTCGAGTTCTTGGAACATTCGCTTTGATGAGGTAATCCAGTCTTATGGATTTATTCAAAGTCCGGATGAGTCTTGTGTATACAAGAGATGTGACGGGAACGTAGTGGTATTTCTTGTACTATACGTAGATGACATTTTGTTGATTGACAACAATATCAAGGTGTTATCGGACGTAAGGGTATGGTTGTCCAAACAGTTTGATATGAAGGACTTGGGAGAGGTGGGACACATCCTTGGGATCAAGGTTATAAGGGATCGCAGGAAAAGGATGTTGTGCTTATCCCAAGCTTCATACATAGACACGATTATGGATTGTTTTAGCATGTAGAACTCTAAGAAGGGGTTTCTACCTTTCAGGCATGGAGTTCCTTTATCTAAGGAGATGTGTCCTAGAACATCTTAGGAGATAGAGGAGATGAAGGCGATTCCTTAAACTTCAGTGGTAGGAAGCCTCATGTATGCGATGCTATGTACAAGACCAGATATTGTTGGATCAATTCGGTTCGCTAGAGAGGGGGGGGTGAATAGCGAAATAAAAAACTTTTTCGAATTCGTTTCAAGACAAATATACGCAGCGGAAAGATAAGCAAAACAAAAAGTAAAGGAGACAATAGAAACAAGATATTTAATTGGTTCGTAGCCGAAGGCTACTACTCCAAGGCCCTAGTGGTCCTTGACCATGCACGGAGGGCAAATCACTAAACAAACTCCTCCTCGTTGGAGGTAGGAGTTAATCGATACAAAAAAACTTGAGGTAGAGGGACACTCCCCCTCTCCTCATTACGATAGAAAAATAGCTTCGAAGAATGTAAATGAGCAACGACACTAAAATTAAAACCGACGTACAAAAATAAAGGAAATGAAACCTAGACGTCGGAGAAGAAGAAGTACGTTGTTGTCGGTAGCTTTGCGGAGACTTTTTGGAAGCTTAGAATTGTTGTTAAAACCCTAGGTTTGGCCCTCCTTTTATAGCCTTTGAGCCCCTTTTCGAGTGGGTCTTCAACCAATCACAAATGGACACCAAACCGCTTTGAGGTGGAGTGATAAGCCTTGAATCTTCTAATCTGATCATTGACCATCAGTCGACTGATGGCCATCATCAGTCGACTAATGGCAGCATCAGTCGATTGATGACCTTCGGCAGTCGACTGATACACGGCAGTCGAGTCCTCCAAGCTGGCAGTCGACTGATGCTTGCTGCAAGTCAAAGTTAGCTCAATAAAAACATAATTTCGATGGTCGTCGACCATCCGATCTCGACCTAGACCATCTATAAGATGTCTTTGGTCGGATCTACGCTTAAGATCATCCCCGTAAAGAGGATACGACCTTACTTACTCTCGCACACACGAGCTTACCTCGATACTTACGTGTTGCTTTTGCTTCCGGCCTTCCACTCGATTCCTTCGGCTCCCTCCAAAGTAACTCGAGTATCGCCCGACCACCGCGGCTTCCTCCGGGTGTCGCTAGCCTTCATCTCCAGCTATATCAATCTTCTGCACACTCGATTCAGCTCGTGAGAAAACAAAATAGACTTAACTTTTGTGTCTTTGCTATAATCAAAACACAGGTTCGATTTCGGTGCCTCACTGCACCAACAATCTCCCTCTTTTTGATATATGGCAAAAACACACAAAGTTAAGGAAATTAAGTGCATGAAACAGTAAAGACAAGAAGCAAAAGTTGGAGTAGTAAAAATATTTCTCAAGTTCTCCCCTTAGAGGAACCCTCTCCCTTGACCGAGGGTGAGTACTTGAAAAAGACTTTTAGTTCTCCAAACACAAAAGATAATGAGTTAAGTAAATGGCATTACTTAACTTAGGCTTCTTAGAGTCAAAAATAAGTGCAAGTTAAGTAATCAAAAGTTAAGTCAAAAGGTTAATTATTCAAAAGGTTTAACTTTTGATTTCTTAACTTGGGCCTTTAAAGTTTTCAATTCCGAAGAGTTGAAACCTAAACCTTACTCCCCCTTAACTTAGGCCAGAATCAAAGTTTTAAGTTAAGTTATCAATTTCAAAAATTTGAAATTGAACTTTGGCCTTTTCTTGAACCTTAACTTTGGCCTTTTCTCCCCCTTTTGACATAAATCAAGGAAAAAGTGGGGGGGTTTTAAGAAAACCCTAAGTCCAAGCATGATGATTTTAAAAATAGTATGTGAAAATAATTCATCTAAATGTTCAACTCTAGTTTGACTTGATTGAAATGATTATCAACAAGTCCTGATTAGAGTTGGTTAATATTAGTTGCATATTTATACTCCGAGGTTCATATTGACGCACTTGATCTACATCTTGGAACCTGGAGTTGGGTCCTAACATCTCACGCCCATCTACGTGGCTAAGTACACAAACACATTAGTCCTATGTGTTGTGAGATGTACTGGCTCCTTAAATCTATAGGTGCATGATATCTAAGGTATGTCCTATGCTAGTTCCATCAAAATGAAAGATAAGAAATAGTAGTAAGAAAATATAGTTTGCAAGTTCTTATTCTATTACGCACATGCCCAATTTTCGTCTTAATAGACTAAATTCGGCTTCGGGTAGGGGTTTAGTAAATAGGTCTGCTAGGTTAGATTTTTATTTGACGTACTCGAGTTGTATGGCTCCGTTGGCCACATCTTCTCGAATGAAATGGTGTTTGACTTCTATATGTTTGGTCCTAGAGTGACATATTGGATTCTTTGTATGATTAATTGAACTAATGTTATATACGTGAAGTTTAGTATTCGTAAAGTCTAACTTAAAGTCACGGAGAGTGTGCTTCATCCAAAGAAGCTGAGTGACACACTCACCCATCGCGATGTATTCGGCTTCGGTGGTAGACAAGGCAACACAATGTTGCTTCCTACTGTACCAACTCACTAGACTCGAGTCGAGTAGTTGACAACAACCACTCGTGCTCTTTCTGTCGAGTTTACTACCGGCATAATCCGAATCGGAGTAGCCGATTAGTTCGAACTCGGTAGATCGAGGATACCAAATACCGACATTAAGTGTACCCTTTAGATATCTAAGGATACGCTTAACTAGGGTTAGGTGAGACTCCTTGGCACAGGTTTGAAACCTGGCGCACATACTTACTGCAAATAAGATATCAGGTCGGCTTGCAGTTAAGTACAGGAGACTCCCTATCACACTCCTATAGTATTTTAAGTCAATGGACTTACTTTCTAGGTCTTCTCCTATGTTAACATTAATCGCCATTGGGGTGTTTATTATCTTAGCGTCTTGCATTCCAAATCTTTTAATTAACTCCTTAGTGTATTTTTGTTGATATAGGTATATACCATCCTTAGTTTGTTTAATTTGTAGACCTAAAAAGAAACTTAACTCGCCTACCAAGTTCATTTCAAACTCACTTTCCATGAGTGAAACGAACTCGTTTAGTAAGGCTGAGTTAGAGGTTCCAAAAATTATATCGTCTACGTAAATTTGAGCTATGAATATTTCTTTACCTAAGGTTTTTACGAAGAGAGTTGGGTCAACTTAGCCTTGGTTAAACCCTTTTGACTTAAGATGGATTGAAAGTCTCTCGTACCAAGCTCGAGGAGCTTGTTTAAGTCCATAGAGAGCTTTCTTAAGTTTTAGAACATGGTCGGGTTTATCTAGATTTTCGAATCCGGGGGGTTGGCTAACATAAACTTCTTCTTTAATGTATCCATTTAGGAATGCCGACTTAACATCCATTTGAAATAGCTTAAATCCTCGATGTGCGGCATAAGCTAGCAACATTCGAATGGATTCGAGTCTAGCTACTGGGGCATAGGTTTCGTCGTAATCTAAGCCTTCGACTTGGCTAAAACCTTTGGCGACTAACCTAGCCTTGTTTCTAACTACTTCACCTTTATCATCAAGCTTATTTCGAAACACCCACCTTGTTCCAATTATCGTTTTGTCTTTAGGTGGTGGTACTAATTCCCACACCTCGTTCCTAGTAAATTGAGCTAGCTCTTCTTGCATTGCAATAATCCAATCGGGATCAAGAAGAGCTTGTTCAATTGATTTGGGTTCTATCTTTGAAATTAAGGAAATTTGACTAAGGTTCCTATAGGATGCTCTAGTTCGAACTCCTAGATTAGGATCTCCTATCACTTGATCGATAGGGTGGTTAGTCTGAATCCTAGATTGGGTTGGGTTTGTGTCACCTAATGCTTGATCAATGGGGTGACTTGGTTGAACACTAGTTTGGTTGGAGTCATCTATCACTTGATCAATAGAGTGACTAGGTTGACCTAGGTTAGGATTAACACTAGACCTGATCTCCGGATCAGAGTTAGGTCTAGTATGAATCGGCTCGCTAATTGGGGTTGCCGGGGGTTTTGTTGGTTCATGTCCTTCATCAAATACTACATTGATAGTCTCCTCGACTCTAAGGGTGTCATGGTTATATACTCCATAAGCTCTACTTGTAGTCGAGTATCCTAGAAAGATTCTGATCGTGGTTTTGGATGTAAATTTCCCTAAGTAATCCTTAGTGTTTAGGATATGTACCTTACACCCAAATACCCTAAAGTACTTGATGTTAGGTATTTTATCGTGATAAATCTCATACGAGGTCTTAAGGTGCCTCTTTACCATAAGGATCCTATTTTGGACATAGCAAGTAGTGCTAGCAGCCCGCCCAAAACCTATCGGGTAGGTCGTATTCGTTCAACATGGTCCTAGCGGCTTCTTGTAGAGTTCGGTTTTTCCGCTCCACTAGGCCATTTTGTTGAGGGGTCCTAGGGCAAGAGAATTCATGGTGGTATCCATTTAGGTTACAGAAGTCGGTGAACCTTTGATTTTCGAATTCACCACCATGATCGCTTCTAAGTCTTTTAACCTTAAGGTCTTTTTGATTCTCGATTAATTTGAATAGATTAATTAATTGATCTAGGGTATCATTTTTATGTTTGATGAACCTAACCCAGGTAAACCTGGAGTAGTCGTCAATTATGACTAAGCAATATTGACTTCTATTGAGAGACTTGGCTCCATGTGAATCGAACAGATCCATATGCAGGAGCTCAAGTACACTTGAGGTTCGTTCTTGGTTAGTTAACTTGTGTTGTGTCCTAGGTTGTTTTCCTTGTTGACAAGCATTACAGATTTTATTAACCAAGTTGTTGAGGTTGGGTAAGCCTCTGACTAAGCCACTCTGACTCATCTTGTGGACGAGTCTTGGGTGTGAGTGACCGAGTCGTCGGTGCCACAACCATGATTCCTCTTGCCGTGTCATAAGACACTTAGTTGAGGAGTTGGTTAAATTGATCGTATAAATGTTGTTATTTCTAGTTCCTTTAAGAATTGTTTTAGAGGTTTCGTTGGTATTAATTATGCATTCATTTTCTAGAAATATAACCTTATAGTTATTATCACACAATTGGCTTACACTAAGTAAGTTATATTCAAAATTCTCTACAAGTAATACATTTTTAATAACAAAATTCGTGTTAAGCTCGATATCACCTGATCCGATGATTTTGAGCTTGCCGTTATTCCCAAAGGCTACCGATCCTTGTCGTTTGAATCGAAGCTTTGCGAATTTGAGTTGATCCCCGGTCATGTGTCGGGAGCAACCGCTGTCCAACATCCATTGATCCTACACACAAGGTGGTTGGATTGGATGTTAGATTTTTGTTAAGAAAATTGGTTGTAAGTTGTTAACCCTAGGTCATCTCACCGGAGTCTATATGATCAAGCATGTTATACTTATGTGTTTATTTTGAGATGACTTCTAATTAAGTTGATTAAGTGGATTTAGGTTCAAGTAATTTTATGTTAGATTTGGATTTAACCCTAGGCTTGTCAAGTTTACCTTTTCAAGATCATGGCTTCCCGATCGTGGCAAGGCACAGGGGCCTTCTTTTATCGGATCATCGACCACTTCCTTAGACAAAGCCATTTTCAAGAAAATGATGACTTGACTTACCTAAAATTATTTCCTCGTCTAACTAGTTATTTTTGAAAAGAGGCTCCCCGAGGCTCAATCTTTTCGAAGAATTTTAGTTGGTTATGTTTTTGAAAAGAGGCTCCCCGAGGCTCAATCTTTTCGAAAAATTTTAGTTGGTTATGTTTTTGTTCTAAGTGAGTTCACAAGTTTTAAAGTACAAACTTTCTAAGTTAAAGCATGCAATTTCTAAGTTAAAGCATAAACATTCTAAGTTAAAACATGCAATTTCTAAGTTAAAGCACAAACATGTTTTGTACTGGCTCCCTGCAGTTGAATCGGTTCGGTCTATCCACATAGTGGATTTGGTCCTTGGGAACCCAGTACGGGTTGGATCCTAGAGTTGAAATCAAAAAGTTCTTAGGGACCCATGCTTGGACATGTTTCTTATGTCGACTTACAATCGACATATACGACCTATTAGTCGTGTTTGAGTTAAACCCCAGTCCAGCCTTGTTGTACACGGCCCTTTGAGATCCAAGTAGGAGGTCAAGTCGTTTGGATCCCGAAGTGAACCTTTCCAACGTGTTCCTAAGATCTTCGACTTGACTTTTCAAGAGAGAGTTCTCAACTTTGAGCTTTTCAACTCGAGTTGAGTCCTTCTCTTGAACTCGACTAGTCGAAGAGGTTAGGGAGACCTCGTGTTTGAGGAGTTTAACCTCCTCAACAAGGGTCTCGACCTTGGACTCGGACTTAGCTAACTTCCTAGACAAAAACCTAACCGTATTATGTAAAGTATTAAATAAAGCTCGACTCACCTTAAGGGTATCTTTTGAACCGGATACGTATCCGTGGCTTGACTTGAAGGTAGCTTCTGTTAGTTAAAGCCCTAGAACCAATCATGTGATGGTTGAATAGGGAACATTTTGTATCATATTCTATAAAGGCAAAGGATTGGTTATTATATTTACATCTTGCTTGTGCCAGCTAATTTAAATATAATAATGCCCTAGAAAAGTAGGTTCTTATCTACAGCACATCAATTGGCAGAATTGATTATGAGAGGTTGTAGAGAACACTTTCCTAAATGTTCCTAGTCGAGTATTAATATGCAAGGGCAATATTAATACATAAAGACTAGCATGTAGGTCAATTGATGACTTGATCTCACAAGTCATGGATATATGATATCAAGTTGACACATGGGTATATATTGGAGAATATATACTGAACTGACCCGCCATGAGAAAGTTTCATGGATCGTTATATGAGTGTCATAAACTTTCTCATGTGACTATTGGTATGAATAGTCCTCAAACCTGAAGTCACTACGGTTCCCTACATAAGGAGTTATGTACTTTGGTATCGTTAAACGTCACCCGTAACGGGGTGGACCATAAAAGCGATTACTGGGTATATAACAAATTATTCTGAGTGATGTGAGTGATGTAGATGGGATCTATCCCTTCCATATGACGGGAGTGATATCGGTGGGCCCCATGATTGAGTAGAACTACTAAAACGCATGGCCATGCTCGAATGAGTCAATATGAGATATTGAGCTCATTTGTTTGAGTTAGTTTACTCAGGGATCAAGAAACACATAGATTGATCGAGGATGACACGGTCTATGCCTCATTGATCAATCTGATATCAAGGATAGAAGGACACGGTCATATATTATAGTAGTCACGGAAAGGTTAGTCGGATCTTGACTTATCTCGTAACTTGGGTAGCAATGATGTATTGCTAGATGCCGCTCATTGCTTGTGTATCTAAAAGAGTTTAGGTCCACTGCCAATGTTATGAGAGCCTATAGGGTCACACACAAAGAGCATGATAATTAGAGTAATTAGAGTATTCTAGTTTGACTAGAATAATATGGGAATAAGCTTAAGTACAAAATGGTTTTTGGACTTTAAGCTTAATGAGAATTTTAGCTAATTGATTTAATGAGATTAATTCAATATGTTACCTTATTGATTTAATAAGATTAATTCAATATGATACCCAATTGATTTAATAAGATTAATTCAATATGATAACATAAGCTTAATTGAATTAATAAGATTAATTCAATATGATAACATAAGCTTAATTGAATTAATAAGATTAATTCAACATGCATGAATGCCACATAAGAATGCCACATAAGCATGCCACATAAGCATGCCACCTAAGCATCCACCTAAGCTAGTTAAGGTGGAAGGAAACAAAATGGTTTGTCTCCTTAAGTGGCCGGCCAAACAAGGAAGCCAAATCCCTTTTGAGTGTGTCTCAATGCAATGGATTGCATTGAATGTGAAGGAGGTGGAAGGGTTTTTCCAACCCTATAAAAGGCTCCATGGAGTGGCGGCCATAGTGAGTTTTGGTGTTGTGGTTGTGAGAGAGCTTGGTGGAAGCTTTGGTTGTGTGGGTTTGTGAGTGTAGGCTAGCAAGAAGAGGAGTCTTCTTCTTCCTTTCTCCTTTCCCTCTCTTCCTCTCCTTTAGGGACTTCTCTAGCAAGAAGTAAAGGAGAGCTCTTCTAGTTTTCCTTTTGTGAGACAAGAGCGTGCTCGTGTGGATACGTATAGAGGCACGGACACTTGAACGTGCTAAAGATCCAACAAACCGAAAGGAAAAGCGGGATTAACAAGGGCACGCAACAAAGGTAATCCTCTCCTATAAGATAGGTTTGGTTTAGAGAAATTTATTTTATACGAGTTTGCTTTCGCATGGATCACTTGGAAGGGATCCTATTTTCCGTTGCGCATATGCCATTTGGCATACGAGATTTCCCTACAGTGGTATCAGAGCCACTTGCGAAAGATCGTATAAAATAGGTTTTCTCTATTTTATATGTGATATAGAAGTAGGATAAATTTTATTATGAGTTGATAATTGCATTAGCAAATTTTCAAACATAATAAAATATCCAATGTCTTTTAAAAGTTAAAATGACATGGTGCATGGTTATGGCCTAGTCCCAAAAAGTTTGTGATTGTGTGTTGTAATTCTTAATACGGCCTGCGTGTCGTGCCTTTCTCCTAATATTCTTGTTGTAAAATTAGTTTTAGACTCGAATGTAACTCGAGTATTTCTCCTTTTGTAATGTACAAAACAAGGATGGAGGGTCCATTGGAAGATGAGGTTACAAGGAGGAAGTCAACACACAAGACTACCAAAAGGAAGCACTTAGGAGAAGATGCTATCCCTAGGTTGACCAATCAATCTTTTCATTGGCTTGAGAAGATTGTAGAATAAGGGCCATAACCATGACACGTTAGTTTAATATGTATGTGATGCATGATAGTTTAGCTTGTATGTGATGCATGATTAGTTTAGCTTATATGTGATGTATGCTAATATGTATATGATACATGTTTATTTCTTAATAAGTCTAAACGATATGCCTACCAAAGTTGGTACTCACTACTTCCTCGATCATTTGTTATTGGGTTTGCCAAAGCAAAGCAATGCATTTTATCTTGGAGGGGTGCGAGTGGACAATCGTGATGTCCCGCTATCAGTCTTGGTTAAGACTTAATTAAGTGTTTTCTTAATTGGTTAAGAAAGTAGAGGCATATATTAGCTTTGAACATAAGTGTTAACATTAGTTTTGTGTGATTTCCAAACATCAGCTTTGTCTTAGAAGTGGTCGTTGCTCCGATATCCAAGAAGGCCCCTGTGCCTCGCCACACTGGAAATAAACACTAAACTAATCTAAAACTTAACCAAAGCTATTAAAGAGTTACATCAGATGTAATTGGCAAAAGATTGCCTACCTAATTATACTACGTCTTGGGCGATTAGCCAAAGCTAACTCAAGACGAATTATGATGTGGATCTTTATCCCATATAAATTTATAGCTAAATAATAGCTATGAGAATTTAGTGGGAGCCTCATTTAATTAAAGGCCTAATTAAATGATTTAGGTATGATACTTAACTTTGCATTTTAATGTTGTAGATCACCATGTCATCTAACACGACACACCCCCTCAACTTGCGATCTGTCCTTGAGAAGGACAAGCTCAATGGAGCAAACTTTCTTGACTGGTATAGGAACTTGAGGATTATCCTCAAGCAAGAATGCAAACTATATGTCCTAGAGCAGGCTACCCCTGAAATACCCGCCCCTACGGCCACTCGTGCTGAAAAGGATGCTTATAAGAAGCATCAAGATGACGCATTAGATGTGTCATGCCTTATGCTTGCCACCATGAACTCTGAGCTTCAGAAGCAACATGAGAACATGGATGCCTATGATATGGTTGAGCACTTGAAACAACTATATCAAGGACAAGCTAGGCACGAGCGTTTTGAAGTGTCTAAGGCTCTTTTTGCATGCAAGATGCAAGAAGGAACACCTGTAGGAACTCACGTACTCAAAATGATTGGAATGCGTTGAGAACATGAAGACTAGGTTTTCCTTGGGCGAATTGGCAAGCACCGATGTTATCCCGCAATCGCGAAGGAAGCATACAATCAATTAGTCCATGAATTATAACATGAATGAAATTGATAAACCTTTGCTGAGATTCTCGATGTTAAGAATCACGAACCAAATCTCAAGAAGAAAGTTAGTATTGTACTTATGGTCAAGAAGGACAAAGGTAAGCGCATAGGCTAGGGTAAGACCCATGACAAAGGCAATGCCAATTCATCCAATTCAAAGGGTAATGGTTAAGTACCTAAGGAAGGGGACTGCTTCCATTGCGTGAGATCGACACCGGAAGCGAATCGCAAAGTCTACCTTGAGGAAGTAAAGAACAAGAGAAGTGGGACTTCTGCCTCAGGTATACATGTTATAGAGGTTAATCTATCTATTTCTTCTACATGGGTATTAGATACCGGATGTGCATCTCACATTTGTACTAATGTGCAGGGACTGAGAAATAGTAGAATAATGGCAAAGGGTGAAGTGGACCTACGAGTAGGCAATGGCGCAAAAGTTGCTGCTGTAGCTGTAGGAACATATTCTTTGTCTTTGCCCACTGGGCTTATCTTAGAACTAGAGGAGTGCTTCTATGTACCCGCATTAACAAAGAACATAATTTCTGTATCTTGTTTAGACAAGAAAAACTTTTCTTTTATAATAAAGGACAAATGTTGTTCCATTTATTTAAATGAAATGTTCTATTGTAATGCACCACTTATGAATGGTCTCTATGTTCTAGATTTAGATAACCCAATTTATAACGTAAATACCAAACGATTCAAATCGAATGATTTGAACCAGACATATCTCTGGCACTGTCGCCTAGGTCACATAAATGAAAAACGCATATCCCAACTCCATAAAGATGGATTATTGGACTCATTTGATTTTGAATCATATGAGGTATGCGAGTCTTGTCTTTTAGGAAAGATGACTAAAACTCCATTTAGTGGACATGGCGAGAGAGCGACGGATTTGTTAGGACTCATACATACTGATGTATGTGGCCCTTTCAATGTCGAAGCCAGAGGAGGCTATAAGTACTTTATTACTTTCACTGATGATATGAGTAGATTTGGCTACTTATATTTGATGAGACATAAGTCAGAATCCTTTGAAAAGTTCAAAGAATTCAAGAATGAAGTACAAAACCAACTTGGTAAGCGTATTAAGCTACTTCGATCAGATCGAGGTGGTGAATACCTTAGTCAAGAGTTTCGTGATCACCTGGCTAAGTGTAGGATAATATCCCAACTCACTCCACCTGGAACACCACAATGGAATGGTGTATCTGAGAGGAGAAGTCGTACTCTATTAGATATGGTACGATCAATGATGAGCCAGACTGATCTACCTACTTCCTTTTGGGGTTTAGCTCTAGAGACATCCGCTTTCACACTTAATCGCATTCCATCAAAAGCCGTAGAAAAGACACCATATACGATATGGACCGGGAAGAGTCCCAAAATGTCTTTTATAAAGATTTGGGGTTGTGAAGCTTACGTTAGACGTCAAGTCTCAGATAAACTAGGACCCAAATCAGATAAGTGTTATTTTGTAGGATATCCCAAGGAAACTAAGGGATATTACTTTTACAATCCCACACTTGGCAAGGTGTTTGTTGCCAGAAATGCTGTCTTTCTAGAAAGAGAATTTATTTCTAGAAATACTAGTGGGAGTAAAATTCATCTTGAAGAAATTCAAGATGATGATAACACTAAGGCTTCGATGGAAAATGAACAGGAACCACAAAGTGTTGTGGATGAGGAAATTGTTGCCCAAAGAGTTGTGGAACAAACACCTGTTCAAGTAGACCAACCTCTTCGTAGATCTAATAGGATCCGTTGTCAACCCGAGAGATATTCTTTTCTCTTGACTGACAACGGTGATGTATTGCTTATCAATCTTGACGAGCCTACATCCTATAAAGAAGCTATGATGAGCCCAGATTCCGAGAAATGGCTAGAGGCCATGAGATCCGAAATGGAATCCATGTACACTAACCAAGTATGGACTTTGGTTGATCCACCTGAAGGGGTAAAACCCATTGGGTGTAAGTGGATCTTTAAAGTAAAGACTGACATGGATGGTAATAAGCATACCTATAAAGGTAGATTGGTGGCTAAAGGATTCAAACAAATTCATGGTATTGACTATGATGAAACCTTTTCACCAGTTGCGATGCTTAAATCCATTCGGATCATACTTGCTATTGCAGCCTACCACGATTATGAGATCTGGCAGATGGATGTCAAAACCGCTTTTCTGAATGGAAAGCTACTCGAGGATGTGTACATGACACAGCCTGAGGGTTTTGAAGATCCAAAGCATCGAAAGGTATGCAAACCGCAAAGGTCCATTTATGGACTAAAGCAAGCTGGAATCTTCGATTCGATGATGCAATCAAAGAGTTTGGTTTCATCAAGAATGAAGATGAACCTTGTGTCTACAAGAGAAATAGTGGGAGCACAGTTGTATTTCTTGTCTTGTATGTAGATGACATACTTCTCATCGGAAATGACATTCCGTCACTCCAGTCTGTGAAGATGTGGTTAGGGAATTGTTTCTCGATGAAGGACTTAGGTGAAGCTGCCTATATTCTAGGCATCAAGATCTATAGAGATAGATCTAGAAGATTACTTGGCCTAAGTCAGAGTACATACATTGATAAAGTGCTAGATCATTTTGCTATGCAAAATTCTAAGAAAGGGTTTCTGCCTTTATCACATGGTGTGAGTCTTTCGAAGACTCAATGTCCCTCTTCTAAGGAGGAGAGAGATCGCATGGATAAGATCCCTTATGCATCAGCTATAGGGTCTATCATGTACGCCATGCTTTGTACTCGTCCTGACGTCTCGTATGCTTTGAGCATGACGAGTAGATACCAGTCAGATCCAGGTGAAAGTCACTGGATTGCAGTCAAAAATATTCTTAAGTACTTACGAAGAACGAAAGAATATTTCCTGATATTTGGAGGCAATGAGGAGCTAACTGTAAAGGGTTACAGTGATGCAAGCTTCCAAACAGACAAGGATGACTATAGATCGCAATCGGTACGTGTTTTGCACGAATGGTGGAGTGTGGTGGAAGAGTTCAAGCAGGACACGATTCTTGATTCTACAATGAAGTCGAGTATATTGCAAAGATCCGATGCAAAGAAAGGAGGCTGTTTGGCTCCGCAAGTTCATCAGTGAACTTGGGGTAGTTCCTAGCATTGCAGATCCAATAGACCTCTATTGTGACAACAATGGGGCTATTGCACAGGCTAAGGAACCTCGATCACATCAGCGGACCAAACACATACTGCGGCGCTTCCATCTCATTCGAGAGATCATCGATAGAGGAGATGTGAGGATATGCAGAGTACCGACAGAAGCTAACATCGCAGATCCATTGACCAAGGCTTTGGCATAGAGGAAGCATGATGGTCACACTAGGTCACTAGGTATTAGATATCATAGTGATTGGTACTAGTGCTAGTGGGAGATTGTTAGTTAAAGCCCTAGAACCAATCATGTGATGGTTGAATAGGGAACATTTTGTATCATATTCTATAAAGGCAAAGGATTGGTTATTATATTTACATCTTGCTTGTGCCAACTAATTTAAATATAATAATGCCCTAGAAAAGTAGGTTCTTATCTACAGCACATCAATTGGCAGAATTGATTATGAGAGGCTGTAGAGAACACTTTCCTAAATGTTCCTAGTCGAGTATTAATATGCAAGGGCAATATTAATACATAAAGACTAGCATGTAGGTCAATTGATGACTTGATCTCACAAGTCATGGATATATGATATCAAGTTGACACATGGGTATATATTAGAGAATATATACTGAACTGACCCGCCATGAGAAAGTTTCATGGATCGTTATATGAGTGTCATAAACTTTCTCATGTGACTATTGGTATGAATAGTCCTCAGACCTGAAGTCACTACGGTTCCCTACATAAGGAGTTATGTACTTTGGTATCGTCAAACGTCACCCATAACAGGGTGGACCATAAAGGCGATTACTGGGTATATAACAAATTATGCGGAGGGATGTGAGTGATGTAGATGGGATCTATCCCTCTCATATGACGAGAGTGATATCGGTGGCCCCTTGATTGAGTAGAACTACTAAAACGCATGGCCATGCTCGAATGAGTCAATATGAGATATTGAGCTCATTTGTTTGAGTTAGTTTACTCAGGGATCAAGAAACACATAGATTGATCGAGGATGACACGGTCTATGCCTCATTGATCAATATGATATCAAGGATAGAAGGACACGGTCATATATTATAGTAGTCACGGAAAGGTTAGTCGGATCTTGACTTATCTCGTAACTTGGGTAGCAATGATGTATTGCTAGATGCCGCTCATTGCTTGTGTATCTAAAAGAGTTTAGATCCACTGCCAACGTTATGAGAGCCTATAGGGTCACACACAAAGAGCATGATAATTAGAGGAATTAGAGTATTCTAGTTTGACTAGAATAATATGGGAATAAGCTTAAGTACAAAATGGTTTTTGGACTTTAAGCTTAATGAGAATTTTAGCTAATTGATTTAATGAGATTAATTCAATATGTTACCTTATTGATTTAATAAGATTAATTCAATATGATAACATAAGCTTAATTGAATTAATAAGATTAATTCAATATGATAACATAAGCTTAATTGAATTAATAAGATTAATTCAATATGATAACATAAGCTTAATTGAATTAATAAGATTAATTCAACATGCATGAATGCCACATAAGAATGCCACATAAGCATGCCACCTAAGCATCCACCTAAGCTAGTTAAGGTGGAAGGAAACAAAATGGTTTTGTCTCCTTAAGTGGCCGGCCAAACAAGGAAGCCAAATCCTTTTTGAGTGTGTCTCAATGCAATAGATTGCATTGAATGTGAAGGAGGTGGAAGGGTTTTTCCAACCCTATAAAAGGCTCCATGGAGTGGCCGGCCATAGTGAGTTTTTGGTATTGTGGTTGTGAGAGAGCTTGGTGGAAGCTTTGGTTGTGTGGGTTTGTGAGTGTAGGCTAGCAAGAAGAGGAGTCTTCTTCTTCCTTTCTCCTTTTCACTCTCTTCCTCTCCTTTAGGGACTTCTCTAGCAAGAAGTAAAGGAGAGCTCTTCTAGTTTTCCTTTTGTGAGACAAGAGCGTGCTCGTGTGGATACGTATAGAGGCACGGACACTTGAACGTGCTAAAGATCCAACAAACCGAAAGGAAAAGCGGGATTAACAAGGGCACGCAACAAAGGTAATCCTCTCCTATAAGATAGGTTTGGTTTAGAGAAATTTATTTTATACGAGTTTGCTTTCGCATGGATCACTTGGAAGGGATCCTATTTTCCGTTGCGCATATGCCATTTGGCATACGAGATTTCCCTACAGCTTCGTAGTCCGAGTCATCCTCAGGTTCTGACTCAAGTTCGGTCTCCGTGTCTGACTCAATTGATTTCGCCATGAAGACGTGATCTTCGTCTTCTTTGGATGACGCTTCTTCCCATGTCGCGTTGAGGGCCTTCTTATGCTTAGGTGCTTGGTGGTTGAGCTTGGGGCACTCGGACTTGATATGTCCAAACCTGTTGCACTCATAACACCTAATGTTAGAACTTTTAGGCTTACCTTGGTTGGGTCGAGTTGTGGTTCGCTTTCGTCCCTTGGCTATCCTTCGAGCTAGGTTCATTAGTTCGGCAGTCAACTCCGGGTCAACTTCTTCTTCGGACTCGTCTTCCTCCTCGGTTGGTGGTGGCTTGCTTGTGATTTTCTTCTTCTTTGAACCTGCAAACAAGGCTATACCCCTCTCGGGCTCCGAGTTAGACTGCTCATGAAGTTCAAAATTCGAAAAGAGTTCATCTAACCTAATTTTAGAAAGGTCCTTGGAGACCTTATAGGCATCGACCATGGATGCCCATAAGGTAGTCCTCGGAAAAGAGTTTAGGACATACCTTATAAGGTCGCGATTTTCGACCTTTTGCCCGATTGCATGTAGGTTGTTGACTATGTCTTGGACACGGGCGTGGAGTTGCGTCGCGGACTCGTGTTCCTGCATTTTTAGTGTGTACAATTTATTGAATAACAAATCACGTTTGCAAACCTTAGCTTGATCCGATCCTTCGTGTAACTCAATTAGTTTTGTCCAAAGATCCTTTGCGCTTATGAAGGGGCCGACGCGATTTAGCTCCTCCTTGGATAGGCCACATTGGAGGATTTGTGTCGCCTTGGCGTCGGCTTCGACTTGTCGTTTTGTTGCAACGGTCCATTGATCATAATCCAAGGAGTCACCCACTTCATTGGTCGGAAGTGTGAAACCCGTTTGAATTATGATCCACATCTCAATTTGGGTTTTGAGAAAGCATTCCATCCGACCTTTCCAGTAACGGAAATCATCTCCGTTGTAAAACGGAGGTCGGACGGTGCTAAAACCCTCGAGATGGGCCATTAGAACAAAAAGACAAGGAGACTAAAATGAAAACCTAGCAACAAAAAAAACACACGAAAGTACCAAGACTTGCGTCTTGGATTAGTAGTGCGGGAAATAAAAAGAAATAAACGAAAAATAGAAAGTTAAGCAAAGAAATAAGAAACTAAATAAAAAGTAAGTACTCACAACCTTCGATGTCCCCGAAAGGCTACTAAACGTCATTTTTTGAGGATGAAAACAGCTTGTTACGGGGGTAAACCCCCGTAAGAAGTGTAGATCTCTGCGAGAGCTTCGATTTGGTAGGTAGACCGTGTCGTGGGTCAACTTGTACGAAAAGTTATGCCCGTTTGACCGTCGGCTACTCCAAAAGCGAATACTTGCAAAACAAAATCAAACGAAGAGTACCAAGACTTCGTCTTGGATTAGTAGTGCGGGAGAAAAATTTAAACGAAAAACAAATCTGAAAAAAAAATGTTAGATTGGTGGTTTCACCAAATCTAAGCGCCCCCGGCTCTGATACCAATTGTTGGATCAATGCGGTTCGCTAGAGGGGGGGGTGAATAGCGAAAGAAAAAACTTTTTCGAATTCGTTTCAAGACAAATATACGCAGTGGAAAGATAAGCAAAACAAAAAGTAAAGGAGATAATAGAAACAAGATATTTACTTGGTTCGTAGCCGAAGGCTACTACTCCAAGGCCCTAGTGGTCCTTGACCACGCACGGAGGGCAAATCACTAAACAAACTCCTCCTCGTTGGAGGTAGGAGTTAATCGATACAAAAAAAACTTGAGGTAGAGGGACACTCCCCCTCTCCTCGTTACGATAGAAAAATAGCTTCGAAGAATGTAAATGAGCAACGACACTAAAATTAAAGTACAAAAAATAAAGGAAATGAAACCTAGACGTCGGAGAAAAAGAAGTACGTTGTTGTCGGTAGCTTTGCGGAGACTTTTTGGAAGCTTAGAATTGTTGTTAAAACCCTAGGTTTGGCCCTCCTTTTATAGCCTTTGAGCCCCTTTTCGAGTGGGTCTTCAACCAATCACAAATGGACACCAAACCGCTTTGAGGTGGAGTGATAAGCCTTGACTCTTCGAATCTGATCATTGACCATCAGTCGACTGATGGCCATCATCGATCGATCGATGGCGATCGATCCGATTGATGACCTTCCAATGATCGGCGATACACGGTCGAGTCCTCAAGCCGGGCAATGCGATCGATGCTTGCTGCAAGTCAAAGTTAGCTCAATAAAAACATAATTTCGATGGTCGTCGACCATCCGATCTCGACCTAGACCATCTATAAGATGTCTTTGGTCGGATCTACGCTTAAGATCATCCCCGTAAAGAGGATACGACCTTACTTACTCTCGCACACACGAGCTTACCTCGATACTTACGTGTCGCTTTTGCTTCCGGCCTTCCACTCGATTCCTTCGGCTCCCTCCGAAGTAACTCGAGTATCGCCCGACCACCGCGGCTTCCTCCGGGTGTCGCTAGCCTTCAGCTCCAGCTATATCAATCTTCTGCACACTCGATTTAGCTCGTGAGAAAACAAAATAGACTTAACTTTTGTGTCTTTGCTATAATCAAAACACAGGTTCTATTTCGGTGCCTCACTGCACCAACAGATATCTGCTATGTCATGGGCATGGTCAGCAGATATTAAAGTAATCTAGGACAGGAACATTGGACTGCGGTAAAGCATATATTGAAGTACGTGAGAAGGACTAGGGATTATATGATGGTTTACCAGGCAGACCAATTACTCTCTGTGGGTTACACGGATTCCGTCTTCCAATATGAAAGGGATAATAGTACTTCTACCTCAGGTTTTGTATTTACTTTGGGAGGTGGAGCCATTGTATGGAGGAGTGTCAAGAAGAAATGCATGGCGGACTCCACCTTGGAAGCTAAGTATGTGGCAGCCTCTGAGGCGGCCAAAGAAGCTGTGTGGCTCAGGAACTTCCTGATGGATTTGGATGTGATTCTTGGTTTTCCCAGAACTATCACAATTTATTGTGATAATAGTGGTGAAATTGCAAACTCGAAGGAATCACAAGCCTATACGACTAGTAAACACATAGAGCGCAAGTACCACCTGATACGAGAAATCGTAAAGAGAGGAGAAGTTGTTGTGGCCAAGATTGCATCGGAGGATAACCTGGCAGATCCTTTCACTAAGGCCCTTCCGGTGAGAGCTATTGTTAGACATGTGGAGGGAATGGGGATCAGATGTATGACAGTTTGAGGACAGCATAGTCTTTTAGAAAAAGTGAGAGATAGTTGGGATGTATACTTAAAAGTCTATCTTTTGTATGAACATTTTTTTTAAATAAGAATCACATGATCATTGTTTGCATATTTTTTATGGTTATGCATATTGTCTAATACATTACATTGTAGATAACATGGTGTGTGGTGTCACACGGGAGATCATATTATCGGATCCTTGTAAAATATAAGTAAAGGCTCACAACCGAGATGGCTTTGGACAAACCATTGGAATGGTTGTAGTGTGATTTGGGATTGGTTTGTCTTGATCATAGAATCACACTAGTGAACTTTGTGTGTATTGAGCAGGACCGACTTAGAGGTTATTCGATTTATTGCTGGCTACATAATCAAATCGAACCTCAGATATTATATTGTACATACTCTTAAACCCGATATAATAATGGGCACATATACTTAGTATTCATCTCTTTGATTTACCAATGGGCGAGATTTATAGATTAAATCGATAGGCTCGGTAAGTTGGGAGATGATATTATTTATATGGTGTATCGTTGATTATAGGAGGAAACCGTGTCCTATATATTAGGATGATGATGTCCCCTTGAGGAGCTTATATGGTTCATCATGTAAACCCTGCAAGTGGACTTGGTTCGGCATGATGAAAAGGTTGAGTGGTACTATTCTTTGAGATAGATGTTGATTAATTAATGGTCAGTAAATTAATTAATCGATGGACATTCGATATCTTAAAAATAGAGAGAAAATGTACATATAATATATCGAGCCTATATTAAATTATGGGGGTTGGTGAGGTAGATCAATGATAATCCTTTAGTGGATTGGATTATCATTAATGGATCGGACTTTATGTGGGCTTGATCCATGGGTGGCCAAGATCCAACTCCTCCTCATGGTCCCTATTGTAGCCTATTAAAACCTCATGAAGCTTAGATCCAATGGATAGAAACAAAACTCTAGAACCAATGGTAGAGATTAAATCTCTACATCCGACGGTTGAGATTAAATCTCTAGATCTGACGATTGAGATTAAATCCCTAGAACCAATGGTGGAGATTAAAACAAGGCTTATCCCTAAATCTATAAAAGGAGGGCAAGGGGTGGGCGGCAACTTGAATCCAACTAGAGATAGGATTAGGGTTTTGGGCAGCAAGGCTTGGAGGCTAGGGTTTAGGGGTTGGCGGCACCAAATAATGAAGGTATTTCCTTTCTTCTTCTTCCCTCAAGGTGGCCAGCGTCCAGCAGCCTTTTCCAGCTCTTTCCTGCTATTGTCTGGCACCCAAAACTTCCCTTTTCCTTCTCCTTGGCCGGTGGAAACAAGATTTAGGGCTTTCCCTTGGTGTCTTGGTCGGTTTCCACCCTAATCTCTTCTTCCTTCTTGGTCGGCGGCAAGCTCCAAACTTGGAGGTTGGTGGTTGGTTGAAAGAAGGAAACGAGCTTTGTTTCTATTCTTCCTCTTGCTCGGAACGAGCAAGGAAGGAAGATTGGTGATCTAGGAGCTTAAACTTTGTGTAGATCGTCGCCCACACGACGCCCGAAAGAAGGAAGGTCATACATTAGAAGATCGAGAGATATATCGATTCTCTATTCTCTTTTGTAACATATTTTTATTTGTCTTTCAATTATGAACATGATATATTCTATTTGTGGCTAAATAATACTTCAATTCCGAACATAAAGACAAAAGTCAGCGATCCGTACATCGTCTATTCCGTGGTTACTCGTAGAATAGAGGTTGGTCGCTTGAACAACAAGTTTGTTCAAGTGACCTCTCTAAACGAATAGCACGACGATAAACAAGGTTGCTTGGGTGTTCCCTTTTGTCTAGGATAAAATTTTTTTAATCCGGGGACATCGATGGGATCGCCATGAACAAGCGACCGAGTTGAAGTGGGAAGCGAAGTTTCCCCTCATGGATCAATGAGACCAACCCAACATCTCCCTTGTACGTGGCAATATTTCGGGTTAATACAAGGCCCGTAGGCCAACAACAATAATATAACATAAAGATATCAACATACCAAACACAGTGGAAACATACTGACAGATAACACAAGATACAAAGACCCAACTATGCACTCTGGAGTGACTTGACACGACAAGAAACATAATAGAAACCACATTAAAGGCCAAATACATACAACACATCCGTAACCACAAGTACGAAAATAATACAGGATAGAATCCCAACATGACAATCCAGTAGAAACCACAAATCGTAATAAACCTCCATCCGTTCGGTGTGAGATGGGATAAGCTGGCGGAGCTCCGAACATCCAAGGAATCTTCTACCTGTTACCTGGGCGACAGGAAACCTAGTGTCCGAGGTGGTGAGTATAAACTCAGGGGTAATATATAGAAAGTGCATGAACAACATATAGGATAACGAGATCTACAAGTATACATGTGAAGATGTACAGGTATACAGCATGAGTCCAATAGACATACAGTCCTATCCAAATCTAATAACAAGTAACCACAGTATAGTCATACTCAGTGTAAATACTAAACTGATCAACTGAACATGAAGTAATGTACCAACGTACCTGACGGTCTACAACACCAATATCATCCTGAACAGATATACAACAACATAACCCATATAACGTACAAAATCAATCCCATACCTGACCAACACTCAGACATATGAACAGTATATAATCACATGTAACAACATCCCAGTCCATACCACACTATGACATGACCCTAATCAAATGCATACAACAGTCTGGACCAACACATATCTCATGCTCAACACACAACAATATATAATATGCAAATGACATGTATCATGATGTACAAGCATATGCAACAATCATAGCTCAATCAAATGCAGCATCTCACAGGCATATGTAAAACATATATCAAATACATGCATATATATATATCAGCAATGCATGTGCATGGTCACTGTCTGCGGACCCATCCAACCACGACCCTAGAGTGGCCAGGGTGGCACGACATGACAACTAGCCCGACTCCAGCTAGCACTACTCTCGAGTGGTCGAGATGGGTAGTATGACTGAGTAGCATATAAGCATAAAAAGCTAACTACTCCTAGGGGTCCCTTCTGCAAGCCACGCCGTCCCTACCCATGAGTAGACAATCGCCACACATAGTACAACTACACGTCACACAACCACCGTCTATAGTGGGTGAGTGCTAACACCACTCTGCACAGTAGCCAGGTGTGCATCTCCAGCAACCACCGTCTATAGTGGCCGAGCGGCACATCCAATGCTCTGCCCTCAACCCTGCTACCACTACCTCGAGTGGCCTGGGAGGCAGGATGACTGACGACCCGTCTCAACCATAAGGGAGACCTAATCGCCAGCATGCACATAATGTAATGATGCATAGCTCCATACAGGTATCCTCGCCACACTCCCTATCCCACGGGGAGTCCTGGTCAACCAAAAGTCAACTATGCAAGGACTACAATCCACAAGACTCTCTCTATCGCACAAAGAGTCATACACATATGACAATCAACCACGCTAAGACCTTTAGTCAGTAGCGAGATACCATCGACCGTCCATATAACCATACACATACACACAATCCATAATGGATATACCATCACGCTAGGACTTCGAGTCCATAACCACATATTGACAACCAAACACTTATCTATGCACAGACAACTAGATCCACCATAGATGCACAACTAATAAGTATACGATACAACAATCGACTTCATAATCTGATCCATCACCTAATGCTAGTGATGTAACACAGTAACCCAAATATGAGGTCACAAAGATAACCCTAACCATCTGTACTCACTGAACATCCATCAGCTAACACATAATAAGGTTTATAGTTCCTATCCATGCTAGATAATTAATGAAGTAACAGAGTATATATCTCAAAGGTCAAGGCAGTAGAAGAATATGATTAAATAAGAGTGGATCTAAGATCAAAGTAATAGCATAAGTCAAAATTCATGCACCAGATTCAGATCAAACTACCTGACCAGGATAGATATTACCCACCTGATACGTGTTGGGATGTATACTGAAAGCCTAGCTCTTTTGTATGAACATCTTTATTTTGAAATAAGAATCACATGATCATTGTTTGCATATTTTTATGGTTATGCAATATTGTCTAATACCTTACATTGTAGATAACATGGTGTGTGGTGTCACACGGGAGATCATGTTATCGGCTCCTTGTAAAGTATAAGTAAAGGCTCACAACCGAGATGGCTTTGGACAAACCATCGGAATAGTTGTAGTGTGATTTGGTATTGGTTTGTCTTGACCATAGAATCACACTAGTGCACTTTGTGTGTATTGAGCAGGACCGACACAGAGGTGATTCGATTTATTGCTGACTACATAATCGAATCGGACCTCAGATATTATTTAGTACATGCTCTTAATCCCGATATAATAACGGGCACATATACTTGGTACTCATCTCTTTGATTTACCAATGGGCGAGATTTATAGATTAAATCGATAGACTCGGTAAGTTGGGAGATGATATTATTTATATGGTGTGTCGTTGATTATAGGAGGAAACCGTGTCCTATATATTAGGATGATGATGTCCCCTTGAGGAGCTCATAAGGTTCATCATGTAAACCCTGCAGGTGGACTTGGTCAGGCATGATGAAAAGGTTGAGTGGTACTACTCATGGAGTTAGATGTTGATTAATTAATGGTTAGTAAATTAATTAATCGATGGACATTCGAGATCTTAAACACGGGGAGAAAATGTACAAATAATATATGGAGCCCATATTATCATATGGGGGTTGGTGAGGTAGATCAATGATGGACCTTTAGTGGATTGGATCATCATTAGTGGATCGGACTTTATGTGGGCTTGATCCATGGGTGGCCAAGACCCAACTCCTCCTCATGGTCCCTAATGTAGCCTATTAACACCTCATGATGCTTAGATCCAAAGGATAGAAACAAATCTCGAGATCCAAAGGTAGAGATTAAATCTCTAGATCCGACGGTTGAGATTAAAACTCTAGATCCGACGGTTGAGATTAAATCCCTAGAACCAATGGATGAGATTAATTCATGGCTTATCCCTAACTCTATAAAAGGATGGCATGGAGTTGGCGTGGAAAACAATTGAAGAGAGCTAGGGTTTTTGGAGTTGGCGGCAAGGTTAGGAATTAGGGTTTGGAGCTTGGGCGGCACCTATTAAGGAAAGTCTTTCCTTAGTTGTTCTTCTTCCCCAAGCTGTCGGCGCCCATCTTCTTCCTTCCAGACCTTGGCCAGCGTCCAAAACAAGCCTTCTCCTTCTCCTTGGCCGGTGGAACAAAGGTTTAGGGTTTTCCCTTGGAGCTTTTGGCCGGCCACACCCAAAACTCCTTCTCTTTCCTTCTTTTGTTGGCCGGCGGCAAGGATACTCCTTGCTTCTTGTTGGCTGGTTTTAGGGAGGTAAATATCCTTGTTTCTATTCTTTCTCTTGCTTTGGAAGAGCAAGGAAGGAAGTGTTGCGATCTAGGAGCTTCAACTTTTGGTGGATCGTCGCCCACACGACGTCCAAAAGGAGGAAGGTCATACATTAGAAGACTAGGAGGTATACCTATTCTTCTTTCTCATTTATTCATTGCTTGTATTTATTTTTGATTTATGAGCATGTTATATTTCTTTAAATAGGCTAAATAATACTTGGATCCCGAGTACAAACACAAAAACCGGCGATCCGGACATCCTCTAATCCGTGGCTACTCGTAGGATAGAGGATGGTCGCTTGAACAACTAGTTTGTTCAAGTGACCTCTCTAAATGAATAGCACGACGATGACTTGGTTGCTTTGGGAATCCCATTTGTCTAAGATTAAATTTTTAATTCGGGGACATCAAAGGGATCACCATGGTCAAGCAACCGAGGTGAAGGGGAAGCGAAGTTTCCCCTCACGGATCAACCCCAACAATTGGTATCAGAGCCAAGGATTCCGGTTTTGTGTGTTTAGGATTCGGTTAATTTTATGCACTTTTTCATATATTATATGTGCCGGATAATAGTAGGATATGCGTAGTTTAACTCTTTGGTTGTAGGCATAAGATCCGACTATTATGGCCGTGTGTGTGTATGTGATTATATGTGTGTAAATATTTATTTTGTTGAATCCTCGGGGTTGACGAGGCTAGTATTTAGTTTTTTTTGTAAATTAAATACGGCATTGTTTAGCCGCTCTTTATTTTATTTTACTTTCGATCTAGATTCATGTACACTCCCTCGTGGAGTATAGGATCGATGGATGTAAATTAAAATAGGTTTTAGTCTCGGCTCGGATCTCCGGAGGGCTTGTACATGGCGTAGGAGGAGCGGACGAGATGGCGATGCGACGGGAGCCATATTGAAGACAAAGGCCATAATAGTTGGAAAATAATTTATTTTTCATATTTATTGCTTTTTGTTTGATATGCATGTCGTAGGAAAATTCCTCATTTTTAATTTACTAAGTTGGAGAGGGATATTTTAATTAATTCCCGAGGCCTCCATTACAATTTGACGTGTGATGCAACAAACTTGCGTGTTGGCTCTGAGTGCCTTCCTCCCTGCGGATGAGTTTATTTGCGGATCACTAGGTCAAATAATGGTTATAGGAAATTATCTAGGAGCATGTGTACTTCCACAGCGGTAAGGCACATAATCCGAAATAATTCCCTTAGTATCGTGTAATGGTGCACACTTAGATGCAAATTAAAAGTATCCTCCCCATCGGAGTCCTTTGCTTTTATTTGTAGGGCCAAAGAGGAACCAACTATTAATTTTATTTGTCAAAAGTAAGGTTGACAAGATAATAAAATTAATGGGTAAAACCTCCTCTTACAAATGTAGAATTCGTATACGTCCACACTGCGTGGCATGCGATATTCTCGGTGGATTGAGGTGTTGGTTGATATCAAAATTTTATTGTTTGAGGAATCAATAATTTTTTGAAATCTAATGTTTTGATTTATGTGATTCTTAGGTTTTCTTTCAAAATTGACTTTCAGTCCACTTATTTTGATATTAAAGGAAATAAACTTATTGTACCCAAATTATATTGATTGGAAATGAATCCAAATATTGTCTTATCTAGTATGCACTCTTGAAGAGTGTCCTCAAGCCATCATTGCTCAAAGAGTTTCTACTTCTAAGCCGAAGGCAAGAAGAAGAAGAAACAAGGTGAAGCAAAGATGTTGGGAGGTACTCGAGGAGGAGTGAAGAAGCGAAAGGCAAGTACTTCACTTGCAAGCAGGATGGACATTGGAAGAAGGATTGTCCCAATCCAAAACAGAACATAGGTATATCTTTTGGACTAGCCATTAAAACATGATTAGCGGTGATATCTACCGGCACCTGGTGAGTAGATACAGGAGCCACTAATCATGTCTGCAACAATTTGAAGTGGTTCCAGGAAACTCGATGACTAGTTGAAGGGGAGATTACCATTTACTTGGGCAATGCCATGATGATGGCGGCTATTGCAGTGGGAGAAGTTTTATTTATCTCTTGAAAATAATAAAACTTTGGTTCTGGAAAATTCCCTTTATGTACCTTTATTTAGAAAGAATTTAGTTTCAGTTTCTAAATTATTATGGATGGATATTCTATTTCTTTTAATGACAGAGTTGTTATAAAAAGGAATAGGGAGAATATCTATTCAGGTACATTGAAAGGAAATTTGAACCAAAACCTCCCACGATGCAAATTGAAGTTAATAACTCATCTTCTAAATCCAATAAGAGAAAAGAACCTTCGAAGATGAACCAAACATATCTTTGGCATCTTAGGCTTGGTCACATTAACCTAAGCATGATTCAAAGGTTGATAGCTGATGGACCTTTGGGCTCATTAGTGGTGGAGGATCTCCCAACCTGTGAATCTTGCTTGGAGGGTAAGATGACCAAGAGGCCTTTCAAGGCCAAGGGGTATAGAGCCAAAGATGTGTTAGAATTGGTTCATTCTGATTTGTGTGGTCCTATGTCTATCCAGGCTAGAGGTGGTTTTGAATATTTCGTCTCTTTTATAGACGATTATTCAAGATATGGATGCATTTACTTGATGCGCCGCAAGTCTGAATGCTTTGACAGGTTCAAAGAATTCAAGGCTGATGTGGAGAACCGTCAAGGTAAAAGTATCAAGACCCTACGATCTGATCGTGGTGGTGAATACCTCTTGGGAGAGTTTAGGAATTACTTATCAGAGGCTGGGATTCAATCCCAATTGTCTGCACCTGGCACACCCCAGCAGAATGGTGTAGCAGAGCGAAGGAATAGGACTCTTATGAAGATGGTTAGATCGATGATGAGTTATTCTGACTTGCCAGACTCGTTCTGGGGATATGCTCTAGATACGACGATGTACATTCTGAACTTGGTTCCATCTAAATCAGTGCCTTCTACTCCCACAGAGTTGTGGACCGGGCGAAAGCCTAGTCTAAGACATATTCGGATATGGGAGAGTCCAGCACATGTCTTTGAAGGCGAGATGATTGTAAGTTGGAACCTCGTCTGAAAATGCGCGCTTGTTCGTTGGCTATCCTAGATGAACGAAGGGTGGATTGTTTTATAGTCCTAGAGATCAGAGAGTGATCGTTAGCACGAACACTAGATTTCTAGAGGAAGACTATGTGATGAGCCACAAGCCCAAGAGTAAAATTGTTCTGGAGGAGTTAAAAGGGGAAGTCACTCCTTTAGTACCACCGGTACAAGAGGATATACCACATGTCACAGCACTGCGTGTCACAGAGGATACACAAGTGATGTCTCGTCGTAGTGGGAGGGTTGTGAGACAGCCTGATAGATTAATGTTCTTGGGAGAATCTTTCGATTTGGTCCCTGGCGAACATGAACCTGATCCCTGGACATATGACGAGGCAATCCAAGATAAAGATGCACTATCTTGGCAAAGTGCAATGAATACTGAGATTGAATCTATGGATTCAAGTCAGGTTTGAGAGCTCTTATGCATAGCAGCTCATATGGATTATGAGGTGTGGCATATGGATATCAAGAAAGTTTTCCTTAATGGAAGTCTTGAGGAAACCATCTATATGAAGCAACCAGAGGGATTCATTGCTAAGGGCAAAGAGCATCTTGTGTGTAAGCTTAATCGGTCCATTTATGGATTGAAGCAAGCTTCAAGATCTTGGAACATCCTCTTTGATGAGATAATCCAGTCTTATGGATTTATTCAAAGTCCGGATGAGTCTTGTGTATACAAGAGATGTGTGACGTAGTGGTATTTCTTGTACTATACGTAGATGACATTTTGGTGGTTGGCAACAACATCGAAGTGTTATCGGACGTAAGGGTATGGTTGTCCAAACAGTTTGATATGAAGGACTTGGGAGAGGTGAGACACATCCTTGGGATCAAGGTTATAAGGGATCGCAGGAAAAGGATGTTGTGCTTATCCCAAGCTTCATACATAGACACGATTATGGAGCATTTTAGCATGCAGAACTCCAAGAAGGGTTTTCTACCTTTCAGACATGGAGTACCTCTATCTAAGGAGATGTGTCCTAGATCATTTGAGGAGATAGAGGAGATGAAGGCGGTTCCTTATGCTTCGGTAGTAGGAAGCCTCATGTATGCGATGCTCTGTACGAGACCAAGATATACCGCTGCAGTGGGCATGGTCGTGATATCGAGTAATCGGGGACGAGGATATTGGACTGCGGTAAAGCATATATTGTAGTGCCTGAGAAGGACTAGGGATTATATGCTAGTTTACCGGGCAGACCAATTACTCCCTGTGGGTTACACGGATTCCGATTTCCAATCTGATAGGGATAACAGTAAGTCTACCTCAGGTTTTGTGTTTACTTTGGGAGGTGGAGCCATTGTATGGAGGAGTGTCCAGCAGAAATGCATGGCGGACTCCACCATGGAAGCTGAGTATGTGGCAGCCTATGAGGCGGCCAAAGAAGCTGTATGGCTCAGGAACTTCCTGATGGACTTGGATGTGATTCCTGGTTTGCCCAGAACTATCACAATTTATTGTGATAATAGTGGTGCAGTTGCAAACTCGAAGGAACCACGAGCCCATAAGGCTAGTAAACACATAGAGCGTAAGTACCACCTGATACGTGAAATCGTAAAGGAGGTAGAAGTTGTTGTCGCCTAGATTGCATCAGAGGATGACCTGGTAGACCCTTTCACTAAGGCCCTTCTAGCGAGAGCTTTGATAGGCATGTGGAGGGAAGGGGAATCAGATGTATGGCAGTATAAGGACAACATAGTCTTTTAGTATAAGTGGGAGATTGTTGGGATGTATACTGAAAGCCTAGCTCTTTTGTATGAACATCTTTATTTTGAAATAAGAATCACATGATCATTGTTTGCATATTTTTATGGTTATGCAATATTGTCTAATACCTTACATTGTAGATAACATGGTGTGTGGTGTCACACGGGAGATCATGTTATCGGCTCCTTGTAAAGTATAAGTAAAGGCTCACAACCGAGATGGCTTTGGACAAACCATCGGACTGGTTGTAGTGTGATTTGGTATTGGTTTGTCTTGACCATAGAATCACACTAGTGCACTTTGTGTGTATTGAGCAGGACCGACTTAGAGGTGATTCGATTTATTGCTGACTACATAATCGAATCGGACCGCCGGATATTAAGTACATGCTCTTAATCCCGATATAATAACGGGCACATATACTTGGTACTCATCTCTTTGATTTACCAATGGGCGAGATTTATAGATTAAATCGATAGACTCGGTAAGTTGGGAGATGATATTATTTATATGGTGTGCCGTTGATTATAGGAGGAAACCATGTCCTATATATTAGGATGATGATGTCCCCTTGAGGAGCTCATAAGGTTCATCATGTAAACCCTGCAGGTGGACTTGGTCCGGCATGATGAAAAGGTTGAGTGGTACTACTCATGGAGTTAGATGTTGATTAATTAATGGTTAGTAAATTAATTAATCGACGGACATTCGAGATCTTAAACACGGGGAGAAAATGTACAAATAATATATGGAGCCCATATTATCATATGGGGGTTGGTGAGGTAGATCAATGATGGACCTTTAGTGGATTGGATCATCATTAGTGGATCGGACTTTATGTGGGCTTGATCCATGGGTGGCCAAGACCCAACTCCTCCTCATGGTCCCTAATGTAGCCTATTAACACCTCATGATGCTTAGATCCAAAGGATAGAAACAAATCTCGAGATCCAAAGGTAGAGATTAAATCTCTAGATCCGACGGTTGAGATTAAAACTCTAGATCCGACGGTTGAGATTAAATCCCTAGAACCAATGGATGAGATTAATTCATGGCTTATCCCTAACTCTATAAAAGGATGGCATGGAGTTGGCGTGGAAAACAATTGAAGAGAGCTAGGGTTTTTGGAGTTGGCGGCAAGGTTAGGAATTAGGGTTTGGAGCTTGGGCGGCACCTATTAAGGAAAGTCTTTCCTTAGTTGTTCTTCTTCCCCAAGCTGCCGGCGCCCATCTTCTTCCTTCCAGACCTTGTCCAGCGTCCAAAACAAGCCTTCTCCTTCTCCTTGGCCGGTGGAACAAAGGTTTAGGGTTTTCCCTTGGAGCTTTTGGCCGGCCACACCCAAAACTCCTTCTCTTTCCTTCTTTTGTTGGCCGGCGGCAAGGATACTCCTTGCTTCTTGTTGGCTGGTTTTAGGGAGGTAAATATCCTTGTTTCTATTCTTTCTCTTGCTTTGGAAGAGCAAGGAAGGAAGTGTTGCGATCTAGGAGCTTCAACTTTTGGTGGATCATCGCCCACACGACGTCCAAAAGGAGGAAGGTCATACATTAGAAGACTAGGAGGTATACCTATTCTTCTTTCTCATTTATTCATTGCTTGTATTTATTTTTGATTTATGAGCATGTTATATTTCTTTAAATAGGCTAAATAATACTTGGATCCCGAGTACAAACACAAAAACCGGCGATCCGGACATCCTCTATTCCGCGGCTACTCGTGGGATAGAGGATGGTCGCTTGAACAACTAGTTTGTTCAAGTGACCTCTCTAAATGAATAGCACGACGATGACTTGGTTGCTTTGGGAATCCCTTTTGTCTAAGATTAAATTTTTAATCCGGGGACATCAAAGGGATCACCATGGTCAAGCAACCGAGGTGAAGGGGAAGCGAAGTTTCCCCTCACGGATCAACCCCAACAATTGGTATCAGAACCAAGGATTCCGGTTTTGTGTGTTTTGGATTCGGTTAATTTTATGCACTTTTTCATATATTATATGTGCCGGATAATAGTAGGATATGCGTAGTTTAACTCTTTGGTTGCAGGCATAAGATCCGACTATTATGGCCGTGTGTGTGTATGTGATTGTATGTGTGTAAATATTTATTTTGTTGAATCCTCGGGGTTGACGAGGCTAGTATTTAGTTTTTTTTGTAAATTAAATACGGCATTGTTTAGCCGCTCTTTATTTTATTTTACTTTCGATCTAGATTCATGTACACTCCCTCGTGAAGTATAGGATCGATGGATGTAAATTAAAATAGGTTTTAGTCTCGGCTCGGATCTCCGGAGGGCTTGTACATGGCGTAGGAGGAGCGGACGAGATGGCGATGCGACGGGAGCCATATTGAAGACAAAGGCAATGATAGTTGGAAAATAATTTATTTTTCATATTTATTGCTTTTTGTTTGATATGCATGTCGTAGGAAAATTCCTCATTTTTAATTTACTAAGTTGGAGAGGGATATTTTAATTAATTCCCGCGGCCTCCATTACAATTTGACGTGTGATGCAACAAACTTGCGTGTTGGCTCTGAGTGCCTTCCTCCCTGCGGATGAGTTTGTTTGCGGATCACTAGGTCAAATAATGGTTATAGGAAATTATCTAGGAGCATGTGTACTTCCACAGCGGTAAGGCACATAATCCGAAATAATTCCCTTAGTATCGTGTAATGGTGCACACTTAGATGCAAATTAAAAGTATCCTCTCCATCGGAGTCACTGCTTTTATTTGTAGGGCCAAAGAGGAACCAACTATTAATTTTATTTGTCAAAAAGTAAGGTTGACAAGATAATAAAATTAATGGGTAAAACCTCCTCTTACAAATGTAGAATTCGTATACGTCCACACTGCGTGGCATGCGATATTCTCGGTGGATTGAGGTGTTGGTTGATATCAAAATTTTATTGTTTGAGGAATCAATAATTTTTTGAAATCTAATGTTTTGATTTATGTGATTCTTAGGTTTTCTTTCAAAATTGACTTTCAGTCCACTTATTTTGATATTAAAGGAAATAAACTTATTGTACCCAAATTATATTGATTGGAAATGAATCCAAATATTGTCTTATCTGCTAGTATGCACTCTTCGAAGAGTGTCCTCAAGCCATCATTGCTCAAAAGAGTTTCTACTTCTAAGCCGAAAGGCAAGAAGAAGAAGAAACAAGGTGAAGCAAAGATGTTGGGAGGTACTCAGGGAGGAGTGAAGAAGCCGAAAGGCAAGTACTTCACTTGCAAGCAGGATGGACATTGGAAGAAGGATTGTCCCAATCCAAAACAGAACATAGGTATATCTTTTGGACTAGCCATTAAAACATGATTAGCGGTGATATCTACCGGCACCTGGTGAGTAGATACAGGAGCCACTAATCATGTCTGCAACAATTTGCAGGGGTTCCAGGAAACCCGATGACTAGTTGAAGGGGAGATTACCATTTACTTGGGCAATGCCATGATGATGGCGGCTATTGCAGTGGGAGAAGTTTTATTTATCTCTTGAAAATAATAAAACTTTGGTTCTGGAAAATTCCCTTTATGTACCTTTATTTAGAAAGAATTTAGTTTCAGTTTCTAAATTATTATGGATGGATATTCTATTTCTTTTAATGACAGAGTTGTTATAAAAAGGAATAGGGAGAATATCTATTCAGGTACATTGAAAGGAAATTTGAACCAAAACCTCCCACGATGCAAATTGAAGTTAATAACTCATCTTCTAAATCCAATAAGAGAAAAGAACCTTCGAAGATGAACCAAACATATCTTTGGCATCTTAGGCTTGGTCACATTAACCTAAGCAGGATTCAAAGGTTGATAGCTGATGGACCTTTGGGCTCATTAGTGGTGGAGGATCTCCCAACCTGTGAATCTTGCTTGGAGGGTAAGATGACCAAGAGGCCTTTCAAGGCCAAGGGGTATAGAGCCAAAGATGTGTTAGAATTGGTTCATTCTGATTTGTGTGGTCCTATGTCTATCCAGGCTAGAGGTGGTTTTGAATATTTCGTCTCTTTTATAGACGATTATTCAAGATATGAATGCATTTACTTGATGCGCCGCAAGTCTGAATGCTTTGACAGGTTCAAAGAATTCAAGGCTGATGTGGAGAACCGTCAAGGTAAAAGTATCAAGACCCTACGATCTGATCGTGGTGGTGAATACCTCTTGGGAGAGTTTAGGAATTACTTATCAGAGGCTGGGATTCAATCCCAATTGTCTGCACCTGGCACACCCCAGCAGAATGGTGTAGCAGAGCGAAGGAATAGGACTCTTATGGAGATGGTTAGATCAATGATGAGTTATTCTGACTTGCCAGACTCGTTCTGGGGATATGCTCTAGATACGGCGATGTACATTCTGAACTTGGTTCCATCTAAATCAGTGCCTTCTACTCCCACAGAGTTGTGGACCGGGCGAAAGCCTAGTCTAAGACATATTCGGATATGGGAGAGTCCAGCACATGTGCTGAAGGCAGATGATTGTAAGTTGGAACCTCGTACAAAAGTGCGCTTGTTCGTTGGCTATCCTAGATGAACGAAGGGTGGATTGTTTTATAGTCCTAGAGATCAGAGAGTGATCGTTAGCACGAACACTAGATTTCTAGAGGAAGACTATGTGATGAGCCACAAGCCCAAGAGTAAAATTGTTCTGGAGGAGTTAAAAGGGGAAGTCACTCCTTTAGTACCACCGGTACAAGAGGATATACCACATGTCACTACACTGCGTGTCACAGAGGATACACAAGTGATGTCTCGTCGTAGTGGGAGAGTTGTGAGACAGCCTGATAGATTCATGTTCTTGGGAGAATCTTTCGATTTGGTCCCTGGCGAACATGAACCTGATCCCTGGACATATGACGAGGCAATCCAAGATAAAGATGCACTATCTTGGCAAAGTGCAATGAATACTGAGATTGAATCTATGGATTCAAGTCAGGTTTGAGAGCTCTTATGCATAGCAGCTCATATGGATCATGAGGTGTGGCATATGGATATCAAGAAAGTTTTCCTTAATGGAAGTCTTGAGGAAACCATCTATATGAAGCAACCAGAGGGATTCATTGCTAAGGGCAAAGAGCATCTTGTGTGTAAGCTTAATCGGTCCATTTATGGATTGAAGCAAGCTTCAAGATCTTAGAACATCCGCTTTGATGAGATAATCCAGTCTTATGGATTTATTCAAAGTCCGGATGAGTCTTGTGTATACAAGAGAAGTGACGGAAACGTAGTGGTATTTCTTGTACTATACGTAGATGACATTTTGGTGGTTGGCAACAACATCGAAGTGTTATCGGACGTAAGGGTATGGTTGTCCAAACAGTTTGATATGAAGGACTTGGGAGAGGTGAGACACATCCTTGGGATCAAGGTTATAAGGGATCGTAGGAAAAGGATGTTGTGCTTATCCCAAGCTTCATACATAGACACGATTATGGAGCGTTTTAGCATGCAGAACTCCAAGAAGGGTTTTCTACCTTTCAGGCATGGAGTACCTCTATCTAAGGAGATGTGTCCTAGATCATTTGAGGAGATAGAGGAGATGAAGGCGATTCCTTATGCTTCGGCAGTAGGAAGCCTCATGTATGCGATGCTCTGTACGAGACCAAGATATCTGCTTTGCCATGGGCATGGTCAGCAGATATCAGAGTAATCCAGGAAAGGGATATTGGACTGCGGTAAAGCATATATTGTAGTGCCTGAGAAGGACTAGGGATTATATGCTAGTTTACCGGGCAGACCAATTACTCCCTGTGGGTTACACGGATTCCGATTTCCAATCTGATAGGGATAACAGTAAGTCTACCTCAGGTTTTGTGTTTACTTTGGGAGGTGGAGCCATTGTATGGAGGAGTGCCCAGCAGAAATGCATGGCGGACTCCACCATGGAAGCTGAGTATGTGGCAGCCTATGAGGTGGCCAAAGAAGCTGTATGGCTCAGGAACTTCCTGATGGACTTGGATGTGATTCCTGGTTTGCCCAGAACTATCACAATTTATTGTGATAATAGTGGTGCAGTTGCAAACTCGAAGGAACCACGAGCCCATAAGGATAGTAAACACATAGAGCGCAAGTACCACCTGATACGAGAAATCGTAAAGGAGGTAGAAGTTGTTGTCGCCTAGATTGCATCAGAGGATAACCTGGTAGACCCTTTCACTAAGGCCCTTCTAGCGAAAGCTTTGATAGGCATGTGGAGGAAAGGGGAATCAGATGTATGGCAGTATAAGGACAGCATAGTCTTTTAGTATAAGTGGGAGATTGTTGGGATGTATACTGAAAGCCTAGCTCTTTTGTATGAACATCTTTATTTTGAAATAAGAATCACATGATCATTGTTTGCATATTTTTATGGTTATGCAATATTGTCTAATACCTTACATTGTAGATAACATGGTGTGTGGTGTCACACGGGAGATCAAGTTATCGGCTCCTTGTAAAGTATAAGTAAAGGCTCACAACCAAGATGGCTTTGGACAAAGCATCGGAATAGTTGTAGTGTGATTTAGTATTGGTTTGTCTTGACCATAGAATCACACTAGTGCACTTTGTGTGTATTGAGCAGGACCGACACAGAGGTGATTCGATTTATTGCTGACTACATAATCGAATCGGATCTCAGATATTATTTAGTACATGCTCTTAATCCCGATATAATAACGGGCACAAATACTTGGTACTCAACTCTTTGATTTACCAATGGGCGAGATTTATAGATTAAATCGATAGACTCGGTAAGTTAGGAGATGATATTATTTATATGGTGTGCCGTTGATTATAGGAGGAAACCGTGTCCTATATATTAGGATGATGATGTCCCCTTGAGGAGCTCATAAGGTTCATCATGTAAACCCTGCAGGTGGACTTGGTCCGGCATGATGAAAAGGTTGAGTGGTACTACTCATGGAGTTAGATGTTGATTAATTAATGGTTAGTAAATTAATTAATCGACGGACATTCGAGATCTTAAACACGGGGAGAAAATGTACATATAATATATGGAGCCCATATTATCATATGGGGGTTGGTGAGGTAGATCAATGATGGACCTTTAGTGGATTGGATCATCATTAGTAGATCGGACTTTATGTGGGCTTGATCCATGGGTGGCCAAGACCCAACTCCTCCTCATGGTCCCTAATGTAGCCTATTAACACCTCATGATGCTTAGATCCAAAGGATAGAAACAAATCTCGAGATCCAAAGGTAGAGATTAAATCTCTAGATCCGACGATTGAGATTAAAACTCTAGATCCGACGGTTGAGATTAAATCCCTAGAACCAATGGATGAGATTAATTCATGGCTTATCCCTAACTCTATAAAAGGATGGCATGGAGTTGGCGTGGAAAACAATTGAAGAGAGCTAGGGTTTTTTGAGTTGGCGGCAAGGTTAGGAATTAGGGTTTGGAGCTTGGGCGGCACCTATTAAGGAAAGTCTTTCCTTAGTTGTTCTTCTTCCCCAAGCTGTCGGAGCCCATCTTCTTCCTTCCAGACCTTGGCCAGCGTCCAAAACAAGCCTTCTCCTTCTCCTTGGCCGGTGGAACAAAGGTTTAGGGTTTTCCCTTGGAGCTTTTGGCCGGCCACACCCAAAACTCCTTCTCTTTCCTTCTTTTGTTGGCCGGCGGCAAGGATACTCCTTGCTTCTTGTTGGCTGGTATTAGGGAGGTAAATATCCTTGTTTCTATTCTTTCTCTTTCTTTGGAAGAGCAAGGAAGGATGTGTTGCGATCTAGGAGCTTCAACTTTTGGTGGATCGTCGCCCACACGACGTCCAAAAGGAGGAAGGTCATACATTAGAAGACTAGGAGGTATACCTATTCTTCTTTCTCATTTATTCATTGCTTGTATTTATTTTTGATTTATGAGCATGTTATATTTCTGTAAATAGGCTAAATAATACTTGGATCCCGAGTACAAACACAAAAACCGGCGATCCGGACATCGTCTATTCCGCGGCTACTCGTAGGATAGAGGATGGTCGCTTGAACAACTAGTTTGTTCAAGTGACCTCTCTAAATGAATAGCACGACGATGACTTGGTTGCTTTGGGAATCCCTTTTGTCTAAGATTAAATTTTTAATCCGGGGACATCAAAGGGATCACCATGGTCAAGCAACCGAGGTGAAGGGGAAGCGAAGTTTCCCCTCACTGATCAACCCCAACAATACGAAGCTCGAATAATCCTCACGACCGTGGAGCTGCTTTGTATCCCAAACCTGCACATAATAGAAAACTATGATTAAGTACAAGTCTCCGATAAATATATGAACTAAACACTACTTCGTTTCTATGTTCGCATCCTTTCCTCATCTACGAGTTAAAACTCGATTATCCCCAATCAAATCCATCATAACCCAACTCATATTAAATCACTGACATCCTCAAGATCAATTAAGGTAAATATATCTAAACACACTCAAAATAGGGTTGTAATAGAAGCTTACCACTATATCAGTCAACCACTGTTAACAACCACCGATCTCACTGACTACAGCTCCTTACACTCGGCACAAACAGAACACCCCCTGTTCAATAATGACAAATCGATCAACGTCCACCACCTCCACTACATATCTGGAATCTCATGAACAGAACAAGATAAAGGGAATAAAACAGAGATTATACCAAATCAGACTTTACCAACCAATCCTATCCCCTATGGAATTCTATTCACTGGATCTACAACCCCCCTTCTTCCTACAATGACCCAAGCTTCCATTGAAACAATCGGCCGAGGTCACTCATGGCAAGAACAGATCCATCGTTATCCAGAAATCACACAGACACAAGAATCAACAATCACACCCTATATCCAACTCATTGGACAAGATCATCTCATACCACAAATCACACAGCAACCTCCAAAGGAAAATCATCCATTAACATTGAAACAACAAGGTAAACCAAACTTACCGACCCAAATCTTCACCGGTACCGTTTACCTCAGTAGCTCTATTCCCAGTGAAATCCGAGCTCCAAAACACTGCCCAAAACCACCGATTGAAGCCAATATCAGAAGCCCACAGCTAGATCTCACTCTCAGTTTAAGGAGGAAGGAAAAATCGATCTCTTACTAAACTCTGGTGATTATCGGCAATGAAATCCTCGATTGGCAGCTCGCTACTGCGGTGCCAACCCTGCCGATTCACTGAAGGAATCGCCGAGATCCCCAGGAGAGAACTCACTGATCTTCGACCGAAGATCAGCCAAGGTGGCGGCGCCGTCGACTGCTCTCACTGGGACACCGACGAGATGAGGAGGAAATGAAACGATCGCGTGGCGAAAAGAAGAGTGACGCGGAGGAGAGAAACGGAGAGATTAGAGAAGAAGGAGTAATGTTGATCATGAGTTTCTGACCCTTTTTAAACGTCGTTTGAGCAATTCGGTTAAACCAACTAATGTTCAACCCAATCTGATTTGACCCAATCAGGTTCAAGCCCATTTTCAGCCCAAAAATTTTAGCCCAATGGATTCAGCCCAAATATATTTAGCCCATCACTAATTAGACCCAATTAATTAAAGGGTTAATCCATATGAATTTATTTATTTTTTTTATCTTACAAATTTGTTACATACCCAGTAATCGCTTATATAGTCCACCCATTTACGGGTGACGTTTGACGAAGCCAAAGTATGCAACTCCTTATGTAGGGAACCATAGTGACTTCAGGTCCAAGGACTAATAGTCGTACTAATAGTCACATGAGAAAGTATATGACACTCATATAATGATCCATTATACTTTCTCATGGCGGGTCATTCAATATACATTCTCCAATGCATACCCATGTGTCAACTTGATATCTCATATCCATGACTTGTGAGATCAAGTCATCTTGTTGGCCTACATGCTAGTCTCTACGCTTTAACATTGTCTCTGAATGTTAATACTTGACTAGGAATGATTAAGAGTAGTGTTCTCTATATCATCTCATTATCGATTCAACCAATCGATTGATATAGATAAGAACCTTCTACTCAAGGATGTTATTATACTTAGTTATTTGGCACCAATACAAGTAAATATAATAACCATGCCTTTATAAATAGGAATATGATACAATAAAGTCCATACAACAATCATCACATGATTGGATCTAGGGCTTTCACTAACAAATATTGTGCAGAGAATAGTTCAACAAGAAAGAAGGCAATTGAACAATGAGAACAAAGAGCAATTCAAGTCAAGGAGCAGACCAAAGCAAAAGAGAGCAAGAAAAGCCTTCCATGCAACTTGGGACAATGGAGAAGACATAACTTACATTGCAAGACCGGAGGAGTCCGAGTCAGAATCCGAAGTCGAGTCCAACTACAACTCCGACTCCGATCCTGAAGACTACTTCGAGAGGAAACTCAATGCCAGACAAAAAGGGAAAGTCAAGTTTAGCCTCTCTTTAATTAGTACACTTTACCTTACAATTAAAATGCTTACTAGGAAATTAACTAAGTCCGAGTCTAGGGTTGTGTCGTTACATAAGGAGGTTGAAACCCTCAAGCAAGAGGCTACTCTAACCTCTTCAACTAGTCAAGTTCAAGAGGGAAGCTTAGCCCAAGTTGAAAAACTTGAGGAGGAGAATTCTCTCTTGAAAGACCGAGTTCCAGAGCTCGAGGCTAGGTTGGAACGATTCACGTTGGGATCGAAGAATCTTAATCGACTACTTGGAACCCAAAGAGCCATGTACAACAAAGCCGGACTCGGGTTTAGTCCAAAGACTACGAATAGATCATATATGTATATCGTAAATCGTAGTCATCAAAGAGTCCAAGCATGGGTCCCAAAGGTTTTATTGAACTCACATATAAGGACTAATAAGCTTTGGATTCCCCAGGATCAAGTTCATTATTTGAATAGACCATATTGGTTCAATGGTCTAGGGGGAGGCAATACTAAAATAACCCACTTACTTAGCAAAACTATTGCATATTTTATTTTAATTTTTAGAACGGCTAGATAGGGAAAATAGTTTGTCAACTCTTGACAACATAGTATCAGGACGCGGCGAGATGATAGTACATTAGGAAAATAAAGTCTCGTGTATTCGAGTTAGATAATGTGTATCTAGCTTGGTGCACTTGACCGAGTGGAACTAGCTGAAGCTACCTCGCCGTATCCTAAACTAGTTAGACCAGGAAGTAACCCTAAGTGACTTAAGTGATATTTTCTTAAATTTGGCTTTGTCTAAAGAAGTGGTCATTGTTCCGATCAAAGAAGGCCCCTGTGCCTCGCCATGACTTGGAAGCCAGTTTCTCGAAAAGTTACTTAACGATCTAAAGGTTAAATCCGAATCTAACCCAAGGTTGACTATCTTTAATCAATCTCAAATCATCTCACAAAACATATAAGGTGAACAAATTCTGAGACACATAGAATGGGTGAGATGTTAAGCATAATTGAAATATACTTAAAATAACTTTTTCAAAATACTACTTTTTTTTTCAACTATTGTACTTAATGACTATTTACAACTCTTTAGGTCAAAGTTTAGCACCCCCTACATCTCTTATACTTCATATATTTGACCAAGGGGGAGAGCAAACTAACCCTAAGGGTTATATTACAAACCTTGAGATTATTGGTGCAGAGGGACACACCTCGAACCAATCTATCTAACTACTGCTAGATGCATGCTTGGAATCATAGTTGATTTATCTCGATTCATACATATACGATATTGTTTTAACCCCCTATTTTATACAAAAACTCCAACATTTTTTTGATTTATGGCAAAATGGGGAGAAGAGCGAAAGTTAAGGGGGAGTAACACAAAATTTAATTTTGAAAATTAAAGTATCTCTTTCAAAACTCACCTAGGGTTAAGGGGGAGTTTTGGTTGAGGGGGAGTTTTTGGAAATGACATTCATCATTTACTATACTTGTTTTATGCTTTAATTTCCCTTAACTTTGTGTTTGTTTTCCATAGATCAAAAAAGGGGAGATTGTTGGTCCAGGGGAACCAGATAATCGAACCTGTGTTTTGATTATGGAAAACACAAAAAGTTATGTTTACATCATTGTCTCGCGAGATAAATCAAGTGTGCAGAAAGGCTAAGCTAAGACGAAGGTCAACAACACCCAGAGGGAGCTGTGGTGGTTGGACAACACCGAGGGAACTTCATGGGAATCGAAGAACCTAGGTGGAAGATCGGAAGCAAAGCGACAGATCTTAAAGGACCAGAGGTAAGCTTGTGTGAGTGATAGATGGTAAGGTCATGTCCTCTGTATGGGGACGACCATAGGCGACGATCAGACTAAGACTTCCTTGGAAGGTCTAGGTCGAGATCGGACGGTAAGAAACTATCACATTTATCATTTTCCGTGCTAACCGCTTATTGCAGGGAAGTGGTCAGGCTGGCAGTCGACTGTTGGTCATTGGGCAGTCGATAGATGCTCATCAGTCGACTCATGGCGACGAATCAGCCTTTTGCACTAGGTCAAAATGAATAACGTTTGACGCGGTCACTTTGCGATAAAATTTGGTACCACCTCGTGATCTGTTCCAAAAGATGAGGAGACTTATTCTGAGGCCAAAATCTATAAAAGGAGGGAAGGACTCCAACCCAAAGATCATTCAAGATTATTCTCAAGTGCTCCTACAACGCCAAAGCTCCAACACCATTATAACGTCGACGCGATGCCAAGCTTCCATCTTCTTCGTCGGCAGTAGCAGCAGCAAGTAATATATTTTGTATTCTTTGTTTTAAAGATAACTTGGTGAGGTAAGCTTGTTGCCTCATCCTCTTTCATCCGGTTTTGTGATCGTTATCTCTTACCTCCAACGAGGAGGATATCTTATAGTGCTTTGCCTTCTGTACGCGCTCTAGGAACGTTAGGGCCTTGGAGTAGCAACCGCTGGGTTGTGAACCAAGTAAAAATAAACTTGTCCTTTTATTTTTTCGCTGTGCTTGCTCGTATATCGAACAATTGAAATGAAAAGATTTATGCTCGGTATTCACCCCACCCCCACCCCTCTAGCGACGCTTCTCGATCCAATAGTTTCTACATATGATGTTCATACTAATCAGATGTTCACAATGAGAGCTACACTTCGTTGGACCATAAATGATTTTCCTACTTATGGGATGTTATCGGGCTAGAGTACCATGGGGATTTTAGGATGTCCAATATGTATGGAGAGAAAAAGTCATTCAGATTGAAACACAGAAAGAAACCGAGTTATTTTGATTGTCATAGACAATTTTTACCGCCAAATCATAAATTAAGAAGAAATAAATAAGAATTCACTAAGAATAGAATTGAAAGAACACCTCCACCATTGAGATTCACCGGACAATTTTTATGGCATAGAGTGCTTAACTTTACATCTGTTATTGAAGAACCAAATGTTACAACATATGACTATGAAAATACGCATAAATGGACTAAAAAGAGTATATTTTGGGATTTACCATATTGGCAGAGTAATTTGATTCATCACAATCTTGATTTAATGCATATAGAGAAGAATGTTTTTGATAAATTGATAAATATAGTGATGGATATTACTAGAAAAACAAAAGACAATCTGAATGCAAGAAAAGATTTGTGTCTCATCTGTAAATGACCCGCCCTTGATGTTGATGAAAATAGTAGGGGATCAAAACCGAAAGCAGTTTATAAATTGAATAAGGATCAGAGATGGATTGTTTGTGAAAGGTTGAAATCATTGAGATTTCCTGATGGTTATATCTTTAATCTTGGCAGATGCATTGATTTGAAGGAATGCAAATTGATTTGTTTGAAAAGTCATCACTGCCATATATTCATGGAAAGACTAATTCCTATTGCTTTGAAGGAACTGTTACCAAATTTTGTCTAGGGCGCAATTACGGAATTAAGCATTTTACTTCATGATATCTGCTCGACAGTATTGAGTCATTCATGTTGGAGTATTGGGAATACAATAAAAGTCCCACATTGGTAAGTCATAGAAAAGATCATGTGCTTATAAGATGAAAAGATATCTTCATTGGCATGAGGCCTTTTGGGTAAAGCCCAAAAACAAAACCATGAGGGCTTTGGCCCAAAGTGGACAATATCATGCCATTGTGGAGATATGTGGATCTTATTAGCATTAACAATTGGTATCAGAGCCATGGTCCATGTCAAGCAATGAACCTCAAACGAAGGAAGTTAAGCTCCCATATCCGGATCAAGAGAACCAGACACCATGCAGGAAGTCCAGTTGGATCGAGAGGACCGAATAACTAGCAGGAAATCCAACTGGGTCTGGAGGACTAGACAGTTGGCAGGAAGTCCTAGTGGGTTAAGGATCGGACATCAATGTAAAATACTGAAAAATAAAATTGGCTAAAGGGATAATATTATGTAGAAGAATATATGGTTTAAGCGGATTTAGGTTTATCTTATAAGGTTTTATACCCGATCCACTTACCATTCCCTTCGTAACGCACGCACACAACCGTTTCTTTCTCATTTTTCTTGCGGCGCTCGACTCCTCTTCTCCCGAACCCGATTCCTCTCCTTTTCCTCTTCCCGATCGCTTTCCCTTCTTTCTCTTCGCCCAAACTGCTCCGCCTCCATGCCGTTCTCTACCACGCCGTCGTGAGAGCGATCCATGCCGCTTGCCACCATGTCATTGTGCTCTGCCGATCCGAACGGTAGCGAGAGCCAGCAGCCTTCCTCTTCCACCAGCTGCCATCGCCTACCTCATCGTCGCCGCAAGTTGATCGACGTCTCTTCTCATCCAGTCGATGCACGACCTCTTCTCCTCCAGCCGATAACGCCTTCCTCTACTCGATTCTTCGTTCGATCAATCAACAACAGTCGTCGCCGACCTAGGTCGCCTTTTCGAGTGGTAGCTTTTCGCTCATCATCATGTTGCCTACTGCATCTGCATCGAGGCCACCGGAGCGATCTGACCGATGTCGCTTGCGGATCATCACCCTTTCCACATCCCTGCCACAAGCCACCTAGTGATGTTGTTTAGGCCTTCGCTGCAAGCATTGGTTGTCACCATCGATCCCTCGTCGCTCGGTACTGTGTGTAGGTTTTGGAACCCTTGTTTCCTCTTTTCGGGTGATGTAGCAGCCTTGGAGGTTACTTGGTGTACTTGGGGAGGTGTATTGCCGAAGAGATTCCCTATTCATCTGGAGCACAATGCTCCCATGATTTGGGTCAAAAGTCATGTGTTAGACGAGAAGGTAACTGCAGCTTTGATTTAGAGTATTGCTTAATGATTTTCTTGTTGATCTAATTTATTTCAGTAGTTGTTGATTTGGAGTTGTAGATCAGATTATTATTTTGTATCAAGAAGAAGTTGTGGCCTGAGGTTTTGATCCATTCACGTTCTTGGGTAAGTTCTTCATCGGTTTATCTGATGTTTGGATTGTGATTATGGAATGAGATAAAGCTAGAATGGAATTGGTAATATCCGTGGTATATTTCACTAATTAGTTGTGCGGGTGATCAAGTATGGATTGCGGTTGAATCAATCTAATCACAATATATTTGATACTCAAACGGTGGATTGAGAAGTTGTGTAATTATGGATTGGATGGTATAGAACTGATGTTCTACCTTGGATTAAGAAGCTCTTATCCTGGATTTGGAACTAGGTAAATGTTATGAATTGTTACTTTTACTGTAGATTGAGATGTTATTTAGTTAGCTCAATTAGCTATGTTTAAATGGATAGTTTGGTAGTGTGATTAAGAGCTAATGGAAGAAACTATATAGTTAGTTGATCGAGATATAAAATTGATGCAGGATTAGGATTTGATCCTAATATTGGAGTTGACAGTATGATTGGATCGTATATGTTTCGTTTGCAAGATGTTGATTTCAGGACCTTGATTCAAGATAGGGTCATGGACGTGAAGACTATTGACATAGTCTACATAGCAAGTGGGTAATTCCTACCCTAGTCAGGTAGTTTTAATACATACAGATTGAGACGCATGATCATCTTATATGATCATGTTACCTTGATCCTGCTCTTATTATCTTATGCTTGAACTTATCGTTGGATGTATTTATGCTCAATTATTGATATCACATATTCCCTATCATGATTTAGGAGTTATAGATGTAATGTAAATTGGTCTAGATGTTTAGTAGGGTGTAAATGTTAGTACGGGTGATGACCTAATTTATAAATTAGAAAAAAGGTAATCCGTAGATAGGTAATGCCCTAAATGTAACATTTATTTCCAAAACCCGTATGTTGCATACTTGTTACTAACCATGTGTTGTGTAATGGTTAAGTGAAGGGTGATTAGTGTGTCGCTATGGACTGGTGATCCCAGCTTGATATGATTAGTTGAGTACGACTCTCTATAGGATAGAGAGTGTGTCGATCAGTTGTGTATGACTCTCTATTGGATAGAGAGTTATGATTAGTCGAGTATGACTCTCTACAAGATAAAGAGTGCATCGATCAGTTGAGTACGACTCTCTAATGGATAGAGAGTTATGATAAGTTGAGTATGACTCTCTACAACATAGAGAGTCCGTTGATTAGTTGAGTACGACTCTCTGTAGGATAGAGAGTGCGTTGATTTGATTAGTATGACTTTCTATAGAATAGAGTCTATGGTGAATGTCTTGTAGGGAGTCGCTTCGGAGGCTCATTGGCTCCCATGTCCCCGGATTAAAATTTTCACTAATGAAAGAATTAATCCGGATGGGATGAGCTTCCTTAGCACAACCATTTCGTCATCGTGCTAACAACTTGAGTGATCGCTTGAACAAACTAGTTGTTCAAGCAACACAACTCTTCTAGTTGGTTAGCTACGGAAGAGACGACGGACGAATCGCCGATTTTTGTGTTTGTCTTCAGGGTCCATGATTATACAATATATTTATTAATTTACACATGCATAATCAAAACATAAAAGAACAAGCTCAGATCTGTAAATAAAGTTAAAATAATTTTATACCTCACGATCTTCTACCGTATGTCCTATCCTTCTCGTGGACGACGTGTGGACGAAGATCCTCCACGAGTAGAAGCCTTCTAGATCGCTTTCTTCTCTACCTTGTCCGCTGCGAACAAAGAGAATAACTTACAAATACCTATCCTTTCTAGAGCCGGCTACCAAATTAGGGAATTTGGTGCAACCGCCGGCCAAGGATCAAATGGATGATGCGCCAACCACCAAATGAAGGAGAACCGCAGGCCACCTTGGAGAATAGGGAGGAGGATGAGAACCGGCAACAAATGGGAGGAGAACTGCCAGCCAAGGAAGAAGGGAGAGGCCTCTAGGATGGGCGTCGGCCAAGGAATGATGAAAGGAGATGGGCACCGGCAATCAACAAGAAGGAAGAAGGTTGCCGCCCAGTTTGCTCCAAACCCTAGTCGCCCAAAAACCCTAGCCGCCCAAAACCCTAACTCCAATTCGAAAATCCATTATTGCCGCCTAAGCCTAAGCCCCCTATTTATAGAATTGGGCTTAAGCCTCCTTTAATCTCCAACGTCGGACCTAGGGATTTAATCTCCACCGTCGGATCTAGGGTTTTATCCTAACCGTCGGATCTAGGGTTTCATCCCAACCGTCGGATCTAGGATTTCATCCCAACCATCGGATCTAGGGTTTTATCCCAACCGTCGGATCTAGGGATTTAATCCTAACCGTCGATTCTAGGGTTTAATCCTAACCATCGGATCTTAGGGATTTAATCCCCACCGTTGGTTCTAGGGTTTCATCCTAACCATCGGATCTTAGGGATTTAATCCAAACCGTTGGTTCTAGGTTTTGTTTTACATTCTTGGATCTAGACTTCACAAGGATTATATTAGGCTACGATAGGGACCATAAGGAGGAGTTGGGTCTTGGCCACCCGATGGATCGGAACCACACTAACTTGATCCATCAATGATGTTCCATTCCACTAGAGGATCATCATTGAACTACCTCACCAAGCCCCATAAATTAATATGGGCTCCATATATTATTCGTACATTAATCTCCCCATGTTTAAGATATCGAATGTCTATCAATTAATTGATTTACTGACCATCAATTAATTAACATCTAATTCCTCGAGTAGTACCACTCAACCTTATCATCACGTTGACTAAGTCAACCAGCTGGGTTTACGTGATGAACTTTATGAGCTCCTCAAGGGGACATCATCAACCTAATATATAGGACACGGTTTCCTCTTATAATCAACGGCACACCATGTAAATAATATTATTTCCCAACTTACCGGGCATATTGATTTAATCTATCTAAATCTCACCCTCTGGTAAATCAAATAAATAAATACTAAGTACATGTGCCCGTTATTATATTGGGATTAAGAGCATGTACAACATAATATCCGAGCTCCGATTCAATTATGTAGTCAGCAATAAATTGAATCACCTCTATGTCGGTCCTGCTCAATACACCTAAGTGTACTAGTGTAACTCTATGTTCAAGACAAAACAATACCAAGCTTCACTACAACCATGCCAATGGTTTATCCAAAACTATCTTGGTTGTGAGCCTCTACTTATATTTTACAAGGTACTGATAACATGATCTTCTGTGCCACACCAAGCACCATGTTATCTACAATGTAAAATATTAGACAATATGCACACATATAATAAATATATAAAGTGCAAACAATGATCATGTGATTCTTATTTCAAAATAAAATGTTCATACAAAAAGAACTAGGCTTTCAGTATACATTCCAACAATCTCCCACTTATACTAAAAGACTATGCCGTCATCACTCTGCCATACATCTGATTCCCATATCCTCCACATGCCTATCTAACGCTTTCGCTGGAAGGGCCTTAGTGAATGGATCCGCCAGGTTATCCTCTGATGCAATCTTGGCGACTGCAACTTCTCCTCGCTTTATGATCTCTCGTATGAGGTGGTACTTGCGCTCTATGTGTTTACTTGCCTTATGGGCTCGTGGTTCCTTCGAGTTTGCAACTGCACTACTGTTATCACAATAAATTGTGATAGTTCTGGGCAAACCAGGAATCACATCTAAGTCCATCAAGAAGTTCCTGAGCCATACAGCTTCCTTGGCTGCCTCAGAGGCTGCCACATACTCAGCTTCCATGGTAGAGTCCGCCACACATTTTTGCTTGACACTCCTCCATACTATGGCTCCACCTCCAAAAGTAAACACAAACCCCGAGGTAGACTTACTCTTGTCCCTATCTGATTGGAAATCCGAATCCGTGTAACCCACAGGGACTAATTGATCTGCCCGGTAAACCAGCATATAATCCCTAGTCCTTCTCAGGTACTTCAATATATGCTTTACCGCAGTCCAATGTCCCTGTCCAGGATTACTCTGATATCTACTAACCATGCCCACGACAAAGCAAATATCCGGTCTCGTACACAGCATGGCATACATGAGGCTTCCTACTGCCGAAGCATAAGGAACCGCCTTCATGTCCTCTATCTCCTTTGATGTTTTGGGACACATCTCTTTAGATAAAGGGACTCCATGCCTAAAAGGTAAAAAACCTTTCTTGGAGTTCTACATGCTAAAACAAGCAAGGATAGTGTCAATGTATGAAGCTTGAGATACGCACAACATCCTTTTCTTGCGATCCCTTATAACTTTGATCCCAAGGATGTGTCCCACTTGTCCCAAGTCCTTCATGTCAAACTATTTGGACAACCATACCCTTACGTCTGATAACACTTTGATATTTTTTCCAACTAACAAAATGTCATTTACGTATAGTACAAGAAACACCACTACGTTTCCGTCACATCTCTTGTATACACAAGGCTCATTCGGACTTTGAATAAATCCATATGACTGGATTACCTCATCAAAGCGGATGTTCCAAGATCTAGAAGCTTGCTTCAATCCATAAATGGACCGATGAAGCTTACATACAAGATGCTCTTTGCCTTTAGCAATGAATCCCTCTAGTTGCCGCATATAGATGTTCTCCTCAAGACTTTCGTTAATGAAAGCTATCTTGACATCCATTTTCCAAATCTCATAATCCATATGAGCAGCTATAGATAAGAGAATCCGGATAGACTTAAGCATAGCTACCGGCAAAAATGCCTCATCATAATCGATGCCCTCTTTCTGAGTATACCCTTTCGCAACAAGCCTAGCTTTGAAGGTCTCAACCTTCCCGTCTACTCCTCTCTTTCTCTTGTAGATCCACTTGCATCCAATGGTTTTTACACCATCGAGTGGTTCTACTAGCTCCCAGACTTGATTAGAATCCATAGATTCTATCTCTGAATTCATCGCTCTTTGCCAAGATACCGCATCTCTATCTTGGATTGCCTCATCATATGTCCAGGGATCAGGTTCATGTTCGCCAGGGACTAAGTCCGAAGACTCTCCCAAAAACATGAATCTATCGGGTTGTCTCACAACCCTCCTACTACGACGAGGTGCCTTCTGTGTATGCTCTGTGACATGCGGTGCAGTGACTTGTGGTGTCTCTTCTTGTACCGGTGGTACTGAAGGCGGGACTTCCCCTGTCAATTCCTCAAGAACAATCCTACTCTTGGGCTTGTGGTTCATTACATAATCCTCCACTAGAAATCTGGCGTTCGTGCTAACGATCACCCTCTGATCTCTAGGATTATAAAACAAACCAGCTTTCGTTCCTTTAGGGTAGCCAACAAACATGCACACTTCTGTACGAGGTTCCAACTTACGGCCATCGACTTTGGACTTGGAATATGTCTCAGACTAGGATTTCGCCCAGTCCACAATTCTACTGGGGTAGAAGGTACTGATTTAGATGGAACCAAGTTCATAGTGTACATTGTCGTATCCAGTGCATACCCCCAGAACGAAATAGGTAACTCAGAATAACTCATCATCGATCTGACCATCTCCATAAGAGTCCTATTCCTTCGCTCCGCTACACCATTCTGCTGGGGTGTGCCAGGTGCAGACAATTGGGATTGAATCCCAGACTCTGATAAGTAACTCCTAAACTCTCCCAAGAGGTACTCCCCACCACGATCAGATCGTAGTGTCTTGATACTTTTACCTTGACGGTTCTCCACATCAGCCTTGAATTCTTTGAACTTGTCAAAGCATTCAGACTTGCGGTGCATCAAGTAAATGTATCCATACCTTGAATAATCGTCTATAAATGAGACGAAGTATTCAAAACCACCTCTTGCCTATATAGACATAGGATCGCACAAATCAGAATGAATCAATTCTAACACATCTTTGGCTCTATACCCCTTGGCCTTGAAAGGCCTCTTGGTCATTTTACCTTCCAAGCAAGATTCGCAGGTTGGGAGATCCTCCACCACTAATGAACCCAAAGGTCCATCAGCTATCAACCTTTGAATTCTGCTTAGGTTAATATGACCAAGCCTTAGATGCCAAAGATATGTTTGGTTCATTTGCGAAGGTTCTTTTCTCTTATTAGACTTAGAAGATGAGTTATTGATTTCTATATGCATCGTGGGAGTTTTTGGTTCAAGAGTATATAAATTGCCAACCAATGTACCAGAACAGATAATATCCCTATTCCTTTTTATAACCACTTTGTCATTAAAAGAAATAGCATACCCATTCGTAAACAATTTAGAAACTGAAATTAAATTCGTTCTAAAAGTAGGTACATAAAGACAATTTCTCAAAACCAAAACTTTATTCCTATCAAAAGATAAATAAACGTCTCCCACTGCAATAGCTGCCACCTTTGAAGCATTGCCCATGAAGACGGTAATTTCTCCCTCAGCTAGTCGTCGGGTTTCCTGGAACCCCTGCAAAGTATTGCAGACATGATCAGTGGCTCCTGTATCTACACACCAGGCACTAGTAGATAACACCGCTAAACATGTTTCAACAACTAAACAAGAAGATATACCTGTGTTCTTTCGGCGAGGACAGTCCACCTTCCAATGTCCAGTCTGCTTGCAAGTGAAGCACTTGCCTTTCGGCTTCTTCACTCCTGCCTGAGGTCCCACTGCCACTTTCTTCGCTCCACCTTGCTTCTTCTTCTTCTTACCTTTCGGTTTAGAGGAAGAAACCTTCTGAGCGACCATGGCTTGAGCACTCTGACGAAAAAGCCCCTCTGCCGCCTGGAGTTATGTCAGAAGCTCCGCCAACGAATACAACCTCTTGTTCATGTTGTAGTTGAGGCGGAACTGCTCAAAACTCATAGGCAGAGACTGGAGAATGATATCGACCTGGTTTTCCCCATCGATCTCAGCTCCAAGGACTTCCATCTCATTAAGATGAGCCATCATCTTGAGAACATGATCCCTAACGGGTGTTCCCTCGATCATGGTGGTCGTCATCAAGTTTCTCATTGCCTCCTGCCTAGCCGCCCTACTTTGATGTCCGAAAAGTTCCTTGAGATTGAACATCATGTCATAAGCTGTGGCTATGGCCTGATGCTGATGTTGCAGCACATTTGACATAGATGCCAAAATGTAACACCGCGCCATCTCATCTGCCTTAACCCATTTCTTATAACGTTCTTTCTCCTTTTCATCAGAGTCATCGGAGGGCTTAGGAGGACAGACCTCGAAGAGTACAAATTTGTACTCCTCCGCAGTTAAGACAATATCCAAGGTTCTTTTCCAATCAATGTAGTTTGGTCCAGTAAGTTTGTTTTCTTTTAAAATCACAGCAAGTGGGTTGATAGCCATTTGAAAATCCTAAAAATCACAATGATCAAAATATTAGATTTCAAAAATTATTGATTCCTCAAAACAATAAAATCGTAAAATCAACCAACACCTCAAATCACTGAGAATATCGCATGTCACGCTGTGTGGACGTATACGAATTCTACATTTGTAAGAGGAGGTTTTACCCATTAATTTTATTATCTTGTCAACCTTACTTTTTGACAAATAAAATTAATAGTTGGTTCCTCTTTGGCCCTACAAATAAAAGCAGTGACTCCTATGGGGACGATACTTTTATTTGTATCTAAGTGTGCACCATTACACGATACTAAGGGAATTATTTTGGATTATGTGCCTTACCTCTGTGGAAGTACACATGCTCCTAGATAATTTCCTCTAACTATTATTTGACCTAGTGATCCGCAAACAAACCCATCCTCATGGAGGAAGGCACTCAGAGCCAACACACAAGTTTGTTGCATCACACGTCAAATTGTAATGGAGGCCGCGAGAATTAATTAAAATGTCCCTCTCCCACTTAGTAAATTTCAAATGAGGAATTTTAAATTATACACAACATGCATATAAAACAAATAAGCAATAAATATAGAAAAAACAGAATTTTTTCCAACTATAATGGCATTGTCCTCCAATATGCATCCCGTCGTGTCGCCACCTCGTCCGCTCCATCTTTTCCCGTGCACAAGTCACCAAAGAGTTCCGAGCCGAGATAAAACTATTTTAATTTACATCCATCGATCCTATACTCCACGAAGGAGTGTACAAATAATCTAGATTGAAAGTAAACTAAAATGAGCGGCTAAACAATGTCGTATTTAATTACAAAAATTAAATACTAATCTAGCCTCGTCAACCCCGAGGATTTAAATAATAAATTTTTACACACATCCATTCACATACACATACATGGCCATAATAGTCGGATCTTATGCCTGCAATCAAAGAGTTAAACTACGCATATCCTACTATTATCTGGCACATATAATATATGAAAAATGCATAAAAAATTAACCGAATCCTAAACACACAAAACCGGAAACCGTGGCTCTGATACCAAATTGTAGGGAGTCGCTTCGGAGGCTCATTGGCTCCCATGTCCCCGGATTAAAATTTTCACTAATGAAAGAATTAATCCAGATGGGATGAGCTTCCTTAGCACAACCATTTCGTCGTCGTGCTAACAACTTGAGTGATCGCTTGAACAAACTAGTTGTTCAAGCAACACAACTCTTCTAGTTGGTTAGCCGCGGAAGAGACGACGGACGGATCGCCGGTTTTTGTGTTTGTCTTCGGGGTCCATGATTATACAATATATTTATTAATTTACACATGCATAATCAAAACATAAAAGAACAAGCTCAGATCTATAAATAAAGTTAAAATAACTTTATACCTCACGATCTTCTACCGTATGTCCTATCCTTCTCGTGGACGACGTGTGGACGAAGATCCTCCACGAGTAGAAGCCTTCTAGATCGCTTTCTTCTCTACCTTGTCCGCTGCGAACAAAGAGAAGAACTTACAAATACCTATCCTTTCTAGAGCCGACCACCAAATTAGGGAATTTGGTGCAACCGCCGGCCAAGGATCAAATGGATGATGCGCCGGCCACCAAATGATGGAGAACCGCCGGCCACCTTGGAGAATAGGGAGGAGGATGAGAACTGGCCACCAATGGGAGGAGAACCGCCGGCCAAGAAAGAAGGGAGAGGCCTCTAGGATGGGCGCCGGCCAAGTAATGATGAAAGGAGATGGGCGCCGGCAATCAACAAGAAGGAAGAAGGTCGCCGCCCACTATGCTCCAAACCCTAGCCGCCCAAAAACCCTAGCCGCCCAAAACCCTAACTCCAATTCGAAAATCCATTATTGCCGCCCAAGCCTAAGCCCCCTATTTTTAGAATTGGGCTTAAGCCTCCTTTAATCTCCACCGTCGGATCTAGGGATTTAATCTCCACCGTCGGATCTAGGGTTTTATCCCAACCGTCGGATCTAGGGTTTCATCCCAACCGTCAAATCTAGGATTTCATCCCAACCGTCGGATCTAGGGTTTCATCCCAACCGTCGGATCTATGGTTTTATCCCAACCATCGGATCTAGGGATTTAATCCTAACCATCGATTCTAGGGTTTCATCCTAACCATCGGATCTTAGGGATTTAATCCCAACCGTTGGTTCTAGGTTTTCATCCTAACCATCGGATCTTAGGGATTTAATCCCAACCATTGGTTCTAGGTTTTGTTTTACATTCTTGGATCTAGACTTCACAAGGATTATATTAGGCTACGATAGGGACCATAAGGAGGAGTTGGGTCTTGGCCACCCGATGGATCGGAACCACACTAACTTGATCCATCAATGATGTTCCATTCCACTAGAGGATCATCATTGAACTACCTCACCAACCCCCATAAATTAATATCGGCTCCATATATTATTCATACATTAATCTCCCCATGTTTAAGATATCGAATGTCCGTCAATTAATTGATTTACTGACCATCAATTAATTAACATCTAATTCCTCGAGTAGTACCACTCAACCTTATCATCACGTTGACTAAGTCAACCAGCTGGGTTTACGTGATGAACTTTATGAGCTCCTCAAGGGGACATCATCAACCTAATATATAGGACACGGTTTCCTCCTATAATCAACGGCACACCATGTAAATAATATTATTTCCCAACTTATCGGGCATATTGATTTAATCCATCTAAATCTCACCCTCTGGTAAATCAAAGAAATAAATACTAAGTACATGTGCCCGTTATTATATCGGGATTAAGAGCATGTACAACATAATATCTGAGGTCCGATTCAATTATGTAGTCAGCAATAAATTGAATCACCTCTATGTCGGTCCTGCTCAATACACCTAAGTGTACTAGTGTAACTCTATGTTCAAGACAAAAAAATACCAAGCTGCATTACAACCGTGCCAATTGTTTGTCCAAAACCATCTTGGTTGTGAGCCTCTACTTATATTTTACAAGGTACTGATAACATGATCTTCTGTGCCACACCAAGCACCATGTTATCTACAATGTAAAATATTAGACAATATGCACACATATAATAAATATATAAAGTGAAAAACAATGATCATGTGATTCTTATTTCAAAATAAAATGTTCATACAAAAAGAACTAGGCTTTCAGTATACATTCCAACATGTCTGTATGTGAGACATTGCATTCATGTCATTTGCATGCACGCTGGCGATGAGGTCTCCCTTGTGGTTGAGAGTGTCGCCAGTCATCCTGCCTCCACGGTTACTCATAGGAGGAGTAATCGGTGTGAGGGCAGAGCATTGTTGTGCCACACTCTACCACTATAGACGGTGGTAGTTGGAATTGCGTGTCGTAGTCCTGCGTGTGTGGCACTCGACACTCATGGGTAGTGACTGTCGGAGTGGCCAAGAGCAGGGACCCCCATCATGTAGCTTGCTCTTTACGCTTATATGTTACTCGATCATACTTCCCACTCGGCCACTTGAGAGTAGTGGTTGGTGTGGAGTTGGGACAGTTGTCATGCTCGAGCCACCGAGGCCACACTGGGGTCGTGGTAGCTTTAGGGTGAGCCGACATGACCATACATGCTGCATTGCCGACTTAAGACATTTTTGCATATTGCCATATATATACATATATGCATCTATAATTATATATATATGGATGATTGTGATTAGTATACATATATAGATGCAGTCTATATATATATGCTTATTGTGATGTTGCATTTGATTGTATTATGCTTGCTGCATTTGATTGTACATCATATTCATGCATGCTTCTTGACCTGTAGCTTGACTATATTGTGAGTTGATCTTACTCTTCCTGTTATATATATGTTAAGGTTGGATTAGAGTAGCGTAGCAGACTTCAGGTATGTCTGCATTTTACGTTGTTCATTTAGTTTGACGGTATATGCTTGTATTTATATACTATGCTGATATACCTATTGTACCTCTAGATTATGTTGTTGAAATACATGTGGTATTACATATATACATGTTTTTCTATTACCTACTGTGTTTTACTCACCACCACCACGAATCCTAGGTTTTTCTGTCGCCTAGGTAACAGGTAGAAGTCTTCGTGACGGCTTGGAGCACCGCTGGCTGACATCTCATAGACTCTGGTGTTTGTTTGGGCTTTTCGTACATTGTGTTATGTATTTTGAGTTTTTATTGTTGGGATGTATACTGAAAAGTCTATCTTTATTTTGAAATAAGAATCACATGATCATTGTTTGCATTTTTTATGGCTATGCATATTGTCTAATACATTACATTGTAGATAACATCGTGTGTGGTGTCACACAGGAGATCATGTTATCGATTCCTTGTAAAGTATAAGTAAAGACTCACAATCGAGATGTCTTTTGACAAACCATTGGAATGGTTGTAGTGTGATTTGGTATTGGTTTGTCTTAACCATAGAATCACACTAGTGCACTTTGTGTGTATTGAGCAGGACCGACATAGAGGTGATTCGATTTATTGCTGACTACATAATCGAATCGGACCTATGATATTATATTGTACATACTCTTTTTCCCGATATAATAACAGGCACATATACTAAGTATTCATTTCTTTGATTTACCGATGGGTGAGATTTATAGATTAAATCGATAGGCTCGGTAAGTTGGGAAATGATATTATTTATATCGTGTGACATTGATTATAGGAGGAAACCGTGTCCTATATATTAGGATGATAATGTCCCCTTGAGGAGCTCATAAGGTTCATCATATAAACCCTGTAGGTGGACTTGGTCCGGCATGATGAAAAGGTTGAGTGGTACTACTCATGGAGTTAGATGTTGATAAATTAATGGTCAGTAAATTAATTAATCGACGGACATTCGAGATCTTAAACACGGGGAGAAAATGTACATATAATATATGGAGCCCATATTAACTTATGGGGGTTGGTGAGGTAGATCAATGATAATCCATTAGTGGATTGGATTATCATTAATGGATCGGACTTTATGTGGGCTTGATCCATTGGGTGGCCAAGATCCAACTCATCCTCATGGTCCCTATTGTAGCCTATTAATACCTCATGAAGCTTAGATCCAATGGATAGAAACGAAACTCTAGATCGAAAGGTAGAGATTAAATCTCTAGATCCAACGGTTAAGATTAAATCTCTAGATCCGACGGTTGAGATTAAATCCCTAGAACCAATGGTGGAGATTAAAACAAGGATTATCCCTAAACTCTATAAAAGGAGCCTTTAGGGTTGGCATGGAGATGATTAGAGAAGCAAGGGTCTTTGGAGTTTGCGGCAAGAAGCAAGGGGCTAGGGTTTGGAGTTTCGCGACACCAAATAAGGAAACACTTTTTTTATCTTCTTCTTCATCAAGCTTGCCAGCGCCCATACAGCCCCTTCCTCACTTTGGCCGGCATCCAAACTCCCTCCTCTCCTTCTCCTTGGATGGTGGAACCAAGCCTTAGGGTCCTCCCTTGGAGCTTTTGGCCGGCAACCATTGTTTTCCTTCTCTTTGTTGGCCGGAGGCAAGCAAGGTGCTTGTTGCTTATTGGTTGTCTAAAGGAAGGAGAAGGATCTTGTTTCTATTCTTCCTCTTGCTCGGAACGAGCAAGGAAGGAAGATTGGTGATCTAGGAGCTTCAACTTTTGGTAGATCGTCGCCCACACGACATCCGAAAGGAGGAAGGTCATACAATAGAAGATCAAGAGGTATATCGATTCTCTATTTTCATTTGTTGCATGTTTATATTTGTTTTTCAATTATATGCATGATATATATTCTGTTTTGTGGATAAATATACTTGGACCCCGAACATAAACACAAAAGCCGACGATCTGTACATCGTTTATTCCGTGTCTATTCGTGGAATAGAGGTTGGTCGCTTGAACAACAAGTTTGTTCAACTTACTACTCTAAATGAATAGCACGACGATGACAAGGTTGCTTGGGCAATCCCTCTTGTCAAGGATAAATTTTTTTTATCCGGGGACGTAGAAGGGATCACCATGAACAAGCGACTAAGTCGAGAGGGGAAGTGAAGTTTCGCCTCACCAACGATTGGTATCAGAGCTACAGTTTTCGGTTTTGTGTGTTTAAGATTCGGTTACTCTTATGCATTTTTCATATATTATATGTGCCGGATAATAGTAGGATATGCGTAGGTTAACTTTTTGATTTTTGTCATAATATCCGACTATTATGGCCATATATGTGTATGTGATTGTATGTGTGTAATAGTATATTTTGTTGAATCCTCGGGGTTGACGAGGCTAGTATTTAATTTTTTGTAAATTAGATACAACATTGTTTAGCCACTCTTTCTATTTTAGTTTACTTTCGATCTAGATTTCATGTACACTCCCTCGTGGAGTATAGGATCGATGGATATAAATTAAAATAGTTTTTAGTCTCGGCACGGATCTCCGGATGACTCATACATGGCGTAGGAGGAGCAGACGAGAAGGCGATACGACCGGAGACATATTGAAGACAAAAGCCATAATAGTTGGAAAATTTTTATTTTTCATATTTATTGCTTATTGTTTAATATGCATGTCGTAGGCTAGAAAATTCCTCAATTTCAAATTACTAAGTGGGAGAGGGAAATTTTTATAAATTCCCATAGCCTCCATTACGATTTGACAAGTGATGCAAACAAATGTGCGCGTCGGCTCTGAGTGCCTTCCTCCCCATCGGATGAGTTTGTTTGCGGATCACAAGGTCAAATATGGTTATAGGGAATTATTAAGGAGCGTGTGTACTTCCCCATCGGAAGGCACATAACCCGAGATAATTCCCTTGGTACCGAGTAATGGTGAACACTTAGATACAAATATAAGTATCCTCCCCATCGGAGTCACTGCTTTTATTTGTAGGGCCAAAGAGAAACCAAGTATTAATTTTACTTGTTAAAAAGTTATGTTGACAAGATAGTAAAATTAATGGGTAAAACCTCCTCTTATAAATGTAGAATTCATATACATCAACACTATCGTGACATACGATATTCTCAGTGTTTTGAGGTGTTGGTTGATTTTAAAATTTTATTATTTGAGGAATCAATAATTATTTGAAATCTAATGTATTGATCTATGTGATTCTTAGATTTTCTTTCAAAATGACTTTCAACCCGCTTGTTGTGATACTAAAAGAGAATAAACTTACTAGACCCAACTATGTTGATTGGAAGAGGAATCTTGACATTGTCTTGACTGCTGAGGAATACAAATATGTACTCCTCGAAGAGTGCCCTCCTAAGCCTGCGGATGATTCTGGGGAAAAGGAGAGAGAGAGTTATAAGAAGTTGATCAAGGCCGATGAGATGGCGCGGTGTTACATTTTGGCATCAATGTCAAATGTACTGCAACATCAACATCAAGCCATGCCTACTGCTTATGACATGATGCTCAATCTCAAAGAGCTTTTCGGAAACCAGAATCGGGCTGCAAGGTAAGAAGTAATGAGGAACTTGATGACGACCACCATGATCGAGGGAACACCCATGAGGGATCATGTTCTCAAGATGATGGCTCATTTGAATGAGTTGGAAGTCCTCGGAGCTGAGATCGATGGGGAAACCCCGGTCGATATCATTCTCCAGTGTCTACCTAGGAGTTTTGAGCAATTTTGACTGAACTACAACATGAACAAGAGGTTATATTCGTTGGTGGAGCTTCTGATAGAACTCCAGGCGGCAGAGGGGTTATTTCGTCAGAGTGCTCAGGCGCATCCCATGGTGACCCAAAAGGTTTCTACTTCTAAGCCGAAAGGAAAGAAGAAGAAGAAACAAACTGGGTTGAAGGCGGTGGGAGGAACTCAAGGAGGAGTGAAGAAGCCGAAAGGCAAGTGCTTCACTTGTAAGCAGACTGGACACTGAAAGAAGGACTGCCCCAACCGCAAGCAGAACAACGGTATATTTTTTGGTCTAGTCGTTGAAACATGTTTAGCGGTGTTATATATCGGCACCTGATGTGTAGATACCCGAGCCACTGATCATGTCTGCAATACTTTGCAGGGATTCTAGGAAACCAGATGACTGGATGAGGGGGAGATTACCATGTACTTGGGCGATGCCACGAAAGTGGCAGCTATTGCAGTGGGAGACGTTCATTTATCTTTTGAGAAAAATAAAGTTTTGGTTCTTAAGATTTGCCTTTATGTACCTTGGTTTAGAAAGAATTTAATTTCAATTTCTAAATTGTTTAAGGATGGATATTCTATTTCTTTTAATGACAGAGTTGTTATAAAAAGGAATAAGGACATTATCTGTTCGGGTGCATTGATAGGAAATTTATACACACTTGAACCAAAATCTCCCACAATGCAAATTGAAGTTAATAACTCATCTTCTAATTCCAATAAGAGAAAAGAACCTTCGAAGATGAACCAAATATATCTTTGGCATCTTAGGATTGGTCATATTAACCTAAGTAGAATTCAAAGGTTGATAGCTGATGGACCTTTGGGTTCATTAGTGGTGGAGGATTTCCCAACCTGTGAATCTTGTTTGGAGGGTAAAATGACCAATAGGCCTTTTAAGGCCAAGGGGTATAGAGCCATAGATGTGTTGGAGTTGTTTCATTCTGATTTGTGTGGTCCTATGTCTATCCATGCTAGAGGTGGTTTTGAGTAGTTCGTCTCTTTTATAGACAATTATTCGAGATATGGATACATTTACTTGATGCGCCACAAGTCTGAATGCTTTGACAAGTTCAAAAAATTCAAGGCTGATCGTGGTGGCGAGTACCTTTTGGGAGAGTTTAGGAACTAGTTATCAGAGGCTGGGATTCAATCCCAATTGTCTGCACCTGGCACACCCTAGCAGAACGATAAAACAGAGCTAAGGAATAGGACTCTTATGGAGATGGTTAGATGGATGATGAGTTATTCTGAGTTGACAGATTTTTTCTAGGGATATGCTCTAGATAATGCAGTGTACATTCTGAGCTTGGTTCCATCTAAATCAGTGCCTTCTACTCCCACAGAATTGTGGTCTGGGCGAAAGCCTAGTCTAAGACATATTCGGATTTGGGGGAGTCCAGCACCTGTGCTTAAGGCAGATGCTGGAAAGTTGGAACCTCGTACAGAAGTACGAATGTTCGTTGGCTATCCTAGAGGAACGAAGGGTGGTTTGTTTTATAGTCCTAGAGATCAGAGGGTGATCGTTAGCACGAACGCCCAATTTCTAGAGGAAGACTATGTGATGAGCCACAAGCCCAAGAGTAAAATTATTCTGGAGGAATTAAAAGGGGAAGTCATTTCTTCATTACCACCGGTATAAGAGGATATACCACAAGTCACTGCACCGCGTGTCACAGAGGATACACAGGTGATACCTCATCGTAGTGGGAGGATTGTTAGACAGCCTGAGAGATTCATGTTCTTGGGAGAATCTTCTAATTTTGTCCCTGGCGAACATGAACCTGATCCCTAAACATATGACGAGGTGATCCAAGATAAAGATGCAGCATCTTGGCAAAGTGCAATGAATACTGAGATTGAATCTATTGATTAAAATCAGGTCTGGGAGCTAGTAGAACCACCCGATGGTGTAAAAACCATTGGATGCAAGTGGATCTACAAAAGAAAGAGAGGAATAGACGGGAAGGTTGAGACCTTCAAAGAGAGGCTTGTTGCGAATGGGTATACTCATAAAGAGGGTATCGATTATGAGGAGACCTTTTCGCCGGTGGCCATGCTTAAGTCAATCTGGATTTTCTTTGCATTGCAGCTCATATGGATTATGAGGTGTGGCAGATGGATGTCAAGACAGCTTTCCTTAATGGAAGTCTTGAGGAAAACATCTATATGAAGCAACCAGAGGGATTCATTGCGAAGGGCAAAGAGAATCTTGTATGTAAGCTTAATCGGTCCATTTATGGATTGAATCGAGAGTCCGGATGAGATGAAGTAATCCAGTCTTATGGATTTATTCAAAGTATGGATGAGTCTTGTGTATACAAGAGATGTGACGGAAACATAGTGGTATTTCTTGTACTATACGTAGATGGAATTTTGTTGATTGGCAGCAATATCAAGGTGTTATTGGACGTAAGGGTATGGTTGTCCAAACAGTTTGATATGAAGGACTTTGGAGAGGTGGGACACATCCTTGGGATCAAGGTTATAATGGATCACAGGAAAAGGATGTTGTGCTTATCCCAAGCTTCATACATAGATACGATTATGGATCATTTTAGCATGCAGAACTCCAAGAAGGGGTTTCTACCTTTCAGGCATTGAGTTCCTTTATCTAAGGAGATGTGTCCTAGAACATCTGAGGAGATAGAGGAGATGAAGGCGGTTCCTTATGCCTCGACAGTAGGAAGCCTCATGTATGCGATGCTATGCACGAGACCCGATATCTTCTTTGCCATGGGCATGGTCAGCAGATATAAGAATAATCCAGGACTGAGACATTGGACTACGGTAAAGCATATATTGAAGTACCTGAGATGGAATAGGGATTATATGCTGGTTTACCAGGCAGACCAATTACTCCCTGTGGGTTACAAGGATTATGACTTCCAATCTGATAGGGATAATAGTTAGTCTACCTCAGGTTTTGTGTTTACTTAGGGAGGTGGAGCCATTGTATGGAGTGTCAAGCAGAAATGCGTGGCAGACTCCACCATGGAAGCTGAGTATGTGGCAGCCTCTGAGGCGGCCAAAGAAGTTGTGTGGCTCAGGAACTTCTTGATGGACTTGGATGTGATTCTTGGTTTGCCTAGAACTATCACAATTTATTGTGATAATAGTGGTGGAGTTGCAAACTCGAAGGAACCATGAGCCCATAAGGCTAGTAAACATATAGAGCATAAGTACCACCTGATACGAGAAATCGTAAAGAGTGGAGAAGTTGCTGTGGCCATGATTGCATCGGAGGATAACCTGGCAGATCCTTTCTCTAAGGCCCTTCCGGCGAGAGTTTTTGATAGGCATGTGGAGAGAATGGGGATCAGATGTATGACAGTTTGAGGACAACATAGTCTTTTAGTATAAGTGGGAGATTGTTGGGATGTATACTGAAAAGTCTATCTTTTGTATGAACATCTTTATTTTGAAATAAGAATCACATGATCATTGTTTGCATATTTCTATGGCTATGCATATTGTCTAATACATTACATTATAGATAACATGGTGTGTGGTGTCACACAGGAGATCATGTTATCGGTTCCTTGTGAAGTATAAGTAAAGGCTCACAACCGAGATGACTTTGGACAAACCATTGGAATGGTTGTAGTGTGATTTGGTATTGGTTTGTCTTGACCATAGAATCACACTAGTGCACTTTGTGTGTATTGAGAAGGACCGACTTAGAGATGATTCGATTTATTGCTGACTACATAATCGAATCGGACCTCGGATATTATATTGTACATACTCTTAATCCCGATATAATGACGGGCACATAGACTTGGTATTCATTTCTTTGATTTACCAATGGGCGAGATTTATAGATTAAATTGATAGGCTCGATAAGTTGGTAAATGATATTATTTATATGGTGTGTCGTTGATTATAGGGGGAAACCGTGTCCTATATATTAGGAAGATGATGTCCCCTTGAGGAGCTCATAAGGTTCATCATGTAAACCCTGCAGGTGGACTTGGTCCGGCATGATGAAAAGGTTGAGTGGTTCTACTCATGGAGTTAGATGTCGATTAATTAATGGTCAGTAAATTAATTAATCGATGGACATTCAAGATCTTAAACACGGGGAGAAAATGTACATATTGTTGGAATGTATAATGAAAGCCTAGCTCTTTTGTATGAACATTTTTATTTTGAAATAAGAATCACATGATCATTGTTTGCACTTTATATTTATTATATGTGTGCATATTGTCTAATACTTTACATTGTAGATAACATGGTGCTTGGTGTGGCACAGAAGATCATGTTATCAGTCCCTTGTAGAATATAAGTAGAGGCACACAACCAAGATGGTTTTGGACAAACCATTGGCATGGTTGTAGTGTAGCTTGGTGTTGTTTTGTCTTGAACATAAAGTTACACTAGTACACTTAGGTGTATTGAGCAGGACCAACATAGAGGTGATTCAATTTATTGTTGACTACATAATTGAATCGGCCCTCGGATATTATGTTGTACATGCTCTTAATCCCGATATAATAACGGGAACATGTAATTAGTATTTATTTCTTTGATTTACCATAGGGTGAGATTTATATGGATTAAATCAATATGCTCGGTAAGTTGGGAAATGATATTATTTACCTGGTGTGTCGTTAATTATAGGGGGAAACCGTGTCCTATATATTAGGTTGATGATGTCCCCTTGAGGAGCTCATAAAGTTCATCATGTAAACCCTGCAGGTTGACTTAGTCAACATGATGATAAGGTTGAGTGGTACTACTAGAAGAGTTAGATGTTAATTGATTGATGGTCAGTAAATCAATTAATTGATGGACATTAGATATCTTAAACACGGGGAGATGGATGTACAAATAATGTATGGAGCCCATATTAATTTATGGGGGTTGGTGAGATAATTCAATGATGATCCTCTAGTGGAATGGAACATCATTGATGGATCAAGTTTGTATGGTTCCGATCCATCGGGTGGCCAAGATCCAACTCCTCCTCATGGTCCCTATCGTAGCCTAATATAAACCTCATGAAGCCAAGATCCAATGTGTTAAAACAAATCCCTAGATCTGACGATGGAGATTAAATCTCTAGATCCGACGGTTGAGATTAAATCTCTAGATCCGACGGTTGAGATTAAATCCCTAGATCTGATGGTGGAGATTAAATCTCGAGATCCGACGGTTGAGATTAAATCTCTAGATCCGATGGTTGAGATTAAATACCTAGATCCGACGGTTGAGATTAAATCTCTAGATCCGATGGGTGAGATTAAATCTCTAGATCCGACGATTGAGATTAAATCCCTAGAACCAACGGTGGAGATTAAAACAAGGCTTAAGCCTAACTCTATAAAAGGAGGCTTAAGGTGGGCGACAAGAAGTGGTTGGTTGGTTTTGGAGATTAGGGTTTTGCCTATCATAAGCTTGGGCGGCAAGAAACCCTATGGAGGAAACCTTAAGGAGATTAGGGTTTGGTTGGGCGACTAGGGTTTGGAAGGTAAGGTGGGCGGCAACTATAGGAGAGGTGCTCTTCTTCTTCCTAGGGTGTTGCCGGCACCTATCTCTTTTCCCTCTACCTTGGTTGGTGCTCAACTTATTCCTCTTCTCCTCTTCTTTTCCTCTTGGCCGGCGGCACAAAGGAGCTAGGGATTGTTCCCTTGTTCGGTTCCTTGGTTGGCCATCTTGTTCTCTCTTTTCTTTGGGCCGACAACATCAAGTCTTTGTGGCTTGGTGGTTGGCTCAAGCAAGAAGGGAAGGATAGTTCTTCTTTCTTTTGATTGAAGAAGATCTAGGAAGCTTCAACTTGTGGAGGATCTTCGCCCACACGAAGTCTACAAGGAGGTTAGGACATACGATAGAAGATCGAGATGTATAAAAGTTTTACAAGTTTTATTATTGATCTTTGCATGTTCTTATTAATATATTTGTATGTGTTGATTATACATGTCTACATCCATATGTATTTGTATAATCATGGACCCCGAAGATAAACACAAAAATCGGCGATCCGTCCATCGTCTCTTCCGCGGCTAATCGACTAGAAGAGTTTGGTTGCTTGAACAACTAGTTTGTTCAAGTGATCGCTCAAGTCGTTAGCATGACGACGAATTGGTTGAGCTTAGGAAACTCATCCCATCCGGATTAGTTTTTATTAGTGAAAATTTTAATTTGGGGACATGGGAGCCAACAAGCCTCCGAGCATGCCATCACATATAATATATGCAACCCATATTAACTTATGGGGGATGGTGAGGTAGATCAATGATAATCCTTTAGTGGATTGGATTATCATTAATGGATCAGATTTTATGTGGGCTTGATCCTTTGGGTGGCCAAGATCCAACTCCACCTCATGGTCCCTATTGTAGCCTATTAATACCTCATGATGCTTAGATCCAATGGATAGAAACAAAACTCTAGATCCAAAGGTAGAGATTAAATCTCTAGATCCGACGGTTGAGATTAAATCTCTAGATCCGACGGTTGAGATTAAATCCCTAGAACCAATGGTGAAGATTAAAACAAGGCATATCCCTAAACTCTATAAAAGGAGCCTTTAGGGTTGGCGTGGAGAAGATTAGAGAAGCAAGGGTCTTTGGATTTGGCGGCAAGAAGCAAGGGGATAGGGTTTGGAGCTTGGCGGCACCAAATAAGGAAACAATTTCCTTATCTTCTTCTTCCTCAAGCTTGCCGGCACCCATACAGCCCCTTCCTCACTTTGGCCGGCGTCCAAACTCCCTCCTCTCTTTCTCCTTGGCCGGTGGAACCAAGCCTTAGGGTCCTCCCTTGGAGCTTTTGGCCGGCAACCATTGTTTTCCTTCTCCATGTTGGCCGGCGGCAAGTAAGGTGCTTGTTGCTTGTTGGTTGGCTAAAGGAAGGAGAAGGATCTTGTTTCTATTCTTCCTCTTGCTTGGAACAAGCAAGGAAGGAAGATTGGTGATCTAGGAGCTTCAACTTTTGGTAGATCGTCACCCACAAGACGTTCGAAAGGAGGAAGGTCATACAATAGAAGATCGAGAGGTATATCGATTCTCTATTTTCATTTGTTGCATGTTTATATTTGTTTTTCAATTATATGAATGATATATATTCTGTTTTGTGGCTAAATATACTTAGACCCCGAACATAAACACAAAAGTCGATGATCCGTACATCGTTTATTTAGCGGCTATTCGTGGAATAGAGGTTGGTCGCTTGAACAACAAGTTTGTTCAAGTGACTACTCTAAACGAATAGCATGACAATGACAAGGTTGCTTGGGCAATCCCTCTTGTCAAGGATAAATTTTTTTTATCCGGGGATGTAGAAGGGATCGCTATGAACAAGCAACTATGTCGAGAGGGGAAACGAAGTTTCCCCTCACCAACATTCATGATGTACTATGTTGTAGATTCGGATTTTGTCGAGGTTTCGTATTGTTGCGATGTGTTAGTCATACCAGTATGCATGTGTGTAGCTTGTTGTATTATGTTTCCGCTGTGCTTTGAGTAGTTGTTGTATTTACTTTATATGTTATGTTATTATTGTGGGCCTACGGGTTTTGTATTAACCCGAAATGTTGCCACGTACAGGGGAGATGTCGTCCGTTTGATTTTCACCTCGGCATGCTCTCGGGGCGTGACGACTTTAGTAGTATCAGAGCCCTAGGTTCTACGATGCCATACAATGTTATTTAGATTCTCGGGAGTCGATTTATTCGGTTTTGGTTTTCTGAGATGAGATGGACAGCGGGCTGAATTCCAAGCAGCACGAGGTAAGAATTCTTGATAACTTATTGTTTAGTAGATATTTATCTAAACTTGATGAGTAGGTGTATACAATAGAGTTATGACACTTGTGCAGGCTTGTAGTAGGGGTCATCCACCGAGCCGACCAACCGGAGTAGCCTTTAAGGTTTATACTCTCGATTTTAGTTGACTATGCTTTTAATGTTAATAACAGGGAATAACCTGTAGTATACTGGTTATTATTCGTAATCGTGGTATTAGTTGACCACGGGAATGACCTGTTAATTCTGTGAGTCTTGAACCTCTGTCGAAAAGGTGATTTACCTTTGAGAACCGACTAAGATCGAGTCATAAAACAGGGGTCAAGTCGTTACATTTCTTGTGGAAATCAGAGACTACAGTCTTAGATATTTTCACTAATTATGCTAGTCACATCATTACCTGTTGGGTAATGACAAGACAAGTAGACTATTGTTTATACAGATAGCGGAAGGTTAGGTTATGGTGTTTCATAGGGATTTTATCCCTGAGTTGTTCGTACCGAGTTGTATAACTTTGAGAGTAATTTTAAGTAGTTAACTCATGTTTTACCGAGAAAGAAGAGTTGTTTGCATACCATTATCGGGATCAAGCCGGTATTTGGTGTTAAATGCAGAAAATAATCTTCGAACAATAATATATCACTTGTTCATGGTCTAGTGATGTTGAAAGAGAGTATTTCCCTATGTCACTTTTAGTGTCACATTGTAAGGAATTCTTGAGCTTCCAGAAAGGACGATCGGTTAGTAATAGTGTACTGTGCAGGGTTGTCAGACTTGCAGAGGTTACTACCACCAAATAGCTCAAGAAGATGAATGGATGATTTAAGACGCCCAGAGTTATTGGCTTATAGTTGGATTAAGATGCCAAGATCTTCTACCAGATCCGTTCGGAAGACATTGGATTGAGACAGGAGTTTAGAAATGACTCTGTACAAGGGATTAAGAGTTGGAGAATGGTAAACAAATATTGCAGGTCAATTTAATAGAGTCAGAAGTCTTCGACTATTGGATAAAGGAGCAAGATCAGAGTCATAGGCTTTGAGCTATTTTCCGATTATCGAAGACCAACCACAGATCATCAGGATGTTCTCGTGGATATCAGAAAAATCAGAACAAAGACTCTGAAGGGATTATGTGTGTGCAGTACAGATCATGAAGACACGTGAAGTCAGAGTATCCGTTGGATCAATTCATCTGTTGCTATTGTGAGCAACCAGTACAGTGGAGGAGGTGTACTTTGAAGACTCATTTGAAGACTATCGATGGTATTCCGAGAGGAAGATGCATCGTCTCGATAGCAGAGATCAGCACAGAAGCAGCATCAACTGAAGACATAGTAGAAGACTCATGTAGATGACAACAACAATTACCTCCAGATGTGATTTGATTTGTACAGAGGAGAGAGTATACGACGATGGTCGTATCTATTTTATATTCTACAATTGCATCTTGTAGGATTTAGGGATGAGATCATATGATCTAGGAAAAATCCCCGAGGCATTCGTTGCAGAAATGTGACCACTTTGTCACGGACTGTTGGATCTGATCTTGTTCTCTTCGAAGAAAGGCCGAGACTTGTGGGGAGCCTTTTGGATCGGATCGACAGATATTTGATCGTTCAGGGTATTACTCTAGTTTACCCTCTGAGTTAATATATTGAGAGATACTTGTAGTTTACAGGTATATTTGTCTAGAACATTCTTAGTTCGTATTAGAAGGGTCTTTTGTTAGTAATATATGAGAGATGTCCTAAGGCAATCGCCTTATGTATGAACCATTTATATGATAAATGAAGATTCACTATTTGAGTATACATGTTTTATGTATTTGATTGGATCTTAAACTCATTTACTGAATGTCCACGATACGATTCACATCATGAGAGAATTTGTGATTGGATCACAACTAGTGAGTATCTCTACATGTGCAATTGTGATGTATCGGAATTATCCCTAGTTGATGAATTGATGGATTTGGACACCATCAATTCTATCGAGACTAGCACGAGGTATACTCCTTGGTGTATCCAAGCAGCTGATTCTCACTGGCTGGAGACATAGTGATGTCCGGAGTTAATCGTGGATGCTAGTTATGGTAACTAGTTCATTGGAGTGACCAGCCGTAAGACTTCATATAGTTCTCTGCATATATAGATATGTCAATGAAGTTCTTACTGTGGCTTAAGTGCGATGTTCCTTTGACTTGCGGTATTCAAGTCATCTTGATCATGGAGACTTATGCTTTGACATCTTAAGCAAACATCTCTAAGGAGATGTGGACACGGGATGATTGGGTATAAGTCGAAGTGATCGAAGGTGTTTGAATAGCCTATAAAGGATTCACCACTCCTTGCGAGGAGATGTATACCCATGGCCTCTCGTCGGATTGTTACTAAAGTCTTTGGCCAAAGCATTACATGTTTAGAGTAAGGTACTCTTGATACATGTGGAGTAACTAGAATCCGTGGGGCGAGAAATGATACTTGGGCTAGGGTGTGTGTCGGTCTAGTGACCCTAGTGAGAATGACCATGTCCTGAACCAAGTGGGTATAAGATGAGTGAAGGGAATGGGGCACGAATCATTCGAGCTGCTGAAGGATTTCAGAAATAGTTCTGGATCAACCGTTGTTCTTTTCGATTAATTGGCGATCATGATGTACTACTAGGTGCCACTCATGATCGTTCTATAATTAATGGTTAATTATAGACGACCAACATAAACCAAGAACCTATTTGGTCACACGCACAACGAGCGTAATCCAAAGGATTTAAAATGAGCTTGAGAATGGGATTCTCAGACCGAGAGAAACTAAGTTTGGTTGGACCAAACATAAAGCTAGCATGAAATCGTTTCAGTCGCAATGGAAGCGTGGATGGGCCGTGTCTTACGAAGACATAATGGATGGACCAAAATGGTTTGGTTCTAATCCAATGGAGGAGAATAAACCAAAGGGTTTGGTTTATTTTAAACGAATGAACCAAAAGTTGGTTCGGTTCGTTTTAACTTAAAATAAACCATCATGGTTTGGTTTATTTTAACTTATCTTAATGGAGCGGGTTAACGGGTCTAATGGTTATGATCCAATAACCATTAAGAGAATTAGTTCTCTATAAAAGAGGGCTTAAGGGATAATTAAGCCCTAATCCAAAACCCCTAGGTTAAAGTTGCCGCCCACCTCCTTATTGGAGTTTTCGGCGCCAACCTCTTGCCGCCGCCCATAGCTCCTCCAACCGTCGTCCAGAAGGTAGCTTCCTTCCCCCTCGCCGATGTCGAACTGCTGCCGGTTAGTGATCCGGAGATCTCCTTCAGGTTTGGCATCAAGGTGAGCTCTATCTTCCTTGGTTGGCCGGCGCCTATCACCTCCACCAAAGCTGTCCAGTTTTCTGGACAGCTTGATCTCCTCTCGTCGGAGCGTCGTTTGGACGACGGTTAGAGATCCGACAGCGGCTAACTTACCGGGGATTCGATCTCCGGTAATCCTCTGAGGTGGAGGACGAAGGATTCGTCAATTGGTTGATGAATACCTCTCCGGAGAAGCGAGTTTTGAGAACTCGTATTAGGATCCGAATTTGGATTCGGATCGTGATCATCTCTCGATCACGTCATCTTCAACACGAGGCTAGTAACCCGTACGAAGACGAACCTCGTGGCTTAGCGAAGTCATCCCGAGGAACTCGGCGTGGATACGGATAGAGACGATTCTAGCGAGGATCGTTCCGGTTAATGTCGTTCCCGCTACACGTCATACGAAAGGTATAACGTAGATAAATTTCCTTTTATTGCAAATTTAAATTTACGGTTATGTCTACACTTGTTGTAATATGCATGCGTGTGTTGTGTGTGTTGTAATAAATGTAGATTTATTATTTTTATTGCTTCTGCTGTGTTCATGTTTACGAAACGTGATCGAACACACACACGCCGCGGTACCGGAAACCCAACATCTTTTACATCGACTTGTAGGTCGGTGGTATCTCTACCGTTAGGTGAGAAGTGGACCAACAATTAAGAAGTCAAAGGAGGCCCTTATACTTTGATTGACATACTTTTACTGTAGACATATACTTACGGATGGTCAAATTGTTGGAAGTATGGTATAATATGCTCTCGGATGTACATATAATCTGAGAGTATTCGGATGTAGTTTCGGATGAACTCCAAGGCTTGCCGTCGCATAGGCAAGTGGAGTAGGTGATCGAAATGATTGGGAAAATAGTTCTGGTATCGAAGGTCACATACCCAGTGATAGTCTTGTTGGAATCAGTGTTGTTAAACACTATAGAAATAGGAAGAACGCAAGTTGTGATTATAGGAGAAGTTGGACGGGATATTTATCTATCCCAGTATTCCTCCTTGAAAAGATCAGGAACTCTTTGTTGAAAGAGAGATGTACCTTTGAAAGTATACATCGATTATCGATGATGGAATGTGATAGTTGTTAAAAGAGAATATCCTTCATTGTGGATAAATGATCTGTCTAGATCGGTTAAGGACACCTATGTATACTCTAGGATCAATTTACGAATGGAGTGTTGATATTGTAGTGACATGGTGTCATATAATTATCATTGTCGTTGTGATGATTGATATATCATCAATGTAGAGTAAAGGGAATGCAGGTGTGTAAAGACGACAATTTCATACTTGGTATGAATTTTTATGAGTTTCGATTAAGTTGTTAGACTAATTAACGATTTAGTCGCCACTAGATTTGAGAATCGTGTATCCTGGATACGATTGGATCAGTTTGTGGTTGTTGAAGTTACGTAACTTGGCCACTATTGATTGTGGTAGTTGGAGTTGCGCACTCGACCACCGTAGATGGTCGTTTTCCTTGTATGTTTTGGTTAATTCTGTAGATGTGGATAGAATGTTTGACATTACTATACCACGGACTTGTTTGACCAAGAGAGTGATGGAAATCATTTAGTCGGAAGCTGGTGAAACTAGTTTATAGTGATGGTGCAACAATGCCCCAAGCATTTATATATTTTGATGTTTGGATAATCATCTAAGTTAGGCAATGTTTTGTGATCTAATTGTGAACATGTTTAAGTGACAGGAAAATCCAAGTATGAAGACTTGGTAAAAGACAAGTCCAAGTGTGATCTTGGCAAAGAGAAGTCAAAGGAAAGGTCTTGGCGGTGTAAGTCCAAGCATGTAATCTTGGCGGTGTAAAGTCCAAGCAGTCCTTGGCAAAGAAAGACCAAAGGCAAGTCTTGGCGGCATAAGTCCAAACTTGTAGTCTTGGCGGCGTAAAGTCCAAGCATACTTTGGCAAAGAAGAAACCCAAAGCATGTGAAATCGAAGGAAGCTTTTGAAGGCAAGCGCATGGATGGAGTCGTGGACTTAGAGAAATCCTGGAGACGCAAGGTTGATGGAGAAGCTAGAAGGTTAAGTCTAGGCTTAGGGTATGTTTTCAAGTATGAATTAGTCATACTTGGGGTGTGCCAGTCGACTTGAACATGGTGTCAGTCGGCGGCATTTAAAATCACATTAGAGGTTGGAGGGTTGTTAGCGATCAGTGGGGTTATCGGTCGAACTAGTAATCGACTCGAACCATTGCCGCATATAAAGCGGCATTGTCATTATTATGGCGGTCGTGCCATGACGAAAGGCGTAGCCCTCGCGGCGGTCGACTCGCGATTAGTCAATCATTTATCACTTTGTGATCATAGTCTTCAATTGGTGATGACGGCGACAAATCCGAGAATCCGGTGTTGAAGCCGTTAGAATCTGCGATCGTGATAGACCTCAACAGGAAAAAGCTCTTTCCTATAAAAAGGCCAAGGGGAGCAAGAAGAGGCTAATGCTTATACTCTGATCATTTTCCTAAGCTCCCACAAGTTTTTCAAGCTTTCTAAGTGATCTTAAATCTTCTCCTCCTCTCTCTAAGCTCAAGTTTTATTCTTTGTAAAGAAGAGGAGGTTTTGGTGTAAAGGAAAGCTTTTTAGTGAAATTGCTTGGGTTGATCCACCTTAAGGATCGCCGTGGAGTAGGAGTGTTATCTCGGAACCACGTAAAGGCCTTGTTAGGATTGTTCTTTCATTTTTACTTATATTATCTTTGTTTGCTTCCGCTAATCATTTTTGTAGAAACGAAAAAGCTATTCACCCCCCCTCTAGCTTCCAAACGATCCCTAACAACTGGTATCAGAGCCCAGATCACATCGGAAGATCTAACCATCAACCGAAGCATGGCATTTCAAGAGGGATATAGTACGGCGAGGCCTCCATTTTTCGACGGCAATGACTTCAGCTATTGGAAAGGTAGGATGGAATACTACCTCATGAAAGACATCGAAAATTGGTTTAGTATTGTAGATGGATTCGAAAAGCCGATCGACGAATTTGGAGCACCACTACCGACAAAAGATTGGACAAGAGAGATGGCCAAGAAAGCACAAGCTAATGCAAAAGCAACGACCACACTTCAATGTGGTCTATCGAAGGAGCAACTTTCCAAAGTCGGGCCTTTCAACTCCGCAAAAGAGCTTTGGGAGAAGCTCATTGAATTGAATGAAGGTTCAAAGGAGACTAGAAGAGCCAAAAGAGACCTATTGATAGGTCAACTCCAAAGCTTCACCATGAAGACCAATGAGACCGTGAGTCAAATGCACGGTCGCTTCAAGGAAGTAGTCAACGGACTACATGTTATAGGTGAGAAGGTCGACAACCGAGACCTTGTAAGGTATGTATTACAAGCTTTCCCTAGAACAACATTATGGGCCTCAATGGTAGATGCCTATAAGGTCTCTAGGGATCTTTCATTAGTTAAGTTAGATGAGCTATTTTGTGAATTTCAATTATATGAACAAGCTAACACTTCATTCAAAGAGAAGGGTATAGCTCTTTTTGTAGGCAAGAAGGACAAAAAGAAAAAGGAGAAGAAAGAAGTGTCCTCTGTTGGGGATCGATACGGCCGGCTAGAGGGGGGTGAATAGCCCTCGTTCGTTGGATGTCGTATTTTGCTCGTCTACAAAATGTTAGTGCAAGCGGAATATGCAGATATAAATAAAGACAAAGCAAAAGATAAACAAAACAATACAAACACGAGATGTAACGTGGTTCACGGCTATGTCGCTAATCCACGGTCCGATTCGTCCACGGTGAATCACTCCGCAATCTATCCACTAGATCTCTCCTTTGCACAAAGCTAGGTGGAGGTAACCTCTTTACACAAAAACACTCCTCTTACAAATATAATGGAAATAAGCTCAAGTAAGAGGATGGAAAGCTTTAGGGAACTTTGGGAGAGTATTAGAGCTTAAGCATTAGCTTCCCAAAGCCCCATCCCCTTCCTTTTTATAGAGGAAGAGGGTTTCTTCCCGTTGACACAGGATCAGTCGACTGATGCCCTCGTCGATCGGTGATCCGTGCGTGCCCAATAGCGGTGCTTTCCGCGTTGGATTCCATCGAGCGGTATTTGCATCGATCGTGATATTACCATCGATCGACTAGTGCTCGATCGGTCGAGTCCTCAGCGAGTCGACTCCATTACGTGCTCGTGCGGTTCCATCGATCATATCATCCATTGGTAGTCGGTGATCAAGCTCATCGATCATTGCCCATGCCGTCGGTCGGTGATCAACAATTCGGTGACTTAAACAAGTCGATCGAACCATCGACTCAGAGTAGTCGACTGCCATTCCATGGAAGTCGACTGGTGTCGCGAAATCCCATCCGACACTTAGCCAAATGGCCAAGTTTCACTTAAGAGCTACCCCTTCTCGGGTTACATTCTCTCACTCTCATCTCTCGGAGTCCCTCGCCTTCGAAGTTCTCTTCGTTCTCGGCCACGTCCCTCGGCAGCATCAGGCACACAACTCTACAATTCTCCTTCACGTCTCTTGCCTCGAAGTCTACTTCCTTCGGCTTCACTCCAAGCTTCTCGTCCAGCGGTCCCTCGGATGCTCCAAGCGCACGGCTTCCGCAAAGCAATCCTTCACCGACTCAAGGACTGAGTCATGAGATGTGAAACTCGCCATGGCTCCATGTGCGAATTACTAAGTCCTGCACGACTTCAACGCACATATCAAATCAACATAACAAACTAACTTAAACCCTTTGCCACACACATCAAAACCTAATCATGGCAAGAGATTGCCCTAACAATCTCCCCCTTTTTGATGTGTAGCAATCCGTTTAAGTTAGGTAAAAACATTTGATAAAAATTCTAAGGTAAGAAAGCATGTAAACATAAACATTGATATAGCAACATGCAACTCCCCATTAATCCATGAAACTCTCTCTCCAAATTCTCCCCCTATCATAATTAACTTAAACATAATATTTTCTCCCCCTTTGACACCATCAAAAAGATTAACACTATGTTATAAACTCATGGCATCAAGTCTAATAGAAGGAAAATACCAAACATTAGTCTAAAATCTGAATTCGACCTTTACTGTTCTGATTTTCAGGCCATCAGTCGACTGGTTCAGACTACCAGTCGACTGGCACACAAATTTCAGAACTTTCTGATATTCGGACCGAATTTCAGAAATGCATTAAAAATTTCAGAAAATTCGAAAAATTATGAAATTTGGGGAACATATTTATGGTAAGATTCTTTATTAGTGAAAAATAGGTCTTCATGAAAAATGATTATATTTTCACATATTTGCCAAAAATCCAAAAAGGTTTAAAAACCACTAGGTTTTTGATCATGTGAGTATCAAGTTTAACACCTAGTTTTGGTTCCAATTGTTTCAAAACATGAATACATAGTTTTTAGATTAAGAGATTGTTTTGAAAACATATGAGATATCCAACCATGATCTTTGGGCAATATGTTTATGAATTAAACATAAGCCTTCCCCATGATTGGTCTATTATTGCTATTTTGATACTTTAAATGACCATCTAAATGCCATAGGCATTAGTGGACATTTGTATCATCCTAACATCTCACCCATGCTAAGTTTTCAATCAAAGTAGCCTATGGTGAGTGTGAGATGCATCGTAGAGGGTATTTGTATATACTTAACCATTATATTCATACAATTCTATCAAGGTTAAGTATCATCCTAACACTCAACATGATCATAAAGACATATATGACTTAAATTTATATTATAATCATTAAATACATGTATTCATTGAATTGTTATCATGCATTAGGTATTATATCATGATAATAAGCAAATATCACCTAAGGCATGATTTAAATCCTATTTCTCATGATGATGTGCCAAATTTCAAAATCATAAATCATGATTGCAAACATTCATAGAAATTTCATTAATTATCATGATTTAAGCATTATTATCTATTTATAGGCACGTTATCATCACCTAACACTATTTTAAAAATGTTGTCCCGCTATCCTAAGTCAACCAAAAATATGATATAGGTGAATTCCATTTGGTTGACTATCCTAGGGTTTTCTTAACCCTTAAGGATGAATTTTGGAACCCAATACAAATTTTTGCCTATAGGGTTCACTAGAAATTCCTTAGGAATCCATTTCCTAGCAATTACTTTCTTCTTATCTTGTCCCCTAGCAATTAGGCATTTATAGGCATTTTCATTTTTCTTTTCTTTATATCCTAGACCCTTTTTGTTGAAGCTAGCTCTTTGGCTCCCTATGATCATGTTCAAGGTGTTAGAGCCTATAGTGAATTTTTCTAGGGCTTTTGTCAAATAATCTGCCTTTTCCCTTAAAGCCCTATTTTCTTCTATGCATGCATCATTAACATCAAATGGCATATATTCATGTGAGCATGGATCATCATGGCAAGAAGAGATATTTTCATTTTGATTTAAGCATGCTTTTTCTAGTTTATTTTCTAAGTCCTTAATTTGATCTAGCATGCTTTTGTTCTTCTTCTTAGCTCTAAATAAATCCCTAGTTAAGCTAGAAACCATGGAAACTATTTTCTTAGGAGTTAGATTTGTTACCATAGTTTCCATGTCCTCTTCTTCTTCTTCGGATGAGGAGGATGTAGAGGCTCCCCCTTCACTTGAGCTCTCTCCACTTGAGCTTGATTCTTCATTTTCGGTGGAGGAGCAATCCAAGTCATCGAAGGCCATCAATGCAAGGTTGGAATAGACTTGTTCCTCTTCTTCGGATGAGGATGAGGAGGAAAGATCATCCCATGTCTTGGCTTTGAATGCTTTGGCCTTCCCCTTTTCTTTTGCCTTCTTCTCCTCTTTCTTCTTGCTCCCCTTTTTCTTCTTCTTTTTCTTCTCTTCCTTGCTCTTGTTTAGGAGGGGACAATTGTCCCTTATGTGCCCTTCTCCTTGGCAATTGTAGCATATGACCTTCCCCCTTGGTCTTCTATTCTTATCATTAGACTTATTAAATCTAAAACCTTTTAATGCACGCCTTACCCTCCTTACCATATACGCTTCTTCCGTGCTATCCATGGAGGAGGAGGAAGAGGCTTCATCATCGGAGGTGGAGGGGATCTCTATCTTCTTCTTCCCCTTGTTTGCCATCAAAGCTACTCCTCTTGAAGGTTGGATTCTTGTCTCTTCTTGTATTCCTTCAAGCCTCGTTTCGTGGAGCTCCATTGTTGAGAAAAACTCCTCCAAGGTACTTACTTCCAAGTTCTTGGAGATGTAAAATGAATCCACCATGGAGCTCCACTTTGAGGACCGGGGAAAGGCATCTATGGCCTTCATTACCATATCCCGGTTGGAGAGCTTTTCTCTTACACTTGTTAGCCCAATTAAAATTTCTTTAAATCTAGAATGCAAAGAAGTTACCTTTTCTCCCTTTTCTAATTTTATGTTGGATAGTTGGGAGCGGAGAAGGTCTCTCCTTGCAAGTTTGGCTTCCGAGGTGCCTTCATGAAGCTCCACTAGCTTCTCCCACATCTCCTTTGCACTAGAACACTCCCCTATCCTATTTACTTCTTGTTGAGGGAGCACATTGTAGAGATGGTGCTTGGCCTTTGAATTTGCCAAATACTTCTATCTTTTCCTTTTGCTCCATCTCGATTTTTCCAATGGCTCCCCATCTTCGTTCCTAGGCAACTCGAAACCGTTTTCCATTATTAAAAGGATTTCAAAGTCGGTTTCGAAGAATACCTCCATTCGCTTCTTCCACCAAGCAAATTCCCTTCAAACTTCTGTGGATGAATGTTTGAGCTGGCCATCTTTTGATGTAGAGTGCTTGTTGCGGCGGTTAGTCGTTGACAAACAACCTACTCGATACCACTTGTTGGGGATCGATATGGCTAGAGGGGGTGAATAGCCCTCGTTCATTGGATGTCGATTTTGCTCATCTACAAAATGTTAGCACAAGCGGAATATGCAGATATAAATAAAGACAAAGCAAAAGATAAACAAAACAATACAAACACGAGATGTAACGTGATTCATGGCTATGCCGCTAATCCACGGTCCGATTCGTCCACGGTGAATCACTCCGCAATCTATCCACTAGATCTCTCCTTTGCACAAAGCTAGGTGGAGGTAACCTCTTTACACAAAAACACTCCTCTTACAAATATAATGGAAATAAGCTCAAGTAAGAGGATGGAAAGCTTTAGGGAACTTTGGGAGAGTATTAGAGCATAAGCATTAGCCTCCCAAAGCCCCATCCCCTTCCTTTTTATAGAGGAAGAGGGTTTCTTCCCGTTGACAAGATGCCCTCGATCGATCTGATCCGTAATCGATACCCAATAATGACCGCCCGTTGGATTCCATCCAGCGGTATCGATCGGGCTCGTCGATCGAGTCCTCAATGAGGTCGACTCCATTCTGTGCCCGTGCACAGTGCCATCAGTCGACTGTCATCCCTTGGTAGTCGACTGATCAAGCCATCAGTCGACTGCCCATGCCGTCAGTCAACTGATCAACTTGATTTGCCTGACTTAAACGAGTCAATCGAACCATCGACTCGGGCGATCATTGCCATTCCATGGCGATCGGTGTAATGTAAGGAAATCCCATCCGACACTTAGCCAAATGACCAAGTTTCACCTAAGAGCTACCCCTTCCCGGGTTACATTCGTTCACTCTCATCTCTCGGAGTCCCTCGCCTTCGAAGTTCTCTTCATTCTCGGCCACGTCCCTCGGCAGCATCAGGCGCACGACTCTGCAATGCTCCTTCACGTCTCTTGCCTCGAAGTCTTCTTCCTTCGGCTTCACTCCAAGTTTCTCGTCCGACGGTCCCTCGGATGCTCCAAGCGCACGGCTTCCGCAAAACAATCCTTCACCGACTCAAGGACCGAGCCATGAGATGTGAAACTCGCCACGGATCCATGTGCGAATTACTAAGTCCTGTACGACTTCAACCCATATATCAAATCAACATAACCAAGGTACTACTAGGTGATCATGATGTACTACTAGGTGCCACTCATGATCGTTGTATAATTAATGGTTAATTATAGACGACCAACATAAACCAAGAACCTATTTGGTCACACGCACAACGAGCGTAATCCAAAGGATTTAAAATGAGCTTGAGAATGGGATTCTCAGACCGAGAGAAACTAAGTTTGGTTGGACCAAACATAAAGCTAGCATGAAATCGTTTCAGTCGCAATGGAAGCGTGGATGGGCCGTGTCTTACGAAGACATAATGGATGGACCAAAATGGTTTGGTTCTAATCCAATGGAGGAGAATAAACCAAAGGGTTTGGTTTATTTTAAACGAATGAACCAAAAGTTGGTTCGGTTCGTTTTAACTTAAAATAAACCATCATGGTTTGGTTTATTTTAACTTATCTTAATGGAGCGGGTTAACGGGTCTAATGGTTATGATCCAATAACCATTAAGAGAATTAGTTCTCTATAAAAGAGGGCTTAAGGGATAATTAAGCCCTAATCCAAAACCCCTAGGTTAAAGTTGCCGCCCACCTCCTTATTGGAGTTTTCGGCGCCAACCTCTTGCCGCCGCCCATAGCTCCTCCAACCGGCGTCCAGAAGGCAGCTTCTTTCCCCCTCGCCGGTGTCGAGCTGCTGTCGGTTAGTGCTCCGGAGATCTCCTTCAGGTTTGGCATCAAGGTGAGCTCTATCTTCCTTGGTTGGCCGGCGCCTATCACCTCCACCAAAGCTGTCCAGTTTTCTGGACAGCTTGATCTCCTCTCGTCGGAGCGTCGTTTGGACGACGGTTAGAGATCCGACAGCGGCTAACTTACCGGGGATTCGATCTCCGGTAATCCTCTGAGGTGGAGGACGAAGGATTCGTCAATTGGTTGATGAATACCTCTCCGGAGAAGCGAGTTTTGAGAACTCGTATTAGGATCCGAATTTGGATTCGGATCGTGATCATCTCTCGATCACGTCATCTTCAACACGAGGCTAGTAACCCGTACGAAGACGAACCTCGTGGCTTAGCGAAGTCATCCCGAGGAACTCGGCGTGGATACGGATAGAGACGATTCTAGCGAGGATCGTTCCGGTTAATGTCGTTCCCGCTACACGTCATACGAAAGGTATAACGTAGATAAATTTCCTTTTATTGCAAATTTAAATTTACGGTTATGTCTACACTTGTTGTAATATGCATGCGTGTGTTGTGTGTGTTGTAATAAATGTAGATTTATTATTTTTATTGCTTCCGCTGTGTTCATGTTTACGAAACGTGATCGAACACACACACGCCTGATAGGAAACCCAACATCTTTTACATCGACTTGTAGGTCGGTGGTATCTCTACCGTTAGGTGAGAAGTGGACCAACAATTAAGAAGTCAAAGGAGGCCCTTATACTTTGATTGACATACTTTTACTGTAGACATATACTTACGGATGGTCAAATTGTTGGAAGTATGGTATAATATGCTCTCGGATGTACATATAATCTGAGAGTATTCGGATGTAGTTTCGGATGAACTCCAAGGCTTGCCGTCGCATAGGCAAGTGGAGTAGGTGATCGAAATGATTGGGAAAATAGTTCTGGTATCGAAGGTCACATACCCAGTGATAGTCTTGTTGGAATCAGTGTTGTTAAACACTATAGAAATAGGAAGAACGCAAGTTGTGATTATAGGAGAAGTTGGACGGGATATTTATCTATCCCAGTATTCCTCCTTGAAAAGATCAGGAACTCTTTGTTGAAAGAGAGATGTACCTTTGAAAGTATACATCGATTATCGATGATGGAATGTGATAGTTGTTAAAAGAGAATATCCTTCATTGTGGATAAATGATCTGTCTAGATCGGTTAAGGACACCTATGTATACTCTAGGATCGATTTACGAATGGAGTGTTGATATTGTAGTGACATGGTGTCATATAATTATCATTGTCGTTGTGATGATTGATATATCATCAATGTAGAGTAAAGGGAATGCAGGTGTGTAAAGACGACAATTTCATACTTGGTATGAATTTTTATGAGTTTCGATTAAGTTGTTAGACTAATTAACGATTTAGTCGCCACTAGATTTGAGAATCGTGTATCCTGGATACGATTGGATCAGTTTGTGGTTGTTGAAGTTACGTAACTTGGCCACTATTGATTGTGGTAGTTGGAGTTGCGCACTCGACCACCGTAGATGGTCGTTTTCCTTGTATGTTTTGGTTAATTCTGTAGATGTGGATAGAATGTTTGACATTACTATACCACGGACTTGTTTGACCAAGAGAGTGATGGAAATCATTTAGTCGGAAGCTGGTGAAACTAGTTTATAGTGATGGTGCAACAATGCCCCAAGCATTTATATATTTTGATGTTTGGATAATCATCTAAGTTAGGCAATGTTTTGTGATCTAATTGTGAACATGTTTAAGTGACAGGAAAATCCAAGTATGAAGACTTGGTAAAAGACAAGTCCAAGTGTGATCTTGGCAAAGAGAAGTCAAAGGAAAGGTCTTGGCGGTGTAAGTCCAAGCATGTAATCTTGGCGGTGTAAAGTCCAAGCAGTCCTTGGCAAAGAAAGACCAAAGGCAAGTCTTGGCGGCATAAGTCCAAACTTGTAGTCTTGGCGGCGTAAAGTCCAAGCATACTTTGGCAAAGAAGAAACCCAAAGCATGACGAAATCGAAGGAAGCTTTTGAAGGCAAGCGCATGGATGGAGTCGTGGACTTAGAGAAATCCTGGAGACGCAAGGTTGATGGAGAAGCTAGAAGGTTAAGTCTAGGCTTAGGGTATGTTTTCAAGTATGAATTAGTCATACTTGGGGTGTGCCAGTCGACTTGAACATGGTGTCAGTCGAACTGGCATTTAAAATGCAGCATTAGAGGTTGGAGGGTTGTTAGCAGTCGACTGGGGGTTATCCCAGTCGAACTAGTGAGAGTCGACTCAGACCGATCCGCCAGATATAGATCGGGCATCATTATCGATCGTTGCGCCATGAACAGAAGGCGTAGCCTGCGCCATCGACTCGCGATAGTTAATCGAACTGTCACTTTTGTCAGTCGACTGATAGTCTTCCAATTGGTGATGACGACGACAAATCCCGAGAATCCGGCTGTTCAGAAGCCGTTAGAATCGGCTGCAGTCGACTGATAGACCTCCAACAGGAAAAAGAAGCTCTTTCCTATAAAAAAAGGCCAAGGGGAGCAAGAAGAGGCTAATGCTTATACTCTGATCATTTTCCTAAGCTCCCACAAGTTTTTCAAGCTTTCTAAGTGATCTTAAATCTTCTCCTCCTCTCTCTAAGCTCAAGTTTTATTCTTTGTAAAGAAGAGGAGGTTTTGGTGTAAAGGAAAGCTTTTTAGTGAAATTGCTTGGGTTGATCCACCTTAAGGATCGCCGTGGAGTAGGAGTGTTATCTCGGAACCACGTAAAGGCCTTGTTAGGATTGTTCTTTCATTTTTACTTATATTATCTTTGTTTGCTTCCGCTAATCATTTTTGTAGAAACGAAAAAGCTATTCACCCCCCCTCTAGCTTCCAAACGATCCCTAACAACTGGTATCAGAGCCCAGATCACATCGGAAGATCTAACCATCAACCGAAGCATGGCATTTCAAGAGGGATATAGTACGGCGAGGCCTCCATTTTTCGACGGCAATGATATTGGAAAGGTAGGATGGAATACTACCTCATGAAAGACATCGAAAATTGGTTTAGTATTGTAGATGGATTGAAAAGCCGATCGGCAATTTGGAGCACCTACTACGACAAAGATTGGACAAGAGAGATGGCCAAGCTAATGCAAAGCAACGACCACACTTCAATGTGGTCTATCAAGAAACAACTTTCCAAAGTCGGGCCTTTCAACTCCGCAAAAGAGCTTTGGGAGAAGCTCATTGAATTGAATGAAGGTTCAAAGGAGACTAGAAGAGCCAAAAGAGACCTATTGATAGGTCAACTCCAAAGCTTCACCATGAAGACCAATGAGACCGTGAGTCAAATGCACGGTCGCTTCAAGGAAGTAGTCAACGGACTACATGTTATAGGTGAGAAGGTCGACAACCGAGACCTTGTAAGGTATGTATTACAAGCTTTCCCTAGAACAACATTATGGGCCTCAATGGTAGATGCCTATAAGGTCTCTAGGGATCTTTCATTAGTTAAGTTAGATGAGCTATTTTGTGAATTTCAATTATATGAACAAGCTAACACTTCATTCAAAGAGAAGGGTATAGCTCTTTTTGTAGGCAAGAAGGACAAAAAGAAAAAGGAGAAGAAAGAAGTGTCCTCTGTTGGGGATCGATACGGCCGGCTAGAGGTGGGTGAATAGCCCTCGTTCGTTGGATGTCGTATTTTGCTCGTCTACAAAATGTTAGTGCAAGCGGAATATGCAGATATAAATAAAGACAAAGCAAAAGATAAACAAAACAATACAAACACGAGATGTAACGTGGTTCACGGCTATGTCGCTAATCCACGGTCCGATTCGTCCACGGTGAATCACTCCGCAATCTATCCACTAGATCTCTCCTTTGCACAAAGCTAGGTGGAGGTAACCTCTTTACACAAAAACACTCCTCTTACAAATATAATGGAAATAAGCTCAAGTAAGAGGATGGAAAGCTTTAGGGAACTTTGGGAGAGTATTAGAGCTTAAGCATTAGCTTCCCAAAGCCCCATCCCCTTCCTTTTTATAGAGGAAGAGGGTTTCTTCCCGTTGACACAGGATCAGTCGACTGATGCCCTCGATCAGTCGACTGATCCCGTAGCCGTTGCCCAATAACGGCCGCTTTCCACGTTGGATTCCATCGAACGGTATTTGCATCAGTCGACTGATATTACCATCAGTCGACTAGTGCTCGATCAGTCGAGTCCTCAACGAGGTCGACTCCGATGCGTGCTCTCGTGCCGCAGTTCCATCACGATCGTCATCCATTGGTAGTCGGTGATCAGCTCATCGATCGGCCGCCCATGCCGTCAGTCGACTGATCAACTTGATTCAGCTGACTTAAACAAGTCGATCGAACCATCGACTCAGAGTAGTCGACTGCCATTCCATGGAAGTCGACTGGTGTCGCGAAATCCCATCCGACACTTAGCCAAATGGCCAAGTTTCACTTAAGAGCTACCCCTTCTCGGGTTACATTCTCTCACTCTCATCTCTCGGAGTCCCTCGCCTTCGAAGTTCTCTTCGTTCTCGGCCACGTCCCTCGGCAGCATCAGGCACACAACTCTACAATTCTCCTTCACGTCTCTTGCCTCGAAGTCTACTTCCTTCGGCTTCACTCCAAGCTTCTCGTCCAGCGGTCCCTCGGATGCTCCAAGCGCACGGCTTCCGCAAAGCAATCCTTCACCGACTCAAGGACTGAGTCATGAGATGTGAAACTCGCCATGGCTCCATGTGCGAATTACTAAGTCCTGCACGACTTCAACGCACATATCAAATCAACATAACAAACTAACTTAAACCCTTTGCCACACACATCAAAACCTAATCATGGCAAGAGATTGCCCTAACAATCTCCCCCTTTTTGATGTGTAGCAATCCGTTTAAGTTAGGTAAAAACATTTGATAAAAATTCTAAGGTAAGAAAGCATGTAAACATAAACATTGATATAGCAACATGCAACTCCCCATTAATCCATGAAACTCTCTCTCCAAATTCTCCCCCTATCATAATTAACTTAAACATAATATTTTCTCCCCCTTTGACACCATCAAAAAGATTAACACTATGTTATAAACTCATGGCATCAAGTCTAATAGAAGGAAAATACCAAACATTAGTCTAAAATCTGAATTCGACCTTTCCTGTTCTGATTTTTAGGCCATCGATCGAGGTTCGGACTACGGTCGTAGCACTAAATTCGAGAACTTTACGATATTCGGACCAATTTTGAAATGCATTATAAATTTCAGAAAATTCGAAAAATTATGAAATTTGGGGAACATATTTATGGTAAGATTCTTTATTAGTGAAAAATAGGTCTTCATGAAAAATGATTATATTTTCACATATTTACCAAAAATCCAAAAAGGTTTAAAAACCACTAGGTTTTGATCATGTGAGTATCAAGTTTAACACCTAGTTTTGGTTCCAATTGTTTCAAAACATGAATACATAGTTTTTAGATTAAGAGATTGTTTTGAAAACATATGAGATATCCAACCATGATCTTTGGGCAATATGTTTATGAATTAAACATAAGCCTTCCCCATGATTGGTCTATTATTGCTATTTTGATACTTTAAATGACCATCTAAATGCCATAGGCATTAGTGGACATTTGTATCATCCTAACATCTCACCCATGCTAAGTTTTCAATCAAAGTAGCCTATGGTGAGTGTGAGATGCATCGTAGAGGGTATTTGTATATACTTAACCATTATATTCATACAATTCTATCAAGGTTAAGTATCATCCTAACACTCAACATGATCATAAAGACATATATGACTTAAATTTATATTATAATCATTAAATACATGTATTCATTGAATTGTTATCATGCATTAGGTATTATATCATGATAATAAGCAAATATCACCTAAGGCATGATTTAAATCCTATTTCTCATGATGATGTGCCAAATTTCAAAATCATAAATCATGATTGCAAACATTCATAGAAATTTCATTAATTATCATGATTTAAGCATTATTATCTATTTATAGGCACGTTATCATCACCTAACACTATTTTAAAAATGTTGTCCCGCTATCCTAAGTCAACCAAAAATATGATATAGGTGAATTCCATTTGGTTGACTATCCTAGGGTTTTCTTAACCCTTAAGGATGAATTTTGGAACCCAATACAAATTTTTGCCTATAGGGTTCACTAGAAATTCCTTAGGAATCCATTTCCTAGCAATTACTTTCTTCTTATCTTGTCCCCTAGCAATTAGGCATTTATAGGCATTTTCATTTTTCTTTTCTTTATATCCTAGACCCTTTTTGTTGAAGCTAGCTCTTTGGCTCCCTATGATCATGTTCAAGGTGTTAGAGCCTATAGTGAATTTTTCTAGGGCTTTTGTCAAATAATCTGCCTTTTCCCTTAAAGCCCTATTTTCTTCTATGCATGCATCATTAACATCAAATGGCATATATTCATGTGAGCATGGATCATCATGGCAAGAAGAGATATTTTCATTTTGATTTAAGCATGCTTTTTCTAGTTTATTTTCTAAGTCCTTAATTTGATCTAGCATGCTTTTGTTCTTCTTCTTAGCTCTAAATAAATCCCTAGTTAAGCTAGAAACCATGGAAACTATTTTCTTAGGAGTTAGATTTGTTACCATAGTTTCCATGTCCTCTTCTTCTTCTTCGGATGAGGAGGATGTAGAGGCTCCCCCTTCACTTGAGCTCTCTCCACTTGAGCTTGATTCTTCATTTTCGGTGGAGGAGCAATCCAAGTCATCGAAGGCCATCAATGCAAGGTTGGAATAGACTTGTTCCTCTTCTTCGGATGAGGATGAGGAGGAAAGATCATCCCATGTCTTGGCTTTGAATGCTTTGGCCTTCCCCTTTTCTTTTGCCTTCTTCTCCTCTTTCTTCTTGCTCCCCTTTTTCTTCTTCTTTTTCTTCTCTTCCTTGCTCTTGTTTAGGAGGGGACAATTGTCCCTTATGTGCCCTTCTCCTTGGCAATTGTAGCATATGACCTTCCCCCTTGGTCTTCTATTCTTATCATTAGACTTATTAAATCTAAAACCTTTTAATGCACGCTTACCCTCCTTACCATATACGCTTCTTCCGTGCTATCCATGGAGGAGGAGGAAGAGGCTTCATCATCGGAGGTGGAGGGGATCTCTATCTTCTTCTTCCCCTTGTTTGCCATCAAAGCTACTCCTCTTGAAGGTTGGATTCTTGTCTCTTCTTGTATTCCTTCAAGCCTCGTTTCGTGGAGCTCCATTGTTGAGAAAAACTCCTCCAAGGTACTTACTTCCAAGTTCTTGGAGATGTAAAATGAATCCACCATGGAGCTCCACTTTGAGGACCGGGGAAAGGCATCTATGGCCTTCATTACCATATCCCGGTTGGAGAGCTTTTCTCTTACACTTGTTAGCGCAATTAAAATTTCTTTAAATCTAGAATGCAAAGAAGTTACCTTTTCTCCCTTTTCTAATTTTATGTTGGATAGTTGGGAGCGGAGAAGGTCTCTCCTTGCAAGTTTGGCTTCCGAGGTGCCTTCATGAAGCTCCACTAGCTTCTCCCACATCTCCTTTGCACTAGAACACTCCCCTATCCTATTTACTTCTTGTTGAGGGAGCACATTGTAGAGATGGTGCTTGGCCTTTGAATTTGCCAAATACTTCTATCTTTTCCTTTTGCTCCATCTCGATTTTTCCAATGGCTCCCCATCTTCGTTCCTAGGCAACTCGAAACCGTTTTCCATTATTAAAAGGATTTCAAAGTCGGTTTCGAAGAATACCTCCATTCGCTTCTTCCACCAAGCAAATTCCCCTTCAAACTTCTGTGGATGAATGTTTCACTCGGTCATTTTTTATGTAGAGCTTGTTGCGGCGGTTAGTCCGGTGACAAGCAACCTGGCTCTGATACCACTTGTTGGGGATCGATACGGCCGGCTAGAGGCGGGTGAATAGCCCTCGTTCATTGGATGTCGTATTTTGCTCATCTACAAAATGTTAGCACAAGCGGAATATGCAGATATAAATAAAGACAAAGCAAAAGATAAACAAAACAATACAAACACGAGATGTAACGTGATTCATGGCTATGCCGCTAATCCACGGTCCGATTCGTCCACGGTGAATCACTCCGCAATCTATCCACTAGATCTCTCCTTTGCACAAAGCTAGGTGGAGGTAACCTCTTTACACAAAAACACTCCTCTTACAAATATAATGGAAATAAGCTCAAGTAAGAGGATGGAAAGCTTTAGGGAACTTTGGGAGAGTATTAGAGCATAAGCATTAGCCTCCCAAAGCCCCATCCCCTTCCTTTTTATAGAGGAAGAGGGTTTCTTCCTGTTGACACTGGATCAGTCGACTGATGCCCTCGATCAGTCGACTGATCCCGTAGTCGTTACCCAATAATGACCGCTTTCCACGTTGGATTCCATCCAACGGTATTGGCATCAGTCGACTGGAGCTCGATCAGTCGAGTCCTCAATGAGGTCGACTCCATTCTGTGCCCGTGCACAGTGCCATCAGTCGACTGTCATCCCTTGGTAGTCGACTGATCAAGCCATCAGTCGACTGCCCATGCCGTCAGTCAACTGATCAACTTGATTTGCCTGACTTAAACGAGTCAATCGAACCATCGACTCAGAGCAGTCGACTGCCATTCCATGGCAGTCGACTGGTGTAAGGAAATCCCATCCGACACTTAGCCAAATGACCAAGTTTCACCTAAGAGCTACCCCTTCCCGGGTTACATTCGTTCACTCTCATCTCTCGGAGTCCCTCGCCTTCGAAGTTCTCTTCATTCTCGGCCACGTCCCTCGGCAGCATCAGGCGCACGACTCTGCAATGCTCCTTCACGTCTCTTGCCTCGAAGTCTTCTTCCTTCGGCTTCACTCCAAGTTTCTCGTCCGACGGTCCCTCGGATGCTCCAAGCGCACGGCTTCCGCAAAACAATCCTTCACCGACTCAAGGACCGAGCCATGAGATGTGAAACTCGCCACGGATCCATGTGCGAATTACTAAGTCCTGTACGACTTCAACCCATATATCAAATCAACATAACAAACTAACTTAAACCCTTTGCCACACACATCAAAACCTAATCATGGCAAGAGATTGCCCTAACATCCTCCTCATCCGAATCCGAGGAAGATTCATCTAGTAGTGAAGATGAGCTATCGGCAAGCGAGGTGGCTCATTACGTCAAGAATTTTGGTGGGAGATTAAGGAAACTCACCAAGAAAGATGTGAGGAGGATGTTCCAATTCTCAAGAGGTAAGCCTTCAAATAGTTCAAATTCTTCATCTAATGTAGCTTGTTATGGTTGCAATAAGAAAGGGCACATCAAGACAAATTGCCCGGAACTCAAGAAGAAGGAGGAGAAAGAAAAGAAGCATAATGAGAAGAAGAAAAAGAAGGAAAAGAAAAAGAAAGAAGCAATGTTGGCTCAAACATGGGACACCCTAAGCATGGAAGACACCTCCGATGATGAAGAAGTATGACATGCCACCCGAAATCTAGCCCTCATGGCTTTAGAGGAAGAAGTCAGGAGCTCAAGCGAGGAGTCATCTTCCTCCTCAAGCGATGAATCATCATCAAGTGATGATGATGAGGTAAACAACTCACCTAAAGTAGATTTACTTTACAAGACTATTGCATGTTTACAAAATGCTTTGAATAGATCTAAAACTAGGATTAAGGATCTAAAAATAGAGATCAAATCACTTAAGAGTGTAGATTCATCATCTGGTAAACTATCTAGTGATAACGATGAATACACTCTTAGGGATGAAAATGATGAATTAAGAAAAGAAATAGGTAAATTAAGAGCATGCTTAGAAAAATTCACCAATGGTTCAAAATACCTAGACATGATTATTAAGGATCAAAGGGCTATTTACAACAAGGCCGAATTAGGATATAGGCCCAAGGAAAAGGAGGTAGCATTTGCATCCCTTGTTAGTAGAAAATCCATAATTAAAAGCAAGGGTAGAAAGGCTTGGGTACCTAAGAAATTTATAATTGATGCTAGTGGTCCTAAGATTTGGGTACCGAAGGATTGTATTTTTTATGTGATATTGGTAAAAGAACCAAGCTTGTGGATAGTTGATAGTGGGTGCTCAAAGCATATGACCGGTGATGAGAGGAAGTTCTCCACTATCAACCACACTAGCAAGGGAAAGGTGTCATTTGGTAATAGTGGCAAACTTAAGATTCTAGGAAAGGGCACAATTGAGGTATCCCCCAACCTTGCCATTCATAAAGTGCTATTATTTAAAAATATGAAATTTAATTTACTTAGTGTAAGTCAACTATGTGATGCAAACTTTGATGTTAGATTTGATTCCTCAAAATGTTTTATAAGACACAAAACTCTAAATGATTGCATGTTAGTAGGTTTTAGGAAATCAAATATATATTATGTTGATTTATCCTATGCTACTAATGCTTCCACTAAGTGTCTTATTGCAAAAGAGGAAGAAAGTTGGCTTTGCCATAGGAGGCTAGGACACATAAACATGAACATAGCCAAAATAGCAAAAATGAAGTTAGTCAAAGGGTTGCCCAAAGTCAAATTTCTCAAGGACAAGATGTGTGATGCATGCCAAGAAGGGAAACAATCAAAAACATCAAACAAAGGTAAAAATTTACTTAGTACCGCTTTACCCTTAGAACTTTTACATATGGATTTGTTTGATTGCCATAGTACCCCCTCTATGATTTGTAGTAAATATTGCTTGGTAATAGTAGATGATTTCTCTTGGTTTACTTGGGTATTTTTCTTGAAAAATAAAGATTAAACCTTAGGAATAATCATAGGATTTACCAAAAGAGTAGAAAATGAAAGAAAACTCAAAATCAACCGGATCCGTAGTGATCATGGTGGAGATTTTGAGAATTCTAATTTTTTAACTTTTTTCTTAGAACAAGGGTACAAACATGAGTTTTCTTCTCCTAGAACACCCCAACAAAATGGGGTTGTGGAAAGGAAAAATCGTGCCCTACAAGAAGCGGCTAGGACAATGCTTAATGCATACTCCTTACCTAGCTACTTGTGGGCGGAAGCGGTTAATACCGCTTGCTATATCCAAAATAGGGTATTGATTCATAGGTTTTTAGGAAAAACTTCATTTGAATTGTGGAATGGTACAATTCCAACAATTAATTATTTTAAGGTCTTTGGATGTAAAGTTTATATTTTAAATACCAAAGACAACCTAGGTAAGTTTGAGTCCAAAGCGGATGAGGGAATCCTAGTTGGATACTCATCCACTAGTGTAGGATATAGAGTTTACAAAAAAAGGACTCAAAAGATTGAAGAATCTTCAAATGTTCAATTTGATGAAACTTCCAATACATACCCTAGGAAATCCCCTATTGATGATGATATTAATAATGAAAATCAAGAAATTACCCAACAATTTCAAGATTTAACCTTAGGGGGTAATGATCAAGGGGGAGGATTGAATCAAGGGGGAGTAAGCGATGATTTCGATGATGAGCATAGGATTGAGGTTGATCATGATCAAAATCAATTCAATACACCTCCTAGAACCATAAGAGTTCATCAAAAACACCCCTTAGATCAAATTGTGGGTTAATTATCTCAAGGAGTTAGGACTAGGTCATTTCATATGGATCCCACTAGTCATAGAGCTCAAATTTCTCAAATTGAGCCTAAAACAATCAAAGATGCATTACTTGATACGGATTGGATCTTAGCAATGTAAGATGAATTGGCTCAATTTGAAAGGAGTCAAGTATGGGAGTTACTTCATAGACCTAATGAAAACACCATCATTACTACAAGATGGGTCTTTAGAAACAAACTAGATGACCAAGGGAATATTACTAGGAATAAGGAAAGATTAGTTGCAAGGGGCTTTAATCAAGTTGAAGGACTTGACTATGATGAAACATATGCCCCGGTTGCTAGGTTAGAGTCTATTAGAATACTATTAGGGTATGCCTCCTATATGGTTTTCAAACTCCATCAAATGGATGTTAAATCGGCATTCCTAAATGGGTTTATTAAGGAAGGGGTATATGTAGAACAACCTCCCGGGTTTGAGAATATGGACTATCCAAACCATGTATACAAGCTTAGGAAAGCTTTGTATAGTTTGAAACAAGCTCCCTGGGCTTGGTATGAATGATTATCATCTTTATTAATCTCTAAGGATTTTAAGAGGGGTAGTATAGATCAAACTCTATTTATAAAGTCAACATCAACGAACATCTTTGTAGCCCAAGTATATATTGATGACATTATCTTTGGGTCAACAAATGATGAACTTCTCCAAGACTTTATTAAGAATATGGAAAAAGAGTTTGAAATGAGTCTAGTTGGGGAATTAAATTTCTTCCTAGGATTGCAAGTCAAACAAACTAGTGAAGGTATTTATATTTATCAAACCAAATATGCTAAGGAAATGATTAAGAAATTTGGTTTGGAAAATGCTAAGGTAGTTTCAACTCCAATGGCAACCAATACTAAAATAGATAGTGATAATGAAGGAAAACAAATTGATCCTACACTTTATAGGAGCATATTGGTAGTCTTTTGTACTTAACCGCTAGTAGACCCGACATATTATTTGCAGTTGGTATGTGTGCTAGATATCAATCATGTGCTAAATAATCTCATTTAGTTGCCGTTAAGAGAATCTTAAGATATGTTAAAGGCACACTAAATGTAGGATTATAGTTCACTAGGACTAGATCTTTTGATTTAATTGGGTACACCGATTCCGACTATGCCGGGTGCAAATTGGATCGGAAGAGTACTAGTGGTGGATGCCAATTCCTTGGGTAGTCCCTAGTTAGTTGGAGTAGTAGGAAGCCACCTTGTGTTGCCCTATCCACCACTGAAGCCGAATATGTGGCTATGGGTGGTTGTGTAGCTCAACTTCTATGGATGAAACATACTTTAGAGGACTATGAGCTATCTTACTCCAACATAAAAGTATTTTGTGACAATGTGAGCATCATAAACTTGAACAAAAATCTGGTGCATCACTCTAGGACTAAGCACATTGTAGTGAAACATCACTTCATTAGAGATCATGTGGCTAAGGGGGACATTGAGCTTAATTACATTGAATCTAAGTCCAACCTAGCCGACATCTTTACCAAGCCTCTCCCCGAAATAGAATTTTCATCACTTAGGAGAGAACTTGGAATGTGCTTTGTAGAATAGAAGTGTAGGTTTGCATGATCCCATAAAAATCTAGGTTTTATACCTCTAATCATCTCACAATAGACCTAAGAAACCATGATTTGTGTATTTAGCCACCTAGAAATCATGTGAGATGTTAGGAAGATGCACTTGGTTCATCATGCATGTTATGATGTATTACCATGAGCCAAAGTGCCATCTAGAGACATTAATTCTTCATTGGACCAATCATTGGGAAGGCTTTTGTACAATTAATGTGCATATAGCTCCAAGAATATGATTGGAAATGTCAAATAAAACAAATTTTAAACTATGTCTATCAAACCTTGAGAAACAATTTTCAATTGATAAGCCAAAGTGATACAAAGTTTGCAAAAATATCATAACTTTTGCAAAATCTCAAGATTGTGTCAATATCAAAATCTAGAGGTGATATATTTTTAAAATAATTTTTTCTTGATAGGAAATGATCTAACAATATTAACCACAAAATTTCGTAATTTTTTTATCTTTATTGAATTAATTATGATTTTTTTAATCTGGCCAAAAAATTATCGGTGATATCAATCGTGGCGCTTATCGCTTTGATTCGGTAATCTGACGATATCGAATCAGGCTTACCGGTTCGCTATCGCTCATTGTCGGCTATAGCGACCTTACGGCATAAAGCACTCGTATCACGGCTGGCCAGATTCGGTTATTTCACCATCGATTCATTGCCATTTATAATATTCGGCCCACGCAGCGCTCGTATCTGTGGCCGGTTTGGCCCGATCTCCATCAGTTTGACTGCCGATCTCCTCTTCCTCTTCCGACGAACTTCCACCGCACCTTTTAGTCATTCTCCCACGTTTTCCGACGACTTCACCGACCGGTGCTCCCATTTGGAGTGTTCTCTGACTCGAGGACCTCCTCTTCTCACCCTATTCACGCTCTAGTCTCCACCGCCGACCGCTCGCTCGGCTAGGGTTTCGTGGACACTCGCGTCCGACACTGTTCTTTGATCTTTCACCATGCCGCCTAGGTAAACTGTCATACCTGCTCACAGTTTGTTTGTTCCTATAATTTTGTTTCACTAACCGGTGTTTGTTTTGTTGTCATTGTGCATGCATCATCCTTAACCTACATTGCTTTTCTTTTTCGCACATTTAGACTTAAGCATTATGCATCTAAGTGTGCCCGGGTACCTCCGACCAACGAGGGTCCGTCAAACCCTCCACCCGCTGTCGATCCTAGATTTCCAAACTCCGCACTTGAAAGTGCCTTCAATAAAAATAAATTCAAACTCATTCCACCTCGATCAATGGACCCAAATTTTCTTAAAGACTACTGTTTTGATATTGTTCAAATCATCCAACACTACAAACTTGAATCATTAGTCTTTTGTGAACATCATGTAAATATCACTCTTCTTTCTGAATTCTTCAATAACTTGTGACCGGTTGGAGATGAGCTTAGATACCGGACTCGCGTTGCTCAGTGCGATCTGGATTTCAGCCCCCAGATCTAGACCGATTTTCTCGGATGTCTTTCTTCCGAGAATGATTTCATTTTGTATCCGTCTTGGAGTGATCCTCTTCCACCTCCCTTTGAGGAGATTTGTTTAGATTCACTTCATACTACTTTCTATCACTCTCCTCGTCCTTTGAACACCAATCTATTTCAATCCCAAGAACTTTCTGCTTCTGACAATGTCCTTTATAAGGTCATTGCTCATTGTCTTCTTCCTATAGTTACCCGTGGGTTGGCCTTAGTTCGACCTACACACTTCCTTCTCATGTGTATCCTTCGTCAGTACTTAGACATTGATATTGGTCTCAACACCTTCCACTGCATCACTCATTTCATTAAGCCAAACAATGGAAAGGTTCATATACCTTTTGGAAATGTCCTTACTCAGTGGCTTAGCTCCGTAGGCATTGATGTCAACATAGGGGTCATTAAAGTCATGAATAAAAAATATGACCAGATGACTCGTCGGAGCTTCTCCTTGGTGGGCTTGAAGGCCGACAAAGGGTCCGTTTTACGGGACCACACGACGGCGGCCAGCGGTGGCGCTCAGGACTAGAAGATCTGCATTGCGAAGGAGATCTTGAGGGTGTTCTTGAGAGTCGTCTGAGAGGGGACTGCACAGCGACGTCTTTGTTACATCGGACTCATTTTTCATTGCCCGCTTCGATGCTTTTGCAGAGCGGGTAGATACACGTCTTGAGGAGCTGTGTTTGGGCCAATAGGAGCTTCGCCGGGAGCATCATGAGCTCCTCTCCCTCGTGAGTGGGATGCATTGGCAGCAGCAGGACATTTTGCCGATTCTCCACCCTCCTGCACACGGACACCCACCTCCTCACGATGGTTCGTCATCTGCACCGATGGATGCTGAGGACGACGATCGTTAGCTAGCATGTTTTTGTTATTTTCTTTTTGGCCGTATGTACGACACAAACTCCACCTTGTGTAATGATTTTTGATTAATGAAATGAAGTTGTGTTTTTGTTTAGTTCATTTCTATTAGTGCCTATACTACTATAATTTGTTATTTGTCAAGTTTAGAAATTGAGCATATAGTACTAAGTTATGAATATTGATACGATACAATTACACTTTTGCTTCATATTTTTGTCATTTTGAATATTGTATCAATCCGTTAATCTGATGAGCATGCTTTTCGTCTAATATTTTTCATATGTTATATTAGTCGAATAAAATGTGTATGACGAGTTTCGTGATTTTTGGACATCCACGGAATTTTCTACGCATTTTTAAACCTTGACTGAAAAATTCGAATTTCAAATTTGTCTGATATCAGTCGACTGCCAAGGTCGGCAGTTGACTGATGCCAATTCCAGTCGAACCAGTGACATTGTTTTGGAATAGAAAACGGTTTTTTATCGGTTAAAAGGTTCAATTTTGGATATTATATGATTTCCACAGTATATACATGATAACTTGTATGGAAAGACGGATTTTCTTGATGCACTGGTTTAGGGAGAGCTACATCCCTTAATTCTATAATTGTTGGTGCAAGGCTTGGACATATTTGCCTATTCTATTGTTTATGCTTTGCTTCACATATTATTTCTACATCATGAATCATGTCTTCGATTAAGGGGGAGCTTTATATCAATTTTATACCTTTGTTCAAGATGTGTCAATTATAATTCTTTCCTGCACTTATTGAATAAACTCTTCTCTTTTGGTTGTATGTCAAAGGGGGAGAAGGGATATTTAAGTTAGATTTCATATTGAAATATGTTTATATGCATATGTTAAAGACCTAACTTAAATGATTGCCAAACATCAAAAAGGGGGAGATTGTTGGTGCAACAATGCCCCAAGCATTTATATATTTTGATGTTTGGATAATCATCTAAGTTAGGCAATGTTTTGTGATCTAATTGTAAACATGTTTAAGTGAGAGGAAAATTCAAGTATGAAGACTTGGTAAAAGACAAGTCCAAGTGTGATCTTGGCAAAGAGAAGTCAAGGGAAAGGTCTTGGCGGCGTAAGTCCAAGCATGTAATCTTGGTGGCGTAAAGTCCAAGTAGTCCTTGGCAAAGAAAGACCAAAGGCATGTCTTGGTGGCGTAAAGTCCAAGCGTACTTTGGCAAAGAAGAAACCCAAAGCATGACGAAACCGAAGGAAGCTTTTGAAGGCAAGCGCATGGATGGAGTCGTGGACTCAGAGAAATCCTGGAGGCGTAAGGCTGATGGAGAAGCTAGAAGGTTAAGTCTAGGCTTAGGGTATGTATTCAAGTATGAATTAGTCATACTTGGGGTGTGCCAGTCGACTGGAACATGGTGTCAGTCGAACTGGCCTTTAAAATGCAGTATTAGAGGTTAGAGGGTTGTTAGCAATCGACTAGGGGTTATCGGTCAGGAGTTAGAGTCGACTCGGACTCATCACATACAAGTTGGCGGTCGGCCACGAAGAAGGCGTAGCCGGCGGTCGGCTCGAGCGATATCGATCGAACTACCACTTTTGTCAGTCGACTGATAGTCTTCTCATTGGCGATGACGATGGCAAATCCCACGAATTCGGCTGTTCAGAAGCCGTTAGAATCGGCGGCAGTCGACTGATGAAAGTCATCAGTCGACTGATAGACCTCCAATAGAAAAAAGAGGCTCTTTCCTATAAAAAGAGGCCAAGGGGAGCAAGAAGAGGCTAATGCTTATACTCTGATCATTTTCCTAAGCTCCCATAAGTTTTTCAAGCTTTCTAAGTGATCTTAAATCTTCTCCTCCTCTCTCTAAGCTCAAGTTTTATTCTTTGTAAAGAAGAGGAGGTTTTGGTGTAAAGTAAAGCTTCTTAGTGGAATTGCTTGGGTTGATCCACCTTAAGGATCGCCGTGGAGTAGGAGCATTATCTCCGAACCACCTAAAGGCCTTGTTAGCATTGTTCTTTTGTTTTTACTTATATTATCTTTGTTTGCTTCCGCTAATCATTTTTGTACAAACGAAAAAGCTATTCACCCCCCCCTCTAGCTTCCAAATGATCCCTAACATACAGGACTTAGACAGCGGTTAACTTTTACATGAGTATTAGTTAAACCTTCCGTAGTGGATACAAGGATGTTGTACACAAATGCATCGTTTCATGGATCGGAGCGATTTCGATGCAGTTGCGTGAGACGTATCTTATGCTTACGACAGTTAAGAAACAACGAGAAAGGCTGTCATATACATGACGAGGCTTTAGTAGTTATTATCTGGATTTATAGATGTATGGAGCAGGAATGCTCATGATCTTTTAACTAGCTACTGGGTAGCTACTATAGAGTTGCTGGAATGCGAACAGTTGCAACTTGCGAGATTGGGTGCTATAGTATCCCATGCACTTACAGAGTGTGTGGTGGAGTGAATTTTGGATGGTAGATGTACTTCTCTTGTGCGAAGATAATTTGCTGTCTCTAATATGGATATGTGTTCTGGACACGCATCCACTTAAGAAAGAGTTGCTATAGGAGACACATCATTTGAGATTTGCTATACATCCTGGTGGTACTCGGATGTACCGAGATATGAGATGTTTATACTGGTGGCAACGGTATGAAGAGATATACCGCAGATTTTGTTGCTGGATATTTACTATATCAGCAGGTGATGGTTGAACATCAGAAATCCGATGGATTGCTCTCGGAAAATTCCGATTTCGAAATGGAAGTGGGAGTGTATCACTATGGATTTCATTACGGGATTGTCTAGAACCCGTAAAGGACATGATGTGATTTGGGTGATCATGGATCGTCTAATCAAATCAGCTCACTTCGTTCCTATTCGTGGGTCGTACTCGTTGGATCATCGGGCAGAGTTGTATTGCCGAAAGAATATCAGATCGCGTGGGGTACTTTTGAGTATTATATATGATAGAGATCCGCGTTTTACTTTGTGATTTTGACAGAGTCTGCATCAAGCTATGGGCATAGAGCTTCGACTCAGTACCACATTTCTTCCGCGGATGAAAGGACAGTCTGAGTATACCATTCAAACGTTGGGGGATCTATTCAGATCCCGTGTCATGAATTTCAGAGGAAGTTGGGAGGATCACGCTCATTTAGTAGAATCTGCCTATGACAACAGTTACTACTTTTCTATTCTGATGGCTCCATTCAAGGCCTTATACGGTAGGCGCTGTAGATCTCCCATGTTATGGGAGGAAGTCGGGGAAATTAGTTCCACGCTATATTGACCCATTTGAGATATTAGAGCGGATTGAGGGTGTAGCTTACCGATTTGGCTTTACCTCCGACACTTGCGGGTGTTCATAACATATTTCTTGTTTATATGCTGAGGAAATATATTCCGCATTCAGATCATGTTCTGAAAGAGGTTTCGATTCTACCTCAGTCTAATCCGACCTATGAGGAGATTCTGGTGCAAATTCCTAGGTCACAAGGAGCGACAAAAGTGGGACAAAACAATAAGACTCGTAAAGGTTGGATGGCAGCATCATACCGGATGTACGTGGGAGCTGGAAGATACTATTTCGAGCTAGATATCCTTATCCTTTCACCTGAGGTATGTGATGGTTCTAGAAATTTCTTGAGTTTGTTCGCGTATTTAAGTACGAAATTTGGGGACCAAATTTTTATTAGTGGGGGAGAATATAAAATATCGGAAAAAAATAATAATAATAAATATCCTTGTTAATTAAGAAATTATCTTACATGATTTTTAGGAATTTTTAGAAATTTTTCTATATTTAAACGGAGGTCTTATGGACATTTCATGGGGATAAAGTGGATAAGCTTTTGTAAAGCCTATTTAGACTATCTGCTATTGAGTAATTAATAGGTAATTAATCTATGTTTAAAGTCGTCGATTCTTTCTCTTCCCTGACGCTCCCCTTCTCTTCCGAAACCGCTGTCGATTCCTCTCCTTCTCCCTCTCGGAACATTATTCCTCGCGACAACTCTCGTGATCTCCTCCTCGCCGAAACCAACCTCTCCCTTTCATGCTTTCTCCTCGCGGCGGGTGGCAGTGACCTGCCTCGACGGAGCCCAAGGAGGAGTCGACGGCGAGCATGCGTGGAGGAGAGCATGGAATCGGTAGTGTCTCGTTGTAATCTGCCCTTGCAATCTCTGCCGGAGCAAGCTCAGGAACGGGTGGTGCTAGGGCAACTCGATCCTTCTTCTCCAAGCTCTCATCCACCCTTTTCGCGTGAGCCGATTGGCGGCATGATCACCACGATAGAGAGTGGCCTCCACGGGTCTCACAGTGGTCGCCGGAGCAAGGTTAGGGCAGTAGGATTCCGGCGAACAGATGTATTTGGGAGATTGCTCTGTCGGTGGTCGTCGGAGCTCGTGGTTTTTCCGGTGGACAGAACAAGAGGGGAGACAAGAAGGTGGCTGCCGGTGGAGTCCAATGACTGGTGAGCTGTGATTTACCTTTTTCTCTTCATCCTTATTGTTGTGTCCTGTGTTGAATACAACGTTTAGGGGGGGTTGACCGATGGTTGTCGATGGTGCCTACCATATGGGTGGCTGAGCGGCTATGAGCAGGGGGAATTGTCGGCTGTGAGGGTTGTTCTGGTGAACAGAGCAAGCTGTGAAGGGGTAGAGGTTGAGGTAAGATTTATGTTGATCCATGATTTTACCATGTTTTGTATGCTACATGTATGGTTGTGATAAGGATTTGTTTACAGATGCGGGAAGTTTTCTGGATAGGCTATGGGATATGGAAACTACATTAGGTAAGCTTGGATCTCAATGTTTCGAGTGAATATTTGAATTATAGCTGACTAGTATGCGTATGATGGATAGGAGTCATCAGTTGGCTGAATCACAATTTATTTACATATGTGATGGATTTAGTTTAATTACAGGAGAGTTGAGATCAAGAAGCAGTACCGAGGAAGCTCGACTGGGAAAGTAGGATTTGGTTGTTCATAGTTGTATATAAGTTTTCTTAGTAAACTAATCTATATGTGTTATTGTTGGATGTATTCTAGCTATGCCACCATATCCAATCTACATAATAGGATGATGAAGCTATTAGTTCCATTCATGAATATATATAAATATGGAGTGTTTGAGTATCTTAGAGATAACCGTGAATTATATGAATCCATAAAAAGGGAATGATTAGTAGGGGTTAACTAATCAGGGTTTGGATTGATTTAGAATTATCGAGGTTAATCGAGTATGTATTTACTTTATTACTGAGTGTATGTTAAACATGGTTATATGATGTGTTATTGTGTGCAGGAAGTTGAATCGAGATAAATTCTTGGACATGAAGGCAAATTATATTTCGAGATACTCGACATCAACAGGTGGGTAATTCCTACCGTGGTCAGGTAGTTTTAATGTATACAGATTTAGACGCATAATCATCTTACATGATCATGTTACCTTGATCCTGCTCTTATTATCTTATGCTTGAACTTATCGTTGGATGTATTTATGCTCAATTGTTGATATCACATATTCCCTATCATGATTTAGGAGTTATAGATGTGAAGTAAATTGGCCTAGATGATTAGTAGGGTGTAAATGTTAGTACGGGTGATGACCTAATTTATAAATTGGCAAAAAGGTCATCCGTGGATAGGTAATGCCCTAAATGTAGGATTTATTTCCAATACCCATATGTTGCATACTTGTTACCAACCATGTGTTGTGTAATGGTTAAGTGAAGGGTGATTAGTGTGTCGCTACGGATCGGTGGTCCCAGCTTGATATGATTAGTCGAGTACGACTCTCTATAGGATAGAGAGTGTGTCGTCAGTTGAGTACGACTCTCTATTGGATAGAGAGTTATGATCAGTCGAGTACGACTCTCTACAGGATAGAGAGTGCGTCGATCAGTTGAGTATGACTCTTTATTCGATAGAGAGTTATGATCAATTGAGTACGACTCTCTACAGGATAGAGAGTCCGTTGATCAGTTGAGTATGACTCTCTGTAGGATAGAGAGTGTGTAGAATTGATTAGTATGACTTTCTATAGAATAGAGAGTCTATGGTGGATGTCTGTATGTGAGACATTGTTTTCATGTCATTTGCATGCACACTAGTGATGATGTCTCCCTTGTGGTTGAGAGTGTCACCATTCATCCTACCTCCACGGTTACTCATAGGAGGAGTAATCAGTGTGAGGGCAGAGCATTGTGGTGCAACACTCTACCACTATAGAAGGTGGTAGTTGGATTTTCGTGTCGTAGTCCTGCGTGTGTGGCGCTCGACCACTCATGGGTAGTGACTATCGGAGTGGCCAACAACAGGGACTCCCATCGTGTAGCTTGCTCTTTACGCTTATATGCTACTCGATCATACTGCCCACTCGGCCACTCGAGAGTAGTGGTCGGTGTTGAGTTGGGACAGTTGTCATGCTCGAGCCACCGAGGCCACACTGGGGTTGTGGTTGCTTTAGGGTGAGCCGACATGACCATGCATGCTGCATTGCCGTATCTGATGGCACTTTGCATATTACCATATATATATACATTTATGCATGTATATATATATATATGGATGGTTGAGATTTATATATATATATATATGCAGTCTATATATATATGCTTATTGTGATGTTGCATTTGATTGTATTATGCTTGCTGCATTTGATTATACATCATATTCATGCATGCTTCTTGCATATGTTATACGGTTGTGTCGGATACTGGTATATGTGTTGGATAGACCATTAGATACCTTGACCTGTAGCTTGAGTATATTGTGAGTTGATCTTACTCTTCCTGTTATATATATGTTGGATATATGTTCAGGTTGGATCAGAGTAGCGTAGCAGACTTCAGGTATGTCTATATTTTACGTTGTTCATTGATTAGACGGTATATGCTTGTATTTATATACTATGCTGATATACCTATTCTACCTCAAGATTATGTTGTTGAAATACATGTGATATTACATATATGCATGTTTTTCTATTACCTGCTGAGTTTTACTCACCACCCCCATGGACCCTGGGTTTTTCTGTCACTCAGGTAACAGGTAGAAGTCTTCGTGAGGGCTTGGAGCACCGCTGGCTGACATATCATCTCACCTCCAAGGCTCCCGTGTTTGTTTTGGGATTTCTGTACATTATGTTATGTATTTGGAGTTTTCGTAATGTACTATGTTGTAGATTCGGATTTTGACCAGGTTTCGTGTTGTTGTGATGTGTTAGTCATACGGGTATGCATGTGTGTAGATTGTTGTATTATGTTTCCGTTGTGTTTTGAGTAGTTGTTGTATTTACTTTATATGTTATGCTGTTATTGTCGGCCTACTGGACTTGTATTAACCCGAAATGTTGCCACGTACAGGGGAGATGTCATCCGTTTGATTTTCGGCTCGGCATGCTCTCGGAGCGTGAAAACTTTAGTGTTATCAGAGCCCTAGGTTTTGCGATGCCATACAAGGTTTTTTTGAGTCGAGTCTTAAATTCTCGGGAGTCGATTTATTCGGTTTTGATTTTCCGAGATGAGATGGATAGCGACCTGAGCTCCAAGCAGCACGAGGTAAGAATTCTTGAAAAACTTATGGTTTAGTTGATATTTATCTAAACTTGATCAGTAAGTGTATACAAAAGAGTTATGACACCTGTGCAGACTTGTAGTAGGGGTCATCCACCATGGCGACCAATCGGAGTGGCCGATAGGGTTTATACTCTCGGTTTTGTTGGTTATGCTTTTAATGTTAATATCATGGAATAACCTATAGTATACTGGTTATTATTCGTAATCGTGGTATTAGTTGACCACGGGAACGACATGTTAAGTCTGTGAGTCTTGAACCTGTGTCGAAAAGGTGATTTACCTTTGAGAGCCGACTGATACCGAGTCGGAAAATAGGGGTCAAGTCGTCACATTTCTTGTGGAAATCAGAGACTACAGTCTTAAAGATTTTCACTAATTATACTAGTCAGATCATTACCTGATGGGTAATGGACAAGACAAGTAGATGATTCTTGATACAGATAGCGGAAGGCTAGTTTGCAGTGTTTCATAGGGATTTTTATCCCTGAGTTGTTCGTACTGAGTTGTATAACTTTGAGAGTACTTTTGAGTACTTAACTCATGTTATACCGAGAAAGAAGAGTTGTGTACATACCATTATCAGGATCCAGCCAGTATGTGGTGATAAATGCAGAAAATAATTTTCGAGAAATAATATATCAGTTGATCATGGTTTAGTGATGTTGAAAGAGAGTATTTCCCCGTGTCACTTTTAGTGACACATTGTAAGGAATTCTTGAGCTTCAAGAAAGGGTGATCGGTTTGTGATAGTGTACTATACAGAGTCGTGAGACTTGCAGAGGTTACGACCACCTAATAACTCAAGAAGATTAATAGATGATTTAAGCCACCCAGAGTTATTGGCTTATAGTTGGATTAAGATGCCGGGATCTTCTACCATATCCTGTCGGACGACGTTGGATTGAGACAGGAGTTTAGAAATTACTCCGTACAAGGGTTTAAGAGTTGGAGACCGATAAGCAGATATTGCATGTCAACTTAATAGAGTCAGAAGTCTCTGACTGTTAGATAAAAGGAGCAAGATCGTAGTCATAGGCTTTGAGCTATTTTTCGATTATAGAAGACCAACCACAGATCATCAGGATGTTCTCGAGGATATCAGCAAAATCAGAACAAACACTCCGAAGGGATTATGTGCGTGCAGTACATATCACGAAGACACGTGAAGTCAGAGTATCCATTGGATCAGTTCATCTATTGCTATTGTGAGCAACCAGTACAGTGGAGGAGGTGTACTTTGATGACTCAGTTGAAGACTATCGATGGTATTCCGGGAGGAAGATGCATCGTCTCGATAGCAAAGATCAGCACAAAAGATTGGGTTATCTCATCAGCAGCAACCTACTACCTCAGGCATGTTTGAAGTTTCTTGATACTTCCCTTCAGTAGAGATCAGCACAGAAGCAGTATTAGCAGAAGACATCTTAGAAGATTCATGCAGACAACAATAGTTACTTCTAGATGTGATTTGCTGTACAGAGGAGAGAGTATACGACGATGGTCGTATTTATTCGGTATTCTACAGTTGTAGCTCGTAGGATTAAGTGATAGGATAGGATGATCTAGGAAAAATCCTTGGATCATTCATCACAAAAATGTGACCACTTTATCGCGGACTGTTGGATCTGATCTTCTTCTTTTCGGAGAAAGGTCGAGACTTGCGAGGAGCCTTTGGATCGGATCGGCAGATAATTGATCGTTCAGGGTATTACTCTAGTTTTACCCTCTGGGTTAATATATTGGGAGATACTTGTAATTTACAGGTATCTTTGTCTAGAACATTCTCAGTTCGGATTAGAAGGGTCTTTTACATTGACTTTTAGGTCGGTGGTATCTCTACCGTCAGGTGAGAAGTGGACCAATAATTAAGAAGTCAAGGGAGACCCTTAGACTTTGATAGACATACTTTTACTGTAGACATATCCTTACGGATGGTCAAATTGTTGGAAGTATGGTATGATATGCTCTCGGATGTGCGTATAATCTGAGAGTATTCAGTTGTAATTTTGGATAAACTACTAGGCTTGCCGCTACATAGGCAAGTGGAGTAGGCAATCGAAATGATTGCGGAAATAGTTCTGATATCGAAGATCACATACCGGGTGATGGTTTGTTGGTATTGGTGTAGTTAAACACTATAGAAATTGGAAGAAAGTAAGTTGTGATTATAGAAGATGTTGGAAGGGATATTTATCTATCCCAGTATTTCTCCTTAAGAATATCCGGAACTCTTTGTAAAAGAGGGATGAACTTTTGAGAAGTATGCATCGATTATCGATGAGGGAATACAATAGTTGTTGTGAAGAATATCCTTCATTCCAGATAGATGATCTATTTAAAATCAGTTAAGGATACCTGTGTATACTCTAGGGTTGGTTTACGACTGGAGTGTTGATATTGTAGTGACATGATGTCATACAATTATCATGGTCGTTGCAATGATTGGTATATCATCAGTAAAGAGTAAGGGGATGCAGGTGTGTAGAGACGACAATTTCATACTTCGTATGAATTGTATGAGTTTTGATTAAGTTGTTTTGACTAATTAACGATTTAGTCGCCACTGGATTTGAGAATCGTGTATCCTGGACACGATTGGATCAGTTTGTGATTTTTGGAGTTGCGTAACCTGGCCACTGTTGATTGTGGTAGTTGGAGTTGCGCACTTGACCACCGTAGATGGTGTGTTGCCTTGCATGGTTTGGTTAGTACAGTATATGTGGATAGGATGTTTTAGTATTACTATACCACGAACTTGTTTGACAAAGGTGATGATGGAAATCATTTAGTCAGGAGTTGGTGAAACCAGTTACAAGACCTAGACGGCGGTTAATTTTTACACGAGTATTAGTTAATCCTTCCGGAGTGGAATTTTTCAAGAGTTTTTAGAAATTTTTCAGGATTTAAAATGAGTTTAAATCCTAGTCTAGGAGTTAATTGGATTTATTTCCGTGATCCGCGATCCACAAACCTGTTTCCTCTTTTATTTGTCCGTTATCTGCGGTTTCTCCTTCGATTGAATCCCACTCGCGACACCTCCTCTTCATCTTCTCGCCGTGACTCTTCGTCCCCTGTCATATTTCCAGCACCGATCTATCCTTCGATCAATGTCTCCCTTCCACTGCCGTCGGCGTAAATTGAGCATTCTCCAGGAGCTCATTGCAGGTTCCCATGGGTGCCTCCCCGAGCCGCGCCGCAGCCCTGTCGCCGCTGCCACACGGCCAGACGCCGCTGCTGAATTTGGTCGCTCCTCCACCGCCGTCGGCCGCCTTGTCTGCTATGTATTCCCTCTCAGTGCCACCCTCCGTCGATCCAAGCCGCAGCAAGCTCATATCGGCATGATCTGTGTCTTCTTGTTGTGTTCCCCGATCGTGCGCAACCATTGATCTTTGGCTCGTGAGCCAGTTCACCGTCTCCTCCCTTCCTCAGTCGATCTTCCCCATTATTGGATCCTTGGCCTTTGTCGGCTCCTTCTGCAAGCAGATCAGTACAGCAACACCGTGGATGAGAGATGCTATTGTCAACCTCTTCTTGATCTCTGCAGCGTATTTCCCCTTGCATATATTCGCAACCTATTTTTCTTGTATCTTCTGTCGTGAGCTCATCTTGCCTCCGACCGTCGTTTGCCCCCCCCCCCTCTTGGCCGACATCGAGATCCCAACACTATTGCTTTTCTCTTTGTAGTCTCAGGGTGCTTGGCTAGTTGATATCACTGCATTTGCCATGAATGGATCTCAACTGTTGCCTATTCTGTGAATTGCCACAAGCCACCGACTTCTAGTTGCGACACTGATCATGGATGCCCTATTCAGCGATCGCCTTTGAGTTCCACCGCAAGTGGCAGCTTCGTCGCCTAGCCTCTTGTGCCTAATCAAGGGTAGATTTGCAGATTTACCATAGTTGATTGCTGATAAGTCTGTTTATATACTTATTGTTAAAATTGGGTTTGATTTGCAGTTCAGTCAATCGATGCCGATTGGATCTTCTAAGGTGGATCAAGAGGTTGTGGTGGGTGAATTGGGCTAGGTAAGTTTCAGCTTGAATGTTATGAATATGAGATTATACTTATAGTAATCTTATGGGTGGTGTTTTCGGCTTGGTCGATATAGATTGGATGGTACAGAACTGATTTTCTACCTTGGATCAAGAAGCTCTTATCCTTGATTTGGAACTAGGTAAATGCTATGAATTGTCACTTTAACTGTAAATTGAGATGTTATTTATTTAGCTATGATTAAATTGATAGTTGGTATGGTGATTACCGAGCTAATGGAAGAAATTGTTCAGTTAGTTGATGTAGGATAAGGATTTGATCATAATATTGGAATTGATAACATAATCTAGTTGTATATGTTGATTTCAGGACCTTGATTCAAGATAAGTTCATGGACGTGAAGACTATCGACATAGTCTGCATAATAGGTAGGTAATTCCTACCCTGGTCAGGTAGTTTAATGCATACAGATTTAGATGCATGATCATCTTATATGATCAAGTTACTTTGACCCTTCTCTTATTATCTTATGCTTGATACTTTACCTTTGGCTATTAACTCCATTGCTGCTATCATGTTACATTTAATCATGATTAGGAGTTATATATATAGGTGATGTAAGTAACCTAAAATTTTTTTAGTTAAGTGTGAATAGTAAAGTCCAGATGACAACCTGATAGTAAATTGGGCAAAGAGGTCATCTGTGGGTAGGTAATGTTTTGAACGTAGGGTTAATTCTAATACCCTTAGGTTGCATGTTACCACTGACCATGTATTGTGTAAATGGTCAGGGGAATGATACTTAGTGTATCGCTATGGACTGGTGGTCCTAGCTTGTTACAATCGGATGAGTACGACTCTTTACAGGATAGAGAGTGTGTCAATCAGTTGAGTACGACTCTCTATTGGATAAAGAGTTATGATCAATCGAGTATGACTCTCTACAGGATAGAGAGTGTGTCAATCAGTTGAGTATGACTCTCTATTGGATAGAGGGTTATGATCAGTTGAGTACGGCTCTCTATAGGATAGAAAGTTTGTTGATCAGTTGAGTACGACTCTTTGAAGGATAGAGAGTGCGTTGATCTGAATAGTATGACTTTCTGTAGAATAGAGAGTCTATGGTGGATGTCTGTATGTGAGTCATTGCATTCATGTCATTTGCATGGATGCTGGCGACGAGGTCTCCCTTGTGGTTGAGTGTGTCGCCAGTCATCCTGCCTCCACGGTTACTCATAGGAGGAGTAATCGGTGTAAGGACAGAGCATTATGGTGCCGCACTCTACCACTATAGACAGTGGTAGTTGGATTTGCGTGTCATAGTCCTGCATGTGTGGCACTCGACCACTCATGGGTAGTGACTGTCGGAGTGACCAACAGCAGGGACCCCCATCGTGTAGCTTGCTCTTTACGCTTATATGCTACTCGATCATACTGCCCACTCGGCCACTCGAGAGTAGTGGTTGGAGTTGAGTTGGGACAGTTTGTCATGCTCGAGCCACCGAGGCCACACTGGTGTCGTGGTAGCTTTAGGGTGAGCCGACATGACCATGCATGCTGCATTGCTGACTTATGGCATTTTTGGATATTTCCATATATATACATATATGCAAGTATATATATATATGGATGATTATGATTAGTATACATATATAGATGCAGTATATATATATATATGCTTATTGTGATGTTGCATTTGATTTTATAATGCTTGCTGCATTTGATTGTACATCATATTCATGCATGCTTCTTGCATATGTTATACGATTGTGTCGGATACTGGTATGTGTTGGACAAACCATTAGATACCTTGACCTGTAGAATGAGTAGATTATGAGTTGGTATTACTCTTCTTGTTATATATATGTTAGATATATGTTCAGGTTGGATCAGAGTAGCATAGCAGACTTCCGGTATGTCTACATTTTATGTTGTTCATTTGGTTTGACGGTATATGCTTGTATTTATATACTAGACTGATATACCTATTGTACCTATAGATTATGTTGTTAAAATACGTGTGATATTACATATATACATATTTTCTATTACCTGTTGAGTTTTACTCACCACCACCACGGACCCTGGGTTTTTCTGTCGCCCAGGAAACAGGTAGAAGTCCTCATGACGGCTAGGAGCACTGCTGGCTGACATCTCATCTCACCTCCTAGGCTCCTGTGTTTGTTTTGGTCTTTCCGTACATTGTGTTATGTATTTGGAGTTCATGATGTACTATGTTGTATATTCGACTTTTGTCGAGGTTTCCTATTGTTGTGATGTGTTAGTCATACCGGTATGCATGTGTGTAGCTTGTTGTATTAGGTTTCTATTGTGCTTTGAGTATTTGTTGTATTTACATTATATGTTATGTTGTTGTTATTGTAGGCCTACGGGCCTTATATTAACCCAAAATGTTGCCTTGATTATTCGTAATCGTGGTATTAGTTGACCACGGGAACGACCTATTAAGTCTGTGAGTCTTGAACCTGTGTTGAAAAGGTGATTTACCTTTGAGAGCCGACTGATAGCGAGTCGGAAAATAGGGGTCAAGTCGTCACATTTCTTGTGGAAATCAGAGACTACAGTCTTAGAGATTTTCACTAATTATACTAGTCAGATCATTCCCTGTTGAGTAATGGACAAGACAAGTAGACGATTATTGATACAGATAGCGGAAGGCTAGTTAACAGTGTTTCATAGGGATTTTTATCCCCGAGTTGTTCTTATTGAGTTGTATAACTTTGAGAGTACTTTTGAGTACTTAACTCATGTTATACCAAGAAAGAAGAGTTGTTTGCATACAATTATCGGGATCCAGCCGGTATTTGGTGATAAATGCAGAAAATATTCTTCGGAAAATAATATATCACTTGATCATGGGTTAGTGATGTTGAAAGAGAGTATTTCCCCGTGTCACTTTTAGTGACACATTGTAAGGAATTCTTGAGCTTCAAGAAAGGGTGATCGGTTAGTAATAGTGTAGTGTGCAGAGTCGTGAGACTTGCAGAGGTTATGTCCACCTAATAGAACAAGAAGATGAATGGATGATTTAAGCGACCCAAAGTTATTAGCTTATAGTTGGTTTAGGATGTCGGGATCTTCTACCAGATCCAACCGGAAGACGTTGGATTGAGACAAGAGTTTAGAAATGACTCCGTACAAGGGTTTAAAAGTTGGAGACTGATAAGAAAATATTGCTGATCAACTTAATAGAGTCAGAAGTCTCCGACTGTTAGATAAAGGAGCAAGATCAGAGTCATAGGCTTTGAGCTATTTTCTGATTATAGAAGACCAACCACAGATCATCAGGATGTTCTCGTGGATATCAGCAAAATCAGAACAAAGACTCCGAAGGGATTATGTGCGTGCAGTACAAATCACGAAGACACGTGAAGTCGGAGTATCCGTTGGATCAGTTCATCTGTTGCTATTGTGAGCAACCAGTACAGTGGAGGAGGTGTACTTTGAAGACTCAGTTGAAGACTACCAATGGTGTTTCGGGAGGATGATGCACTATCTCGACAACAGAGATCAACACAGAAGATTGGGATATCTCATTAGCAGCGACCTACTACCTTAGGCTTGGTAGGAGTTCCGTGATACTTCCCTTCAAGGGAAGTGATTTACGCAGCAGTATCAGCAGAAGACATCATAGAAGACTCATACAAACAACAACAACAGTTACTCCAGATGTGGATTGACATTATACAGAGGATAGAGTATACGACGATGGTCGTATCTATTCGGTATTCTACAGTTGTAGCTCGGAGGATTAAGTGATGAGATCAGTCGGATCCAAGAAAAATTCTCAGGTCATTCGTCGTAGAAATATGACCGCTTTATCACAGACTGTTGGATCTGATCGTATTCTCTTCGGAGAAAGACCGAGAATTGCGAGGAGCCTTTGGATCGGATCGACAGTTAATGGATTGTTCATGGTACTACTTTAGTTTACCCTCAATGTTAATATATTGAGAGATACTTGTAGTTTATCGGTATTTTTGTCTAGAACATTCTTAGTTCGGATTAGTAGGGTTCCTATACATCGACTTGTGGGTCGGTGGTATCTCTACCGTCAGGTGAGATGTGGACCAACAATTAAGAAGTTAAGGGATGCCCTTAGACTTGGATAAACATATCTTTACTGTAGACATATCCTTACGGATGGTCAAATTGTTGAGATTATGGTATGATTATGTCTCTCAGATGTCTGTATAATCTGACAGCATTCAGATGTAGTTTTGGATGAACTCTTACCCTTGCTATTGCATAGGCAAGTGGAGTAGGCGATCGAAAAGATTGCGGATATAGTTTTTGTAACGCCCGTAAAATTCCTAGCAATTTTACAGAAATTTTTGGCTTGATGATCATGGGCTTTATGTGGGCCTTTTCAAAAATAAAAGAAAATAAGCCAAAAAGGGGTGCAAGGCCTAGGAATTGAACCCCAAACCTCTAGAGATAGCCAAGCCTAATAGATGCACCAACTAACCAGAAGACCAATAGGATTACATGATTAAGGAAGAGGGGGAAACTATAGATAAGTGGGACTAGGAGTAAATGAAGAGGCATGGAAAAGAAAAGAGGAACTTCTCTTCCTCCCCCCCCCCTTTATAAAGAAGAGGGAAGGTTGGATTTGATCACTTCCACTCTTTTTCTTCTTCTCCTCACCAAAATTCTAGCCCTTCTCCACATTTGGCCGAAACTCCTCCAAGCAAGAAGCAAGGGCTAGGGTTTGTGTTAGGTCATCTTCTTCACACTACAAGCAAAGCGAAGGATGTAAGTATCCCTCACATGCATACGAGTAGTTCCGATTTCTATTTTTGAAAAACAAAAAAAAGGAGAAACCTATATTGTTATATTCGGCCAATATGGATTTTGGTGTTTTAGTGAAGTTTTATAGCTTGTTTTACTTGTAAATAATGATGTTAACATGTTAGGGGGTTTAGGACAAAGATCTAACCCTAAAAGTCTACATAGGCCATTCGGCCACCCCCCTTATATTGATGTCCTAATGAAGTTTAATCCATGTTGGTATGCATATGATGTTATAAGTATGTTAAAGTGGATTAGGACAAAAGCTAACCCTAATGAACCCTAAGAACCATTCGGCCAAACCCTACTTTTAGGGTTTCAATGAAGTTCCATGCCATGTTTTTGTAACTAGATGATGATGTTAGGGGTTAAAGTGGATTAGGACAAAAGCTAACCCTAATGAACCCTAAAGACCTATTCGGCCAAACCCTACTTTTAGGGTTTCAATGAAGTTCCATGCCATGTTTTTGTAACTAGATGATGATGTTAGGGGTTAAAGTGGATTAGGACAAAAGCTAACCCTAATGAACCCTAAAGACTTATTCGGCCAAACCCTACTTTTAGGGTTTCAATGAAGTTCCATGCCATGTTTTTGTAACTAGATGATGATGTTAGGGGTTAAAGTGGATTAGGACAAAAGCTAACCCTAATGAACCCTAAGAACCATTCGGCCAATATGGATCTTGGTGTTTTATGGAAGTTTTATAGCTTGTTTTACTTGTAAATAATGATGTTAACATGTTAGGGGGTTGAGGATAAAGATCTAAACCCTAAAAAGCCTATAAGGGCCATTCGGCCACCTTTGATCTCTTTTAGGTTACAATGAAGTTCATACCATAAAATTTATGGAATTTGTATGCCTATGTATGTTACTTGAATTAGGTTAAAGGTCTAAACCCTAAAAAAGCCTATAAGGGCCATTCGGCCACCTTTGATCTCTTTAGGTTACAATGAAGTTCATACCATGAAGTATGCTATGCTATGTTAATGAAATAAGCTATGTTGTTATGAAATGAAGTATGCTACGCTATGTTAATGAAATGAAGCATGATGTGTATGAAATGAAGTATGCTATGCTATGTTAATGAAATAAGCTATGTTGTTATGAAATGAAGTATGCTATGCTATGTTAATGAAATGAAGCATGATGTGTATGAAATGAAGTATGCTATGCTATGTTAATGAAATAAGCTATGTTGTTAAGAAATGAAGTATGCTATGCTATGTGAATGAAATGAAGCATGATGTGTTATGCAATGAAGTATGTTATGCTATGTTAAAGAAATAAGCTATGTTGTAAAATAAGCATATAAGTATTTTACTTTCTGCATGGCTTGTACCAAGACCTTAACAAGGTCCAAGAAGGGATGGGCTCCTAAGATGCCCTAGGTCGATGGAATAAGACTCGGGCCTAGGATGGGCTTCTATGTATGATTGCCCCTAGGTCGATGGAATAAGATTCGGGCCTAGTACGGGATGGGCTCCAAGATGCCTTAGGTCGATGGAGTAAGACTCGAGCCTAGGATGGGCTTCTACGCTATGACGATTGCCCCTAGGTCGATGGAATAAGACTCGGGCCTAGGAACCTATTAGGTTCGAGACTTGCTACCTCGGGCCTATTTAGGGATGCGCGCTATGATAATGAAGAAGTGGTACAATGCCGGGCCCAAATATGTTGAGATCTATATTTACGTACCTAACATATATGTTTTCAAAAGCATCTTGCATATGTTTGCATGTTAATGTTTAAGTTACATGTTATGTTAGATGATATGCCATAATGTTTAAGTTACATGTTATGTTAGATGATATGCCATGATGTTAAGTTACATGTTATGTTCGATGATATGCCATAATGTTTAAGTTACATGTTATGTTAGATGATTTGCCATAATGTTTAAGTTACATGTTATGTTAGATGATATGCCATGATGTTAAGTTACATGTTATGCTCGATGATATGCCATAATGTTTAAGTTACATGTTATGTTAGATGATATGCCATAATGTTTAAGTTACATGTTATGTTAGATGATATGCCATGATGTTAAGTTACATGTTATGTTCGATGATATGCCATAATGTTTAAGTTACATGTTATGTTAGATGATATGCCATGATGTTAAGTTACGTGTTATGTAGATGATATGCCATAATGTTTAAGTTACCTGTTATGCTAGATGTTTGCCTGTTAATGTTTAAGTTACCTGTTATGTTAGATGATATGTCATGATGTATAAGTTACATGTTATGTTCGATGGTACGCTATGATGTTAGATTACTAAGTCACATATGATGCATATTATGCTGATTAAGTATACATATATATATTTCATGTTATGCTGCTAAGTTAGGGATGATCCATGCTATATTATCTCATGTTACTTAAGCTACAAGTTAAGTTGATGATGCCATGTATGTTACATGATATATTGATTATATGTTATAAATGCTACAAGTCATGATTAATGATGATGTATGGTTTTTTGTGAGTAGGACAGGATCTTACTAAGCCTATGTGCTTATAGTTTATTTTCCCTCGTCAGAGATAAGGGTAAGGGATGGATAAACTAAAGGGAGCAGCAGGAGGGTCAATGTGTGTGGTAGTGGCATGGTGGAGAAGATCCGTTAAGTCTACTTATACATGTATTACCTATGATGATGATGTCTATGGATGTCTTTACTTATGTCTCCCTATGACGATGATGTTATGAACCTACTAAGCCCTAAGTATCTATATATATATATATATGATGCATGCTTTATGTTGATAAGAAGAAGTAAAGAAGAAGTATCTATGCATGCTATGCTATGAAACATACTCTATATTAAGAAGAAGTGTTAATGCATATCTATATTTAAAAGAAAAAAAAAGTATTTAGGTCTTAAGTCTTCCGCTGTAAGAAATACGAAGTATATATATAAAGTCTTCCGCTGTATGAAATGGGTCGTCACGCCACACGCCTCCTGACATTTAGGGTCCCGGAAGGGCGGGCGTGACAGGTTGGTATCAGAGCGGATCTGCCTTCCATTACACACACATCAAGCTCCAAATCCTGCTGCTCCAAGTAAGAATTCTATGTCTATACTCTAAATTTTGTTAATTTTGATCATGCATGATATGAAATATCTTTAGATTATTTAGTTCATGTATAATATAAAATGCCTCTAGCTTATTTATAAAATGCCTTTCCCTTATGCTTGATTCATGTATGATAGGAAATGCTTCTAGCTTAAACATGCATGAAAATATGTATGATACCCTTATGATTGTTCATGTATGATATAAAATACCTTGAGCTTAAATTATGCACGAGAACATGAGTGATGCCTTAAGCTATGATGCCTTAAGCTTAAAACAACCTTATGCTAGCCTTAGTTTAATTACAAAAAAATAATAATAATAAAATATCTATATATATATATATATATATATATATATATATATATATATATATATATATACATATATATATAAACAAATAAATAAATAAATAAACAAATTTTGTTACGAAAATTTGATTTTTTCGTAATTAATTGTGTAAGGTCTATGTTCATCTGAATTGAATTGCGGTTTAAATGCGGGTTGAGTCGGTTTTACTTGACTTCATTTATTTCAATTTGATGGCATGGACGATGACTACCATGACCCGTCGTGATGTGTCACGAAACCGATTAAGGGAAGCTATTGAAGAGATAGTCTATAAACCAGATGGTGGGGTCACCGGACACATGAGAAGGCTCGATGGTCTTTTTAGGAGACTCGAGCGGCAGGAGTTTCCGTTACTGGATAACTATAAGATCTGGGCCTTGGTCCGCTCGCCTCGCCAAATGAGTTCATGGTAGCCGCACACCACGTGTGGCCGTTATGGCGGGCGGATAACCTATGCGGAGTTGTCTGAATCGGAGCACAAGGTTCAAGAGAAGCCTGTGGTAGATAATCCGGTGTTAGCTGGCCTCTGGAGGAAGGAAGAAGGATCTGCAAACAGACAACTTATTGTCCAACCAAGGACCTCCCTGGTGAGGCCAAGGGTGATGGGACGAAAAATAATTACGATCGCACTAGGGTTTGTCCTAGTGGGAGTCATAATGAACTATCTTCTCAAATAGTTCTTTGTGGTTTAATTTGGAAATAAGGAATGTTATCTGTAACATTTCTCCTTATGATTGGAAAAGATGAATAAGAGATGTGAATAAGAGACTACAAGTCGCTTTCTCTTTGAAATTGATGATGAGTTCATTGCATGGGATGTGTATGATATAGTTGAACAATGCTGGGTAGACTGGAACATACAACAAAAAAAAAAAAAAAGGGGGGGGGAGTAATGAATTACGAGGTTGAAATCATCTCTGACATGACTCGACCGACGATAGCGCGACGCGTTGTTCGATATCTTTGGAAAAGCAAGCACGTGACCCAAGCCTTCGGAGGATCAAGCAAGAGGTCCTAGAGGGAAAGGACGATGGGTTCCTTAGGATCTACGATAGTGGAGTACTCTACCTCGAGGATCGCTTGTGTATTCGACAATCGAGTGCGGGAGGAGATATTTGAGGAAGCTCACAAAACTCCCTATGCGATGCATCCTGGAACCACCAAGATGTACCAAGACCTTAAACGAAAGTTCGTGGTTCGAATGAAAAGAGTATGTCAAGATGCTTGCACGACCCAAAGGGTTAAGGCAGAGCACCAAAGACCTGGAGGAACACTGCAGCCGATCCAGATTCCAGAATGGAAATGGGAGGACATTTCTATGGATTTCATCTCAGGATTGCCCAAGACGACAAGCGTTACGATGCTATATGGGTGATTGTAGATGATTGACTAAGTCCGCCCATTTCTTAGCAATCAAGATGACCTATTCGACGAGCAACTGCCCGCTTATATTCTAGGAAATTATCAGACTACATGGAATTCCTAAGACCATCATTTCTGACAGAGATGGTCGCTTTATCTCCCATTTCTGGGAATGCGTTCAGAAGGCCTTAGGCACAAAGCTATTGTTCAAGATCGCCTTCCATCCCCGCAGACTGATGACCGAAAGAGTAAATCAAGTCGGAAGATATGTTAAGAGCTGCGCTCGGATTTCAAAGGTAGCCGTGTCGATACTTATGTTTGGCGAGTCGCCTACAATAATAACTACCAAGCTACTATCGGAATGGCACCTTACGAGGCTCTATACGGGAGGAAATGTAGATCTCCCATATGCTGGTACGAGGGTGGTGAAAAGAAGAGGATGGGACTCCAGACGGATTTCATCGACGACACCACCAGAGCTATACGGAACATCCGCCAGAGGATTGAAACTGCCCAAAGCCGACAAAAGAGCTATGCGGATAAGAGGCGAGACCATTAGAATTGAGGTTGGGGACCTCGTATTCTCAAAGTGGCTCCCATGAAGGGAGTAATGAGGTTCGGAAGGAAGGGTAAACTGAGTCCACGTTATGTGGGACCGTATCCGATATCGCAGAGGATCGGCAATGTAGCCTACAAGCTAGAGCTGCCTCAAGAGATGTCGGCTATTCACAACGTGTTCCATGTCTCTGTGCTCAAGAAATGCATTTCCAGTACGGACCAAGTGATCGAGCCACAAACAGTACAAGTTCAAGAGGACCTGAGTATTGAAAGTCGGCCTATCCAAATACTAGACCGAGGAATCAAGAGGCTAAGGAACAAAGAGGTGCCCTTAGTAAAGGTCCTGTGGCAGAATCAACGGTACGAGGAAGCTACCTGGGAACGCGAGGAGGACATGAGGCAGAAGTACCCAGAATTGTTCTAAGTTTCGAGGACGAAACTTTTTAAAGGTATGAAGGATTGTAACGCCCGTAAAATTCCTAGCAATTTTACAGAAATTTTTGGCTTGATGATCATGGGCTTTATGTGGGCTTTTCAAAAATAAAAGAAAATAAGCCAAAAAGGGGTGCAAGGCCTAGGAATTGAACCCCAAACCTCTAGAGATAGCCAAGCCTAATAGATGCACCCACTAACCAGAAGACCAATAGGATTACATGATTAAGGAAGAGGGGGAAACTATAGATAAGTGGGACTAGGAGTAAATGAAGAGGCATGGAAAAGAAAAGAGGAACTTCTCTTCCTCCCCCCCCTTTATAAAGAAGAGGGAAGGTTGGATTTGATCACTTCCACTCTTTTTCTTCTTCTCCTCACCAAAATTCTAGCCCTTCTCCACCTTTGGCCGAAACTCCTCCAAGCAAGAAGCAAGGGCTAGGGTTTGTGTTAGGTCATCTTCTTCACACTACAAGCAAAGCGAAGGATGTAAGTATCCTCAGCATACGAGTAGTTCGATTTCTATTTTTGAAAAAAAAAAAAGGAGAAACCTATATTGTTATATTCGGCCAATATGGATTTTGGTGTTTTAGTGAAGTTTTATAGCTTGTTTTACTTGTAAATAATGATGTTAACATGTTAGGGGGTTTAGGACAAAGATCTAACCCTAAAAGTCTACATAGGCCATTCGGCCACCCCCCTTATATTGATGTCCTAATGAAGTTTAATCCATGTTGGTATGCATATGATGTTATAAGTATGTTAAAGTGGATTAGGACAAAAGCTAACCCTAATGAACCCTAAGAACCATCTGCCAAACCCTACTTTTAGGGTTTCAATGAAGTTCCATGCCATGTTTTTGTAACTAGATGATGATGTTAGGGGTTAAAGTGGATTAGGACAAAAGCTAACCCTAATGAACCCTAAAGACCTATTCGGCCAAACCCTACTTTTAGGGTTTCAATGAAGTTCCATGCCATGTTTTTGTAACTAGATGATGATGTTAGGGGTTAAAGTGGATTAGGACAAAAGCTAACCCTAATGAACCCTAAAGACCTATTCGGCCAAACCCTACTTTTAGGGTTTCAATGAAGTTCCATGCCATGTTTTTGTAACTAGATGATGATGTTAGGGGTTAAAGTGGATTAGGACAAAAGCTAACCCTAATGAACCCTAAGAACCATTCGGCCAATATGGATCTTGGTGTTTTATGGAAGTTTTATAGCTTGTTTTACTTGTAAATAATGATGTTAACATGTTAGGGGGTTGAGGATAAAGATCTAAACCCTAAAAAGCCTATAAGGGCCATTCGGCCACCTTTGATCTCTTTTAGGTTACAATGAAGTTCATACCATAAAATTTATGGAATTTGTATGCCTATGTATGTTACTTGAATTAGGTTAAAGGTCTAAACCCTAAAAAAGCCTATAAGGGCCATTCTGCCACCTTTGATGTAACGCCCGTGAAATTCTAGCAATTTTACGAGAATTTTTGGCTTTATGATGATGGGCTTTATGTAGGCCTTTTTGGAGAAATAAAAGAAAATAAGCCAAAAAGAGATGCAAAGCCTAGGAATTGAACCCCCCACCTCTAGAGATAGCCAAGCCTTATAGATGCACCCACTAACCATAAGCCCAATAGAATCATATCATTAGAGGAAAAGGGGAACCTATAGATAAATGGGAGGAGGGTAAATGAAGAGGCTTGACAAAGAGAAGAGAAACTTCTCTTCCTCCCCTTTATAAAGAAGAGAGAAGTTCCACTTGGCCACTTCTTCCTTCCTTCTTCCTCTTCTCTTCATTCTCACCGAAACCCAAGCTCTCTTCTTCTTCCTTTGGCCGAGAGCCCCTTGCAAGCTAGGAGAGAGCTAGGTGACCTCCATTAGGTCATCTCCCCAAGCAAAGCGAAGGAAGTAAGATTTCCCTCAAAGGTATTCGTTTCAGTAGGTTAAATTTCGTAAAGATGAAGTGTAGCCCTTGTAGGTTTGCCAATTATGTTTTTGGGCTAAGATTCATGAAAATGATGCTAGGGAACTCCTATAGGTTGTATGCACACTATAGGAATTTTTAGGGGACAAAAATTTTAACTTGGTGCCCTTATGGGTTTCGGCCCCAAGGCTTTTTAGGGTTAGGGTTTTTTTATGGAAACTCCCCCTTATGAGGTTAGGCCATGATAAGGCTTTAGGAATGAATTCTAGGGGACTAAACCTAAGTTGAACCCATTACAAGTTTCGCCAACTCATATAATTAGGGTTTGGGTTGCAAGAAAAATGTTTCTAATGACCCTAGGATAAGTTATAGTGCTCATGAATGAATATTAGGTGACAAGAACCCTAGTTGAACCCATTCCATGGTTCGCCAACTCATCTATCTAGGGTTAGGGTTGCAAGAAAATGGTTCTAATGACTCTAGAATAAGTTATAGTGCTCATGAATGAATATTAGGTGACAAGAACCCTAGTTGAGCCCCTTATAGGTTTTGGCCACCCTAGGTAACTAGGGTTAGGGTGGCATGAAAATATCCTCATGATGCTAAGCTAGGTTATAATGCTTTATGAATGAATTTTAGGGACAAAACCTAAGCTTGAGCCCACTTACAAGTTTGACCCATGGTTTTAGGGTTAGGGTTTCATGAAAACACCCTATATGTAATTGTGCTATGTGTATAGTTTTAATATGACATGAACTATGCTTGGGTGATGAATATGTTATGATTCAATGCAACATGAAATTAGGCTATGTGATGAACATGTTTTACGATTTAATATGCCATGAATAGGCTTAGGAAATATGCTTCATGTTATGATGTAATGTGCCATGTAATATGCCGTGATGAACATGTTGTGTGAAGTAATATGCCATGTATATGCTTCGGGAATGTGTTTCAAGTTTATGGAGTATTGTGCCATGAAATATACCTAGGTGAAGAACATGTTTTGTGATTTAATATGTCATGAATATGCTTAGGAAATATGCTTCATGTTTACGATGCAATGTGTCATGAAACATGCTTATGTGATGAACACGTTTATGCTTTAGGACCCCTTTAGGGTACTCTTATGTTATGAATGCATGTGTCCTTATAAAATGACTAAGATGGAGATGCTTCCCTTTCAAGTAGGGATCAAGAGCTCTCCTTATGATAAGATAAGATGGAGAATGCTTCCCTTTCAAGTAGGGATCAAGAGCTCTCCTTATGATAAGATAAGATGGAGATGCTTCCCTTTCAAGTAGGGATCAAGAGCTCTCCTTATGTCAAGATAAGATCAAGATGCTTCCCTTCTTATGATGGGGATCAAGAGCATTCTTTATATTATGTCCAGAAAAGAAAAGAATTAAGTATTTTACTTTGCAAGAGGTTAAGTACCCGATCCGTGTGGTCGTTAATCAAATCCATAGGGACACAAGAAGACGTAAGAGGTCTTGCCTGGTAAGACGTAAGAGGTCTTGCTCTAATAGGATCGTGGCTCGCTACCCTGACCTATTAGGGAACGCGCATTATGTGGTACTTAACCTGGGGCCCCCCCAAACAAGTTATGATGATATTGAAGTATTTATAAGTATATGTTTTGAAAAGAAAAGACTTTTATGATATTGTGTATGGTTATGTTAAATGCTCTGAATGCTTACGAACTAGGTTCTTTATGCATGCTAGATGTTATGAAGTTATGATGATATTGAAGTATTTATAAGTATATGTTTTGAAAAGAAAAGACTTTTATGATATTGTGTATGGTTATGTTAAATGCTCTGAATGCTTACGAACTAGGTTCTTTATGCATGCTAGATGTTATGAAGTTATGATGATATTGAAGTATTTATAAGTATATGTTTTGAAAAGAAAGGACTTTTATGATATTGTGTATGCTTATGTTAAATGCTCTGAATGCTTACGAACTAGGTTCTTTATGCATGCTAGATGATATGAAGTTATGATGATATTGAAGTATTTATAAGTATATGTTTTGAAAAGAAAGGACTTTTATGATATTGTGTATGCTTATGTTAAATGCTCTGAATGCTTACGAACTAGGTTCTTTATGCATGCTAGATGTTATGAAGTTATGATGTTTAGAGTTAAGTCTAAGTATGTGGTGACTATGTACTTTATGCTAGTTTAGAATTTATGATGTGCTGAAGGTTATGGGTAAGGTTAAGAATACTTGCGATTATGTTCCTTCTGCATGATTAGGGTTTATGTTATTACAAATGTTTATGTTCAAGTTAACCAAATGCTTATGATTACGTCCTTTATGCATGTTTGGATTTTCCTGATGAATGGTTATGGTTACTTTGAAGAATGTTCGTACCTATGTACTTTATGTAGGATTAAGATGTATGTTGTCACGAAGGCTTAGGTTAGGAATGCTTAATGTTAAGTTTTAAAACGCTTATGAATACGTCTTTCATGCATGCTTAGTTTATGCAGTTATAACGCTCATGTTCAAAGTATGCCCTGCTTAGATTAATTATGCTTAACTCCGCTTATGAACAATTCTATGCCATGCTTAGTTCTTTTTGTACTATTACCTAGATATGTTGTTGATTAGTGTTGCTATGAAATGCTTAGGTCATTTTCTATGCCAGCATGCTCATGTTCTAATAGTTTGATGAAATCGTGGCTTTTGTGAGTAGGCAAGGATCTTACTAAGCTATATGCTTATAGTTTATGTTGTCCATATACTGCAGATAAAGGAAGTTTGCACTAGAGGAAGTGGCAGGAGGGGCCATGTGCGTGTGTGATAGTGGCATGGTGGAAGAAGACCCTTCACTATCTGCTTATATTTATATGCTCTAAGAACAATTTAAGACATTGCTTCCGCTTATAAGACTTGTGTTTAATGAGTATCCCTTTATTTAAGAGGTTCGATATGTTAGAACTCATGAACGAATCCTTTCGTTATGCATGTTATGAAATGAGATAAGATATGTGGTCATGCTAATGATGAATAAGATAGGTGATGCATGTGCCAAAGAAGGTTTCAGTTATGATAACCTGTTTAAGCATGTAGACTTTGAACGGATCCATATGTAGTATGCTAATAAAAAAAAATATATATAGACACAAGTAGCGCCGCCCTGAGAGCAGATAAGGGCGGGCGCTACATTTGATCTCTTTAGGTTACAATGAAGTTCATACCATGAAGTATGCTATGCTATGTTAATGAAATAAGCTATGTTGTTATGAAATGAAGTATGCTACGCTATGTTAATGAAAATGAAGCATGATGTGTATGAAATGAAGTATGCTATGCTATGTTAATGAAATAAGCTATGTTGTTATGAAATGAAGTATGCTATGCTATGTTAATGAAATGAAGCATGATGTGTATGAAATGAAGTATGCTATGCTATGTTAATGAAATAAGCTATGTTGTTAAGAAATGAAGTATGCTATGCTATGTGAATGAAATGAATCATGATGTGTTATGCAATGAAGTATGTTATGCTATGTTAAAGAAATAAGCTATGTTGTAAAATAAGCATATAAGTATTTTACTTTCTACATGGCTTGTACCAAGACCTTAACAAGGTCCAAGAAGGGATGGGCTCCTAAGATGCCCTAGGTCGATGGAATAAGACTCGGGCCTAGGATGGGCTTCTATGTATGATTGCCCCTAGGTCGATGGAATAAGATTCGGGCCTAGTACGGGATGGGCTCCAAGATGCCTTAGGTCGATGGAGTAAGACTCGGGCCTAGGATGGGCTTCTACGCTATGACGATTGCCCCTAGGTCGATGGAATAAGACTCGGGCCTAGGAACCTATTAGGTTCGAGACTTGCTACCTCGGGCCTATTTAGGGATGCGCGCTATGATAATGAAGAAGTGGTACAATGCCGGGCCCAAATATGTTGAGATCTATATTTACGTACCTAACATATATGTTTTCAAAAGCATCTTGCATATGTTTGCATGTTAATGTTTAAGTTACATGTTATGTTAGATGATATGCCATAATGTTTAAGTTACATGTTATGTTAGATGATATGCCATGATGTTAAGTTACATGTTATGTTCGATGATATGTCATAATGTTTAAGTTACATGTTATGTTAGATGATATGCCATAATGTTTAAGTTACATGTTATGTTAGATGATATGCCATGATGTTAAGTTACATGTTATGCTCGATGATATGCCATAATGTTTAAGTTACATGTTATGTTAGATGATATGCCATAATGTTTAAGTTACATGTTATGTTAGATGATATGCCATGATGTTAAGTTACATGTTATGTTCGATGATATGCCATAATGTTTAAGTTACATGTTATGTTAGATGATATGCCATGATGTTAAGTTACGTGTTATGTAGATGATATGCCATAATGTTTAAGTTACCTGTTATGCTAGATGTTTGCCTGTTAATGTTTAAGTTACCTGTTATGTTAGATGATATGTCATGATGTATAAGTTACATGTTATGTTCGATGGTACGCTATGATGTTAGATTACTAAGTCACATATGATGCATATTATGCTGATTAAGTATACATATATATATTTCATGTTATGCTGCTAAGTTAGGGATGATCCATGCTATATTATCTCATGTTACTTAAGCTACAAGTTAAGTTGATGATGCCATATATGTTACATGATATATTGATTATATGTTATAAATGCTACAAGTCATGATTAATGATGATGTATGGTTTTTTGTGAGTAGGATAGGATCTTACTAAGCCTATGTGCTTATAGTTTATTTTCCTAAATCGCAGATAAGGGTAAGGGATGGATAAACTAAAGGGAGCAGGAGGGGTCAATGTGTGTGGTAGTGGCATGGTGGAGAAGATCCGTTAAGTCTACTTATACATGTATTACCTATGATGATGATGTCTATGGATGTCTTTACTTATGTCTCCCTATGACGATGATGTTATGAACCTACTAAGCCCTAAGTATCTATATATATATATATATGATGCATGCTTTATGTTGATAAGAAGAAGTAAAGAAGAAGTAAGAAGAAGTATCTATGCATGCTATGCTATGAAACATACTCTATGTTAAGAAGAAGTGTTAATGCATATCTATATTTAAAAGAAAAAAAAAGTATTTAGGTCTTAAGTCTTCCGCTGTAAGAAATACGAAGTATATATATAAAGTCTTCCGCTGTATGAAATGTATGTACGGTCGCGTCACGCGCCGCCTCTCCGGACATTTAGGGTCCCGGAAGGGCGGGCGTGACAGTTTTGGTATCGAAGATCCTATACCGAGTGATAATTTTGTTGATATAAGTATTACTAAACACTATGGAAATTAGAAGAACGTGAGTTGCGATTATAGGAGATGTTCGAGGGGATAATTATCTATCCTAGTATTCCTCCTTGAGAAGATCCGGAACTCTTTATTGAAAGAGAGATGGATCTTTGAGATTATGCATCGATTATCGATGATGGAATGCGATAGTTGTTGAAAGTAAATATCCTTTGTTGTGGATAGATGATCTATCTAGATCGGTTAAGGACACCTGTGTATACTCTAAGGTTGGTTTACGACTGGAGTATTGATATTGTAGTGACATGATGTCATACGATTATCATTGTCGTGGTGATAATTAATATATATCATCAGCTTAGAGTAAAGGGGATGTAGGTGTGTAGAGACGACAATTTCATAATTGGTATGAATTGTATGAGTTCAGATTAAGTTGTTAGACTAATTAACGATTTAGTCATCCCTGGATTTGAGAATCGTGTACTCTGGACACGATTTGATCAGGTTGTGGTCGTTGGAGTTGCGTAACTTGGCCACTGTTGATGGTGGTAGTTGGAGTTGTGCAGTCGACAACCATAGTTGTTGTTTCCTTGTATTGATTTGGTTATTCCTACGAATGTGGATGGGATGCTTTTAAGCATTAGTATACCACGGACTTGTTTGACAAAGGTGATGTTGGAAATCATTTAGTCAGAAGCTGGTGAAACCAGTTACAGGACCTAGATGGCGGTTAACTTTTACGCAAGTATTAGTTAATCCTTCCGGAGTGGATAAAAAGAATGTTGTACGCAAATGCATCATTTCAGGGATAAGAGCGAATCCGATGTAGTTGAATGAGGCGTATCATATGCCTACGTCAATTAAGAAACTAAGAGATAAGCTATTATACATGTGATGTTGTTTTAACAGATATGATCTTGTGTAGTAGCGATATGGAGCAGGAATGCTTATGGGGTTTTGACTAGCTACTGGGTAGCTACTATGGAGTTGCAGGTACGCAAACGGTTGTAACAAGTGAGATTGATCGCTATAGTCTTCCATGCACTTACAGAGTGTGTGGTAGAGTGGATTTTGAATGGTTGATGGACCCCTCTTTTGAGAAAATAATTTCCCGTCTCTGATAAGGATAGTGGGTTTCGGAGTTGCGGTGTTTAAGGAAGAGTTGCTACAGAAAGCACATCATTAAAGATTTACTGTACATCCTAGAGGTACTCGGATGTACCGAGATTTGAAATGTTTATACTGGTGGAATGGTATAAAGAGAGATATAGCAGATTTTGCTGCTCGATGTTTAGTATGCCAGCAGGTGAAGGTTGAACATCAGGAATCCGTTGGATTGCCCTAGAAAATTCCGATTCCGGAATGGAAGTGGGAGCATATCACGATTGATTGCGTTGCGGTATTGCTTAGAACCCGTAAAGGACGTGATGCGATTTGGGTGATTGTGGATCGACTGACCAAATCAACTCATTTCCTTCCTATTTGTGGGTGGTACCCATTGGATTGTTCGACATAGTTGTATTGCCGAAAGATTATCTGATTTCATGGGGTACTTTTAAGTACCATATCGGATAGAGATCCGCGATTTACCTCGCAATTTTGACAGGGTTTGCATCATACTATGGGCACAGAGCTTCGGCTTAGTACAACATTTCATCTGTTGACTGATGGACTGTCTGAGCGTAACTTTCAGACCCTGGAAGATCTATTAAGATCTTGTGTCATGGATTATGAGAGTAGTTGGGAGGATCATATTCCTTTAGTGGAATTTAACTTTGAGGAGATTTCAGTGCGGATTCTAGGTTGCAAGGAGCGTCAGTTGCGGAACAAAACCTTCCGACTCATAAAGGTTGGATGACAACATCATACTGATGAGGAGGCTACGTGGGAGCTAGAAGATACTGTCTGAGCTCGATAGCCTCATCTGTTCACTTGAGGAATGTATGTGGTCCTTTTAGAAATTTGTTTAAAATATTTTTTGCATGTTAGTACGAAATTTGGGGACCAAATTTTTATTAGTGGGGGAGAATGTAAAATACCGAAAAAAAATTGGCTAAAGGGATAATATTATGTTGGAGAATATATGGTTTATGTGGATTTAGGTTTAGCTTATAGGGTTTTAAAGCCGATCCGCTTACCATTCCCTTCGTAACGCACGCACGCAACCGTTTCTTTCTCATTTTTTTTCGCGATGCTCAACTCCTCTTCTCCCGAACCCGATTCTTCTCCTTTTCCTCTTCCCGATCGCTTTCCCTTCTTTCTCTTCGCCCAAATTGCTCCGCCTCCATGCCACTCGCCACCACGTCGTCGTGAGAGCGATCCATGCCGCTCGCCACCATGTCACTGTGCTCTACTGATCCGAACGACAGCGAGCGCCAGCAGCCTTCCTCTTCCACCGGCTACCATCGCCTGCCTCATCGTCGCCGCGAGTTGATCGCCGTCTCTTCTCATCCAGTCGACGCGTGACCTCTTCTTCTCCAGCTGATTGCGCCTTCCTCTACTCGATTCTTCGTCCGATCCATCAGCAGCAGCCGCCGTCGCCCTAGGTCGCCTTCTCGAGTGGTAGCTTTCTGCTCATCGTCACGTTGCCTGCTGCATCTGCATCGAGGCCACCGGAGTGATCTGACCGGCACCACTTACAGATCGTCACCCTTTCCACATCCCTGCCACAAGTCACCTAGTGATGTTGTTTGGGCCTTCGCTGCAAGCATTGGCTGTCACCATCGGTCCCTCTTCTCTCGGTACTTTGTGTAGGTTTTGGAACCCTTGTTTCCACTTTTCGGGTGATGCAGCAGCCTTAGAGGTTACTTGGTGTACTTGGGGAGGTGTATTGCCGAAGAAATTCCCTATTCATCCGGAGCACAATGCTCCCTTGATTTGGGTCAGAAGTCATGTGTTAGACGAGAAGGTAACTACTACTTTGATTTAGAGTATTGCTTAATGATTTTCTTGTTGATCTAATTTATTTCAGTAGTTGTTGATTTGGAGTTGTAGATCAGATTATTATTTTGTATCAAGAATAAGTTGTGGCCAGAGGTTTTGATCCATTCCTACGTTCTTGGGTAAGTTCTTCATCGGTTTATCAGATGTATGGATTGTGATTATGGAATAAGATAAAGCTAGAATGGAATTGGTAATATCCGTGGTATATTTCACTAATTAGGTGTCCGGGTGATCAAGTATGGATTGCGGTTGAATCAATCTAATCACAATATATTTGATACTCAAACGGTGGATCGAGAAGCTGTGTAATTATGGATTGGATGGTATAGAACTGATGTTCTACCTTGGATCAAGAAGCTCTTATCCTGGATTTGGAACTAAGTAAATGTTATGAATTGTTACTTTTACTGTAGATTGAGATGTTATTTAGTTAGCTCGATTAGCTATGATTAAATGGATAGTTTGGTGGTGTGATTAAGATCTAATGGAAGAAACTATTTAGTTAGTTGATCGAGATATAAAATTGATGTAGGATTAGGATTTGATCCTAATATTAGAATTGACAGTATGATTGGATCGTATATGTTTCATTTGCAGGATGTTGAATTCAGGACCTTGATTCAAGATAGGGTCATGGACGTGAAGACTATCGACATAGTCTACATAGAAAGTGGGTAATTCCTACCCTAGTCAGGTAGTTTTAATGCATACAGATTTAAACGCATGATCATCTTATATGATCATGTTACCTTGATCCTGCTCTTATTATCTTATGCTTGAACTTATCGTTGGATGTATTTATGCTCAATTGTTGATATCACATATTCCCTATCATGATTTAGGAGTTATAGATGTGATGTAAATTGGCCTAAATGTTTAGTAGGGTATAAATGTTAGTACGGGTGATGACCTAATTTATAAATTAGCAAAAAGGTCATCCGTGGATAGGTAATGCCCTAAATGTAGGATTTATTTCTAATACATGTATGTTGCATACTTGTTACCAACCATGTGTTGTGTAATGGTTAAGTGAGGGTGATTAATTTGTCGCTACGGACCAATGGTCCCAGCTTCATATGATTAGTCGAGTACGACTCTCTATAGGATAGAGAGTGTGTTGATCAATTGAGTATGACTCTCTATTGGATAGAGAGTTATGATCAGTCGAGTACGACTCTCTACAGGATAGTGAGTGCATCGATCGGTTGAGTACGACTGTCTATTGGATAGAGAGTTATGATCAGTTGAGTACGACTCTCTACAAGATAGAGAGTCCGTTGATCAATTGAGTATGACTCTCTGCAAGATAGAGAGTGCGTTGATCTGATTAGTATGACTTTCTGTAGAAAAGAGAGTCTATGGTGGATGTCTGTATGTGAGACATTGCATTTATGTCATTTGCATGAACGCTGGCGACGAGGTCTCCCTTGTGGTTGAGAGTGTCGCCAGTCATCTTGCCTCCACGGTTACTCATAGGAGGAGTAACCGGTGTGAGGGCAGAGCATTGTGGTGTTGCACTCTACCACTATAGACGGTGGTAGTTGGATTTGTGTGTTGTAGTCCTTCGTGTGTGACACTCGACCACTCATCGGTAGTGACTGTCGGAGTGGCCAACAGCAGGGACCCCCACCGTGTAGCTTGCCCTTTACGCTTATATGCTACTCGATCATACTGCCCACTCGACCACTCGAGAGTAGTGGTTGGTGTTGAGTTGGGATAGTTGTCATGCTCGAGCCACCGAGGCCACACTGGGGTCGTGGTAGCTTTAGGGTGAGCCGACATGACCATGCATGCTGCATTGCCGACTTATAGCATTTTTGCATATTGTCATATATATACATATATGCATGTATATATATATATGGATGATTATTATTAGTACACACATATAGATGCAGTCTATATATATATGCTTATTGTGATGTTGCATTTGATTGTATTATGATTGCTGCATTTGATTGTACATCATATTCATGCATGCTTCTTGCATATGTTATATGGTTGTGTCGGAGACTGATATGTGTTGGACAGACCATTAGATACCATGACCTGTAGCTTGAGTATATTGTGAGTTGATCTTACTCTTCCTGTTATATATATGTTGGATTTATGTTCAGGTTGGATCAGAGTAGCATAGCAGACTTCAGGTATGTCTTCATTTTACGTTGTTCATTTGGTTAGACAGTTTATGCTTGTATTTATATACCATGTTGATATACCTGTTGTACCTCTAGATTATGTTGTTGAAATACATGTTATATTACTTATATACTTGTTTTTCTATTGTTAGTGAAAGCCCTAGAGCCAATCATGTGATGATTGTTGTATGGACTTTATTGTATCATATTCCTATTTATAAAGGCATGGTTATTATATTTACTTGTATTGGTGCCAAATAACTAAATATAATAATGTCCTTGAGTAGTAGGTTCTTATCTATATCAATCGATTGGTTGAATCGATAATGAGATGATATAGAGAACACTACTCTTAATCATTCCTAGTCGAGTATTAACATTTAGGGACAATGTTAATGCGTAGAGACTAGCATGTAGGTCAACAAGATGACTTGATCTCACAAGTCATGGATATGAGATATCAAGTTGACACATGGGTATGCATTGGAGAATATATACTGAATGACCCGCCACGAGAAAGTATCATGGATCGTTATATGAGTGTCATATACTTTCTCATGTGGCTATTAGTATGACTATTAGTCCTTAGACCTGAAGTCACCATGGTTCCCTACATAAGGAGTTGCATACTTTGGCTTCGTCAAACGTCACCCGTAAATGGGTGGACTATAAAGGCGATCACTGGGTATGTAACGAATTATGCGGAGGGATGTGAGTGATGTAGATGGGATCTATCCCTCCTATATGACGGGGGTGACATCGATATTCTTGATAGAGTGAGACCACGAAGTGCATGGCCATGCCCAAATGAGTCAATATGAGATATTGAGCTCATTTGATTAGAGTGAGTCTACTTGGAGTTCAAGACTTAGATTGTACCGAGGATGACACGGTCTATGCCTCGATTGGTCAATCTAGATGTCAAGGATAGAGGGACATTGTCACATATTGTGAGAGTCACAATTAGTAGTCACAAAGGTGATGTTGGAGCTCAACATTCTTGTAACTTGGGTAGCAATGATGTGTTGCTAGATACCGCTCATTGCTTATGTTCCTAAATCGGTTTAGGGACATTGCCAACGCTACAAGAACCTATAGTCACACACATAAGAGCAATTAGATGGAGATTAGGTTCATATGATGAACCATGAGGATTAGGTTCATGGGATGAACCAAATTGGATTAAGAGTAATCCAAATTAGACTAATTGAGTTAGACTCAAGTTGATTCAAGTGTTGAATGAGTCTAATTGAGATTTGATTCATCAAATCAATTTAAATTAATGAATAGAGATTCATTATATTAAATTGACTTGAGTCAAGTGGTTAGATTTGATCAACCATGGGAGATTAGAGGTCAAGTTTGACTTGACTTGAGAGGGAAGATGAAAGGTCAAGTTTGACTTGACCAAATGCCATGTCATGATGATGACTAGGCATGGCCGGCCAATGATGATGCTCCACATCATCATTGACTTGGTCAATTGGTGCCACATCATGAGGGAGACCAAGGGTCATGGGAGTTACATGCATGCATGTAACCCCCCCTCCATGAAGTGGCCGGCCACTTTGGGGTTATGGGTGGAGAATTCATTTGGTGAGTTACACACTCTTAACTTCATCTTCTTCCTTGGGAATTTTTCTCTCAAGCTCTCCCTCTCCAACCTCATCTTGCCGAGACACCATAGAGGAGTGCTAGCACACTCTAAGGCATTTCTCTCCACCTATTGCTTTTGTGGATACCATAGAGGAGTGTGCACTTGACACTCTCGAGTTCCGGCGGACTTTTGGACGAGCGGGATAAGCGAAGGGCGTCGCTACGAGGGTAACGTTCTAACCTCTTAGATCTAAGGTAGATCTAGGATTTTTGTAAGCACATACATGTAATTATAATTTTTTATACTTCGCACGGATCCGTGGCCGGGGCTTCCGAGGTTTCCGCAACGCAAAAAGCGGTTTTTGCGGCTCGGAAAAACCCAACAGTGGTATCAGAGCCACGTGCGAAGCATGTATGTGTTTCGTTTTTGTAGTTTTTATATTAGATATAAAAATTACAGATTTATATGTTTCTGTAAATTTTCTTATTTTATAGAATTTTTGGGTATTTTTCTCGTAGAGTCGAAGCAACGAGTGTTGGGACACTCGTAGGCTTCAACCGTCGAGAAAAACTCTCCGAATCGGCGAGTTCTCGCTTTAGGTTTTGGGACAGCGACTTAAGTCGCTGTAAGATCATTGTAGGGACACTCGCGAAGTTTATTTTGCGAGTAGGGCGCTGCCCCTATCCCGAAAGGGGCCATGTCCCGCGATCGCGCCTTAAAACCGCTTTAGCGGACCGTTACGGAGAGTTGACTCATAAATTCTGAAATAAATTAGGAAAAATTATAGAAATTTCGGTAAAATACATAATTTAGAATTATGTATAATTCTGTGATTGTCATGGCCCAATAACCCAATTGGATTGGATTAAGTGTGTTGTATTCATAATACTGCGCTTTGTTGTAAGTGTAGAAGTGTTTGCGACTGCTGCGTCGCACCTATTCTTTTAATATTCTAGTTGTAATTAGTTTTTAGACTCGAATGTAACTCGAGTTTCATATTTGTAATGTACAAAATGGAGCGGTGGAAAGTCCACTCGAAGACGAGATTACGAGAAGGGTGACGACGACACATGGCGGTCAAAGGAAGCGCAAGGAGAAGCCGCTAGCCTTAGGTTGACCGTCCGATCTTCTCATTGGCTTGAGAAGATCGTAGTAGGGCCATGACTATATCACATTTAATGATATATATATATGTTGATATATATATATATGTATATTTAATTGATTTTGCTTGTATGTATGTGATGCATGCTAGTAGAAAAAATGTTTGTATGTATATGATGCATGCTAGGTTAATTTTCTTGTATGTATATGATGCATGCTAGAATAATTAATGTATGTATATGATGCATGCTAATATAGGATAATAAAGGCCTAAATGCGTATAAGATACACATTACGATTAGATTAGATCATAATCGAATCAACACGAAAATGCCTACCGAGCCTTGATACCCATCACTACCTCGATCATTTGTTGTTGTTGAATCTGCCAAAGCAGAGCAACGCATATTATCTTGGTAGGGTGCGGAGGGACAATCTTGGTCCCGCCTATCACGACTCTGGTTAGAGTAAGCTCAATTAGATTGAGCAAAACTAGTTAACTCAATTGGATCGAGTAGAACTATAGGCATATTCCAATCGTTGGAAAGATAGGTTAAGATCGCATTTACACTAAATCTTGGGCGATTTAGCCAAAGCTAACTCAAGGTCTTTTGTAAATGTGGGTCTTAATCCTATAAACAAGAGTTGCATAGAGATGTAATCGGTAATGTGTTACCCACCGATCGTACTAAGTCTTGGGCGATTTAGCCAAAGCTAACTCAAGGCTTAGTATGATGTGGATCTTGTCCCGCAAGAATTATAGCTAGTTTGTAAGAATCTAGTAAAAGTGGTTTGACCACATCCATAACTCGATTCTACAAAATTTCTATAATTTAGTGGGAGCATCATTTGATTAAAGGCCTAATTAAATGATAAAAGGAATATGATATTAATCCTCTGCATTGTATGTTGTAGATTACTCTGTCAACAAACACGAACACTCTCTCTCTGCGATCCGTCCTTGAGAAGGACAAGCTCAATGGAGCAAATTTCCTGGACTGGTACAGGAAATTGAGAATTGTTCTCACCCAAGAAAGGAAGTTGTACGTCCTGGAGCAGCCCATTCCGGAGGCACCTCCTGCCAATGCCTCCCGAGCTGACAAAGATGCTTACAAGAAGCATCAAGATGATGCATTAGATGTGTCATGTCTAATGCTCGCGACCATGAACTCTGAGCTTCAGAAGCAACACGAGTTCATGAATGCTTATGATATGGTTGGACATCTTCGTCAACTATATCAAGGACAAGCTAGGCATGAGAGATATGAAGTCTCTAAGGCATTATTTGGGTCCAAAATGCAAGAAGGGACTCCCGTAGGTACATATGTACTCAAGATGATTGGGTACGTAGAAAACCTACAAAGGCTGGGATTCCCACTTGGCCAAGAGCTGGCCACTGACCTAATCTTGCAATCTTTGCCAAGAGCCTTCGATCAATTTGTCATGAATTATAACATGAATGAAATTGATAAGCCATTACCTGAAATGCTCAGCATGTTGAGAACTGCAGAGCTTAACCTTAAGAAGGGTAAATCTGACACCATTTTGATGGTGCAGAAAAAGAAAGGCAAGGGCAAGCCTAAAGGTAAGGGAAAGTCCCAAGCCAAGGGCAAAGGCAAAGAACTTAAACCCAAAGGAGGGGTAGCCAAGGAAGGGGCTTGCTTCCACTGCAAGGAAGCAGGACACTGGAAGCGTAACTGCAAGGCATACCTGGAAGATCTTAAGAAGAAGAGAAGTGAGACTTCTACTTCAGGTATAAATGTTATAGAAGTCAATCTATCTATTTCTTCATCATGGGTATTAGATACCGGATGTGCATCTCACATTTGTACCAATGTGCAGGGGCTGAGAAATAGCAAGGCATTGACAAAGGGCGAGGTGGACCTACGAGTAGGCAATGGAGCAAGGGTTGCTGCTGTCGCTGTAGGAACTTATGATCTATCTCTGCCCTCTGGGCTTGTACTAGAATTAGAAGAATGTTGTTATGTGCCTGCCTTAACTAAGAACATCATTTCAGTTTCTTGTTTGGACAAGAAAGGTTTTTCATTTATAATAAAGAATAAATGTTGTTCAGTTTATTTAAATGATATGTTCTATTGTAGTGCACCTCTAATGAACGGACTCTACTTTCTAGACTTAGAGAGCCCTATCTATAACATAAGTACCAAGAGGTTCAAGTCAAATGAGTTGAACCAAACCTATCTCTGGCATTGTCGCTTAGGTCACATAAATGAGAGTCGCTTATCTCAGCTCCATAAGGATGGGCTGCTAGACTCATTTGATTTTGAATCATATGAGACATGCGAGTCTTGCCTTTTAGGCAAGATGACCAAGACTCCCTTTAGTGGACATAGCGAAAGAGCAACAGATTTGTTAGGACTTATACATAGTGATGTATGTGGTCCTTTCAATGTTGCTGCTAGAGGTGGTTACAGGTACTTCATTACATTTACTGATGACTTCAGTAGATATGGTTATGTGTATCTTATGACACATAAATCTGAATCCTTTGAAAAGTTCAAAGAATTCAAGAATGAAGTACAAAACCGATTGGCAAGAGTATTAAGATACTTGATCGGATCGGTGGTGAATACCTTAGCCATGAGTTTCGTGACTATCTAGCTGAGTGTGGGATTCTATCCCAACTCACTCCTCTTGGAACACCACAGTGGAATGGTGTATCCGAAAGGAGGAATCGTACCCTATTGGATATGGTACGATCTATGATGAGTCACACAGATCTTCCTATATCCTTTTGGGGATATGCTCTGGACACAACAGCCTTTACCCTTAACCGTGTACCATCAAAGGTATGGTAAAGACACCATATCTGATATGGACATGGAAAAATCCCAAGATGTCTTTTATGAGGATTTGGGGTTGTGAGGCTTACGTTCGACGTCAAGTCTCAGACAAACTGGGACCCAAATCCGATAGGTGCTATTTTGTTGGATATCCCAAGGATACAAAGGGATATTACTTCTACATTCCCAGTCAGCACAAAGTGTTTGTAGCAGTGAGGTTTTTCTAGAAAGGGATTTTGTTTCTAGAAAAACTAGTGGGAATACCTTCGATCTTGAAGAAATTCAAGATAAGGACCATATGCTGAGGCCTTGATGGAGGTTGAGCAGAACCACAAAGTGTTGTGGGTGATGAGGTTGTTGCACAAAGAGTTGTGGATCAACCACTGTCAAGTAGACCTACCTCTTCGCGAGTCCGATAGAGATGCGTCGTCGGCTGAGAGATACTCATTTCTCTTGTCGACCATGATGACGTTATGCTCATTGAGAATGAGCCTACCTCCTATCGAGAAGTTGTGATGAGCCCAGTTACGAGAAATGGCTAGAGGCCATGAGATCGAGATGGAATCCATGTACACCAACCAAGTATGGACTTTGGTTGATCCACCAAGGGGTCAAACTCATTGGTGTAAGTGGGTCTTTAGGAGAAAGACCGACATGGATGGACTTACATACCTATAAGGGTCGATTGGTGGCTAAAGGTTTCAAGCAAATTCATGGTATTGACTATGATGAAACCTTTTCTCCAGTGGCGATGTTTAAGTCCATTCGGATCTTGCTTGCTATTTCAGCATACCACGATTATGAGATCTGGCAGATGGATGTCAAAACCGCGTTTCTGAATGGAAACTTACTCGAGGATGTACATGACACAACACGAGGGTTTTGTAGATCCACATCTTTGGGAAGGTATGCAAGCCGCAAAGGTCCATTTATGGGCTAAAGCAAGCTTCTGGAATCTTCGATTCGATGATGCGATCAAACAGTTTGGTTTCATCAAGAATGAAGATGAACCCTGTGTCTACAAGAGGGTTAATGGGAACACAGTTGTGTTCCTTGTATTATATGTGGATGACATACTACTCATTGGGAATGACATCCCTTCGCTACAGTCTGTGAAGACTTGGCTGGGGACGTGCTTCTCAATGAAGGATTTAGGTGAAGCAGCCTGTATTCTAGGCATCAAGATCTATAGAGATAGATCTAAGAGATTGCTTGGCCTAAGTCAGAGTACATACATTGACACGGTATTACTTCGGTTTGCCATGCAGAATTCCAAGAAAGGACTTCTGCCGATGTCACATGGTGTGAGTCTTTCGAAGACTCAAAGTCCCTCTTCTAGAGAGGAGAGAGACCGCATGGATAAGATCCCTTACGCATCTGCTATAGGATCTATCATGTACGCCATGCTGTGTACTCGTCCTGATGTCTCGTATGCTTTGAGCATGACGAGTAGAGACGATCGAGATCGGTGAGCGTCCTTTGGATAGCGATCAGAATATTCTTAAGTACTTGAGAAGGACTAAAGAATATTTCTTGATATTTGGAAGGCGATGAGGAGCTAGGCGTAAAGGGTTCTGATGCGGCTTCCAAACCGACGAGATGATTATAGATCGCAGTCAGGGTTCGTGTTTTGCTTGAATAGTGACTGTGAGCTGGAAGAGTTCCAAGCAGGACACAGTTATTGATTCTACAACAGAGGCCGAATATATCGGTGCTTCCATCTCATTCGTGAGATTGTCGATCGAGGAGATGTGAAGATTTCCAGAGTACCCACAGAGGCTAACATCGCAGATCCCTTGACCAAGGCTTTGGCACAGAAAAAGCATGATGGTCACACTAGGTCATTGGGTATTAGATACTACGGTGATTGGCACTAGTGCTAGTGGGAGATTGTTAGTGAAAGCCCTAGAGCCAATCATGTGATGATTGTTGTATGGTCTTTATTGTATCATATTCCTATTTATAAAGGCATGTTTATTATATTTACTTGTATTGGTGCCAAATAACTAAATATAATAATGTCCTTGAGTAGTAGGTTCTTATCTATATCAATCGATTGGTTGAATCGATAATGAGATGATATAGAGAACACTACTCTTAATCATTCCTAGTCGAGTATTAACATTCAGGGACAATGTTAATGCGTAGAGACTAGCATGTAGGTCAACAAGATGACTTGATCTCACAAGTCATGGATATGAGATATCAAGTTGACACATGGGTATCCATTGGAGAATATATACTGAATGACCCACCATGAGAAAGTATCATGGATCGTTATATGAGTGTCATATACTTTCTCATGTGGCTATTAGTATGACTATTAGTCCTTAGACCTGAAGTCACCATGGTTCCCTACATAAGGAGTTGCATACTTTGGCTTCGTCAAACGTCCACCGTAAATGGGTGGACTATAAAGGCGATTCATCGGGTATGTAACGAATTATGCGGAGGGATGTGAGTGATGTAGATGGGATCTATCCCTCCTATATGACGGGGGTGACATCGATATTCTTGATAGAGTGAGACCACGAAGTGCATGGCCATGCCCAAATGAGTCAATATGAGATATTGAGCTCATTTGATTAGAGTGAGTCTACTTGGAGTTCAAGACTTAGATTGTACCGAGGATGACACGGTCTATGCCTCGATTGGTCAATCTAGATGTCAAGGATAGTGGGACATTGTCACATATTGTGAGAGTCACAATTAGTAGTCACAAAGGTGATGTTGGAGCTCAACATTCTTGTAACTTGGGTAGCAATGATGTGTTGCTAGATACCGCTCATTGCTTATGTTCCTAAATCGGTTTAGGGACAGTGCCAACGTTACAAGAACCTATAGGGTCACACACATAAGAGCAATTAGATGGAGATTAGGTTCATATGATGAACCATGAGGATTAGGTTCATGGGATGAACCAAATTGGATTAAGAGTAATCCAAATTAGACTAATTGAGTTAGACTCAAGTTGATTCAAGTGTTGAATGAGTCTAATTGAGATTTGATTCATCAAATCAATTTAAATTAATGAATAGAGATTCATTATATTAAATTGACTTGAGTCAAGTGGTTAGATTTGATCAACCATGGGAGATTAGAGGTCAAGTTTGACTTGACTTGAGAGGGAAGATGAAAGGTCAAGTTTGACTTGACCAAATGCCATGTCATGATGATGACTAGGCATGGCCGGCCAATGATGACGCTCCACATCATCATTGACTTGGTCAATTGGTGCCACATCATGAGGGAGACCAAGGGTCATGGGAGTTACATGCATGCATGTAACCCCCCATCCATGAAGTGGCCGGCCACTTTGGGGTTATGTGTGGAGAATTCATTTGGTGAGTTACACACTCTTAACTTCATCTTCTTCCTTGGGAATTTTTCTCTCAAGCTCTCCCTCTCCAACCTCATCTTGCTGAGACACCATAGAGGAGTGCTAGCACACTCAAGTGTCTTTTTCTCCACCTATTGCTTTTGTGGATACCATAGAGGAGTGTGCACTTGACACTCTCGAGTTCCGGCGGACTTTTGGACGAGCGGGATAAGCGAAGGGCGTCGCTACGAGGGTAACGTTCTAACCTCTTAGATCTAATGTAGATCTAGGATTTTTGTAAGCACATACATGTAATTATAATTTTTTATACTTCGCACGGATCCGTGGCCGGGGCTTCCGAGGTTTCCGCAACGCAAAAAGCGATTTTTGCGGCTCGGAAAAACCCAACATCTATTACCTGCTGAGTTTTACTCACCACCACCACGGACCCTGGGTTTTTCTGTCGCCCAAGTAACAGGTAGAAGTCTTCATGACGGCTTAGAGCACCGCTGCCTAACATCTCATCTCATCTCCGAGACTCTGGTGTTTGTGTTGGCTTTCCGTACATTGTGTTATATATTTTGAGTTTTCATGATGTACTTGTTAGTGAAAGCCCTAAAGCCAATCATGTGATGATTGTTGTATGGACTTTATTGTATCATATTCCTATTTATAAAGGCATGGTTATTATATTTACTTGTATTGGTGCCAAATAACTAAATATAATAATATCCTTGAGTAGTAGGTTCTTATCTATATCAATCGATTGGTTAAATCGATAATGAGATGATATAGAGAACACTACTCTTAATCATTCCTAGTCGAGTATTAACATTCAGGGACAATGTTAATGCGTAGAGACTAGCATGTAGGTCAACAAGATGACTTGATCTCACAAGTCATGGATATGAGATACCAAGTTGACACATGGGTATGCATTGGAGAATGTATACTGAATGACCCACCATGAGAAAGTATCGTGGATCGTTATATGAGTGTCATATACTTTCTCATGTGGCTATTAGTATGACTATTAGTCCTTAGACCTGAAGTCACCATGGTTGCCTACATAAGGAGTTGCATACTTTGGCTTCGTCAAACGTCACCCGTAAATGGGTAGACTATAAAGGCGATTACTAGGTATGTAACAAATTATGCGGAGGGATGTGAGTGATGTAGATGGGATCTATCCCTCCTATGTGACGGGAGTGACATCGATATTCTTGATAGAGTGAGACCACGAAGTGCATGGCCATGCCCAAATGAGTCAATATGAGATATTGAGCTCATTTGATTAGAGTGAGTCTACTTGGAGTTCAAGATTTAGATTGTACCGAGGATGACATGGTCTATGCCTCGATTGGTCAATCTAGATGTCAAGGATAGAGGGACATTGTCACATATTGTGAGAGTCACAATTAGTAGTCATAATGGTGATGTTGGAGCTCAACATTCTTGTAACTTGGGTAGCAATGATGTGTTGCTAGATACCGCTCATTGCTTATGTTCCTAAATCGGTTTAGGGACATTGCCAACGTTACAAGAACCTATAGGGTCACACACATAAGAGCAATTAGATGGAGATTAGGTTCATATGATGAACCATGAGGATTAGGTTCATGAGATGAACCAAATTGGATTAAGAGTAATCCAAATTAGACTAATTGAGTTAGACTCAAGTTGATTCAAGTATTGAATGAATCTAATTTTGTTTTGATTCATCAAATCAATTTAAATTAATGAATAAAGATTCATTAAATTAAATTGACTTGAGTCAAGTGGTTAGATTTGATCAACCATGGGAGATTAGAGGTCAAGGTTGACTTGACTTGAGAGGGAAGATGAAAGGTCAAGTTTGACTTGACCAAATGCCATGTCATGATGATGACTTGGCATGGTCGGCCAATGATGATGCTCCACATCATCATTGACTTTGTCAATTGGTGCCACATCATGAGGGAGACCAAGGGTCATGGGAGTTACATGCATGCATGTAAGCTCCTCTCCATGAAGTGGCCGGCCACTCCATTAGATGGGGTAATTGATTTTTGGTGGCTTAATAACTTCATCTTCAACCTTGGTGCTCTTCTCTCTCAAGCACTACCTCTCCCAACCACTCCTTGGCCGAAATTCCTAAAGGAGAGCTAGCACACTCTAAGGCATTTTTTCTCCACCTATTGCTTGTGTTGATACCAATAGAGGAGTGTGCACTTGACACTCTCGAGTTCCGGCGAACTTTTGGACGCGCGGGATTTGCGAAGAGCATCGCATCGAGGGTAATGATCTCATCTCTTAGATCTAAGGTAGATCTAGGGTTTTTAGTAAGCACATACATGTTTTATAATTTTTTATACTTCGCACGGATCCGTGGCCGGGGCTTCCGAGGTTTCCGCAACGCAAAAAGCGGTTTTTGCGGCTCGGAAAAACCTAACAATGGTATCAGAGCCACGTGCGAAGCATGTATGTGTTTCGTCTTTGTAATTTTTGTATTAGATATAAAAATTACAGATTTATATGTTTCTGTAAATTTCCTAATTTTATAGAATTTTTGGGTATTTTTCTCAAAGAGTCGAAGCAACAAGTGTTGGGACACTTGTAGGCTTCAACCGTCGAGAAAAACTCTCCGAAACGGTGAGTTCTCGCTTTAGGTTTTTGGGACAGTGACTTAAGTTGCTATAGGATCGTAGTAGGGACACTCGCAAAGTTAATTTTGTGTGTATGGGCGCTGCCCTATCCCCGAAAGGGGCTTTGTCCCGCGATCGCGCCCGCAAACCGCTTAGCGGGACCATTACGGAGAGGTGACTCATTAATTTGAAAAACAAAATTAGGAAAAATTATAAAAATTTCTGTAAAAATACATAATTTAGAATTATGTATAATTGTGTGATTGTCATGGCCCAATTACCCCAATTTGATTGGATTATGTGTGTTGTAATTCATAATATGGCCTGCGTGCCGTTTTGTGGTTGTGCATGTTGTATAGTGTATGCGACCTGCGCGTCGTACCTCTTCTTTTGATATTCTAGTTGTAATTAGTTTTTAGACTCGAATGTAACTCGAGTTTCATATTTGTAATGTACAAAATGGAGCGGTGGAAAGTCCACTTGAAGACGAGATTACGAGAAGGGTGACGACGACACATGGCGGTCAAATGAAGCGCTTGGAGAAGCCACTAGCCTTAGGTTGACCGTCCGATCTTCTCATTGGCTTGAGAAGATCGTAGTAGAGCCATGACTATATCACATTTAATTATATATATATATGTTGATATATATATATATATATATATATATATATATATATATATTTAATTGATTTTGCTTGTATGTATGTGATGCATGCTAGTAGAATAATTCTTGTATGTATATGATGCATGCTAGGATAATTTTCTTGTATGTATATGATGCATGCTAGAATAATGAATGTATGTATATGATGCATGCTAATATAGGATAATAAAGGCCTAAATAAGTATAAGATACACATTATGATTAGATTAGATCATAATCAAATCAACTCGAAAATGCCTACCGAGCCTTGATACCCATCACTACCTCGATCATTTGTTGTTGTTGAATTTGCCAAAGCAGAGCAACACATATTATCTTGGTAGGGTGTGGAGGGACAATCTTGGTCCCGCCTATCACGCTTGGGTTAGAGTAAGCTCAATTAGATTGAGCAAAACTAGTTAACTCAATTGGATCGAGTAGAACTATAGGCATATTCCAATCGTTGGAACGATAGGTCAAGATCGCATTTACACTAAATCTTGGGCGATTTATCCAAAGCTAACTCAAGGTCTTTTGTAAATGTGGCTCTTGATCCTATAAACAAGAGTTGCATAGAGATGTAATCGGTAATGTGTTACCCACCGATCATACTAAGTCTTGGGCGATTTAGCCAAAGATAACTCAAGGCTTAGTATGATGTGGATCTTGTCCCGCAAGAATTATAGCTAGTTTGTGTGAATCTAGTAATGTGGTTTGACCACATCCATAACTCGATTCTACAAAAAAATTCCTATAATTCAGTGGGAGCATCATTTGATTAAAGGCCTAATTAAATGATAAAAGGAATATGATATTAATTCTCTGCATTGTATGTTGTAGATAACTATGTCGACAAACACGAACACTCTCTCTCTGTGATCTGTCCTTGAGAAGGACAAGCTTAATGGAGCAAATTTCCTAGACTGGTACAGGAACTTGAGAATTGTTCTCACCCAAGAAAGGAAGTTGTACGTTCTGGAGCAGCCCATTCCAGAGGCACCTCCTGCCACTGCCTCGCGAGCTGACAAAGATGCTTAAAAGAAGCATCAAGATGATGCATTAGATGTGTCATGTCTTATGCTCATGACCATGAACTCGAGCTTGGAAGCAACACGAGTTCATGAATGCTTATGATATGGTTGGACATCTTCGTCAACTATATCAAGGACAAGCTAGGCATGAGAGATATGAAGTCTCTAAGGCATTATTTGGGTCCAAGATGCAAGAAGGGACTCCCGTAGGTACATATGTACTCAAGATGATTGGGTACGTAGAAAACCTACAAAGGCTGGGATTCCCACTTGGCCAAGAGCTGGCCATTGACCTGATCTTGCAATATTTGCCACAAGCCTTCAATCAATTTGTCATGAATTATAACATGAATGAAATTGATAAGTCATTGCCTGAAATGCTCAGCATGTTTAGAACTGCTGAGCTTAACCTTAAGAAGGGAAAATCTGACACCATTTTGATGGTACACAAGAAGAAAGGCAAGGGCAAGCCTAAAGGTAAGGGAAAGTCCCAAGCCAAGGGCAAAGGCAAAGAACTTAAACCCAAAGGAGGGGTAGCCAAGGAAGGGGCTTGCTTCCATTGCAAGGAAGCTGGACACTGGAAGCGTAACTGCAAAGCTTACCTGGAAGATCTTAAGAAGAAAAGAAGTGAGACTTCTACTTCCGGTATAAATGTTATAGAAGTCAATCTATCTATTTCTTCATCATGGGTATTAGATACCGGATGTGCATCTCACATTTGTACCAATGTGCAGGGGCTGAGAAATAGCAGGGCATTGACAAAGGGCGAGGTGGACCTACGAGTAGAAAATGGAGCAAGGGTTGCTGCTTTTGCTGTAGGAACTTATGATCTATCTCTGCCCTCTGGGCTTGTACTAGAATTAGATGAATGTTGTTATGTGCCTGCCTTAACTATGAACATCATTTCAGTTTCTTGTTTGGACAAGAAAGGTTTATCATTTATAATAAAGAACAAATGTGTTCAGTTTATTTAAATGATATGTTCTATTATAGTGCACCTCTAATGAACGGACTCTACTTTCTAGACTTAGAGAGCCCTATCTATAACATAAGTACCATGAGGTTCAAGTCAAATGAGTTGAACCAAACCTATCTCTGGCATTGTCGCTTAGGTCACATAAATGAGAGTCGCTTATCTCAGCTCCATAAGGATAGGCTGCTAGACTCATTTGATTTTGAATCATATGAGACATGCGAGTCTTGCCTTTTAGGCAAGATGACCAAGACTCCCTTTAGTGGACATAGTGAAAGAGAAACAGATTTATTAGGACTTATACATAGTGATGTATGTGGTCCTTTCAATGTTGCTGCTAGAGGTGGTTACAGGTACTTCATTACATTTACTGATGACTTCAGTAGATATGGTTATGTGTATCTCATGACACACAAATCAGAATCCTTTGAAAAGTTCAAAGAATTCAAGAATGAAGTACAAAACCAGCTTGACAAGAGTATTAAGATACTTCGATCAGATCGAGGTGGAGAATACCTTAGCCATGAGTTTCGTGACTATCTAGCTGAGTGTGGGATTCTATCCCAACTCACTCCTCCGGGAACACCATAGTGGAATGGTGTATCCGAAAGGAGGAATCGTACCCTATTGGATATGGTACGATCTATGATGAGTCACACAGATCTTCCTATATCCTTTTGGGGATATGCTCTAGACACAGCAGCCTTTACCCTTAACCGTGTACCATCTAAGGCTGTCATAAAGACACCATATACGATATGGACAGGGAGAAATCCCATGATGTCTTTTATGAGGATTTGGGGTTGTGAGGCTTACGTTCGACGTCGAGTCTCAGACAAACTGATACCCAAATCCGATACATGCTATTTTGTTGGATATCTCAAGGATACAAAGGGATATTACTTCTACATTCCCAGTCAGCACAAAGTGTTTGTGGCAAAGACTGGAGTTTTTCTAGAAAGGGATTTTGTTTCTAGAAAAACTAGTGGGAGTACCTTCGATCTTGAAGAAATTCAAGATAAGGACCATAGCACTGAGGCCTTGATGGAGGTTGAACAGGAACCACAAAGTGTTGTGGGTGATGAGGTTATTGCACAAAGAGTTGTGGAACAACCACCTGTTCATGTAGACCTACCTCTTCGCAGATCTGATAGGGTACGTCGTCAGCCTGAGAGATATACATTTCTCTTGTCTGACCATGATGACGTAATGCTCATTGAGAATGAGCCTACCTCCTATCAGGAAGCTGTGATGAGCCCAGATTCTGAGAAATGGCTAGAGGCCATGAGATCCGAGATGGAATCCATGTACACCAACCAAGTATGGACTTTGGTTGATCCACCTGAAGGGGTCAAACCCATTGGGTGTAAGTGGGTCTTTAGGAGAAAGACTGACATGGATGGACTTACGCATACCTATAAGGGCCGATTGGTGGCTAAAGGTTTCAAGCAAATTCATGGTATTGACTATGATGAAACCTTTTGTCCAGTGGCGATGTTTAAGTCCATTCGGATCTTGCTTGCTATTGCAGCATACCACAATTATGAGATCTGGCAGATGGATGTCAAAACCGCATTTCTGAATCGAAACTTGCTCGAGGATGTGTACATGACACAACCTGAGGGTCTTGTAGATCCACAGCATACTGGGAAGGTATGCAAGCTACAAAGGTCCATTTATGGGATAAAGCAAGCTTCACAGAGCTGGAATCTTCGATTCGATGATGCGATCAAATAGTTTGGTTTCATCAAGAATGAAGATGAACCCTGTGTCTACAAGAGGGTTGATGGGAACACAGTTGTCTTCCTTGTATTATATGTGGATGACATATTGCTCATTTGGAATGACATCCCTTCGCTACAGTCTGTGAAGACTTGGCTCGGGACGTGCTTCTCAATGAAAGACTTAGGTGAAGCAGCCTGTATTCTAGGCATCAAGATCTATAGAGATAGATCTAAGAGATTGCTTGGCCTAAGTCAGAGTACATACATTGACACGGTATTACTTCGGTTTGCCATGCAGAATTCCAAGAAAGGACTTCTGCCGATGTCACATGGTGTAAGTCTTTCGAAGACTCAAAGTCCCTCTTCTAGAGAGGAGAGAGACCACATGGATAAGATCCCTTACGCATCTGCTATAGGATCTATCATGTACGCCATGCTATGTACTCGTCCTGATGTCTCGTATGCTTTGAGCATGATGAGTAGATACCAGTCAGATCAAGGTGAGCGTCACTGGATAGCAGTCAAGAATATTCTTAAGTACTTGAGAAGAACTAAAGAATATTTCTTGATATTTGGAGGCGATGAGGAGCTAGCTGTAAAGGGTTACAGCGATGCCAGCTTCCAAACTGACCAGGATGATTATAGATCGCAGTCAGGGTTCGTGTTTTGCTTGAATAGTAGCGTTGTGAGCTGGAAGAGTTCCAAGCAGGACACAGTTATTGATTCTACAATAGAGGCCGAATATATCGGTGCTTCCATCTCATTCGTGAGATTGTCGATCGAGGAAATGTGAAGATTTGCAGAGTACCCACAGAGGCTAACATCGCAGATCCCTTGACCAAGGCTTTGGCACAGAAAAAGCATGATGGTCACACTAGGTCATTGGGTATTAGATACTACGGTGATTGGCACTAGTGCTAGTGGGAGATTGTTAGTGAAAGCCCTAGAGCCAATCATGTGATGATTGTTGTATGGACTTTATTGTATCATATTCCTATTTATAAAGGCATGGTTATTATATTTACTTGTATTGGTGCCAAATAACTAAATATAATAATGTCCTTGAGTAGTAGGTTCTTATCTATATCAATCGATTGGTTGAATCGATAATGTGATGATATAGAGAACACTACTCTTAATCATTCCTAGTCGAGTATTAACATTCAGGGACAATGTTAATGTGTAGAGACTAGCATGTAGGTCAACAAGATGACTTGATCTCACAAGTCATGGATATGAGATATCAAGTTGACACATGGGTATGCATTGGAGAATATATACTGAATGACCCACCATGAGAAAGTATCATGGATCGTTATATGAGTGTCATATACTTTCTCATGTGGCTATTAGTATGACTATTAGTCCTTAGACCTGAAGTCACCATGGTTCCCTACATAAGGAGTTGCATACTTTGCTTCACAAACGCCACCGTAAATGGGTGGACTATAAAGGCGACATCGGGTATGTAAAATTATGCGGAGGGATGTGAGTGATGTAGATGGGATCTATCCTCCTATATGACGGGGTGACATCGATATTCTTGATAGAGTGAGACCACGAAGTGCATGGTTATGCCCAAATGAGTCAATATGAGATATTGAGCTCATTTGATTAGAGTGAGTCTACTTGGAGTTCAAGATTTAGATTGTACCGAGGATGACACGGTCTATGCCTCGATTGGTCAATCTAGATGTCAAGGATAGTGGGACATTGTCACATATTGTGAGAGTCACAATTAGTAGTCACAAAGGTGATGTTGGAGCTCAACATTCTTGTAACTTGGGTAGCAATGATGTGTTGCTAGATACCGCTCATTGCTTATGTTCCTAAATCGGTTTAGGGACATTGCCAACGTTACAAGAACCTATAGGGTCACACACATAAGAGCAATTAGATGGAGATTAGGTTCATCTGATGAACCATGAGGATTAGGTTCATGGGATGAACCAAATTGGATTAAGAGTAATCCAAATTAGACTAATTGAGTTAGACTCAAGTTGATTCAAGTGTTGAATGAGTCTAATTGAGATTTGATTCATCAAATCAATTTAAATTAATGAATAGAGATTCATTATATTAAATTGACTTGAGTCAAGTGGTTAGATTTGATCAACCATGGGAGATTAGAGGTCAAGTTTGACTTGACTTGAGAGGGAAGATGAAAGGTCAAGTTTGACTTGACCAAATGCCATGTCATGATGATGACTAGGCATGGCCGGCCAATGATGACGTTCCACATCATCATTGACTTGGTCAATTGGTGCCACATCATGAGGGAGACCAAGGGTCATGGGAGTTACATGCATGCATGTAACCCCCCATCCATGAAGTGGCCGGCCACTTTGGGGTTATGGGTGGAGAATTCATTTGGTGAGTTACACACTCTTAACTTCATCTTCTTCCTTGGGAATTTTTCTCTCAAGCTCTCCCTCTCCAACCTCATCTTGCCGAGACACCATAGAGGAGTGCTAGCACACTCAAGTGTCTTTTTCTCCACCTATTGCTTTTGTGGATACCATAGAGGAGTGTGCACTTGAAACTCTCGAGTTCCGGCGGACTTTTGGACGAGCGGGATAAGCGAAGGGCGTCGCTACGAGGGTAACGTTCTAACCTCTTAGATCTAATGTAGATCTAGGATTTTTGTAAGCACATACATGTAATTATAATTTTTTATACTTCGCACGGATCCGTGGCCGGGGCTTCCGAGGTTTTCGCAACGCAAAAAGCGATTTTTGCGGCTGGGAAAAACCCAACATCTATTACCTGCTGAGTTTTACTCACCACCACCACGGACCCTGGGTTTTTCTGTCGCCCAAGTAACAGGTAGAAGTCTTCATGACGGCTTAGAGCACCGCTGCCTAACATCTCATCTCATCTCCGAGACTCTGGTGTTTGTATTGGCTTTCCGTACATTGTGTTATATATTTTGAGTTTTCATGATGTACTTGTTAGTGAAAGCCCTAAAGCCAATCATGTGATGATTGTTGTATGGACTTTATTGTATCATATTCCTATTTATAAAGGCATGGTTATTATATTTACTTGTATTGGTGCCAAATAACTAAATATAATAATATCCTTGAGTATTAGGTTCTTATCTATATCAATCGATTGGTTGAATCGATAATGAGATGATATAGAGAACACTGCTCTTAATCATTCCTAGTCGAGTATTAACATTCAGGGACAATGTTAATGCGTAGAGACTAGCATGTAGGTCAACAAGATGACTTGATCTCACAAGTCATGGATATGAGATACCAAGTTGACACATGGGTATGCATTGGAGAATGTATACTGAATGACCCACCATGAGAAAGTATCGTGGATCGTTATATGAGTGTCATATACTTTCTCATGTGGCTATTAGTATGACTATTAGTCCTTAGACCTGAAGTCACCATGGTTGCCTACATAAGGAGTTGCATACTTTGGCTTCGTCAAACATCACCCGTAAATGGGTGGACTATAAAGGCGATTACTGGGTATGTAACAAATTATGCGGAGGGATGTGAGTGATGTAGATGGGATCTATCCCTCCTATGTGACGGGAGTGACATCGATATTCTTGATAGAGTGAGACCACGAAGTGCATGGCCATGCCCAAATGAGTCAATATGAGATATTGAGCTCATTTGATTAGAGTGAGTCTACTTGGAGTTCAAGATTTAGATTGTACCGAGGATGACATGGTCTATGCCTCGATTGGTCAATCTAGATGTCAAGGATAGAGGGACATTGTCACATATTGTGAGATTCACAATTAGTAGTCATAATGGTGATGTTGGAGCTCAACATTCTTGTAACTTGGGTAGCAATGATGTGTTGCTAGATACCGCTCATTGCTTATGTTCCTAAATCGGTTTAGGGACATTGCCAACGTTACAAGAACCTATAGGGTCACACACATAAGAGCAATTAGATGGAGATTAGGTTCATATGATGAACCATGAGGATTAGGTTCATGAGATGAACCAAATTGGATTAAGAGTAATCCAAATTAGACTAATTGAGTTAGACTCAAGTTGATTCAAGTATTGAATGAATCTAATTTTGTTTTGATTCATCAAATCAATTTAAATTAATGAATAATGATTCATTAAATTAAATTGACTTGAGTCAAGTGGTTAGATTTGATCAACCATGGGAGATTAGAGGTCAAGGTTGACTTGACTTGATAGGGAAGATGAAAGGTCAAGTTTGACTTGACCAAAGGCCAAGTCATGATGATGACTTGGCATGGTTGGCCAATGATGATGCTCCACATCATCATTGACTTTGTCAATTGGTGCCACATCATGAGGGAGACCAAGGGTCATGGGAGTTACATGCATGCATGTAAGCTCCTCTCCATGAAGTGGCCGGCCACTCCATTAGATGGGGTAATTGATTTTTGGTGGCTTAATAACTTCATCTTCAACCTTGGTGCTCTTCTCTCTCAAGCTCTACCTCTCCCAACCACTCCTTGGCCGAAATTCCTAAAGGAGAGCTAGCACACTCTAAGGCATTTTTTCTCCACCTATTGCTTGTGTTGATACCAATAGAGGAGTGTGCACTTGACACTCTCGAGTTCTGGCGAACTTTTGGACGCGCGGGATTTGCGAAGGGCATCGCATCGAGGATAATGATCTCATCTCTTAGATCTAAGGTAGATCTAGGGTTTTTAGTAAGCACATACATGTTTTATAATTTTTTATACTTCGCACAGATCCGTGGCCGGGGCTTCCGAGGTTTCCGCAACGCAAAAAGCGGTTTTTGCGGCTCGGAAAAACCTAACAATGGTATCAGAGCCACGTGCGAAGCATGTATGTGTTTCGTCTTTGTAATTTTTGTATTAGATATAAAAATTACAGATTTATATGTTTCTGTAAATTTCCTAATTTTATAGAATTTTTGGGTATTTTTCTCAAAGAGTCGAAGCAACAAGTGTTGGGACACTTTAAAAGAAAAACTCTCCGAAACGGTGAGTTCTCGCTTTAGGTTTTTGGGACAGTGACTTAAGTTGCTATAGGATCGTAGTAGGGACACTCGCAAAGTTAATTTTGTGAGTATGGGCGCTTCCCTATCCCCGAAAGGGGCTTTGTCCCGCGATCGCGCCCGTAAACCGCTTAGCGGGACCATTACGGAGAGGTGACTCATTAATTTGAAAAAAAAATTAGGAAAAATTATAAAAATTTCTGTAAAAATACATAATTTAGAATTATGTATAATTGTGTGATTGTCATGGCCCAATTACCCCAATTTGATTGGATTATGTGTGTTGTAATTCATAATACGGCCTGCGTGCCGTTTTGTGGTTGTGCATGTTGTATAGTGTATGCGACCTGCGCGTCGTACCTCTTCTTTTGATATTCTAGTTGTAATTAGTTTTTAGACTCGAATGTAACTCGAGTTTCATATTTGTAATGTACAAAATGGAGCGGTGGAAAGTCCACTTGAAGACGAGATTACGAGAAGGGTGACGACGACACATGGCGGTCAAATGAAGCGCTTGGAGAAGCCACTAGCCTTAGGTTGACAGTCCGATCTTCTCATTGGCTTGAGAAGATCGTAGTAGGGCCATGACTATATCACATTTAATTATATATATATATATGTTGATATATATATATATATATATATTTAATTGATTTTGCTTGTATGTATGAGATGCATGCTAGTAGAATAATTCTTGTATGTATATGATGCATGCTAGGATAATTTTCTTGTATGTATATGATGCATGCTAGAATAATGAATGTATGTATATGATGCATGCTAATATAGGATAATAAATGTTAGTAATATATGAGAGATGTCCTAAGGCAATCGCCTTATGTATGAACCATTTATATGATAAATGAAGATTCACTATTTGAGTATACATGTTTTATGTATTTGATTGGATCTTAAACTCATTTACTGAATGTCCACGATACGATTCACAGCATGAGAGAATTTGTGATTGGATCACAACTAGTGAGTATCTCTACATGTGTAATTGTGATGTATCGGAATTATCCCTAGTCGATGAATTGATGGATCTGGACACCATCAATTCTGTTGAGACTAGCACGAGGTATACTCCTTGGTGTATCCAAGCAGCTGATTCTCACTGGCTGGAGACATAGTGATGTCCGGAGTTAATCGTGGAGGCTAGTTATGGTAACTAGTTCATTGGAGTGACCAGCCGTAAGACTTCATATGGTTCTCTGCATATATAGATATGTCAATGAAGTTCTTACTGTGGCTTAAGTGCGATGTTCCTTTGACTTGCGGTATTCAAGTCATCTTGATCATGGAGACTTATGCTTTGACATCTTAAGCAAACATCTCTAAGGAGATATGGACCCGGCATGATTGGGTATAAGTCGAAGTGATCGAAGGTGTTTGAATAGCCTATAAAGGATTCACCACTCCTTGCGAGGAGATGTATACCCATGGCCTCTCGTCGGATTGTTACTAAAGTCTTTGGCCAAAGCATTACATGTTTAGAGTAAGGTACTCTTCGATACATGTGGAGTAACTAGAATCCGTGAGGACGAGGAAATGATACTTGGGCTAGGTGTGACGTAGTCGACCTAGTGGGGATCGACACAATAGACCATGTCCCAACCAAGTGGGTATAAGATGAGTGAAGGGAATGGGGCACGATTCATTCGAGCATCAAGGGTTTCGAAATAGTTCGGATCAACCGCTGATCTTTTCGGTTAATTGGGGATCATGATGTACTACTAGGTGCCACTCATGATCGTTCTATAATTAATGGTTAATTATAGACGGCCAACATAAACCGAGAACCTATTTGGTCACACGCACAACGAGTGTAATCCAAAGGATTTAAAACGAGCTTGAGAATGGAATTCTCAGACCGAGAGAAACTATGTTTGGTTGGACCAAACATAAAGCGAGCATGAAATTGTTTCAGTCGCAATGGAAGCATGGATGGGCCGTGTCTTATGAAGACATAATGGATGGACCAAAATGGTTTGGTCCTAATCCAATGGATGAGAATAAACCAAAGGGTTTGGTTTATATTAAACGAATGAACCAAAGGTTGGTTCGGTTCGTTTTAACTTAAAATAAACCATCATGGTTTGGTTTATTTTAACTTATCTTAATGGAGCGGGTTAACGGGCTTTATGGATATGATCCATTAACCACTAAGAGAATTACTCCTATTCGGCGCCTAACCTAAAGCTGCCGCCAACCTCGTCCTCCAACCGGCGCCCAGAAGGTCTTTGCCCTTCCTCCAAGCCGGCGCCGAGCTTCCTGCCGAAGAGTTCCGGTCATCCTCCTTAGGTTTGGCATCAAGGTGAGCACTTTGCTTCCTTGGTTTTGGCCGGCGCCTACTCCTCCACCAAGCTGTCCAGTTTTCTGGACAGCTTCTTTTCCTCTCGTCGGAGCGTCGTTTAGACGACGGTTAGGGCTCCGACAGCAGCTAACATACCGGGGATTTGATCTCCGGTAATCCTCTGAGGTGGAGGACGAAGGATTCGTCAATCGGTTGACGAATACCTCTCCGGAGAAGCAAGTCTTGAGGACTTGTCTTTAGGTCCGAATTTGGATTCGGACCGTGATCATCTCTCGATCACATCGTCTTCAACACGAGGCTAGTAACCCGTACGAAGACGAAGCTCGTGGCTTGGCGAAGTCATCCCGAGGAGCTCGGCGTGGATACGGATAGAGACGATTCTTACGAGAATCGTTCCGGTTGATGCCGTTCCCGCTACACGTCATACGAAAGGTATAACGTAGTTTAATTTCCTTTTATTGCAATTTTAATTTACGGTTATGTCTACACTTGTTGTAATAGCATGCGTGTATTGTGTGTGTTGTAATAAATGTAGATTTATTATTTTTTAATTGCTTCCGTTGTGTTCATGTTTACGAAACATGATCGAACACACACACGCCGCGGTGCCGGAAACCCAACAGTGGTATCAGAGCCCAGGTTGTGTTTCGACATAATCGTAAAATGGTTTTGCGATAGTCATACTGTATTTCTGGAAATTTTCTAATTTTGGAAATTTAGAAGTATTTATGGAAATTTTTCAATTTTGGAAAGTCTAGAAGTATTTATGGAAATCTTCCACTTTTGGAAAGTTGGAAGTATTTATGGAAATTGATATTTTCCATAAATAAAATATTTGATTAAGATTCTGGAAATTTGTTTCCTAATTTAATCATGATTTGATTTGGGAAATCAAATCTTAAAATATTTTATTTCCATAAGTAGTTTTAATGATTTAGGAAATTGGTTTCCTAAATAGATTTTTCCTTAATCAAATAATTCCATGAATAAAATATGTGATTAGATTTGGAAATTTGTTTCCTAATTTAATTATGATTTGATTTGGAGAATCAAATCTTAAACATATTTTATTTCCATAAATAGTTATGACATATAAGGAAATTATATACATGACATAATTGTATGCCATGTAATTGCATTAGATGCATAACATTATGTCATGCGTGTCGTGACATGTAGATGTATGCCATGTATGCCATGTCATGTAGATAATAGTTATTTGCATGCAAAGAGGATGAGACATAAAAACCCTTAATCAATATTAAAGCCTACACCTTCCATTAATATGGTTAGAACCAGAGTTCTGTTTCTTGTTTGGGTTGTTGGACTCTCTCCAAGCCCGGCTCGAACCTGAATATGTTCAAACCATGGAATAGTTTAATGCTAATATGGTAAGAGTCAGAGGTCAATCGTTAGCTTTGGTTGTTGGACTCTCTCCAAGCTGGGCTAATTGGTTGAATGCGCTCTAACCATATTAAAACTATGTCCTGATTAATGGGTTGGCTTTAACCTGAGCATCGGCTTGTTGGACTCTCTCCAAGGTCGATGTAAAGGGAGGTGAAGTTGGGTGCTATGCATATGATGCATACTTGTTAATGTGTTAACAACCCGATGTATGTGTGAACATTCAATTAGTTGATAGCACATTGTGATAGTTGCATATACGGGATATGCAATCGGTATAGATGATACCTACCGTCGAAGTTATGAATGGCTTGTTGGACTCTCTCCAAGGTTGTTCATAACTATGATGGATATCAGCCCATTCGGAGATGGACCTACAATCTCCCGAAGTGATTTTGGGGTTTTTGAAATTCGAAAAATGAATGGGATTTATAAATGTATATTGATGCATTTTAAAATCATCTTTCTCATATATGCTCGTTTTGTATTTCTAAGTTAATATATTGATCATGATGTGTTTGAATTTGCGTTCCATTTTGGATTCAAATAAATTGACTGGGCCGAACTTCTTGGACTAGCTTAGAAACTTGAGAATTGTTCTCAAGGTGGAAAAGCTGATGTCCTCGCGCCTCTTCCCGCCCATCCTAGTGACAATGCAACTCTGGACCAATTGTTGGCCTATCAGAAACATGTGAGTGATTCTGAACAAATGAGTTGCATCATGCTAGCCACGATGGAACCCAAGCTACGAAAGCAGCATGAGCATATGGATGCTCATATCGTAGTCCTTCATCTTTGTGAGTTGGTTGATGAGCAAGTGAGATTCGAAAGGTTCGAAGTCTCAAAGATCCTCTTCACCTCTGAGATGCTAGAAGGTTCATCCGCGGTCTTGCTCAATATGCTAAAGGCTGTGGAGTCTTAGAAGCATGAGCGAGGGGACGGTGTTGTTAGTTGATTCCTCGAAGAAAGGTTCTAAGAGAGAGTCAAAGGAACAAGAAGGGAAGAAGAAAAAGGCTAAAAAGCGAACTAGCTCAAAGGGCTGCCATCATTATGGCAAGGAGAGCCATTTGCGAAGAAAGTGCAAGATTTATCTTGAGTCAGTGAAGAAGGATAAGGCATCGGATGCCCCATCTTCTTCAGAAATCTTCTTTATTGATTGTCATTCTATTTCCTCAGACACTTGGGTATTTGATACTGGGTGTGGCTCACATATATGTAATGACATACATGGGCTAAGGAATAGAAGAAGACTTCGTCGAGGAGAGTCAAATTTACGTGTTGGGAATGGAGCAGCGTTCTTTGCACTCGCCATCGGAGCGTATTTGTTGGAACTCCTGTAGGACTTGTCTTAGAATGGACAATTGCTTTTATGTTCCTTCGTTGATAAAGAACATCATTTCTATTTCTTGTTTAAATAGAAATGGGTACCATTGACTTTTAGTAACAATTGTTGTTACATAACTTTGAATGGAGTTCTTTATTTGGAACTTTAAGCAATGGTGTTTATCGTTGGGCGTATCCGGTGACATTTTCAATATCGAAGAGAGCAACAGCGTGCTCGAAAGGATAATCAAATAGACTCCTATATGTGGCATTGTCGTCTTGGCCATATAAGCAAGAAATGCATGTCCGAATTACCGATGTGGAGGTGCGGAATCGTTGAATTGGATTCATACGATACATGCGAATCATGCTTAAAGGCAAGATGACTAAGTTACCTTTACAGAAAGGTGAGCAGTGGGAGAGTTACTAGGTCTAGTACATCTTGATGTATGTGGACCTATGTCAACTCAAGCATTAGGAGGCTATAGCTACTTCATTACCTTCACCGATGATCACTCACGGTTTGGGTATGTGTTCTTGATGAAACACAAGTCTGAAGCCTTTGAAAGGTTCAAAGAATTCAGAAATGAAGTAGAGAAACAACATGATAAGAGTATTAAAATACTTCGATCGGATCGAGGTGGTGAATACTTAAGTCAAGAGTTTCTTGATTATCTAAGAGAATGGTATATTGTCTCAATGGACTCCGCCATATACACCACAGCATAATGGTGTATCTGAGAGGCGTAACCGGACCTTGTTGGACATGGTCAGGTCAATGATGAATCATGAGACTCTTCCCAAGTCCTTTTGGGGTTATGCACTTCAGACAGCTGTTTACTTGTTAAACAGAATGCCTACCAAGGTAGTCTCAACTACTCCATATGAGATATGGAATGGTAAGAAACCTCATGTATCTTACTTGAAGATATGGGGTTGTCCTGCTTATGTGAAGCGTCTAATAAATGTCTATTTATTGGATACCCTAAGGAAACAAGGGGTTACCAATTCTATCATCCTGTGGAACAAAAGGTGTTTGTTTCAAGGCATGCTGTGTTTCTAGAGAAAGAGTTTCTCTTGCAAGAAAACAGTGGGAGTGTCGTCGAGCTTGAGGAAACTCGAGATACTCAAATAGACATTGATGAGATACAGTGAAGCACAACTAGATAACTCATAGTGATGAGCAATCGACTCATCAGAACACCACATCTTCGTAGATCTGGTAGAACACGCAATATTCCTGAGAGATATGGATTTCTCATAAGTGAATCGAACGACGTGTTACTCATTGATGATGAGGAGCCTACCAGTTATGAAGAAGTGCTGACAAGTTCAGAAAGGGATAAGTGGCTTGGTGCCATGAAGTCGGAAATGGATTCCATGTATGAAAACCAAGGTTGGAACTTGGTTGACCCACCTGAAGGCATAAAGCCTATAGGGTGCAAGTGGGTTTTCAAGAAGAAAACCGACATGGATGGTAATGTGATTACCTATAAGGCTAGATTGGTGGCGAAAGGATATCGTCAAAAACAAGGTGTTGATTATGACGAAACCTATTCAAATCCATTCGGATGCTCACGGCCATAGCGGCTCATTATGATTATGAGATATGGCAGATGGATGTGAAAACAGCTTTCCTTAATGGAAACCTGCTCGAGGACGTGTATATGATACAGCCTGAGGGTTTCACATCGGTTGATAAAACCAAGGTATGCAAATTGCGACGATCCATTTATGGATTGAAGCAAGCATCCAGGAGCTGGAATATCCGTTTTGATGAGACGATCAAAAAGTTTGATTTCTCACAAAATCCGCAGAACCTTGTGTGTACAAGAAGGTTAGTGGGAGTGCGATCGTGTTCCTAGTATTGTATGTCGATGACATATTACTTATAGGAAACGATGTGTCAATCTTCTGACCGATTAAGGTTTGGTTATCCAAGACATTCTCCATGAAAGACACGGGAGAAGCAACCTACATCCTTGGGATTAAGATCTATAGAGATAGATCGAAGCAGTTGCTTGGTCTTTTCGCAGCTACATATATAGACCGAGTGCTAAAGAGGTTTAGCATGTCGGAATCCAAGAAAGGTTATCTCGCCCATCGGGCATGGGGTACACCTTTCAAGTCTATGTGTCCGCCTGACGAAGGCGAGGATTTGCATGAGTAAGATTCCCTATGCATCCGCAATAGGATCTATCATGTATGCTATGTTATGTACAATGCCCGATGTATCGTATGCTCTGAGTGTCACGGCGGATACTACCGATCGATCGAGAATGGATCATTGGGTGGTTAAGGCGATCCTTAAGTGCTTGAGAAGAACTAAGGATGCGTTCCTAATATATGGAGAAGGGTACATGGTGATACGTGGGTATACGGATGCGGCTCGAGACGAACAAGGATGATTCCATGTCTCGATGCAGGTATGTATTCACCTAAAATGGAGGCAATAAGTTGGAAAGGTTCCAAGCTTGACACTATAGCGGATTACGCCACTAAGGCGAGAATCGTTGCAACTTTAGGAAGCAAAGAGGAAGCGGTTTGGATCAATAAGTTCATCTATGAACTTGATGTGGTCTCATAAATGATCCAAACATGTGCTTCGCCGCTATCATCTTATCAGAGAGATCATCAGTAGGAACGAAATACAAATCGAGAAAATTCCCACTGAAAGGAACTTAGCGGATCCTTTGACTAAAGCATTACCTCAAAGTAAGTTTGAGGGTCATGTTGGTGCTTATGGTATTGGATACCGTAGCGATTGGCATTAGGCCAAGTGGGAGTCTGTTAGTAATATATGAGAGATGTCCTAAGGCAATCGCCTTATGTATGAACCATTTATATGATAAATGAAGATTCACTATTTGAGTATACATGTTTTATGTATTTGATTGGATCTTAAACTCATTTACTGAATGTCCACGATACAATTCACAGCATGAGAGAATTTGTGATTGGATCACAACTAGTGAGTATCTCTACATGTGTAATTGTGATGTATCGGAATTATCCCTAGTCGATGAATTGATGGATCTGGACACCATCAATTCTGTTGAGACTAGCACGAGGTATACTCCTTGGTGTATCCAAGCAGCTGATTCTCACTGGCTGGAGACATAGTGATGTCCGGAGTTAATCGTGGATGCTAGTTATGGTAACTAGTTCATTGGAGTGACCAGTAGTAAGACTTCATATGGTTCTCTGCATATATAGATATGTCAATGAAGTTCTTACTGTGGCTTAAGTGCGATGTTCCTTTGACTTGCGGTATTCAAGTCATCTTGATCATGGAGACTTATGCTTTGACATCTTAAGCAAACATCTCTAAGGAGATATGGACCCGGCATGATTGGGTATAAGTCGAAGTGATCGAAGGTGTTTGAATAGCCTATAAAGGATTCACCACTCCTTGCGAGGAGATGTATACCCATGGCCTCTCGTCGGATTGTTACTAAAGTCTTTGGCCAAAGCATTACATGTTTAGAGTAAGGTACTCTTCGATACATGTGGAGTAACTAGAATCCGTGGGGCGAGGAAATGATACTTGGGCTAGGTGTGGCGTAGTCGACCTAGTGGGGGACACAATAGACCATGTCCGAACCAAGTGGGTATAAGATGAGTGAAGGGAATGGGGCACGATTCATTCGAAGCTCTTGAAGGGTTTGAAATAGTTCTGGATCAACCGTTGATCTTTTCGGTTAATTGGGGATCATGATGTACTACTAGGTGCCACTCATGATCGTTCTATAATTAATGGTTAATTATAGACGGCCAACATAAACCGAGAACCTATTTGGTCACATGCACAACGAGTGTAATCCAAAGGATTTAAAACGAGCTTGAGAATGGGATTCTCAGACCGAGAGAAACTATGTTTGGTTGGACCAAACATAAAGCGAGCATGAAATTGTTTCAGTCGCAATGGACGCGTGGATGGGCCGTGTCTTATGAAGACATAATGGATGGACCAAAATGGTTTGGTCCTAATCCAATGGATGAGAATAAACCAAAGGGTTTGGTTTATATTAAACGAATGAACCAAAGGTTGGTTCGGTTCGTTTTAACTTAAAATAAACCATCATGGTTTGGTTTATTTTAACTTATCTTAATGGAGCGGGTTAACGGGCTTTATGGATATGATCCATTAACCACTAAGAGAATTAGTTCTCTATAAAATAGGGATTAAACCCTAACCCTAAATCTAATCAAACTTGGCCGCCCAACCCCTCCCTCTCCTATTCGGCGCCCAACTCCAAGCCGCCCAGCCCAAAGGTCCTCCAACCGGCGTCCAGAAGGTTGCTTCCTTCCTCCTCGCCGGCGTCGAGCTGCTGCCGGAAGAGTTCCGGCGATCCTCCTTAGGTTTGGCATCAAGGTAAGCACTTGGCTTCCTTTGTTGGCCGGCGCCTATCTCCTCCACCAAGCTGTCCAGTTTTCTGGACAGCTTCTTCTCCTCTCGTCGGAGCGTCGTTTGGACGACGGTTAGTGCTCCGACATCGGCTAACATACCGGGGATTTGATCTCCGGTAATCCTCTGAGGTGGAGGACGAAGGATTCGTCAATCGGTTGACGAATACCTCTCCGGAGAAGCAAGTCTTGAGGACTTGTCTTTAGGTCCGAATTTGGATTCAGACCGTGATCATCTCTCGATCACATCGTCTTCAACACGAGGCTAGTAACCCGTACGAAGACGAAGCTCGTGGCTTGGCGAAGTCATCCCGAGGAGCTCAGCGTGGATACGGATAGAGACGATTCTTACGAGAATCGTTCCGGTTGATGCCGTTCCCGCTACACGTCATACGAAAGGTATAACGTAGTTTAATTTCCTTTTATTGCAATTTTAATTTACGGTTATGTCTACACTTGTTGTAATAGCATGCGTGTGTTGTGTGTGTTGTAATAAATGTAGATTTATTATTTTTTAATTGCTTCCGCTGTGTTCATGTTTACGAAACATGATCGAACACACACACGCCGCGGTGCCGGAAACCCAACAATAAAGGCCTAAATAAGTATAAGATACACATTATGATTAGATTAGATCATAATCAAATCAACTCGAAAATGCCTACCGAGCCTTGATACCCATCACTACCTCGATCATTTGTTGTTGTTGAATCTGCCAAAGCAGAGCAACACATATTATCTTGGTAGGGTGTGGAGGGACAATCTTGGTCCCGCCTATCACGCTTGGGTTAGAGTAAGCTCAATTAGATTGAGCAAAACTAGTTAACTCAATTGGATCGAGTAGAACTATAGGCATATTCCAATCGTTGGAACGATAGGTCAAGATCGCATTTACACTAAATCTTGGGCGATTTATCCAAAGCTAACTCAAGGTCTTTTGTAAATGTGGCTCTTGATCCTATAAACAAGAGTTGCATAGAGATGTAATCGGTAATGTGTTACCCACCGATCATACTAAGTCTTGGGCGATTTAGCCAAAGATAACTCAAGGCTTAGTATGATGTGGATCTTGTCCCGCAAGAATTATAGCTAGTTTGTGTGAATCTAGTAATGTGGTTTGACCACATCCATAACTCGATTCTACAAAAAAATTCCTATAATTCAGTGGGAGCATCATTTGATTAAAGGCCTAATTAAATGATAAAAGGAATATGATATTAATTCTCTGCATTGTATGTTGTAGATAACTATGTCGACAAACACGAACACTCTCTCTCTGCGATCTGTCCTTGAGAAGGACAAGCTTAATGGAGCAAATTTCCTAGACTGGTACAGGAACTTGAGAATTGTTCTCACCCAAGAAAGGAAGTTGTACGTTCTGGAGCAGCCCATTCCAGAGGCACCTCCTGCCACTGCCTCGCGAGCTGACAAAGATGCTTAAAAGAAGCATCAAGATGATTCATTAGATGTGTCATGTCTTATGCTCGCGACCATGAACTCTGAGCTTCAGAAGCAACACGAGTTCATGAATGCTTATGATATGGTTGGACATCTTCGTCAACTATATCAAGGACAAGCTAGGCATGAGAGATATGAAGTCTCTAAGGCATTATTTGGGTCCAAGATGCAAGAAGGGACTCCCGTAGGTACATATGTACTCAAGATGATTGGGTACGTAGAAAACCTACAAAGGCTGGGATTCCCACTTGGCCAAGAGCTGGCCATTGACCTGATCTTGCAATATTTGCCACAAGCCTTCAATCAATTTGTCATGAATTATAACATGAATGAAATTGATAAGTCATTGCCTGAAATGCTCAGCATGTTTAGAACTGCTGAGCTTAACCTTAAGAAGGGAAAATCTGACACCATTTTGATGGTACACAAGAAGAAAGGCAAGGGCAAGCCTAAAGGTAAGGGAAAGTCCCAAGCCAAGGGCAAAGGCAAAGAACTTAAACCCAAAGGAGGGGTAGCAAAGGAAGGGGCTTGCTTCCACTGCAAGGAAGCTGGACACTGGAAGCGTAACTGCAAAGCTTACCTGGAAGATCTTAAGAAGAAAAGAAGTGAGACTTCTACTTCAGGTATAAATGTTATAGAAGTCAATCTATCTATTTCTTCATCATGGGTATTAGATACCGGATGTGCATCTCACATTTGTACCAATGTGCGGTGAGAAATAGCGAGGCATTGACAAAGGGCGAGGTGGACCTACGAGTAGGCAATGGAGCAAGGGTTGCTGCTGTTGCTGTAGGAACTTATGATCTATCTCTGCCCTCTGGGCTTGTACTAGAATTAGATGAATGTTGTTATGTGCCTGCCTTAACTAAGAACATCATTTCAGTTTCTTGTTTGGACAAGAAAGGTTTATCATTTATAATAAAGAACAAATGTTGTTCAGTTTATTTAAATGATATGTTCTATTATAGTGCACCTCTAATGAACGGACTCTACTTTCTAGACTTAGAGAGCCCTATCTATAACATAAGTACCATGAGGTTCAAGTCAAATGAGTTGAACCAAACCTATCTCTGGCATTGTCGCTTAGGTCACATAAATGAGAGTCGCTTATCTCAGCTCCATAAGGATAGGCTGCTAGACTCATTTGATTTTGAATCATATGAGACATGCGAGTCTTGCCTTTTAGGCAAGATGACCAAGACTCCCTTTAGTGGACATAGTGAAAGAGCAACAGATTTATTAGGACTTATACATAGTGATGTATGTGGTCCTTTCAATGTTGCTGCTAGAGGTGGTTACAGGTACTTCATTACATTTACTGATGACTTCAGTAGATATGGTTATGTGTATCTCATGACACACAAATCAGAATCCTTTGAAAAGTTCAAAGAATTCAAGAATGAAGTACAAAACCAGCTTGGCAAGAGTATTAAGATACTTCGATCAGATCGAGGTGGAGAATACCTTAGCCATGAGTTTCGTGACTATCTAGCTGAGTGTGGGATTCTATCCCAACTCACTCCTCCGGGAACACCATAGTGGAATGGTGTATCCGAAAGGAGGAATCGTACCCTATTAGATATGGTACGATCTATGATGAGTCACACAGATCTTCCTATATCCTTTTGGGGATATGCTCTAGACACAGCAGCCTTTACCCTTAACCGTGTACCATCTAAGGCTGTCATAAAGACACCATATACGATATGGACGGGGAGAAATCCCATGATGTCTTTTATGAGGATTTGGGGTTGTGAGGCTTACGTTCGACGTCAAGTCTCAGACAAACTGATACCCAAATCCGATACATGCTATTTTGTTGGATATCTCAAGGATACAAAGGGATATTACTTCTACATTCCCAGTCAGCACAAAGTGTTTGTGGCAAAGACTGGAGTTTTTCTAGAAAGGGATTTTGTTTCTAGAAAAACTAGTGGGAGTACCTTCGATCTTGAAGAAATTCAAGATAAGGACCATAGCACTGAGGCCTTGATGGAGGTTGAACAGGAACCACAAAGTGTTGTGGGTGATGAGGTTATTGCACAAAGAGTTGTGGAACAACCACCTGTTCATGTAGACCTACCTCTTGCGGATCGATAGAGTGCGTCGTCGGCTGAGAGATATACATTTCTCTTGTCTGACCATGATGACGTAATGCTCATTGAGAATGAGCCTACCTCCTATCAGGAAGCTGTGATGAGCCCAGATTCTGAGAAATGGCTAGAGGCCATGAGATCCGAGATGGAATCCATGTACACCAACCAAGTATGGACTTTGGTTGATCCACCTGAAGGGGTCAAACCCATTGGGTGTAAGTGGGTCTTTAGGATAAAGACTGACATGGATGGACTTACGCATACCTATAAGGGCCGATTGGTGGCTAAAGGTTTCAAGCAAATTCATGGTATTGACTATGATGAAACCTTTTGTCCAGTGGCGATGTTTAAGTCCATTCGAATCATACTTGCTATTGCAGCATACCACAATTATGAGATCTGGCAGATGGATGTCAAAACCGCATTTCTGAATCGAAACTTGCTCGAGGATGTGTACATGACACAACCTGAGGGTCTTGTAGATCCACAGCATACTGGGAAGGTATGCAAGCTACAAAGGTCCATTTATGGGCTAAAGCAAGCTTCACAGAGCTGGAATCTTCGATTCGATGATGCGATCAAACAGTTTGGTTTCATCAAGAATGAAGATGAACCCTGTGTCTACAAGAGGGTTGATGGGAACACAGTTGTCTTCCTTGTATTGTATGTGGATGACATATTGCTCATTGGGAATGGCATCCCTTCGCTACAGTCTGTGAAGACTTGGCTCGGGACGTGCTTCTCAATGAAAGACTTAGGTGAAGCAGCCTGTATTCTAGGCATCAAGATCTATAGAGATAGATCTAAGAGATTGCTTGGCCTAAGTCAGAGTACATACATTGACACGGTATTACTTCGGTTTGCCATGCAGAATTCCAAGAAAGGACTTCTGCCGATGTCACATGGTGTGAGTCTTTCGAAGACTCAAAGTCCCTCTTCTAGAGAGGAGAGAGACCACATGGATAAGATCCCTTACGCATCTGCTATAGGATCTATCATGTACGTCATGCTATGTACTCGTCCTGATGTCTCGTATGCTTTGAGCATGACGAGTAGATACCAGTCAGATCCAGGTGAGCGTCACTGGATAGCAGTCAAGAATATTCTTAAGTACTTGAGAAGAACTAAAGAATATTTCTTGATATTTGGAGGCGATGAGGAGCTAGCTGTAAAGGGTTACAGCGATGCAGCTTCCAAACTGACCAGGATGATTATAGATCGCAGTCAGGGTTCGTGTTTTGCTTGAATAGTAGCGCTGTGAGCTGGAAGAGTTCCAAGCAGGACACAGTTATTGATTCTACAACAGAGGCCGAATATATCGGTGCTTCCATCTCATTCGAGAGATTATCGATAGAGGAGATGTGAAGATTTGCAGAGTACCCACAGAGGCTAACATCGCAGATCCCTTGACCAAGGCTTTGGCACAGAAAAAGCATGATGGTCACACTAGGTCATTGGGTATTAGATACTACGGTGATTGGCACTAGTGCTAGTGGGAGATTGTTAGTGAAAGCCCTAGAGCCAATCATGTGATGATTGTTGTCTGGACTTTATTGTATCATATTCTTATTTATAAAGGCATGGTTATTATATTTACTTGTATTGGTGCCAAATAACTAAATATAATAATGTCCTTGAGTAGTAGGTTCTTATCTATATCAATCTATTGGTTGAATCGATAATGAGATGATATAGAGAACACTACTCTTAATCATTCCTAGTCGAGTATTAACATTCAGGGATAATGTTAATGCGTAGAGACTAGTATGTAGGTCAACAAGATGACTTGATCTCACAAGTCATGGATATGAGATATCAAGTTGACACATGGGTATGCATTGGAGAATGTATACTGAATTACCCGCCATGAGAAAGTATCGTGGATCGTTATATGAGTGTCATATACTTTCTCATGTGGCTATTAGTATGACTATTAGTCCTTAGACCTGAAGTCACCATGGTTCCCTACATAAGGAGTTGCATACTTTGGCTTCGTCAAACGTCACCCGTAAAAGGGTGGACTATAAAGGCGATTACTGGGTATGTAACAAATTATGCGGAGGGATGTGAGTGATGTAGATGGGATCTATCCCTCCTATATGACGGGAGTGACATCGATATTCTTGATAGAGTGAGACCATGAAGTGCATGGCCATGCCCAAATGAGTCAATATGAGATATTGAGCTCATTTGATTAGAGTGAGTCTACTTGGAGTTCAAGATTTAGATTGTACCGAGGATGACACGGTCTATGCCTCGATTGGTCAATCTAGATGTCAAGGATAGAGGGACATTGTCACATATTGTGAGAGTCACAATTAGTAGTCACAAAGGTGATGTTGGAGCTCAACATTCTTGTAACTTGGGTAGCAATGATGTGTTGCTAGATACCGCTCATTGCTTATGTTCCTAAATCGGTTTAGGAACATTGCCAACGTTACAAGAACCTATAGGGTCACACACATAAGAGCAATTAGATGGAGATTAGGTTCATATGATGAACCATGAGGATTAGGTTCATGGGATGAACCAAATTGGATTAAGAGTAATCCAAATTAGACTAATTGAGTTAGACTCAAGTTGATTCAAGTATTGAATGAGTCTAATTTTGATTTGATTCATCAAATCAATTTAAATTAATGAATAAAGATTCATTAAATTAAATTGACTTAAGTCAAGTGGTTAGATTTGATCAACCATGGGAGATTAGAGGTCAAGTTTGACTTGACTTGAGAGGGAAGATGAAAGGTCAAGTTTGACGTGACCAAATGTCATGTCATGATGATGACTTGGCATGGCCGGCCAATGATGATGCTCCACATCATCATTGACTTTGTCAATTGGTGCCACATCATGAGGGAGACCAAGGGTCATGGGAGTTACATGCATGCATGTAACCTCCTCTCCATGAAGTGGTAGGCCACTCCATTAGATGGGGTAATTGATTTTTGGTGGCTTAATAACTTCATCTTCAACCTTGGTGCTCTTCTCTCTCAAGCTCTACCTCTCCCAACCTCTCCTTGGACGAAATTCCTAAAGGAGTGCTAGCACACTCTAAGGCATTTTTTCTCCACCTATTGCTTGTGTGGATACCAATAGAGGAGTGTGCACTTGACACTCTCGAGTTCCGGCGAACTTTTGGACGAGCGGGATTTGCGAAGGGCATCGCATCGAGGGTAATGATCTCATCTCTTAGATCTAAGGTAGATCTAGGGTTTTTAGTAAGCACATACATGTTTTATAATTTTTTATACTTCGCACGGATCCGTGGTCGTGGCTTCCGAGGTTTCCGCAACGCAAAAAGCGATTTTTGCGGCTCGGAAAAACCCAATAATACTATGTTGTAGATTCCGATTTTGACGAGGTTTCGTATTATTGTGATGTGTTAGTCATACTAGTATGCATGTGTGTAGCTTGTTGTATTATGTTTCTGCTGTGCTTTGAGTAGTTGTTGTATTTACTTTATATGTTATGCTGTTATTGTGGGCCTAGAGGCCTTGTATTAACCCGAAATGTTGTCGCATACTGGGGAGATGTCGTTCGTTTGATTTTTGGCTCGGCATGCTCTCAGGGCGTGACAATCAAGCAGAGGATGTCCTTCGAGGATGGGTAGGCTTGAGGGGGGTCAATGTGGTCCTTCGTTTGAGGGGGGGATTGTTGGAGTATTGGGAATACAATCAAAGTCCCACATTGGTAAGACATAGAAAAGATCATGTACTTATAAGATGAAAAGATATCTTCATTGGCATGAGGCCTTTTCGGTAAAGCCCAAAAACAAAACCATGAGGGCTTAGGCCCAAAGTGGACAATATCATGCCATTGTGGAGATTTATGGATCTTATTACCACTAATAATTCACACATGGAGATATTAGAGAGAGACATTCCAATCATTTTGTGTAACTTAGAAAGAATATTTCCACTGGCATTTTTTGATTCCATGGAACATCTTTTGGTTCACTTGCCATATGAGGCTAAAGTTGGAGGTCCTGTTCAATTTCGATGGATGTATCCGTTTAAAATGTGAATTTTTTGCTTTTTATTTTATCATTGTTATTTCATTTGATCAAATTTAGTATAATTTATTTTCTAATAAATTGTAATGTATTACTCTTAGATTCCTCTATCACTTGAAAAAAAAGTGAAAAATAAGGCTTATGTTGAAGCTTTTATTGTCAATGGATATATTGTGGAGGAAGTTTCAACTTTTGCATCCTATTATTTTGAACCTCACGTTCAATCCAAGACTCGGAAAGCAGGAAGAAATGATAAGGGTCCCGTTGATCCAAATTTGAGGGAATTCTCAATTTTTAACTATCTTGGTCAACCAAGTGGATCTTGTACAAGTAAATACTTAATCGGTCAGGAGTGGCGAGCAGCCCACACATATATTTTACTGAACTGTTCAAAAGTAATGTCATATTTCGAGTGAGTATATAAATGTTATATTATATATTTCATATATCATAAATTATTTCTCATGTTATATTTAATTTTAAGGTAGAATTCTCCAAACTCTATATTCTGATCTTCTGTAGCTTGAGTTTGATCATTTATGCGATAAAGAATTTGTACAATGGTTCAAAAAATATGTAAGTAGTCTATGATAATAAATTTGATAAATCTTGACTTTAACACATATTTATTTGACTTTAGGTTTTTGATAATCATGTTCACATTGAGCAAGACCTAGTAAACCATCTGTCATGGGGTCGAAACTCAATGGTGAAAACTTGGCCGGCATATTTCATAAAGGAATATAATTTTGATACTCAAGATTATGGAACTAGGAAAACTACAATGAATAGTGGAGTTTGTGTTCAGTCATAGAATGATGGATTTACAAGGAATGAATTTTACGGCTTGCTAGATGAAATTTTAGAGGTTGCGTACCCAGGCTCAGATTTGCGGGTTATTTTATTTATGTGTCATTGGTTTGACCCTATCAAAGGCATGAGGGTGCATCTGTTGGGATGTATATTGAAAACCTTGCCATTGTATGAATATCTTCATTTTAAAATAAGAATCACATGATCATTGTTTGCAATTTATATTTATTTTTGCATATTGTTTAATACTTTACATTGTAGATAACATGGTGTGTGGTGTCACACAGAAGATCATGTTATCAGTTCCTTGTAGAGTATAAATAGAGGCTCACAACCAAGATGGTTTTGGACAAACCATTGACATGGTTGTAGTGTAATTTGGTATTGGTTTATCTTGACCATAGAATTATACTAGTACATTTTGTGTGTATTGAGCAGAACCGACTTAGAGGTGATTCAATTTATACTGACTATATAATTGAATCGGACCTCAGATATTATGGTGTACATGCTCTTAATCCTGATATAATAATGACCACATGTACTTAGTATTTATTTCTTTGATTTACCAATGGGCGAGATTTATGTGTTAAATCGATAGGCCTGGTAAGTTGGGAAATTATATTATTTACATGGTGTGCCATTGATTATAGGAGGAAACCGTGTCCTATATATTAGGATGATGATGTCCTCTTGAGGAGCTCATAAAGTTCATCATGTAAATCCTGCAGGTGGACTTGGTCCAACATGATGATAAGGATGAGTGGTACTACTTATGGAGTTAGATATTAATTAATTAAATTGTCAGTAATTTAATTAATTAATAGACATTCGATATCTTAAACATGGAGAGATATTTTGTACAAATAATATGTGGAGCCCATATTTAATTATGGGGGTTGGTGAGGTAAATCAATGATGATCCTCTAGTGGAATGGATCATCATTAATAGATTGGGTTTTATATGGTTCGTATCCATTGGGTGGCCAAGATCCAACTCCTTCTCATGGGCCCTATTGTAGCCTATTATAAATACCTCATGAAGCCTAGATCTATATAAGGATGTCGAGAGCCTTAGGAAAAAAACAAGTTGTGCTAGGGTTGGTGTTGGAGAGGCTTGTGCGGCAACAAGAGTTGGGCTAGGGCCGTTGGTAACAAGAGATGGCTAGGGTTTTGCATCTTCTTCATCTCTTGGCCGGCACCTCCTCTACTTCTCCAAAGGCCAGCGACAACATACCTTCTTCCTTGGGTTTTGGTCGGCACCTCTTCCACCTCTCCTAGGGCCAGCGGCAACAAAGGATATGGTGCCTTCTTCTTTTGTCTTGGCCGACACATCCTCTCCCTCTCCTTAGGGCCGATGTGTTGGTTGAAGCTTATGAAAAGCCTCACCTCGGTCGCTTGTGCATGGCGATCCTATCTCATTCCTCGGATAAAAAAAATTAACCCTTGACAAAGACGAATTACCCAAGCAACCAATCCATCATCGTGCTATTCGATTCGAGTGGTCTCTTGAACAAACTTGTTGTTTAAGAAACCTAACTCTTTTCCTCAATTAGCCGCGGAATAGATGATATACGGATCGCCGGTTTTTGTGTTTGTCTTCGTGGTCCAAGTAAATTAGCCACATACAATCACATACAAATTGCATAGAACAAGAAAGAAACTTAAACAAGAATTTTACCTCTTGGTCTTCTATTGTATGTCCTATCCTCCTCTTGAACGTTGTGTGGGCAACGATCCTCCAAGAGTTGAAACCTTCCTATATTGCGTCTTCCCTTCCTTGCTCTCTTCAAACAAAGGGAAGATGAACGCTCCCTTCTTCTCCTATCTAGTGCCGACCAACAATCCTCCTTACTGAATTGTTGCCACAGGCTAAGGAGAGGGAGAGGATGAAGTGGGCGCCGGCCAAGAAGATGGGTTCTTGTTGCTCACTACAAAAAAACATTTAATTGGGGATGAACTTTGGCAACAAAAATAGTTCGTTGCAAATCTGCAATGAATTTTGCGACGAATTTTATGTTTCGTCATAAATTTATAACGAAATTTCCAACAAAAAATTTTTTGTTACAAAATTAGTTAAATTTCCAACATTTAATTTTCGTTGCAAAATTAGTCGCAAATTTGTGACAAAAATCATTTTTCATCGCCAATTTGCGAAAAAAAATATTTTCGTTGCAAATATCTACAACGATTTTTTTTGTTGCAGAATTCAGCAACGATTTTTTTTTGTTACAGAATCTGCAATGAATTTTTTCTTTGTTGTAGAATTCTCCAACGATTTTTTTTTCGTTGCAGATTTCTACAATGATTTTATTTTTCTTTGCAGATTCTACAACGAATTATTTTTTCATTGCAGATTTCTACAATGAATTCAAAATTCATTGCAGATTCTGCGACGAATTATTAATTTGTCCCAGATTTGCCAAAGAATATAGGATTCGTCACCAAATTGGCGACAAAATTAGCGATAAAAAAATATTCGTCCATAATTTTCCCCTAATTATCCCGCCCGAAGCAAACAACACCATCTCCCCTCGCTCGATCGGTCGTTCTTCCTCCCGTCGCCGCTGGTACGCCGCCCGTCTCCTTTTTCCAACGTCGTCGCAAGAGCAGCAATGTCGTCGCCGGAGCAACGACGCTGTCACCGAAGCAGCGATGGCACGACCGCGAGCATGCTACGCACGACAAATATGAGCTCGCGGCACCACCGCTGCCGCAAACTCGTGACATCACCTATCGCGCGTACACACGGTAGGTGTTGCTGCGCGTACACACGGCAAGTCCTGCCGCGTGCTCCCGGTAAGTGCTACCACGAGTTCGCGGCAGCGGCCACCGCGAGCTTGCGACAGGACCTGCCTTGAGTTCCTGCTGCTAGTTCGTGACAGTGGCCCCCGCGAGCTCGCGGCCGCCGCTGCCACGACCTCGCAGCAGGTGCTACCGCATGCTCGTGGCGGCTGCTGCCGCGCGTCCATGCGGCAGGTGCTGCCGCGTGCTCATGGTAGGTGCTACCACGAGGTCGTGCGTGGCTGCAGCTGTCGCCAATAGATAGCGGTGGCACTGTTGCGCATGAACATGGCAGTCGCATGCCCTCGAACGGTGGCAGTAGCCAACGTATGTGTGCCCTCGTGGGCGTTGTTGTCACGCCCCGGGAGTATGCCGTGCCGAAAAGCAAACGGACGGCATCTCCCCTGTACGTGGCAACATATCGGGTTAATACAAGGCTCGTAGGCCCACAACAACAATATATAAATGAACAATACCAAACAATATATCCACAACAACACAAAAGGTGTGCACCGGTGCGACTCTAAAATACTACACACAACAACGAACAAATCCACAGCCAGATACAACACTGATTATACATGGCCATAATACAAAATAACAGCGGAAGCAAATACGTGGAAAACCCCAAATGTTCGGTGTGAGATGGGATCAGCTGGCGGAGCTCCAAACGTCCAAGGAATCTTCTACCTGTTATGCAGGCGAAAAACCCGAGTCGAGGGTGGTGAGTATAAACTCAGGGGTAATATATAGAAAGTGTATGAACATATAGGGTAAAGAAATCTACAAGTATACATGTGAAGATCTACAGGTATACAGCATGAGTCCAATAGACATACAGTCTTATCCAACTCTAATAACAAGTAACTACAGTAAAGTCATACGCAATGTATATACTAAACTGCTCAACTGAACATAAAGTAATGTACCATCGTACCTGACGGTCTGCAACACCATAAGCTATATCATCCTCACAGATATACCATAGCATAACCCATATAATATACCAGGTCAATCCCATACCTGACCAATACTCAGACATATGAACAGTATATGATCACCTGTATAATAACCCGGTCCGTACCACACAATGACATGATGCTAATCAAATGCATATAACAGTCTGAATCAACGCATGTATCATGCTCAACACATAGAAGTAAATAAAATGCAAATGGCATGTATCATGATGTACAATCATGTGCAGCAATCATAGCTCAATCAAATGCAGCATCTCACAGGCATATGTAAAACATATATCAAATACATGCATACATATATATCAGCAATGCATATGCATGGCCATGTCTGCGGACCCATCCAACCACGACCCCAGTATGGCCTAGGTGGCACGGCATGACGAATAGCCCGACTCCAGCCGACACTACTCTCGAGTGACCGAGTTGGGTAGTATGAATGAGTAGCATATAAGCATAAAAAGCTAACTACTCCCCGGGGGTCCCTGCTGCTGGTCGCTCCCTCACTACCCATGAGTAGACGAGCTCTGCACACAAGACAAATGCACGTCACACAACCACCATCTATAGTGGGCGAGTGCTAACACCACTCTGCTCAGTGGCCAGGTGCGCATCTCCAACTACCACCATCCCTAGTGGCCGAGCGCGACACATCCAATGCTCTGCCCTCAACCCTGCTACCACTACCCCGAGTGGCCGGGGAGGCAGGATGACCGACGACCCGTCTCATCCACAAGGGAGACCCAGTCGTTAGCATGTATGCAATGTAATGATGCATAGCTCCATACATGTATCCTCGCCTCACTCCCTATCTCATGGGGAGTCCTGGTCAACCAAAAGTCAACTATGCAAGGACTACAATCACAAGACTCTCTCTATCGCACAAAGAGTCATACTCATCTGACAGTCCACCACGCTAAGACCTCTAGTCAGTAGCGATATACAATCGACCGTCCATATAACCATACACAGGCACACAATCCATAATGGATATACCATCGCGCTAGGACCTCTAGTCCATGGTCACATACTGACAACCATACACTTATCTATGCACAGACAACTAGATCCATCATAGATGCACAACTAATATGTGTACGATACAACGATCGACTCCATAACCCTATTCACCACCTAACCCTAGTGATGTAACACAGTAACCCAATCTGAGGTCACAAAGATAACCCTAACCACATGCACTTACTGAACATCTATCAGTTAACACATAATAGGGTTTATAGTTCCTATCCGAGCTAGATAATCAATGAAGTACCAGAGTATATATCTCAAAGGTCAAGGCAGTACAAGCATATGATTAAATAAGAGTGGATTTAAGGTAAACAGGTATAAACATATATATCAAAGATCATGCACTAGAATTGATCAAACTATCGGACCAGGTAGATATTACCCACATAATACGAAGCTCGAATAATCCTCACTGCCGCGGACCCGCTTCGTATCCCAAACCTGTACAATAGTAACAAATTACGGTTAAGTACAAGTCTCTAATAATCATACAACAAAATACCAATTCGTTCTATAATTCGCATTCTTTCCCGAATACGTGTTAAAACTCGACTATCCCAATCCAATCCATCATAACCAATCTGAACTCTGGAGCTCACGACCTATCATACACAATTTACCAAAAATTTAATAACATATAGGCTGCATCAACAATCTGTTGCTATAAGATGAATGAACTCATATATCAATCAATCTACCCCATTCATCCATATCAAATCCAAATTTACCTACCTTACTAATCCAATTTAGATCCAGCTTCTGCCCAACCCATCAATGCCGATTAACTGCATATCTATGGCTATACAAATACACAACGCCACAACCAATCCGATCGACATCAATAATCAACCACAATCGAAATAAATGGAAGAAACAGAGACCCATTAACAGAACCCATCCATAACAACTACTGTGAACAAAATGCTCCAAGACTTACCTCATAAAAACGATGATCACAACATCAACCTCCAAAGGAAAATCAGCAATTAACATTGAGACTGAAAGAGGGTATCAAGGCTTACCGAATCAAATCACTACCGATAGCCATCCCCTTCATCGTCCCCTGTTCACCGACAAGATTTCTGAATTTCAATCAGAAATTGCATCAAGAAGACAAATCCAATCCAACATCAAGGAGAAGCGGCGACACTCACCTAGCTACGCGAGAGATCATCCGAGTCTGATCCGCCGATCCAAGCTCCCAACCACCGCGGCGCCTTCACCGTTCCGGCTCGCGATCGAGATGGTGGCGACAACGCAAATCACGGACCTCGGTAGCGGCGATGGCAAGCCGACTCGGAGAAGAGAAAAGCACGGCGATCCGAGCTTGGGGAAGGAGAGAATAGCTACGGCGATAAGCGGCTCCGATTCGCGACGAGGCCGTCGGTGAAGGCCAGCGAGATCGGGCGATGATAATCGAAGTGGCGGCGATAATGGAGAGCTCCGACGACCCAGGGCGGCGGCGCTGCTGTCGTTTGCGTTGAAGACGATGGCGATCGGCACGGCATCGACACCGTCAAGATTGCGCAAGGAAGGGAGGCAGAGAAATGAGATCGGGATAATCGGGATCGAGGTTTTAACCCTACCCGGTTCGGTTGGGTTGGCTCAAGCTTGACCCAACTCTAACCTAGGTTGAGTCCGAGTTAACTCAAGTCGAGCCAACTCCCCATTTACACTTAAATCTTCCTTGGATAGACTCCTTTTAAATCCGGAAAAACTTCTGTAAATTCCCGAAGAATTTATATAAGACAAATTTCTCAACTAACAAGGGTTTTTTTTTTTCATATTTTACAGTTGTGTGTGTGCCCTCGCTTGCGTCGCGCGTCGCGGCGACTAGTAGCGATCGTGTGCCCTCGTGGGCATGCGCCGTGCTATGACCGGCCGTCGCACGCATGCCCTCGCGGTCGTCGTGTGCGTGCCCTCGCTCGCGTAAGGTTATGCTGCGCCTTGCGCGTGCTTGGCAGTTGTTGCGTGATCTCGATCATGATTTTAAAGGTTATTCAAATTATATAAATCAGTATATTAATGTGTCGTAATCTAAATACAAAATTAATTTTCTTAGATTGTCCTACTTCGAAAGGTGTTCGGTGTGTTCGTGAAGTGTTCATCTAGCTGTCAGCTCATCCGCACGTTGTTTCCATTTGTACAGGTATGCATAAGAATATTGTATATTTATAACATTAATTAGAGTATTTTTAATTCTGTTATAATAATTATTCTTAATGTTTGATTCTAAGTAGTTTAATTACTGTTAATAGATCATATTTGTTTGAAATGATATTATAGTTTGCAAATAAATATTACACAAAATCATATTTAGTATTAGAAAAATTTAATTTATTTTGTGTATAAATTTATGGTTAGATTGATATATATGGATGAAGTTTGGAAGAAATTAAATTTAATCGTTGATATACTTTCAAAAACAGGATCAATAGAGAGAGAACGAAGTTGGATGTATAAAAAAAAATTACCAGAACGTCGTGGTTTAACCGAAGAATTTATAATTGGGTTGGAAGAATTTTTGAGATTTGCTAATAACAATGTTGAGTTTATGGATGAAAATAAATTAAGGTGTCCCCGCAAAAAATGTCATAATGGTAAATTTTTCCAATGTGACAAAGTTCGAGAACATATTTGTAGATTTGGTTTTACGCCAAATTATTATAATTGGACTTGTCATGGTGAACCGTTTATATCCGATGAAGAGGTTGGACGAAACATACAAAGGATAGTTAGTGGAGAGCAAGTATATTACGATCAATTCAATTCATACCAGAGGATGATAGTTGATGCAGTTGGTCATAATTTTAATAGCGAACCAAACACTGTAAGTTCTAGTTATCCTCAAGCATTTGAACACATGTATACCAATTATTCAACACCGTTAGAGGAGGTAGAAGTTACTGATGGTAATGAAAATGTGTACAATGAGACATATATAAAATTTCAAGAAGTATTGAGAGCTGAAGATGAACCCGTGTGGTATGGTTGTCACAGCCACACAAAATTATCTCTCACCGCAAGATTGATGAATGTTAAACTGAGCATAATATGTCCAAAGAATGTTTTAATGATTTTGTTCAAGTTATTGGAGAAGTATTGTCGCATGATCACATAATACCGAAGGATTTTTACACTATGAAAAAACTTGTGAAAGATTTGGCTCTCCCGGTGCAAAGAATTGATGTTTGCAGAGATTGTTGTATGCTTATTGGGGAGATAATGCAGATTTAGAGGCTTGTAAATTCTGTAGTCAATGCGGGTACAAGAGTACCACGAGATCATATCATAATAAGCGATTAAAATCATTCAGACAAATGTTCTATTTGCATTAACTCCTAGATTGCAAAGGCTTTATTCTTCAAAGGTGACTGTTAAACACATGACTTGGCATGCAAATCATGAAACAAAGAATGAACTAATGTGTCATCCATCTAATGCAGAGGCATGGAAACATTTTGATCGAATATATCCTGAGTTTGCGAATGAGACCCGAAACATCAGGTTGGGTCTATGTGCTGATGGATTTGCTCCATTTGGCAAATCAGGAAGAACTTATTCTTGTTGGCCAATTATTGTAACTCCCTACAAATCTTCCACCTGGTATGTGTATGAAAACACCTTATATGTTTTTAACATTTATTGTGCCTAACCCTCATAATTCGAAGAAGTTAATAGAAGTTTACATGCAACCATTGATTGCTGAGTTGATCCAACTATGGGACATGGGTGTTTCCACATATGATATCCATACTAATCAGATGTTCACAATGAGAGATGCACTTATTTGTACCATAAATGATTTTCCTGCTTATGGGATGTTATCATGCTGGAGTACTGCGGGGATTTTAGGATATCCAATATGTATGGAGAGATCAAAGTCATTCACATTGAAACACGGAAAGAAACTAAGTTATTTTGATTGTCATAGATAATTTTTACCACCAAATCATAAATTTAGAAGAAATAAAGAAGAATTTACTAAGAATAAAATTGAAAGAACACCTCCACCATTGAGATTCACTGGTCAAATTTTATGGCAAATGCTTAACTTTCCATCTGTTATTGAAGAATAAATATTACAACATATGACTATGGAATTACGTATAAATGGACAAAACGGAGTATATTTTGGGATTTACCATATCGGAAGAGTAATTTGATTCATCACAATCTTCATTTAATGCATATTGAGAAGAATGTTTTTGATAATCAGATAAATACAGTGATGGATATTACCGGAAAAACAAAAAGACAATCTGAATATAAGAAAAGATTTGCGTCTCATATGTAAATGACCCACCCTTGATGTTGATGAAAATAGTAGTGGACCAAAATCGAAAGCAGTTTATACATTGAATAAGGATCAGAGACGGATTGTTTGTGAATGGTTGAAATCATTGAGATTTCCTGATGGTTATGTCTCAAATCTTGGTAGATGCGTTGATTTGAAGGACTGCAAATTGATGGGTTTTAAAAGTCATGACTGTCATATATTCATGGAAAGATTAATTCCCATTGCTTTGAAGGAACTGTTACCAAATTTTGTCTGGGGTGCAATTACGAAATTAAGCATTTTCTTTCATGATATCTGCTCGATAGTACTAAGTCATTCACACATGGAGACATTAGAGAGAGACATTCCGATTATTATGTGTAACTTAGAAAGGATATTTCCATCGGCGTTTTTTGATTCAATGGAATATCTTTTGGTTCACTTACCACATGAGGCTAAAGTTGGAGGTCCTGTTCAATTTTGATGGATGTATCTGTTTGAAAGGTGAATTTTTTTGAATTTTATTTCATTGTTATTTCATTTGGTCAAATTTAGTCTAATTTATTTTCCACTAAATTTTATTGTATTACTCTTAGATTCCTCTTTCACTTGAAAAAAAAAGTGAAAAATAAGGCTCATGTTGAAGCTTCTATTGTTAATGCATATATTGTGGGGGAAGTTACAACTTTTGCATCATATTATTTTGAACCTCACGTTCAATGCAAGAGTCGGAAACCAGGAAGAAACGATGAGGGTCCCGTTGATCCAAATTTGAGGGAAATCTCAATTTTTAATTACCTTAGTCGACCAAGTGGATCTTGTACAAGTAGATACTTAACTGGTCAGGAGTGGCGAGCAGCCCATATATATTTTATTGAACTGTCCAAAAGTAATACCGTATTTCGAGTAAGTATATAAAAGTTATATTAAACATTTCATTCATATATCATAAATTATTGTTCATGTTTTATTATATTTTATTGTAGGATTTTTCAAACTCTATATTCGGAGCTTCCAAAGCATGAGTTTGATAATTTCTGTGATGAAGAATTTGCACAATGGTTCAAAAATTATGTAAGTAGTATATGATAATACATTTGATAAATCTTGAATTTAACACATATTTATTTTACTTTAGGTTCTTGATAATCACGGTCACTTTGAGCAAGACCTAATAAAACATCTGTGATGGGGTCTAAATTCAATGGTTAAAAATTGGCCGACATATTTCATAAATGGATATAATTTTAATACTCAAGCTTATGGAACTGGGAAAACTACAATGAATAGCTGAGTTTGTATTCAGTCATCTATTGATGGGCGTGCAAGGAATGAATTTTACGGCTTACTAGATTAAATTTTAGAGGTATCGTATCCAGGCTTAGATTTGCGAGTTATTTTATTTATGTGTCGTTGGTTTGACCCTATCAAAGGCATGAGGGTGCATCCACAATTTAATTTGGTTGAAATTAACTACAAAAAAATATACAAGAGGTACGAACCATTTGTGTTAGCACAGTAAGCGATTCAAGTATTTTTTGCTTCATATCCTAGTCTAAGACGAGACAAAAGTGATTGGTGGGTAGTTTGTAAAATAAAAGCACGTAATAAAATTGAGGAACATTGGAAAGACATAACATATCAACAAGATGAAGTTGTCAATATATTTCATATCGTAGAGTATAATATTTCAACGTTACGAGATCCCAACGGCGTACTAATAGATGTTGATGCAAGTGAACTGAATGAGTATGAAGATGAGGATTTCAATGATGAGGATGAGGATGAGGATGAGGATGACGATGATGATGATGATGATGATGATGATGATTAGACGCATGACGAGGCCGAAAATTTTATTGTAAACTTCGATTTATAATTGTGGGTAATTAACCTTTTATTGAGTACCAATTATATTTTAATTCACTGTGTAATTCGAAATTCCATATATTTAATATACTAATGAATTCTTTGTTTTAGGGTCAACCAGTTGCTATGAATATGGTAATATTTTCATATTGTTCCTATTAAAAATTTGATATCAAACTGTATTTTTTTTCCTGTAATATTCTGCTAATAATCATGAATGTTAGTTTCGATGTGGAAGTCATAGATGCAGTAGTGTTGGAAGATCATAGTCTTCCTCTGCTTCAACCCCCGCACATTCTGATGCTCTTGCAAGAAATGCGCCCTCCACCTCTTCCCCAGTTGCAGAATCCTTTGATTCTCAATATATACCTACTAATGTGTCTTCCTCGGTACAACAATCACTCGTTGAGAGGGAAGATACGAGAGAGTTTATATCTCCGCGTGGAGATTCGTAAGTATTCAAGTTTTAGAATATCTATATATAATTTTTAATACAATATGTTTTTTTATAAGTATATAACGGGGTTTGTTTTTAATTTATGTTACATTTACAAATTCTATACATGTTATTTATGAGGTGAATAAAATAGTGAATAACCATTGGGACAGTGCTTCTATGACTTATACAAGCACGCCGGAAGAAAATAAAGTTCTATGGTGGAATGAGTTTAAGGTAACTTATTTCAATCATTTAGTATATGAAATTATAGTTAATATAATCATTTTTTATTTTTATCTACTACACCGGGTATTTACTTAGGAGGAGAGTCAAACACTAGAGATGAAGAGGATTTAAAAAAAAAAGTGTGGTGATCATATTAAAAACATACTAAATCATGCCAAAACTAGAAATAAGAAACCACACTGTATAACCGAGGATAATTGGAATAAAATTGTTGCACATTGGAGATATGAGGAAAGCACACGGAGGAGTGAACAAAATAAGCAAAATCAGCATTGTAACTCTTGCAATATGTCTGCCACGTATGCGGGAGGATCCATAAATATCGATGAGCATATACATCGATTGGTGAGTGTTTTCAATTTATAATTTTGTAATATAATACTTAATAATTTATAAATTTTAACTGTTTAATTTGTTTAGGCCAAGGAGACGGGAACTGAGCCATTATTTATAGACACTTTCACCCGCACATTCCAAAAGAATGATAAGACATGGAGTGGGGAAAGAGATAGAACAATAAAGGTGTGTAATTGTAAAATTTTTAATTTCTTATGTTACTATTTAATTTTTTTCCTTTCAAAATAGGAGAAATACGATGAACTTTCACAAAGAAATTCGAGTGCAAGCGATGATGCAGACGAATCAGAGCCATCTGTTAGCAATATAAATTTATGGCATGAAGCATCTAGAGGACCGAAAAGTGGAAGAATATTTGGAATCGGCTCTTTGAGCCGATCCTATAGAGTCCCTGGTGCTTCTTCTTCATCCTCTCCAGCATCAAAAGCACAAGTAATTCAATTAACCGAAGAGGTTAAACATTTGAGAGAGTTACTAGCATAGAAGGAAACTGAATAGAGAGAGAACACTCAGAAAGTACAATACTTAAATGAAAAGATGAATGAATTTCAAAGGCAACAAATGTTTATTATGCAACATCTTCAGTTAACGTCTAGCTCAAATCAACTTCCTTCTTCTAGCTCTGCTCCTCCTCCTCCTGATCCCTATCATGGTGACAAAGATGATGTTTTTTTTATGATGATGGTGATTATGGTGGTTATCTTTAACTGTATTGAAGGTGGAAACTTCACTTCGCACTTCAACTTGGTCACTAGTACATGGTGATCCCATCTACGTCCCCGGATTAAAAAAATTAATCCTTGATGAAGAGGGATTACCCAAGCAACTGATCCATCGTCGTGCTATTCGAATAGAGTGGTCACTTGAACAAACTTGTTATTCAAGTAACCTACCATTTTTCTTCGATTAGATGCGGAATAGACGATGTACGGATCGCCAATTTTTGTGTTTGTCTTTGGGGTCCAAGTAAATTAGCCACATACAATACATACAATATACAAAGAAACAAAAGGAAAGCAAAACAAGAATTATACCTCTTGTTTAGCTCAAGGTCTTCTATCGTATGTCCTATCCTCCTCTTGGATGTTGTGTGGGCAACGATCTTCCAAGAGATGAAGCCTCCTAGATCACGTTCTTCCCATCCTTGCTTGCTCCAAAAAAAAGGGAAGAATAAAACAAAACTCCTTCTCCTATCTAGAACCGACCTCCAAGCCAAGGAACTTGATGTTGCCGCTGGCCAAAGAGAGGATGAAGGAGATGGTATGGGCACCGTCCAAAAGCTACAAAGGAAGAACCTTTTACCCTTGTTGCCGTCGACCAAGGAGGAATATATAAAGAGGGATGGGCACCGGCCATAGTAGAGAGGAAGAAGATGGGCGTCGGCTACTCCTTAGGAAGAGAAGGAAACAAACCCTAATCTCCCAACTTGTTGCCGCCCAAGCCAATTCCCAAACCCAAGCTGCCCAAACCAAAACCCTAATCTCCATGAGTTCTCCTTGCCACCCACTCCTTAAGCCTTATTTATAGATTTAGGCTTAAGCCTCCTTTTAATCTCCACCGTCGGATCTAGAGATTTAATCGCAACCGTCAGATCTAGAGATTTAATCTCAACCGTCGAATCTAGGGATTTATTCTCCACCATCGGATCTAGAGTTCCATTTTCCACCATCGGATCTAGGCTTCATGAGGGTTTTAATAGGCTACAATAGGGACCATGAGGAGGAGTTGTATCTTGGCCACCCAACAGATCTAGCCCACATAAAGTCCGATCCATTAATGATAATCCATTCTACTAGAGGATTATCATTGATCTACCACACCAACCCCCATAAATAAATATGGGGTCCAAATATTAATTGTACAAATATCTCCCCGTGTTTAAGATCTTGAATGTCCATCAATTAATTAATTTACTGACAATTAATTAATCAACATCTAACTCCATGAGTAGTACGACTCAACCTTATCATCATGCCGGACCAAGTCCACTTGCAGGGTTTACATGGTGAACCTTATGGGCTCCTCAAGGGGACATCATCATCCTAATATTTAAGACATAGTTCCCTCGAATAATCAATGACACACTATATAAATATTATCATTTCCCAACTTACCGAGCCTATCGATTTACTCTATAAATCTCGCCCATTGGTAAATCAAAGAAATAAGTACTAAGTTTATGTGCCCATTATTATATCGAGATTAAGAGCATGTACACCATAATATCTGAGGTCTGATTCAATTATGTAGTCAGCAATAAATCGAATCACCTCTAAGTTAGTCCTTCTCAATACACACAAAGTTTACAATGTAATTCTATGGTCAAGACAAACCAAGACCAAATCACACTACAACTATACTAATGGTTTGTCCAAAACCATCTCGGTTGTGAGCCTTTACTTATAATTTACAAGGAACTGATAACATGATCTCCCGTGTGATACTACACACCATGTTATCTACAATGTAATGTATAAGACAATATGCATAACCATAAATATGCAAATAATGATTATGGGATTCTTATTTCAAAAATAAAGATGTTCATACAAAAGATAGACTTTTCAGTATACATCCTAACAATCTCTCACTTATACTAAAAGACTATTCTGTCCTCATACTGCCATACATATGATTCTCATTCCCTCCACATGCCTATCAAAAGCTCTCGCTAGAAGGGCCTTAGTGAAATGATCTGCCAGGTTATCCTCTGATGCAATCTTGGCCACAACAACTTCTCCTCGCTTTACGATTTCTCGTATCAGGTGGTACTTGTGCTCTATGTGTTTACTTGCCTTATGGGCTGGTGGTTCCTTTGAGTTTGCAACTGCACCAGTGATATCACAATAAATTGTGATAGTTCTGGACAAACTAGGAATCACTTCCAAGTCCATCAAGAAGTTCCTGAGCCATTCAACTTCATTGGCTACCTCAAAGGCTGCCACATACTCAACTTCCATGGTAGAGTCCGCCATGCATTTCTGCTTGACACTCCTCCATACAATGGCTCCACCTCCCAAAGTAAACACAAAACCTGAGGTAGACTTACTGTTGTCCCTATCTGATTGAAAGTCAGAATTTTTGTAACCCACAGGGAGTAATTGATCTACCTGGTATACCAGCATATAATCCCTAGTCCTTCTTAGGTACTTCAATATATAGTTTATCGCAGTCCAATGTCCCTGTCTTGGATTACTCTGATATCTGCTAACTATATCCATGGAAAAGCATATATTCGATCTCGTACATAGCATAGCATACATGAGGCTTCCTACTGCCGAAGCATAAGGAACCACCTTCATCTTCTCTATCTCTTTTGATGTTCTAAGACACATCTCTTTAGATAAAGGAACTCCATGCCTAAAAGTTTGAAAACCTTTCGTGGAGTTCTGTATGCTAAAACAAGCCAAAATGGTGTCTATGTATGAAGTTTGATATATGCACAACATCCTTTTCCTACGATCCCTTATAACCTTGATCCCAAGGATGTGTCCCACTTCTCCCAAGTCCTTCATATCAAACTATTTGGACAACCATACCGTTATGTTCGATAACACCTTGACATTGTTGCCAATTAATAAAATGTCATCTACGTATAGTACAAGAAATACCACTACGTTTCCGTCACATCTCTTGTATACACAAGGCTCATCCGGACTTTGAATAAATCCATAAGACTGGATTACCTCATCAAAGCGGATGTTCAAAGATCTCGAAGCTTGCTTCATTCCACAAATGGACTGATTAAGCTTGCACACAAGATGCTCTTTTCCCTTTGCAATGAATCCCTCTGGTTGCATCATATAGATGTTCTTCTCAAGACTTCCATTAAGGAAAGTTGTCTTGACATCCATCTGTCATACCTCATAATCCATATGAGCAGCAATACATAAAAGAATTCAGATAGATTTAAGCATGGCTACCAGCGAAAAGGTCTCCTCATAATCGAAACCCTCTTTTTGAGTATACCCTTTCGCAACAAGTCTTGCTTTGAAGGTCTCAACCTTCTCATCTATTCCTCTCTTTCTTTTGTAGATCCACTTGCATCCAATGATTTTTGCACCATTGGGTGGTTCTACTAGCTCCCAGACTTGATTTGAATCCATAGATTCTATCTCAGAATTCATTGCACTTTGCCAAGATATCGCATCTTTATCTTGGATTGCCTTGTCATATGTCCAAGGATAAGGTTCATGTTCGCCAGGGACCAAATCAGAAGATTCTCCCAAGAACATGAATCTATCAGGCTGTCTAACAACCCTCCCACTATGACGAGGTACTACCTGTGTATCCTCTTTGACACGTTGTGCAGTCACTTGTGGTATATCATCTTGTATCAGTGGTACTGAAGTAGTGTCTTCCCCTCTCAATTCCTCCAGAACAATCTTATTCATGGGCTTGTGGTTCATCACATAGTCTTCCTCAAGAAATCTGACATTCGTGCTAACGAAGAACCTTTGATCTCTAAGAGTATAAAACAAACCACCTTTCGTTCCTCTAGGATAGCCAATGAACATGCGCACTTCTCTATGAGGTTCCAACTTACCAGCATCTACCTTCAGCACATGTGTTGGACTCCCCCAAATCCGAATATGTCTCAGACTAGGCTTTCGCCTAGTCCACAATTCTGTGGGAGTAGAAGGCATAGATTTAGATGGTATCGAGTTTAGAATATACACTGCCATATCTTGAGCATACCCCCAGACCTCTAGTAAGTAGCGAGATACTATCAACAATCCATATAACCATACACAGATATACGATTCATAATGGATATACCATCACGCTAGGACCTATCGTCCATTGCCATATACTGACAACCACACACTTATCTATGCACAGACAACTAGATCCACCATAGATGCACCACTAATACAGGTTTGATATAACAATCGATTCGATAATCTAATCCATCACCTGACCCTAGTGATGTAACACAGTAACCCAATCTGAGGTCACAAGATAACCCTAACCACCTGTACTTACTGAACATCCATCAACTAACACATAATAGGGTTTATAGTTCCTATCCATGCTAGATAATCAATGAAGTAACAGAGTATATATCTCAAAGGTCAAGGCAGTACAAGCATATGATTAAATAAGAGTGGATCTAAGATCAAAGGAAACACAGAGGGCGGCGACGGTGGTAGTAGCTCCAGCTCACATCTAGAAACCCGATCGAACCGCTGCTGACCCCTAGCTCCTAGCGAGGACTCTTCACCGGAATTGAGCTCGGGAACCCGAGATCAGAGATCCCCTCCGGCGACGATCAACACGTGTGGCGACCGGAGCGGCTAGAGGAACTAGCTATAGGCGTCGGCGATCCAAGGGCAAGGGAGAGCTCACGACGATCGCGCTGACCGAATAAGTCGACGGCATCGCGTGCGATCGGGAAGGAGAAGAAATCAGAGATCGCGACTGAGAAAGGGGAGAAATCGCGATGGAAGAGGGAGCTCCGACAGCGCGGAGGAAAAACAGGATCTCGATGGAAGAAGCCGGAAATCGCGATCGGGAACTTTAAAGGTGGTTCGACGGTTTGGTTCAAACGAACAGATTCAAGCCTAACCTAACCCAAGTTAAGCCCAACTCAAACCCAATTCAATTTGGTTCAGCCCTTAACCCAAGTAAAACCCAATGAATTCAGCCTAATGGGCTCAGCCCAATAGATTCAGCCCAATAAACTAATTAAACCCCATTAACTCACTAATTAACCAATTTAATTAAAGGGTTAATCCATATAATTTTTTTTTTCATATCTTACATTCTCCCCCACTAATAAAAATTTAGTCCCCAAATTTCTGACTCATGTACGAACATGAGATGTCACAATAACCATCTCAAATATCCAGAGCAAAATCACACCTCAAGTGACTAAGTTGTTGGATCGAGAAGCGTCGCTAGAGGGGGGGTGAATAGAGATTGTAAATCTTTCGTTCGAATTCGTTCGTTGATACACAAGTAAACGAGTAAGCACAGCGGAAAATAAATGAACACGTTTATTTTACTTGGTTCAAAATCCAGTGGTTGCTACTCCAAGGCCCTATCGGTCCTAGACCGTGTACGGAGGGCAAAGCACTATAACGTCTCCTCCTCGTTGGAGGTAGGAGACAACGATCACAAAACCGAATATACAAGGATGAGGCAACAAGCCTACCTCACCTCGTTATGGAGAAAAACAAAGAATACAATATCAAAAATATTACTTGATTCTGCTGCCGATGAAGAAGATCGAAACTTGGCATCGCGTCGGCGTTATGACGATGTTGGAGAATTGGCATTGTAGGAGCACCTGATGAATAAACTTGATGTGATTTAGAGTTGGAATCCTCCCCTCCTTTTATAGATTTTGGCCTCTAAATTTGTCTCCTCATCTTTAGGAACGGATTACGAAATTGTCCAAAATTTATCGCTAAGTGGCCGCGTCAAACATTATCCGTTTTGACCTAGTGCAAAGGCTGATTCATCGCCATCAGTCGACTGATGACTCCCATCAGTCGACTGATGAGCATTAGTCGACTGCTCAACGTCCAGCAGTCGACTGCCAGCCTGGCCACTTCCCTGCAGTAAGAGGTTAGCTCAGAAAATGATAAATACGACGGTTTCTAACCGTCTGATCTCGATCTAGACCTTCAATAGAAAGTCTTAGTCGGATCGCCACCTACGGTCGTCCTCGTAAAGTGGACACGACCTTACAATCTCTCACTCAAACGAGCTTGCCTCGATAGTAGCTCTCGCTTCCGGCCTTCCACTTGATTCCTTCGGCTCCCTCCGAAGTCACTCGAGTGTCGCCCGACCACCGCGACTTCCTCCGGGTGTCGCTAGCCTTCAGCTCCAGGCTTAGCACTTTTCTGCACACTTGATTTAGCTCGTGAGATAACGATGTAAACTTAACTTTGTGTCTTTGCCATAATCAAAACACAGGTTCGATTATCTAGTGCCTCTGCACCAACATAAGTGGGGTACTGAGCTCGAATATTACATTCCAGCTCTTATATACACTCTCAATCAACCTATTAATAGGTTAATAACTGTACCAGAGTGGAGCTCTATACCTGTAACCGATGGGAAACTTTGCCAGAATCGTAAGGTGAATTATGAATCACTATCAATAATGATACCCAAGGCTACTCCATGGATATAATTCCATCAAGCGATCCAACGAAGTCCATCTTATGGCTCGGAAGAAAATGAGCGGACCTAGCTAATCGATCATCGACTACCCAAATCTTATCAAATCCTTTTCGAATTCTAGATAATCTCCCAACACAGTCTAACGTACTAGGCTCCCACTTCATCACGGTACGTAACCCTATCGATCCCAATATTCCACCTTTGCTTGTTGGCATACCCAACATCAAACTACGAAAACAACCGTGTCCCATATATCATTCCACCAACATGAATGTCTCAATACTCACTATTTTCGGATACACTCCGAATAAATCATCACTCTCTCGAATGAAGAGTCTCCTAAAACAACTCTTCCTAAAGCGAATTCAACTCTAGGAACCACTATCCTTCCCAGAGACAGAGATTTATTCTCACAAGAGAAATTAATCTAATGTCCAAAGTTCACTCTGTCACACAGAACTGAAAGTAACTGGAAGACTATAATGACTAATCTCGCTAGTTTCTCAACTAGTATACACATAATATACATCTCATTCAACTGCATCGGGATCGCTCCTAATCCCTGAAATGATTCATCTGCATACAATACCCTTCCATCCATATTGGACAGATTAACTAACACTGACACAAAAAGCCAGCCACCGTCTAGGCCTTGAAACCTAACTTCCTAAGCTTCTGACCAAGTGATTCCCATCACCTTCTTCGTCCAACAAGTAATCTATGAAGGCAACCACCAACGGGTCCAGTCGCTTCATGAATGACTAAATCGTCAATAAGTCTAACAACATTATCAACATCTCCTAAAATTCATACCAAGTATGAAATGTTGTCTTCTACACACCTACCTCCTTTTTACTTTAAGCTGATGATAGCTCAATCATCACACCCACAAGGGTAATTGTATGACATCAAGTCACTACAATATCAACACTCCAATTATAACTCAACCCTAGAGTATACACCGGTGTCCTTTAAGCTGATCTAAATAGATCATCTATCCCTGACGAAGGATATCCATTTCCAACAGCTTCCATGTTCCAACATCGATAATCAATGCATAACCTCCAAGGCCTATCCCTCTCTTAACAAAGAGTTCCGGACTTCTCCAGAAGGAATACTAGAACAGATGAATATCCCATCCAATACCTCATATAATCGCAACTTACGTTCTTCCTGTAGGGATTCTCTTATGCAAAATAGCATATGCGCAACGGAAAAATAGGATCCCTTCCAAGTGATCCTTGCGAAAGAAAACCTCGTACAAAAATAAATTTCTCAAAACCTATCTTATAGGAGAATATTACCTTTGTTGCGTGCCCTTTTTAAATCCCGCTTCTCCTTGTGTTTGTTGGATCTTTTAGCACGTTCAAATGTCCGTGCCTCTATATGTATCCACACGAGCAAGCTCTTGTCTCACAAAAGAAACTAGAAGAGCTCTCCTTTACTTCTTGCTAGAGAATTCCCTAAAGGAGAGGAAGGTAGGGAAAAAGAGAAAGGAAGAAGAAGACTACTCTTCTTGCTACACTCACAAAAGCCACACAACCAAAGCCTCTCACCACCAAGCTCTCTCCAAGCCTCAAGCTTCAACCAAAAACTTGGCCGGCCACCCCATGGAATGTTTTATAGGATTGAAAAAACCTTTCACCTCCTATCACATTCAATGCAATCAATTGCATTGAAAGATAATCAAACAAGGAGTTACACTCCTTGTTTGGCCGACCACATGTGAAGGAAATCCAAAGGTCAAAACCCTTTGTCTCCTTCCACCTCATAAAGCTTAGGTGGCATGCTTATGTGGCATTCATGCAAGTTGAATTAATCTTATTAATTCAATAAGCTTATGTTATCATATTGAATTAATCTCATTAAATCAATAAGGTAACATATTGAATTAATCTTATTAAATCAATTTAGCTTAGGATATCATGATAACATATTTATTTAATCTTATTAACTTAATAAGCTTAGCATATTGAATTAATCTCATTAAATCAATAAGCTAAAATTCTCTTTAAGCTTAAAGTCCAAAAACCATTTTGTACTTAAGCTTATTCCCAAATTATTCTAGTCAAACTAGAATGCACTAATTATTCTAATCATCATGATCTTTGTGTGTGACCCTATAGGCTCTCATAACGTTGGCAGTGGACTTAAACTCTTTTAGATACACAAGCAATGAGCGGCATCTAGCAATACATCATTGCTACCCAAGTTACGAAATAAGTCAAGATCCGACTAACCTTTCCATGACTACTATAATGTATGACCGTGTCCTTCTATCCTTGATATCAGATTGACCAATGAGGCATAGACCGTGTCATCCTCGATCAATCTATGTGTTTCTTTATCCCTGAGTAAACTAACTCAAACAAATTAGCTCAATATATCATATTGACTCATTCGAGCATGACCATGCGTTTTAGTAGTTCTACTCAATCAAGGGTCCCACAGATATCACTCCCGTCATATGGGAGGGATAGATCCTATCTACATCACTCACATCCCTCCGCATAATTTGTTATATACCCAGTAATCGCCTTTATGGTCTACCCTGTTACGGGTGACGTTTGACGATACCAAAGTACATAACTCCTTATGTAGGGAACCGTAGTGACTTCAGGTTTGAGGACTATTCATACCAATAGTCACATGAGAAAGTTTATGACACTCATATGACGATCCATGAAACTTTCTCATGGTGGGTCAGTTCAGTATATATTCTCTAATATATACCCATGTGTCAACTTGATATCATATATCCATGACTTGTGAGATCAAGTCATTAATTGACCTACATGCTAGTCTTTATGTATTAATATTGCCCTTGCATATTAATACTTGACTAGGAACATTTAGGAAAGTGTTCTCTACAGCCTCTCATAATCAATTCTGCCAATTGATGTGTTGTAGATAAGAACCTACTTTTCTAGGGCATTATTATATATTTAATTTAGCTTGCACAAGCAAGACGTAAATATATAATAACCAATCCTTTGCCTTTATAGAATATGATACAAAATGTTCCCTATTCAACCATCACATGATTGGTTCTAGGGCTATATAAACACTTCCAATTTCCACAATGCTTAGCAACACTGATACCAATAAACCATCTCCCGGTATGAGGTCTCCAATATCGGAACCATTACCGAAATCACCCCCAAATCGCATATTCCACTTACCCATGCAGTGACAAGCCCGGGAGTTTATCCAAACTATATCCGAATACTCTCGGATTATATGCTTATTTGAGATACAAGTTATACCCTCGTTTCAACAATTTAACTACCCATAAGGATATGTTTATAGTGAAGGTATATCTATCAAAATCTAAGGGTATCCCTTGACTTCTTGGATGTTGATCCACATCTCACCTGACGGTAAAGAAAAATCACCAATCCACAAGTCGATAGGAACCCTTCTAATCCTATCTAAGAATATTCTAGACCTAGCTACCTATCACTACCAGTATCTCTCGATACATCCTCAAATAGGGTAACCTAAAGTAATACCCCGAATTGCCGATCCTTCGGTCTTCTACACCTCTTCTCGAGTAATCATGTAAATTTGTCTATCATCTGTTCTTGACGGTTGAGCTCAAGTAGCTGTAAATGTCTGCCATGGAGGAACTGAAATCAACTGCTGAACTGAGGTACAAACTGAAACAACTGCAACGGAGATGGTAAACACTGTTTTACTAGCAGAGAATATACATCCGGCTGTAAGGTACTGAAGAACTGCCAACATCATAGCATGCTCCAACTCTGCGAAAGGTATAGCTGCAACTAAAGAATACAGAATAGATACAACCATCTTCGTATAAGCTCTCCTCTGTACAAGCTTAACCACGCCTGGGAAGGTAATAATTGTCATCGTCTGGAGAAGTCACAGTTTTTGTTTGAACGTCTAAGTCTTTCTGAGATGTCTTCTGCTAATACTGCTGAGTAACTTGCTTCTCCCGGATGGAAGTATCAAAAAGCTCCAACTATATCTGAGGTAGTAAATCGCTACTGATGTGATAACTCAATCTTCTTTAATGATTTCAACTATTGAGGTTGTGGATTGTCTGCTCGAAAACATCATCCATAGTCTTCAACTGAGTCTTCAAAGTACATACTTTCCTTATAGATATCGGCTGCTTATAGTAGAAACAGATAAATGATCCATCGGATAATCTTACTCTGGTGTCGTCGTGACCCACACTTCATGCACATAATCTCCCTTCGGAGTCTTTCCTCTGATTTCACTGATAACCATGAGAAGATGCTGATGATCTGCAATCGGTCTTCTATAATCGAAAAACTCTCCAACAGTCGCTCGTGACTCATGACTCCAATCTCGCTCCTTTTTTCCAACATTCGGAGACTTCTAATTCCAATAATTTGACTTGGAATATCTGCTTATCAAATCTCCAACTCTTAAAAAACTTACTACAGAGTCATTTCTATACACATGACTCGGTCTAAGGACTTCCGATAGGATCTAGTAAGAGATCCAAACATCCTGATCAAGGTGTCAACCAATACACCGTGGGTGGCTTAATACATGTTAATCACATTCTCGAGCTATTAGGTGGTCATAACCCTCGCAAGTCTAGCGACTCTACATGGTACTTTCGTTACCAAACGATCACCTTACTCGATGCCCAAGAATTCCCTGACAATGAGTCAAAGAAAATGACATGGGGAAATACTATCTCACAACATCACTGAACTATGACCAAGTGATACATTATTTCCCGTAGGTTACTTTCTATCTCTTCCACCAAGTATCGGCTAAATCCGGATAATGGTATTCAACTAACACTACTATCTTCGTATAACCCGAGTCAAGTACTGCAAAAATACTCCCAATGTTATAGAACCTAGAACGACAAGTCCGTGGATCAAAATTGCCATGAATATCATCCACTAATTTTCTACTATATGCACCAGCAATAGTATACTCGCTTAGTCCATTACCCCTTAGGTAATGATCTAACTAACATAATAGTGAAAATCTTAGGATTGTAATTCTTGATCTCCACAAGAGATGTGACTACTAACCCCTGTTTTCTGACTCGGTATCAGTCGGCTCTCAAAGGTAATTACCTTTTCGATAGCAGGAACATGTCTAATAATCTCCACATGTCGTTCCCATGGTCAACTCACCATGGTTACGAATAGTGACTAACATACTACAAGTCATGCACTGTTATAAGCAACTAAATGCATAGCCAACAGAAGGATATATGATAACAACTGACATACCTTAATCCTTGTAGCTCGGAGAAGTCCGCAACAGTCAGATCCAAGAACTCACAAAACCAAAACTGAGTAAAGAAAAACTCGATGACTGAACGAAATCAAATTCGAAAGTGGATTTCACAACGCAGGGCTCTGATACCAATAAAATTGTCATGCCCCGAGAGTATACCGTGCCAACAAGTAAACGGACAACATCTCCCCTGTATGTGGCAACATATCGGGTTAATACAAGGCCCGTAGGCCCACAACAACAATATAATATAAAGATATCAACATACCAAACACAGCGGAAATATACTGACAGATAAAACATGATACAAAGACCCAGCTGTGCACTCCGGAGTGACTTGACACGACAAGAAACATAATAGAAACAACATCATGGCTAAATACATACAACACATCCGTATATCACAAATACGGAAACAATACAGGGTAAAATCCCAAAATGGAAATCCATAAAATACAACAATCCGGAATACATCCATCCGTTCCGTGTGAGATGGGATCAACTGGCGGAGCTCCGAACTTCCAAGGAATCTGCTACCTGTTACCTGGGCAATAGGAAACCCAGGGTCCGGGTTGGTGAGTATAAACTTAGGGGTAATATGTCGAAAGTGCATGAACAACATATAAGGATATAGAGATCTACAAGTATACATGTGAAGATCTACAGGTATACAGCATGAGTCCAATAGACATACAGTCCTATCCAAATCTACTAACAAGTAACCACATTATAGGCATACTCAATGTATATACTAAACTGATGAACTGAACATGAATTAATGTACCAAAGTACCTGACGGTCTGCAACACCATAAGCTATATCATCCTGAACAGATATAAAATAACATAACCCATATAACTTACAAAGTCAATCCCATACCTGACCAATACTTAGACACATGAACAGTATATAATCACCTGTAATAACATCCCGATCCATACCACACTATAACATGGCGCTAATCAAATTCATACAATAGTCTGGACTAACACATATATCATGCTCAACACGCAATAGTATATAATATGCAAATGGTATGTATCATGATGTACAAACATATGCAGCAAACAAATGCAGCATCTCACAGGCATATGTAAAATATATATCGAATACATGCATACATATATATCATCAATGCATATGCATGGCCATGTCTATGGACCCATCCAACCACGACCCCAGTATGGCCCGGGTGGCACCACATGACAACTATCTCGACTCCAGCCGCCACCACTCTCGAGTGACCGAGTTGTGTAGTATGAAACGGTAGCTAGCCGCCATAGAGCTATATGCTACCCACATGGGGGTCTCTTCTGCTAGTCGCTTCGTCCCTACCCATGAGTAGACGAGCACCGCAGCCAGGACAATTGCACATCACACGACCACTGTCTATAGTGGGTGAGTGCGCTAACTACCACTCCGCACAGTGGCCAAGTGCACATCTCTAGCAACCACCATCCATAGTGGCCGAGAACGGCATGCACAATAATGCTCTGCCCTCAAACCTGCTACCACTGCCCCGAGTGGCCGGGGAGGTAAGATGGCTGACATCCCATCTCAACCACAAGGGAGACCCAGTCAATAGCATGCATGCAATGTAATGATGCAAAGCTCCATACATATATCCTCGCCACACTCCCTATCCAACGGGGAGTACTGGTCAACCAAAAGTCAACTATGCAAGGACAACAATCCACAAGACTCTCTCTATCGCACAAAGACTGATACACACCTGACAATCAACCACGCTAAGACCTCTAGTAAGCAGCGAGATACTATCGACAATCCATATAACCATACACAAATATACGATCCATAATGGATATACCATCACGCTAGGACCTCTAGTCCATGGCCACATACTGACAACCACACACTTATCTATGCACAGACAACTAGATCCACTATAGATGCACCACTAATACGGGTATGATATAACAATCGATTCCATAATCTAATCCATCACCTAACCCTAGTGATGTAACACAGTAACCCAATTTGAGGTCACAAGATAACCCTAACCACCTGTACTTACTGAACATCCATCAACTAACACATAATAGGGTTTATAGTTCCTATCCATGCTAGATAATCAATGAAGTAATAGAGTATATATCTCAAAGATCAAGGCAGTATAAGCATATGATTAAATAAGAGTTGATCTAAGATCAAAGTAATAGCATAAGTCCAAATTCATGCACCAGATTCAGATCAAACTACCTGACCAAGGTAGATATTACCCACCTGATACGAATCTCGAAGAATCCTCATGGTCGTGGACCTGCTTCGTATCCCAATCCTGCACAATAATCACAAATTATGATTAAGTACAAGTGTCCGACCAATATACGAACTAAAGACTAGGTCATTTCTATATTCTCATCCTTTCCTTTTCTTCGATTTAGAAACTCGAACACACACCCAAAATAGCTTTTACCTATCCTACATAGGTACTGCCATATCACCCTTCATTAACTACTAATACTTCACATAATAACCATATTCCATAAATCTACAATCATATCCTCCAACAAAACAATATTATTCCAACTAAACCCACATTTAGCTATTGACCAGAATGTTACACAATCTTAGGATAACAAATTGCAACGTAATAGCAAATCTAAATCAATTTGTGACCAACATCACCACAATTCCAATAATCTTAAACCAAAACATTACCAACTGCATAATCTATAGGTAAATCACCCCTCAACAAACAAAACCATGACCCAAACAAATTAAAACATACCTCACAGCCTCATCCGGAAGATCCAATCCACAATAGTAATCCTCGTTCACCTGTAATCCATTTCAACCTTCAAAATTTAGAAGTATATTGATTCACGATCACCAATAACCACACATCAATGACTTAACATCCCTATCAACTACAAATCATAATTTCCAACTTCAAGCTTACCCATCCAAGCCTCTCTTCCATCGCTACGTTGATCCAAATTCCCCTCAACGATTCACTGCCCAGTTTCTCGATCCACAAATAGAAATTCAAGGAACTCACGAGCATGGCAAGGACTGGATGCGATGGCAATCAGCAAACTAGCTCAGGGTGACGGCGATGGGGGCAACGATCGACATAGCAGAAGAAATGGGACAGAGTGCGAGCTCACTGTGATCGAGCTCACTGCGAGGAAACACAGAGGACGACGACGACGGTAGCAGCTCCAACTCACAACTGGAAACCCGATCGAACCGCTGCTGACCCCTAGCTCCCAGCGAGGACTCTTCACCGGAATCGAGCTTGGGAACCCGAGATCAGATATCCCCTCTGGCGACGATTGGCATGTGTGGTGACAATAACGGCTAGAGGAACTGGCTATAGGGGTCGGCAATCCAAGGGCAAGAGAGAGCTCATGGCTGTCGCACTGATTGAAGAAGTCGACGGCGTCGCGTGCAATCAAGAAGGAGAAGAAATCAGAGGTCGGGGCTGAGAAAGGGGAGAAATTGCAATGGAAGAGGGAGCTCCGACAGTGCGGAGGAAAAATAGGATCGCGATGGAAGAAGCCGATAATCGAGATCGGGAAGCTTTAAAGGTGGTTCGGCAGTTTGGTTCAAGTGACCCGATTCAAGCCAAACCTAACCCAAGTTAAGCCCAACTCAAACCCAATTCAATTTCGTTCAGCCCTTAACCCAAGTCAAACCCAATGAATTCAGCCTAATGGGCTCAACTCAATAGATTCAGCCCAACAAACTAATTAAACGCCATTAAATCACTAATTAACCCAATTAATTAAAGGGTTAATCCATATAATTTTTTTTTCATATCTTACACTATACCCCTTGGCCTTAAAAGGCCTCATGGTCATTTTAACTTCTAAGCAAGATTCGCAGGTTGGAAAATCTTCCTCCACTAATGAACCTAGAGGTCCATCAACTATTAACCTTTAAATTATACTTTGGTTAATATGACCTATGTTAGTAATATATGAGAGATGTCCTAAGGCAATCGCCTTATGTATGAACCATTTATATGATAAATGAAGATTCACTATTTGAGTATACATGTTTTATGTATTTGATTGGATCTTAAACTCATTTACTGAATATCCACAATACGATTCACAGCATGAGAGAATTTGTTATTGGATCACAACTAGTGAGTATCTCTACATGTGTAATTGTGATGTATCGGAATTATCCCTAGCCGATGAATTGATGGATTTGGACACCATCAATTCTATCGAGACTAGCACGAGGTATACTCCTTGGTGTATCCAAGCAGCTGATTCTCACTGGCTGGAGACATAGTGATGTCCGGAGTTAATCGTGGATGCTAGTTATGGTAACTAGTTCATTGGAGTCACCAGCCGTAAGACTTCATATGGTTCTCTGCATATATAGATATGTCAATGAAGTTCTTACTGTGGCTTAAGTGCGATGTTCCTTTGATTTGCGGTATTCAAGTCATCTTGATCATAGAGACTTATTCTTTTACATCTTAATTAAGCATCTCTAAGGAGATGTGGACCCGGGATGATTGGGTATAAGTCAAAGTGATCGAAGGTGTTTGAATAGCCTATAAAGGATTCACTACTCCTTGTGAGGAGATGTATACCCATGGCCCCTCGTCGGATTGTTACTAAAGTATTTGGCCAGAGCATTACATGTTTAGAGTAAGGTACTCTTCGATACATGTGGAGTAACTAGAATCCGTAGGACGAGGAAATGATACTTGGGCTAGGTGTGACGTAGTCATCCTAGTGGGGACTGACACAATAGACCATGTCCTGAACCAAGTGGGTATAAGATGAGTGAAGGGAATGGGGCACGAATCATTCGAGCTGCTGAAGGGTTTCAGAAATAGTTCTGGATCAACCGTTGATGTTTTCGGTTAATTGGGGATCATGATGTACTACTAGGTGCCACTCATGATCGTTCTATAATTAATGGTTAATTATAGACGGCCAACATAAACCGAGAACCTATTTGGTCACACGCACAATGAGCGTAATCCAAAGGATTTAAAACGAACTTGAGAATGGGATTCTCAGACCGAGAGAAACTAGGTTTTGTTGGACCAAACATAAAGCGAGCATGAAATCGTTTCAGTCGCAATGGAAGCGTGGATGAGCCGTGTCTTATGAAGACGTAATGGATGAACCAAAATGGTTTGGTTCTAATCAAATGGATGAGAATAAACCAAAGGGTTTGGCTTATTTTAAACGAATGAACCAAAAGTTGGTTCGGTTCGTTTTAACTTAAAATAAACCATCATGGTTTGGTTTATTTTAACTTATCTTAATGGAGCGGGTTAACGGGCCTAATGGTTATGATCCAATAACCATTAAGAGAAGTAGTTCTCTATAAAAGAGGGCTTAAGGGATAATTAAGCCCTAATCCAAAACCCTTTCCCTAAGGTTGCCGCCCACCTCATCCTTGGAGATTTCGGCGCCAACCCTAGGTGTGCCGCCCAGCTTGTTGTGCCGCCGTCCATCTCCTTGCCGGCGTCCAAGCTTCAGCCGGTGAACCCTCCAGCGACCCTCCGGTGATCTTCCTAGGCCTCGGTGAAAAGGTGAGCACTTGGCTTCCTTGTTTTGGCCGGCGCCTACTCCTCCACCAAGCTGTCCATTTTTCTGGACAGCTTCTTCTCTTCTCGTCGGAGCGTCGTTTTGACGACGGTTAGAGCTCCGACAGCGGCTAACTTACCGGGGATTCGATCTCCGGTAATCCTCTGAGGTGGAGGACGAAGGATTCGTCAATTGGTTGACGAATACCTCTCCGGAGAAGCGAGTTTTGAGAACTCGTATTAGGATCCGAATTTGGATTCGGATCGTGATCATCTCTCGATCACGTCGTCTTCAACACGAGGCTAGTAACCCGTACGAAGACGAAGCTCGTGGCTTAGCGAAGTCATCCCGAGGAACTCGGCGTGGATACGGATAGAGACGATTCTAGCGAGGATCGTTCCGGTTGATGTCGTTCCCGCTTCACGTCATACGAAAGGTATAACGTAGATAAATTTCCTTTTATTGTAAATTTAAATTTACGGTTATGTTTACACTTGTTGTAATATGCATGCGTGTGTTGTGTGTGTTGTAATAAATGTAGATTTATTATTTTTATTGCTTCCGCTGTGTTCATGTTTACGAAACGTGATCGAACACACACACCTTGTGATGCGGAAACCTTGATGGTATCAGAGCCCAGGTTGTGTTTCGACATAATCGTAAAAATGGTTTTGTGATAGTCATAATGTATTTCTGGAAATTTTCTAATTTTGGAAATTTAGAAGTATTTATGGAAATTTTTCAATTTTGGAAAGTCTAGAAGTATTTATGGAAATCTTCCACTTTTGGAAAGTTGGAAGTATTTATGAAAATTGATATTTTCCATAAATAAAATATTTGATTAGATTCTGGAAATTTGTTTCCTAATTTAATCATGATTTGATTTGGGAAATCAAATCTTAAAATATTTTATTTCCATAAGTAGTTTTAATGATTTAGAAAATTGGTTTCCTAAATAGATTTTCCTTATTCAAATAATTCCATGAATAAAATATGTGATTAGATTTGGAAATTTGTTTCCTAATTTAATTATGATTTGATTTGGAGAATCAAATCTTAAACATATTTTATTTCCATAAATAGTTATGACATATAAGGAAATATATACATGACATAATTGTATGCCATGTAATTGCATTAGATGCATAACATTATACCATGCGTGTCGTGACATGTAGATGTATGTCATGTAGATAATAGTTATTTGCATGCAAAGAGGATGAGACATAAAAACCCTTAAACAATATTAAAGCCTACACCTTCTATTAATATGGTTAGAACCAGAGTTCCGTTTCTTGTTTGGGTTGTTGGACTCTCTCCAAGCCCGGCTCGAACCCGAACATGTTCAAACCATGGAATAGTTTAATACTAATATGGTAAGAGTCAGAGGTCAATCGTTAGCTTTGGTTGTTGGACTCTCTCCAAGCTGGGATAATTGGTTGAATGCACTCTAACCATATTAAAACTATTTCCCGATTAATGGGTTGGCTTTAACCTGGAGCATCGGCTTGTTGGACTTTCTTTAAGGTCGATGTAAAGGGAGGTGAAGTTGGGTGCTATGCATATGATGCATACTTGTTAATGTGTTAACAACCCGATGTATGTGTGAACATTCAATTAGTTGATAGCACATTGTGATAGTTGCATATACGTGATATGCAATCGGTATAGTTGATACCTACCGTCGTAGTTATGAATGGCTTGTTGGACTCTCTCCAAGGTTGTTCATAACTATGATGGATATCAGCCCATTCGGAGATGGACCTACGATCTCCCGAAGTGATTTTGGGGTTTTTGAAATTCGAAAAATGAATGGGATTTATAAATGTATATTGATGCATTTTTAAAATCATTTTCTCATATATGCTCGTTTTGTATTTCTAGGTCAATAAATTGATCATGACGTCTTTGAATTTGCGCACTATTTTGGATTCGAACAAACTGACTGGGCCTAACTTCCTGGACTGGCTTAGAAACCTGAGAATTGTTCTCAAGGTGGAAAAGCTTGCATATGTCCTTGAAGAGCCTCTTCCTGACCGTCCTAAGGACGATGCAACTCCAGACCAAATGTTGGTCTATCAGAAGCATGTGGCAGATTCTGAGCTGGCGAGTTGCATCATGCTAGCGGCGATGGTACCTGAGCTGCAAAAGCAGCATGAGCATATGGATGCTAATACTATGGTCTTTCATCTTCATGAGTTGTTCGATGAGCAAGCGAGATCCGAAAGGTTCGAGGTCTCTAGGCTCCTCTTCACCACGAAGATGCAAGAAGGTTCGTCTGTAGTGCAGTTTGTGCTAAAGATGAACGGGTACATCGAGCGGCTAGCTACCCTTGGTTTTGTGATGGATCATGAGTTAAGTATTGACTTAATTCTGCATTGTTTGCCCAAGAGTTTCTCGCAATTTGTGATGAACTATCGGATGATCAAATTGGAATCCACCATTCCCGAGCTCCTCAATATGCTGAAGACTGTGGAGCCTTCTGTGAAGCATGAGGAGAAGGCGGTTCTGTTAGTTGATTCCTCAAGGAAAGGTTCTAAGAGGAAGGCAAAAGAACAGAAGAAAGGAAAGAACAAAAAGGAAAAGAAGGTGGAACCAGCGCAAAAGGGCACTTGCCATCACTGTGGCAAGGAAGGCCACTGGCGAAGAAACTGCAAGATTTATCTTGAGTCCATGAAGAAGAAGAAGACATCCGATGCCCCATCCTCTTCAGGTATCTTCGTTATTGATTGTCATTCTATTTCCTTAGACACTTGGGTATTGGATACTGGGTGTGGCTCACATATATGTAATGACATACAGGGGCTAAGGAATAGAAGAAGACTTGTCAGAGGGGAGTCAATTTTGCGAGTTGGCAATGGAGCAAAGGTTGTTGCGGTCGCCATCGGAACTTATTTGCTGAAGCTCCCTAGTGGACTAGTCTTGCAACTGGACAATTGCTATTATGTTCCTTCTCTAATAAAGAACATTGTTTCTATTTCCTGCTTAAATAGAAATGGTTTCCATTTGACGTTTAGTAACAATTGTTGTTATATAACTTTGAATGGAGTACTTTATGGAACTGGAACTTTGAGTAATGACATTTATACGTTGGACGTATCCAGTGACATTTTCAATATCGAAGCGAGCAACACGCGTGCTCGAAAGAATAATCAAATAGACTCCTATATGTGGCATTGTCGTCTTGGCCATATAAGCAAGAAACACATGTCCGAATTACACCAATGTGGAATTCTGGAATCGTTTGAATTGGATTCATACGATACATGCGAATCATGCTTAAAAGGCAAGATGACTAAGTTACCTTTTACTGGAAAAGGTGAACGAGTGGGAGAGTTACTAGGTCTAATACATACTGATGTATGTGGACCTATGTCAATTCAAGCATTAGGAGGCTATAGCTACTTCATTACCTTCACCGATGATCACTCACGGTTTGGGTATGTGTTCTTGATGAAACACAAGTCTGAAGCCTTTGAAAGGTTCAAAGAGTTCAGAAATGAAGTAGAGAAACAACATGACAAGTGTATTAAAATACTTCGATCGGATCGAGGTGGTGAATACTTGAGTCAGGAGTTTCTTGATTACCTAAGAGACAATGGTATATTGTCTCAATGGACTCCGCCCTATACACCACAACATAATGGTGTATCTGAGAGGCGTAACCGGACCTTGTTGGACATGGTCAGGTCAATGATGAATCATGCGACTCTTCCCAAGTCCTGTTGGGGTTATGCACTTCAGACAGCTGTTTACTTGTTAAACAGAATGCCTACCAAGGTAGTCTCAACTACTCCATATGAGATATGGAATAGTAAGAAACCTCATGTATCTTACTTGAAGATATGGGGTTGTCCTGCTTATGTGAAGCGGACTGTATCAGACAAATTGGATGCTAAGTCTGATAAATGTCTATTTATTGGATACCCTAAGGAAATAAGGGGTTACCAATTCTATCATCCTGTGGAACAAAAGGTGTTTGTTTCAAGGCATGCTGTGTTTCTAGAGAAAGAGTTTCTCTTGCAAGAAAACAGTGGGAGTGTCGTCGAGCTTGAGGAGGCTCGAGAGACTCAAATAGACATTGACGAGATACCTGGTGAAGCACAACAGCCGACAACTCATAGTGATGAGCAATCGGCTGGACCTATTGTAACACCACATCTTCGTAGATCTGGTAGAACACGCAATATTCCTGAGAGATATGGATTTTTCGTAAGTGAATCGAACGACGTGTTACTCATTGATAATGAGGAGCCTACCAGTTATGAAGAAGTGCTGACAAGTTCAGAAAGGGATAAGTGGCTTGGTGCCATGAAGTCGGAAATGGATTCCATGTATGAAAACTAAGTTTGGAACTTGGTTGACCCACCTGAAGGGATAAAGCCTATAGGGTGCAAGTGGGTTTTCAAGAAGAAAACCGACATGGATGGTAATGTGATTACCTATAATGGTAGATTGGTGGCGAATGGATATCGTCAAAAACAAGGTGTTGATTATGACGAAACCTATTCGCCTGTAGCTATGCTTAAATCCATTCGGATGCTCCTGGCCATAGCGGCTCATTATGATTATGAGATATGGCAGATGGATGTGAAAATAGCTTTCCTTAATGGAAACCTGCTCGAGGACGTGTATATGATACAGCCTGAGGGTTTCACATCGGTTGATAAAACCAAGGTATGCAAATTGCGACGGTCCATATATGGATTGAAGCAAGCATCCAGGAGCTGGAATATCCATTTTGATGAGACCATCAAAAGGTTTGATTTCTCACAAAATCCAAACGAACCTTGTGTGTACAAGAAGGTTAGTGGGAGTGCCGTCGTGTTCCTAGTATTGTATGTCGATGACATACTACTTATAGGAAATGATGTTTCAATCTTACAGTCAGTGAAGGTTTGGTTATCCAAGATATTCTCCATGAAAGACCTGGGAGAAGCAACCTACATCCTCGGGATTAAGATCTATAGAGATAGATCGAAACGGTTGCTTGGTCTTTCGCAGTCTACATATATAGACCGAGTGCTAAAGAGGTTTAGCATGTCGGAATCCAAGAAAGGTTTCTTACCCATCAGGCATGGGGTACACCTTTCGAAGTCTATGTGTCCACGCACAGAAGACGAGAGGATTTGCATGAGTAAGATTCCCTATGCATCCGCAATAGGATCTATCATGTATGCTATGTTATGTACAAGGTCCGATGTATCGTACGCTCTGAGTGCCATGAGCAGATACCAGTCCGATCCAGGAATGGATCATTGGGCGGCTGTTAAGACGATCCTTAAGTACATGAGAAGAACTAAGGATGTGTTCCTAATATATGGAGAAGGGGACATGGTGATACGCGGGTATACGGATGCCAGCTTCCAGACAAACAAGGATGATTCCAGGTCTCAATCTAGATACGTGTTCACCTTGAATGGGGGCACAGTGAGTTGGAAAAGTTCCAAACAAGAGACTATAGCGGATTCTACCACTGAGGCAGAATACATTGCATCTTTGGAAGCAGCAAAGGAAGCGGTTTGGATCAAGAAGTTCGTTCATGAACTTGGTGTGATTCCGGCCATTGTTGAAGCAATACCGGTCTACTGCGACAATAATGGAGCAATTGCACAGGCGAAAGAGCCAAGGTCTCATCAACGATCCAAACATGTGCTTCGCCGCTATCATCTTATCAGAGAGATCATCAGTAGGAACGAAATACAAATCGAGAAAATTCCCAATGAAAGGAACTTAGCGGATCCCTTGACTAAGGCATTACCTCAAAATAAATTTGAGGGTCATGTTCGAGCTTATGGTATTGGATACCGTAGCGATTGGCATTAGGCCAAGTGGGAGTCTGTTAGTAATATATGAGAGATGTCCTAAGGCAATCGCCTTACGTATGAACCATTTATATGATAAATGAAGATTCACTATTTGAGTATACATGTTTTATGTATTTGATTGGATATTAAACTCATTTACTTAATATCCACGATACGATTCACAGCATGAGAGAATTTGTGATTGGATCACAACTAGTGAGTATCTCTACATGTGTAATTGTGATGTATCAGAATTATCCCTAGTCGATGAATTGATGGATTTGGACACCATCAATTCTGTCGAGACTAGCACGAGGTATACTCCTTGGTGTATCCAAGCAGCTGATTCTCACTGGCTGGAGACATAGTGATGTCCGGAGTTAATTGTGGATGCTAGTTATGGTAACTAGTTCATTGGAGTGACCAGCCGTAAGACTTCATATGGTTCTCTGCATATATAGATATGTCAATGAAGTTCTTACTGTGGCTTAAGTGCGATGTTCCTTTGACTTGCGGTATTCAAGTCATCTTGATCACAGAGACTTATGCTTTGACATCTTAAGCAAGTATCTCTAAGGAGATGTGGACCCGGGATGTTTGGGTATAAGTCGAAGTGATCGAAGGTGTTTGAATAGCCTATAAAGGATTCACCACTCCTTGCGAGGAGATGTATACCCATGGCCCCTCGTCGGATTGTTACTAAAGTCTTTGGCCAAAGCATTACATGTTTAGAGTAAAGTACTCTTCGATACATGTGGAGTAACTAGAATCCGTAGGACGAGGAAATGATACTTGGGCTAGGTGTGACGTAGTCAGCCTAGTGGGGACTGACACAATAGACCATGTCCTGAACCAAGTGGGTATAAGATGAGTGAAGGGAATGGGGCACGAATCATTCGAGCTGCTGAAGGGTTTCAGAAATAGTTCTGGATCAACCGTCGATCTTTTCGGTTAATTGGGGATCATGATGTACTACTAGGGGCCACTCATGATCGTTCTATAATTAATGGTTAATTATAGACGACCAACATAAACCAAGAACCTATTTGGTCACACGCACAACGAACGTAATCCAAAGGATTTAAAACGAGCTTGAGAATGGGATTCTCAGACCGAGAGAAACTAGGTTTGGTTGGACCAAACATAAAGCGAGCATGAAATCGTTTCAGTCGCAATGGAAGCGTGGATGGGCCGTGTCTTATGAAGACATAATGGATAAACCAAAATGGTTTGGTTCTAATCAAATGGATGAGAATAAACCAAAGGGTTTGGTTTATTTTAAACGAATAAACCAAAAGTTGGTTCGGTTCGTTTTAACTTAAAATAAACCATCATGGTTTGGTTTATTTTAACTTATCTTAATGGAGCGGGTTAACGGGCCTAATGGTTATGATCCAATAACCATTAAGAGAAGTAGTTCTCTATAAAAGAGGGCTTGGATAATTAAGCCCTAATCCAAAACCCTTGCCCTAAGGTTGCGCCCACCTCCTCGCCCTTGGAGTTTTGGCGCCAACCCATGCCTTGACTTGTTGTGCCGCCGTCCATCTCCTTGCGGCGTCAAGCTTCAGCCGGTGATCCTCCGGCGACCCTCGGTGATCTTCCTAGGCCTCGGTGAAAAGGTGAGCACTTGGCTTCCTTGTTTTGGCGGCGCCTACTCCTCCACCAAGCTGTCAGTTTTCTGGACAGCTTCTTCTCCTCGTCGGGCGTCGTTTGGGCGGCGGTTAGAGCTCCGACAGCGGCTAACTTACGGGGATTCGATCTCCGGTAATCCTCTGAGTGGAGGGGCGAAGGATTCGTCAATTGGTTGTGAATACCTCTCGGAGAAGCGAGTTTTGAGAACTCGTATTAGGATCCGAATTTGGATTCGGATCGTGATCATCTCTCGATCACGTCGTCTTCAACACGAGGCTAGTAACCCGTACGAAGACGAAGCTCGTGGCTTAGCGAAGTCATCCCGAGGAACTCGGCGTGGATACGGATAGAGACGATTCTAGCGAGGATCGTTCCGGTTGATGCCGTTCCCGCTACACGTCATACGAAAGGTATAACGTAAATAAATTTCCTTTTATTGCAAATTTAAATTTACGGTTATGTCTACACTTGTTGTAATATTCATGTGTGTGTTGTGTGTGTTGTAATAAATGTAGATTTATTATTTTTATTGCTTTCGCTTTGTTCATGTTTACGAAACGTGATCGAACACACACACGCCGCGGTGCCGGAAACCCAACAACCTAACCTTAGAGGCCAAAGATATGTTTCGTTCATTTTTGAAGGTTCTTTTCTCTTATTAGCATTAGAAGATGAGTTATTTACTTCTATTTGCATCGTGGGAGCTTTTGGTTCAAGTGTATATAAATTGCCTACCAACGCACCAGAAAAGATAATCTCCGTATTCCTTTTTATAACAACTCGGTCATTAAAAGAAATAAAATATCCATCCAAAAACAAGTTAGAAATCAAAATTAAATTCTTTCTAAATAAAGGTACATAAAGGCAATTTTTCAGAACCAAAGTTTTATTTCTATCAAAAGACAAATAAACATCTCCCACTGTAACAACCGCCACCTTCGTAGCATCGCCCAAGTAAACGGTAATATCCCCCTCAGCCAGTCGTCTGGTTTCCTGGAACCCCCGCAAAGTATTGCAGAAATGATTAGTGGCTCTCGTATCTACACACCAGGTGCCGGTAGATAACGCCGCTAAACATGTTTCAACGAATAGACTAAAAGATATATCTTTCTTCTTCTTTCGGTTGGGGCAGTCCTTCTTCCAATGTCCAATCTGCTTGCAAGTGAAGCACTTGCCTTTTGGCTTCTTCACTCCTCCCTGAGATCCTCTCGCCACCTTTGGCCCACCTTGTTTCTTCTTCTTCTTGCCTTTCGGCTTAGAAGTAGAATCCTTTTGGGCAACCATGGCCTGAGCCTAAGTACTCTGACGAAAAAGCCCCTCTGCCGCCTGGAGTTCTGTCAGAAGCTCCGCCAATGAATACAACCTTTTATTCATGTTGTAGTTCAGGCGAAACTGCTCAAAACTCCTCGGTAGAGACTGGAGAATGATATCGACTTGGGTTTCCCCATCAATCTCAATTCCAAGGACTTCCAGCTCATTCAAATGAGCCATCATCTTGAGAACATGATCCCTCACGGGTGTTCCCTCGATCATGGTGGTCGTCATCATGTTCCTCATGGCTTCCTGCCTAGCAGTCCGATTCTGGTGTCCGAAAAGCTCTTTGAGATTGAGCATCATGTCATAAGCAGTGGGCATGACTTGATGCTGATGTTCCTATACATTTGACATAGAAGTCAAAATGTAACACCGCACCATCTCATCAGCCTTTATCCACTTCTTATAACTCTCCTTCACCTTTTCCCAAAAATCATCCGTAGGCTTAGGAGGACACTCATCGAAGAGTACATAATTGTACTCCTCAGCAGTCAAGACAATATCAAGATTACTCTTCCAATCAACATAATTGGGTCCAGTAAGTTTATTCTCTTTTAGTATCATAGCAAGCGGGTTGAAAGTCATTTTTTTTAAAACCTAATAATCACATAGACCAAAACATTAGATTTCAAAAAATTATTGATTCCTCGAACAATAAAATTTTAAAATCAACCAACACCTCAAAACACCGAAAATATCGTATGCCACGATCGTGTGGACGTATACGAATTCTACATTTGTAAGATGAGATTTTACCCATTAATTTTACTATCTTCTCAACCTAACTTTTTGACAAATAAAATTAATAGTTGGTTTCTCTTCAGCCCTACAAATAAAAGCAGTGACTCCGATGGGGAGGATACTCCTATTTGTATCTAAGTGTTCACCATTACTTGGTATCAAGGCAATTATCTCGGGTTATGTGCCTTCCGATGGGGAAGTACACACGCTCCTTAATAATTTCCTATAACCATACTCGACCCTTTGATCCGCAAAACAAACTCATCCGATGGGGAGGAAGGCACTCAGAGCCGACGCGCAAGTTTGTTTGCATCACATGTCAAATCGTAATGGAGGCCGTGGGAATTTATAAAAATATCCCTCTCCCACTTAGTAATTTAAAATTGAGGAATTTTTCTAGCACACGACATGCATATCAAACAAGAAGCAATAAATATGAAAAAAAATATTTTCCAACTATTGTGGCTTTTGTTCTCCAATATGCCTCCTGTCGTATCGCCATCTCGTCTGCTCCTCCCTACGCCATGTACAAGCCATCCGGAGATCCGAGCTGAGAATAATTATTTTAATTTACATCCATCGATCCTATACTCCACAAAGGAGTATACATGAAATCTAGATCAAAAGTAAACTAAAATAAAAAGAGTGGATAAACAATGTCGTACTTAATTATAAAAATTAAATACTAGCCTCGTCAACCCCGATGATTCAAATAATATTACACACATGCAATCACATACACACACATATGGTCATAATAGTTGGATCTTATGCCTGCAACCAAAAAGTTAGGCTACACACATCCTACTATCATTCGACACATACAATATATGATAAGTGCATAAAATTAACCGAATCTAAAACACATAAAATTGGAAACCGTGGCTCTGATACCACTTGAAGGTGGAAACTTCACTTCCCACTTCAACTTGGGCGCTAGTGCATGGAGATCCCATATACGTCCCCGGATTAAAAAAATTAATCCTTGACGAAGAGGGATTACCCAAGCAACCGATCCATCATCGTGCTTTTCGAATAGAGTGGTCACTTGAACAAACTTGTTGTTTAAGTAACCTACCTCTTTTATTCGATTAGCCGTGGAATAGACGATGTACGGATCGCCGGTTTTTTTGTTTGTCTTCGGGGTATAAGTAAATTAGCCACATACAATACATACAATATACATAGAAAAAAAAGGAAAGCAAAACAAGAATTATACCTCTTGTTTACCTCAAGGTCTTCTATCGTATGTCCTATCCTTTTCTTGGACATTGTGTGGGCAACGATCTTCCAAGAGTTCAAGTCTCCTAGATCACATTCTTCCCTTCCTTGCCCGCTCCGAACAAAGGGAAGAATAAAACAAAACTCTTTCTCCTATCTAGAACCGACCACCAAGCCAAGGAACTTGATGTTGCCACCGGCCAAGGAGAGGATGAAGGAGATGGTATGGGCGCCGACCAAGAGCTACAAAGGAAGAACGTTTTACCCTAGTTGCTGCCGGCCAAGGAGGAATATATGAAGAGGGATGGGCGCCGGCTACTCCTTAGGAAGAGAAGAAAACAAACCCTAATCTCCCAACTTATTGCCACCCAAGCCAATTCTCAAACCCTATCCGTCCAAACCAAAACCCTAATCTCCTTGAGTTCTCCTTGCCGCCCACCCCTTAAGCCTTATTTATAGAGTTAGGCTTAAGCCTCCTTTTAATCTCCATCGTCGGATCTAAAGATTTAATCTTAACTGTCGAATCTAGAGATTTAATCTCAACCGTCAGATCTAAGGATTTAATCTCCACCGTCGGATCTAGAGTTCCATTTTCCACCATCGGATCTAGGCTTCATGAGGGTTTTAATAGGCTACAATAGGGAACATGAGGAGGAGTTGGATCTTGGCCACCCAACGGATCTAGCCCACATAAAGTCCGATCCATTAATGATAATCCATTCCACTAGAGGATTATCATTGATCTACCTCACCAACCCCCATAAATAAATATGGGCTCCATATATTAATTGTACAAATATCTCCTCGTGTTTAAGATCTAGAATGTCCATCAATTAATTATTTTATTGATAATTAATTAATCCACATCTAACTCCATAAGTAGTACCACTCAACCTTATCATCATGCCGGGTCAAGTCCACCTGCAGGGTTTACATGATGATCCTTATGAGCTCCTCAAGGGGACATCATCATCCTAATATATAGGACACGGTTTCCTCTTATAATCAATGACACATCATATAAATAAGATTATTTTCCAACTTACCGAGCCTATCGATTTACTCTATAAATCTCGCCCATTGGTAAATCAAAGAAATATGTACTAAGTATATGTGCCCGTTATTATATCGGGATTAAGAGCTTGTACACCATAATATCCGAGGTCCGATTCAATTATGTAGTCAGCAATAAATCGAATCACCTCTAAGTCAGTCATGCTCAATACACATAAAGTATACTAGTGTAATTCTATGGTCAAGACAACTAATACCAAATCACACTACAACCATACCAATGGTTTGTCCAAAACTATCTCGGTTGTGACCCTTTACTTAAACTTTACAAGGAATTGATAACATGATCTCCCGTATGACACTACAAACCATGTTGTCTACAATGTAATGTATCAGACAATATGCATAACCATAAATATACAAACAATGATCATGTGATTCTTATTTCGAAAATAAAGATGTTCATACAAAAGATAGACTTTTCAGTATACATCCCAACATGTATTTGTTGTATTTAATTAAATGTTAGCTACTTGAATTATGACATATACGATATTTATGTTTTTGTAAGTTTGTTGTTTTTAAATGGTACTTGATGATGATGGTAATTAGTAAGTACCTTTGGATGTATTTGTTATATATATTTTAATTCCATATTAATAGTTGATATATACATTTGTTAATATTGTTGTGTGTTTGTTGTAAAACAGAGAAAAAAGAATAATCCATTTTTTTTTTTAAAGATTTGCAACGAAAATACAATTTTCGTTGCAAAAATATATGTATCAGTCGACTGATGTAAACATTCAGTCGACTGATACTTGAGAAAATGCAGCTTCCGAATATATTTTCAACATCAGTCGACTGATATACATTATCAGTCGACTGCTTTACTGTAGCAGTTTACAGAATGTTTCGTAGACGACTGAGCAGTCGACTACTCACCTGGCAGTCGACTGATGGATATGATCAGTCGACTGCCATACTGTAGCATTTCACAGAACCTCTGGTAGCCGACCGATCAGTCCGACTGGTCGCCCATTCAGTCGACTGATAGTGAAAATTTTTGCAACAAATTTTTCTTTTCGTCACCAAATTTAATTTTATTCGTTAATTATGTTGAATAGATGTTGGCGACGAATATATTTTTCGTCGCAAATTTGGCGACGAAAAACTATATTCATCGGCAAATTTGCGACGAAAAATATATTCGTCGCCAAATTTGTGACGAAAAAAATATTCGTCGCTAAATTTTATTATATTTGCTAGAGCATGCATGTGAGAGTTTTGCGACGAATTATACTTTCGTTGTAAATTTGGGGACGAAAAAATATTTTCATCGTAAATTTGGCGACGAAAGTATAATTGGTCGCTAAATTTGGCGACGAAAATAATTATTCGTCGCCATATTTTGTGACGAAAAGTCTTATTCATTGTAAAATTTTACGACGAATATTGCTTTTCGTCGCAAAATTGGCGATGAAACATTTATTCGTCGCCAAATTTCGCGATGAATTTTGCAATGAAAATATTATTCGTTGCAATTTGGCGACGAATTTTTATTTTTCGTTGCAGAATTTAGCAGCGAATTATTTGCAATGAAAAAAAATTTCGTTGCAAAAAAAATTTGCAACGAATTTTTTTGCAAAATTCGTCGCTAAAAAGCAAAATTTTGGTAGTGGCTGCCAGCCAAGGAGAAAAAGGAAGGAGGCGCCGGCAATGGAAAGGGATAGAGAATGCCGACCAAGTGAGGGAGAAGAACCAAACCCTTGTCCCTTCCACTTGTTGCCGCCGGTCCTAGAGAAGATTGACAAACCAAAAACCCAAGCCTCTCCAAACCTTGCTGCCCAAGCCAAGAAGCAAACCCTAGAATTACAATTCTTATGTGTCGCCCAAGCCTTTGCCTCCTATTTATAGATTTTGCCCAAACCTCCTTTAAATCGTGTCCGTTGGATCTAGGTTTCATGAGGGTTTTAATAGGCTACAATAGGGACCATGAGGAGGAGTTGGATTTTTGCCACCCAATGGATCCGACCCACATAAAATCCGATCCATTAATGATAATCCATTCCACTAGAGGATTATCATTGATCTACCTCACCAACCCTCATAAATAAATACGGGCTCCATATATTAATTGTACAAATATCTCCCCGTATTTAAGATCTTGAATGTCCGATAATTAATTAATTTACTGACAATTAATTAATTAACATATAACTCCATGAGTAGTACCACTCAACCTTATCATCATTCCGGACCAAGTCCACCTACAGGGTTTACATAATGATCCTTATGAGCTCCTCAAGGGGACATCATCATCCTAATATATAGGACACGGTTTCCTCCTATAATCAACGACACCCCATGTAAATAATATTATTTCCTAACTTAGCCTATTGATTTAATATATAAATCTCGCCCATTGGTAAATCAAAAAAATAAATACTAAGTACATGTGCCTGTTATTATATAGGGATTAAGAGCATGTACACCATAACATCCAAGGTCCGATTCAATTATGTAGTCAGCAATAAATTTAATCACCTCTAAGTCGATCCTGCTAAATACACACAAAGTGTACCTGTGTAATTCTATGATCAAGACAAACCAATACCAAATTACACTACAACCATACCAATGGTTTGTCCAAAACTATCTCGGTTGTGAGCCTCTACTTATACTCTACAAGGAACTGATAACATGATCTTCCATGTGACACCACACACCATGTTATCTACAATGTAATATATCAGACAATATGCATAACCATAAATATGCAAACAATGATCATGTGATTCTTATTTCAAAAATAAAGATGTTCATACAAAAGATAGACTTTTCAGTATACATCCCAACAATCTCCCACTTATACTAAAAGACTATGTTGTCCTCGTAACGGCATACATCTGATTTCCATTTCCTCCACATGCCTATCAAAAGCTCTTGTTGGAAGGGCCTTGGTGAAAGAATCTGCCAGGTTATCCTCTGATGCAATCTTGGCTACAACAACTTCTCCTCGCTTTACGATTTTCCATAACAGGTGGTACTTGCGCTCTATGTGTTTTCTTGCCTTATGGGCTAGTGGTTACTTCGAGTTTGCAACTGCACCACTATTATCACAATAAATTGTGATAGTTCTGGGCAAACAAGAAATTACATCCAAGTCCATCAAGAAGTTCCTGAGCCATACAACTTCTTTGACTGTCTCAGAGGCTACCATACACTCAGCTTCCATAGTGGAGTCCGCCATGCATTTCTGCTTGACACTCCTCCATACAATGGCTCCACCTCCCAAAGTAAACACAAAACTTAAGGTAGACTTGTCACGCCCGCCCTTTCCAAGGGTCCGGAATCCGGAAGGGGCGGCGCGTGACGCGACCGTACATACATACATTACTTACAATGGAAGACTTTATACATATTTCGTACTTCTTACAGCGGAAGACTTTAGACTTTTTTTTTTCTTTTAAAACATAAACATGCATTGACATATATATATACTTCTTCTTCTTAACATAGAGCATGCATCATAACATATATAGATACTTCTTCTTATTAACATAGAGCATGCATCATAACATATATAGATACTTAGTGCTTAGTTCAAGTTCTTAAACATCATCATCATAGGGAGACATAAATAAGGACATCCATAAACATCATCATCATAGGAAAACATATATATATAGACCTAACGGATCTTCTCCACCATGCCACTACCACACACATTTGGCCCCTCCTGCTGCTCCCTTTAGTTTATCCATCCCTTACCCTTATCTGCAGAACGAGGGAAAGATAAACTATAAGCACATAGACTTACTAAGATCCTTTCCTACTCACAAAAACCATACATCGACATTAATCATGGCATGTAACATTCATAACATATAAGCAACATAACATGTAACATACATGGCATAATCAACTTAACATGTAGCATAAGTAACATAAGTAAACATAACATGTATCATCCATAACATGGAAGCATAACAGGTATCATCTATAACATAGCAGTATATCATGTAAATATATGACTTAATCAAACATAACATATAACATATGTAACATAGCAAATCATCATAACATACAACATATATATATGACATATCAAACATAACATACATCATATGTAACATAGTGGCATAAACATGACATATCAAACATAACATGCAACATATATATGACATATCGACATAGCATGTGAACATAACAATCTAATCATGTAACATATGCAGGATGCTTTTGAAAACATATATTATAGGTACGTAAACATAATCTCAACATATTTTGGCCCGGCATTGTACCACTTCTTTATTATCATAGCGCGCGTCCCTAAATAGACCCGAGGTTGCAAGTCTCGAACCTACTAGCTTACTAGGCCCCATCTTAGTCCGTCGACCTAGGGCAATCATTATAGCGTAGAAGCCCATCCTAGGCCAGAGTCTTACTCCATCGACCTAGGGCATCTTGGAGCCCATCCCGTATTAGGCCCGAGTCTTATTCCATCGACCTAGGGGCAATCATACATAGAAGCTCATCCTAGGCCCGAGTCTTATTCCATCGACTTAGGGCATCTTAGGAGCCCATCCCTTTGGACCTTGTTAAGTTCTTGGTACAAGCCATGCAGAAGGTAAAATACTTATATGCTTTTATTATAACATAGCTTATTTCATTTTGCAAACATAGCACACTTCATTTCATAACATATCATGCTTCACTTCATGAACATATCATCTTTCATTTCATAAACATATCATACTTTATTTCATAACATATCTTACTTCATTTCATCGTCATATCATATTCTTTTCGTGAACATATCGTTTTTTTCATTTCATAATCTTATCGTATCTCATTTCATAACATATCTTAAGTATCACATACACATAGGGCATGGCATAAAGCATAAACATCAAGAGTAAGTGAACACTAACATAAGGCATGTTATCTTCATCTAGCATCATTTAATATCACAAGTCAACATGAATTCACCCAAACATAAAACACATGTTAACCTAACCTAGAGCATGTTAAAGGACAATGGTTGGTCGAATGGTTCATGCAGGTTTTTAGGGCTAGTATTTTGACCTAATCCAATTAACATACTACCAACATCATATGCATACAAAACATGGATTAAAACATCATTTAATCACCAAAACATATGTTGGCCGAATGGTCCATAGGGGTTTCTAGGGTTATCTTTTAACCTAATTCATTTAACATAACAACAACTTCATATGCATATAGAACATGAATTAAACTTCATTTAATCACCAAAAATACATGATCGCCGAATGGTCCATAGGGGTTTCTAGGGTTATCTTTTAACCTAATTGATTTAACATAACAACAACTTCATATGCATATAAAACTTGAATTAAAACTTCATTTAATCATCAAAAACATATGTTGGCCGAATGGTCCATAGGGGTTTCTAGGGTTATCTTTTAACCTAATTCATTTAACATAACAACAACTTCATATTCATATAGAACATGAATGGTCCATAGGGGTTTCTAGGGTTATCTTTTAACCTAATTCATTTAACATGACAACAACATCATAATCCTACAAAACATGGATTAAAACTTCATTGAATCATCAAGATCTAGGGGTGGTCGAATGGTCCATGTAGGTTTTTAGGGTTAACCTTTAACCTAATCTAATTAACCTCCTAACAACATCTTCTTCTTACAAACATGATATAGAATTTCAATAAAACACCCAAAAATTCCTGTTGGCTGAATATATCATATGGATTTCTTTTACAAAACAGCAATCGAAGCTACTCGTATGCAGGTGAGGCATACTTACATCCTTCGCTTTGCTTTTAGTGGGAAGATGACCTAAGGAAAAACCAAACCTAGCCCTTGCTTCTTGCTTGGATGAGTTTTGGCCAAGAATGGAGAGGGAGCTCTAGAATTCGGTGAGGAAGAAGAAGAGTAGAGGAGAAAATGAATTGTGTAACTCATGCCCCTTCATTCCCCCTATTTATTCATTTGAAGAGTCCCTTGATCTCCCTTACACTTAACCATAATTTCCCCTATTCCTTAAATGATAAAATCCTATTGGGCTTCTGGTTAGTGGGTGCATCTATAGGGCTTGGCTATCTCTAGAGGTTTGAGGTTCAATTCCTAGGCCTTGCATCCCTTTTTGGCTTATTTTCTTTTATTTTTGAAAAGGCCCAGATGAAGCCCATTATAATCATACAAAAATTCTTATAAAATTTCTAGAGCTTGGGATGAAAAAGGAAGGAAGTGAAATGGGGAATTCGGCTAAGGATGAGGAAGAAGGAGAATGAAGAAGGAAAATGGGGTTTTACTTCCTCTCTTTTCTTAATTCTCCTCTTTAATACCTAGGGAATGAACACTCTTAATCCTTTAATGGGAGGGGATGAACCCACTCCTCATCTTCCCATCTATATTCTTTGTATATTCTTTATATATCTTATCCATGAATCATCCTATGGTCTTGTACATTCTTTATATATCTTATCCATAAATTATCCTAGGGTCTAGTGGTATCAAGGATACCTCCCTTTTAGGAGGTTCATGGTTCAAATCCTACCTATAACCATCTTTTATTTTATTTTATTTTAAACCTTTCATGGCCTTAAAACCTATATAATTACTTGGCATAGTTTAGAATTTTACGGGCATTACAAGACTTACTGTTATCCCTATCTGATTGGAAGTCGGAATCTGTGTAACCCACATGGAGTAATTTATCTGCCTAGTATACCAGCATATAATCCCTAGTCCTTCTCAGGTACTTCAATATATGCTTTAACGCAGTCCAATATCCCTGTCCTGGATTACTTTGATATATGCTAACCATGCCCACGACAAAGCAGATATCCGGCCTCGTACATAGCATAACGTACATGAGGCTTCCTACCGCTGAAGCACAAGGAACCGCCTTCATCTCCTCTATCTCCTTTGATATTGTAGGACACATCTCTTTAGATAAATGTACTCCATGACTGAAAGGTAGAAAACCTTTCTTGGAGTTCTGCATGCTAAAATGAGCTAAAATGGTGTCTATGTATGAAGCTTGAGATAAGCACAACATCCTTTTCCTACGATCCCTTATAACCTTAATCTCATGGATGTGTCCCACTTCTCCTAAGTCCTTCAAAACAAACTATTTGGACAACCATACCCTTACATCTGATAACACTTTGACATTGTTACAAATTAACAAAATGTCATCTACGTATAGTACAAGAAATACCACTATATTTCCGTCACATCTCTTGTATACACAAGGCTCATCCGGACTTTGAATAAATCCAAAAGACTGGATTACCTCATCAAAGCAGATGTTCCAAGATCTCGAAGTTTGCTTCAATCCATAAATGGACCGATTAAGCTTGCACACTAGATGCTCTTTGCCCTTTGCAATGAATCCCTTTGGTTGCTCCATATAGATGTTTTCCTCAAGACTTCCATTAAGGAAAACTGTCTTGACATCCATCTGTCACACCTCATAATCCATATAAGCAGGAATACATAAGAGAATCCGGATAGACTTAAGCTTGGCTACCGGCGCTCATAAATGATGCCCTCTTTATGAGTTTACCCTTTCGCAACAAGCCTTGCTTTGAATGTCTCAACCTTCCAGTCTATTCCTCTCTTTCTTTTGTAGATACACTTACATCCAATGGTTTTTACACCATTGGGTGTTTCTACTAGCTCCCAGACCTGATTTGAACCCATAGATTCTATCTCAGAATTCATTGCACTTTTCCAAGATACTGCATCTCTATCTTGGATTGCCTCGTCATATGTCCAGGGATCAAGTTCATGTTCGCAAGGGACCAAATCAAAAGATTCTCCCAAGAACATAAATCTTTCAGGTTGTCTCACAACCATCCAACTACGATGAGGTATGACCTGTGTATCCTTTGTGACACGCGGTGCAGTCACTTGTGGTATATCCTCTTGTACCGCTGGTACTGAAGCAGAGACTTCCCCTCTCAATTCCTCAAGAATAATCTTACTCATGGGCTTATGGTTCATCACATAGTATTCCTCCAAAAAATCTAGCGTTCGTGCTAACGATCACCCTCTTATCTCAAGGACTATAGAACAAACCACCTTTCGTTCCTCTAGGATAGCCTACGAACATGCGCACTTCTGTATGAGGTTCCAACTTACCAGCATTTTCCTTCAGCACATGTACTAGACTTCCCCAAATCCGAATATATCTCAGACTAGGATTTTGCCCAGTCCATAATTCTGTGGGAGTAGAAGGCACTGATTTAGATGTTACCAAGTTCAGAATATACACTGTCGTATCCAGAGCATACCCCCAAAATGAATCTGGCAACTCAGAATAACTCATCATTGATCTAACCATCTCCATAAGAGTTCTATTCCTTCGCTCCACTACACCATTCTACTAGGGTGTGCCAGGTGCAGATAATTGGGATTGAATCCCAACCTCTGATAAGTAATTCCTAAACTCTCCCAAGAGGTACTCACCACCACGATCAGATCGTAGTGTCTTAATACTTTTACCTTGACGTTTCTCCACATCAACCTTAAATTCTTTGAACCTGTCAAAGCATTCAGACTTGCGGCGCATCAAGTAAATGTATCCATATCTTGAATAATCATCTATAAAAGAGATAAAATATTCAAAACCACCTCTAGCCTGGATAGACATAGGACCAAACAAATCAGAATAAACCAATTCCAACACATCTTTGGCTCTATACCCCTTGGCCTTAAAAGGCCTCTTGGTCATTTTTCCTTCCAAGCAAGATTTGCAGGTTGGGAAATCTTCCACCACTAATGAACCCAAAGGTCTATCAGCTATCAACCTCTGAATTCTACTTAGGTTAATATGACCTAACCTTAGATGCCAAAGATATGTTTGATTCATTTTCGAAGGTTCTTTTCTCTTATTAGCATTAGAAGATGAGTTATTTACTTCTATTTGCATCGTGGGAGCTTTTAGTTCAAGGGTATATAAATTTCCTATCAATGCACCAGAATAGATAATCTTCATATTCCTTTTTATAACAACTCTGTCAATAAAAGAAATAGAATATCCATCCAAAAATAATTTAGAAACTGAAATCAAATTCTTTCTAAATAAAGGTACATAAAGGCAATTTTTCAGAACCAAAGTTTTATTCCTATCAAAAGATAAATAAACATCTCCCACTGCAATAGCTTCCACCTTCATAGCATCGTCCAAGTAAACGGTAATCTCCCTCTCAGCAAGTCATCTGGTTTCCTGGAACCCCTACAAAGTATTGCAGACATGATCAGTGGCTCCCGTATCTACACACCAGGTACCGGTAGATAACACCACTAAACGTGTTTCAACGACTAGACCAAAAGATATACCTTTGTTCTGCTTCTGGTTGGGGCAGTCCTTCTTTCAATGTCTAGTCTGCTTGCAAGTGAAGCACTTGCCTTTCGGCTTCTTCACTCCTCCCTGAGATCCTCCTGCCACCTTTTCTCCACCTTGTTTCTTCTTCTTCTTGTCTTTCAGCTTAGAAGTCGAAACCTTCTGGGCAACCATGGCCTGAGCCTGAGCACTCTGATGAAAAAGCCCCTTTGTCACCTGGAGTTCTATCAGAAGCTCAGCAAATGAATATAACCTTTTATTCATGTTGTAGTTCAGGCGAAACTTCTCAAAACTCCTAGGTAGAGACTACAGAATGATATCAACCTGGGTTTCCCCATCGATCTCTGCTCCAAGGACTTCCAGCTCATTCAAATGAGCCATTCTCTTGAGGACATGATCCCTCACGGGTGTTCCCTCAATCATGGTGGTCGTCATCATGTTCCTCATGGCTTCCTACCTCACAGTCCGATTCTGGTGTCCGAAAAATTCCTTGAGATTGAGCATCATGTCATAAGCAGTGGGCTTGGCTTGATGCTGATGTTGCAATACATTTGAGATAGAAGCCAAAATGTAACACCGTGCTATCTCATCAACCTTAATCCACTTTTTATAACTCTCTTTATCTTTTTCCCCAGAATCATCCGTAGGCTTAGGAGGACACTCTTCGAAGAGTACATACTTATACTCTTTAGCAGTCAAGACAATATCAAGATTCCTTTTCCAATCAATATAATTGTGTCCAGTAAGTTTATTCTGCTTTAGTATCACAGCAAGTGGATTGAAAGTCATTTTTTAAAAACCTAAGAATCACATAGATCAAAACATTAGATTTCAAAAAATTATTGATTCTTCAAACAATAAAATTTTAAAATCAACAAACACCTCAAAACACCGAGAATATAGTATGCCACAATAGTATGGATGTATACGAATTCTACATTTGTAAGAGAAGGTTTTACCCATTAATTTTATTATCCTGTCAACCTAACTTTTTGACAAATAAAATTAATAGTTGGTTCCTCTTCAGCCCTACAAATAAAAGAAGTGACTCTAATGGGGAGGATACTCCTGTTTGCATCTAAGTGTTCACCATTACTCGATACCAAGGCAATTATCTCGGATTATGTGACTTCCGATGGGGAAGTACACACACTCCTAAATAACTTCCTATAACCATATTTGACCCTGTGATCCGTAAAACAAACTCATCCAATGGGGAGGAAGGCACTCAGAGCCGACGTGCAAGTTTGTTTGCATCACATGTCAAATCATAATGGAGGCCGTGGGAATTTAAAAAAATATCTCTCTCCCACTTAATAATTTAAAATGAGAAATTTTCCTAGCACACGACATGCATATCAAACAAGAAGCAAAAAATATGAAAAAAAATATTTTCCATCTATTATGGATTTTGTTCTCCAATATGCCTCCCGTAGTATCGTCATCTCATCCGCTCCTCCCTACACCATATACAAGCCATCCGGAGATCTAAGCCGAGAAAAATTATTTTAATTTACATCCATCGATCCTATACTCCCCAAAGGAGTGTACATGACATCTAGATCGAAAGTAAACTAAAATATAAGAGTGGCTAAACAATGTCGTACTTAATTACAAAAATTAAATACTAGCCTCATCAACCCGAGGATTTAAATAATATTACAATTACACACATCTAATCACATACACACACATATGGCCATAATAGTTGGATCTTATGCCTGCAACCAAAAAGTTAGCCTACGCACATCGTACTATCATCCGACACATACAATATATGATAAGTGCATAAAAGTAATCAAATTCTAAACACACAAAACTGGAAACCGTGGCTCTGAAACCAATTGTTAGTTGAAGCTTACGAAAAGTCTCACCTCGGTGTCCTGTGCATGGCGATCCTATCTATGCCCCCGTATTAAAAAAAATTAATCCTTGATGAAGATGGATTACCCAAGCAACCGATCCATCATCGTGCTATTCGATTCAAGTGGTCTCTTAAACAAACTTGTTGTTCAAGCAACCTAACTCTTTTCATCGATTAGCCGTGGATTAGATGATGTACGGATCGCCGGTTTTTGTGTTTATCTTCGGGGTCCAAGTAAATTAGCAACATACAATCACATAAAAATTGAATAGAATAAGAAAGAAACTTATACAAGAATTATACCTCTTGTTTACCTCTTGGTCTTCTATTGTATGTCCAATTCTCCTCTTGAACATTGTGTGGGCAACGATCCTCCAAGAGTTAAAATCTTACTATATCGCGTCTTCCTTTCCTTGCTTGCTCCGAACAAAGGGAAGATGAGCGCTCCCTTCTTTTCCTATCTAGTGCCGACCAACAATCCTCCTTGCTGAATTGTTGTCGCCGACCAAGGAGAGGGAGAGGATGAAGTGGGCGCCAACTAAGAAGATGGGTTCTTGTTGTCATCGGCCAAGAATAAAAAGGAAGGAGGCGCCTGCAATGGAGAGGGATAGAGAACGCCGACCAAGTGAGGGAGAAGAACCAAACCCTTGTCCCTTCCACTTGTTGCCGCCGACCCTAGAGAAGATGGACAAACCAAAAACCCTAGCCTCTCCAAACCTTGCCACCCAAGCCAAGAAGCAAACCCTAGAATTACAATTCTTATATGCTGCCCAAGCCTTTGCCTCCTATTTATAGATTTTACCCAAACCTCCTTTAAATCGTGTCCGTTAGATCTAGGTTTCATGAGGGTTTTAATAGGCTACAATAAAGACCATGAGGAGGAGTTGGATCTTGGCTTCCCAATGAATCCGACCCACATAAAATCTGATCCATTAATGATAATACATTCAACTAGAGGATTATCATTGATCTACCTCACCAACCCCCATAAATAAATATGGGCTCCATTTATTAATTGTACCAATATCTCCCCGTGTTTAAGATATCGAATGTCCATCAATTAATTAATTTACTGACGATTAATTAATTAACATCTAACTCCATGAGTAGTATCACACAACCTTATCATCATGCCGGACCAAGTCCACCTGTAGGGTTTACATGATGATCCTTATGAGCTCCTCAAGGGGACATCATCATCCTAATATATAGGACATGGTTTCCTCCTATAATCAACGACACACCATGTATATAATATCATTTCCCAACTTACCAAGCCTATCGATTTAATCTATAAATCTCGCCCATTGGTAAATCAAAGAAATAAATACTAAGTATATGTGCCCGTTATTATATCGGGAATAAGAGCATGTACACCATAATATCTTAGGTCCGATTCAATTATGTAGTCAGTAATAAATTGAATCACCTCTAAGTCGGTCCTGCTCAATACACACAAAGTGTACTGGTGTAATTCTATGGTCAAGACAAACCAATAGCAAATTACACTACAACCATACTAATGGTTTGTCCAAACTATCTCGGTTGTGAGACTCTACTTATACTCTACAAGGAACTGATAACATGATCTTCCGTGTGACACCACACAACATGTTATCTACAATGTAATATATCAGACAATATGCATAACCATAAATATAAAAACAATGATCATGTGATTCTTATTTCAAAAATAAAGATGTTCATACAAAAGATACACTTTTCAGTATACATCCCAACACGGTGGACACCAAGCTTGGTGTTTGGTGGTTGGCACAAGCAAGGGGAAGAAGGGAGTTTGTTTTTCCCTTGTTCGGAGTGAGTAAGGAAGGGAAGACACATGATCTAGGAGGCTTCGATTCTTGGAAGATCGTCGCCCCACATGACATCCAAGAAGAGGATAGGAATACTATAGAAGATCAAGAGGTAAAACAAGAGGTATAATCTTGTTTAATATTGATTTTAGTTCTTTTGTATTGTGTATCTTATTTATTGACATGAACCCCGATGATAAACACAAAAATTGGTGATCCGTACATCATCTATTCTGTGGTTAATCAAGGAAAAGAGTTAGGTTGCTTGAACAATAAGTTTGTTCAAGAGACCACTCAAATCGAATAGCATGACGATGAATTGGTTGCTTGGGTAATCCATTTCCATCTATATTAGTTTTAATTAATAAAATTTGAATCCGTGTATGTGAGATAGGATAACCATGCACAAGCAACCGAAGCTAAGAAGAGAAACACATCGTTTCCCCCTTCAAGTGGTATCAAAGTCACGGTTTCCGATTTTGTGAGTCTTGGATTCGGTTACTTTCATGCATTTATCATATATATATATATGCTGGATAATAGTAGGATGTGCATAGGCTAACTTTTTGTTTGCAGGCATAAGATCCAACTATTATGGCAATGTGGATGTATGTGATTTGTGTGTGTGATTATAACTATTTATTTGAATCCTCGGGGTTGACGAGGCTAATTTGATGGTGCAGGGGCACTAGATAATCGAACCTTGGTTTTGATGATGGCAAAAATTCAAAGTTAAGATATTTTGTTATCTCATATGATATGCTAAGTGTGCAGGAAGTGTTTAAGCTAAGCCAAAGGTTGAGCGACATCCGAAGAATCTCAAGTTGAGAAACTGTGGTGGTCGGGCGACATCACGAGAACCTCAGGGAGTCGAGGAACCTCGATGGTGACCGAAAGCTAAGTGACAGGTCAAGAGGACCAAAGGTAAGCTCTATGTGTGGAGCGGTGGTAAGGACACATCCTCGGTTAGAGAACAATTCTAGGCGTCGATCCGACTAAGGCTTTTGGAGGAATGCTGAAGTCGAGATCGAATAGTCAAAGGACTATCACATTGCATGGCATTATGCATCTATTGTGCTAATCTTGTATTGTAGGAATTCTCGCGCAAAGAGCCAATCGAGATGTCGAGTCAATCGAAGGTAGTCGATCGCTAAGAGGATCGATCGATGTCGACGAATCAACCCAGTGCACAAGGTCAAAGAGATAGAGATTGATGCCACCACCTCAGAATAAGATAAGCCGCCACCTCAAGATAAGATCCACGAGTTTTGGATCTGGATTGGGACAAATTCCAAGGTGCAAATCTATAAAAAGAGGGGAGGACTCACACCCAAATTTAAGAATCTCCCAAGTGCTCGTGCTCTCTACAACGCTACTCCGACCGTGCGCCATCTTCTAATTAATTGTCGGTATTATTATTATCTTTCTGTACTTAATTTGTATAAGGATCGGTAAGGTTGTTACCGGCCTTATAATAATTGTAATCGTCTTGTCTCTTACCTCCAACGAGGAAGAAAATTTTAGTGATTGCCCTTCGGAAGCGATCAAGGATCGCAGGGCCTTGGATTAGTAGTCGGTGGGCTGTGAACCAAGTAAAAAAGCTTTGTGTCTTTCTTGTGTTTGTCTTTTAATTTTCTGATGTGTACTTGGTTTTAATCGTCGAAAAAGAAAAGTCTTTACGAACGCTATTCACCCCCCCTCTAGCGCTCATATCGATCCAACATAATTAGTATTTAATATTTGTAATTAAATATGACACTATTTAGCTGCTCATTTTAATTTACTTTCGATCTAGTTATGTTGTACATTCCTTCGTGAAGTATAGGATCGATGAATGAAAATTAAAATAGTTTATCTCGGCTCAGATCCTTTTTGTGGCTTGCACATGATAAAGGGAGGAGCGAATGAGGTGGCGACACGACGGGAACCATTTTGGAAAACAAAAGCCATAATAGTTGGAAAGTTGTTTTCATATTTATTGCTTGTTGTTTGATATGCATGTTGTGTGAAAATTCCTCAATTTTAAATTACTAAGTGGGAGAGGGATATTTTTTAATTCCCGTGGCCTCCATTACAATTTGACATGTGATGCGAACAAACCTACGTGTTGGCTCTGAGTGCCTTCCTTGATATCGGATGAGTTTGTTTTGTAGATCACTAGGTCAAATATGGTGATAGGAAATTATTTAGGAGCGTGTGTACTTCCCCATCGGAAGGCACATGATCCGAGATAATTGCCTTAGTGTCGGGTAATGGTAAACACTTAGATGCAAATAAAAGTATCCTCCCCATCGGAGTCACGGCTTTTATTTGTAGGGCCGAAGAGGAACCAACTATTAATTTTATTTATTAAAAAGTAAGGTTGACAAGATAATAAAATTAATGGGTAAAACCTCCTCTTACAAATGTGGAATTCGTATACGTCCGAACTATCGTGGCATACGATATTCTCAATGTTTTGAGGTGTTGGTTGATTTTAAAAATTTTTTGTTTGAGGAATCAATAAATTTTGAAATTTAATGTTTTGATCACTGTGATTCTTAAGTTTTTTCAAAATGGCTTTCAACCCACTTGCTGTGTTTCTGAATGAAAACAAACTTACTGGACCTAACTATGTGGATTGGAAACGGAATTTGGATATTATCTTGACTGCTGAGGAGTACAAATATGTACTTTTCAAAGAGTGTCCTCCTAAACCTACGGATGATTCTGGTGAAAAGGAGAAAGAGAGTTATAGGAAGTGGATCAAGGCTAATGAGATGGCGTGGTGTTATATTTTGGCTTCTATGTCAAATGTATTGCATAATCAGCATCAAGCCATGAATACTACCTATGACATGATGCTCAATCTCAAGGAACTTTTTGGACACTAGAATCAGGCTGCTAGGCAGGAAGCTATGAGGAACTTGATGACAACCACCATGATTGAGGGAACACCCGTGAGGGATCATGTTCTCAAAATGATGGCTCATTTGAATGAGCTAGAAGTCCTTAAAGCGGAGATCGATGGAGAAACCCAGGTCGATATCATTCTCCAATAACTACCTAGAAGTTTTGAGCAGTTCCACCTGAACTACAACATGAATAAGAGGTTGTATTCATTTCCATAGCTTCTCACAGAACTTCAGACGGCAGAGGGGCTTTTTCGTCAGAGTGCTTAGGCTATGGTTGCTCAAAAGGTTTCTACTTCTAAGCCGAAAGGCAAGAAGAAGAAGAAATAAGGTGTAGCAAAGATGGCAGCAGGACCTCAGGTAGGAGTGAAGAAGCTGAAAGGCGAGTGCTTCACTTGCAAGCAGAACGGACATTGGAAGGTGGACTGCCCTAATCACAAACAGAACAAAGGTATATCCTTTAGTTTAGTCATTGAAATATGTTTAGCGGTGTTATATACCGATACCTGGTGTGTAGGTACAGGAGCCACTGATCATGTATGCAATTCTTTACAGGGGTTCCAGGAAAACCAGACGACTAGCTGAGGGGGAGATTACCGTCTACAAGGGTAATGCTACGAATGTCGCGGCTATTACAGTGGGAGATGTTTATTTATCTTTTGATAGGAATAAAACTTTGGTTCTGAGAATTTTCCTTTATGTACCAACATTTAGAAAGAATTTGATTTCATTTTCTAAATTACTTTTTGATGGGTATTCTATATCTTTTAATGACAGAATTTTTATAAAAAAGAATAGGGAGATTATCTGTTCTGGTGCATTGGTAGGAAATTTATACACTATTGAACCAAAAGCTCCCACGATGCAAATAGAAATAAATAACTCATCTTCTAAATCTAATAAGAGAAAAAAACCTTCGAAAATGAACCAAACATATCTTTGGCATCTAAGGTTAGGTCATATTAACCTGAGTAGAATTCAAAGGTTGATAGCTGATGGACCTTTGGGTTCATTGGTGGTGGAAGATTTCCCAACCTGCGAATCTTGCTTGGAAGGTAAAATGACAAAGAGGCCTTTTAAGGCCAAGTGGTATAGAACCAAAGATGTGTTGGAATTGGTTCATTCTGATTTGTGTGGTCTTATGTCTATCTAGGCTAGAGGTGGTTTTGAATATTTCGTCTCTTTTATAGACGATTATTCAAGATATGGATACATTTACTTGATGCACCACAAGTCTGAATGATTTGACAGGTTTAAAGAATTCAAAGCTGATGTGGAGAAACGTCAAGATAAAAGTATCAAGACACTACGATCTGATCGTGGCGGTGAGTACCTCTTGGATAGTTTAGGAGTTACTTATTAGAGGCTGGGATTCAATCCCAACTATCTGCACTTGGTACACCCCAGCAGAATGGTGTGGCAGAGCGAAGGAATAGGACTCTTATGAAGATGGTTAGATCGATGATAAGTTATTTTGAGTTACCAGATTCATTCTGGGGGTATGATCTAGAAACGATAGTGTATATTCTGAACATGGTACCATCTAAATAAGTACCTTCTACTCCCATAGAATTGTGGACCAGGTGAAAGACTAGTCTGAGACATATTCGGATTTGGGGTAGTCCATCACTTGTGTTGAAGGGAGATGCTGGTATGTTAGAACCTCATACAGAAGTCCGCCTATTCGTAGGCTATCCTAGTTGAACGAAAGGTGGTTTGTTCTATAGTCCTAGAGATCAGAGGGTGATTGTTAGCACGAATGCCTGATTTTTAGAAGAAGACTATGTGATGAACCACAAGCCCATGAGCAAGATTGTTCTGGAGAAATTAAGAGGGAAAGTCACTACTTCAATACCAACAGTACAAGAGGTCATAACATAAGTGACTGCACCGCATGTCACAGAGGATACACAGGTGATACCTCGTCGTAGTGGGAGGGTTATTAAACAACCTGATAGATTTATGTTCTTGGGAGAATCTTTTGATTTGGTCCCTGATGAACATGAAAATGATCCCTGGACATATGATGAGGCAATCCAAGATAAAGATGCTACATCTTGGCAAAGGGTGATGAATTTTGAGATAGAATCTATGGATTCAAATCGGGTTTGGGAGCTAGTAGAACCACCCAATGGTGTAAAAGCCATTGAATGCAAGTGGATCTACAAAAGAAATAGAGGATCAGACGAGAAGGTAGAGACCTTCAAAGCAAGTCTTGTTGCAAAAAGGGATACTCAGAAAGAGGGTATCGATTATTGGGAGACTTTTTCACCGATAGCCATGCTTAAGTCTAATCGGATTCTCTTGTCTATTGATGCTCATATAAATTATGAGATTTGGCATATCGATGTCAAGACAACTTTCCTTAATGGAAGTCTTGAGGAAAACATCTATTTGGAGCAACCAGAGGGATTCATTGCAAAGGGAAAAGAGCATCTTGTGTGTAAGCTTAATCGTTCCATTTATGGATTAAAGCAAGCTTCGATATCTTTGAACATCCGCTTTGATGAGGTAATCCAGTCATATGAATTTATTCAAAGTCCGGATATTTCTTGTGTATACAAGAGATGTGACAGAAATATAGTGGTATTTCTTATACTATACGTAGATGACATTTTGCTCATTGGCAACAATGTCAAAGTGTTATCAGACATAATGGTATGGTTTCTAAACAATTTGATATGAAGGACTTGGGAGAAGTGGGACACATCCTTGGGATCAAGGTTATAAGGGATTGCAAGAAAAAGATGTTGTGCTTATCTCAAGCTTCATACATAGACACTATTTTAGCTCGTTTTAGCATGCAGAACTCTAAGAAAGGTTTTCTAGCTTTTCGACATGGAGTGCCTTTATCTAAGGAGATGTGTCCAAGAACATCAAAGGAGATAGAGGAGATGAAGGCAGTTCCTTATGCTTCAGTGGTAGGAAGCCTAATGTATGTTATGTTATGTACGAGGTCGGATATCTGCTTTGTTGTGGGCATGGTAAGCAGATATCAGAGTAATCCATAACAGGAATATTGGACTATGATAAAGCATATATTGAAGTACCTGAGAAGGACTAGGGACTATATGCTGATCTACCAGGCAGATCAATTACTTTCTGTGGGGTTACACAGATTCTGACTGTTGGGTTTCCGGCACCGCGGCGTGTGTGTGTTCGATCATGTTTCGTAAACATGAGAACAACGGAAGCAATTAAAAATAATAAATCTATATTTATTACAACACACACAACACACGCATGCTATTACAACAAGTGTAGACATAACCGTAAATTAAAATTTGCAATAAAATAAATTATCTACGTTATACCTTTCGTACGACGTGTAGCGGGAACGGCATCAACCGGAACGATCCTCGTAAGAATCGTCTCTATCCGTATCCACGCCGAGTTCCTCGGGATGACTTCGCTAAGTCACGAGCTTCATCTTCGTACGGGTTACTAGCCTCGTGTTGAAGACGACGTGATCGAGAGATGATCACGATCCGAATCCAAATTCGGATCCTAAAACGAGTTCTCAAAACTCGCTTCTCCGGAGAGGTATTCGTCAACCAATTGACGAATCCTTCATCCTCCACCTCAGAGGATTACCGGAGATCAAATCCCCGGTAAGTTAGGCGCTATCGGAGCACTAACCGTCGTCCAAACGACGCTCCGACAACAAAGAAACAAGCTGTCCAGAAAAACTGGACAGCTTTTGGTGGAGGAATAGAGGCCGGCCAAGGAGAGATGGAAGCTCACCTTATCACCGAACCTAGAGGAGATCGCCGGAAAGTCGCCGGAGGTTCACCGGCTGAAGCTTGGTCGCCGGCAACAAGTTGGACGGCGGCACAATAGGTTGGGCGGCGGCACACTAGGGTTGGCGCCGAAAACCTCCTTCAAGGGGTGGGCGGCAACTCCAAGGGCTAGGGTTTTGATTAGGGCTTAATTATCCATTAAGCCCTCTTTTATAGAGAACTAATTCTCTTAATGGTTAATGGATCATATCCATAAAGCCCGTTAACCCGCTCCATTAAGATAAGTTAAAATAAACCAAACCATGATGGTTTATTTTAAGTTAAAACGAACCGAACCAACTTTTGGTTCATTCGTTTAAAATAAACCAAACCCTTTGGTTTATTCTCATCCATTGGATTAGAACCAAACCATTTTGGTCCATCCATTGTGTCTTCATAAGACACGGCCCATCCACGCTTCCATTGCGACTGAAACAATTTCATGCTCGCTTTATGTTTGGTCCAACCAAACATAGTTTCTCTCGGTCTGAGAATCCCATTCTCAAGCTCGTTTTAAATCCTTTGGATTACACTCATTGTGCGTGTGACCAAATAGGTTCTCGGTTTATGTTGTCCGTCTATAATTAACCATTAATTATAGAACGATCATGAGTGGCACCTAGTAGTACATCATGATCCCCAATTAAGAAAAAGATCAAGCGGTTGATCGTAACTATTTCAAAACCCTTGAGCTTCGAATGAATCGTGCCCCATTCCTTCACTCATCTTATACCCACTTGGTTGGGACATGGTCTATTGTGTCGATCCCCACTAGGTCGACTACGTCACACCTAGCCCAAGTATCATTTCCTCGTCCCTACTGATTCTAGTTACTCCACATGTATCGAAGAGTACCTTACTCTAAACATGTAATGCTTTGGCCAAAGACTTTAGTAACAATGAGAGGCCATGGGTATACATCTCCTCGCAAGGAGTGGTGAATCCTTTATAGGCTATTCAAACACCTTCGATCACTTCGACTTATACCCAATCATCCCGGGTCCACATCGCCTCTGAGATGTTTGCTTAAGATGTCAAAGCATAAGTCTCCATGATCAAGATGACTTGAATACCGCAAGTCAAAGGAACATCGCACTTAAGCCACAGTAAGAACTTCATTGACATATCTATATATGCAGAGAACCATATGAAGTCTTACGGCTGGTCACTCCAATGAACTAGTTACCATAACTTGCATCCACGATTAACTCCCGACATCACTATGTCTCCAGCCAGTGAGAATCAGCTGCTTGGATACACCAAGGAGTATACCTCGTGCTAGTCTCGACAGAATTGATGGTGTCCAAATCCATCAATTCATCGACTAGGGATAATTCCGATACATCACAATTACACATGTAGAGATACTCACTAGTTGTGATCCAATCACAAATTCTCTCATGCTGTGAATAGTATCGTGGACATTCAGTAAATGAGTTTAAGATCCAATCAAATACATAAAACATGTATACTCAAATAGTGAATCTTCATTTATCATATAAATGGTTCATACATAAGAAGATTGCCTTAGGACATCTCTCATATATTACTAACACTGACTTCCAATTAGATAGGGATAACAGTAAGTCTACCTCGGGTTTTGTGTTTACTTTGGGAGGTGTTTCCATTATATGGAGGAGTGCCAAGCAAAATTGCATGGCAGACTCCACCATGGAAGCTAAGTGTGTGGCAGTCTCTAAGGCAGCCAAAGAAGTTGTATGGCTCAAGAACTTCTTGATGGACTTGGATGTGATTCTTGGTTTGCCCAGAACTATCACAATTTATTGTGATAACAGTGGTGCAGTTGCAAACTCGAAGGAACCACGAGCCCATAAGGCAAGTAAACACATAAGAGCGCAAGTACCACCTGATACGAGAGATCATAAAGCGAGGAGAAGTTGTTGTCACCAAGATTGCATCAGAGGATAACCTGGCAAATCCTTTCACTAAGGCCCTTCTAGCGAGAGCTTTTGATAGGCATGTGGAGGGAATGGGAATTAGATGTATGGCAGTTTGATGGCAGCATAGTCTTTTAGTATAAGGGGGAGATTGTTGGGATGTATACTGAAAGCCTAGCCTTTGTATGAACATCTTCATTTTAAAATAAGAATCACATGATTATTGTTTGCATTTTATATTTATATATGCATATTGTGTCATACTTTACATTGTAGATAACATGGTGTGTGGTGTCACACAGAAGATCATGTTATCAGTTCCTTGTAAAGTATAAGTAGAGGCTCACAACAAAGATGGTTTTGGACAAACCATTGGCATGGTTGTAGTGTAATTTGGTATTAGTTTCTCTTGACCATAGAATTACACTAGTACACTTTGTGTGTATTGAATAGGATCGACTTAGAAGTGATTCAATTTATACTGACTATATAATTGAATTGGACCTCAGATATTATGGTGTACATGCTCTTAATCCTGATATAATAACGGGCACATATACTTAGTATTTATTTCTTTGATTTACCAATGGGCGAGATTTATGTGTTAAATCGATAGACCTAGTAAGTTGAGAAATAATATTATTTACATGGTTTGCCATTAATTATAGGAGGAAACGGTGTACAATATATTTGGATGATGATGTCCCCTTGAGAAGCTCATAAAGTTCATCATGTAAAATCTATAGGCGGACTTGGTCCAATATAATGATAAGAATGAGTGGTACTACTCATGGAGTTAGATATTAATTAATTAAATTGTCAGTAATTTAATTAATTATGGACATTCGATATCTTAAACACGGGGAGATATTTTGTACAAATAATATGTGGAGCCATTATTTAATTATGGTGGTTGGTGAGGTAAATCAATGATGATCCTCTAGTGGAATGGATCATCATTAATGGATCGGGTTTTATGTGGTTCGGGTTCATTGGGTGGATAAGATCCAACTCCTCCTCATGGTCCCTACTGTAGCCTATTATAAATACCTCATGAAGCCTAGATCTATATAAGGATGTGGAGAGCCTTGGGGAAAAAAACAAGTTGTGCTAGGGTTGGCGTTGGAGAGGCTTGGGCGGCAACAAGAGTTGGGCTAGGGCCGGCGGCAACAAGAGGTGGCTAGGGTTTTGCATCATCTTCCTCTCTTGGCCGGCGCCTCCTCTCCTTCTCCAAGGGTCGGCGGCAACATACCTTCTTCCTTGGGTTTTGGCCGGTGCCTCTTACACCTCTCCTAGGGCTGGCAGCAACAAAGGATAGGGTGCCTTCTTCCTTTGTCTTGGCTGGCACATCCTCTCCCTCTCTTTAGGGTCGGCGGACACCATGCTTGGTGTTTGGTTGTTAGCACAAGCAAGGGGAAGAAGGGAGTTATTCTTCCCTTGTTCGGAGCGAGCAAGGAAGGGAAGACACATGATCCAGGAGGCTTTAATTCTAGGAAGATCGACGCCCACACGACATCCAAGAAGAGAATAGGAATACAATAGAAGATCAAGAGGTAAAACAAGAGATATAATCTTGTTTAATATTGATTTTAGTTCTTTTGTATTTTTCATGTTATTTATTGACATGGACCCCGATGATAAATACAAAAACCGGCGATTTATACATCATCTATTCCGCGGTTAATCGAGGAAAAGAGTTAGGTCGCTTGAACAACAAGTTTGTTCAAGTGACCACTCAAATCGAATAGCACAATGATGAATTGGTTGATTGGGTAATCCATTTCCGTCTGAATTAGTTGTAATTAATAAAATTTGAATCCGGGGATGTGAGATAGGATCGCCATACACAAGCGACCGAAGTGAAGAAGAGAAACACATCGTTTCAACCTACAGCATCCACAATTTACTTTGGTTGAAATTATTTACAAAAAAATATACAAGAGGCATGACCAATTATGTTAGCATAGCAAGTGATTCAAGTATTTTATGCTTCATATCCTAGTCTGAGACGAGACAAAAGTGATTGGTGTGCTATTTGTAAAACAAAAGCACGTAATAAAATTGAGGAACATTGGGAAGACAGAGCATACCAACAAGATGAAGTTGTCAATACATTTCATATCGAAGAATATAATATTTCAACGTTACGAGATCCCAGCGGCGTAGTAGTAGTCGTTGATTTAAGTGAACTGAATGAGGATGAATATAAGGAATTTAATTATGAGGATGAGGATGAGGATGACGATGACGATGACGATGACGATGACGATGACGATGACGATGATGATGATGATGACGATGACGATGAAGAATAGACGCATGACCAGGATGAAAATTATAATATGGACTTCGATTTCTAATTGTGGGTAACTTTTATTGAGTACGAATTTTGTTTTAATTTACTGTCTAATTCAAAATTTCATATATTTGATATATTAATGAACTATTTTTTTATAGGTCATCCAGTTGCTATGAATATGGTAATTTTTTTCATATTGTGTAGGGATGTATACTGAAAAGTCTGACTTTTCTATGAACATATTTATTTTTAAAATAAGAATCACATGATCATTGTTTGCATATTTTGGTTATGCAATATTGTCTAATACTTTACATTGTAGATAACATGGTGTGTGGTGTCACACGGGATATCATGTTATTGGCCCCTTGAAAAGTATAAGTAAAGGCTCACAACCGAGATGGCTTTGGACAAACCATCGGAATGGTTGTATTGTGATTTGGTGTGGGTTTGTCTTGACCATAGAATCACACTAGTGCACTTTGTGTGTATTGAGCAGGACCGACTTAGAGGTGATTCGATTTATTGCTGACTACATAATCGAATCGGACCTCAGATATTATTTAGTACATGCTCTTAATCCCGATATAATAACGAGCACATATACTTAGTACTCATCTCTTTGATTTACCAATGGGCGAGATTTATAGATTAAATCGATAGGCTCGGTAAGTTGGGAGATGATATTATTTATATGGTGTGTCGTTGATTATAGGAGGAAATTGTGTCCTATATATTAGGATGATGATGTCCCCTTGAGGAGCTCTTAAGATTCATCATGTAAACCCTGCAGGTGGACTTGGTCCGGCATGATGAAAAGGTTGAGTGGTACTACTCAAGGAGGTAGATGTTGATTAATTAATGGTCAGTAAATTAATTAATTGATGGACATTCGAGATCTTAAACACGGGGAGAAAATGTACAAATAATATATGGAGCCCATATTATCATATGGGGTTTGGTGAGGTAGATCAATGATGATTCTTTACTGGATTGGATTATCATTAGTGGATCGGACTTTATGTGGGCTTGATCCATGGGTGACAAAGATCCAACTCCTCCACATGGTCCCTAATGTAGCCTATTAACACCTCATGAAGATTAGATCCAAAGGATAGAAACAAAACTCTAGATCCAAAGGTGGAGATTAAATCTCTAGATCCGACGGTTGAGATTAAATCTCTAGATCCGACGGTTGAGATTAAATCCCTAGAACCAATGAAGAATATTAAATCAAGCCTTAAGCCTAACTCTATAAATACTGGCTTAAAGGTCGGCGGCAAGACATGGAAGAGGAAAAGGGGCTTAGGTTGGGTGGCAAGGGCTTTGGAGATTTAGGGTTTTGGGTGGCCATAATTAAGGAAAGATGCTTCTTCTTCTTCTTCTTCTTCCTTATGGTGCTGGCACCCTTCTTCCCTCTACTCTCCTTGGTTTTGGCTGGCGTCCAACATCCTCCCTTTCATCTGAGAGCATGGCTTAAGGGGATTTGAGTTTGCTTCCTTTGGAAGCTAGGAATCCTAGTTGGTTTAGGATTGGGTTTGGTGGCTAGGGTTTTGGGAATCATGGGTGGGCGGCAACGTTGGGAGGAGTTTTTCTTCTTCTTCCTAAGGTGTGGTTGGTTCCTCCATCTTTCCTCTACCTTGGCTTGAGCTCATCCTAATATTCTTCCCCACTTCCATGGTCGGCCATAAGGAGAGCTAGGATAAGGGTTTGGAGGCTTAGGGTTTAGGAGGCTTGGGTGGCACCAAATAAGGAAGGCTTCTTTCTTTATCATCCATTTGTGGCCGGCACCCACAGCCCTATCCCAGCCCTTGGGCGGCATCCAAAGACCCCTTCTCCTTCTCCTTAGGTGGTGGAAACAAGATATAGGGCTTTTCCTTGGTGACTTGGCCAATTTCCACCATTATCTCCTTCTCCTTGTTGGCCGGCGGCAAGCATTCTCCTTGTTGCTTGTTGGTTGCCTATAGAAAGGAGAAGAGCTTTGTTTCTATTCTTTCTCTTGCTTTGGAAGAGCAAGGAAGGAAGATTTGTGATCTAGGAGCTTAGACTTTTGGTAGAGCGTTGCCCACACGACGTCCGAAAGGAGGAAGGACATACATTAGAAGATCGAGAGGTATATCGATTCTATAATTTTTATATGTTACATGTTTGTATTTGTTTTTCTTTTATGAGCATGATATAAATCTGTATATGGCTAAATAATACTTGGATCCCGAGCATAAACACAAAAACCAGTGATCCGGACATCATATATTCCGCGGCTACTCGTAGAATAGAGGATGGTCGCTTGAACAACTAGTTTGTTCAAGTGACTTCTCTAAACGAATAGCACGATGATGACTTGGTTGTTTGGGAAATCCTTTTTGTCTAGGATTAATTTTTTTTTATCCGGAGACATCGAGGGGATCGCCATGAACAAACGACCAAGGTGAAGTGGGAAGCGAAGTTTCCCCTCACGGACTCGATAAGATAAAACCATTAAATTGGTATGAGAGCTTCCGGGGCAAATTCCCTTCAATTGGTATCTGAGCCAATGTTTCCGGTTTTGTGTGTTTAGGATTCGGTTAATTTTTATACACTTTTTCATATATTATATGTGTCGGATAATAGTAGGATATGCGTAGTTTAACTCTTTGGTTGCAGGCATAAGATCCGACTATTATGGCCATATGTGCGTATGTGATTGTATGTGTGTAAATATTTATTTTGTTGAATCCTCGGGGTTGACGAGGCTAGTATTTAGTTTTTATAAATTAAATACGACATTGTTTAGCCACTCTTTATTTTATTTTACTTTCGATCTAGATTTCATGTACACTCCCTCATGGAGTATAGGATCGATGGATGTAAATTAAAATAGGTTTTAGTCTCGGCTCGGATCTCCGGATGACTCGTACATGGCATAGGAGGAGCGGACGAGATGGCAATGCGACGGGAGTCATATTGAAGACAAAATCCATAATAGTTGGAAAATAATTTATTTTTCATATTTATTTATTTTTGTTTGATATGCATGTTGTAGGCTAGGAAAATTCCTCAATTTCAAATTACTAAGTGGGAGAGGGAATTTTCTATAAATTCCCACAGCCTCCATTACGATTTGACATGTGATGCAAGCAAACTTGCGCGTCGGCTCTGAGTGCCTTCCTCCCCATCGGATGAGTTTGTTTGCAGATCACAAGGTCAAATATGGTTATAGGAAATTATTAAGGAGCCTGTGTACTTGCCCATCGTAAGGCACATAACCCGAGATAATTACCTTGGTACCAAGTAATGGTGAACACTTAGATACATATATAAGTATCCTCCCCATCGGAGTCACTGCTTTTATTTGTAGGTCCGAAGAGAAATCAACTATTAATTTTACTTGTCAAAAAGTTAGGTTGACAAGATAGTAAAATTAATGGGTAAAACTTCCTCTTACAAATGTAGAATTCGTATACGTCTACACTATCGTGGCATACGATATTCACGGTGTTTTGAGGTGTTGGTTGATTTTGAAATTTTATTATTTGAGAAATCAATAATTTTTTGAAATCTACAGTAATGATTTATGTGATTCTTAGGATTTTCAAAAATGACTTGTAGTCCACTAACTATGATACTAAAGGAAATAAACTTACTGTACCCAAATAATGTTGATTTGAAAAGAATCTAGACAATGGCTTATCTGCTAAGGAGTACAAGTATGCACTCTTCGAAAAGTTTCCTCAAGCTATGGTTGCTCAAAAAGGTTTCTACTTCTAAGCCGAAAGGAAAGAAGAAGGAGAAACAAGGTGGAGCAAAGGTGGTGGGAGGATCTCAGGGAGGAGTGAAGAAGCCGAAAGGCAAGTACTTTACTTGCAAACAGGATGGACATTGGAAGAAGGACTATCCCAATCCAAAGCAGAACAAAGGTGTATCCTTTAGACTAGTCGTTGAAACATGATTAGAGGTGTTATCTACCGGCACCTGGTGTGTAGATACGAGAGACACTAATCATGTCTGCAATACTTTACAGTGGTTCCAGGAAACCTGACGACGAGCTAAGGGAGAGATGATCGTTTACTTGGGCAATGTCATGATGGTGGCAGCTATTGCAGTTGGAGAAGTTTTATTTATCTTTTGAGAAAAATAAAACTTTGGTTCTGGAGAATTGCCTTTATGTACCTTTATTTAGAAAAAATTTAGTTTCAGTTTCTAAATTGTTTATGGATGGATATTCTATTTCTTTTAATGACAGAGCTGTTATAAAAAGGAATAGGGAGAATATATGTTCCGATACATTGATAGGAAATTTGTACACACTTGAACCAAAACCTCCCACGAAGCAATTTGAAGTTAATAACTCATCTTCTAATTCCAATAAGAGAAAAGAACCTTCGAAGATGAACCAAACATATCTTTGGCATCTTAGGCTTGGTCACATTAACCTAAGCAGAATTCAAAGGTTGATAGCTGATGGACCTTTGGGTTCATTAGTGGTGGAGGATCTCCCAACCTGTGATTCTTGCTTGGAAGGTAAGATAACCAAGAGGCCTTTTAAGGCCAAGGGGTATAGAGCCAAAGATGTGTTAGAATTGGTTCATTCTGATTTATGTGGTCCTATGACTATCCATGCAAGAGGTGGTCTTAAATATTTCGTCTCTTTCATAGACAATTATTCAAGATATGGATGACACTAGGATCTGAACGTGGTGGTGAGTACCTCTTAGGAGTGTTTAGGAACTACTTATCAGAGGCTGGGATTCAATCCCAATTGACTGCACCTGGCATTCCCCAGCAAAATGGTGTAGCAGAGCGAAGGAATAGGACTCTTATGGAGATGGTTAGATCGATGATGAGTTATTCTGACTTGCCAGATTCATTCTGGGGATATGCTCTGGATACGGCGGTGTACATTCTGAACTTGGTTCCATCTAAATCAGTGCCTTCTACTCCCACAGAGTTGTGGACTAGGCGAAAGCCTAGTCTAAGACATATTCGGATATGGAGAGTCCAGCACATGTGCTGAAGGCAGATGCTGGTAAGTTGGAACCTCGTACAGAAGTACGCTTGTTCGTTGGCTATCCTAGAGGAATGAAGGGTGGTTTGTTTTATAGTCCTAGAGATCAGAGGGTGATCGTTAGCACGAACGCCAGATTTCTAGAGGAAGACTATGTGATGAGCCACAAGCCCAAGAGTAAAATTGTTCTGGAGGAATTAAAAGGGGAAGTCACTTTTTTAGTACCACCGGTACAAGAGGATATACCATATATCACTACACCGCGTGTCACAGAGGATACACAGGTGATACCTCGTCGTAGTGGGAAAGTTGTTAGACAACCTCATAGATTCATGTTCTTGGGTAACATGAACCTGATCCCTGGACATACGACGGGGCAATCCAAGATATAGATGCAGCATCTTGGCAAAGTGCAATGAATACTGAGATTGAATCTATGGATTCAAGTCAGGTCGGGGAGCTCTTATGCATAGTAGCTCATATGGATTATGAGGTGTGGCAGATGGATGTCAAGACAACTTTCCTTAATGGAAGGCTTGAGGAAAACATCTATATGAAGCAACCAGAGGGATTCATTGATAAGGGCAAAGAGCATCTTGTATGTAAGCTTAATCGGTCCATTTATGGATTGAAGCAAGCTTCAAGGTCTTGGAACATCCGATTTGATGAGGTAAATCAGTCTTATGGATTTATTCAAAATTCGGATGAGTCTTGTATATACATGAGATGTGATGGAAACGTAGTGGTATTTCTTGTACTAGATGACATTTTGGTGATTGGCAGCAATATCAAGGTGTTATCGGATGTAAGGGTATGGTTGTCCAAACAGTTTGATATGAAGGACTTGGGATAAGTGGGACACATCCTTGTGATCAAGGTTATTATGCTTATCCTAAGCTTCATAAATAGACAGGATTATGGATTGTCTTAGCATGCAAAACTCCAAAAAGGGTTTTCTACCTTTCAGGAATGGAGTTCCTTTATCTAAGGAGATGTGTCCTAGATCATCTGAGGAGATAGAAGAGATAAAGGTGGTTCCTTGTGCTTCGGCAGTAGGAAGCCTCATGTATGCGATGCTATGTACAAGACCAGATATCTGCTTTGCCGTAGTATTGGTCAGCAGATATCAGAGTAATCCAGAACAGGGACATTGGATTGTAGTAAAGCATATATTGAAGTGCCTGAGATGGACTAGGGATTATATGCTAGTTTACCGGGCAGACCAATTACTCCCTGTGGGTTATACGGATTCTGGCTTACAATCAGATAGGGATAACAGTAAGTCTACCTGAGGTTTTGTGTTTACTTTGGGAGGTGGAGCCATTAAATGGAGGAGTGTCAAGCAGAAATGCGTGGCGAACTCCACAATGGAAGCTGAGTATATGGCAGCCTGTGAGGCTGCCAAAGAAGCTGTGTGACTCAGGAACTTCCTGATGTACTTGGATGTGATTCTTGGTTTGCCCACAACTATCGCAATTTATTATGATAATAATGGTGCAGTTGCAAATTCGAAGGAACCACGACCCATAAGGTGAGTAAACACATAGAGCGCAAGTACCACCTGATACGAGAAATCGTAAAGGAGGTAGAAGTTGTTGTCGCCTAGATTACATCAGAGGATGACCTGGTAGACTCTTTTCACTAAGGCCCTTCTAGCGAGAGCTTTGATAGGCATGTGGAGGGAAGGGGAATCAGATGTATGGCAGTATGAGGACAGCATAGTCTTTTAGTATAAGAGGGAGATTATAGGGATGTATACTGAAATGTCTATCTTTTCAATGAACATCTTTATTTTTGAAATAAGAATCACATGATCATTGTTTGCATATTTTGATTATGCAATATTGTCTAATACTTTACATTGTAGATAACATGGTGTGTGTGGTGTCACACGGGAGATCATGTTATCGGGCCCTTGAAAAGTATAAGTAAAGGCTCACAACCAAGATGGCTTTGGACAAACCATCGGAATGGTCGTAGTGTGATTTGGTGTTGGTTTGTCATGACAATAGAATCACACTAGTGCACTTTGTGTGTATTGAGCAAGACCAACTTAGAGGTGATTCGATTTATTGCTGACTACATAATCGAATCGGACCTCAGATATTATTTAGTACATACTCTAAATCCCGATATAATAACGGGCACATATACTTAGTACTCATCTCTTTGATTTACCAATGGGCGAGATTTATAGATTAAATCGATAGGCTCGGTAAGTTGGGAGATGATATTATTTATATGGTGTGCTATTGATTATAGGAGGAAACCGTGTCCTATATATTAGGATGATGATATCCCCTTGAGGAGCTCATAAGGTTCATCATGTAAACCCTGCAGGTTGACTTGGTTCGGCATGATGAAAAGGTTGACTGGTACAACTCAAAGAGTTAGATGTTGATTAATTAATGGTTAGTAAATTAATTAATCGACGGACACTCGAGATCTTAAACACGGGGAGAAAATGTACAAATAATATTTGGAGCCCATATTATCATATGGGGGTTGGTGAGGTTGATCAATGATGATCCTTTAGTGGATTGGATCATCATTAGTTGATCGGACTTTATGTGGGCTTGATCCAAGAATGGCCAAGATCCAACTCCTCCTCATGGTCTCTAATGTAGCCTATTAACACCTCAAGAAGCTTAGATCCAAAGCATAGAAACAAAACTCTAGATCCAAAGGTGGAGATGAAATCTCTAGATCCGACGGTTGAGATTAAATCTCTAGATCCGATGGTTGAGATTAAATCCCTAGAACCAATGGTGGAGATTAAATCAAGCCTTAAGCCTAACTCTATAAATATTGGCTTAAGGGTGGGCGGCAAGACATGGAAGAGGAAAAGGGGCTTAGGTTGGGCGGCAAGGGCTTTGGAGATTTAGGGTTTTGGGTGGCCACAATTAAGGAAAGATGCTTCTTCTTCTTCTTCTTCCTTATGGTGGTCGGCACCCTTCTTCCATCTACTCTCCTAGGTTTTAGCCGGTGTCCAACATCCTCCCTTTCATCTGAGAGCATGGCTTAAGGGGATTAGGGTTTGCTTCCTTTGGAGGCTAGGAATCCTAGTTGGTTTAGGATTGGGTTTGGTGGCTAGGGTTTTGGGAGTCATGGGTGGGCGCCAACATTGGGAGGAGTTTTTCTTCTTCTTCCTAAGGTGTGGGTGGTTCCTCAATCTTCCCTCTACCTTGGCTTGACCTCATCCTAATCTTCTTCCCCACTTCCATGGCCGGCCATAAGGAGGGCTAGGATTAGGGTTTGAAGGCTTAGGGTTTAGGAGGCTTGGGTGGCACCAAATAAGGAAGGTTTCTTTCTTCTTCATCCTTTGGTGGCCGGCGCCCACAGCCCTATCCCAGCTCTTGGGCAGCATCCAAAGACCCCTTCTCCATCTCCTTATATGGTGGAAACAAGATATAGGGCTTTCCCTTGGTGTCTTGGCCGGTTTCCACCATTATCTCCTTCTCCTTGTTGGCCGGAGGTAAGCATTCTCCTTGTTGCTTGTTGGTTTGCTATAGAAAGGAGAAGAGCTTTGTTTCTATTCTTCCTCTTGCTTTGGAAGAGCAAGGAAGGAAGATTTGCTATCTAGGAGCTTCGACTTTTTGTAGAGCGTCGCCCACAAGACGTCCGAAAGGAGGAAGGACATACATTAGAAGATCGAGAGGTATATCGATTCTCTAATTTTTATATGTTACATATTTGTATTTGTTTTTTATTTATGAGCATGATATAAATCTGTATATGGCTAAATAATACTTGGATCCCGAGCATAAACACAAAAACCAGCGATCCAGACATCGTCTATTCCGTGGCTACTCGTAGAATAGAGGATGGTCGCATGAACAACTAGTTTGTTCATGTGACCTCTCTAAACGAATAGCATTACGATGACTTAGTTGTTTGGGCAATCCTTTTTGTCTAGGAATAAATTTTTTTTTCCGGGGACATCGAGGGGATCACCATGAACAAACGACCAAGGTGAAGTGGGAAGCGAAGTTTCCCCTCACGGACTCAATAAGCTAAAACCATTAAATTGGTATGAGAGCTTCCGGGGCAAATTCCCTTCATATTGTTCACATTATAAATTCGATATGCAAATGTATTTTTTTTTACTGTCATATTCTTTTAATAATTATGATTGTTAGTTTCGACGGGTGGTCATAGACGGAGTAGTGATGGAAGATCATAGTCTTCCACTGCTTCAACCCCTGCACATTCTAATGCTCTTGCAGGAAATGTGCTCTCCATCTCTTCTCCAGTTGCAGGATCTTCTGGTTCTCAGCATATACCTGCTAATGTATCTTCCTCGGTACAACAATCACTCTTGGAGAGGGAAGATATGAGAGAGTTGATATCTCCGCACGGAGATTCGTAAGTATTCAAGTTTTAGATTATCTATGTTTAATTTTTAATATGATATGTATTTTTATAAGTATCTAATGAGGTTTGTTTTTATTTTATGTTAGATTTACAAATTCTGTACATATTATTCATGAGGTGAATAAAATAGTCAATAACCATTGGGATGGAACTTCTATAACTTTTACGAGCACGTCAGAAGAAATAAAAATTCTGTGGTGGAATGAGTTCAAGGTAACTTATTTAAATCATTTTGTATATAAAATTGTAGTTAATATAATCATTTTAATTTTTCTCTACTGCAGCAGATATTTACTTGGGAGGAGAGTGATACACTAGAGATTAGGAGGATTTTTATGAAAAAATTTGGCGATCATATGAGAAACATACTCAATCATGCAAAAACTAGAAATAAAAAACCACACTGTATAACTAAAGAGAATTGGAATAAAATTATTGCACATTGGGGATCTAAGGATAACAAATGGTGGAGTGAACAGAATAAGCAAAATCATCATTGTAATTCTGGCGTTATATCTGCCATGTATGTCGGAGGATCAATAAATATCGATGAGCATAGACATCGATTGGTGAGTGTTTTCAAATTATAATTTTGTAATTTAATACTCACTAATTTAAATTTTTTAACTATTTTCTTAGGCCCAGGAGACGGGGACTGAGTCATTATTTATAGACACTTTCACCCGTACATTCCAAAAGAAAGATAAGACGTGGAGTGGGGAAAGAGCTAAAACAATGAAGGTTTGTAATTTTAAAAATTTAAATTCTTATGTTAGTATTTAATTTTTTTCTTTCACAATAGGAGAAATACGATGAACTTTCACTGAGAAATTCAAGTGCAAGCGATGATGTAGTCAAATATGAGCCTTCTGTTAGCAATATAAATTTATGGCTCGAAGCAACTGGAGGGCTGAAAAGTGGAAGAATAATTGGACTCATTTCTTTAAGCCAATCCAATAGAGTCCCTAGTGCTTCTTCTTCATCCTCCCTGGCATCATAAGTGTTGGATCAAGCAGATCACTAGAGGGGGGGTGAATAGTGATAAAACTTTTTCGTACGAATTCGTTCGAATGGACAAATATACGCAGTGGAAAGATAAATGAAAGCTAAAAGAGACAAGTAGATTTTTTACTTGGTTCGTAGCCTTCGACTACTACTCCAAGGCCCTAGCATTCCTTCACCACGCACGGAGGGCAAAAACACTAAAGAACTCCTCCTCATTGGAGGTAGGATTTAATCGAATACAGGAAAACACTAAAAGCTTGAAGTAGAGGGACACTCCCCCTCTCCTCGTTACGATAAAACTTCGAGACAATAAAAAGATGAAATGAATTGAAGCTTATACCGACAAAGAAAAATATAAACAATTTAAACCTACAGCGTCGGAGAAGTAGAACTTCGTTATCGGAGAGTTGTAGCATTGCGGAGGCTTTTGGAAGCTTAGAATTGATGAGAAAACCCTAGGATAGGCCCTCCTTTTATAGCCTTTGAGCCCCTTTTTGAGATGAACTTCAGCCAATCAAATTTGAGCACCACTCCCCTTGAAATGAGGTGATAAGCCTTGAGTCCTCGAAGTTGATCCTTGACCATCAGTCGACTGATGGCGATCATCAATCGAATGCTGACTGTAGATAGTCGACTGATGGACAACAGTCGAGTCCTCCAAGCTAGCAGTCAACTGATGCTAGCTAAAATCAAAAGTTAGCTAAACAAAAACATTATTTCGATGGCCTCCGACCATCCGATCTCGACCTCAACCACTGATAGGATGTCTTGGGTTGGATCTACGCTTAAGACTATCCCCGTAAAGAGGATACGACCTCACTTACGCTCATACACACGAGCTTACCTCGATACTTACTGTGTCACTTTCGCTTCTGGCCTTCCACTCAATTCCTTCAGCTTCCTTCGAAATCACTCAAGTGTCGCCCGACCACCGCGGCTTCCTCTGGGTGTCGCTGTCCTTTAGCTCTAGCATTGACACTTTTCTGCACACTCAATTTAGCTTGTGAGATAACAATATGAGCTTAACATTGTATTGTTTTCTATAATCAAAACTCAGGTTCGACTTAGGTGCCTACTGCACCAACAATATAGATATTAATTTTAAAGTCGAAGCATGTTCCATATTATTTTGAAAATAATATACTGAAAATAATCTCATCTATAAGATGTTCAACTCATATTTGACTTGATTGATATGAAAGATCAACCAGTCCTAGTCAGAGTCGGTTAATATATAAGATTATACTCCATGGTTCATGGTGATGCACTAGCTCTACATCTGGAACCAGGAGTAAGGTCCTAACATCTCACGCCCATCTACGTGGCTAAGTACACACACACATTAGTCCTATGTGTTGTGAGATGTATTGGCTCCTTAAATCTATAGGTACATGATATCTAAGGTATGTCCTATGCTAGTTCCATGAAAATGAAAAGTAAGAAATAGTAGTAAGAAAATATAATTTGTAAGTTCCTATTCTACTATGCACATGCCCAATTTTCATCTTAATAGACTGAATTCAGCTTCGGGTAGGGGTTTAGTAAATAGGTCTGCCAAGTTAAACTTCGATTCGACGTATTCGAGTTGTATGGCTCCGTTGGCCACATGTTCTCGAATGAAATGGTGTTTGACCTCTATATGTTTGGTCCTAGAGTGACATATCGGATTCTTAGTTAGGTTAATTGAGCTAATGTTATCTACTTGGAGTTTAGTGTTTGTAAAATCTAACTTAAAGCCTCGGAGAGTGTGCTTCATCCAAAGAAGCTGAGTAACACACTCGCCCATCGTGATGTATTCGACTTCGGTGGTAGATAAGCACCACAGTGTTGCTTCCTACTGCACCAACTTACTAGACTCAAGCCAAGAAGTTGACAACAACCACTCATACTCTTGCTATCGAGCTTACTACCGGCATAGTCCAAATCGGAGTAGTCGGTTAGTTCAAACTCGGTAGATCTAGGGTACCAAATACCGACATTAAGTGTACCCTTTAGATATCTAAGGATATGCTTGACTAGTGTTAGGTGAGACTCCTTAGCATAGGTTTGGAACCTTGCGCACATACTTACTGCAAATAGAATATCAGGTCGGCTCGCAGTTAAGTAATTAAGTAAAGGAGACTCCCTATTATGCTCCTATAGTATTTTAAATCAATTGAACTTCCGATTACATCTTCTTCTATATTCACATTAGTTGCCATTGGGGTATTAATAATTTTAGCGTCTTGCATTCCAAAGCGTTTAATTAATTCCCTAGTATATTTGCGTTGATGTAGGTATATTCCATCTTTAGTTTGTTTAATTTGTATACCTAAGAAGAAACTTAACTCACCTACTAAATTCATTTCAAATTCACTTTCCATAAGTGAAATGAATTCATTCAGTAGGATCGAGTTGGTGGTTCCGAAAATAATATCATCTACGTAGATTTGAGCTATGAATATGTCTTTATCTAAGGTTTTTACGAAAAGAGTTGGGTCAACCACACCTTGGTTAAAACCTTTGGACTTGAGATAAACCGAAAGCCTCTCGTACCAAGCTCGAGGAGCTTATTTAAGTCCATAGAGGGTTTTCTTTAACCTAAGAACATGGTCAGGTTTATCCAGACTTTCAAAACCGGGGGGTTGACTAACATAAACCTCTTCTTTAATGTATCCATTCAAGAATGCTGACTTTACATCCATTTGAAACAATTTAAATCGTCGATGTGCAGCATATGCTAATAACATTTGAATGGATTCTAACCTAGCTACTGGGGCATAGGTCTCGTCATAATCTAAACCTTCAACTTGACTAAAACCTTTAGCGACTAGTCTATCTTTATTTCTAACTACTTCACCTTTATCATCAAGTTTATTTCTAAACACTCACTTTGTTCCAACGATTGTTTTATCTTTAGGTGGTGGTACTAATTCCCATACTTCGTTCCTAGTGAATTGAGCTAGCTCTTCTTGCATTGCAATAATCCAATCGGGATCAAGAAGAGCTTGGTCAATAGTTTTGGGTTCAATTTTAGAAATTAGGGAGATTTGACTAAGGTTTCTGTATGAGGCTCTAGTTCGAACTCCTAGATTTGGATCACCTATCACTTGGTCGATAGGATGATTCATTTTAGTTCTAGTTTGGTTTGGGTCATCTACCACTTGGTCAATAGGATGACTCGTTTGAGTCCTAGTTTGGTTAGAGTCATCTACCACTTGGTCGATAGAATGACTTGGTTGACTTAGATTAGGATTAATACTAGACTTGATCTTCGGATCAGAGTTAGGTCTGGTATGAATCAGCTCGCTAATTGGGGTTGCCGGAGGTTTTGTTGATTTGTGTTCTTCATCAAATACTACATTGATAATCTCCTCGACTCTAAGGGTGTAATGGTTATATACTCTATAAGCTCTACTTGTAGTCGAGTATCCTAGAAAGATCCCGGTCGAGGTTTTGGATGTAAATTTTCCTAGATAATCCTTAGTGTTTATGATATGTACCTTACACCAAAATACCCTAAAGTACTTGATGTTAGGTATTTTATCATGATAAATCTCGTATGAGGTCTTAAGGTGCCTCTTTACCAAAAGGATCCTATTTTGGACATAGCATGTCGTACTTACGACTTCCGCCCAAAACCTATCGGGTAGGTTATATTCATTTAACATTGTCCTAGTGGCTTCTTGTAGGGTTCTATGTCTCTAACTAGAAAAGTAAATGCTTGAGCTTGAGAAGCTTCTGGTCCAGTAGGTCCGTCAAACTCGCTAGGATAAGCGGTATTATTGAACCAGACAAAACAACAAGCAATGAAACCTAAGACGGCTAAAGCCCCTAAACTATAAGATAAGTAAGCCTCCCCAGACCATACAAGGGCACGTCGAGCCCACGCGAAGGGTTTGGTTAAGATATGCCAGATTCCGCCAAGTATACAAATGGAACCTAACAAGATTAAGTGAATACCTTAAATTCAGGTCATTTTCTTTCTATCTTTCCATACATAACCATAACCGAAGAATGGTAAAGATTCTTCCAGTGTCTCGGGTGTCCCAGAAGTGAATGATAAAAACCGCCAAAGCCAAATACTGCAGAGGAAATGAAATTAAGTACTCCAGATACAAAGTATGGAAAGGTATCTATAACTTCCCCCCAGGACCAAATTTTACTTTCATTTTCTTTTTTACCTTCTTTCTTCTGCTTTTGCGCTATGTTACATGCGGATTCGTTCGTGCACCACACTCGTGGTTCACTTCACTCGCTTTCCGTTCCATCTTCCTAAAGCTAGTAAGTTCAAAAGTGTTTTTTTTTCTCAGTTCCCTCCGGGGGTTAGTCCCACCTCGAACTCCTAACTTTTACTAATACCTCATTCGGGCCTACCGTACTAGGTATGCCCTCACTAGAGAGAGACTCAGTATTCGAGATTGTTACATCTATCAGAACAAAAGAGCTAGCAAGTTCTTACGGAAAACTATAGAAACAATAAAATGAACCTTGAGAAAGGAAAACAGACCGATTCGTTAGCACACTTGAAAAGAAAAGCAGGAGAAGAAAGAACCTATGTTCCGAGGTTACAGAGAGAGGATTGATCAAACGATAGAAGGCATAACCCTTCCACTCCCACGTACGTTCCGACATTCAAAGCATTGCTTATCAAATAACTAGACAAGATAGACTTGACGGGTAGAATCTACACCACTTCTTCCTGTAGCCACACAGAGAGAAAATGCGATGGAGAATACAATACACTAGCGACGAACGAGTTTTTTACTTTTATATCTTCCCTACGCCCAAAGATGCTTTTTGCCCAAGTGCACCCTAGGAAGGAGAGAACGGTTTCGAGCATGCCGTGAGATGAGATCATTGCCGTACCGATCAACTCTCACGACAACCTTTGGGTACTTAACTCCTTGGCTACTTTACTACGCTATTCTTCGCAGTTTTCTACCTTGACTATTGGGATCTTTCCATTCGAGAAAGAGATGTAATAAAGGTTTGATGGAATTAAACTCGAAAGGGGAGAGGTTGTTTAAGAATCGAGATAGGCCGTGAAAGAAAGAGTGAGATAGACGTCTAAGATAAAGTGCTAGCAAAGCATTCCTTTAGCAAGTAAGCCCTTGCTTGTTCCGTGCTTCCGTTAAATATCTCCCTGTCCATTCTTTGAGTTCGCATTAACATTTCCCATTACTCTGTCTTGTAGGGCTCGTAGGGCATTTCTATGTAGCAAGAAGTTCGCTCAATCAATCTCATAGGGAATCAAGCAAGAAGAACTATCGATTAGACATAGAAGTCAATGAGACCTTGGCTTAGCGATCAAGTGACCTAACTTTGGCTCCATCTAGAAGGGCCCTCGGTCATCTATGTCGTCTTTGGAACTCCTAAAATAATTTACGCCTAGCTCCCAAAAACAACGTTCGACTTGCATGTGTTAAGGATATAGCTTCAGTAGCATGATTGGACCTTCTTAGCGCTTAGAACGCACGTTGAGCTGCTTATGCTTTGCCTATAAAAGAACTAAACTCTTTTCCTGTAATTGCCTATCTTTTCTCTAGCCTGGAGTTTGACTCCTAAAGCAGTTAACCAGATCTGTATCAAGCATTTATATAAGTGAATCAAGCTTTTGCCTTGGATTGGGGGCTTGTCTACATTCTTATTGTTTTTCAATCTCGTTCTTTTATTTTTTTTTCAATAAAAAACATAATGATGATTGATCCTTTTGTCGGCCAATCATCTGAATAGACTCATTGCTTTGATACGTTCTACTAGGCCATTCTGTTGTGGGGTTCTAGGGTAAGAAAACTCATGGTGGTATCCATTTAGGTTACAGAATTCTGTAAACCTGTGGTTCTCGAATTCACCACCATGATAAGTCCTAAGTCTTTTGATTTTAAGGTTTTGTTGATTTTCTATTAGTTTAAATATATTGATTAATTGATCTAGGGTATCACTCTTGTGTTTGATGAACCTAACCCAAGTAAATCTAGAATAGTCATCAATTATGACTAAGCAGAATTTACTCCCATTAAGTGACTTAACTCCGTGTGAATCAAATAGATCCATGTGTAGGAGATCAAGAACACTTTTAGTTCGTTCTTGATTACTTAGTTGATGTTGTGTCCTAGAATGTTTACCTTGTTGATAAGCATTACATATTTTATTGTTCAAGTTATTGAGGTTAGGCAAACCTCTGACTAAGTCACTCTGACTCATCTTGTGGATGAGTCTTGGGTGTGAGTGACCGAGTCGTCGGTGCCACAACCATGATTCCTCTTGCCGTGTCATAAGACACTTGGTTGAGGAGTTAGTTAGATTAATATTGTAAATATTGTTGTTTCTGGTCCCCTTAAGGATTGTTTTAGAAGTTTCATTTGTATTAATTATGCATTCATTTTCTAGAAATATGACCTTATAGTTATTATCACACAATTGGCTTACACTAAGTAAATTATATTGAAAATTTTATACCAATAAGACATTTTGAATAATAAAGTTAGAGTTGAGCTCAATATCACCTGATTCGATGATTTTGAACTTGTCGTTGTTTCCGAAGGCTATCGATCCTTGTCGTTTGAATCGAAGCTTCGAAAACTTGAGTTGATCCCCGGTCATGTGTCGGGAGCAACCACTGTCCAACATCCATTGATCCTACACGCAAGGTAGTTGGTTCGGATATTGGATTTATTAAAGATTGGTTGAAAATTATTAACCTAAATCATCTCACCCATGACTACATGATCAAACATGTTAACCCTATATGTTCTTGTGAAATGACTTCCAATTTTACTTGAATTAAATTTAATGATTTGAACACTTGTCAACCTTGCGTTAGATTCAGATTTGACCTTAGGCTCATCAAGTCACCTTTTCAAGATCATGGCTTCCAGGTCGTGATGAGGCACAGAGGCCTTCTTTGATCGGAACAATGACCACTTCCTTAGACAAAGCCATTTTCAAGAAAATAGAGACTTGACTCACCTAAGATCACTTCCTGGTCTAACTAGTCTAGGATACGGTGAGGTAGCTTCAGCTAGTTCCACTCGGTCAAGTGCATCGAACTAGATATGCCTTATCTAGCCCGAATACACAAGACTTCGCTTTCCTAGCGTACTATCATCTTGCAGCGTCCTGGTACTATGTTATCAAGTATTGACGAGTTATAGTCCTATCTAACCATTCTAAAAAGAAAAATCAAACTAAATAAAGAACCTAAGCATGCAATTTCTAAGTTAAAATACAAACAAGTTTTGTACTGGCTCCCCCTGGACCATTGAATCGGTTCGGTCTCTCCACATAGTGGATTTGGTCCTTGGGAACCCAGTATTAGTTCGATCCTAAGTCTAAAATTAAGGTGGTCTTAGGGACCCATGCTTGGACACATTTTTTATGTCAACTTACAATAGACATATACGACTTGTTGGGCGTATTTGAGCTAAACCCTAGTCTGACCTTGTTGTACATGACCCTTTGCGATCCAAGTAGGAGGTCAAGTCCTTTGGATCCCAAAGTAAACCTTTCCAATGTGTTCCTAAGATCTTCGACTTGACTTTTCAAGAGTGAGTTCTCAACTTCGTGCTTTTCAACCCGAGTTGAGTCCTCCTCTCGAACTCGACTAGTCGAAAAGGTTAGGGAGACCTCGTGTTTGAGGAGTTTAACTTCCTCAACCATGGCCTCAACCTTGGACTCGGACTTAGCTAATTTCCTAGTTAAGAACTTAATTGCACTATAAAGTGTACTAATAAGGGATAGACTTACCTTGAGTGTATCTTTTGAACCGGATGCGTATCCGTGGCTTGTCTTGAATAGTGCTTCGCAGTCCGACTCGTCTTCGATTTTCGATTCATGTTCAGGTTCCGACTCTGTCTCTGATTCCACCGATTTAGCCATGAGGACACGATCATCATCTTCTTCCTCGGATGCTTCTTCCCATGTAGCGTTGTGTGCCTTTTTGTATTTTGGTCCTTTGCTCTTGAGTTTTGGGCATTTGGACTTGATGTGGCCAAACCTGTTACATTCGTAACACCTACTATTAGAACTTTTAGGCTTACCTTCGTTGGGTCGAGTGACGGTTCACTTTCAACCCTTGACTATCCTCCGAACTAGGTTGACTAATTCGGCCTCCATTTTCGGGTCGACCTCCGAATCGAACTCATCTTCTTCTTCCTTCAGGGGTGGCTTGCTCATGGTTTTCTTCCTCGAACCTGCAAAAAGTGCTATACCCTTCTTGGGTTCCGAGTTAGACTACTCATGAAGTTATAAATCGGAAAATAACTCATCTAACCTATGTTTTGAAAGATCCTTGGAGACCTTGTAGGCATCGACCATGGATGCCCACAAGGTAGTCCTAGGAAAAGAGTTAAGAACATACCTAATAAGGTCACAATTTTCGACCTTTTGCCCGATCGCGTGTAGGTTATTGACTATGTCTTGAACACGAGCGTGAAGTTGAATCACCATTTTGTGTTCCTACATTTTTAGATTATATAATTTATTAAACAAAATATCGCGCTTACATACCTTGGCTTCATCGGTCCCTTCGTGTAGCTCTACTAATTTTGTCCAAAGATCCTTTGCGCTGATGAAGGGGCCGGCGCGATTAAGCTCCTCCTTGGACAAGTCGCATTGGAGGATTTGAGTCACCTTGGCATCGGCTTCGACTTGCCTTTTTGTAGCATTGGTCCATTGGTCATAATCCAAAGATTCACCCACTTCGTTAGTCGAAAGTGTAAATCCCGTTTGGATTATGATCCATATCTCGATTTGGGTCTTAAGAAAGCACTCCATCCGACCCTTCCAATAACGGAAGTCATCTCCATTGTAAAACGGAGGTTGGACGGTGCTAAAACCCTCGAGATGGGCCATTGATACAAAAACAAACAAGAGAATGAAGACGAAAAAACCTAACAACAACACAAACAATCGAAATGTACCAAGACTCGTGTCTTGGATTAGTAATGCCGGAGAAAAACTAAGCGAATGAAATAAATTGAAAATAAATAGAATAAAAAGGAAAAAAAATCTGTAAAGAAGCTAGATTGGTGGTTTCACCAAATCTTAGCACCCTCGACTCTGATACCAATTGTTAGTGCTTATAAGATCCACATATCTCCACAATGGTATGATATTATCCACTTTGGGTCTAAGGCCTCATAGTTTTTATTTTTGGGCTTTACCCAAAAGGCCTCATGCCAATGGAGATATCTTTTTATCTTATAAGCACATGATCTTTTCCATGTCTTACCAATGTGGGACATTGATTGTATTCCCTATACTCCCAACAAAAAGCACAAGTAAATCATTTAACCGAAGAGGTTAATCATTTGAGGGAGTTACTAGCGCAGAAGGAAACTGAATCGAGAGAAAATGCTCAACAAGTAAAAGACTTAAATGAAAAGATGAACGAATTTCAAAGGCAACAAATGTTCATTATGCAACATCTTCAATTAACGTCTAGTTCAAGTCAACTTCCTCCTTCTGGATTTGCTCCTTCTCCTGATCCCTATCATAATGACAATGATGATGTATTTTTTGATGATGATCATGATGATGGTGGTTACCTTTGAATTTATTAGTTGTATTTAAATGTTACTTGACTTATCACATACAATATCTATATATTGTAAGTTTGTTTAGGTTTGTTATATATATATTAATTCAGTATTAAAGTTTGATGTCTAAATTTGTTTATATTGTTGTATGTGTTTGTTGTAAAACAGGGAAAAAAGTATAATCTATAAAAACTATTTTTTTTCTAGATTTGCAATGAAAAAACTATTTTCGTTGCAAAAATTGATGTATAAGTCGACTAATGTAAACCATCAGTCGACTGATACATGAAAAAATACGTCGACAAAATAGATTTTCAACATCAGTCGACTGATCAACATGATCAGTCGACTGATGGTACTATAGCATCTTACAGAATATTTCATAGTCGATTGAGCAGTCGACTACTCACTTGGTAGTCGACTGATGGAAATGACCAGTCGACTGTCATTACTGTAGCACATTACAAAACCTTTGGTAGCCGACCGATCAGTTAAACTGGTTGTATATTCAGTCAATTGATTGTATTCGTCAGTCGATTGATCTTGAAAATTTTGCAAAGAATTTTTATTCGTCGTAGATTTGGTGATGAAAAAATATTCATCGCCAAATTGAAATTTTTTTCGTGGAAATATGTTTATTAAACTTTGGCAACGAATTTAATTTTCATCGTAAATTTGGCGACGAATATATTTTTCGTCGACAAATTTTGCGACGAAAATCAAGATTCGTCGCCAAATTGGCGATGAATTTTGCAATGAAAATTTTATTCGTTGCAATTTGGCGATGAATTTTTATTTTTCGTTGCAAAATTTAGCACCGAATTATTTTGCAACAAAATTTTTATCTTTGCAAAAAATTTTTGCAATGAATTTTTTCCCAAAATTCATTGCAAAATTCATCGCCAATTTTGCTTATTTTTGTAGTGATTGATACCTACCATCGTAGCTAAGAATGACTTGTTGGACTCTCTCCAAGGTTTTTCTTATCTATGTTGGATATCAACCCATTCGGAGATGGACCTACGATCTCCCAAATTGATTTTGAGGGATTTTTAAAATTCAAAAAATGAATGGGATTTTGTAAATGTATGTTGATGTATTTTAAAATTATTTTCTCATATATGCTTGATTTGTATTTCTAGGTTAATCGATTGATCATGTCTTTGAATTTGTGCTCGATTTTGAATTCAAATAAATTGACTGGGCCGAACTTCTTGGATTGGCTTAGAAACTTGAGAATTATTCTCAAGGCTGAAAAACTTGCGTATGTCCTCGAAGATCATCTTCCCACCCATCCTAAGGATGATGCAACTCTGGACCAATTTTTGGCCTATCAAAAACATGTGACTGATTCTGAGTTGGCGAGTTGCATGATGCTAGTCGTGATTGTACCCGAGTTGCGGAAGCAGCATGAGCATATGGATGCTCATACCATAGTCTTTCATATTTATGAGTTGTTTGATGAGCAAGTGAGATCCGAAAGGTTCAAAGTCTCCAAGCTCCTCTTCACCTATGAGATGCAATTGAATTTGTGCTCGATTTTGGATTCAAATAAATTGACTAAGCCGAACTTCTTGGATTGGCTTAGAAACTTGAGAATTATTCTCAATGCTGAAAAACTTGCGTATGTCCTCGAAGAGATTCTTCCCACCCGTCCTAAGAATGATGCAACTCCGGACCAATTTTTGGCCTATCAGAAACATGTGACTGATTCTAAGTTGGCGAGTTGCATCATGCTAGCTGTGATGGTACCCGAGCTACGGAAGCAGCATGAGCATATGGATGCTCATACCATAGTCTTTCATCTTTATGAGTTGTTTGATGAGCAAGTGAGATCCCAAAGGTTCGAAGTCTCCAATCTCCTCTTCACCTCTGAGATGCAAGAAGGTTCATCTATGGTACTGCTCAACATGCTGAAGACTGTGGAGCCTTCTGTGATGCATTAGTAGGGGATGGTGTTGTTAGTTGATTCCTCAAAGAAAGGTTGTAGGAGAAAATAAAAAAATAACACAAGGGGAAGAAGAAGGCAGAACGAGCTCAAAAGGGCACTTGCCTTCATTGTGGCAAGAAGGGTCATTGGCGAAGAAACTGCAAGATTTATCTTGAGTCCGTGAAGAAGAATATGACATCTGATGCCCCATCTTCTTTAGATATCTTCATTATTGATTGTCATTCTATTTCCTCAGACACTTAGGTATTCGATATTGGGTGTGGCTCACATATATGTAATGACATACATGGGAAAAGGAATAGAAGAAGACTCATCAAGGGAGAGTCAAATTTACGTGTTGGAATGGAGCAAAGGTTGCTGCACTCGCCATCGGAATGTATTTGTTGAAACTCCTTACAGGACTTGTTTAGAACTGGACAATTACTTTTATGTTCCTTTGTTGATAAATAACATCATTTCTATTTCTTGTTTGAATAGAAATGGGTACCATTTAACATTTAGTAACAATTGTTATTACATAACTTTGAATGATATTTTTTATGGGACTGTAACTTTATGCAATGGTATTTATACATTGGATATATCCGGTGACATTTTCAATATCGAAGTGAGCAACAAGCTGTGAGGGATCGGATGGCCGGCTAGAGGGGGGGTGAATAGCCCTTTTCGTTTGGATGGCGGTATTTTGCTTGTCTACAAAACGTTAGCGCAAGCGGAATATACAAATATAAATAAAGACAAGCAAAATAGAAACAAGCAATACAAACACCAAGATATAACGTGGTTCACGGCTACGCCGCTAATCCACGGTCCGATTCGTCCACGGTGAATCACTCCGCCAAAACCAATCACTATCGGTCTCTCCTTTGCACAAAGCTAGGTGGAGGTAACCTTTACAACCAAGATCACTCTTCTTACAAATAGAATGGAGTAAAAGCGAGTAAGAAGAGTTTAGAGCTTGTGGGGCACTAGGAAGATTGTTTGGAACTTAAGCATTAACCCACCAAAGCTCCACACCCTCTCTTTTTATAGAGAGTGTTGATTTCTTCCGTTGGCGCCATCACGACGATGCCCTTGGCGATCGGCCACGCCACTACAACGGCCTCCGAACACGTCGGATCCCGACCGTTGTTGTCAAGCGGAACTCTTGGATCGGCCCGACCTCACCGATCAGCGACCCGTAATCGGCGCCCGATCGGCTCGAGCGGTTCTGGCAAAACCCTATTGACTACCGATCATTGCGCGCCGGCGATCATTGCTATCTTAGCGATCGGCCACGTATAGCGATCGGCTGCCCCAAACCCGTCGAGATACCGCCGAGCTACACTGATTGGGCGATCAGCCATGACATGGCGGTCGGTGTGTCGGAAAACCCATCCGACACTTTGCCAAATGACCAAGTTTAACCTAAGATGTACCCCTCCCGGGGTTACAATCGCTCCTCTCATTTCTCGGAGTCCCTCGCCGAAGTTCTCTTCGTTCTCGCCACGCCCCTCGGCGATCATCGACGGCGGCTGCAATGCTCCTTCGTCTCTTGCCTCGAAGTCTACTTCCTCCGGCTTCACTCCAAGCTTCTCGTCCGGCGGTCCCTCGGATGCTCCAAGCGCACGGCTTCCGCAAAGCTATCCTTCACCGACTCAAGGCACGAGTCATGAGATGTGAAACTCGCCACGGCTCCATGTGCGAATTACTAAGTCCTGCACGACTTCAACGCACATATCAAATCAACATATCAAACTAACTTAAACCCTTTGCCACACCATCAAAACCATATCACGGCAAGAGATTGCCCTAACAATCTCCCCCTTTTTGATGTGTGGCAATCCGTTTAAGTTAGGTAAAAACATTAAAAGCATGTAAAGATAAACATGATATAACAACATGCAATTCCCCCTTAATCCATGAAATTCTCTATGCAATTTCTCCCCCTATCATATATTTCTCCCCCTACATATATTTCTCCCCATACATATATTTCTCCCCCTAATTTGATTAACTTAATCATACTAATTTCTCCCCCTGTGACACCATCAATAAGATGAACACTAAGTTAAAAGCTCATGGCATCAATTATAATGGAGGAAAAATATGTCAAGTTGATTTAAAAGCGTAGGAGGCATCAAGTATATTTCTACCACTTGTAGGAGGTTTTATAAACTGAATTCGGCCTTCAATATTCTGATTTACAGGCCACGATCATTGCTATCGTATGGCGATCATTACTAAAAGAATTTGATTTTACGAAATTCAAATGCATTAAAAATTCAAAATTCTAAAAATCATGAAATTCGAGGAACATATTTCTCTTAAGTATATCTATCAAGGAAAAATAGTTTTTCATGAAAAATCATTATATTTTACAAGATTTGCTAAAAATCCAAACACTTGAAAAACCACTAGTTTTTGAGCATGTTAGTATCAAGTTAGCTACCTAGTTTTGCATCCAATTGTTTCAAAACATGAATACATGTATTTTAAGGTAAGAAATTGTTTTGAAAACATTAGAAATATCCAACCATGATCTTTGGGCAATATGTCTATTAATTAAACATAAGCCTTCCCCATGATTGGTCTATTATTGATATTTTGATACTTTAAATGACCATCTAAATGCCATAGGCATTAGTGGACATTTGTATCATCCTAACATCTCACCCATGCTAAGTTTGCAATCAAGTTAGCCTATAGTGAGTGTGAGATGCATCCTAGGGGGTATTTGTATATACTTAACCAATATATTCATGCAATTCTATCATGGTTAAGTATCAATCTAACTACATGATCATAATGATATATATCAATTAATTTCACATTATGATCATGAAATACATGTTTTCATCAAATTATAACCATGCATTAGGTATTATATGATGATAATAAATAAGTTATCACCTAAAGCATGATTTAAACCTATTTTCATGATAATGTGCCCATATCAAAATCATAAATCATGATTACACATATACATAGCAATTGCATTAATCATCATGATTTAAGCATTATTACCTATTTATGGGCACGTTATCATCACCCAACACTATCTAAAAATGTTGTCCCGTCATCCTAAGTCAACCAAAATATGATATAGATTAGGTTCATATGGTTGACTACCCTAGGGGTTTTCTAACCCTTAAGGATGGATTTTGGAACCCAAAATAGATTTTTGCCTATGGGGTTCACTAGAAATTCTTTGGGGATCCATTTCTTAGCTATTACTTTGTTTTTGTCTTGTCCCTAGCTATTAGGCATCTATAGGCCTTCTCATTTTCTTCTCTTTATATCCTAGGCCTTTCTTGTTAAAACTTGCCCTTTGGCTCCCTATGATCATATTCAAAGTGTTGGAGCCAATTGTGAATTTTCCTAGGGCTTTGGTTAAATAATCTACCTTTTTCCTTAATGCCCTATTTTCTTCTATGCATGCATCACTAACATCTAAAGGCACATAATTATCATGTGAGCATGCATCATCATGGCAAGAAGAAGTATCATTATTATTTAAGCATGCATTTTCTAGCTTATTTTCTAATGCCTTAATTTGTTCAAGCATGCATTTATTTTTCTTCTTTGCTCTAAACAAATCCCTAGTTAAACTAGAAATCATAGAAACTATTTTACTAGGTGAGAGATTGGTTACCATAGTTTCCATGTCCTCTTCTTCTTATTGGATGATGAGGAGGATGATGGCGTGGAGGAGGCTCCCCCCTTAGCTCTCTCCTCTTGAGCTTGATCCTTCATTTTGGAGGAGGAGGAGCAATCCAAGTCATCAAAGGCCATCAAGGCCAAATTGGCGACAAAGGCATTCTCCTCATCCGATGATGAGGAGGAGGATGAGGAAGGATCATCCCATGTCTTGGCCTTGAATGCTTTGGCCTTCCCTTTCTTTTGTCTTCTTCTCTTCTTCCTTTTTCTTGCTCCCCTTTTCTTCTTCTTTTCTTCTTTCTTTTTCTTCTCTTCCTTGCTTTTGTTTAGGAGGAGGACAATTGTCCCTTATGTGTCCCTCTCCTTGGCAATTGTAGCATATCACCTTCCCCCTCGGTCTTCTATTCCTATCATTTGATTTATCAAATCTAAAATTCTTAAATACACGCCTCACCTTCCTTACCATGTAGGCTTCTTCGGTGCTATCCATGGAGGAGGATGAGGCTTCATCATCGGAGGAGGAAGGGATCTCTATCTTCTTTTTCCCTTTGTTTGCCATCAAAGCTACTCCTCTTGAGGGTTGAATTTTAGGCTCCTCTTGTATTCCCTCAAGCCTAGTTTCATTGGAGTTCCATTGTTGAAAGAACTCCTCCAAAGTGCTCACTTCTAAATTCTTGGAGATGTAGAAGGAGTCCACCATGGAGCTCCACTTTGAGGACCGGGGAAAGGCATCTATGGCCTTCATTACCATATCCCGGTTGGAGAGCTTTTCACCTACACTTGTCAAACCGGTTAGAATTTCCTTAAATCTAGAGTGTAGAGATTTTACCTTCTCTCCCTTTTCGAGTTTGATATTGGACAATTGGGAGCGAAGGACATCTCTCCTTGCTAGCTTTGCCTCGGATGTGCCTTCATGGATCTCTATTAATTTCTCCCACATTTCCTTGGCGCTACACTCCTATCCGGTTGACTTCTTGTTGAGGAGTCGTTGTATAGATGGTGCTTGGCCTTTGAATTTGCCAAATACTCTTCTCTTTGTCTTTGCTCCATCTCGATTTTTCCAAAGGCTCCCCATCTTCATTCCTAGGCAACTCGAAACCGTTTTCCATAATTAACAATATTTCAAAATCGGTTTGAAGAATACCTCCATTCTCTTTTCCACCAAGAGAATTCGCCATCGAACCGGTGGGTGGATGTTGGCCGCCATTTTTGATGTAGGGCTTGTTGTGGCGGTTAGTCCTCGGTGACAAGCAACACTGCTCTGATACCACTTGTGAGGATCGGATGGCCGGCTAGAGGGTGAATAGCCCTTCGTTTGGATAAGCGTATTTTGCTTGTCTACAAAACGTTAGCGCAAGCGGAATATACAAATATAAATAAAGACAAGCAAAATAGAAACAAGCAATACAAACACCAAGATATAACGTGGTTCACGGCTACGCCGCTAATCCACGGTCCGATTCGTCCACGGTGAATCACTCCGCCAAAACCAATCACTATCGGTCTCTCCTTTGCACAAAGCTAGGTGGAGGTAACCTTTACAACCAAGATCACTCTTCTTACAAATAGAATGGAGTAAAAGCGAGTAAGAAGAGTTTAGAGCTTGTGGGGCACTAGGAAGATTGTTTGGAACTTAAGCATTAACCCACCAAAGCTCCACACCCTCTCTTTTTATAGAGAGTGTTGATTTCTTCCCGTTGGCCGCCATCAGTCGACTGATGCCCTTGGCAGTCGACTGACGCCACTACAACGGCCTCCGAACACGTCGGATGCCGACCGTTGTTGTCCAACGGAACTCTTGGCAGTCGACTGCTGGACCTCACCGATCGGCTACGGACCCGTAGTCGATCGCCGCCCGATACGAGCGGCTGTCAGGCTAAAACCCTATTGACGATCATTGCCGCCTTAGCGATGATCGTTATCTTGGCAATCGACCGCTAACGATGGCGCCGATCATCGCGCCACAAACCGGGCCAAATGGCCAGATACCACAACTACCCTTCCCGGGTTACAATCGCTCCTCTCATTTTCGGAGTCCCTCGCCTTGAAGTTCTCTCTTCGTCTCGGCCACGTCCTCGGCGGCATCGACGGCTCTGCAATGCTCCTTCGCGTCTCTTGCCTCGAAGTCTACTTCCTCCGGCTTCACTCCAAGCTTCTCGTCCGGCGGTCCCTCGGATGCTCCAAGCGCACGGCTTCCGCAAAGCTATCCTTCACCGACTCAAGGCACGAGTCATGAGATGTGAAACTCGCCACGGCTCCATGTGCGAATTACTAAGTCCTGCACGACTTCAACGCACATATCAAATCAACATATCAAACTAACTTAAACCCTTTGCCACACCATCAAAACCATATCACGGCAAGAGATTGCCCTAACACAAGCGTGCTCGAAAAGATAATCAATTAGACTCCTACATGTCGCATTGTCGTCTTGGCCATGTGAGCAAGAAATGCATATCCGAATTACACCGATGTGGAATTCTTGAATCATTTGAATTAGATTCATATGATACATGCGAATCATTCTTAAAGGGAAAGATAACCAAGTTAACTTTTACTGGAAAAGGTGAACCGATGGGAGAGTTGCTTGGTCTAATACATATTGATTTATGTGGACCTATGTCAACTCAAGCTCTAGGAGGCTATAGCTACTTCATTACCTTCACCGATGATCACTCACAGTTTGGGTATATGTTCTTGATGAAACACAAGTCTGAAGCCTTTGAAAGGTTCAAAGAATTCAGAAATTAAGTAAAGAAACAACTCGGCAAGGGTATTAAAATACTTCGATCGTATCAAGGTGGTGAATACTTGAGTTAAGAGTTTCTAGATTATCTAAGGAACAATGGTATATTGTCTCAATGGACTCCGCCGTATACACTATAGCTTAATGGTGTGTCTGAGAGGTGAACCTTAACCTTGTTGGGCATGGTTAGGTCGATGATGAATCACGCGAATCTTCTCAAGTCCTTTGGGGCTATGTACTTCAAACTGTTGTTTACTTGCTAAATAGAGTTCCGACCAAGGTAGTCTCTACTACTCCATATGAGATATGGAATAGTAAGAAACCTCATTTATCTTACTTAAAGATATGGGGTTGTCCTGCTTATGTGAAGCGGACTGTATCAGACAAACTGAATGCTAAGTCTGATAAATGTCTATTTATTGGATACCCTAAGGAAACGAGGGGTTACCAATTCTATCATCCTATGGAACAAAAGGTGTTTGTTTCAAGGTATTCTGTGTTTCTAGAGAAAGAGTTTCTCTTGCAAGAAAATAGTGGGAACGTCGTTGAACTTGAGGAGGTTCAAGAGATTCCAATAGGCATTAAGGAGATACCTAGTCAAGCACCTCAATCGATAACTCATAGTGATGAGACATCGACTGAACCTATTGTGACACCAAATCTTCGTAGATCTGGTAGGACACACAACATTCCTGAGAGATATCGATTTCTCATAAGCGAATCGAACGATGTATTACTCATTGATGATAAGAAGCCTACCAGTTATGAAGAAGTTCTGAAAAGTTCAGAAAGGGGCAAATGTCTTAAAGCCATGAAGTTGGAAATGGATTCCATATATGAAAATCAAGTTTGGAACTTGGTGGACTCACCTGAAGGCATTAAGCCTATAAGGTGCAAGTGGATTTTCAAGAAGAAGACCGACATTGATGGTAATGTGATTACCTTTAAGACTAGATTAGTGGTGAAAGGCTATCGTCAAAAGCAAGTTGTTGATTATGACGAGACCTAATCACCAGTAGCTATGCTTAAATCCATTCGGATGCTCCTAGCCATAGCGGCTCATTATGACTATGAGATATGGCAGATAGATGTGAAAATGACTTTCCTTAATGGAAATCTACTCGAGGATGTGTATATGATATAGTCCGAGGGTTTCACATCAGTTGATAAAACCAAGGTATGCAAACTTTGATGGTCCATTTCTGGACTGAAGCAAGCATCCAGGAGCTGAAATATCCGTTTTGATGAGACAATCAAAAGGTTTGATTTTATCACAAAATCCTGATGAACCCTGTGTGTACAAGAAGGTTTGTGGGAGTGCAATCGTATTCCTAGTATTGTATGTAAATGACATATTACTTATAGGAAACGATATATCTGTCTTACAGTCAGTTAAAATTTGGTTATCCAAAATATTCTCCATGAAAGATTTGGGAGAAGTGACCTACATCCTCGGGATTAAGATCTATAGAGATAGATCGAAACTGTTACTTCATCTTTCGCAGTGTACATATATAGACCGAGTGCTTAAGAGGTTTAGCATGTCAAAATCCAAGAATGGTTTTCTTCCCATCTGGCATGGGATGCACCTTTCGAAGTCTATGTGTCCGTGCACAAAAGACGAAAGGATTTACATGAGTAAGATTCTTTATGCATCCGCAATAGGATCTATCATGTATGTTATGTTATGTATGAGGCCCAATATATCGTATGCTCTGAGTGTCACGAGTTTATATCAATCCGATCCAAGAATGGATCACTGGGCAGTTGTTAAGACAATTCTTAAGTACTTAAGAAGAACTAAGCATGTGTTCCTAATATATGGAGAGGGTGATATGGTAATACGTGAGTATACGGATGCCAACTTCCAGACAGACAAGGATGATTCCAAGTCTTAGTCTGGTTAAGTATTTACCTTAAATGGAGGAGCAATAAGTTAGGAAGGTTCCAAGCAAGACACTATAGTGGATTCTGCCACTGAGGCAGAATACATTGCAGCTTCGGAAGCAGCAAAGGAAGTAGTTTGGATCAAGAAGTTCATCTCTGAACTTGATGTGGTCTCATCAACGATCCAAACATGTTCTTCGCCGCTATCTTTTGATCAGAGAGATTATAAGTAGGAAGGAAATATAAATCGAGAAGATTCCTACTGAAAGGAACTTAGCGGATCCTTTAACTAAGGCCTTACCTCAAAGTATGTTTGAGGGTCATATTAGAGCTTATGCTATTGGATGCCATGGCGATTGGCATTAGGCCAAGTGGGAGTTTGTTAGTAACATATGAGAGATGTCCTAAGGCAATCACCTTATGTTTGTACCATTTATTTGATAAATGAAGATTCACTATTTGAGTATACATATTTTCATGTATTTGATTGGATCTTAAACTCATTTACTGAATGTTCGTAATACAATTCACAATATGAGAGAATTTGTGATTGGATCACAACTAGTGAGTATCTCTACATGTGTAATTGTGATGTATTGGAATTATCCCTAGTTGATGAATTGATGTATTCAGACACCATCAATTCTGTTAAGACTAGCACGAGTTATACTCCTTGGTTTATCGAAGCAGCTGTTCCTCATTGGCTGGAGACATTGGGATGTCCAGAGTTAATCATGAATGCTAGTTATGGTAACTAGTTCATTGGAGTGACTAACAGTAAAACTTCATATGGTTCTCTGCATATATGGATATGTCAATTAAGTTCTTACTGTAGCTTAAGTGTGATGTTCCTTTGACTTGCAGTATTCAAGTCATCTTGGTCACGAAGACTTATGCTTTGACATCTTAAGCAAGCATCTCCGAGGAGATGTGGACCCAGGATGATTGGATATAAGTCGAAGTGGTTGAAGGTGTTTGAATATCCTACAAATGATTCACCACTCCTTGCGAGGAGATGTATACCCTTGGCCTCTCGTCAGATTGTTACTAAAGTTTTTGGCCAGAGCATTACATGTTTAGAGTAAGGTACTCTTGGATACATGTGTAGTAACTAGAATCCGTAGGACGAGGAAGTAATACTTGGGCTAGGTGTGACGTAGTTAGCCTAGTGGGGATTGACACTATAGACCTTGTTCTAAACCAAGTGGGTATAAGATGAGTGAAGGGAATGGGGCATGATTTTCTATAGCTGTTGAAGGGTTTCAGAAGCGTTCTGGGATAAACCGTTGATTTTTTTATTAATTAGGGATCATAATGTACTACTAGGTGTCACTCATGATGATTCTATAATTAATGGTTAATTATAGATAGCCAACATAAATTGGGAACCTATTTGGTCACACACACAACGAGCATTATCCAAAGGATTTAAAAAGAGTTTAGAATAGGATTCTCAGATCGTGAGAGACTAGGTTTGGTTGGACCAAACAAAGAGCGAGTATGAAATGGTTTCAGTCGTATCGGAAGCATGGATAGGCCGTGTCTTATGAATACATGCTGGATGAACCAAATTGGTTTGGTTTGTTTTAAATGAATGAACCAAAGTTGGTTTGGTTCATTTTAACTTAAAATAGACCAACACGGTTTTATTTATTTTAACTTAAGTTATTGGATCGGGTTAATGGGTTTTGGTTATGAACCAATAACTCCTAGGAACACACACATTCTATGGGTTTATTTTAACTTAAGTTATTGGATCGGGTTAATGGGTTCATTTTAACTTAAAATAGACCAACACGGTTGATGGTCAAGAAACACACATTCTATAAAAACGCGGCTTAAGGGTTTTTGAAAAACCCTAAGAGTTATTTTTGGAAATAACTAGCCTCCTCTTCTTCCTCCTTGCCCTTGCCGCCCACTTGGAGTTGCTGCCCAAGTTTGTTGCTGCCACCTTCTTGTCGCCGGCCAACCACCAGCCGCCAGCCACCCTTGGCCCACCCTCAGCCTCCGACAAACCACCCTTGGCCGCCAGCGACCAAGGAACAACCGGCCAAGCCTTTGGCCGGTTATCTTCTCCACCAAGTTTTGGACAGCTTGTTTCTCTCTTCATAGAGAGGTCATTTGCTCAGTGTTTTGTGCTCCGATAGTGACTTACTTGCCGGAGATTGGTGTTGGGATGTATACTGAAAGCCTAGCTCTTTAGTATGAACATCTTTATTTTGAAATAAGAATCACATGATCATTGTTTGCACTTTTATATTTATTATATTTTGTGCAAATTGTCTAATACTTTACATTGTAGATAACATGGTGCTTGGGTGATGGCACAGAAGATCATGTTATCAGTCCCTTGTAGAGTATAAGTAGAGGCTCACAACCAAGATGGTCTTGGACAAACCATTGGCATGGTTGTAGTGTAGCTTGGTATTGTTTTATCTTGAACATAGAGTTACACTAGTACACTTAGGTGCATTGAGCAGGACCGACATAGAGGTAATTCAATTTATTGCTGACTACATAATTGAATCGGACCTCGGATATTATGTTGTACATGCTCTTAATCCCGATATAATAACGGGCACATGTACTTAGTATTTATTTCTTTGATTTACCAGAGGGTGAGATTTCTATGGATTAAATCAATATGCCCGGTAAGTTGGGAAATGATATTATTTACATGGTGTGCCGTTGATTATAGAAGGAATCCATGTCCTATATATTAGGTTGATGATGTCCCCTTGAGGAGCTCATAAGGTTTATCATGTAAACCCCGCGGGTTGACTTAGTCAACATGATGATAAGGTTGAGTGGTACTACTCGAGGAGTTAGATGTTAATTGATTGATGGTCAGTAAATCAATCGATTGACGGACATTCGATATCTTAAACACGGGGAGATAAATGTACAAATAATATATGGAGCCCATATTAATTTATGGGGGTTGGTGAGGTAGTTCGATGATGATCCTCTAGTGGACTGGAACATCATTGATGGATCAAGTTTGTGTGGTTCCGATCCATCGGGTGGCCAAGACCCAACTCCTCCTCATGGTCCCTATCGTAGCCTTATATAAACCTCATGAAGTCTAGATCAAATGATGGAAAACAAATCTCTAAATCCGACGGTTAGGATTAAATTCCTAGAACCGACGGTTGAGATTAAATCTCTAGATCCGACGGTTGGGATTAATTCCTAGAACCGACGCTTGAGATTAAATCTCTAGATCCGACGGTTGGGATTAAATTCCTAGAACCGACGATTGGGATTAAATCTCTAGATCTGACGGTTGGGATTAATTCCTAGAACCGACGGTTGAGATTAAATCTCTAAATCCGACGGTTGAGATTAAAACCCTAGAACCGACGGTGGAGATTAAACCAAGGCCTAACCCTAACTCTATAAAAGGATGGCTATGGGTTGGGCGGCAAAAGAGGAGTTAATGGTTCATGATGGATGCTAAGGAAATTAGGGTTTTCCCTAGTATGCTTGGGCGGCAAGCAACCTCATGGAGGAAACCCTAATTAGGGTTTTGGCTCCTTAGGTTGGGCGGCCAAGGAGATGAAGGATGGTGGGCGGCAACCTATGGAGGAGGTTGTCTTCTTCATTGAAGGTGGCTAGCTCCTAGATCTCTCCTCTCCACCATGCTTAGGCGGCAAGAAACCTATGGAGGAAACCCTAATTAGATTAGGGTTTGGCTCTTTGGATTGGGCGGCTAGGTTGGAAGTTAGGTTGGGCGGCAACTATAGGGGAAGGGCTCATCTTCTTCCTTCTAAGGGTTGGCCGGCCACTACCTTCTCTTCCTCTACCTTGGGCGGCATGAAATCCAAAGGAAGCTTGGTTGGGCAGGTAAGGTAGGTGGCAACTATAGGGGAAGTGTTCTTCTTCTTCCTAGGGTGTTGGCCGGTTCCTATCCTTTTTCCTATACCTTTTGGTGGTGCCCAACCTATTCCTCTTTTCCTCTTGTTTTCCTCTTGGCCGGCGGCACAAGGAGCTAGGGTTTGTCCCTAGTTCGGTTGCTTGGTTGTTTCCATTATGTTCTCTCTATTCTTGGGGCCGGCGGCATCAATCCTTTGTGGATTGGTGGTTGGCTCAAGCAAGAAGGGAAAGAGAGTTCTTCTTTCTTTGGATTGAAGAAGATCTAAGAAGCTTCGACTTGTGGAGGATCTTCGCCCACACGAAGTCTACAAGGAGGTTAGGACATACGATAGAAGATCAAGAGGTATAAAAGTTTTATTAACTTTTATTTATGATCTTTGCATGTTCTTATTTGATATGCTAGCTTATGTTCTTTATGTTAGTATATGTTGATTATACTAGTTTACATTTGCATGTATTTGTATAATCATGGACCCCGATAAGAAACACAAAAACCGGCGATCCGTCCGTCGTCTCTTCCGCGGCTAATCGACTAGGAGAGTTGGTTGCTTGAACAACTAGTTTGTTCAAGCGATCACTCGAGTCGTTAGCACGACGATGAATTGGTTGTGCTTAGGAAACTTATCCCATCCGGATTAGTTTTCATTAGTGAAAATTTTAATCCGGGGACATGGGAGCCAATTAGCATTCCGAGGACTAGCAGATTGCCAACAACTGGTATCAGAGCCATGGTTTCCGGTTTTGTATGTTTTTGGATTCGGTTACTTTCATGCACATATCATATATTTTGTATGCCGGATAATAGTAGGATGTGCGTAGGCTAACTTTTTGGTTGCAGGCATAAGATCCGACTATTATGGCTATATGTGTGTATGTGATTGTTTGTGTATGATTGTATATTATTTGAATCCTTGGGGTTGACAAGGCTAGATTAGTATTTAATTTTTGTAATTAAATACGGCATTGTTTAGCCACTCTTTATTTTATTTTACTTTCGATCTAGATTTCATGTACACTCCCTCGTGGAGTATAGGATCGATGGATGTAAAATAAAATAGGTTTTATACTCGGCTCGGATCTCCGGATGGCTCGTACATGGCGTAGGAGGAGCGGACGAGGTGGCGACACGACGGGACGCATATTGGAGAACAATGCCATAATAGTTGGAAAAAATTCTGATTTTTCCATATTTATTGCTGATTTGTTTTATATGCATGTTGTGTGTGCTTGAAAATTCCTCATTTTCAATTTACTAAGTGGGAGAGGGATATTTTAATTAATTCCCGCGGCCTCCATTACAATTTGACATGTGATGCAACAAACTTGCGTGTCGGCTCTGAGTGCCTTCCTCCCCATCGGATGAGTTTGTTTGCGGATCACTAGGTCAAATAATGGTTATAGGAAATTATTTAGGAGCGTGTGTACTTCCCCATCGGTAAGGCACATAATCCGAGATAATTCCCTTAGTATCGTGTAATGGTGCACACTTAGATGCAAATAAAAAGTATCCTCCCCATCGGAGTCACTGCTTTTATTTGTAGGGCCAAAGAGGAACCAACTATTAATTTTATTTGTCAAAAAGTAAGGTTGACAAGATAATAAAATTAATGGGTAAAACCTCCTCTTACAAATGTAGAATTCGTATACGTCCACACTATCGTGGCATGCGATATTCTCGGTGTTTTGAGGTGTTGGTTGATTTCGGGATTTTATTGTTTTGAGAAATCAATAATATTTGAAATCTAAAGCAATGATCTATGTGATTCTTAGGATTTTCAAAATTGATTTTCAGTCCACTTGTTGTAATACTAAAGGAAATAAACTTACTGTACCTAGTTAATGTTGATTGGAAAAGAATCTAGATGTTGTCTTATTTGCTAAGAAGTACAAGTATACACTCTTCAAAGAGTGTCCTCAAGCCATGATTGCTCAAAAAAGGTTTCTACTTCTAAGCCGAAAGGCAAGAAGAAGAATAAACAAGGTGGAGCAAAGGTAGTGGGAGGATCTCAGGGAAGAGTGAATAAGCCGAAAGGCAAATACTTCACTTACTAGAAGACCGGACATGAGAAGAAGGATTATCCCAATCCGAAGCAAGAACAAAAGTATATCTTTTGGTCTAGTCATTGTAACCTGGTTAGCGGTGTTATCTATCGGCACCTGGTGTGTAGATACGAGAGCCACTAATCATGTCTGCAATACTTTGCAGGGGTTCCAGGAAACCCGACGACTAGCTAAAGGGGATATTACAATTTACTTGGGCAATGCCATGAAGATGGCGACTATTGCAGTGGGAGATGTTTTATTTATCTTTTTAGAAAAATAAAGTTTTTGGTTCTTAGAAATTTTCTTTATGTGCCTTTGTTTAGAAAGAATTGCTTTCAGTTTCTAAATTGTGGATGGATAATCTATTTCTTTTGATGACAGATTTGTTATAAAAGGAATAGGGACATTATCTATTCAGGTACATAGATAGTAAATTTATGACTTGAACCATGAGCTCCCACGATGCAAATAGAAGTTATTAACTCATCTTCTAATTCCAATAAGAGAAAAGAACCTTCGAAAATGAACCAAACATATCTTTGGGATCTTAGGCTTGGTCATATTAACCTAAGTAGAATTCAAAGGTTGATAGCTGATGGACCTTTGGGTTCATTAGTGGTGGAGGATCTCCCAACCTGCGAATCTTGCTTGGAAGGTAAGATGACCAAGAGGCCTTTCAAGGCCAAGGGGTATAGATCCAAAGATGTGTTGGAATTGGTTCATTCTGATTCGTATGGTCCTATGGCAATCCAGGCAAGAGATAGTTTTGAATATTTCATCTTTTTCAAAGACAATTATTCAAGATGACACTACGATTTGATCGTAGTGGTGAATACCTCTTGGGAGAGTTTAGGAATTACTTATCAGAGACTGGGATTCAATCCCAATTATGCACTTTGCACACCCAGTGAGAATGGTGTAGCGTAGCGAAGGAAGAGGACTCTTATGGAGATGGTTAGATCGATGATGAGTTATTCTGACTTGCCAGATTCATTCTGGGGATATGCCCTAGATACGACGGTATACATTCTGAACCTTGTTCCATCTAAATCAGTGCCTTCTACTCCCACAGAATTGTGGACTAGGCGGAAGCCTAGTCTAAGACATATTCGGATATGGGAGTCCACATGTCTTTGGAAGGCGTGATAAGTTGGAACCTCATCAAGTATGCATGTTCGTTGGCTATCCTAGGGAACGAAGGGTGGTTTGTTTTATAGTCCTAGAGATCGGAGGGTGATCGTTTAGTACGAATGCGATTTCTAGAGGAGGACTATGTGATGAACCACAAGCCCACGAGTAGGATTGTTCTTGAGGAGTTGATAGGGAAGTCACTTGATACCACCGGTACAAGAGGATATACCACATGTCATGCACTGCGTGTCGTGTCGGAGGATATACAGGTGATACCTCATCGTAGTGGGAGGGTTGTGAGACAGCCTGATAGATTCATATTCTTGGGAGAATCTTTCGATTTGGTCCCTGGCGAACATGAACCTGATCCCTGGACATATGATGAGGTAATCCAAGATATAAATGCAACATCTTTGCAAAGTGCAATGAATCGAGATTGAATCTATGGATTGAATCAGTCTGGAGCTCCTATGCATAGCGGCTCATATGAATTTATGAGGTGTGACGGATGGATGTCAAGGCAATTTCCTTAGTGGAAGTCTTGAGAATCCATTTATATGCGACACAGGAGGATTCATTGCTAAGCAAAAAGTATCTTGTATGTAAGCTTAATCGGTCCATTTGTGGATTGAAGCAAGCTTGAGGTCTTGGAACATCCGCTTTGAGAGGTAAATCCGGTCTTATGGATTTATTCAAAGTTCGGATGAGTCTTGTGTATATCAGAGATGTGACAGAAACGTAGTGGTATTTTTGTACTATACGTAGATGACATTTTGGTGGTTGGCGACAACATCGAAATGTTATCAGACGTAAGGGTATGGTTGTCCAAACAGTATGGTATGAAGGACTTGGGAGAAGTGGGTCACAACCTTGGGATCAAGGTTGTTGTGCTTATCCCAAGCTTCATACATAGACATGATTTTGGATCGCTTTAGCATGCAAAACTCCAAGAAGGGTTTTCTACCTTCGTGCATGGAGTTCCTTTATCTAAGGAGATGTGTCCTAGATCATCCGAGGAGATAGAGGAAGCCTCATGTATGCGCATGCTCATGCGAGACAGATATCCGCTTTGCCATGGGCATGGCAGAGACATCGAGTAATCCAGAGGGGATATTGATGCGGTAAAGCATATATTGTGGTGCCTGAGAAGGACTAGGGATTATATGCTAGTTCACCGGGCAGACAAATTACTCCCTGTGGGTTACATATATTCTGATTTCCAATCTGATAGGGATAACAGTAAGTCTACCTCAGGTTTTGTGTTTACTTTTAGAGGTGGAGCCATAGTATGGAAGAGTGTCAAGGTAAATGCATGGTGAACTCTACCATGGAAGTCGAGTGTATGGCGCCTCTTAGGCGCCAAAGAAGTTGGTGGCTCAGGGAACTTCGATGGACTTGGATGTGATTCCCGGTTTGCCTGTAACTATCACAATTTATTGTGATAATAATGGTGCGCGGTAAACTCGAAGGAACCACGAGCCCATAAGGCTAGTAAACACATAGAGTGCAAGTACCACCTGATACGAGAAATCGTTAAGAAGGTAGAAGTTGTTGTCGCCTGGATTGCATCAGAGGATGACCTGGTAGACCCTTTTCACTAAGGCCCTTCTGGCGAGCTTTGATAGGCATGTGGAGGAAGGGGAATCGATGTATGGCAAGATAATGACAAAGATAGTCTTTAGTATAAGTGGAGATTGTTGGAATGTATACTGAAAGCCTAGCTCTTTTTGTATGAACATTTTATTTTGAAATAAAAATCACATGATCATTGTTTGCACTTTATATTTATTATATGTGTGCATATTGTCTAATATTTTACATTGTAGATAACATGGTGCTTGGGTGATGGCATAAGATCATGTTATCACCTCAGAGAGTATAAGTAGAGGCTCACAACCAAGATGGTCTTGACAAACCATTGGCATGGTTGTAGTGTAGCTTGGTATTGTTTTATCTTGAACATAGAGTTACACTAGTACACTTAGGTGTATTGAGCAGATCGACATAGAGGTGATTCAATTTATTGTCGACTACATAATTGAATCTGACTCTGATATTATGTTGTACATGCTCTTAATCCCGATATAATAACGGGCACATGTACTTAGTATTTATTTCTTTGATTTACCAGAGGGTGAGATTTCTATGGATTAAATCAATATGCCCGGTAAGTTGGGAAATGATATTATTTACGTGGTGTGTCGTAGATTATAGAAGGAATCCGTGTCCTATATATTAGGTTGATGATGTCCCCTTGAGGAGCTCATAAGGTTTATTATTTAAACCCCGCGGGTTGACTTAGTCAACATGATGATAAGGTTGAGTGGTACTACTCGAGGAGTTAGATGTTAATTGATTGATGGTTAGTAAATCAATCGATTGACGGACATTCGATATCTTAAACACGGGGAGATAAATGTACAAATAATATATGGAGCCCATATTAATTTATGGGGGTTGGTGAGGTAGTTCGATGATGATCCTCTAGTGGACTGGAACATCATTGATGGATCAAGTTTGTGTGGTTCCGATCCATCGGGTGGCCAAGACCCAACTCCTCCTCATGGTCCCTATCGTAGCCTTATATAAACCTCATGAAGTCTAGATCAAATGATGGAAAATAAATCTCTAAATCCGACGGTTAGGATTAAATTCCTAGAACCGACGGTTGAGATTAAATCTCTAGATCCGACGGTTGGGATTTATTCCTAGAACCGACGCTTGAGATTAAATCTCTAGATCTGACGGTTGGGATTAAATTCCTAGAACCGACGATTGAGATTAAATCTCTAGATCTGACGGTTGGGATTAATTCCTAGAATCGACGGTTGAGATTAAATCTCTAAATCCGACGGTTGAGATTAAAACCCTAGAACCGACGGTGGAGATTAAACCAAGGCCTAACCCTAACTCTATAAAAGGATGGCTATGGGTTGGGCGGCAAAAGAGGAGTTAATGGTTCATGATGGATGCTAAGGAAATTAGGGTTTTGCCTAGTATGCTTGGGCGGCAAGCAACCTCATGGAGGAAACCCTAATTAGGGTTTTGGCTCCTTAGGTTGGGCGGCCAAGGAGATGAAGGATGGTGGGCGGCAACCTATGGAGGAGGTTGTCTTCTTCATTGAAGGTGGCTAGCTCATAGATCTCTCCTCTCCACCATGCTTAGGCGGCAAGAAACCTATGGAGGAAACCCTAATTAGATTAGGGTTTGGCTCTTTGGATTGGGCGGCTAGGTTGGAAGTTAGGTTGGGCGGCAACTATAGGGGAAGGGCTCATCTACTTCCTTCTAAGGGTTGGCCGGCCACTACCTTCTCTTCCTCTACCTTGGGCGGCATGAAATCCAAATGAAGCTTGGTTGGGCGGCTAGGGTTTGGAAGGTAAGGTAGGTGGCAACTATAGGGGAAGTGTTCTTCTTCTTCCTAGGGTGTTGGCCGGTTCCTATCCTTTTTCCTATACCTTTGGTGGTGCCCAACCTATTCCTCTTTTCCTCTTGTTTTCCTCTTGGCCGGCGGCACAAGGAGCTAGGGTTTGTCCCTAGTTCGGTTGCTTGGTTGTTTCCATTATGTTCTCTCTATTCTTGGGGCCGGCGGCATCAATCCTTTGTGGATTGGTGGTTGGCTCAAGCAAGAAGGGAAAGAGAGTTCTTCTTTCTTTGGATTGAAGAAGATCTAAGAAGCTTCGACTTGTGGAGGATCTTCGCCCACACGAAGTCTACAAGGAGGTTAGGACATACGATAGAAGATCAAGAGGTATAAAAGTTTTATTAACTTTTATTTATGATCTTTGCATGTTCTTATTTGATATGCTAGCTTATGTTCTTTATGTTAGTATATGTTGATTATACTAGTTCACATTTGCATGTATTTGTATAATCATGGACCCCGATAAGAAACACAAAAACCGGCGATCCGTCCGTCGTCTCTTCCGCGGCTAATCGACTAGGAGAGTTGGTTGCTTGAACAACTAGTTTGTTCAAGCGATCACTCGAGTCGTTAGCACGACGACGAATTGGTTGTGCTTAGGAAACTCATCCCATCTGGATTAGTTTTCATTAGTGAAAATTTTAATCCGGGGACATGGGAGCCAATGAGCATTCCGAGGACTAGAAGATTGCCAACAATTGGATCTCTCGCAATCCTCATAGGTGGAGGTTCATGGTTTCGTCAATTGATTGACGAAAACCGCTTCCGAGAAGCGAGTTCGTGGAGCTCACTTTTAGATCCGAATTTGATTCGGATTGTGATCGTCTCTCGGATCACATCATCTTCAACTCGAGGCTAGTGACTTTTGCGAAGACGAGGCTCGTGGCTTTGTGAATCTATCCCGATGATACTCGGCATGGATACGGATAGAGGCGATTCTAGCGAGGGTCGCTACGGTTAATGTCATTCCTGCTACACGTGATACGTCAAGTATAACTAGAATAAATTTCCTTTTATTGCAAAATTTTAAATAGCAATTATGTCTACACATGTTGTATCCTGCATGCGTGTGATGTGTGTTGTAATAAAATTAGTTTATTACTTGTTTTTGCTTCCGCCATGTGCATGTTTACGAAACATATTCGAACACACACTCACTACGGTGTTGGGGAAACCCAACATTTCAGTCACTTGATCACTGAGGTTTCTCCTTCCGAGAATCTCCTAGTATCACCCAACCACCGAGGTTTCTCCTTTCGAGATTCTCCTGGTGTCACCCGACCACCGAGGTTTCTTGTCCCGAGATTCTCCTAGTGTCGTTGACCACCGAGGTTTCTCATCCCGAGATTCTCCTAGTGTCACGTGACCACCAAGGTTTCTCATCCCGAGATTCTCTTGGTGTCATTGACCACCGAGGTTTTTCGTCTAGAGATTCTTTTGGTGTCGTTGACCTTGGGAAAGTCTAATACAATACCTACACACTTAGCATAGCATATGAGATAACAAAATAGCTTAAATTTGAATCTTTTTCATTATCAAAACCAAGGTTCGATTGACTAGTGCCCCTACACCAACAATCGCTCCCTTTTTGATCTATCGCAAATCAATTCAAAGATAAAAGAAAATAAGCAGTAAGCATCAGATAAGCATTTTTCAAAACCTGCCCCTTAAGGGTACCTTCCCCTTAACCCTAGGTGAGTTTTGAAAACAATTACTTTTTGAAAAATAAGTTGGTAACCTCTTAACTTTAATCTCTCTCCACCTTTGACATATATCGCAAATAATTTTATAAGGGGTGCAATTTTAAGGATGTGAACCATTATGTTCAACTCCCTTTAACATTTAAGAGCTTAGGTTCCTAGATCCTGCACCAACAATGTATATCCTAGGTTAGGATGCGACCGTCCAACATTTAACATTGTTATAAAATTTTGAGAAAGATTTTTTTTTAAGGAATTAAAGATACATTTTAAAGGCTCATATCTATTAGGTTTATGTCAAACTAGAGGTAGCTAGAGATACTAAGTTTGTCTAACTTAAGGCTTCTCTTCCCCTTGGCATAATATCAAAAAAGAGTATTTTAAAATTTGAAAGTATTGGTGATATATTTTTTTTTAGATAATATTTTAACAATCTTCTATGATGATTATCCAATTAGAACCTCCCCCTTAACCTAACATCCTTGTTAACCACAAGGAAGGCTTATCTAAAGGGCCTCCACCTTTGTCTAACAAACTCTTAGGGCATCCTTGTTGGCCACAAGGAAGGCTTACCTAAGTGTCCAAAGGATCTTGGTGTGTAATGTTGACCTAAGGATCTAGACGTTTAGTATTGGTCAACTAACCATCATTTAAAAAGTATAGTTATTTTAAACACTATATATAACTACACACAACAATCATGACAACCACTAAAAATAGTTTTAAGAATCTATATATATATATATATATATATATATATATATATATATATATATATATATATATATATATATATATATATATATTGAAATATTTTTCAAAACTATTTTCAATTTGTTGTCCTTACCATCTCACCCTTTTTACATGATCAACCAAGTTATCCTTATAGGTGTTGTGAGATGAATTAAATTTTACTTAGTTAATTTTAATGATTTGAAAATTAGTTAACCTTGGGTTAGATTTGGATTTAACCTTTAGTTAGTTAAGTGAACATTTTAAAAGAGGGCCTCCAGTTCGTGGCGAGGCACAGAGGCCTTCTTTGATCGGAACAATGACCACTTCCTTAGACAAATCCAACTTAAGAAATTGTATACTTAATTCACTTTGGATAAAATCCGCGTCTAACTAGTTTAGGAAGTGGTGAGGTAGCTTCAGATAGTTCCACTTAGCCAAGTGTACCAAGCTAGATACTCCTTATCTAAACCGGATACATGAGACTTCATTTCCTTAACGTACTATCATCTCACTGCATCTTGACACTATATTGTCGAGGTTAATTAACTATTTCTTATCTAACCATTCTATGAGAGTTAATTTAAGACTAGTTTGTATGACATGATAAAAATAAGTATAGTAATTAATTAAAATGATATGTTTGCATGAGCATGTTATGTTCAATCAATACAAAGAAATGGTTGTTTATTAGGTAGATTTTTATTTGTTGAATTTCTAAAAGTTGAAGGTTTAATTGCTAAATTATTAATTTTTGTATAATCAAATGGTACTCTATTATTATTAATTTTATTGGTTTGATTATTTAATTATGAATTTTTAATTAAGTTATATTTTGAATTTAAAATAGATTTAATAGGATTATTAAACTTTTTCAAAGTAAGATTATTAGAATTTTTAAAAGTAGAATTATTAATAGAATTATTAGAATTTTTAAAAGTAAAATTATTAGTAGAATTATTAGAATTTTTTAAGATAAGATTGTTAGAGTTTTTAAAAGTAGAGTTATTAATAGAATTATTAGAATTATTTAAGATAAGATTGTTTGAGTTTTTAAAAGTAGAATTATTAGAATTTTTCAAGATAAGATTATTAGAATTTTTAAAATTAGAATTATTATAATTATTATAATTATTTAGATTAGATTTGGAATTTTTTAAATTTAATTTCGAATTTTTTATGGTTGAATTTTTCAAAACAAAATTTTTTAATTTGGAATTATCTATATTAATCAGATCTAGTGTTTGATTATTCGGTCAAGTTTTGATTATTCTGATTTAGGCTTTGATTATTCTGATTAAGTATTAGGTTGATTTCATTCTTGACTTGGTCTAGATCTATGTTAATTAAACTAAAGATTTGATTAAGCTCTTGGTTAATTTTATCAAATGTTAGATTAATTTGATCATTATCTTCAATAATATTATTATTATTTAAACTAATTAAATTTGAATTAATTAATTTTTTTTTAGTTGAATTATTAATTTTGTTAATTGATGGAACCTTATTATTTGAATAACAAGTAACTATATTCTTAGATTTAACCCATAATTTACCTAAATCATCATGCAATTTAAAACTTAAATTAATAACATTTTTACTAACGAGGGTTGCATCCCCTAATTCTATGGACCTATTCTTCCTCTCTGAACATAGGTTATTGTAATGGTCGAACCTTCTGCACCTGAAGCACATGATGTGCTCCTTGTTCCTCCGGACTTCTATCATTGGTGCCTCCTTTGTCACCGATTGTGTCATCCGGGTCTTACGAGTAGGACACTTATTTTTATAGTGTCCTCTAGAGATCTCTCCATGCACTTAAAACAGATAATATGGAATTTAAAATTTAAATTCACATTGTTACCTTTAGGCTTTGTCGGATGCTCTTACATGGTTAGCTCGGTCAACGATCTTCCAATATTTGCAAAAACAAAACAAAACCAAAAGTCCCAAGACTTGGTCTTGGATTAGTAGTGTGGGAGATAATTAAAAATAAAAATAAAGAAAAGAAAATGTTCGACTGGTGGTTGCACCGAATCTGAGCGCTTCGCTCTGATACCAATTGTTGGATTGAGAAAATGCTAAAGGGGATGAATAGCATTCGTAAAACTTTTCTTTTCAATGATTAAAACAAAGTATGCAACAGAAAAGTAAATCACAAGTATTTTTTACTTGGTTCACATCCCATCGGCTGCTAATCCAAGGCCTTGCGATCCTTGATCGCTTCCGAAGGGCAACTCACTAAAAATCTCTTTTTCGTTGGAGGTAAGAGACAAGTGATTACAAATGATGTAGAGGAAGAGGTAACAACCTTACCTCTCCTCTTTGCAAATAATACCTAATAAGTAAACAAGATACTGACAAATAACATGTAGCGGATGCACGATAGGAGTAGCATTGTAGCATGAAGGATTGTGGTTGGAGACTCTACGCACTTAGGAGTTCATTGATTGATGTAGGGTTTGAGTCCTCCCCTCCTTTTATAGATTGTCACCTTGGAATATGTCCAGATCCAGATCCAAAACTCGTGGATCTTATCTTGAGGTGGTATCTTATTTTATCATGAGGTGGCGGCATCGATCTCTATCTCTTTGTTCATGTGCATTGGGTTGATTAGTCGACATCAGTCGACTGATTCTCTCGGCAGCTGGCTGCCTCCAATCGATTGCTAAAACCTTCAGTCGACTGCTACACTTGAGAATTCAACTTGACTCCTGCAACACAAGGTTAGCATAAGAGATGTATAATGTCATGCAGTGTGACAGTCCTTTGAACTCTGATCTCTACTTTGGCATTCCTCTAGAAGCTTTGGTCGGATCGACGCCTAGGATTGTCCTCTAACTGAGGATGCATCCTTACCACCGCTCCACACCCGGAGTTTACCTTTGGTCCTCCTGACCTATCACTTATCTTTCGGTCACTTGATCACCAAGGTTTCTCCTTCTTGGATTCTCCTGGCATCACCTAACCATCGAGGTTTCTCCTTCCGAGATTCTCCTGGTGTCACCCGACCACCAAGGTTTCTCATCCCGAGATTCTCTTGGTGTTGTTGACTATCGACGTTTCTCATTCCGAGATTCTCCTTGTGTCACCCGACCACCGAGGTTTCTCATCCCAACATTCTCCTAGTGTCGTTGAGCACCGAGGTTTCTTGTCTGGAAATTCTTCTGGTGTCGTTGACCTTGGCAAAGTATAATACAATACCTGCATACTTAGCATAACATATGAGATAACGAAATAGCTTAACTTTGAATCTTTGCCATTATGAAAACCAAGGTTCGATTAACTAGTGCCCCTACACCAACATTTCATTGCTTTCCTTTTATAGTATTATCATTTCAGTTGATTGTGTTTATTACTATAATTTCCATTTCTATTTTACTTCTTTCTGTTATTTCCTTTTTCAGGAGACTAATGGTGTACACGAATACGCAGATGCTTTAAGTGCCTTATTTTTTGTTGTTGCAAGGGCACCAGATAATCGAACGTAGGTTTTAATAATGGCGAAAGGTTCAAAGTTAAGTCATTCTTGTTATCTCAAATGTTGTGTTGAGTGTGAAGGTAATTTTTTAAGTTTTGATAAGGTCAACAACACAAGGAGAATCTTAGGACGAGAAGCCTCGATGGTCGGGTGACACTAGGAGAACCTCGGGGGGTCGAGGAACCTCGGTGGTGACCGAAAGCTAAGCGATAGGTCAAGAGGACCAAAGGTATGCTCCGATTGCGGAGTGATGATAAGGATGTGTCCTCCGTACAGGGATGACCATAGGCGGCGATCCGACTAGGACTTCTAGAGGAAGGTCTAGGTCGAGGTCGGATGGTAAGGGACCGTCGGATTTACCATTAATGAATGACTTCTGTGCTAACCTTGTATTGTAGGTAAGTGATCAAGCTGGAAGTCGATTGGAGGTTAATGGAAGTCGACTGAACCTACCATCAGTCGACTGCTATAGGGCATTGATTGATTGCTAGTTAAGCTGATCACTTCAAGGAAAGTCAAGATAAGATCCACCAAAAAAGGGATGATGTGAAGGTTTAACACAGATCTAGATCTCAACGAGATAGGGTTCAAATGGCTATAAAAGGAGGAGAAATTCACCTCTTTCTATCATCTAGAAAATTTCCCAAAGTGCTCTGACAATCCAAGTTCTCTTCGACAATGCTATGCTATCGTAACGCCGACCACATGTGCAACTCCATTTCCTTAAGTCAGTACTATTGTTAAGTTACTCTTTCTTTTGTACTTATTGTTACTAAGAGGAGAGGTAGACTTGTTGCCTCTTCCTCTACATTTTTATGTAATCGTTATCTCTTACCTCAAATGAGGAAGATACCTTTTAGTGGATTGTGTTGGTGCAATTGGCCCAGGTCATGATTGAACGGACTCGAGTTTGACTCGAGAGATGTTTTGATGTTTGACATAGATGTGTGATAATGTTTTAGGGAGATTGTTGGTGGAATCGACCCGGGTCATCATTAACCGGACTCGAGTTTGACTCGAGGGGGATTTTGATGGTTGACTAGGGTTGACCATGTCATGGAAAGTCCAAGTCTTGAGTACTTGGCATGTAATGTCCAAGCATGGGTCTTGGCATGGAAAGTCCAACATGGGTTGGCAAGGAAAAGTCCAAGCAAGGGTCTTGGCATGGAAAGTCCAACATGGGTTAGCAAGGGAAAGTTCAAGCTTGAGTCTTGGCATTTGAGAAGTCCAAGGGGTTTGATATTGGCGGCGTAAAGTCCAAGGGTGAATTCTTGGCAGCATAAGTCTAATGGTTGTCACCGTAAAGTCCAAGCGGAGTCTTGGCAACGTAACTCCAATGTGCCTTGGCGGTGTAGACACCGTTAGCATGACAATAGCCGATGAATGCATCTGAAGGATAGAATATGGATGAATAAGTCATGGATGACTTGGAGGGATCCGATAGCCACGAGGCTGACGGAGGTGGCTAGAAGGCTTAGCTCTAGGCTACGGGAGGTCTAGCAAGTATGGGGGCACCATACTTGGGTTAAAACCTCATGGTTGAAGTTAAAACCTCATGTTTGAGGTGTATCAGTAGACTGGGACCTATAGGTAGTCGAGTGGAGTGAGTTAACTAAGGTTTGACTACGGGGAGTGCCCTAGCAGTCGACTGCCAGAGGTGGGCAGTCGACTGCTAGCTCGAGCAGTCGACTTATCTTGTGATCAGTCGACTGGTGCTTGAGAATTCGGGCATAGAATGGAGTCAAACTCGATTGCTGGGGTTAATAGTCGAGTGAAGGCTCTATCAGTCGATTGATGAGTATGATCAGTTGACTAATGTCCTATCCATTAGATTTTTCCAGCGTGGATCACACTGTTGTCTCACAAAAATAGTGTCATCAGTTGACTGATGGTCCCGTGCAGTCGACTGATAGGCAAAATCTAGCACAGGCAGCAGCTTTAAAGGGAGCTCATAGAGGAGATTTCGATCATGGTTCTTTGGGAGCTTTTAGGGTGAATTGCTGGTGTGATTCAGGGTCTCCAAGACTACTCTTCAAGCAACCAAAAGAAAGCACTCAAGTTCTCATTGTGTAAAGTTTTCTTTACTTGTATTTGTGTAGTTTACTTGTATTAGCTTGCATTTACTTCTTATTGTTGTAAGAATTGTTATAAGAGGTTTCTCCACCTCCGACTTATTGTCGAGAAGGAGTATTATTGCTTAGTGGTGTGTGGTCGCATCGCTAGAGCTCGTTTGAGCTCGATCCATGGAGTAGGAACCGTTTGGTTCCGAACCACGTTATATCATTTTGTTTGCGTGATTGTATTCGTGTTATTGTTTTATTGTTATTATTTCGCTATGCACTAACACGAATTGTAGATGCAATCACGATCGTAATCCATCAAACATCGACGACGCTATTCACCCCCCTCTATCGGTCACAACAGTCCCAACAATTCGTATTAGATCCTGGGGCTCTACTACGGATTAACTACCCGGAGCCAAGACGCTAGATGGTGAAGAGGAACAAGATGGAAATTCAAGAGAATTTGGGTTGGGACATCAACACCCCAATCCCATATGCTTTCTATGGACGAGAGGGATTCAACCAATGCAAGGCAAGGATTGAAGACTTCTTGATGATGAGAGACTTTGAAGAATAGTCCATGTTTATGGAGGGATTTAATTATCCATGAGGACCAAAGGGAGGCTTCCTCAAGAAGAAGAGATGGACCGAGGAGAAACTCCAACAATTCGATAAAAATAAGAAGGTAGTCAAATTTATTTTTGATCTAATTCCTAATGATATCTTGTGTAGCCTTGGGGATTACATGGATGCCAAGGAGCTTTGGAGCGAATTGGCAAAATATCACGAAAATTCATCACCGATCCAAGAAGAAGAAGAAGAAGAGGAGGAGTCATCATCCTCTCAAGCTCAAGAAGAAGCAAGCACATCCTCATCACAAGAGCTTGAGGATTTAGATGGTGATAGAGAGTCGACATCCGAATCAGTAGAGGAGGTGGAATTGGAAGAAGCCTCCACCTTTTGGATTGAGGGGGAGGAGATTAGACCTTCCACACCGGAGGTGAAGGGTTTTGCCCGGAATCGAAGCTCTGATACCACTTGAAGGTAGAAAACTTTGCTTCCCACTTCAACTCGGTCGCTTGTTCATGGAGATCCCATCGATGTCCCCGGATTAAAAATTTTTAATCCTAGACAAAAGGGATCACCCAAGCAACCGTTTCATCGTCGTGTTATTCGATTAGAGTAATCATTTGAACAAACTTGTTGTTCAAGCCACCAACCTCTATTCTACAAATAGCCGCGGAATAGACGATGTACGGATTGTCGGCTTTTGTGTTTATATTCGGGGTCCAAGTTATTTTAGACATAAAAACAGAATACTACATGCATATATAATTGAAAAATAATTATAGACATGTTACAAAAGAATATAGACAATCGATATACCTCTCGATCTTCTATTGTATGTCCTTCCTCCTTTTGGATGTCGTGTGGCCGATGATCTACCAAAAGTAGAAGCTCCTAGATCACCAATCTTCCTTCTTTGCTCTCTCCAAACAAGAGAAAGAATAAGAAACAAAGCACTTCTCCTTCTTTCAACCAACCACCAAGCTCCAAGAAGGAGAACAAGGAGAGTGAACGCCAGCCAAGACTCTAAGGGAAGAGACCCTAGACTTCTTTCCACTAGCCAAGGAGAAGAAAGGAGGAGGTTTGGACGCCGAAAAAGGGAGAGGAAGAAAACCTTGGCCGCCGGCCAACTAGGAAGAGGAAGAAGAAAAGGAAAAATCTTCCTTATTTGTGGCTGCCCAACACCTCCAAACCCTAAGCCTCTCACACCCTAATCCTATTCCTTCTCTAATTGGAATTCCTCCTTGCCGCCCACCCTAAAGCCTCCTTTTATAGAATTAGGGATAAGCCTTGTTTTAATCTCCACCATTGGTTCTAGGGATTTAATCTCAACCGTCGGATCTAGAGATTTAATCTCTACCATTCCATCTAGAGTTTTGTTTTCATTCATTGGATCTAGGCTTCATGAGGTTTTAATAGGCTACAATAGGGACGATGAGGAGGAGTTGGATCTTGGCCACCCAATCGATCAAGCCCACATAAAGTCCGATCCATTAATGATAATCCAATCCACTAAAGGATTATCATTGATCTACCTCACCAACACCCATAAGTTAATATGTGCTCCATATATTATTTCTACATTTTTCTCCCCATGTTTAAGATCTCGAATGTCCGTCGATTAATTAATTTACTGACTATTAATTAATCAACATCTAACTCCATGAGTAGTATCACTCAACCTTTTCATCATGCCGGACCAAGTCCACCTGCAGGGTTTACATGATGAACCTTATGAGCTCCTCAAGGGGACATCATCATCCTAATATATAGGACACGATTTCCTCCTATAATCAACGACACACCATATAAATAATATCATTTCCCAACTTACTGAGCCTATCGATTTAATCTATAAATCTCGCCCATTGGTAAATCAAAGAAATTAATACTAAGTATATGTGCCCGTTATTACATCGGGATTAAGAGCATGTACAATATAATATCTGAGGTCTGATTCGATTATGTAGACAGCAATAAATTGAATCACCTCTAAGTCGTCCCTGCTCAATACACACAAGGTGTACTAGTGTGATTCTATGGTCAAGACAAACCAATACAAAATCACACTACAACCATGTCAATGGTTTGTCCAAAGCCATATCAGTTGTGAGCCTATACTTATACCTTACAAGGATTCCGATAACATGATCTCCTATATGACACCACACACCATGTTATCTACAATGTAATGTATTAGACAATATGCATCACCATAAATATGCAAACAATGATCATGTGATTCTTATTTCAAAATAAAGATGTTCAAACAAAAGATAGACTTTTCAGTATACATCCCAACAATCTCCCACTTATACTAAAAGACTATATTGTCGTCAAACTGCCATACATCTTATTCTCATTCCCTCCATATGCCTATCAAAAGCTCTCGCCGGAAGGGCCTTAGTGAAATGATCTGCCAGGTTATCCTCCGATGCAATCTTGGCCACAACAACTTCTCCTCTCTTTACGATTTCTCGTATCAGGTGGTGCTTGCGGTCTATGTGTTTACTTGCGTTATGGGCTCGTGGTTCCTTCGAGTTTGCAACTGCACCACTATTATCACAATAAATTGTGATAGTTCTAGGCAAACCAGGAATCACATCCAAGTCCATCAGGAAGTTCCTGAGCCACACAACTTCTTTGGGCGCCTCAGAGGCTGCCACATACTCAGCTTCCATGGTTGGAGTCCGCCATGCATTTCTTCTTGACACTCCTCCATACAATGGCTCCACCTCCCAAAGTAAATACAAAACCTGAGGTAGACTTACTGTTATCCCTGTCTGATTGGAAGTCAGAATCTGTATAACCCACAGGGAGTAATTGGTCTGCCTGGTAAACTAGCATATAATCCCTAGTTCTTCTCAGGTACTTCAATATATGCTTTACCAGAGTCCAATATCCCTATCCTAGATTACTCTGATATCTGCTGACCATGCCCACGACAAAGTAGATATTTGGTCTCGTACATAGCATCGCATACATGAGGCTTTCTACTTCCGAAGCATAAGGAACCACCTTTATCTCCTCTATCTCCTCAGACGTTCTAAGACACATCTCTTTAGATAAAGGAACTCCATGCCTGAAAGGTAAAAAACCCTTCTTGGAGTTCTGCATGCTAAAACGATCTATAATGGTGTCTATATATGAAGCTTGAGATAAGTACAACATCCTTTTCTTGCGATCCCTTATAACCTTGATCCCAAGGGCGTGTCCTACTTCTCTCAAGTCCTTCATATCAAACTGTTTGGACAACCATACCCTTACGTCCGATAACACCTTGACATTGTTGCCAATTAACAAAATGTCATCTACTTATAGTACAAGAAATACAACTATGTTTCCGTCACATCTCTTGTATACACAAGACTCATCTGGACTTTGAATAAATACATAAGACTGGATTACCTCATCAAAGCGGATGATACAAGACCTCGATGCTTGCTTCAATCCATAAATGGACCGATTAAGCTTACACACAAGATGCTCTTTGCCCTTTTCAATGAATCCCTCTGGTTGCTTCATATAGATGATTTCCTCAAGACTTCCATTAAAGAAAGTTGTATTGACATCCATCTACCACACCTCATAATCCATATGAGCTGCAATGCATAAGAGAATCCGGATAGACTTAAGCATGGCTACCGCCGAAAAGGTCTCCTCATAATCGATACCCTCTTTCTGAGTATACCCTTTCGCAACAAGCCTTGCTTTGAAGGTCTCAACTTTCCCGTCTATTCCTCTCTTTCGTTTGTAGATCTACTTGTAACCAATGGTTTTTACACCATCGGGTAATTCTACTAGCTCCCATACCTGATTTGAATCCATAGATTCAATCTCAACATTTAATGCACTTTGCCAAGATATTGCATCTTTATCTTGGATTACCTCATCATATGTCCAGGGATCAGGTTCATGTTCGCCAGGGACCAAATCAGAAGATTCTCCCAAGAACATGAATCTATCAGGCTATCTCACAACCGTCTCACTACGACGAGGTATCACCTGTGTATCCTCTATGACACGCGGTGCAGTGACTTGTGGTATATCCTCTTGTACCGCTGGTACTGTAGAAGTGACTTCCCCTTTTAATTCCTCCAGAACAATCTTACTCAAGGGCTTGTGGTACATCATATAGTCTTCCTCTAGAAATCTGGCATTCGTGCTAATGATCACCCTCTGATCTCTAGAACTATAAAACAAACCACCTTTCGTTCCTCTAGGATAGCCAACGAACATGCACACTTCTGTACGGGGTTCCAACTTACCAGCATCTGCCTTCAGCACATGTGCTGGACTCCCCCAAATTTGAATATGTCTTAGACTAGGCTTTCGCCCAGTCCACAATTCTGTGGGAGTAGAAGGTACTGATTTAGATGGGACCAAGTTCAGAATATACACTGTCGTATCTAGAGCATATCCCCAGAACGAATCTGGCAACTTAGAATAACTCATCATTGATCTAACCATCTCCATAAGAGTCCTATTCCTTTACTCTACTACACCATTCTGCTGGGGTGTGCCAGGTGCAGACAATTGAGATTGAATCCCAGCCTCTGATAAGTAATTCTTAAACTCTCCCAAGAGGTACTCACCACCATGATCAGATCGTAGTGTCTTGATACTTTTACCTTGACGTTTCTCCGCGTCAGTCTTGAATTCTTTGAACTTGTCAAAGCATTCAGACTTGCGGCGCATCAAGTAAATGTATCCATATCTCAAATAATCATCTATAAAAGAGACGAAATACTCAAAACCCCCTCTAGTCTGGATAGACATAGGACCACACAAATCAAAATGAACCAATTCTAACACATCTTTGGCTCTATACCCCTTTGCCTTAAAAGGCCTCTTGGTCATTTTACCTTCCAAGCAAGATTCGCAGGTTGGGAAATCTTCCACCACTAATGAACCCAGAGGTCCATCAACTATCAACCTTTGAATTATGCTTAGGTTAATATGACCAAGCCTAAGATGTCAAAGATATGTTTTGTTCATCTTCGAAGGTTCTTTTCTCTTATTGGAATTAGAAGATGAGTTATTAACTTCTATTTGCATTGTGAGAGCTTTTGGTTTAAGTGTATATAAATTTCCTATCAATGCACCAGAACAGATAATCTCCATATTCCTTTTTATAACAACTCTGTCATTAAAAGAAATAGAGTATCCATTCATAAATAATTTAGAAACCAAAATTAAATTCTTTCTAAATTAAAGGTACATAAAGGCAATTTTTAAGAACCAAAACTTTATTTTTCTCAAAAGACAAATAAACATCTCCCACTGCAACAGCTACCACCTTCATGGCATTGCCTAAGTAAATGGTAATCTCCCCTTTAGCTAGTCGTCGGGTTTTTTGGAACCCCTGCAAAGTATTGCATACATGATCAGTGGCTCCCGTATCTACACACTAAGTGTCGGTAGATAACACCGCTAAACAAGTTTCAACGACTAGACCAAAGGATATACCTTTGTTCTATTTCGGATTGGGACAATCCTTCTTCCAATGTCCAGTCTGCTTGCAAGTGAAGCACTTTCCTTTCGGCTTCTTCACTCCTCCCTGAGATCCTCCCACCAACTTTGCTCCACCTTGTTTCTTCTTCTTCTTGCCTTTCGGCTCAACCATGGCCTGAGCCTGAGCAAGCCTTTCTGTCGACTGGAGAATGATATCGACCTGGGTTTCCCCATCGATCTCAGCTCCAAGGACTTCCAGCTCATTCGCAGGCTTAAGAGGACACTCTTTGAAGAGTTCATATTTGTACTCCTCAACAGTTAAGACAATGTCAAGATTCCTTTTTCCAATCAACATAATTATGTATAGTAAGTTTATTTTCCTTTAGTATCATAGCAAGTGGACTGAAAGTCTTTTTTTTTTTTTGAAAAAACTAAGAATCACATAGATCAAAACTTTAGATTTCAAAAAATTATTGATTCCTCAAACAATAAAATTTTAAAATAAACCAACTCCTCAAAACACCGAGAATATCATATGCCACGATCGTGTGGACGTATACGAATTCTACATTTGTAAGATGAGGTTTTACCCATTAATTTTACTATCTTGTCAACCTAACTTTTTGACAAATAAAATTAATAGTTGGTTCCTCTTTGGCTCTACAAATAAAAGCAGTGACTCCAATGGAGAGGATACTTATATTTGTATCTAAGTGTTCACCATTACTCGGTACCAAGGAAATTATCTCAGGTTATGTGCCTTCGGATGGGGAAGCACACACACTCCTAAATAATTTCCTATAACCATATTCGACCCTATGATCCACAAACAAACTCATCCGATGGGGAGGAAGGCACTAAGAGCCGATGTGCAAGTTTTCTTGCATCACATGTCAAATCGTAATGGAGGGCGTTGGAATTTATAAAAATATCCCTCTCCCACTTAGTAATTTAAAATTGAGGAATTTTCTAGCCTACGACATGCATATCAAAAAATAAGCAATAAATATGAAAAATAAAAAAATTTCCAACTATTATGGTTTTTGTCTTCAATATGTCTCCCGTCGTATCGTCATCTCATCCGCTCCTCCCTACACCATGTACAAGCCATGCGGAGATCCGAGCCGAGAAAAACTATTTTAATTTACATCCATCGATCATATACTCCATGAGGGAATGTACATGGAATCTAGATCGAAAGTAAACTAAAATAAAAAGAGTGGCTAAACAATGCCGTATCTAATTACAAAAATTAAATACTAGCCTCGTCAATCCCGATGATTTAACAAAATATACAATTACACACATACAATCACATACACACATATGGCCATAATAGTTGGATCCTATGCCTGCAACCAAAGAGTTAACCTACGCATATCCTACTATTATTAGACACATATAATATATGAAAAGTGCATAAAAGTAATCGAATCTTATACACACAAAACCGAAAACCGTGGCTCTGATATCACTTGAAGGGTTTTGCCCAGAACCGAAGCTCTGATACCACATAAATGTAGGAAACTTCACTTCCAAATTCAACTCAGTCGCTTGTTCATGGCAATCCCATCGATGTCCCCGGATTAAAAAAATTTAATCCTAGACAAAAGCGATCACCCAAGCAACCGTTTCATCGTTGTGCTATTCGATTAGAGTAGTCACTTGAACAAACTTGTTGTTCAAACCACCAACCTCTATTCTACGAATAGCCACAGAATAGACGATGTACGGATCGCCGACTTTTGTCTTTATATTTGGGGTCCAAGTTATTTTAGCCATAAAAACAGAAAACTACATGCATATATAATTGAAAAACAATTATAGACATGTTACAAAAGAATATAGGCAATCGATATAGCTCTCGATCTTCTATTGTATGTCCTTCCTCCATTTGGACGTCGTGTGGGCGACGATCTACCAAAAGTCGAAGCTCCTAGATCACCAATCTTCCTTCCTTGCTCACTCCAAACAAGAGGAAGAATAAGAAACAAAGCACTTCTCCTTCTTTCAACCAACCACCAAGCTCCAAGCTTGGTGCTTGCCGCCGGCCAAGAAGGAGAACAAGGAGAGTGAACGCCGGCCAAGACTCTAAGGGAAGAGACCCTAGACTTCTTTCCACCGACCAAGGAGAAGAGAGGAGGAGGTTTGGACACTGACAAAGGGAGAGGAAGCAAACCTTGGGCGTTGGCCAACTAGGAAGAGGAAGAAGAAAAGGAAAAAACTTCCTTATTTATGGCCGCCCAACACCTCCAAACCCTAATCCTATTCCTTCTCTAATTGGAATTCCTCCTTGCCGCCCCACCCTTAAGCCTCCTTTTAAAGAGTTAGGGATAAGCCTTGTTTTAATCTCCACCATTGGTTCAAGGGATTTAATCTAAACCGTCGGATCTAGAGATTTAATCTCAACCGTCGGATCTAGAGATTTAATCTCTACCATTGGATCTAGAGTTTTGTTTTCACCCATTGGATCAAGGCTTCATGAGGTTTTAATAGGCTATAATAGGAACCATGAGGAGGAGTTGGATCTTGGCCCCCAATGGATCAAGCCCACATAAAGTCTGATCCATTAATGATAATCCAATCCACTAAAGGATTATCATTGATCCACCTCACCAACCCCCATAAGTTAATATGAGCTCCATATATTATTTGTACATTTTTCTCCCCGTGTTTAAGATCTTGAATGTCCGTCGATTAATTAATTTACTGTGCATTAATTAATCAACATCTAACTCCATGAGTAGTACCACTCAACCTTTTAATCATGCCGGACCAAGTCCACCTGCAGGGTTTACATGATGAACCTTATGAGCTCCTCAAGGGGACTTCATCATCCTAATATATAGGAAATGGTTTCCTCCTATAATCAATGACACGCCATATAAATAATATCATTTTCCAACTTACCAAGCCTATCGATTTAATCTATAAATCTCGTCCATTGGTAAATCAAAGAAATGAATACTAAGTATATGTGCCCGTTATTATATCGGGATTAAGAGCATGTACAATATAATATCTGAGGTCCGATTTGATTATGTAGTCAGTAATAAATCGAATCACCTCTAAGTCGGTCCTGCTCCATACACACAAAGTGTACTAGTGTGATTCTATAGTCAAGGCAACCAATACCAAATCACACTACAACCATGCCAATGGTTTGTCCAAAGTCATCTCGGTTGTGAGCCTATACTTATACCTTACAAGGATTCTGATAACATGATCTCCCGTGTAATACCACACACCATGTTATCTACAATGTAATGTATTAGACAATATTCATCACCATAAATATACAAACAATGATCATGTGATTCTTATTTCAAAATAAAGATGTTAATACAAAAGGTAGACTTTTCAGTATACATCCCAATAGGAGGAACCTCTAGAAGAGCCATCCACCTCCAGTCGAGAGGAAGAGGAAGGTCGGGACTCCCCTACCGTGGAAGGTAACTCAAACACACCATTTCAAAAAAAAATTCATATAATGTGTTTTGAGTGTAGGGAGTTTGGGCACTATAAGAGCAAGTGCCCAAAAAAGGTCAAAAAAAGTCCACCGACGCCTAAAAGTCAAGAAAAGTCAAAGGATGCCGGTGTCCCCACCAAGAAGACCAAGGAACTCGTAGTATGCTTCAAGTGTCATAAGAAGGGGCACTATAGAAGTCAATGCCCTAGGAAGAAGGAAATCAAAGATAAGGAAGGAGCATCACATGTAGGGGGAACTAAGGCTAACCCTAAGGTATATTTTAATAATGCACCTTCTAGTTTAAATGTCAAAAAGCATGCTAGGAATAATTTTAACAATCTTGCTATTGTACATGAAAAGCATGTTAGGAGCAATAAATATTTTTGTCTAGGTGCTACGAGTGTTAATTTTTCAAATAAGGAGAAATTTGAGACTAATGTCCCTAGAAAGACTTTACCTAGGGCAAGCATTAAGAAAATTGAGGACCATCTAGGTTTTAACCCCAAATGGACTAGGCATAAGCCTAGAAAGAACAATGCTCAAAGATTAAATCAAAATTCAAAAATTGAGCAATTAGAGGTTGAAAATCAAGCCTTGAGGTCAAGGCTTGAGAAACTTGAAAAGACCCTTGCAAAAATGGCAAATCAAATACAAAGGTCAAATGGTCAAAGTCAAGAGTCTAGATCTAAGAGTCAACACCTAGAGTCTAGGAGACAAGGCTCATCTATAGGCAAGAAAGGCTTGAGCCACAAGCCTAGGTCCATGGTAGATAAGCCTACCTACCATAATGTTCCATTTGACTATGGAACTAAACCTAGGTCTAGAAATACCAAGGTCACAAGGGAAGTCATCCCTAGAGTTGACCATGGTGTGTGCCTAGTGGCTAGGGTTTCAAGGAAACCTAGGGTGGCCACTAAGAAGGTTACAAGGGGAGTTACCCCTAGAGTTAACCTAGGCAAGACCACCATGACCAAGGCTTCAAAGCCTAGGAGGGTCATTAGGAGGGTATCTAGGGAGATTATCCCTAAGGAATACTTAATTAACCCAAGGAGCTCAAATAGATTTTGGGTTCCTAAGAGCGTGATCGATTCACGCTAAATGGGTTTAGGTGTGCCAACTTTAAATCGATGGGTAGTTAACTTAACCATGGTAAAGGTGGCACTTTAGGTTATTTTCAAGGTTATGAGTATCTTGGAAATAAGTTTGATATTGTATCCCAAAAGATTTTAGGATGTGCCAATATTATTTAAGAAGTTTGAAAAATCAATTAAATTGACACAATTTAGGTTTAGAGGTTATAGTGTGGCATGTTGGGTTTTTGGCACACTTGGGGGATTAGTAGCAATATGGAAAAATGAGATTAATAATAACTAATGGCAAGTAATATTAAAATTTAGGTATTATTATACCTATACATTTTATTTTCCATGTCTTGTTTGCCATATAACATGTCATGACATCATATCTATTTTTAATCATTTAATATGTCATGAGTATGTTTAGGGTTAGTGTTTAATGTCATGTATTCTTAGATTCCATCATATGCCATGACATCATGATCATTGATCATGCTTAATTATGTTATCATTTATGCCATGATCATTCATGCTTTTAATTTGATTAAAATTGAGTTAAGGACAATGACATGACTTGAAGTCCCATTTATAAGGGAATCAAGTAGTGTTGCCTTAGAAAATTCATGAGGCCTTATTTTAAGATAAACCAAAACCCACATCTCACATATAAATTGACATTTATGTGTATTTATACACCCTAGATACATGTGAGATGCTAAGATATTAGTTGAGTTCAAGGTGCATAGTTTTTGCATCTAGATGAACTAAAACTCATCTTATATTAGTTATGGATCATTAGGAAAGCTTTCGTACAAGTCATGTACATTAAGCCCAAAGAATATGATCCAATATAAGGTTTTAAAACTATTTTAAAAATATTTTGAAATACCTTGGTGAAGTCTATCTTTTGATAGCAATCACCATTGATGAAGTTGAAACAAAGTGAGCTAAAACATTGAAGTTTTTCTTCACTTTTGAACTTTGTATCAATTTCATTATTTTAAGGTTAAAATATTTTTCAAATATTGTATTGGCCATAAGTATTATATGTATGAAGTTTCATGATTTTTTGAATTATGTGTAATTATTTATGAATTTCTAAATTTTGACTCTGATAATTGAAAATCAGATTTTTCAGTTATCAGTCGACTGATGAGCATGGCAACTGATTTCGGGAAAAACAATGTTGTTTAGCCCATTTTCAACTACGGTAAAGTTTCCTAACCACTCTTAACCCAAGGATATGCTTTAGGAAGCATTTTATGTTAGTGAAAGCCCTAGAGCCAATCATGTGATGATTGTTGTATGGACTTTATTGTATCATATTCCTATTTATAAAGGCATGATTATTATATTTACTTGTATTGGTGCCAAATAACTAAATATAATAATGTCCTTGAGTAGTAGGTTCTTATCTATATCAATCGATTGGTTGAATCGATAATGAGATGATATAGAGAACACTACTCTTAATCATTCCTAGTCGAGTATTAACATTCAGGGACAATGTTAATGCATAGAGACTAGCATGTAGGTCAACAAGATGACTTGATCTCACAAGTCATGGATATGAGATATCAAGTTGACACATGGGTATGCATTGGAGAATGTATACTGAATGACCCGCCATGAGAAAGTATCATGGATCATTATATGAGTGTCATATACTTTCTCATGTGGCTATTAGTATGACTATTAGTCCTTAGACCTGAAGTCACCATGGTTCCCTACATAAGGAGTTGCATACTTTGGCTTCGTCAAACGTCACCCGTAAATGGGTGGACTATAAAAGCGATTCTTGGGTATGTAACGAATTATGCGGAGGATGTGAGTGATGTAGATGAGATCTATCCCTCCTATATGACATGGGTGACATCGATATTCTTGATAGAGTGAGACCACAAAGTGCATGGCCATGCCCAAATGAGTCAATATGAGATATTGAGCTCATTTGATTAGAGTGAGTCTACTTGGAGTTCAAGATTTAGATTGTACCGAGGATGACACGGTCTATGCCTCGATTGGTCAATCTAGATGTCAAGGATAGAGGGACATTGTCACATATTGTGAGAGTCACAATTAGTAGTCACAAAGGTGATGTTGGAGCTCAACATTCTTGTAACTTGGGTAGCAATGATGTGTTGCTAGATACCGCTCATTGCTTATGTTCCTAAATCGGTTTAGGGACATTGCCAACGCGTTACAAGAACCTATAGTCACACACATAAGAGCAATTAGATGGAGATTAGGTTCATATGATGAACCATGAGGATTAGGTTCATGGGATGAACCAAATTGGATTAAGAGTAATCCAAATTAGACTAATTGAGTTAGACTCAAGTTGATTCAAGTGTTGAATGAGTCTAATTGAGATTTGATTCATCAAATCAATTTAAATTAATGAATAGAGATTCATTATATTAAATTGACTTGAGTCAAGTGGTTAGATTTGATCAACCATGGAGATTAGAGGTCAAGTTTGACTTGACTTGAGAGGGAAGATGAAAGGTCAAGTTTGGACTTGACCAAATGCCATGTCATGATGATGACTAGGCATGGCGGCCAATGATGATGCTCCACATCATCATTGACTTGATCAGTGGTGCCACATCATGAGGAGACCAAGGGTCATGGGAGTTACATGCATGCATGTAACCCCCTTCCATGAAGTGGCGGCCACTTTGGTGTTAGGGTTTCATTAGGTGAATTCATTTGATGAGTTCTCATTACTTCATCTTCAACCTTGGAACCTTTCCTCTCAAGCTCTCCCTCTCCCATCCCTCTCTTTGGCCGAAATTCCTAAGGAGTGCTAGCACACTCTAAGGCATTTCTCTCCACCTATTGCTTGTGTGGATATCATAGAGTGTGCACTTGACACTCTCGAGTTCCGGCGAACTTTTGACGAGCGGGATAAGCGAAGGGTCGCTACGAGGGTAACGTTCTAACCTCTTAGATCTAAGGTAGATCTAGGATTTCTGTAAGCACATACATGTAATTATAATTTTTATACTTGCGGATCCGTGGCGGGGCTTCGAGGTTTCATAGCGCAAAAGCGGTTTTTGCGGCTCGGAAAAACCCAACAGTGGTATCAGAGCCACGTGCGAAGCATGTATGTGTTTCGTTTTTGTAGTTTTTATTTTAGATATAAAAATTACAGATTTATATGTTTCTGTAAATTTTCTTATTTTATAGAATTTTTGGGTATTTTTCTCGTAGAGTCGAAGCAGCAGTGTTGGGACACTCGTAGGCTTCAACCATCGAGAAAAACTCTCGAATCGTGAGTTCTCGCTTTAGGTTTTGGGACAGCGACTTAAGTCACTGTAAGATCATCGTAGGGACACTCGCGAAGTTTATTTTGCGGTAGGGCGCTGCCTATCCCGAAAGGGGCCATGTCCTTGATCGCGCGAAACCGCTTAGCGGGACCGTTACGGAGAGTTGACTCATAAATTCGAAATAAATTAGGAAAAATTATAGAAATTCTGGTAAAAATACATAATTTAGAATTATGTATAATTCTGTGATTGTCATGGCCCAATAACCCAATTGGATTGGATTAAGTGTGTTGTAATTCATAATACGGCCTGCGTGCCGTTTTGTGGTTGTGCGTGTTGTAAAGTGTTTGCGACCTGCGCGTCGCACCTATTCTTTTAATATTCTAGTTGTAATTAGTTTTTAGACTCGAATGTAACTCGAGTTTCTAATTTGTAATGTACAAAATGGAGCGGTGGAAAGTCCACTCGAAGACGAGATTACGAGAAGGGTGACGACGACACATGGCGGTCAAAGGAAGCGCTTGGAGAAGCCGCTAGCCTTAGGTTGACCGTCCGATCTTCTCATTGGCTTGAGAAGATCGTAGTAGGGCCATGACTATATCACATTTAATGATATATATATATGTTGATATATATATATGTATATTTAATTGATTTTGCTTGTATGTATGTGATGCATGCTAGTAGAAAAATGTTTGTATGTATATGATGCATGCTAGGTTAATTTTCTTGTATGTATATGATGCATGCTAGAATAATTAATGTATGTATATGATGCATGCTAATATAGGATAAGAAAGGCCTAAATGCGTATAAGATACACATTACGATTAGATTAGATCATAATCGAATCAACTCGAAAATGCCTACCGAGCCTTGATACCCATCACTACCTCGATCATTTGTTGTTGTTGAATCTGCCAAAGCAGAGCAACGCATATTATCTTGGTAGGGTGCGGAGGGACAATCTTGGTCCCGCCTATCACGACTCGGGTTAGAGTAAGCTCAATTAGATTGAGCAAAACTAGTTAACTCAATTGGATCGAGTAGAATTATAGGCATATTCCAATCGTTGGAAAGATAGGTTAAGATCGCATTTACACTAAATCTTGGGCGATTTAGCCAAAGCTAACTCAAGGTCTTTTGTAAATGTGGGTCTTAATCCTATAAACAAGAGTTGCATAGAGATGTAATCGGTAATGTGTTACCCACCGATCGTACTAAGTCTTGGGCGATTTAGCCAAAGCTAACTCAAGGCTTAGTATGATGTGGATCTTGTCCCGCAAGAATTATAGCTAGTTTGTATGAATCTAGTAAAAGTGGTTTGACCATATCCATAACTCGATTCTATAAAATTCCTATAATTCAGTGGGAGCATCATTTGATTAAAGGCCTAATTAAATGATAAAAGGAATATGATATTAATTCTCTGCATTGTATGTTGTAGATTACTATGTCAACAAACACGAACACTCTCTCTCTGCGATCTGTCCTTGAGAAGGACAAGCTCAATGGAGCAAATTTCCTGGACTGGTACAGGAACTTGAGAATTGTTCTCACCCAAGAAAGGAAGTTGTATGTCCTGGAGCAGCCCATTCCAGAGGCACCTCCTGCCAATGCCTCGTGAGCTGACAAAGATGCTTACAAGAAGCATCAAGATGATGCATTAGATGTGTCATGTCTAATGCTCGCGACCATGAACTCTGAGCTTCAGAAGCAACACGAGCTCATGAATGCTTATGATATGGTTGGACATCTTCGTCAACTATATCAAGGACAAGCTAGGCATGAGAGATATGAAGTCTCTAAGGCATTATTTGGGTCCAAAATGCAAGAAGGGACTCCCGTAGGTACATATGTACTCAAGATGATTGGGTACGTAGAAAACCTACAAAGGTGGGATTCCCACTTGGCCAGAGCCGGCCACTTGACCTAATCTTGCAATCTTTGCCACAAGCCTTCAATCAATTTGTCATGAATTATAACATGAATGAAATTGATAAGCCATTACTGAAATGCTCGGCATGTTGAAGCTATGAGCTTAACCTTAAGAAGATAAATCGACACCATTTTGATGGTGCGAGAAGAAGAAAAAAGGGCAAGCCTAAAGGTAAGGGAAAGTCCCAAGCCAAGGGCAAGGCAAAGAACTTAAACCCAAAGGAGGGATAGCCAAGGAAGGGGCTTGCTTCTTACGCGAAGCGGAGACAACTGGGCGTAGCTGAGGCATACTCGGAAGATCTTAAGAAGAAGAGAAGTGAGACTTCTACTTGGTATAAATGTTATAGAAGTCAATCTATCTATTTCTTCATCATGGGTATTAGATCGGATGTGCATCTCACATTTGTACCAATGTGCGGTGAGAAATAGCAGGGCATTGACAAAGGGCGAGGTGGACCTACGAGTAGGCAATGGAGCAAGGGTTGCTGCTGTTGCTGTAGGAACTTATGATCTATCTCTGCCCTCTGGGCTTGTACTAGAATTAGATGAATGTTATTATGTGCCTGCCTTAACTAAGAACATCATTTGATTTCTTGTTTGGACAAGAAAGGTTTTCATTTATAATAAAGAACAAATGTTGTTGATTTATTTAAATGATATGTTCTATTGTAGTGCACCTCTAATGAGCGGACTCTACTTTCTAGACTTAGAGAGCCTATCTATAACATAAGTACCAAGAGGTTCAAGTCAAATGAGTTGAACCAAACCTATCTCTGGCATTGTCGCTTAGGTCACATAAATGAGAGTCGCTTATCTCAGCTCCATAAGGATGGGCTTCTAGACTCATTTGATTTTGAATCATATGAGACATGCGAGTCTTGCCTTTTAGGCAAGATGACCAAGACTCTCTTTAGTGGACATAGCGAAGAGCAAGCAGATTTGTTAGGACTTATACATAGTGATGTATGTGGTCCTTTCAGTGTTGCTGCTAGAGGTGGTTACAGGTACTTCATTACATTTACTGATGACTTCAGTAGATATGGTTATGTGTATCTTATGACACATAAATCTGAATCCTTTGAAAGTTCAAGAATTCAGAATGAAGTACAAAACCGACAGCAGAGTATTAAGATACTTGATCGGATCGAGGTGGTGAATACCTTAGCCATGAGTTTCGTGACTATCTAGCTGAGTGTGGGATTCTATCCCAACTCACTCCTCCTGGAACACCACAGTGGAATGGTGTATCCGAAAGGAGGAATCGTACCCTATTGGATATGGTACGATCTATGATGAGTCACACAGATCTTCCTATATCCTTTTGGGGATATGCTCTGGACACAGTAGCCTTTACCCTTAACCGTGTACCATCCAAGGCTGTGGTAAAGACACCATATACGATATGGACAGGGAAAAATCCCAAGATGTCTTTTATGAGGATTTGGGGTTGTGAGGCTTACGTTCGACGTCAAGTCTCAGAAAAACTGGGACCCAAATCCGATAGGTGCTATTTTGTTGGATATCCCAAGGATACAAAGGGATATTACTTCTACATTCCCAGTCAGCACAAAGTGTTTGTGGCAAAGACTGGGGTTTTTCTAGAAAGGGATTTTGTTTCTAGAAAAACTAGTGGGAGTACCTCGATCTTGAAGAAATTCAAGATAAGGACCATAGCGAGGCCTTGATGGAGGTTGAGCAGGAACCACAAAGTGTTGTGGGTGATGAGGTTGTTGCACAAAGAGTTGTGGAACAACCACATTCAAGTAGACCTACCTCTTGCAGTCACGATAGGATGCGTCGTCAGCCTGAGAGATACTCATTTCTCTTGTCTGACCATGATGACGTTATGCTCATTGAGAATGAGCCTACCTCCTATCAGGAAGCTGTGATGAGCCCAGATTCTGAGAAATGGCTAGACGCCATGAGATCCGAGATGGAATCCATGTACACTAACCAAGTATGGACTTTGGTTGATCCACCTGAAGGGGTCAAACCCATTAGGTGTAAGTGGGTCTTTAGGAGAAAGACTGACATGGATGGACTTACGCATACCTATAAGGGCCGATTGGTGGCTAAAGGTTTCAAGCAAATTCATGGTATTGACTATGACGAAACCTTTTCTCCAGTGGCGATGTTTAAGTCTATTCGGATCTTGCTTGCTATTGCAGCATACCACGATTATGAGATCTGGCAGATGGATGTCAAAACCGCATTTCTGAATGGAAACTTACTCGAGGATGCGTACATGACACAACCTGAGGGTTTTGTAGATCCACAGCATACTGGGAAGGTATGCAAGCTGCAAAGGTCCATTTATGGGCTAAAGCAAGCTTCTCGGAGTTGGAATCTTTGATTCGATGATGCGATCAAACAGTTTGGTTTCATCAAGAATGAAGATGAACCCTGTGTCTACAAGAGGGTTAATGGGAACACAGTTGTGTTCCTTGTATTGTATGTGGATGACATACTACTCATTGGGAATGACATCCCTTCGCTCTGATGCATGAAGACTTGGTGGGGGCGTGCTTCTCAATGAAGGACTTAGGTGAAGCGACTGTATTCTAGGCATCAAGATCTATAGAGATAGATCTAAGAGATTGCTTGGCCTAAGTCAGAGTACATACATTGACACGGTATTACTTCGGTTTGCCATGCAGAATTCCAAGAAAGTACTTCTGCCGATGTCACATGGTGTGAGTCTTTCGAAGACTCAAAGTCCCTCTTCTAGAGAGGAGAGAGACCGCATGGATAAGATCCCTTACGCATCTGCTATAGGATCTATCATGTATGCGTCATCTTTGCGATGTCTCGTATGCTTTGAGCATGGAGTAGATACTCGATCGAATCGGTGGCGTCAACGGATAGCAGTCAAGAATATTCTTAAGTACTTGAGAAGGACTAAAGAATATTTCTTGATATTTGGAGGCGATGAGGAGCTAGCTGTAAAGGGTTACAGCGATGCCAGCTTCCAAACTGACCAGGATGATTAAAGATCGCAGTCAGGGTTCGTGTTTTGCTTGAATAGGTAGCACTGTGAGCTGGAAGAGTTCCAAGCAGGACACAGTTATTGATTCTACAACAGAGGTCGAATATATCGGTGCTTCCATCTCATTCGTGAGATTGTCGATCGAGGAGATGTGAAGATTTGCAGAGTACCCACAGAGGCTAACATCGCAGATCCCTTGACCAAGGCTTTGGCACAGAAAAAACATGATGGTCACACTAGGTCATTGGGTATTAGATACTACGGTGATTGACACTAGTGCTAGTGGGAGATTGTTAGTGAAAGCCCTAGAGCCAATCATGTGATGATTGTTGTATGGACTTTATTGTATCATATTCCTATTTATAAAGGCATGATTATTATATTTACTTGTATTGGTGCCAAATAACTAAATATAATAATGTCCTTGAGTAGTAGGTTCTTATCTATATCAATCGATTGGTTGAATCGATAATGAGATGATATAGAGAACACTACTCTTAATCATTCCTAGTCGAGTATTAACATTCAGGGACAAGGTTAATGCATAGAGACTAGCATGTAGGTCAACAAGATGACTTGATCTCACAAGTCATGGATATGAGATATCAAGTTGACACCTGGGTATGCATTGGAGAATGTATACTGAATGACCCGCCATGAGAAAGTATCATGGATCGTTATATGAGTGTCATATACTTTCTCATGTGGCTATTAGTATGACTATTAGTCCTTAGACCTGAAGTCACCATGGTTCCCTACATAAGGAGTTGCATACTTTGGCTTCGTCAAACGTCACCCGTAAATGGGTGGACTATAAAGGCGATTACTGGGTATGTAACGAATTATGCGGAGGGATGTGAGTGATGTAGATGGGATCTATCCCTCCTATATGACGGGGGTGACATCAATATTCTTGATAGAGTGAGACCACGAAGTGCATGGCCATGCCCAAATGAGTCAATATGAGATATTGAGCTCATTTGATTAGAGTGAGTCTACTTGGAGTTCAAGATTTAGATTGTACCGAGGATGACACGGTCTATGCCTCGATTGGTCAATCTAGATGTCAAGGATAGAGGGACATTCTCACATATTGTGAGAGTCACAATTAGTAGTCACAAAGGTGATGATGGAGCTCAACATTCTTGTAACTTGGGTAGCAATGATGTGTTGCTAGATACCGCTCATTGCTTATGTTCCTAAATCGGTTTAGGGACATTGCCAACGTTACAAGAACCTATAGGGTCACACACATAAGAGCAATTAGATGGAGATTAGGTTCATATGATGAACCATGAGGATTAGGTTCATGGGATGAACCAAATTGGATTAAGAGTAATCCAAATTAGACTAATTGAGTTAGACTCAAGTTGATTCAAGTGTTGAATGAGTCTAATTGAGATTTGATTCATCAAATCAATTTAAATTAATGAATAGAGATTCATTATATTAAATTGACTTGAGTCAAGTGGTTAGATTTGATCAACCATGGGAGATTAGAGGTCAAGTTTGACTTGACTTGAGAGGGAAGATGAAAGGTCAAGTTTGACTTGACCAAATGCCATGTCATGATGATGACTAGGCATGACCGGCCAATGATGATGCTCCACATCATCATTGACTTGGTCAATTGGTGCCACATCATGAGGGAGACCAAGGGTCATGGGAGTTACATGCATGCATGTAACCCCCCTTCCATGAAGTGGCCGGCCACTTTGGTGTTAGGGGTTTCATTAGGTGAATTCATTTGATGAGTTACTCTCATTACTTCATCTTCAACCATGGAACCTTTCCTCTCAAGCTCTCCCTCTCCCATCCCTCTCTTTGGCCGAAATTCCTAAGGGAGTGCTAGCACACTCTAAGGCATTTCTCTCCACCTATTGCTTGTGTGGATACCATAGAGGAGTGTGCACTTGACACTCTCGAGTTCCGGCGAACTTTTGGACGAGCGGGATAAGCGAAGGGCGTCGCTACGAGGGTAACATTCTAACCTCTTAGATCTAAGGTAGATCTAGGATTTCTGTAAGCACATACATGTAATTATAATTTTTATACTTCGCACGGATCCATGGCCGGGGGCTTCCGAGGTTTCCGCAACGCAAAAAGCGGTTTTTGCAGCTCGGAAAAAACCCAACATTTTAAAGGGTGAAAAAGCTATTAGATATGGATTAGGAGAGTTGTCAGAGTGATGTATCAAATTTAAGTCATGGGAAAGTTCAATGTTGAACTTTAGACCTTATTTTTGATGGTTTGGGGTTTCTATTGGATTAGGGACTTCCCAAAGACATTGTTAGTGCAATGGTCAAGGGGGAGCAAGCCTTTAGGGGGAGGTATCCAAAATGGGATGATGGATGTTATTTTTTCCTCATGAGAGGGAGAAATGGGAATTTTGAGATACCCAATTTGGAAATTGGGAGAGTTTGTAGGATTGCCTCTATTGAGTGATATGAGATTTATCACTAGGAAGATTGTAGGCATCCTAGATATTTTTGGACCAAGGGAGAGATTGTAAGATCTCATTGGGACATGAGACATTGACCTCCTTGGAGAGAACCTTTTTGATGTTAGTCAAAAAGGGGGAGAATGTTTGGGAGAATTTATGGTATTACTAATTTGGGATAATTGGTAAGAAGATTTGAGTTAGTGTTTTAACTCAAAGGTATGTGGTTTTGTCAAACATCAAAAAGGGGGAGATTGTTGGTGCAATCGGCCCAGGTCACGATTGACTGGACTCGAGTTTGACTCGAGCGATATTTTGATGTTTGACATGAAGGTTTGACATTGATGTTTGACATTGAAGTATGATAATGTTTTGGGGATATTGTTGGTGCAATCGACCCGGGTCATGATTAACCAGACTCGAGTTTGACCCGAGGGGGATTTTGATGGTTGACTAGGGTTGACCATGTCATGGAAAGTCCAAGTCTTGAGTACTTGGCATGTAAAGTCCAATCATGGGTCTTGGCATGGAAAGTCCAACATGGGTTGGCAAGGAAAAGTCCAAGCATGGGTCTTGGCTTGGAAAGTCCAACATGGGTTGGCAAGGTAAAGTCCAAGCTTAAGTCTTGGCATTTGAGAAGTCCAAGGGGTTTGATATTGGCAGCGTAAAGTCCAAGGGTGAAGTCTTGACAGCATAAGTCATATGGTTGGGCGGTGTAAAGTCCAAGCGAAGCCTTGGCAGTGTAAGTCCAATGTGCCTTGGCGGTGTAGACACCGTTAGCATGACAATAGTCGATGGAAGCACCTGAAGGCTGGCGTATGGATGAACAAGTCATGGATGACTTGGAGGGATCCGATAAGCACGAGGCTGACAGAGGTGGCTAGAAGGCTTAGGGCTAGGCTACGGGTGGTCTAGCAAGTATGGGGGCACCATACTTGGGTTAAAACCTCATATTTGAGGTGTATTAGTCGACTGAGACCTATGTGCAGTCGACTGGAGTGAGTCAACTAGGGTTTGACTGTGGGGAGTGCCTTAGCAGTCGACTGCTAGCTAGAGCAATCGACTGATCTTGTGATGAGTCGACTAGTGCTCGAGAATTTGGGGACTGAATGGAGTCAAACTAGACTGTTGGGGTTAACAAATGAGTGAAGGCTCTATCAGTTGACTGATGAGTATGATCAGTCGACTGATGTCCTATCCGTTGGATTTTTTCAATGTGGATCACACCGTTGTCTCATAGCAACAGTGTCATCAATCGACTGATGGTCCTGTGCAATCGATTGTTAGGCAAAATCCAGCCCATGTAGCAGCTTTAAAGGGAAATCATGGAGGAGATTTCAATCATGGTTCTTTGGGTGCTTTTGGGGCGAATTGTTGGTGTGATTTAGGGTCTCCAAGGCAACTCTTCAAGCAACCAAAAGCAAGCACTCAATTTCACATTGTGTAAAGTTTTCTTTACTTGTATTTGTGTAGTTTACTTGTATTAGCTTGCATTTACTTCTTATTGTTGTAAAAATTATGGTAAGAGGTTTCTCCACCTCCGAATTATTGTCGAGAAGGAGTATTATTGCATAGTGGTGTGTGGTCTCATCGCTAGAGCTCGTTTGTGCTTGATCCATGGAGTATGAACCATTTGGTTCCGAACCACATTATATCATTGTGTTTTTCATGATTATATTCATGTTATTGTTTTATTGTTATTATTCCACTGCGCACTAACACGACTTGTAGATGCAATCGCGATCGTAATCCATCAAGCATCGACGACGCTATTCACCTCTCCCCTAGTGATCACAATGGTCCCAACAGATTGCCCATCAGAAGCAATCTTGGATCATGGGGCCTTGGACTATCAACCGATTGGATGTGAACCAAGTAAAAAAGAAATCTTTTCCCTTTTGTTTTTTCTTTTATTTCCGCTGCTTACTTGTTTCAATTGACAAAAAAAAATATTTCCGAATTTTATTCACCCCCTCTAGCTTTTACTCGATCCAAAAATTGGTATCAGAGCCATATACAACACCTTATATAATGCCATTAATTTTTTAGGCAAGAAATTATCTAAATCTGAGTCTAAAGGTGAGTCTTTGCTTAAGGATGTCAAAACCCTTGAGCATAAGGTTACCTTAACCTCTTCAACTAGTCAAGTTCAAGAGGAAAACTCAACTCAATTTGAAAAACTTGAAGAAGAGAATTCTCTCTTAAAAAGGCAAGTTCAAGATCTTAAGGTTAAGTTGGAAAAGTTCACATTGGGCTCCAAGGGTCTTGACCTAATCCTTGGAACTCAAAGAGTCGCATACAACAAGACTAGACTTGGGTTTAGATCGACCAATACATCATTTCTTTCAATCATAAATCATGGTCGTAAATGAGTCCAAGCATGGGTCCCTAAGACCATTTTAAACTCACAACTAGGTTCAATCAAATATTGGCTTCACAAGGATCAAATCCGCTGTGTGGATAGACTATATCGGTTCAATGATCTAGGGGAGCCAATACTAAAAGTGTGTAATCAATTTCTTGATTAATCTAGCATTGCATGCTTAGTTATTTTTAATTTTTATAATGGTTAGATAGGACCATTGATTAATTAACCTTGACAATATAGTATCAGGATGCAGTGAAATGATAGTATGTTAGGGAAATAAGGTCTCGTGAATTAGAGTTAGATAAGGTGTATCTAGCTTGGTGCACTTGGCTAAGTGGAATAAGCTGAAGCTACCTCACCACATTCTAGACTAGTTAGACTGGGACATAACCCTAAGTGAATTAAGTGTACAATTTCTTAAGAATGGCTTTGTCTAAGGAAGTGGTCATTGTTCATATCAAAGAAGGCATTTGTGTCTCGCCACAACCTGGAAGTCATCTTTTGAAAGGTTCACTTAACTAACTAAAGGTTAAATCCGAATCTAACCTAAGGTTAATTAGTCGTCAAATCATTAAATTTACCTAAGTAAAATTGAAAAATCATCTCACAAAACACATAAAGTTAACATGCCTTGAGACATATAAAATAGGTGAGATGTTAATAACAATTAATATAAAAATAAAATAATTTTTAAAATTTTTTTAAAATCTATAAAAATATTTATCTTCATGATTGGTGCATGTAGTTATAGTTAATATATAGTCACATGATTGGTTGACCAATACTAGACTCCTAAACCCTCTAGACTTAGGCAAATTTCCTTGTAATGTCCTAAAAAGTTTGGAAAGTTAAGGGGGAAACACTTATTTTAAAGGTTAAAATTTGTTTAAAAAAATTATATTTGAAAATTATTCTTGCAAATCCTTTAAAAAATTGATGTCATCAAAAGTATTTTGAAATCATACTTATGTTTATAAAATGAAACACATGAGCTTGAATATCTAAATTAAAGTTCATAGTATTTTAAAAAATTACTTTACCAAAGCTATCATACACTCTTTCACAAAAGTACAACAAGTTTAACATTGTTGGTGCAGAGGGAAAAGAAAAACTTAAATTAATCCTACACCTTTAGTTACATCTAGGTTACTATACGATCCTTAGGACTTAAATTAATAAGTTAGAGTTAACATCAAAGTATAGTTGCTTTTGTAAAGGGAAATGCTTGGATTCATATAATCATTAAATTTCTAATGATCTTTCAAAAATTATAAAAGTTTCTCTTCTTTTTATAAGTTTAACACGTTAAACATTAAAAATACACCTCTCATTTTTTGATATATGGAAAAAGGGGGAGAAGAGGTTAAAGTTAAGGGGGAGAATTTTTTTCTTTCAAAACTTGAAGTTAGGGGAAGCAAAAGTTTTTTTCAAAACTCACCTAGGGTTAAGGGGGAGGTATCCTTGAGGGGTAAGATTTGAAAAAGAAATTATTCCATGCTTACTGCTTATTTTTCCTTAACTTTGAATCAGTTTATCATATATCAAAAAGGGAGAGATTGTTGGTGTAGGGGCACTAGATAATCGAACCTAGGTTTTGATAAAGGAAAAGGTTCAAAGTTAAGTCATTCTTGTTATCTCATATGTTGTGTTGAGTGTGCAAGTAATGTATTAAGTTGTGCTAAGGTCAACAACACCAGGAGAATCTCAGGATGAGAAACCTCGGTGGTCGGATGACACCAGGAGAACCTCGAGGAGTTGAGGAACCTCGGTGGTGACTGGAAGCTAAGCGATAGGTTAGGAGGACCAAAGGTAAGCTCTGAGTGGTGAGTGATGGCAAGGACGTGTCCTTTGTAAGGGGACGATAATAGGCGGTGATCCGACTAGGACTTTTGTAGGAAGGTTTAGGTCGAGGTCGGACGGTAAGTGACTATCAAATTTACTATTAATGAACAACTTTTGTGCTAACCTTGTATTGCAGGTAAGTGATCAAGCTGACAGTCGACTAGAGGTTAATGGCAGTCAACTGAACCTACTATCAATTGACTACTGGTCAAGCTGATCACTTCGAGGAAAGTCAAGATAAGATTCACCAAAGAAGGGGTGATGTGGAGGTTTGACCCAGATCTGTTGGAGGTTAATGGCAGTTGATTGAACCTACCATCAGTCAACTAAACCTACCATCAGTCGACTGCTGTATCAGATTCCTACATTTTTTGTTCCTTTTAAGTATCTAAAGATTCATTTAACTAAGGTTAGGTGTGATTCTTTGGCACAAGATTGAAATCTTACACACATACTTACTGCAAAGAGTATATCTGGTCAATTTGCAATTAAGTAAAGAAGGCTACCTATTGCACTCCTATAGTATTTTAAATCTATAGTTTTTCCCTCTAAGTCTTCTCCGATGTTTACATTGGTAGCCATAGGTGTACTAATTTCTTTAGCATTTTGCATCCCAAATTTACTAATTAATTCCTTAGCATATTTATGTTGAGGAGAGTCAAGATATGATCCACCAAAGAAGGGGTGATGTGGAGGTTTGACCCAGATCTAGATCTCAATGAGATAGAACTCAAAGGGATATAAAAGGAGAAGCAATTCACTTCTTTCTAACATCTCAAAAGGCTCCAAAAGTGCTTCGATGAATTCAAGCTCTCTTCGACAATGCAACGCCATCGTAACGCCGACAACATGCACAATTTCGCATTCTTAAGTCGGTAGCTTCTTTCGTAGTTGATCTTATTCTTTTTCTTGTGCTTTTAATTGCTAAGAGGAGAGATAGACTTGTTGCCTCTTCCTCTATATTGCTTTTGTAATCATTGTCTCTTACCTCCAATGAGGAAGAGACCGTTTTAGTGGATTACCCATTGGAAGCGATCTAGGATCGCGGGGCCTTGGACTAACAACCGGTTGTTTGTGAACCAAGTAAAAAAGAAAGCTTGTCCCTTGTGTTTTTGCTTTTATGTTCGATGTGCACTTTGTTTTAATCGACAAAAAGAAAAGGTTTTCAAACACTATTCACCACCCTCTAGTGTTTACTCGATCCAATAGTTTTCCTCCATGACCTCCTCAATTGCTTCACCTGCAGAAGTATGTTTCAATGTAAGTCTGGGAGGGGGGGGGGAGTATCATTTTGATTTAATTGAATGTGTGCTTATTTAGTCATCTTACTAGAGTAGTTTATTTGATTGATTTTATAATTTTTAGTCCTAGTTTTATTGTTTCTTCAGCATACATTATGTTTACTCATTTCCTTATCATATTTATGCATTGTCATTTTTGTTTTTATTTTTAGTTCATGTATCTACATGTCCTTTAAGTAGGATTCAATGTGTACTATTTTGATGGTATCATGTTGATATGCTTCATTGTTTTTAGTAATTTATATTCTTCTATCTTGTGGTGAAATTTTTTAAAACCTATATTTTTGAGTGTTTATCAAGTTCTACTAGTTAGTTTTTATTTTTCACATAAACTTAAACTGAATTCCAAAGAGTTGATTTTGTACATAATTAGTGATGATTCATCTCCTTGGACTTGTACTTTTGAATCGATAAGTAATTTTCAAATTACCATTTTAATTACTGGAGATACTCGAATTGTGTAAGGCCATTTAGAAAGATCAAAATTCCAATGAGCTAGAGAGGAACAAAAGTTCCTTGAAAAGAAATAAGAAGAGAGATAAAAAAATAGAGAAATAAAAGAAAAGGAAAAAAAAGTTTAAAAATATTTGTCCTTAGTGGAAATGGTTTGGTGCCCCTTTGAGACCGAGTTAGATTACTGGGGAAACACCTACCAATTTATCTCAATACCGATCATGCCTTTGAGACTTTGTGTTAGTTCAGGAGGATGATCCTCACTTAGGGCAGGTAAATGCCCAGTGTTGGAAACCTTAGGAACACAATGAGATGACGACTTGACTTAACATGGAATTTAAAAACTCTAGGATAAAATTTTACAGTTGCACAAAAAACTTTCTTTGTAGACTTGGTAAACTTATTTATTTGATTTAACAGCAGCACCACTTGATAGGATTAGATGAACATACTAGATAATGAAGCTATTCATTTTTATGCATTGAGCTGAACACGGAAGTTTGCTTGGGAACAAGCAAAGTCTAAGTCTGGGGGATTTTGATTTACCCATTTTATATAGGGTTTTAGTTATCATTTTGGCGCACATCTTACCTCGTTTTAAGGATATTTATTGCATATTATCTTTGTTTACTCTACTTTTCTATTATCTTCGTTCAAATATCTATTCATGTTGTTTTCTTATTGATAGGGTGAAGATTTAGAGAAAAATGAAGCATTTATATAGAGCACAGATCTTAGGGAACATGCTCTAGCTGTGTCCCAAGACATGGGCATGTTCCTCAAGCGAAACAGATCAAACTCGAGGCTCCAGAGTGACACACGGTCAAGCATGTGAATTGCACATGGGTGTGTGTTTTTTCCAGATCGATTTCCAGCCCGAATTTCAGTAGTTTCCAACCTTGCACATAAGTGGTCATGTGTACCACACACAACCATGTGGCGACGTCACTATTTCAATGAATTGGGTATTTTTAAGCATTTATGGAAAGACAGAGCCACCTCTCTATATAGGAAACTCGCCCAAGAGGCTAGAGATCACGAGGGGAACCACCCTAGGGCTCCCAACCCCCGAAGTGGGGCCATCCAAGGGCCCCCAAACCACCAAAGGCTACCATTTTAGAGATCATGTACTCGCTGGGATCATCTCTATGCATATTTCTTCTCCTCACCTCCAGTTCCAAATGAAAATTGCATTCCAAAATCATCATAAATCAAGACTAAGCCTTCTTTTTTTCCTTTTATGCAATTCATTATGGTTTAATCTTGTTCTGAAGATGTCTGAAACCTTCTAACAATCTCCCTCATATGAACTGTTATGTCTAAAACCATCCACTAGTCATATGATCATATGTATAGTGAAACATATTGTCGACTCTATTGTCAAACATCAAAACACTACTCATGTCTCACTCGAGCTTGGTCAATCTTGATTCGAGGTTGATTGCACCAATAATCTCCCCCTTTTTTATGTTTGACAATATCTTTGAGTTAGGATAACCCATAAGCCCAACTTGACTCTTCTTATGCCAAGACATAATGAAGGTTTCCTAACTTAAAGCCTTCATTTCTCTTCCTTTGGCATACAACAAAAAGTCTCCCAAAATTTTCCATGTCTCATCTTCCAATGAGATCCTTCAATCTCTTCTTTGGTCCAAGACTCATCATAAATGCCTTCATTCCAATGAAAGGCAATTCTTCACTCTTCTCCTTTTTAAACATCATCCATCATCCCCTGATGGATAAACTCTCCCTATTGGCTTGCTCCCCCTTGACCATTACACCAACAATGTTCTTGAAGAGTTCCTAACCCTATAGGAAATTAAACAATCAAAAATAAGGGTAAAAGTTCAAACTTGAAGTTTAACCTCCCTTAAAATTTGATTCTTATCCTAATTAACTCTCCTATTCATTTCAATGAACACTTCACCCTTTAATGCTTCTCTAAGCATATCATAGGGTTAGGAGTGGTTAGTGTTGGTGCAGGGTCACCAAATAAACGAACCTAGGATTTAATTATGGAAAAGGCTCAAAGTTAAGGTGTTATCTTTATCTCATAAGCTACTGTTAAGTGTGCAGAAGTGTTTAAGGTGAGGTGAAGGTCAACAACACTCGGAGAATCTTGAGACGAGAAATCATAGTGGTCAGGCGACACTGGGAGAACTTTGGAAGGAGTCGAAGAACCCAGGTGGAGACCAGAAGTGAAGTGACAAGTCGTAAAGAACCAGAGGTAAACACGAGTGTGAGTAATGTGAGGTCGGGTCCCCTGTACAGGAACGACTTTAGGTGGCAATCTGACTAAGACTTCCAATGGAAGGTCTAGGTTGAGATTCGACGGTAGGTAGCCATCAAATTCACTATTACTTGTGTTTTCATGCTAACTCTTTGTTGTAGTTGAATAACCTATTGGTACAATTGTAACACCCATAAAATTTCTAGCAATTTTCCAAGAATTTTTGGCTTGATTATGATGGGCTTTTCAAAAATAAAAGAAAATAAGCCAAAAAGGATGCAAGGCCTAGGAATTGAACCCCAAACCTCTAGAGATAGCCAAACCCTATAGATGCATCCACTAACCAGAAGCCCAATAAGATTTTTATTATTAGAAGAACATGGGAAATTATTGTTAGAGGTAAGGGAGACTAAGGGACTCTTCAAGTGAATAAATATGGGAATGAGGGGGCATGAGTTATCAAAATTGCTTTCTCCTCCTCTTCTTCTTCCTCCTCACCGAACCCTAGAGCTCCCCCTCTCCATTCTTTGGCCGAACCTCATCCAAGCAAGAAGCAAGGCTAGGTTGCTTCCCTTTGGTCATTTTCCAACCAAAAAGAAAAGCGAAGGAAGTAAGTATCCCCTCCCCTGCATACAAGTAGCCCTTCCATTGATGTTTTATGCCAATTCTCCATGATCCATTCGGCCAAGCCCTTCTAATTGAGTTCTCCATGAATTTCTATACCCTACTTGTATGAATAAGATGATGTAAGGATGTAAAATGGATTAGGTTAAAAGTTAGCCCTAAAAACCTCTATGGACTATTCGGCCAACATATGTTTTTGGTGTTTCATTGAAGTTCTATACCATGTTTTGCATGCATATGATGATGTTAGGATGTAAAATGGATTAGATTAAAAGTTAGCCCTAAAAACCTCTATGGACTATTCGGCCAACATATGTTTTTGGTGTTTCATTGAAGTTATATACCATGTTTTGCATGCATATGATGATGTTAGGATGTAAAATGGATTAGATTAAAAGTTAACCCTAAAAACCTCTATGAACTATTCGGCCAACATAGGTTTTTGTTGTTTCAATGAAGTTCTATATCATGTTTTGTATGCATATGACGATGTTAGGATGTAAAATGGATTAGGTTAAAAGTTAACCCTAAAAATCTCTATGAACTATTCAGCCAACATATGTTTTTGGTGTTTCAATGAAGTTCTATATCATGTTTTGTATGCATATGATGATGTTAGGATGTAAAATGGATTAGGATAAAAGTTAACCCTAAAAACCTCTATGAACTATTTGGCCAACATATGTTTTTGGTGTTTCATTGAAGTTCTATACCATGTTTTGCATGCATATGATGATATTAGGATGTAAAATGGATTAGGTTAAAAGTTAACCCTAAAAACCTCTATGAACTATTCGGCCAACATAGGTTTTTGGTGTTTCATTGAAGTTCTATATCATGTTTTGCATGCATATGAAGATGTTAGAATGTAGAATTGATTAGGTTAAGAGTTATCCCTAAAATCCTCCATGAACCATTCGGTCAACCCTTGTTTTTGATGATTCAATGAAGTTCTATATCATGTTTTGTATGCATATGATGATGTTAGGATGTTAGATGGATTAGATTAAAGGTTTAACCCTAAAAGCCCCATGAACCATTCGGCCAACCATTATTCTTTAACATGCTCTAGGTTAGGTTAACATGTGTTTTTATGTTTAGGTGAATTCATGTTAACTTGTGATATTAAATGATGTTAGATGAAGATAACATGCTCTAGGTTAGTGTTTACTTCCTCTTGATGTTTATACCTTATGTCATGCCCTATATGTGTGGGATATTAAGATATGTTATGAAATGAATATGATATGATTATGAAATGAAAAATGATATGTTTATGAAATGAAATATGATATGTTCATGAAGTGAAATATGACATGTTATGAAATGATGTATGATATGTTTATAAAATGAAATATGATATGTTCATGAAGTGAAATATGACATGTTATGAAATGAAGTATGATGTGTTTATGAAATGAAATATGATATGTTCATGAAGTGAAATATGATATGTTATGAAATGAAGTATGATATGTTTGAGAAATGAAATAAGATATGTTATAATAAAAAGCATATAAGTATTTTACCTTCTGCATGGCTTATACCAGGACCCTAACACGGTCCAAAGGGATGGGCTCCTAAGATGCCCTAGGCCGACGGACTAAGATCGGGCCTAGGATGGGTCTCTATGTATGATTGCCCCTAGGTCGACGGACTAAGATCGGGCCTAGTACGGGATGGGCTCCAAGATGCCCTAGGTCGATGGACTAAGATCGGGCCTAGGATGGGCTTCTACTCTATGACGATGGCCCTAGGTCGACGGACTAAGATCGGGCCTAGTAACCTAGTAGGTTCAAGACTTGCTACCTCGGGTCTATTTAGGGATGCGCGCTATGATGATGATGAAGTGGTACAATGTCGGGCCCAAATATGTTGAGATTTATGTTTACGTACATATAATATATGTTTTCAAAGAGCATCCTGCATATGTTTACATGATATGATTGTTAGGTTTACATACTATGTTGCTATGTTATATATGTTGCCTGTTATGTTTGATATGTCATGTATATGTTGGTATGTTACATATATTATATGTTATGTTTGATATGTCATGTATATGTTGCTATGTTACATATGTTGTATGATATGTTGATTATGTCATATGTTTACATGATATGCTGCTATGTTATATATGTTGCATGTTATGTTTACTTATGTTTACTTATGCTACATGTTATGTTGCTTATATGTTATGAATGTTACATGCCATGATTAATGTCGATGTATGGTTTTTGTGAGTAGGATGTGTTTTTCCCTTGTACTGCAGATAAGGGTAAGGGATGGATAAACTAAAGGGAGCAGCAGGAGGGGCCAAATGTGTGTGGTAGTGGCATGGTAGAGGAGATTCGTTATGTCCTTATATATGTTCCTTATGATGAAGATGTTTATGGATGTCCTTATATATGTTTCCTTATGATGATGATGTTTATGGACTTGAACTAAGCACTAAGTACCTATGAAATAATGATGCATGCTCTATATTAAGAAGAAGTATCTATATATGACAATGCAAGTTTATGTTTAAAAGAAAGAAAAAAAAATGTCTAAAGTCTTCCGCTGTAAGTAGTACGATGTATGTATGTACGGTCGCGTCACGCACCGCTCCTCCAGACCCTAGGAAAGGGCGGGCGTGACAACAATTAGCCCAGGTCACGATTGACCGGACTCGAGTTTGACTTGAGGGAGACTTTGATGGTTGACTGGAGTTGACCATGTCATGGAAAGTCCAAGCTGTTGGTGCAGTGGGCACCAAAGTCGAACCGGTATTTTGATTATGGCAAAAGGCTCAATAGTTAAGGGTATATTTGTTATCTTACGAGCTCAATTAAGTGTGCAGAAATGCTAAAGTTGAGCGGAAGGTCTGCGACACCCGGTGGGAACCGAGGTGGTCGGGCAACGCCAGAGGGACTTCGGAGGAAGCCGAGGTACTCGGGTGAAGACCGGAAGCGAGGCTACAAGGTAAGCTCGTGTGAAAGCGAAGCAAGGTCGTTAAGCGTAGATCCGACCCAATACCTCCAATGGAAGGTCTAGGTCGAGATCAGATGGTTAGAACCATCGTACTTTATATTTTAAGCTAACTTGTACTGCAGTCCAAAACCCTTTGACTACAGTCAACTGCTAGTCAAGTCCCAGCCTCGAGAAGAGCTCGAATTTCAAGGGGGTGAATTTGGACTTGACTCCTGTTTTGGTACAAAGGGTGATGTGGCATCAAGGTGGACATCCAAACCATCACCAAGCTTCCTTGTGGTGGACGCCCAAAATAAGGTGAGTTGGCACAAGATGGTTGGCTCCCATGATGTGGCACAAGTTGAATGGCTCCAACAAGTTGGCGCCCAAGGAGGTTGGAGGTGGCACAAGGTGGTTGGATGAAACACCTCATCCTTGAGTTGGCGCCCAAGGAGGTTGGAGGTGGCACAAGGTGGTTGGATGAAACACCTCATCCTTGAGTTGGCGCACAAGAAGGTTGGAGGTGGCACAAGGTGGTTGGATGAAACACCTCATCCTTGAGTTGGGATAAGAACCTCACCTTGGACACTACCTATGTCTAAATTCATAGATCAATATCCATAAATAGACATGTTCAAGCCAAGCAAATAACAAGAATTCAAGAGCTCTCAACACGCCGTCGTAACGCCGCTACTACTACTCACATTTGCTACGACGAAGTGCCGACAACGAAAGCTACATCTTCTACTTATAAGAGTTGTCGGTATATTTATTTAAGTTCTACTTCTTTAAATTGTCTTTGTGCTTTAATCGTAACAAGGAAAGGGAGTGTCCTTTGCCTTGATTTCTTTTGTAATCGTTTCTACCTCCAACGAGGAGGAGTGGTTTTAGTGAATTGCCCTCCGTGACGTGATCAAGGATCACTAGGGCCGTGGATTAGCAATCGAAAGATTGTGAACCACGTAAAAATATCTTGTCTACTTTATATTTCCTGTGCACTCTCTACTTGCTTTTTACTTATTGCAAAAGTTTTTAACGACATCGTATCGCTATTCACCCCCTCTAGCGACACTTTCGATCCAACAATTGGTATCGAGTAGGCGCTAAGATTCGTGAAACCACCAATCTAGCTTTGTTTTTCTTTTTTACAGATTTTTATTTATTTATTTCTGTTTTCGTATAATTATTTCACTTGCTTATCTTCTCCTACATATAGAATTGCATTAGAGGCTTTAGGATCCGGATAAGGTTGTCCTTCGGGTTAGATCCCGAGTAAGGTTGTCCTCCGAACTTCAACGACATTCGCATTTGATTGTTTATTTCTTTTGCAAGTTACATTTTATATATCTTTTTACTTCCCTTTACTAATTCAAGGCGAAAGTCTTGGAATATTCTTTCCTGTGTGTTTTGCAAGATTCTTTTCGTTCTTCTTCTTGTTTTTAAATGGCCCATCTCGAAGGGTTTAGCACCGCCCGACCCCGTTTACAACGGTAATGACTTTCATTATTGGAAGGGTCGGATGGAATGCTTTCTTAAAACCAAATCGAGATGTGGATCGTAATCAAACCGGTTTCACACTTCCTATTAATGAAGATGGTGAATCTTTGGGTTACGATCAATGGTCAAATTCCATGAAAAACAAGTAGAAGCCGATGCCAAGGCAACTCAAATCTTGCAATGTGGGTTGTCCAAGGAAGAGCTCAACCGCGTCGGCCCCTTCATTAGTGCAAAGGACTTATGGACCAAACTAATGGAACTACACGAAGGCACCGCGACACGAAGGTATGTAAAAGAGATTTACTTTTAAATAAATTGTATAACTTGAAAATGCAGGAAAAGCGAGACCGCAACTCAACTACATGCTCGTATCCAAGACATCGTCAACCAACTCCATGCCATCGGACAAAAGGTCGAGAATCGCGACCTTATCGTATTCTCTTAACTCGTTTCCTAGGACCACCTTGTGGGCATCCATGGTCGATGCCTACAAGGTCTCCAAGGACCTTTCTAAAATTAGGTTAGGCAATTGTTTTGAACTTGAATTACATGAGCAAACTAACGTGGTCGGGCCGAAGAGTATTGCGTTAGTTGCGAGTTCCAAGAAGAAGAAGCCCGCAAGCAAGCCACCCCGAAGGAAGAAGGCGAGTCGAATCGGAAGTAGACTCGAATAGAATCCGAACTAGTCAATCTAGTTCTAAGATGATCAAGAGACGAAACGACCAACAACTCAAGGTAAGCCTAAACCTAATTCAAATACTTCTAATTTTAGATCTGTAGTGCACAGGTTCGGTCACATCAAGTCCGAAAGTGCCCAAAGCTAAAGAATAACGATCAAAGACCAAGAAAGCGCTAAACGCTACTTGGGAGGAGTTGTCGGAGGAAGAAGACGATATCCAAGCTCTAATGGCCAAGCCGACTGAGCACGACTCCGAAACCGAAGAAGAGTCCGAGTCCGAATCCGATGATGAGCTTCCATTCAAGACAAGCCACGGATCCGTATCCGGTTCAAAAGAATCATTAAGGGTAAGTCGGTCGTTACTTAATACTTTGTATGGTGCAATTAAATTTTTAAATAAGAAACTAGCAAAGTCCGAGTCCAAGGTCGAGACCCTAATTGAGGAGGTTAACCTTCTCAAACATGAGGTCTCCCTAACCTCTTCGACTACTCGTATTCAAGAGGAGGACTCAACTCAAGTTGAAAAGCTTGAAGTTGAGAACTCGCTTTTGAAAACACAAGTCGAAGACCTTAGGAACACGTTGGAAAGGTTCACTTTGGGATCCAAGGGACTTGACCTCTTACTTGGATCACAAAGGGCCGTGTACAACAAGGTCGGACTCGGGTTTAACTCAAATACAACCAATAAGTCATATATGTCTATAGTAAACCAACATAAGAAAAATGTCCAAGCATGGGTCCCTAAGACCACTTTGATTTCAACTTTAGGATCTAACATGTATTGGGTTCCCAAGGACCAAATTCACTATGTGAATAGACCCACTCGATTCAATGGTCCAGGGGGAGCCAATACAAAATGTATTTTTGTTAAGTCTTAGAAATTGCATGCTTAGTTTTTCCTTTATTTTTAGAATGGTTAGATAGGACTCATAACCAACTAAAATCCTGCGAAAAGATTGAGCCTCGGGAGCCTCTTTTCAAAAATAAACCAACTAAAATCCTACGAAAGATTGAGCCTCGGGAGCCTCTTTTCAAAAATAACTAGTTAGACCAAGACGTAGTCTCAAGTAAGTCGAGTTATCAATTTCTTGAAATTAGCTTTGTCTAAGGAAGTGGTCGTTGTTCCGATCAAAGAAGGCCTCAGTGCCTCGCCACGACACAAGCTAATCTCTTGAAAAGATTACTTGATGAGCTTAGACTAAATCGAATCTAACCTAATGTTGGTTAATTTAAATTCATTAAAATTAATCAAGTAAAATTGATAGTCATCTCACAATAACACATAGGAATAACATGTTTTGATCATGTAGATATTGGTGAGATGATTTAGGTTTAAAACTTACAAACAACCCTTTAGTAATTCCAATATCCGATCCAACTACCTTATGTGTAGGATCAATGGATGTTGATGCTGGTTGCTCCCGACACATGACCGGGATCAACTCAAATTTTGAGGTTACGATTCAAGCGACAAGGATCGGTAGCCTTCGGAAATAACGCAAGCTCAAAATCATCGGATCGGGTGATATTGAGCTCAACTCTAACTTTACAATTCAAAATGTCTTATTAGTAGAAAACTTTCAATATAATTTACTTAGTGTAAGCCAATTGTGTGATAACAATTATAAGGTCATATTTCTAGAAAATGAATGCGTAATCAAAATAAATGCAACATCTAAAATAATACTTAAAGGAACTAGGAGTAGCAACATCTACACAATAAATTTACCCAACTCCTCAACCAAGTGTCTTATGACACAGCAAGAGGAATCTTGGTTATGGCACCGAAGACTCGGACACTCGCACCCAAGACTCGTCCACAAGATGAGTCAGAGTGGCTTGGTTATAGGTTTGCCTAAACTAAACAACTTGGATAATAAAATATGTAATGCTTGTCAACAAGGTAAACAATCTAGGACACAACATCAATTAACTAATCAAGAACGAACCAAAAGTGTTCTTGAGCTCCTACACATGGATCTATTTGATTCACATGGAGCTAAGTCACTCAATGGTAGTCAATTTTGCTTAGTCATAATTGACGACTATTCTAGATTTACTTGGGTTAGGTTTATCAAACATAAAAATGATACCCTAGACCAACTAATCAATCTTTGTAGGTTAATCGAAAATCAAAAGAACCTTAAGATTAAAAGACTTAAAAGCGATCATGGTGGTGAATTCGAAAACCACAGATTTACAGATTTCTGTAACCTAAACGGATACCACCATGAGTTTTCATGTCCTAGAACCCTACAAGAAGCCGCTAGGACAATGTTAAACGAGTATAACCTACCCGATAGATTTTGGGCAGAGGCCGTTAGTACGGCTTGCTATGTCCAAAATAGGATCCTTATGGTAAAGAGGCACCAAAAGACCTCGTACGAGATTTATCACGATAAAATACCGAACATCAAGTACTTTAGGGTATTTGGATGCAAGGTACATATCTTAAACACTAAGGATTACCTAGGGAAATTCAAATCCAAAACCTCTACTGGAACCTTTATATGATAATCAACCACCACTATAGCTTATATGGTATAAAAACACAAAACTCTTAGAGTCGAACAAACCAATAATATAGTTTTCGACGAAGGACACTAACCCGTTCAATACTTAACAAAAACAACTAGCAAATCAACTTATAGCTAACCCGACTCTGATCTTGAACTTGAATCTCGTCCTAAACCAAGTCATCCTATCGACCAAGTGATAGATGACTCTAACCCAAGTCAAACTAGAACTCACCCAAGTCATCCTATCGACCAAGTGATAGATGACCCTAACCCGAGTCACACTAAGACTCAAACAAATCATCCTATCAATCAAGTTATAGGTGATCCAAATTTAGGGGTTCGAACTAGAGCTTCATATCGAAACCTTAGTCAAATCTCGTTAATTTCCAAAATCGAACCCAAAACTATTGAACAAGCACTTCTTGATCCCGACTGGATTATTGCTATGCAAGAAGAGCTAGCTCAATTCACTAGAAATGAAGTCTGGGAATTAGTACCACCACCTAAAGAAAAATCAATTATTGGAACAAGGTGGGTATTTCGAAATAAACTTGATGATAAAGGTGAAGTAGTTAGAAATAAAGCTAGGTTAGTCGCAAAAGGGTTTAGTCAAGTCGAAGGTTTAGATTACGATGAGACCTACGCCCCGTGAGCAGACTAGAGTCCATCCGAATGTTGTTAGCATATGCTGCACATCGAGGTTTTAAATTGTTTCAAATGGATGTCAAGTCAGCATTTTTGAATGGATACATTAAGGAAGAAGTTTACGTCAGTCAACCTCCCGGATTCGAAAATCTAGATAAACCTGACCATGTCCTTAGACTTAAGAAAGCCCTATATGGACTCAAACAAGCCCCAAGAGCTTGGTACGAAAGGCTTTCGATCTATCTTAAGTCCAAAGGATTCAACCAAGGTTTAGTCGACCCAACCTTATTCGTTAAAACCGTAGGAAAAGAAATCTTTATAGCCCAAATCTATGTAGATGATATAATTTTTGGAACTACCAACTCGATCCTGCTAAACGAATTCATCTCACTTATGGAAAGTGAATTTGAAATGAATTTAGTGGGAGAGTTAAGTTTCTTCTTAGGTTTACAAATTAAACAAACTAAAGATGGAATATATTTACATCAACAAAAATATACTAAGGACTTAATAAATCGATTTGGAATGCAAGATGCTAAAATAATCAATACACCTATGGCAACTAATGTTAATATAAAGCGAAGATGTAGAAGGAAAACCCGTTGACCTAAAATACTATAGGAGCGCAATAGGAAGTCTCCTATACTTAACCGAGCCGACCCGACATTTTATTCAGGTAAGTATGTGCGCAAGGTTCCAAACCTGTGCCAAGGAGTCTCACCTAACTCTAGTCAAGCGTATCCTTAGATATCTAAAGGGTACACTTAATGTCGGTATTTGGTACCCTAGATCTACCGAGTTTAATCTAATCGGCTACTCGACTCGACTATGCGGTAGTAAACTCGATAGAAAGAGCACGAGTGGTTGTTGTCAAATCCTCGGCTCGAGTCTAGTAAGTTGGTGCAGTAGGAAGCAGCATTGCGTTGCCTTATCTACCACCGAAGCCGAATACGTTGCGATGGGTGAGTGTGTCTCTCAGCTCCTGAGGATGAAGCACACTCTCCAAGACTTTAGCTTAATCTTTAACAACATTAAAACCTACATAGATAACATTAGTTCAATTAACTTAACTAAAAATCCAATATGTCATTCTAGGACAAAACATATAGAAGTTAAACACCACTTCATTAGGGAACATGTAACTAATGGAACTATACAACTAGAGTATGTTGAGTCCAAATCAAACCTAGCGGACATCTTCACCAAACCACTACCCGAACCCGAATTTAGTTTATTAAGACGAAAGTTAGGTATGTGCGTAATAGAGTAGGATTTAAATTTTTCTATATATGTACTCTACTTTTGCTTCTTTTTATGAAATTAGCCTAAGTCTTACCTTAGAAATCATATACCTATAGATTTAAGGAGCCAACACATCTCACAACACATAGGACTAATGTGTTTGTGTACTTAGCCACGTAGACGGGCGTGAGATGTTAGGACCTTACTCCTGGTTCCAGACGTAGATTCAGTGCATCGACATGAACCATGGAGTATAATTATTTAAAATTAATCAACTCCTTCAAGACTTATTGATCATTCTATATCAATCAAGTCCAACCGGAGTTGTACATTTTAGATGAACATATTTTCAAGCTTATTATTATTTTAAAAAAATATATATATATATTTATATTGGGAACTTGCTTGGACTTACAAACCCTAAAATATATTTACAAACTTTTTGAGTTAAGGCAAAAGGGGGAGAAAGTCACAAAAGTAAGGAAGAAAGTAAACAAAATTATTACCTTTTATATTAAGTAATTCCGTTTACTTAAGCAACTATTAAGGGGGAGTAAAAATTATTTTTCAAGAACTCACCTTCGGTCAAGGGGGAGGTTACCTCAAAGGGGAGAACTTGAAACAATAATATTTCTCACTCATGCTTAATCTTTATGCTAGCTCACTCATGCTTAATCATTATGCTAGCTCATTCATATTTAATCATTATGCTAGCTCATTCATATTTAATCTTTATGCTAGCTCATTCATATTTAATCTTTATGCTAGCTCATTCATGCTTAATCTTTATGCTAGCTCATTCATATTTAATCTTTATGCTAGCTCATTCATGCTTAATCATTATGCTAGCTTACTGTTATGCTTAATTTTTCCTTAACTTTTGTGACGGTTTGCCATGAATCAAAAAGGGGGAGATTGTTGGTGCAGTGGGCACCAAAGTCGAACCGGTATTTTGATTATGGCAAAAGGCTCAATAGTTAAGGGTATATTTGTTATCTTACGAGCTCAATTAAGTGTGCAGAAATGCTAAAGTTGAGCGGAAGGTCTGCGACACCCGGTGGGAACCGAGGTGGTCGGGCAACGCCAGAGGGACTTCGGAGGAAGCCGAGGTACTCGGGTGAAGACCGGAAGCGAGGCTACAAGGTAAGCTCGTGTGAAAGCGAAGCAAGGTCGTTAAGCGTAGATCCGACCCAATACCTCCAATGGAAGGTCTAGGTCGAGATCAGATGGTTAGAACCATCGTACTTTATCTTTTAAGCTAACTTGTACTGCAGTCCAAAACCCTTTGACTACAGTCAACTGCTAGTCAAGTTCCAGCCTCGAGAAGAGCTCGAATTTCAAGGGGGTGAATTTGGACTTGACTCGTGTTTTGGTACAAAGGGTGATGTGGCATCAAGGTGGACATCCAAACCATCACCAAGCTTCCTTGTGGTGGACGCCCAAAATAAGGTGAGTTGGCACAAGATGGTTGGCTCCCATGATGTGGCACAAGTTGAATGGCTCCAACAAGTTGGCGCCCAAGGAGGTTGGAGGTGGCACAAGGTGGTTGGATGAAACACCTCATCCTTGAGTTGGCGCCCAAGGAGGTTGGAGGTGGCACAAGGTGGTTGGATGAAACACCTCATCCTTGAGTTGGCGCACAAGAAGGTTGGAGGTGGCACAAGGTGGTTGGATGAAACACCTCATCCTTGAGTTGGGATAAGAACCTCACCTTGGACACTACCTATGTCTAAATTCATAGATCAATATCCATAAATAGACATGTTCAAGCCAAGCAAATAACAAGAATTCAAGAGCTCTCAACACGCCGTCGTAACGCCGCTACTACTACTCACATGTGCTACGACGAAGTGCCGCCGACAACGAAAGCTACATCTTCTACTTATAAGAGTTGTCGGTATATTTATTTAAGTTCTACTTCTTTAAATTGTCTTTGTGCTTTAATCGTAACAAGGAAAGGGGGAGTGTCCCTTTGCCTTGATTTCTTTTTGTAATCGTTGCTCCTACCTCCAACGAGGAGGAGTGGTTTTAGTGAATTGCCCTCCGTACGGGATCAAGGATCACTAGGGCCGTGGATTAGCAATCGAAAGATTGTGAACCACGTAAAAATATCTTGTCTACTTTATATTTCCGCTGTGCACTCTCTACTTGCTTTTTACTTATTGCAAAAGTTTTTTAACGACATCGTATCGCTATTCACCCCCCCCTCTAGCGACACTTTCGATCCAACACAAGCATGGGTCTTGGCATGGAAAGTCCAACATGGGTTGGCAAGGGAATGTCCAAGCTTGAGTCTTGGCATTTGAAGTCCAAGGGGTTTGATATTGGCGGTGTAAAGTCCAAGCAGGAGTCTTGGCAGCATAAGTCCAATGGTTGGCGTCGTAAAGTCCAAGCGGAGTCTTGGCAGCGTAAGTCCAATGTGCCTTGGCGGTGTAGACACCGTTAGCATGACATAGCCGATAGAAGCACCTGAAGGGTATCACGATGGATGAACAAGTCATGGATGACTTGGAGGGATCCGAGAGGCATGAGGCTTACGGAGGTGGCTAGAAGGCTTAGGTCTAGGCTAAGGGTGGTCTAGCAAGTAAGGGGGAACCATACTTGGGCTAAAACCTCATGTTTGAGGTGTGCTAGTCGACTAGTGCCATGTGGCAGTCGACTGGTAAGAGTCAACTAGGGTTTGACTACGGAAAGTTGCCTAGCAGTCGATTGTAAAGTTTTCTTTGCTTTTCTTTTGTTGTATTCACTTGTATTTTCTTGTTGTATTTAGTATTACTGTTGTGATCATTTGTACGAGATTTCTCCACCTCCGACTTTTGTCGAGAAGGAGTATTTGTGATTAGTGAGTGTGTGTGCATCACTAGAGCTCTTTAGAGCTTGATTCGCGGAGTAGGAACCGTTCAATTCTGAACCACATTATATGCTTGTGTTCGTGTGTTTGTCTAATTTCATTATTGCTTTTATTATTATTCCACTGTGCGTAACGAGTTTTCTTGAGACGAACACGAACGATTTCCATCAATGCATAGCATGACGCTATTCACCCCCTCTAACATTCCAACGATCCCCTATATAACCTAGATGGAAATCGATTGTTGGCTTGTGGCACTCAATTGCAGCTAGCATCAGTCGACTAATGAAGGCCATCAGTCAACTACTAATCAAACTGTCCAGCTTGAAGAAAGTCAAGATAAGCTCCACTTATCTTGGAGAGATGAGGCCCTTTGACTCAGATCCAGATCTCTACGAATTAGGGCTTGGAGGGTAATAAAAGAAGAGGGGGTTCACCCCATTGGGATCATCAAATTGCTCTCCAAGTGCTCCCACAACACCTCGCCATCAATGATAACTCTACGCCATTGAAACGCTGTCGCAACATCGATGACATGCCACAATCTCAAATATTTGTTTTCGTCGGTATATTTCAAGTTGTAGTTTCAATCTTTATACTTTGTATTCGAGATTTTTCGTTGTAAAGAGGAGAAGTGGGATTGTGCCTCTACCTCAAGATTTCTTCTTGTTGTAATTGTTGTCTCCTACCTCGAACGAGGAGGAGATCGTTAGTGGATTACCCCTACATACATGGTCAAAGATCGCGGGGCCTTAGAGTAGCAACCTTTTGGTTGCGAACCATGTAAAAATAAAGTATCTTCTTTTATCTATTGTATTTACTTCCGCTGCATTAATTACTCATGTTTTAGTCGAATAAAATGAAAAGTTTTTCTATCGCAATGCCCCCCCCTCTAGCGATTTGCCTCAATCCAACAATTGGTATCAGAGCGGGGGAGCTACGATTTGGTGCAACCACCAATCTAGCAATTTTATTTTCTTTTCATATTGTTTTTTATTTTGTTTAATTTTCTTTACTATTTTTCCTGCACTACTAATCCAAGGCAAAGTCTTGGATTTTTTTTCGTTGTCTTTTATTTCTTTGTGCAAGGTTCATTTTTGATGGCCCATCTCGAAGGGTTTAGCACCGCCCGATCTCTGTTTTATAACGGAGATGACTTCCATTACTGGAAGGGTCGAACGGAGTGCAACTTAAAAACCCAAGTCGAGTTGTGGATTGTCATCTAGACTGGGTTCTTGCTACCTACCAACAAAGATGGCGAGTTCCTAGACTATGACAAGTGGACCAATGCCATGAAGCGGCAAGTAGAGGTCGATGCAAAGGCAACCCAAATCCTATAATGTAGTATTTCCAAGGAGGAGCTCAATCGGGTCGGACCGTTCATAAGCACGAAAGACCTTTTGAATAAGCTCATCGAGATTCACGAAGGAACCACCGACATGAAGGTATGTAAAAGAGACCTTTTAAATAAGCTTTTTAATCTAAAAATGCAAGAACACGAGACTGCTACACAATTTCATGCAAGAATAAAAGACATTATGAATGACCTCCACTTGATCGGACAAAAGGTCGAAAACAGAGATGTTATAAGGTATGCCTTAAACACCTTTCCTAGGACAACTTTGTGGGCATCTATGGTTGATGCCTACAAAGTCTTTAGAGATTTATTTAAGATTATATTAGATGAGTTTTTTTTTTGAATTTGAGGTACACAAACAATCTAACTTGGCCCCGATCGAGAAAGGTATTGCATTGGTTACAAGTCGAAAGAAGAAGGCGAAGAGCAAACCACTTATCGAAGAAGAAGAAGTGGAGTACGAATCGGAGGTGAACGACGAGATGGAGACTGAACTAGTGAATCTAGTTCAAAAGATAATCAAGAGCCGAAGATGCCCGATAAAGTAATCCAAGGAAAACATACCGAAGCAAAGTTCCAACTATAGATGCTACGAATGCAACAAGATGGGCCACATCAAATCGGATTGCCCAAGACTAAAGAACAAACCATCCAAGAAGAAGGTACTCAATGCAACATGGGAGGAGTCATTAGAGGTGGGAGATGAGCACAACAATCTCACGTTCATGGCCAAGCCAATCGAGCCCGAAGATGAATCCAAACATGAAACGAGCTATGAGTCCGAGACTGAGTCCGACTCCAGATTCAAGACAAGCCACGCATCTGTATCCGATTCAAAAGATTCGATCAAGGTGAGTCGTGTTGGATCGAAAGTGTCGCTAGAGGGGGGGGGTGAATAGCGATACGATGTCGTTAAAAAACTTTTGCAATAAGTAAAAAGCAAGTAGAGAGTGCACAGCGGAAATATAAAGTAGACAAGATATTTTTACGTGGTTCACAATCTTTCGATTGCTAATCCACGGCCCTAGTGATCCTTGATCACGTACGGAGGGCAATTCACTAAAACCACTCCTCCTCGTTGGAGGTAGGAGCAACGATTACAAAAAGAAATCAAGGCAAAGGGACACTCCCCCTTTCCTTGTTACGATTAAAGCACAAAGACAATTTAAAGAAGTAGAACTTAAATAAATATACCGACAACTCTTATAAGTAGAAGATGTAGCTTTCGTTGTCGGCGGCACTTCGTCGTAGCAAATGTGAGTAGTAGTAGCGGCGTTACGACGGCGTGTTGAGAGCTCTTGATGTCTTGTTATTTGCTTGGCTTGAACATGTCTATTTATGGATATTGATCTATGAATTTAGACATAGGTAGTGTCCAAGGTGAGGTTCTTATCCCAACTCAAGGATGAGGTGTTTCATCCAACCACCTTGTGCCACCTCAAGGAAGCCTTCACGCCAAGAAGAAGAAGCCATCCAACTTGTGCCACATCATGGGAGCCAACCATCTTGTGCCACCTCAAGGAGGCCTTCACGCCAAGAAGAAGAAGCCATCCAACTTGTGCCACATCAAGGGAGCCAACCATCTTGTGCCACCTCAAGGAGGCCTTCACGCCAAGAAGAAGAAGCCATCCAACTTGTGCCACATCATGAGAGCCAACCATCTTGTGCCACCTCAAGGAGGCCTTCACGCCAACTCAAGGATGAGGTCCAAGCTTGGTGATGGTTTGGATGTCCACCTTGATGCCACATCACCCTTTGTACCAAAACACGAGTCAAGTCCAAATTCACCCCCTGTCCAGCGATTCTCGAGGCTGGAACTAGACTAGCAGTTGACTGTAGTAGACGACTGGTCAAAGGGTTTTGGACTGCAGTACAAGTTAGCTTAAAATATAAAGTACGATGGTTCTAACCATCTGATCTCGACCTAGACCTTCCATTGGAGGTATTGGGTCGGATCTACGCTTAACGACCTTGCTTCGCTTTCACACGAGCTTACCTTGTAGCCTCGCTTCCGGTCTTCACCCGAGTACCTCGGCTTCCTCCGAAGTCCCTCTGGCGTTGCCCGACCACCTCGGTTCCCACCGGGTGTCGCAGACCTTCCGCTCAACTTTAGCATTTCTGCACACTTAATTGAGCTCGTAAGATAACAAATATACCCTTAACTATTGAGCCTTTTGCCATAATCAAAATACCGGTTCGACTTTGGTGCCCACTGCACCAACAATCTCCCCCTTTTTGATTCATGGCAAACCGACACAAAAGTTAAGGAAAATTAAGCATAACAGTAAGCTAGCATAATGATTAAGCATGAATGAGCTAGCATAAAGATTAAATATGAATGAGCTAGCATAATGATTAAGCATGAATGAGCTAGCATAAAGATTAAATATGAATGAGCTAGCATAAAGATTAAATATGAATGAGCTAGCATAATGATTAAGCATGAATGAGCTAGCATAAAGATTAAATATGAATGAGCTAGCATAAAGATTAAATATGAATGAGCTAGCATAATGATTAAATATGAATGAGCTAGCATAATGATTAAGCATGAGTGAGCTAGCATAAAGATTAAGCATGAGTGAGAAATATTATTGTTTCAAGTTCTCCCCTTTGAGGTAACCTCCCCCTTGACCGAAGGTGAGTTCTTGAAAAATAATTTTTACTCCACCTTAATAGTTGCTTAAGTAAACGGAATTACTTAATATAAAAGGTAATAATTTTGTTTACTTTCTTCCCCTTTAATTTTGGTTAATTTTGGTTACTTTTGTGACTTTCTCCCCCTTTTGCCTTAACTCAAAAGTTTGTAAATATATTTTAGGGTTTGTAAGTCCAAGCAAGTTCCCAATATGATTTCTAAGGTAAGACTTAGGCTAATTTCATAAAAAGAAGCAAAAATAGAGTACATATATAGAAAAATTTAAATCCTACTCTATTATGCACATACCTAACTTTTAATGTTGTTAAAGATTAAGCTAAAGTCTTGGAGAGTGTGCTTCATCCACAGAGTGAGAGACACACTCACCCATCATAGCGTATTCGGTGGTAGATAAGGCAGCGCAATCTTTGCTTCCTCTTGCACCAACTCACTAGACTCGAGCCGAGGATTTGACAACAACCACTCGTGCCCTTTCTATCGAGTTTACTACCGGCATAGTCGGAGTCGGAGTAGCCGATTAGATTAAACTCGGTAGATCTAGGGTACCAAATACCTACGTTTAGCGTGCCCTTTAGATATCTAAGGATACGCTTGACTAGGGTTAGGTGAGACTCCTTAGCACAGGTTTGTAACCTTGCGCACATACTTACGCGAATAAAATGTCGAATTAGGCTCGCGGTTAAGTATAGGAGACTTCCTATTGCGCTCCTATAGTATTTTAGGTCAACGGGTTTTCCTTCTACATCTTCGTTTATATTAACATTAGTTGCTATAGGTGCATTAATTATTTTAGCATCTTGCATTCCAAATCGATTTATTAAGAAATACCCACCTTGTTCCAATAATTGATTTTTCTTTAGGTGGTGGTACTAATTCCCAGACTTCATTTCTAGTGAATTGAGCTAGCTCTTCTTGCATAGCAATAATCCAGTCGGGATCAAGAAGTGCTTGTTCAATAGTTTTGGGTTCGATTTTGGAAATTAACGAGATTTGACTAAGGTTTCGATATGAAGCTCTAGTTAGAACAACTAAATTTGTATCAACTAAAAATTGATTGATATGATTACTTGTGAGAGTTCTATTTTGAGTTGGGTTAGATTCATCTATAACTTGGTCTATAGCATTACTTGGGTTAGGACGAGATTCAAGTTCAAGATCAGTCGGGTTCGCTATAAGTTGATTTGCTAGTTGGTTTTGTTAAGGATTGAACGGGTTCGTGTCCTTCGAAAACTATATTAATGGTTTCTTCGACTCTTATGTGTTGGATCAATGGAATTACTAAAGGGTTGTTTGTAAGTTTTTAAACCTAAATCATCTCACCAATATCTACATGATCAAAACATGTTATTCCTATGTGTTATTATTGTGAGATGACTTTCAATTTTACTTGATTAATTTTAATGAATTTAAATTAACCAACATTAGGTTAGATTCGGATTTAGTCTAAGCTCATCAAGTAATCTTTTCAAGAGATTAGCTTCTGTGTCGTGGCGAGGCACAGAGGCCTTCTTTGATCGGAACAACGACCACTTCCTTAGACAAAGCTAATTTCAAGAAATTGATAACTCGACTTACTTGAGACTACATCTTGGTCTAACTAGTTATTTTTGAAAAGAGGCTCCCGAGGCTCAATCTTTCGTAGGATTTTAGTTGATTTATTTTTGAAAAGAGGCTCCCGAGGCTCAATCTTTCGCAGGATTTTAGTTGGTTATGAGTCCTATCTAACCATTCTAAAAATAAAGGAAAAACTAAGCATGCAATTTCTAAGACTTAACAAAATACATTTTGTATTGGCTCCCCTGGACCATTGAATCGAGTGGGTCTATTCACATAGTGAATTTGGTCCTTGGGAACCCAATACATGTTAGATCCCAAAGTTGAAATCAAAGTGATCTTAGGGACCCATGCTTGGACATTTTTCTTATGTTGGTTTACTATAGACATATATGACTTATTGGTTGTATTTGAGTTAAACCCGAGTCCGGCCTTGTTGTACACGGCCCTTTGTGATCCAAGTAAGAGGTCAAGTCCCTTGGATCCCAAAGTGAACCTTTCCAACGTGTTCCTAAGGTCTTCGACTTGTGTTTTCAAAAGCGAGTTCTCAACTTCAAGCTTTTCAACTTGAGTTGAGTCCTCCTCTTGAATACGAGTAGTCGAAGAGGTTAGGGAGACCTCATGTTTGAGGAGGTTAACCTCCTCAATTAGGGTCTCGACCTTGGACTCGGACTTAGCTAGTTTCTTATTTAAAAATTTAATTGCACCATACAAAGTATTAAGTAACGACCGACTTACCCTTAATGATTCTTTTGAACCGGATACGGATCCGTGGCTTGTCTTGAATGGAAGCTCATCATCGGATTCGGACTCGGACTCTTCTTCGGTTTCGGAGTCGTGCTCGGTCGGCTTGGCCATTAGAGCTTGGATATCGTCTTCTTCCTCCGGGGGTGGCTTGCTTGGGGGCTTCTTCTTCTTGGAACCTGCAACTAACGCAATACTCTTCTCGGCCTGATAAGGTCGCGATCCTCGACCTTTTGTCCGATGGCATGGAGTTGGTTGACGATGTCTTGGATACGAGCATGTAGTTGAGTTGCGGTCTCGTTTTCCTGCATTTTCAAGTTATACAATTTATTTAAAAGTAAATCTCTTTTACATACCTTCGTGTCGTCGGTGCCTTCGTGTAGTTCCACTAGCTTGGTCCATAAGTCCTTTGCACTAATGAAGGGGCCGACGCGGTTGAACTCTTCCTTGGACAACCCACATTGCAAGATTTGAGTTGCCTTGGCATCGGCTTCTACTTGTTTTTTCATGGAATTTGACCATTGATCGTAACCCAAAGATTCACCATCTTCATTAATAGGAAGTGTGAAACCGGTTTGGATTACGATCCACATCTCGATTTGGGTTTTAAGAAAGCATTCCATCCGACCCTTCCAATAACGAAAGTCATTACCGTTGTAAAACGGGGGTCGGGCGGTGCTAAACCCTTCGAGATGGGCCATTTAAAAACAAGAAGAAGAACGACGAAAAGAATCTTGCAAAACACACACGGAAAGAATATTCCAAGACTTTCGTCTTGGATTAGTAGGGAAGTAAAAAGATATATAAAATGTAACTTGCAAAAGAAATAAACAATCAAATGCGAATGTCGTTGAAGTTCCGGAGGACAACCTTACTCGGGATCTAACCCGAAGGACAACCTTATCCGGATCCTAAAGCCTCTAATGCAATTCTATATGTAGGAGAAGATAAGCAAGTGAAATAATTATACGAAAACAGAAATAAATAAATAAAAAATTTGTAAAAAAAAAAGAAAAACACAGCTAGATTGGTGGTTTCACCGAATCTTAGCGCCCCCGGCTCTGATACCAATTGTTGGATCGAAAGTGTCGCTAGAGGGGGGGGGGTGAATAGCGATACGATGTCGTTAAAAAACTTTTGCAATAAGTAAAAAGCAAGTAGAGAGTGAACAGATGAAATATAAACTACACAAGATATTTTTACGTGGTTCACAATCTTTCGATTGCTAATCAACGGCCCTAGTGATCCTTGATCAAGTACGTAGGGCAATTCACTAACACCCCTCCTCCTCGTTGGAGGTAGGAGCAACGACATAAAGAAATCAAGGCAAAGGACACTCCCCCTTTCCTTGTTACGATTAAAGCACAAAGACAATTTAAAGAAGTAGAACTTAAATAAATATACCGACAACTCTTATAAGTAGAAGATGTAGCTTTCGTTGTCGGCGGCACTTCGTCGTAGCAAATGTGAGTAGTAGTAGCGGCGTTACGACGGCGTGTTGAGAGCTCTTGATGTCTTGTTATTTGCTTGGCTTGAACATGTCTATTTATGGATATTGATCTATGAATTTAGACATAGGTAGTGTCCAAGGTGAGGTTCTTATCCCAACTCAAGGATGAGGTGTTTCATCCAACCACCTTGTGCCACCTCAAGGAAGCCTTCACGCCAAGAAGAAGAAGCCATCCAACTTGTGCCACATCATGGGAGCCAACCATCTTGTGCCACCTCAAGGAGGCCTTCACGCCAAGAAGAAGAAGCCATCCAACTTGTGCCACATCAAGGGAGCCAACCATCTTGTGCCACCTCAAGGAGGCCTTCACGCCAAGAAGAAGAAGCCATCCAACTTGTGCCACATCATGGGAGCCAACCATCTTGTGCCACCTCAAGGAGGCCTTCACGCCAACTCAAGGATGAGGTCCAAGCTTGGTGATGGTTTGGATGTCCACCTTGATGCCACATCACCCTTTGTACCAAAACACGAGTCAAGTCCAAATTCACCCCCTGTCCAGCGATTCTCGAGGCTGGAACTAGACTAGCAGTTGACTGTAGTAGACGACTGGTCAAAGGGTTTTGGACTGCAGTACAAGTTAGCTTAAAATATAAAGTACGATGGTTCTAACCATCTGATCTCGACCTAGACCTTCCATTGGAGGTATTGGGTCGGATCTACGCTTAACGACCTTGCTTCGCTTTCACACGAGCTTACCTTGTAGCCTCGCTTCCGGTCTTCACCCGAGTACCTTGGCTTCCTCCGAAGTCCCTCTGGCGTTGCCCGACCACCTCGGTTCCCACCGGGTGTCGCAGACCTTCCGCTCAACTTTAGCATTTCTGCACACTTAATTGAGCTCGTAAGATAACAAATATACCCTTAACTATTGAGCCTTTTGCCATAATCAAAATACCGGTTCGACTTTGGTGCCCACTGCACCAACAAGTCGGTCATTAATCGATACTCTTTATAATGCAATTAAGTATTTAACTAAGAAATTAGCTAAATCCGAGTCCAAGGTCGAGACCTTAGTTGAGGAGGTGAAACTCCTTAAATATGAGGTCTTCCTAACCTTTTTGACTAGTCAAGTTCGAGAGGAGAACTCAACTCGAGTTGAAAGACTTGAAGAAGATAACTCTCTCTTGAAAGGACAAGTCCAAGATCTTAGGCAAACATTGGAAAAGTTTACTTTGGGGTCCAAGGGTCTTGACCTACTACTTGGATCACAAAGGGTTGTGTACAATAAGGCCAGACTCAAGTTTAGATCAAACACAACAAATAAATCATATATGTCAATTGTTAATCGAAAATAGACAAATAGTCCAAGCATGGATCCCTAATACTGTTTTGAATTCTTAATTAGAATCCACCAAGTATTGGGTTCCCAAGGACGAAATCGACTACGTGAAAAGATCGAATCAGTTCAATGGTCCAGGGGGAGCTAGTACTAAACTTGTTTGCTTTACTTCTTGATTTAATTGTTGCATGCTTAGTTAAATTTTTATTTTAATTTTTAGAACGACTAGATAGGGTCAATAGTTAGTCAACCTTGACAACATAGTATTAGGTCACGGCGAGATGATAGTACGTTAGGGAAATGATGTCTTGTGTGTCCGAGCTAGATAAGGCGTATCTAGTTTGGTGCAATCGGCTAAGTTGAAATAGCTGAAGCTACCTCGTCATATCCTAAACTAGTTAGACAAAGAAGTGACTCTAAGTGACTTAAGTGAACATTTTCTTGAATTTACCTTTGTCTAAGGAAGTGGTCATTGTTCCGATCAAATAAGGCCTCTGTGCCTCGCCATGACCTTGAAGCTAGTCTCTCGAAAAGTTTACTTAATGATCTAAGGGTTAAATCTAAATCTAACCCAAGGTTGACTATCTTCAATTCACTAAACTTAATCAAGTAAAATTGAAGTCATCTCACAAAACATATAAGGTTAACATGTTTGATCATGTAGAAAGGGTGAGATGACTACTAGGCTAAAATATTCAACCAACTCTTAAAATTCCAATGTCTGATCCAACTACTATATGTGTAGGATCAATGGATGTTGGATAGTGGGTGCTCCCGACACATGACCAGAGACCAACTAAAATTTTTGATGCTCAGATTCAAAAGCCAAGGATCGATAGCATTCGAAAACAATGGGAAGCTCAAAATCATCGGTTTACTTGATATTGAGCTGAACTCTAACTTTACAATTCGTAATGTACTTTTAGTTGATATTTTTGATTTTAATTTACTTAGTGTTAGTCAATTGTGTGATAATAACTATAAGGTCACCTTCTTACAAAATGAATGCCTAATAAAAAATAATGATACTTCAAAAATTATACTTAAGGGAACTAGGAATAGCAACATTTACACAATTAACTTACCCAACTCTTCAACCAAGTGTCTAATGACAAAGCAAGAGGAATCCTGGTTGTGGCACCAATGACTCGGCCACTCTCACCCAAAACTCGTACAAAAAATGAGTCAAAGTGGTTTAGTCAGAGGTCTACCCAACCTTAATAACTTGAAAAATAAAATTTGTAATGCTTGTCAACAATGTAAACAAACTATAACCTCACATCAACTAACCAACTAAGAAGAACCAAAAGTGTACTTGTGCTCCTACACTTAGATCTATTTGGTTCTCATAGAGCCAAGTCACTAAATGGAATTCAATATTGTCTAGTTATAGTCGATGACTTCTCTAGGTTCACTTGGGATAGGTTTCTAAAACATAAAAGTGAAACCTTAGAACAACTCACCAACTTATGTAAATTAATATAAAATGAAAAGAATCTTAGGATAAAAAGACTTAGAAGTGATCATGGTGGTGAATTCGAAAACCATAGGTTTACCTATTTTTGTAACCAAAACGGAAACCACCATGAGTTTTCCTGCCCTAGGACTCCTCAACAAAATGGTCTAGTCCAACGCAAAAATCGAACATTACAAGAAGCCGCTAGAACTATGTTGAATGAGTATAACTTACCTAATAGGTTTTGGGCAGAAGTAGTCAATACGACCTGCTATGTTCAAAATAGGATCCTCCTAGTTAAGAGACATCTTAAAACCTCATATGAAATTTATTACGAAAGACTACCCAACATTAAATACTTTAGGGTCTTTGGGTGTAGGGTACATATATTAAATACAAAAGACTACCTAGAGAAATTCACCCATAAAACAACTACTGGGATATTCCTAGGATACTCAACCACTAGTAAAGCCTATAGGGTGTATAACAATGAAACCTTAAAAATCGAAGAAACAATTAACGTAGTATTTGATGAAGAAAACAAAACTACATAACCTAGATTAGAAGTGATTAATGAACCTAACTCTAGACCTGGACCTGAACCTGAACCTAATTCTAGACCCGAATCAAACTCATAAAGCGAATCTAGTATAGATCCTAACCCAAATCAGTCTAGGTTACAAGCAAATCATCCTATTGATCAAGTAATAGGTGATCGCAATTTAGGAGTTCGAACCAGAGCATCCTATAGGAACCTAAGCTAAATTTCACTTATTTCAAAAATCGAACCCAAAACAATTAAACAAGCTCTTCTTGATCTCGATTGGATTATAGCTATGCAAGAAGAGTTAACTCAATTTACTAGGAGTCAAGTTTGGGAATTAGTACCCCCACCTAAGGGAAAAATGATCATTGGAATGAGGTGGCTATTTCGAAACAAACTTGATGATAAAGGAGATGTTGTTAGGAATAAGGCAAGGTTAGTCGCTAAGGGATTCAGTCAAGTAGAGGGGTGAGAGTACGATGAAACATATGCAATTGTAGCTAGACTTGAATCGATTAGGATGTTATTAGCCTACGCTGCATATCGAGGATTTAAACTATTTCAAATGAACGTTAAGTCAGTGTTCTTGAATGGATTTATCAAGGAAGAGGTTTATGTTAGCCAACCACTCGGATTTGAGAGTCTAGACAAACCCGACCATGTTTTTAAACTTAGAAAAGCCTTATATGGACTAAAACAAGCTCCTAGATCTTGGTATGAAAGGCTTTCAATTTATCTTAAGTCGAGTACGTTGCGATGGGTGAGTGTGTAGCTCAACTTCTTTGGATGAAGCACACTCTCCAAGACTTCCAATTGAACTTTAGTAACACTAAAATTTCCATCGACAACATTAGTTCTATTAACCTAACTAAGAACCCAATTTGTCACTCTAGGACTAAACACATAGAGGTTAAACACCATTTCATTCGAGAACACGTAGCAAATGGAGCAATACAACTCGAATATGTTGAATCCAAATCGAACCTAGCAGATATCTTCACCAAACCCTTACTCGAAGTAGAGTTTAGTCTACTTAGACGGAAATTAGGAATGTGCGTAATAGAGTAGGACTCAACTCTTATATTTTTCTTATATACTCTTTTTTTTCATGCTACATGGAACTAGCTTAGGATTTAGCTTATAAAGCATTGACCTATAGATTTAAGGAGCCATCACATCTCACAACACATAGGTCTAATGTGTTTGTGTACTGAGCCACATAGATGGGCGTGATATGTTAGGACCTTACTCCTGATTTCAGATGTAGATCAAGTGCATCGACATGAATCATGGAGTATAATTATTTAAAATAACAAACTCTAATCCAGACTTGTTGATCATTTCATATAAATTATGTCATAAAGAGTTGAACATACTATTAGTTGAGTATACATTAAAATTATTATTTTCAAAATCTATTAGGAACATGCTTGGACTTACAAATCATAATCGCTTATTTTCTAAAGTTTTTTTACAAACCCCCATCTTTTTCAATTTATGGTAAAAGGGGGAGAAGAAAGGCCAAAGTTAAGGGATCAAAATCATTTTGGCCAGAGTTAAGGGATCAAAATGATTTTTGAAAACTTAACTTACTTAAAAAAATTTTTAAGTGCCAAACGTTAAGGGAGAGAGCTAAGCTTCTTTTACAGAGTACTCTCCTAAGGTCAAGGGGGAGGTAACCTCAAGGGGGAGGATTTGAAAAAGAGTTTAGCTTATACTCTCACTCATGCTAACTTACTAAGTTACTCATACTAACTTACTAAGTTACACATTTCTTTCATACTCATACTAAGTTGTGCCTTTCTTACTACGCTTAATCACACTTACTACTTCACTACATGTTTACTACTCATTTTTTTACTACTTCATTTTATGGTAAATTTTTCCTTTAACTTTGTGTCGGTTTGCCATAGATCAAAAAGGGGGAGATTGTTGGTGCAGAGGCACTAGATAATCAAACATAGGTTTTGATTATGGCAAAGGCTCAAAGTTAAGGTGTTATCTTTATCTCATAAGATACTATTAAGTGTGTAGAAGTGTTTAAGCTGAACTGAAGGTCAGCGAAACCCAGAGAATCTCGAGTCAAGAAAATTGTTGGGTTTCCGGCACTGCGGCGTGTGTGTGTTCGATCATGTTTCGTAAACATGAGCACAGCGGAAGCAATAAAAATAATAAATCTACATTTATTACAACACACACAACACACGCATGTATATTACAATAAGTGTAGACATAACCGTAAATTAAAATTTTCAATAAAAGGAAATTTATCTACGTTATACCTTTCGTATGACGTATAGCGGGAACGGCATCAACCGGAACGATCCTCGCAAGAATCGTCTCTATCCGTATCCACGCCGAGCTCCTCGGGATGACTTCGCTAAGCCACGAGCTTCGTCTTCGTACGGGTTACTAGCCTCGTGTTGAAGACGACGTGATCGAGAGATGATCACAATCCGAATCCAAATTCGGATCCAAAACCGAGTCCTCAAAACTCGATTCTCCGGAGAGGTATTCGTCAACCGTTTGACGAATCCTTCGTCCTCCACCTCAGAGGATTATCGGAGATCAAATCCCCGGTAAGTTAGTCGCTGTCGGAGCACTAACCGTCGTCCAAACGACGCTCCGACAACAAAGAAACAAGCTGTCCAGAAAAACTGGACAGCTTTTGGTGGAGGAATAGAGGCCGGCCAAAGGAGATGTGGAGCTCACCTTATCACCGAACCCACAAGAGATCACCGGAGGGTCGCCGGAGCATCGCCGGCTGAAGCTTGGATGCCGGCGGCAAGGAGGTGGCAGCAGCTCCATGAAGTTGGCGGCAACACCATGTTGGGCGGCAACAACAAAAGGAGGCTAGGGTTGGGCGGCCAAAACTTCATTAGGATTTTTTGGGTTAGGGTTTAACCCCTATTTTATAGAGAACTAATTCTCTTAATGGTTAATGGATCATATCCATAAAGCCCGTTAACCCGCTCCATTAAGATAAGTTAAAATAAACCAAACCATGATGGTTTATTTTAAGTTAAAATGAACCGAACCAACTTTTAGTTCATTCGTTTAAAATAAATCAAACCCTTTGGTTTATTCTCATCCATTGGATTAGAACCAAACCATTTTGGTCCATCCATTATGTCTTCATAAGACACGGCCCATCCACGCTTCCATTGTGACTGAAACAATTTCATGCTCGTTTTATGTTTGGTCCAACCAAACATAGTTTCTCTCGGTCTGAGAATGCCATTCTCAAGCTCGTTTTAAATCCTTTGGATTACACTCGTTGTGCGTGTGACCAAATAGGTTCTCGGTTTATGTTGGCCGTCTATAATTAACCATTAATTATAGAACGATCATGAGTGACACCTAGTAGTACATCATGATCCCCAATTAACCGAAAAGATCAACGGTTGATCCAGAACTATTTCTGAAACCCTTCAGTAGCTCGAATGAATCGTGCCCCATTCCCTTCACTCATCTTATACCCACTTGGTTCAGGACATGGTCTATTGTGTCAGTCCCCACTAGGCTGACTACGTCACACCTAGCCTAAGTATCATGTCCTCGTCCTACGAATTCCAGTTACTCCACATGTATCGAAGAGTACCTTAATCTAAACATGTAATGCTTTGGCCAAAGACTTTAGTAACAATCCGACGAGAGGCCATGGGTATACATCTCCTCGCAAGGAGTGGTGAATCCTTTATAGGCTATTCAAACACCTTCGATCACTTCGACTTATACCCAATCATCTCGGGTCCACATCTCCTTAGAGATGTTTGCTTAAGATGTCAAAGAATAAGTCTTCATGATCAAGATGACTTGAATACCGCAAGTCAAAGGAACATTGCACTTAAGCCACAGTAAGAACTTCATTGACATATCTATATATGCAGAGAACCATATGAAGTCTTATGGCTGGTCACTCCAATGAACTAGTTACCATAACTAGCATCCACGATTAACTTCGGACATCACAATGTCTCCAGCCAGTGAGAATCAGCTGCTTGGATACACCAAGGAGTATACCTCGTGCTAGTCTCGACAGAATTGATGGTGTCCAAATCCATCATTTCATCGACTAGGGATAATTCCGATACATCACAATTACACATGTAGAGATACTCACTAGTTGTGATCCAATCACAAATTCTCTCATGCTGTGAATCGTATCGTGGACATCCAGTAAATGAGTTTAAGATCCAATCAAATACATGAAACATGTATACTCAAATAGTGAATCTTCATTTATAATATAAATGGTTCATACATAAGGCGATTGCCTTAGGACATCTCTCATATATTACTAACAGACTCCCACTTGGCCTTATGCCAATCGCTACGGTATCCAATACCATAAGCTCTAACATGACCCTCAAACTTACTTTGAGGTAATGCTTTAGTCAAAGGATCCGCTAAGTTCCTTTCAGTGGGAATTTTCTCGATTTGTATTTCGTTCCTCGATGATCTCTCGATAAGATGATAGCGTGAAGCACATGTTTGGATCGTTGATGAGACCTTGGCTCTTTCGCTGTAATTGCTCCATTGTTGTCGCGATAGACGGTATTGCTTCAACAATGGCGGAATCACACCAAGTTCATGAGCGAACTCTTGATCCAAACCACTTCCTTTCTTCTTCCGGCCGCAATATATTCGCCTCGGTGGTAGAATGCGCTCTGATCTCTTGTTTGGAACTTTTCCAACTCACTGCGCCCCCATTCAAGGTGAACACGTATCCAGACTGAGACCTGGAATCATCCTTGTCTGTCTGGAAGCTGGCATCCGTATATCCGCGTATCACCATGTCCCCTTCTTCATATATTAGGAACACATCCTTAGTTCTTCTCAAGTACTTAAGGATCGTCTTAACAGCCGCCCAATAATCCATTCCTGGATCGGATTGGTATCTGCTCGTGACACTCAGAGCGTACGATACATCGGGCCTCGTACATAACATAGCATACATGATAGATCCTATTGCGGATGCATAGGGAATCTTACTCATGCAAATCCTCTCGTCTTCTGTGCGCGGACACATAGACTTCGAAAGGTGTACCCCATGCCTGATGGGCAGATAACCTTTCTTGGATTCCGACATGCTAAACCTCTTTAGTACTCGGTCTATATATGTAGACTGCGAAAGACCAAGCAACCGTTTCGATCTATCTCTATAGATCTTAATCCCAAGGATGTAGGTTGCTTCTCCCAGGTCTTTCATGGAGAATGTCTTGGATAACCAAACCTTAACTGACTGTAAGATTGACACATCGTTTCCTATAAATAATATGTCATCGACATACAATACTAGGAACACGACTGCACTCCCACTAACCTTCTTGTACACACAAGGTTCGTCTGGATTTTGTGAGAAATCAAACTTTTTGATCGTCTCATCAAAATGGATATTCCAGCTCCTGGATGCTTGCTTCAATCCATAAATGGATCGTCGTAATTTGCATACCTTGGTTTTATCAACTGATGTGAAACTCTCAGGCTGTATCATATACACGTCCTCGAGCAGGTTTCCATTAAGGAAAGCTGTTTTCACATCCATCTGCCATATCTCATAATCATAATGAGCCGCTATGGCCAGGAGCATCCGAATGGATTTAAGAATAGCTACAGGCGAATAGGTTTCGTCATAATCAACACCTTGTTTTTGACGATATCCTTTCGCCACCAATCTAGCCTTATAGGTAATCACATTACCATCCATGTCTGTTTTCTTCTTGAAAACCCACTTGCACCCTATAGGCTTTATGCCTTCAGGTGGGTCAACCAAGTTCCAAACTTGGTTTTCATACATGGAATCCATTTCCGACTTCATGGCATCAAGCCACTTATCCCTTTCTGAACTTGTCAGCACTTCTTCATAACTGGTAGGCTCCTCATCATCAATGAGTAACACGTCGTTCGATTCACTTACGAAATCCATATCTCTCAAGAATGTGCGTGTTCTACGGATCTGAAGATGTGGTGTTACTGATAGGTGTAGATTGCTCATCACTATGAGTTGTCGACTGTTGTGTTTCGCCAGGTATCTCATCAATGTCTATTTGAGTCTCTCGGCCTCCTCAAGCTCGACGACACTCCCACTGTTTTCTTGCAAGAGAAACTCTTTCTCTAGAAACACAGCATGCCTTGAAACAAACACCTTTTGTTCCACAGGATGATAGAATTGGTAACCCCTTGTTTCCTTAGGGTATCCAATAAATAGACATTTATCAGACTTACCATCAAATTTGTCTGATACAGTCCGCTTCACATAAGCAGGACAACCCCATATCTTCAAGTAAGATACATGAGGTTTTTTACCATTCCATATCTCATATGGAGTAGTTGAGACTACCTTGGTAGGCATTCTGTTTAACAAGTAAGCAATGTCATGCAAGTGCATAACCCCAAAGGACTTGGGAAGAGTCATGATTCATCATTGACCTCACCATGTCCAACAAGGTCGATTCGCCTCTCGGATACACCATTATGCTATGGTGTATAGGCGGAGTCCATTGAGACAATATGCCATTGTCTCGGATAATCAAGAAACTCTTGACTTAAGTATTCACCACCTCGATCCGATCAGTATTTTAATACTTTTGTCATGTTGTTTCTCTACTTCATTTTGAATTCTTTGAACCTTTCAAAGGCTTGGACTTGTGTTTCATCAAGAACACATACCCAAACCGTGAGTGATCATCGGTGAAGGTAATGAAGTAGCTATAGCCTCCTAAAGCTTGAGTTGACATAGGTCCACATACATCAGTATGTATTAGACCTAGTAACTCTCCCACTCGTTCACCTTTTCGTAAAGGTAACTTAGTCATCTTGCCTTTTAAGCATGATTCGCATGTATCGTATGAATCCAATTCAAGCGATTCGAATTCCACATCGGTGTAATTCGGACATGCGTTTCTTGCTTACATGGCCAAGACGACAATGCCACATATAGGAGTCTATTTGATTATCCTTTCGAGCACGCGTGTTGCTCGCTTCGATATTGAAAATGTCACTGGATACGTCCAACGTATAAACACCATTGCTTAAAGTTCCAGTCCCATAAAGAACCCCATTCAAAGTTATGTAACAACAATTGTTACTAAACGTCAAATGGAAACCATTTCTATTTAAACAAGAAATAGAAATGATGTTCTTTATCAACAAAGGAATATAAAAGCAATTGTCGATTCTAAGACAAGTCCTGCAGGAGTTTGACAAATACGTTCCGATGGCGAGAACCTTTGCTTCATTCCCAACACGTAAATTTGACTCTCCCTTGACGAGTCTTCTTCTATTCCTTAGCCCATGTATGTCATTACATATATGTGAGCCACACCCAGTATCCAATACCCAAGTGTCTAAGGAAATAGAATGACAATCAATAAAGAAGATTTCTGAAGAAGATGAGGCATCCGATGCCTTATCCTTCTTCACGGACTCTTGATAAACCTTGCAATCTCTTCGCCAATGACCCTCCTTGCCATAATGATGGCAAGTGCCCTTTTGAGCTGGTTCTGCCTTTTAGCCTTTTTCTTCTTCCCCTTCTGTTGTTCCTTTGACTCCCTATTAGAACCTTTCTTCGAGGAATCAACTAACAACACTGTCCCCTACTCATGCTTCTTAGAAGGCTCCACAGTCTTCAGCATGTTGAGCAGTACCACAGATGAACCTCCTTGCATCTCAGAGGTGAAGAGGAGCTTGGAGACTTCGAACCTTTCGAATCTCACTTGCTCATCAACCAACTCACAGAGATGAAGGACTACGATATGAGCATCCATATGCTCATGCTGCTTTCGTAGCTTGGGTTCCATCGCGGCTAGCATGATGCAACTCATTTGTTCAGAATCACTCACATGTTTCTGATAGGCCAACAATTGGTCCAAAGTTGCATCGTCACTAGACGGCGGAAGAGGCGCCGAGGACATACACAAGCTTTTCACCTTGAGAACAATTCTCAAGTTTCTAAGCCAGTCCAAGAAGTTCGGCCCAGTCAATTTATTTGAATCCAAAATGGAACGCAAATTCAAACACATCATGATCAATATATTAACTTAGAAATACAAAACGAGCATATATGAGAAAGATGATTTTAAAAATGCATCAATATACATTTATAAATCCCATTCATTTTTTGAATTTCAAAAACCCCAAAATCACTTCGGGAGATTGTAAGTCCATCTCCGAATGGGCTGATATCCATCATAGTTATGAACAACCTTGGAGAGAGTCCAACAAGTCATTCATAACTACGACGGTAGGTATCATCTATACCGATTGCATATCCCGTATATGCAACTATCACAATGTGCTATCAACTAATTGAATGTTCACACATACATCGGGTTGTTAACACATTAACAAGTATGCATCATATGCATAGCACCCAACTTCACCTCCCTTTACATCGACCTTGGAGAGAGTCCAACAAGCCGATGCTCCAGGTTAAAGCCAACCCATTAATCAGGACATAGTTTTAATATGGTTAGAGCGCATTCAACCAATTAGCCCAGCTTGGAGAGAGTCCAACAACATAAGCTAACGATTGACCTCTGACTCTTAACATATTAGTATTAAACTATTCCATGGTTTGAACATATTCAGGTTCGAGCCGGGCTTGGAGAGAGTCCAACAACCCAAACAAGAAATAGAACTCTGGTTCTAACCATATTAATGGAAGGTGTAGGCTTTAATATTGATTAAGGGTTTTTATGTCTCATCCTCTTTGCATGCAAATAACTATTATCTACATGGCATGACATACATGGCATACATCTACATGTCACGACACGCATGGCATAATGTTATGCATCTAATGCAATTACATGGCATACAATTATGTCATGTATATAATTTCCTTATATGTCATAACTATTTATGGAAATAAAATATGTTTAAGATTTGATTCTCCAAATCAAATCATAATTAAATTAGGAAACAAATTTCCAAATCTAATCACATATTTTATTCATGGAATTATTTGATTAAGGAAAATCTATTTAGGAAACCAATTTCCTAAATCATTAAAACTACTTATGGAAATCAAATATTTTAAGATTTGATTTCCCAAATCAAATCATGATTAAATTAGGAAACAAATTTCCAGAATCTAATCAAATATTTTATTTATGGAAAATATCAATTTCCATAAATACTTCCAACTTTCCAAAAGTGGAAGATTTCCATAAATACTTCTAGACTTTCCAAAATTGAAAAATTTCCATAAATACTTCTAAATTTCCAAAATTTAGAAAATTTCTAGAAATACATTATGACTATGGCAAAACCATTTTTACGATTATGTCAAAACACAACCTGGGCTCTGATACCACTGTTGGGTTTCCGGCACCGCGGCGTGTGTGTGTTCGATCATGTTTCGTAAACATGAGCACAGCGGAAGCAATAAAATAATAAATCTACATTTATTACAACACACACAACACACACATGCATATTACAACAAGTGTAGACATAACTGTAAATTAAAATTTGCAATAAAAAGAAATTTATCTACGTTATACCTTTCGTATGACGTATAGCGGGAACGGCATCAACCGGAACGATCCTCGCAAGAATTGTCTCTATCCGTATCCACGCTGAGCTCCTCGGGACGACTTCGCTAAGCCACGAGCTTCGTCTTCGTACGGGTTACTAGCCTCGTGTTGAAGACGACGTGATCGAGAGATGATCACAATCCGAATCCAAATTCGGATCCAAAACCGAGTCTTCAAAACTCGATTCTCTGGATAGGCATTCGTCAACCGTTTGACGAATCCTTCATCCTCCACCTCAGAGGATTACCGGAGATCAAATCCCCGGTAAGTTAGTCGCTGTCGGAGCACTAACCGTCGTCCAAACGACGCTCCGACAACAAAGAAACAAGCTGTCCAGAAAAACTGGACTGCTTTTGGTGGAGGAATAGAGGCCGGCCAAAGGAGATGTCGAGCTCACCTTATCACCGAACCCACAAGAGATCACCGGAGGGTCGCCGGAGCATCGCCGGCTGAAGCTTGGATGCCGGCGGCAAGGAGGTGGCAGCAGCTCCATGAAGTTGGCGGCAACACCATGTTGGGCGGCAACAACAAAAGGAGGCTAGGGTTGGGCGGCCAAAACTTCATTAGGATTTTTTGGGTTAGGGTTTAACCCCTATTTTATAGAGAACTAATTCTCTTAATGGTTAATGGATCATATCCATAAAGCCCGTTAACCCGCTCCATTAAGATAAGTTAAAATAAATCAAACCATGATGGTTTATTTTAAGTTAAAACGAACCGAACCAACTTTTGGTTCATTCGTTTAAAATAAACCAAACCCTTTGGTTTATTCTCATCCATTGGATTAGAACCAAACCATTTTGGTCCATCCATTATGTTTACATAAGACACGACCCATCCACGCTTCCATTGCGACTGAAACAATTTCATGCTCGCTTTATGTTTGGTCCAACCAAACATAGTTTCTCTCGGTTTGAGAATCTCATTCTCAAGCTCGTTTTAAATCTTTTGTATTACACTCGTTGTGCGTGTGACCAAATAGGTTCTCGGTTTATGTTGGCCGTCTATAATTAACCATTAATTATAGAACGATCATGAGTGGCACCTAGTAGTACATCATGATCCCCGATTAGCAGAAGATCAGCGGTTGATCGAACTATTTACGAAACTCTTGATGGCTCGAATGAATCGTGCCCCATTCCCTTCACTCATCTTATACCCACTTGGTTGGGACATGGTCTATAGTGTCGGTCCCACTAGGGTGACTACGTCACACCTAGCCCAAGTATCATTTCCTCGTCCTACGGATTCTAGTTACTCCACATGTATCGAAGAGTACCTTACTCTAAACATGTAATGCTTTGGCCAAAGACTTTAGTAACAATCCGACGAGAGGCCATGGGTAAACATCTCCTTGCAAGGAGTGGTGAATCCTTTATAGGCTATTCAAACACCTTCGATCACTTCGACTTATTCCCAATCATCCCGGGTCCACATCTTCTTAGAGATGTTTGCTTAAGATGTCAAAGCATAAGTCTCCATGATCAAGATGACTTGAATACCGCAAGTCAAAGGAACATCGCACTTAAGCCACAGTAAGAACTTCATTGACATATCTATATATGCAGAGAACCATATGAAGTCTTACGGCTGGTCACACCAATGAACTAGTGACCATAACTAGCATCCACGATTAACTCCGGACATCACTATGTCTCCAGCCAGTGAGAATCAGCTGCTTGGATACACCAAGGAGTATACCTCGTGCTAGTCTCGACAGAATTGATGGTGTCCAAATCCATCAATTCATCGACTAGGGATAATTCCGATACATCACAATTACACATGTAGAGATACTCACTAGTTGTGATCCAATCACAAATTCTCTCATGCTGTGAATCGTATCGTGGAGATCCAGTAAATGAGTTTGAGATCCAATCAAATACATGAAACATGTATACTCAAATAGTGAATCTTCATTTATCATATAAATGGTTCATACATAAGGCGATTGCCTTAGGACATCTCTCATATATTACTAACAAAAATGTGGTGGTCGGGTGACACTGGGAGAACTTCAGATGGAGTCAAAGAACCCAGGTGGAGACCGGAAGAGAAGCGACAAGTCGCAAAAGACAAGAGGTAAGCACGAGTGTGAGTAATGGTGAGGTCGGGTCCTCTGTACGGGGATTACTTGAGGCAGTGATCCGACTAAGGCTTCCAGTGGAAGGTCTAGGTCGAGATCGAACGGTATGTAGCAGTCAAATTCACTATTACTTGTATTTTCATGCTAACTCTTTGTTGCAGTTGAATAACCTAGCTGGCAGTGGACTGCTGGCTTGTGGCAGTCGATTGCTGCTAGCATTAGTCGATTGATGAAGGCCATCAGTCAACTGCTATTCAAATTGTCCAGCTCAAAGAAAGTCAAGATAATCTCCACTTATCTTGGGGAGATGAGGCTCTTTGACTCAGATCCAGATCTCTATCAATTAGGGATTGGAGGTCTCTTAAAGAAGGGTGTTTCACCCCTTTGGGATCATCAAATTGCTCTCCAAGTGCTCCCTCATTGTCGTGCCATCAATGACTACTCTACGTCGTCGAAATGCTACTGAAACACTGACGACATGCCACAATCTCAAATCTTTGTTTTCGTCGGTACATTTCAAGTTGTAGTTTCAATCTTTATACTTTGTATTCGAGCTTTTTCATTGTAAAGAGGAGAGGTGGGATTGTGCCTCTACCTCAAGATTTCTTCTTGTTGTAATCGTTGTCTCCTACCTCCAACGAGGAGGAGATCGTTAGTGGATTGCCCCTTCATACGCGGTCAAGGATCGCGGGGCATTAGAGTAGCAACCTTTTGGTTGCGAACCAAGTAAAAACAAAGCGTATTCTTTTATCTATTGTCTTTACTTCCACTGCATTAATTACTCAAGTTTTAGTTGAACAAAATGAAAAGTTTTTCTATCGCTATTCACCCCCCCCCCTCTAGCAATTCACCTCGATTGAACAGTTAGGGTACTTAGGGGTGCTGACAAATAGCTAAACAAATCTTATTCTACCAAAAATTAGACCATCAATCGATTGAAATAAGTATTTAGTCGATTGAAACCACCTCCAGTCGATTGGCTACTTGCAGCAATCAATTGGCGTCTAATTTTCTAGGAATTAGACTTTTCAGACAAAATTTAAAAATTCATAAGAAATTATACGATTGTCGAAAAATCATGAATCCAAATGGCGAGTTAATTGAAAAATACAATGTTCTAAAATGTCAAATACAATGAGTGAAACATAGTTTTATATTAAAATACTAATTATTTTTCTAAAATGATACAAAGTTCAAAACAATTGAAAACTTCAATATTTTAGCCTAACTTGTATTAACATTCTCAATGGTGATTTCTATCAAAAAATAAACTTCACTAAGGATTTCAAAAATGCTTTTAAAATGGTTTTCAAAACCTATTTTCAATCATGGTCTATGGGCTACGTGTACAAGACTTGTACATTAGCTTTGTTCAGGATTTCTTTCTATGATTGAAAGAGTTTAAGTTCATTTTAATGTATCATACAAGCACATTGAACTTAACTCAATTTTCTAATATCTCACATGTGTCTAAGGTATATCAATACACACACATGTCATCTTATATTCCTTATGAGATGTGGGTTTTGGTTCTTCCCTAAACTAAGGGTCCATGCATTATTATCTAGGCATATCCATTTGATTTCATTATCTAGGACATCAAATAATGACATTTGTCTTTAATTTCAAATTCATAACTTTAATGCATGAATTTTGATGATGGCATATAGTGATTGCATAATTTGAGAGTATTTGCCAATGATACATGATGTCATGACATAATAAGAATAACATAAATATTAGCATGACATAAATCAATCTATGTACTATCATGACATTTTAAATAATCATATGAAATATGATGTCAAGACATGGATTATGGCAAACAAAGAATGGAAAATATATAAAATACAAAGGTATAAGAATACCTAAGTTTTGAACCTAATTGCCATTTTCTATCAAATACCACTTTGTCATAATGACAACCCAACTCCCATGAGTGTGCCAAAGTCCCATCTTGGCACATTCTTGACTTTAAATAAATTGTAACAATTTTAATCAATTTTTCATCTTCTATTAAATCCATTGGCACATTCTATAGTATTTTAGGATATATTTCTTATCTTATTTTCAAGGTGTCACATTATCTTGAAAATGCCCTAAAGTGTCAACTCTACTATGGTTAGGTTATCTACATATCCATTCAAGGTTGACACACCCTAAATCTATTTAGTGTGAAGGGATCACACTCCTAGGAACCCAATACCTATTGGAGCTCCTTGGGTTTACAAGTTACTCACTAGGGATAACCTCCCTTAGTACCTTTCTAATGACCCTCTGATAAGCGATGAATTGTCGTAATACCGTTCCCAAATTATTTACTGAACCCCCTAACTACACTAATGCAGTATAAAACTGACTCGGGTCATCTCCCAACGAACCTAATGGCTGAACGTTTATTTTTAAACAGAAGTAAACACTGGGGGTTTTTACAATTATCAAAACAATTATTCAAAGGTAACGTAATGAAAGAACGATTCAACCTTGCACCGCACTATCACTATACGATGCAATGGTCTAACAATTCTGGTAAACATACATGGAAATTAAATCTGCAGGAAGTAAATCTAACTACCAAATAAAAATTAACAAGTAACTATCCTAATGCGCAAAAGTAAGTAATCACGCACCGCACTGTCACTATACAGTACAATGATCAAGAAATAAAGGTGAACAATTCAACCAAGCACCGCACTGTCACTATACGGTACAATGATCAAACAGTCACTGAAAATTGCAATAAACGAAATACAATAAACGAAAGCAATTCAACCAAGCACCGCACTATCACTATACGGTACATTGGCTAAATGTAAATGAAATCTAAACTAATAACGAAAGCAATTCAACCAGGCACCACACTGTCACTATACGGCACGTTGATCGAATGTAAATGAAAACTAACCTAAACATGATCAAACATAATAAACAAATTAACCGTAACAGAACAAACATGATAAAGTAAAATATCCAATTAAATGGATTGAATTCAAATATAAGTAATCGGTAACCCCACAATGGCGACAATAAACTGAACAACCCCTCCGTCGATGGATTACGGATGCGGTCCTAATCCCGGCACCACGGAAAAGAGCTGAATGCGGAGGGATGTGAACACTGCTCCGGCGGCAGTGGATGGCGGAGCTCCTAGTCCCGGTAGCTAGTGGATGGAATGTCGAAGCGGTGCAGACTAATCCCGGTCACCAGAATGGGGTGGACTTCCGGAAAAGTGGTGCAAAACCTCTTCACCGGTGGATGACAAGCTGAAACTGCCTTATCCCGGCAGCTGATGATGGCGGAGATGAAGCGGCCTAATTCCGGTCGCCGGAAAGGAATGGAATCGCCGGTGATGGAGTTGGACTCGCTGGAATCCCACGCTTGCCTCTCTTCCGATTAGCTGTCCGAATCACGGCATCTAATCGTCCGCCGAGGCTTGCCTGGGATCATCGCCGATTGTCGGAGGGGAGGTCGCCGAAAAGGACTATCGGACTGTCACCGCCGCTCGTGGGGAAGAAGACTCTGCCGCACGCGAAAATGGGGAAAAATGGCTCGGCTCGAGTTGCGCTGCTCATCGCGATATGGAAGGACCTCCTTCTGCGCGTCGCCGCCGGCTGCCTGTGCAATCCCGCCACCGCTCGCACGGAAGCGGAAGAAGCCGCCGTCGCTCGCGAGGAAAAAGATGCCTGCGCTGTTTTTTTTTCTTCTTTGTGCCGATTCTCCTCTTTCTGGAAAGGTAGGTTTTATTAAATGAAAAACATCAACCATCCGATTCAATTCCCCTTTCAATCTCAGCCATTCCTTAGATCTAGTGCTTGATTAATCAATTAAGTTGGCTTCATTTGGCTTCTCAATCCAACGGCTGTAATCAATCTGATTTCAAACGGACGGATCTGATCCATCTGAAGGGATAATCGAAATCCAACAGTCCGGATGAACAGACAAGATATGTAGATCACAATGCATGGGCCGGATCGCTCCATATTCAGATTAATGCCTCATATCGAGCCATCACATTGGACCGTCCAGATTGCTCCGATCTCTAATGAATGGAACTAATTGAATCTGAATGGAAAATCACGATCGACCGGATCTAAATGAAAGGATAAGATGTCCAGATCTACATGTATGGACCGGATCTCTTCAGATCTAGATAGATGGCTCAGAATCGATCAGATCTCATCGGACGATCAGGATTGACTAGATCTGAACTCTTTGATTAAGTTGCTTCTGATCTTGATGAAAGGTCCAGATTGATTACGTTTGAAATAATCCTTCTAGTCCTAGATGAGTCCATATTTGATTCAACTTGAGTCTATTCCAGTGGCTCATCTCGATCTCCTACAAACGAAGATAAAATTTGCATATAAGTCCAAAAATTAGGAGAATTTACAATAAGGTCCAAAAATATATCTAACTCATAAAACATGTAAATAATCAATAATAAATCACTTGAGAGGATAAAAACAGTGATATTATGGACCAAAATAATACAACAAAATGGCAGTTATCAATTCTCCCACACTTATTTTTGTCGTCGTCCGTTGCAATCGCAAAAATAAAGAAAAGCCCGACTCACTAACTCATTCCCGAAACAATACCAGATCAATAATTCGGAGGAAGACGGAAAAATATATTGCCGGATACCAAATCGATCCGGATCCTAGGTAGTCAAAAGATCCGACTCCTACAACAATCAACATGTATGATGATTTACAGTCAAATCAAATAGACTAAGCCTGATACAAAACCTCCCAAAATGGATAAATGCACTGATGCTCACATAATAACATAGGAGTGGGGCGCCCTCAAAACAACATGCAATTTTGTACTACCATATGCTTGCTTATCATCTACTTCTCTACTACTATCAATACATCTCATACATGAATCAAAAGGATTTATCATGAATCAGAATAAGATCAAAAGTAGATGGCAAATAAAGTATGCAAAGAGAAGTACTAGACAAAGGTACAAATGAATAGGGAACAAGAGAAGAATTGGAGAAATAAACCTGATGAGTTGCTCTGTGAAATACTCAGTAACCAACAATATGGGAAGAGACTGGACAATTGGAATCTTTAGAATTGGATTCAAGATCAAATGGCTCTATCCAACACATTGCAATTCCATTTGCCTGCATTACAATTGCACTTTTTTTTCTTTTTTTTTTTGATTTTATTTTATAACAAAAGAAACATTGATGGTGCCTTTTTTTTTTTTGGTGTGCAGAAAATCAAGTACTAACAGACAAATAAATCTCAGGACCAATGACCTCTGAAAACTATTCCTTCCATATCATGTTTCCAACAAAAAAAATATAGCTCCTCCCCCACACTTAAAAATTTTGTCCGTCTCGGAAAATACAACCCATCAAACTATTCCTCCAATATGGAAAATAATAGATATGAAAAAGATAATCCACAAAGATACAAAGACAACGAATAACAAATGAAAAGATAAGACAAGTAAGAAATGGAAGATGGAAGTATCAAGTGGATTAGACAATCAAACCAAGTCAGGAAAAGAGTCAAAGAATGAAATCCTTCATCATATTCATGCAAGTAAATGTTACTGCAGTTTTAAAAAGACTCAAAGCAAGTTCTAGAGTAACAAGAATCACATGTGTTATCACACAAAAGTGGGTAAATGATAAGAATGGCTTGTAACCTCACTAGGTGAATAAACATCAAGCTTAGTCTATCAATAAAAAGTTCACCATCATAACAAGTGACTGCATGCAAGTGAAGTCTCCTATGATACACAAATCCATAATTTGATGATAAAACTTAACTAATTTTTACCACCTCTGAAATGATACTAAGGCATGCATAGGGAATATTATTTGACTCAACGACATACAAACAAACCTAAGTAAACAGGTAAACACGCAATCAACTCATACAAATTATTCTGAACATGAAAGGAAGAAAATAAATGTAGTAAATAAAAGAACACACTCCCCTTTCAAGTCGGAGAAGAAGCATCATCATGTCTGACGCCACCATATTCTCCAGTATAGAATTGATCTCTCTGCTTAAAATGACCTGCGTCTATTGCGAAAGTGACACCCTTGAACGCTAATGATCGCCCTGGGAACTCCAAATCTACAAAATATGTGAGACCTAACAAAATCCACAACAACTAGAGAATCATCAGTCCTGGTGGAGATGGCCTCCACCCATTTATAAACATAATCATATGCCAAAAGAATATATGGAAATCAAAAAGATACAGGACACGGACCCATAAAATCAATACCCCAAATATCGAAAATCTCACAGAATAACAAAAGTTTTTGAGGTATTTCATTTCTACGTCCTATGTTCCCTGTTCGTTGACATCACTTACAAGACTTGTAGAATTCAAAGGCATCATAAAATAAGGTGGGACAATACAAATCAGACTCTAAAACTTTCCTTGCAGTTCTTTTGGGGTCCAAAGTACCCCCCACAAGCCAGAGAATAACAAAAAGTAAGAATGTATGGAATGAAACTCATAATCAAGTGCACATCATCTAATAATCTGATCACTACAAAATTTTCAATGATAAAGATCATCCTATACATAATACTTAGCATCACTTTTCAATTTCTGGACTTGTGCATGAGTAAAATGTGAAGGTACAACACGGCAACTAAATAAATAGCAAGATCTGCATACTATGGTGTCTTACACTACAGGTGAAAAAGTTGCTCATCTAGAAAAAGAATCTGCTATGGTGGTGGACTCAATCTCCATCACAATCCTGGTCAAGATGAAATACCACCTCCTTCTACAACAATTTGGTCAAGGGTAGGGCAATCTGATTGAAGTCTCTGATAAAATGTCTGTAGAAACCTGCATGACCTAGAAAAGCACGAACTTCCCGCACAGAAGCGGGGTAAGATAGAGAAAAAATAACATGAATTTTAGCAGGTTCTACTTCAATACCATACACAGATAAGATATGACCTAAGATATCCCATACTCAACAATGAAATAATATTTCTCACAAACATCTGATGGAAGTGATCCTTGGGGCAGTCCCTACACATTCCGTATCCCTATCTATAATAAAGAGGGCCCACAGATAGGTCCTAACAACAAATCATTATCAACATCAGAATCAACAAAATCACTAAAATCACAACAAAATGTAGAAGGTGCAGAGATATCCAAATGAAAAACAGACTATGAAATAAAGTTCATGCAGTCCAACTCATCAGCTATAACCACGCTAAGAATATAATGATCCTCCATCAGGTAGCTCATAACGTCCAAAATACTGAACCAAACTACAGTATCTCCTACCTCCATAGAAAGAGTACAACTTCTTGTGAACACACAAATCTTTAAAAAAAACTTGGCATACTTGGGAATCTGTTAGCTCTTGAAATTCACTAGCCTTTTCTTCAACAACCCCCTTCCTAGGCTGAGCCTATGAGGGAAGAGAAAAACTGCTGCAAAAACTCAAGTAGATGATCACCTGAAGACCTAGTCATCCACACAAACAAATACAATGAGAAACAAATAATAAGAAAGACAATAATAACAAAAGAAAAAGAAAAAAATGAATACACTACAGTTTAAAGAAAAACGAACCCATTAAAAGTCTCCTGCAACGGCGCCAAAATTTGATAAGCGGTGAATTGTCACAATACCATTCCTAAATTATTTACCGAACCCCCTAACTACACTAATGCAGTATAGGACTGACTCGGGTCATCTCCCAACGAACCTAATGGCTGAACATTTGTTTGTAAACAGAAGTAAACACTGGGGGTTTTTACAATTATCAAAACAATTATTCAAAGCTAACCTAATGCAAGAACGATTTAACCTTGCACCGCACTGTCACAATATGATGCAATGGTGAAACAATTCTGGTAAACAGACATGGAAATTAAATCTGCAGGAAGTAAATCTAACTACCAAATAACAATTAACAAGTAACTATCCTAATGTGCAAAAGCACCGCAGACCATCACTATACTAAGCATAATGATCACGAAATAAAGGTGAACAATTCAACCAAGCACCGCACTGTCACTTACGGTACAGTGATCAAACAGTCACTGAAAAATGCAATAAACGAAATGCAATAAACGAAAGAAATTCAACCAAGCACCGCACTATCACTATACGGTACATTGGCCAAATGTAAATGAAATCTAAACTAATAACGAAAGCAATTCAACCAGGCACCGCACTGTCACTATACGGCACGTTGGTCGAATGTAAATGAAAACTAACCTAAACATGATCAAACATAATTAACAAATTAACCGTAACAGAACAAACATGATAAAGTAAAATATCCAATTAAATGGATTGAATTCAAATATAAGTAATCGGTAACCCCACGATGGCGACAATAAACCGAACAACCCCTCCGTCGATGGATTACGGATGCGGTCCTAATAACGGCACCGCGGAAAAGTGCTGAATGCGGAGGGATGTGAACACTGCTCCAGCGGCTGTGGATGGCGGAGCTCCTAGTCCCGGTAGCAAGTGGATGGAATGTCGAAGTGGTGCGGCCTAATCCCGGTCGCCGGAATGGGGTGGACTGCCGGAACAGAGGTGGAAAACCTCTTCACCGGCGGATGACAAGCTGAAACTGCCTAATCCCGACAGCTGATGATGGCGGAGATGAAGCGGCCTAATCCCAGTCGCCGGAAAGGAATGGAATCGCCGGTTATGGAGCTGGACTCGCCGGAATCCCACGCTTGCCGGTCTTCCGATTAGCTGTCCGAATCATGGCATCTAATCATCCGCCGAGGCTCGCCTGGGATCATCGCCGACTGTCAGAGGGGAGGTCGCCGGAAAGGACTGCCGGACTGTCACCGCCGCTCATGGGGAAGAAGACTCTGCCGCACATGAAAAGGGGAAAAAATGCCTCGGCTCGAGTTGCGCTGCTTGTCGCGATATGGAAGGACCTCTTTCTGTGCGTCGCCGCCGGCTGCCTGTGCAATCCCGCCGCTGATCGCACGGAAGCGGAAGAAGCTGCCGTCGCTCGCGAGGAAGAAGACGCCTGCACTATTTTTTTTTTCTTCTTTGCGCCGATTCTCCTCTTTCTGGAAAGGTAGGTTTTATTAAATGAAAAACATCAGTCGTCTGATTCAATTCCCCTTTCAATCTCACCCGTTCCTTAGAGCTAGGGCTCGATTAATCAATTAAGTTTGCTTCATATTGCTGCTCAATCCAACGACTATAATCAATTTGATTTCAAATGGACGGATCTGATCCATCTGAAGGGATAATCGAAATCCAACGGTCCAGATGAACAGAAAAGATGTGTAGATCACAATGCATGGGCCGGATCGCTCCAGATTCAGATTAATGGCTCAGATCGAGCCATCACATTGTATGGTCCAGATTGCTCCGATCTCTAATGAATGGAACTAATTGAATCTGAATGGAAAATCATGATCGACCGGATCTAAATGAAAGGATAAGATGTCCAGATCTACATATACGGACCGGATCTCTTCAGATCTAGATAGATGGCTCAGAATCGATCAGATCTCATCAGACGAGCAAGATTGACTAGATATGAACTCTTTGATTAAGTTGCTTCTGATCTTGATGAAAGGTCCAGATTAATTACGTTTGAAATAATCCTTCTAGTCCTAGATGAGGCCATATTTGATTCAACTTGTGTCTAGTCCAGTGGCTCATCTCGATCTCCTACAAACGAAGATAAAATTTGCATATAAGTCCAAAAATTAGGAGAATTTACAATAAGGTCCAAAAATATATCCAACTCATAAAACATGTAAATAATCAATAATAAATCACTCGAGAGGATAAAAACAGTGATATTAAGGACTAAAATAATACAACAAAATGACAATTATCACCCTCCTAGGCTTGGAAGCCTTGGTCATTTTGATCTCTTCAAGGTCAACTCTAGGGATTACCTCCCTTGTAACCTTGCTAATGACTTTCTTAGGCTTGGAAGCCTTAGTCATTTGAGTCTTATCTAGGTTAGCTCTAGGGATATCTTTCCTTCTAACCTTAACTTTCCTAGTCCTATGGTTAGTTCCATAACTATATAGAAGATTATGGTAGGTTTGCATATTTCCCTTGGACTTAGGCCTTTAACCCAAACCTCTCTTATCCTTAGGTGACTCTTGCCTACAAAAACCAAGATTTTCCTACTAGACCCCTTAATTGGATTTGTCATATTTTCAAGGGCCTTTTCTAATTATCAAGTCTTGACCTCAATACTTGATTTTGTTCTTCTAATTTCTCCATTTTTGATCTTCCATTATATGTTTGGATATTTTCCTTCTTCCTAGGCATGTGTATTTCTTAGGGTTAATGCCTAGATTTTTGTTATCCTTAGGTAGAGTGGTTCTAGAATTTTCCTTAATCGTAATTTCATCAGATTTTTCACCTAAACAACAAAATTTGTTATTAGCATGCATTTTATAATGATGAACAATTGCAAGTAAATTATTAAATGATATATTAGGGTTTGCCTGAGCTCTCCTTACATACGAAGCTCCTCTCATGTCCTTTCTAGGGTTTCTTCCTTTTGGACATTGGTTCCTATAGTGGCCCCTTTTGTTGCACACAAAGCACATAATGTACTCCTTGCCTTTTCGAATGAGGGCACTGATCTCCTTGGTCTTCTCCTTCAACATTAGAGCCATTTAAGCCTTCATCTTGGCTCTTTTTGGACACTTACTCTTGTAGTATCCCCACTTCCCTACATTCATAGCATGTTATTTGATTTTTATTTTAATTGACCATGCTAGAATTACCTTCCTTATGTGTAGAGGATGCTTGGGAAGGATCTTCATTTCTTCTGGGGGTAGAGGCTTCCTCTTGCTCTAGTGTGGAGGATCTAATATCCTCGTCAATCCTAGACATCTGAATCCTCAAGCCTTCCAAAAGATGACACTTCTTCCTCGGCTTCTTATTCTTCATCTATTTGAACTGGTGAGGGTTCTTCATGGAATTTATCAATTTGCTCCATAACTTCTTGGCATCCTTATAATCACCTAACTTACACAAAGCATCATTAGGGATTAAATTAATTAGGATTTTTGTTACCCTTTCATTTATCTTGAAGGCTTGGATTTGCTCTTTCAGACCATCTTTTCCTCTTGATGAGCTTGCCCTTTTTTTCCATGGGGGCTTCAAATCCCTCCATCAAGATGTTCATCAGGAAGAAGGTGTAAAATACCACAGAAATAAATGGCTGGGTGTTTAGAGAAGTAAACGGATCATCACGGGTTTGGATTTAAAACCCTATAAGTCAAACCTAGATCCACTTAAATTAACCCTATAACCTTAAAGTTAGGTTAGATTTAATTAAAATCCCTAATCATGCTTTATTTATTTAATTATATATATATATATATATATATATATATATAATAAATAAAGCATGATTAGGGATTTTAATTAAATCTAACCTAACTTTAAGGTTATAGGGTTAATTTAAGTGGATCTAGGTTTGACTTATAGGGTTTTAAATCCAAACCCGTGATGATCCGTTTACTTCTCTAAACACCCAGCCATTTATTTCTGTCGTTCGTGCATTTTCTCTCTGCGACGATTTTTTTCGCCTCGTGATTTCTTCTTTGTTTCCTTCTCGCGGCCCCTTCTCTTCCATGCGATCCGATCTCGCGATTCAACTCTTGCGATCTCCTCCTCGCCGCAGCCGACCTCTCCCTCTCGTGCTTTCTCCTCGCGGTGGCCGGTGGTGATCAGCCTCGATGGAGCCCAAGGATGAGTCGATGGTGAGCACGAGTGGAGGAGAGCTTGGAATCGGCAACGTCCGATTGCAATCTTCCCTTGCGATCTCTGCCAGAGCCAGCTCAGGAACGGGCGGTGCTAGGGCAGCTCGATCCCTCTTCTCCAAGCTCTCGTTGACCCTTTTTGCTTGAGCCAATTTGCGGCGTGATCACCGCGATAGAGAGGGGCTTCCACGGGTCTCATAGTGGTCGTCGGAGAAAGGTTAGGGCAGTAGGATTCCGGTGAACAGATGGATTTGGGGGATTGCTCTGTCAATGGTCGTCGGAGCTAGGTAAGGGTTTATTCTTGCTTGCTACCTTGGATGGGATGTATACCTAGCTGTGGATTCCAGTTGAGTTCGATTTGGCTTGTTGGGCAGTGGGTTTTTTCGGTGAGCAGAACAGGGATAAGAGGTTGTGCTGCCGGTGGAGGTTGTAACCGCTGGTAAGTCAATATATTTTGATTTTTCTTTCGTTGTAGTTGGTAATCATTGTTGCTTAGACTGGGATTTTGGCTGGAGTGATCGTCGTGAACAGGAAGAAGCCTAACAACACATTTCGGGTTCGAGAGGCTGGATCAGCAAATCTGTCGTGGGGATCCCATTTAGTCTTCACCTTCGATTTGTGGTAAAAGACCTCTCTACTTCTTTAGATTAAGAAATCTAAGAATTTGTAGGTTGGATGTAAACTTGTATATTGTGATTTCATATGTTTGAGTTATGGAATTGGATTTATCTTGTTGATAAGTTGTGGTCGATTGAAGGTGGAGAGGTAAGCTTTGATCTAGTAATGATATAGTTGGAGAACAATCATATTTGTTTGTGATCATTAATATAGTGGTGTTAATTGTAGATTTACATATCGTATTTTTGGGCAGTTGAGTAGATCTGATGAGGATCAAGAAGTGGTGGTTGATTGCAACAATTGTAAGGTAAGCTTTGATTTGGTATTGTTATGAAGTAGGATGTGCTACCTTTGTAGTTGATGCTAGAGTTGACTCATGAATGATACGGTGAATTTAATCTGATTAAGGTTGGAGAATGTTGAATTAGTTGTATATAATGATTGATGTAGGATTCGATTCAATCATTCGATGTAAACTATAACTTAGTTATGTTCTATGTGTTCTTTTTGTAGGGAAATCTCGTATGCCAAATGGCATATGCGCAACGGAAAATAGGATCCCTTCCAAGTGATCCATGCGAAAGCAAACTCGTATAAAATAAATTTCTCTAAACCAAACCTATCTTATAGGAGAGGATTACCTTTGTTGCGTGCCCTTGCTAATCCCGCTTTTCCTTTCGGTTTGTTGGATCTTTAGCACGTTCAAGTGTCCGTGCCTCTATACGTATCCACACGAGCACGCTCTTGTCTCACAAAAGGAAAACTAGAAGAGCTCTCCTTTACTTCTTGCTAGAGAAGTCCCTAAAGGAGAGGAAGAGAGGGAAAAGGAGAAAGGAAGAAGAAGACTCCTCTTCTTGCTAGCCTACACTCACAAACCCACACAACTAAAGCTTCCACCAAGCTCTCTCACAACCACAACACCAAAAAACTCTCTATGGCCGGCCACTCCATGGAGCCTTTTATAGGGTTGGAAAAACCTTCCACCTCCTTCACATTCAATGCAATCCATTGCATTGAGACACACTCAAAAGGATTTGGCTTCCTTGTTTGGCCGCCACTTAAGGAGACAAAACCATTTTGTTTCCTTCCACCTTAACTAGCTTAGGTGGATGCTTAGGTGGCATGCTTATGTGGCATGCTTATGTGGCATTCTTATGTGGCATTCATGCATGTTGAATTAATCTTATTAATTCAATTAAGCTTATGTTATCATATTGAATTAATCTTATTAATTCAATTAAGCTTATGTTATCATATTGAATTAATCTTATTAAATCAATAAGGTAACATATTGAATTAATCTCATTAAATCAATTAGCTAAAATTCTCATTAAGCTTAAAGTCCAAAAACCATTTTGTACTTAAGCTTATTCCCATATTATTCTAGTCAAACTAGAATACTCTAATTCCTCTAATTATCATGCTCTTTGTGTGTGACTATAGGCTCTCATAACGCTGGCAAAGTGGATCTAAACTCTTTAGATACACAAGCAATGAGCTGATCTAGCAATACATCATTGCTACCCAAGTTACGAGATAAGTCAAGATCCGACTAACCTTTCCGTGACTACTATAATATATGACCGTGTCCTTCTATCCTTGATATCGATCAATGAGGCATGACTCGGTCATCCTCGATCAATCTATGTGTTTCTTGATCCCCGAGTAAACTAACTCAAACAAATGAGCTCAATATCTCATATTGACTCATTCGAGCATGGCCATGCGCTTTAGTAGTTCTACTCAATCAAGGGGCCCACCGATATCACTCGCCATATGAGAGGGATAGATCCCATCTACATCACTCACATCCCTCCGCATAATTTGTTATATACCCAAGAATCGCTTTATGGTCCACCTCACATTACGGGTGACGCTGACGATACCAAAGTACATAACTCCTTATGTAGGAACCGTAGTGACTTCGTGTCTAAGGATTATTCATACCAATAGTCACATGAGAAAGTTTATGACACTCATATAACGATCCATGAAACTTTCTCATGGCGGGTCGCTCAAGATATATTCTCCAATATATACCCATGTGTCAACTTGATATCATATATCCATGACTTGTGAGATCAAGTCATCAATTGACCTACATGTTAGTCTTTATGTATTAATATTGCCCTTGCATATTAATACTGACTAGGAACATTTAGAAAGTGTTCTCATAAATCTCTCATAATCAATTCTCGCCAATTGATGTGTCAGAGATAAGAACCTACTTTTCTAGGGCATTATTATATTTAAATTAGCACAAGCAAGATGTAAATATAATAACCAACCTTTGCCTTTAGAGAATATGATACAAAATGTTCCCTATTCAACCATCACATGATTGGTTCTAGGGCTTTAACTAACAATCTCCCACTAGCACTAGTACCAATCACTATGATATCTAATACCTAGTGACCTAGTGTGACCATCATGCTTCCTCTGTGCCAAAGCCTCGTCAATGGATCCGCGATGTTAGCTTCATTTGACATCAGATATCCTCACATCTCCTCTATCGATGATCTCTCGAATGAGATGGAAGCGCCGCAAAGATGTGTTTGGTCCGCGATGTGATCGAGGTTCCTTAGCTCGTAATAGCCCCATTGTTGTCACAATAGAGGTCTATTGATCCGCAATGCTAGAACTACCCCAAGTTCACGATGAACTCATGAGCCAAACACCTCCTTTCACGCATCGATGTCGCAATATACTCTGCTGTAGAATCAAGAATCGTGTCCTCGCTCAACTCTTCCACCACACCCCACCATTCGTGCAAAACACGACTCGATTGCGATCTATAGTCATCCTTGTCCGCTTTGGAAGCTTGCATCATCAGTAACCCTTTACGCTAGCTCTCATCGCCTCCAAATATCGTGAAATATTCTTTCGCTCTTCGTAAGTACTTAAGAATATTTTCGATCGCTATCCAGGACTTTCACCGATCCGATCGTATCTACTCGCATGCTCAAAGCATACGAGACGCCAGACGAGTACAAAGCATGGCGTACATGATAGACCCTATAGCTGATGCATAAGGGATCTTATCCATGCGATCTCTCTCCTCCTTAGAAGAGGGACATTGAGTCTTCGAAAGACTCACACCATGTGATAAAGGCAGAAACCCTTTCTTAGAATTTTGCATAGCAAAACGATCTAGCACTTTATCAATGTATGTACTCTGACTTAGGCCAAGTAATCTTCTAGATCTATCTCTATAGATCTTGATGCCTAGAATATAGGCAGCTTCACCTAAGTCCTTCATCGAGAAACAATTCCCTAACCACATCTTCACAGACTGGAGTGAGGGAATATCATTTCCGATGAGTAGTATGTCATCTACATACAAGACAAGAAATACAACTGTGCTCCCACTATTTCTCTTGTAGACACAAGGCTCATCTTCATTCTTGATGAAACCAAACTCTTTTATTGCATCATCGAATCGAAGATTCCAGCTTCGAGAGGCTTGCTTTAGTCCATAAATGGACCTTTGCAGTTTGCATACCTTTCCAGGATGCTTTGGATCTTCAAAACCCTCAGGTTGTGTCATGTACACATCCTCGAGTAGCTTTCCATTCAGAAAAGCGGTTTTGACAACCATCTGCAAGATCTCATAATCATGGTAGGCTGCAATAGCAAGTATGATCCGAATGGATTTAAGCATCGCAACTGGTGAAAAGGTTTCTTCATAGTCAATACCATGAATTTGTTTGAATCCTTTAGCCACCAATCTACCTTTATAGGTATGCTTATTACCATCCATGTCAGTCTTTACTTTAAAGACCCACTTACACCCAATGGGTTTTACCCCTTCAGGTGGATCAACCAAAGTCCATACTTGGTTAGTGTACATGGATTCCATTTCGGATCTCATGGCCTCTAGCCATTTCTCGGAATCTGGGCTCATCATAGCTTCTTTATAGGATGTAGGCTCGTCAAGATTGATAAGCAATACATCACCGTTGTCAGTCAAGAGAAAAGAATATCTCTCGGGTTGACGACGGATCCTATTAGATCTACGAAGAGGTTGGTCTACTTGAACAGGTGTTTGCTCCACAACTCTTTGGGCAACAAATTCCTCATCCACAACACTTTGTGGTGCCTGTTCATTTTCCATCGACGCCTTAGTGTTATCATCATCTTGAACTTCTTCAAGATGAATTTTACTCCCACTAGTATTTCTAGAAATAAATTCTCTTTCTAGAAAGACAGCATTTCTGGCAACAAACACCTTGCCAAGTGTGGGATTGTAAAAGTAATATCCCTTAGTTTCCTTGGAATATCCTACAAAATAACACTTATCTGATTTGGGTCCTAGTTTATCTGAGACTTGACGTCTAACGTAAGCTTCACAACCCCAAATCTTTATAAAAGACATTTTGGGACTCTTCCCAGTCCATATCGTATATGGTGTCTTTTCTACGGCTTTTGATGGAACGCGATTAAGTGTGAAAGCGGCTGTCTCTAGAGCTAAACCCCAAAAGGAAGTAGGTAGATCAGTCTGGCTCATCATTGATCGTACCATATCTAATAGAGTACGATTTCTCCTCTCAGATACACCATTCCATTGTGGTGTTCCAGGTGGAGTGAGTTGGGATATTATCCCACACTTAGCCAGGTGATCACGAAACTCTTGACTAAGGTATTCACCACCTCGATCTGATCGAAGTAGCTTAATACGCTTACCAAGTTGGTTTTGTACTTCATTCTTGAATTTTTCAAAGGATTCTGACTTATGTCTCATCAAATATAAGTAGCCAAATCTACTCATATCATCAGTGAAAGTAATAAAGTACTTATAGCCTCCTCTGGCTTCGACATTGAAAGGGCCACATACATCAGTATGTATGAGTCCTAACAAGTCCGTCGCTCTCTCGCCATGTCCACTAAATGGAGTTTTAGTCATCTTTCCTAAAAGACAAGACTCGCATACCTCATATGATTCAAAATCAAATGAGTCCAATAATCCATCTTTATGGAGTTGGGATATGCGTTTTTCATTTATGTGACCTAGGCGACAGTGCCAGAGATATGTCTGGTTCAAATCATTCGATTTGAACCGTTTGGTATTTACGTTATAAATTGGGTTATCTAAATCTAGAACATAGAGACCATTCATAAGTGGTGCATTACAATAGAACATTTCATTTAAATAAATGGAACAACATTTGTCCTTTATTATAAAAGAAAAGTTTTTCTTGTCTAAACAAGATACAGAAATTATGTTCTTTGTTAATGCGTGTACATAGAAGCACTCCTCTAGTTCTAAGATAAGCCAAGTGGGCAAAGACAAAGAATATGTTCCTACAGCTACAGCAGCAACTTTTGCGCCATTGCCTACTCGTAGGTCCACTTCACCCTTTGCCATTATTCTACTATTTCTCAGTCCCTGCACATTAGTACAAATGTGAGATGCACATCCGATCTAATACCCATGTAGAAGAAATAGATAGATTAACTTCTATAACGTATACCGAGGCGTAAGTCCCACTTCTCTTGTTCTTTACTTCCTCAAGGTAGACTTTGCAGCCCGCTTCCGGTCCACTCACCGCAATGGAAGCAGTCCCTTCCTTAGGTACTTTACCTTTACCCTTTGAAGTGGATGAATTGGCCTTGCCTTTGGCTTGGGTCTTACCCTTGCCTTTGCGCTTACCTTTGTCCTTCTTGACCATTAGTACATTACTAACTTTCTTCTTGAGATTTGGTTCAGCAGTTCTCAACATGCTGAGAATCTCAGGCAAAGGTTTATCAATTTCATTTATAATTCATGAGAATTGATTCAACGATTGCAGGATAACATCGCTGCCAATTCTTGGCTCTGGAAAACCTAGTCTTTCAAGGTTCTCAACGCACCCAATCATTTTGAGTACGTGAGTTCCTACAGTGTTCCTTCTTGCATCTTGCATGCAAAAGAGCCTTAGACACTTCAAAACGCTGCCTAGCTTGTCCTTGATATAGTTGTTTCAAATGCTCAACCATATCATAGGCATCCATGTTCTCATGTTGCTTCAAGCTCGAGTTCATGGTGGCAAGCATAAGGCATGACACATCTAATCGCTCATCTTGATGCTTCTTATAAGCATCCTTTTCAAAGACGAGTGGCCGTAGGGGCGGGTATTTCAGGTAGCTGCTCTAGGACATATAGTTTATGCGTTCTTGCTTGAGGATAATCCTCAAGTTCCTATACTACCAAGAAAGTTTGCTCCATTGAGCTTGTCCTTCTCAAGGACAGATCGCAAGTTGAGGGGGTGTGTCGTGTTAGATGACATGGTGATCTACAACATTAAAATGCAAAGTTAAGTATCATACCTAAATCATTTAATTAGGCATTTAATTAAATGAGGCTCCCACTAAATTCTCATAGCTACTATTTAGCTATAAATTTATATGGGATAAAGATCCACATCATAATTCGTCTTGAGTTAGCTTTGGCTAATCGCCCAAGACGTAGTATAATTAGGTAGGCAATCTTTTGCCAATTACATCTGATGTAACTCTTTAATAGCTTTGGTTAAGTTTTAGATTAGTTTAGTGTTTATTCCTAAACCACTTCGGCCGTGGCGAGGCAGGCCTTCTTGGATATCGGAGCAACGACCACTTCTAAGACAAAGCTGATGTTCGGAAATCACACAAAACTAATGTTAACACTTATGTTCAAAGCTAATATATGCCTCTACTTTCTTAACCAATTAAGAAAACACTTAATTAAGTCTTAACCAAGACTGATAGCGGGACATCACGATTGTCCACTCGCACCCCTCCAAGATAAAATGCATTGCTTTGCTTTGGCAAACCCAATAACAAATGATCGAGGAAGTAGTGAGTACCAACTTTGGTAGGCATATCGTTTAGACTTATTAAGAAATAAACATGTATCATATACATATTAGCATACATCACATATAAGCTAAACTAATCATGCATCACATACAAGCTAAACTAACATGCATCACATACATATTAAACTAACGTGTCATGGTTATGGCCCTTATTCTACAATCTTCTCAAGCCAATGAAAAGATTGATTGGTCAACCTAGGGATAGCATCTTCTCCTAAGTGCTTCCTTTTGGTTGTCTTGTGTGTTGACTTCCTCCATGTAACCTCATCTTCCAATGGACCCTCCATCCTTGTTTTGTACATTACAAAAGGAGAAATACTCGAGTTACATTCGAGTCTAAAACTAATTTTACAACAAGAATATTAGGAGAAAGGCACGACACGCAGACCGTATTAAGAATTACAACACACAATCACAAACTTTTTGGGACTAGGCCATAACCATGCACCATGTCATTTTAACTTTTAAAAGACATTGGATATTTTATTATGTTTGAAAATTTGCTAATACAATTATCAACTCATAATAAAATTTATCCTACTTCTATATCACATATAAAATAGAGAAAACCTATTTTTATACGATCTTTCGCAAGTGGCTCTGATACCACTGTAGGGAAATCTCGTATGCCAAATGGCATATGCGCAACGGAAAATAGGATCCCTTCCAAGTGATCCATGCGAAAGCAAACTCGTATAAAATAAATTTCTCTAAACCAAACCTATCTTATAGGAGAGGATTACCTTGTTATGCGTGCCCTTTGTTAATCCCGCTTTTCCTTTAGGTTTGTTGGATCTTTAGCACGTTCAAGTGTCCGTGCCTCTATACGTATCCACACGAGCACGCTCTTGTCACACAAAAGGAAAACTAGAAGAGCTCTCCTTTACTTCTTGCTAGAGAAGTCCCTAAAGGAGAGGAAGAGAGGGAAAAGGAGAAAGGAAGAAGAAGACTCCTCTTCTTGCTAGCCTACACTCACAAACCCACACAACTAAAGCTTCCACCAAGCTCTCTCACAACCACAACACCCAAAACTCCCACTCTGGCCGGCCACTCCCTGGAGCCGTGTATAGGGTTGGAAAAACCCTTCCACCTCCGTCACATTCAATGCAATCCATTGCATTGAGACACACTCAAAAAGGATTTGGCTTCCTTGTTTGGCCGGCCACTTAAGGAGACAAAACCATTTTGTTTCCTTCCACCTTATCTAGCTTAGGTGGCATGCTTATGTGGCATGCTTATGTGGCATTCTTATGTGGCATTCATGCATGTTGAATTAATCTTATTAATTCAATTAAGCTTATGTTATCATATTGAATTAATCTTATTAATTCAATTAAGCTTATGTTATCATATTGAATTAATCTTATTAAATCAATAAGGTAACATATTGAATTAATATAATTAAATCAATTAGCTAAAATTCTCATTAAGCTTAAAGTCCAAAAACCATTTTGTACTTAAGCTTATTCCCATATTATTCTAGTCAAACTAGAATACTCTAATTCCTCTAATTATCATGCTCTTTGTGTGTGACCCTATAGGCTCTCATAACGTTGGCAGTGGATCTAAACTCTTTTAGATACACAAGCGATGGCGGCATCTAGCAATACATCATTGCTACCCAAGTTCTGAGATAAGTCAAGATCGAGGCTAACCTTTCGTGACTACTATAATATATAGTGTCCTTCTATCCTTGATATCAGTTGATCAATGAGGCATAGGCGTGTCATCCTCGATCAATCTATGTGTTTCTTGATCCACACAGTAAACTAACTCAAACAAATGAGCTCAATATCTCATATTGACTCATTCGAGCATGCCATGCGTTTTAGTAGTTCTACTCAATCAAGAGGGCCCACCGATATCACTCTCGTCATATGGAGAGGATAGATCCCATCTACATCACTCACATCCCTCGCATAATTTGTTATATACCCGATGTCGCCTTTATGGTCCACCTATTCGGGTGGCGTTTGTGATACCAAAGTACATAACTCCTTATGTAGGGAACCGTAGTGACTTGAGTCTAAGGACTATTCATACCAATAGTCACATGAAAGTTTATGACCTCATATAGCGATCCGCAGAGTGAAACTTTCTCATGGAATTGATTCAGTATATATTCTCCAATATATACCCATGTGTCAACTTGATATCATATATCCATGACTTGTGAGATCAAGTCATCAATTGACCTACATGCTAGTCTTTATGTATTAATATTGCCCTTGCATATTAATACTCGACTAGGAACATTTAGGAAAGTGTTCTCTACAGCCTCTCATAATCAATTCTGCCAATTGATGTGCTGTAGATAAGAACCTACTTTTCTAGGGCATTATTATATTTAAATTAGCTGGCACAAGCAAGATGTAAATATAATAACCAATCCTTTGCCTTTATAGAATATGATACAAAATGTTCCCTATTCAACCATCACATGATTGGTTCTAGGGCTTTAACTAACACTTTTGCAGGACCATGATTGGTGATAGATGTTTGCACGCGTGGATAGCTAGCATGAGCTATTTAGCAGGTAGGTAATTCCTACCCTGGTCAGGTAGTTTTAATGCATGCAGATTTGATGCATGATCATATTATATAATCATGTTACCTTGACTCTACTCTTATTTATCTTATACTTGATACCTTACCTTTGGCTGTTAACTCCATTGTTGCTATCATGTTACATTTGATCATGATTAGGAGTTATATATATATGTGATGTAAGTAACCTAAAATTTATTTAGCTAAGTGTGAATAGTAAAGTTCGGATGACAACCTGATTGTAAATTGGGCAAAGAGGTCATCTATGGGAAGGTAATATTTTGAACGTAGGGTTAATTCTAATACCCTTAGGTTGCATGTTACCACCGACAATGTATTGGGTAAATGGTCAGGGAAATGATACTTAGTGTATCGCTACGAAATGGTGGTCCTAGCTTGTTATAATCAGATGAGTACGACTCTCTATAGGATAGAGAGTGCATCCATCAGTTGAGTATGACTCTCTACAGGATAGAGAGTGCGTCGATTAGATTGGTATGACTCTCTACAGGATAGAGAGTGTTATGATCAGTTGAGTATGACTCTCTGCAGGATAGAGAGTGAGTTGATCTGACTAGTATGACTTTCTGTAGAATAGAGAGTCTATGGTGGATGTCTGTATGTAAGATATTGCATTTATGTCATTCGCATGCACATTGGCGACGATGTCTCCCTTATGGTTAAGAGGGTTGCCATTCATCCTGCCTCCACAGTTACTCATACGAGGAGTAATCGGTGTGAGGGAAGAGCATTGTGGTGCCGCACTCTATCACTATAGACGGTGATAGTTGGATATGCGTGTCATAGTCTTGCGTGTGTGGCACTCGACCACTCATGGGTAGTGACTGTCGGAGTGGCCAACAACAGGGACCCCCATTGTGTAGCTTGCTCTTCACGCTTATATGCTACTCGATCATACTGCCCACTCGGCCACTCGAGAGTAGTGGTTGGTGTTGAGTTGGGACAGTTGTCATGCTCGAGCCACCGAGGCCACACTGGGGTCGTGGTAGCTTTAGGGTGAGCCGACATGACCATGCATGCTGCATTGCCGACTTATGACATTTTTGCATATTGCCATATATATACATATATGCATGTATATATATATATGGATGATTGTGATTAGTATACATATATAGATGCAGTCTATATATATATATGCTTATTGTGATGCTGCATTTGTAAGTACTATGCTTGTTGCAATTGTTTGTACATATTCATACATGCTATTACTTTTTTTTGTATAGTAGTAGACCGGTACTTGTATACTTGTTGGTTATTCACTGTGATACCCTCGACCTATATCAGGATGTAGTGTGAGTTAGTATTATTCCTTATACCTTATGTTGTGGATATATGCCCAGGTTAGATGAGGATAGAATAGTTGACTGTCAGGTATGTCAGCATCGTTTGTTGTTCAGTTTACTTAGTGTATGCATGCATGTATACTTGTTATGCTAATGTATACTTATTGTACGAGTAGATTAAACTGTTGAATCACATGTAATATTGATACATATATTTACTTGTTTTCCTATTACCTGCTAAGTTTTACTCACCACCACCATGGACCATGGGTTTTTCTGTCACCCAGGTAACAGGTAGCGGACTTCATGATGGACTTGGAGCACGGCTAGCTGACATTGTCTCATCTCAACTCCGAGAGTCTGGATTTTTGGTGCTTTCCTTGGTGTCCCGTTATGGATTTGATTTATGTGATGTTTTGTAATGATTGGACATTGTAAATGTTGTACCATTCTTTTTCCGGTTTTGTTATGGTGTTCTGAGTCGGTGTTAGTCATACCGGTATGCATGTGTGTAGTTTGTGATGTTGTGTTTTATGTTTTCGATGTGTATTTGTGGTAGTTAGTTTGTTTTCATATATATGTCTGTATTGTTGTTGTTGTGGCCTACGGGCCTTGTATTAACCCGAAATGTTGCCACGTACAAGGGAGATGTCGTTCGTTTGCTTTTCGGCACGACATGCTCTCGGGGCGTGACAACTTTAGTGGTATCAGAGCCCTAGGTTCTTCGATGCCATATAATATTGTTTTTCTGTCGAGTCTTGGATTCTCGAGAGTCGATTTATTCGGTTTTGGTTTTCTGAGATGAGATGGACAGCAGCCTGAGCTCCAAGCAGCATGAGGTAAGAATCCCTGATAACTTATATTTAGTTAGATGTTATCTAGACTTGATTAACAAGTGTATACTGTTAGAGTTATTATACCTGTACAGACTCATAGTAGAAGTCACCCACCGAGGCGACCAGGCGGAGTTACTATTAGGGTTTATACTGTCGGTTTTGTTGGCTATGCATTTAGATGCTTATTATAGGGAATAACCTGTAGTATGTTGGTTATTGCTCTTAACCGTGGTATGAGTTGACCACGGGAATGACCTATTGGGTTTGTGAGTCTTGAACCTGTGTTGATAAGGTGATTTACCTTTGAGAGCCGACTGATACCGAGTCGAAAAATAGGGGTCAAGTCGTCACATTTCTTGTGAAAAAAAAATCAAAGACTATAGTCTTAGGGATTTTCACTAACAGTACTAGTCGGATCATTACCTGATGGGTAATGGATAAGACAAATAGGCTATTGTTGATGCTGATAACGGAAGGCTAGTTTACGGTGTTTCATAGGGATTTTTATCCCTGAGGTGTGCGTACTGGGTTGTATAACTTTGAGAGTACTTTGAGTACTTAACTCATATTATACCGAGAAAGTAGAGTTAGTTGTATACCATTATCGAGATCAAGCCGGTATTTGGTAGAAAATGCAGAAAATAACCTTCGGGAAATAAAACATCACTTGATCATGGTTAGTGATGTTGAGAGAGAGTATTCCCCCGTGTCATTTTTAGTGACACATTGTAAGGAATTCTTGAGCTTCAAGAAAGGGTGATCGGTTAGTAATAGTGTATTGTGCAGAGTCGTGAGACTTGCAAAAGTTACGACCACCTAATAGCTCAAGAAGATGAATGGATGATTTAAGCCACCCAAAGTTATTGGCTTATAGTTGGATTAGGATGCCGAGATCTTCTACCAGATCCTACCGGAAGATGTTGGATTGAGATAGAAGTTTAGAAATGACTCCGTACAAATGTTTAAGAGTTGGAGACCGATAAGGATATATTGCAGGTCAACTTATTAGAGTCAGAAGTCTCCGACTGTTGGATAAAGGAGCAAGATCGGAGTCATAGGCTTTGAGCTATTTTCTGATTATAGAAGACCAACCACAGATTATCAGGATGTTCTCGTGGATATCAGCAAAATCAGAACAAAGACTTCGAAGGGATTATTTGCGTGCAGTGCGGATCATAAAGACACACGAAGTCAGATTATCCGTTGGATCAGTTCAGCTGCTGCTATTGTGAGCAACCAGTACAGTGGAGGAGGTGTACTTTGAAGACTATCGATGGTATTCCAGGAAAATGATGCACTATCTCGACACCAGATATCAGCACAGAAGATTGAGTTATCTCATCAATGGCAACCTACTAACTCAGACGTGGTTGGAGTTCCTTAATACTACCCTTTAGCAGAGATCAACATAGAAGCAGCATCAGTGGAAGACATCGTAGAAGGCTCATGCAGACGACAACAACAGTTACCTCCAGATGTGATTTGCTTTGTACAGAGGAGAGATATACGACGATGGTCGTATCTATTCGGTATCCTACAATTATAGCTCATAGCATTAAGTTATGGGATCAGACGATCTGGGAAAATCCCTGGTTCATTTGTCGCAGAAATGTGACCGTTTGTCGTGGATTATTGGATCTGATCTGGTTCTCTTCGGAGAAAGGCCGAGACCTACAGGGAGCCTTTTGATCGGATTGGCAGATAATTGATCGATCAGGGTATTACTTTAGTTTACCCTCTGGTTAATATATTGAGAGATGCTTGTAGTTACAGGTATCTTTGTCTAGAACATTCTTAGTTCAGATTAGAAGGGTCTTTTACATTGACTTGTAGGTTCGTGGTATCTCTATTGTCAGGTGAGAAGTTGACCAACAATTAAGAAGTCAAGGGAGGCCCTGAGACTTTGATAGACATACTTTTATAGTAGACATATCCTTATGGATGGTCAAATTGTTGGAAGTATGGTACGATATGTCTCTAGGATGTGCGTATAATTTGAGAGTTTGGATGTAGTTTCGGATGAACTCCAAGGCTTGCCGTTGCATAGGCAAGTGGAGTAGGCGATAGAAATGATTGCAGAAATAGTTCTGGTATCGAAGATCACATACTGGGTGATGGTTTGTTAGTATCGGTGTTGTTAAACACTATAGAAATTGGAAGAAAGTAAGTTGTGATTATAGGAGATGTTGGAAGGGATATTTATCTATCCTAGTATTTCTCCTTAAGAAGATCCGGAACTCTTTATTGAAAGAGAGATGGACCTTTGAGATTAGGCATCGATTATCGATGATGAAATATGGTAGTTGTTAAAAATTAATATCCTTCATTGAGGATAAATGATCTGTTTAGATCAGTTAAAGACACCTGTGCATGCTCTAGGGTTGGCTTACGACTGGTGTGTTGATATTGTAGTGACATGGTGTCATACAATTATCATTGTCATTGTGATGATTAATATGTTGGAATGTATACTGAAAGCCTAACTCTTTTTGTATGAACATTTTATTTTGGAATAAGAATCACATGATCATTGTTTGCACTTTATATATTTATTATATGTGTTTGTGCATATTGTCTAATATTTTACATTGTAGATAACATGGTGCTTGGTGTGGCATAGAAGTTCATGTTATCAGTCCCTTGTAAAATATAAGTAGAGGCTCACAACCAAGATGGTTTTGGACAAACCATTGGCATGGTTGTAGTGTAGCTTGGTATTGTTTTGTCTTGAACATAGAGTTACACTAGTACACTTAGGTGTATTGAGCAGGACCAACATAGAGGTGATTCAAATAATTGCTGACTACATAATTGAATCGGACCTCGGATATTATGTTGCACATGCTCTTAATCCCGATATAATAACGGGCACATGTACTTAGTATTTATTTCATTGATTTACCAGAGTGTGAGATTTAGATGGATTAAATCAATATTCCCGGTAAGTTGGGAAATGATATTATTTACATGGTGTGTCGTTGATTATAGGAGGAAATCGTGTCCTATATACTAGGTTGATGATGTCCCCTTGAGGAGCTCATAAGGTTCATCATGTAAACCCAGCTGGTTGACTTAGTCAACATGATGATAAGGTTGAGTGGTACTACTCGAGGAGTTAGATGTTAATTAATTGATGGTCAGTAAATCAATTAATTGACGGACATTCGATATCTTAAACACGGGGAGATGAATGTACAAATAATATATGGAGCCCATATTAATTTATGGGAGTTGGTGAGATAGTTCAATGATGATCCTCTAGTGGAATGGAACATCATTGATGGATCAAGTTTGTGTGGTTCCGATCTATCGGGTGGCCAAGATCCAACTCCTCCTTATGATCCCTATCGTAGCCTAATGTAATCCTCGTGAAGTCTAGATCCAAGGATGTAAAACAAAACTCTATAACCAACGGTTGGGATTAAATACCTAGATCCGATGGTTAGGATGAAACCCTAGAATCGACGGTTGGGATTAAATCCCTAGATCCGACGGTTGGGATGAAACCCTAGATCCGACAGTTGGGATGAAACCCTAGATCCGACGGTTGGGATGAAACCCTAGATCCGACGGTTGGGATGAATCCCTAGATCTGACGGTTGGGATGAAACCCTAGATCCGACGGTTGGGATAAAACCCTAGATCCGACGGTGGAGATTAAAGGAGGCTTAAGCCCAATTCTATAAATAGAGGGCTTAGGTTGGGCGGTGGGGTTTGGTTCAATTGGAGTTAGGGTTTTAGGTTGGGCGGCTAGGGTTTGGAAGCTTAGGCTTGGGCGGCAACATTGTGACAAGAACCGACGCCCATCTTCTTCCATCAAGTTGTTGCTGGCGCCCATCTTCTTCCATCAAGACTTGGCTGGCGCCCATCCACTTGGTGCCTCTCTTATTCCTTGGCCGGCGGCAACCTCTCTTCAAGGTTGGCCGGCGTTCACTCCTTCATAATCTCCAAGGTGGCTGGCGGTTCTCCTTGCATTGGTGGCCGGCGCTTCATCCATTCATTCCTTGGCCGGCGGTTGCATCAAACTCCCTTACTTTGTGGCCGGTTCTAGAAAGGAAAGATTTTGTTGGTTCTTCTCTTTGTTCACAGTGGACAAGGAAGGAAAGAACGCGATCTAGAAGGCTTCTACTTGTGGAGGATCTTCGCCCATACGTCGTCCACGAGGAGGATAGGACATACGGTAGAAGATCGTAAGGTATAAAGTTTTACAACTTTATTTTCTGATCTTAGCATGTTCTTTTATGTGTTGATTATACAAGTGTTGTATGTATATATTTTGTATAATCATGGACCCCGAAGACAAACACAAAAACCGGCGATCCTTCCGTCGTCTCTTCCGTGGCTAACCAACTAGAAGAGTTGTGTTGCTTGAACAACTAGTTTGTTCAAGCGATCACTCAAGTTGTTAGCACGACGACGAATTGGTTGTGCTAAGGAAACTCATCCCATCCGGATTAATTCTTTCATTAGTGAAAATTTTAATCCGGGGACATGGGAGCCAATGAGCCTCCGAAGCAACTCCCTACATAATATATATCATCAGCTTAGAGTAAAGGGGATGCACGTGTGTAGAGACGATAATTTCATACTTAGTATGAATTTTATGAGTTTTGGTTAAGTTGTTAGACTAACTAATGATTTAGTCGCCACAGGATTTGAATCATGTATCCTGAACATGATTGGATCCTTTTGTGGTTGATGGAGTTGCGTAACCTGGCCACTGTTGATTGTGGTAGTTGGAGTTGTGCACTCGACCACCATAGATGGTGGTTTACCTTGTATGATGTAGTTATTACTGTAGTTGTGGATAGAATATTTTAGCATTACTATACCATAGACTTATTTGACAAAGGTGATGATGAAAATCATTTAGTCGGAAGCTGGTGAAACCAGTTACAGGACTTAGATGACAGTTAACTTTTACGTGAGTATTAGTTAATCATTCTGGGGTGGATAAAAGGATGTGGTACGGAAATGCATTGTTTCAAGGAACAAAGCGATCCCGATGCAGTTGAATGAGGCGTATCTTGAGCTTACGACAGTTGGGGAATTGCGAGACAAGCTATCATATACATGACGTGGACTTAGTGGATTTTTTGGCGGTAGATGAACTTCTCTTGTGAGAAGATAATTTTTCATCTCTAATATGGATATGTGTTCTGGACATGCATCCACTTAAGGAAGAGTTGCTATAGGAACCACATCATTCGAGAAGTGTTATACATCCTGGTGGTACTCGTATGTACCAAGATTTGAAACAATGATAATGGTTGGAATGGTATGAAGAGAGGTATAGCAGATTTTACTGCTCGATGTTTAGTATGCCAGCAGGTGAAGGCTGAACATCAGAAACACACTGGATTGCTCAGGGAAATTTCGATTTCCAGAATGAAAGCAGGAGCATATCACTATGAATTTTGTTACATGATTGTCCAGAACCCGTAAAGGACATGATGCGATTTGGGTGATCGACTAACCAAATCAGCTCACTTTCTGCCTATTCGTGGAATAGACTTATTGGATCGTCTGGCAGAGTTGTACTGCCGAGAGATTATCAGATTGCACGGAGTGCCTTTGGGTATTATATCTAATAGAGATCTGCGATTTACCTCGCGATTTTGGCAGAATCTGCTGCAAGCTAGGGGTGCAGAGCTTCGATTCGGTACCACGTTTCATCCGTGGATGGAAGAACAGTCAGAGTGTACCACTTAGACTCTGGAGGATGTATTAAGATCTTGTGTCAGGGATTATGGAGGTTGTTGGGAGAATTACATTCCTTTGGTGGAATTTGACTATAAGAATAGTTATTACTTCTCCATTCAGATGACTCCTTCTGAAGCGCTATACGGTATACCCTATAGATCTCCCGTGTTGTGGGAGGAAGTCAGGGAACGACAGCGATTTGGGCCACCGAGTATCCAACTGTTGGGATGTATACTGAAAGCCTAGCTCTTTTGTATGAACATCTTTATTTTGAAATAAGAATCACATGATCAATGTTTGCATATTTTTATGGTTATGCAATGTTGTCTTGTTGGATTTCGGGCACCGCGGCGTGTGTGTGTTCGATCATGTTTTGTAAACATGAGCACAGCGGAAGCAATTAAAAATAATAAATCTATATTTATTACAACACACACAACACACGCATGCTATTACAATAAGTGCAGACATAACCGTAAATTAAAATTTGCAATAAAAGAAATTATCTACGTTATACCTTTCGTATGACGTGTAGCGGGAACTGCATCAACCGGAACGATCCTCGTAAGAATCGTCTCTATCCGTATCCACGCCGAGCTCCTCGGGATGACTTCGCTAAGCCACGAGCTTTGTCTTCGTACGGGTTACTAGCCTCGTGTTGAAGACAACGTGATCGAGAGATGATCACGATCCGAATCCAAATTCGGATCCAAAACCAAGTCCTCAAAACTCGATTCTCCGGAGAGGTATTCGTCAACCGTTTGACGAATCCTTCGTCCCCCACCTCAGAGGATTACCGGAGATCAAATCCCCGGTAAGTTAGCCGCTGTCGGAGCACTAACCATCGTCCAAACGACGCTCCGACGAGAGGAGGAGAAGCTGTCCAGAAAACTGGACAGCTTGGTGGAGGATATAGGCGCCGGCCAACCAAGGAAAGAAAAGGCTCACCTTGATGCCAAACCTATAGGGGATCACCGGAGGATCGCCGGAGGGTTCACCGGCTGTAGCTTGGTCGCCGGCAAGGACTTGGACGGCGGCACAAAAGCTGGGCGGCGGCAATGAAGGTGTTGGCGCCGAATACTCCTTCAAGGGGTGGGCGGCAACTAGGTTGGGCGGCCAAAACTAGATTAGGGTTAGGGTTAGGGTTTAAGCCCTATTTTATAGAGAACTAATTCTCTTAATGGTTGATGGATCATATCCATAAAGCCCGTTAACCCGCTCCATTAGGATAAGTCAAAATAAACCAAACCATGATGGTTTATTTTAAGTTAAAACGAACCGAACCAACTTTTGGTTCATTCGTTTAAAATAAACCAAACCCTTTGGTTTATTGTCATCCATTGGATTAGAACCAAACCATTTTTGTCCATCCATTATGTCTTCATAAGACACGGCCCATCCACGCTTCCATTGCGTCTGAAACAATTTCATGCTCACTTTATGTTTGGTCCAACCAAACATAGTTTCTCTCGGTCTGAGAATCCCATTCTCAAGCTCGTTTTAAATCCTTTGGATTACACTCGTTGTGCGTGTGACCAAATAGGTTCTCGGTTTATGTTGGCCGTCTATAATTAACCATTAATTATAGAACGATCATGAGTGGCACCTAGTAGTACATCATGATCCCCAATTAACCGAAAAGATCAACGGTTGATCCAGAACTATTTCTGAAACCCTTCAGTAGCTCGAATTAATCATGCCCCATTCCCTTCACTCATCTTATACCCACTTAGTTCAGGACATGGTCTATTGTGTCAGTCCCCACTAGGCTGACTACGTCACACCTAGCCCAAGTATTATTTCCTCGTCCTACGGATTCTAGTTACTCCACATGTATCGAAGAGTACTTTACTCTAAACATGTAATGCTTTGGCCAAAGACTTTAGTAACAATCCGACGAGAGCCCATGGGTATACATCTCCTCGCAAGGAGTGGTGAATCCTTTATAGGCTATTCAAACACCTTCGATCACTTCGACTTATACCCAATCATCCCGGGTCCACATCTCCTCGGAGATGTTTGCTTAATATGTCAAAGCATAAGTCTCCATGATCAAGATGACTTGAATACCGCAAGTCAAAGGAACATCGCACTTAAGCCACAGTAAGAACTTCATTGACATATCTATATATGCAGAGAACCTTATGAAGTCTTACGGCTGGTCACTCCAATGAACTAGTTACCATAACTAGCATCCACGATTAACTCCGGACATCACAATGTCTCCAGCCAGTGAGAATCAGCTGCTTGGATACACCAAGGAGTCTACCTCGTGCTAGTCTCGACAGAATTGATGGTGTCCAAATCCATCAATTCATCGACTAGGGATAATTCCGATACATCACAATTACACATGTAGAGATACTCACTAGTTGTGATCCAATCACAAATTCTCTCATGCTGTGAATCGTATCGTGGACATTCAGTAAATGAGTTTAAGATCCAATCAAATACATTAAACATGTATACTCAAATAGCAAATCTTCATTTATCATATAAATGGTTCATACATAAGGTGATTGCCTTAGGACATCTCTCATATATTACTAACAGACTCCCACTTGGCCTAATGCCAATCGCTACGGTATCCAATACCATAAGCTCTAACATGACCCTCGAACTTACTTTGAGGTAATGCTTTAGTCAAAGGATCCGCTAAGTTCCTTTCAGTGGAAATTTTCTCGATTTGTATTTCGTTCCTACTTATGATCTCTCTGATAAGATGATAGCGGCGAAGCACATGTTTGGATCGTTGATGAGACCTTGGCTCTTTCGCCTGTGCAATTGCTCCATTGTTGTCGCATGATGACCGGTATTGCTTCAACAATGGGCGGAATCACACCAAGTTCATGAGCGAACTTCTTGATCCAAACCGCTTCCTTTCTGCCAGGCCGCAATATATTACGCCTCGATGGTAGAATCCGCTCTGATCTCTTGTTTGGAACTTTTCCAACTCATTGCGCCCCATTCAAGGTGAACACGCGTATCGGTGAGACATGGAATCATCCTTGTCATGCGAAGCCGCATCCGTATACCGCGTATCACCATGTCCCTTCTCCATATATTAGGAACACATCCTTAGTTCTTCTCAAGTACTTAAGGATCGTCTTATGACCGCCAATGATCCATTCTGGATCGGATTGGTATCTGCTCGTGACACTCAGGCGTCGATACATCGGGCCTCGTACATAACATAGCATACATGATAGATCCTATTGCGGATGCATAGGAATCTTACTCATGCAAATCCTCTCTAAATCTTACGTGCGCGGACACATAGACTTGAAAGGTGTACCCCATGCACGATGGGCGGATAACCTTTCTTGGATTCCGACATGCTAAACCTCTTTTGCACTCGGTCTATATATGAAGCTGCGAAAGACCAAGCAACAGCGTTTGATCTATCTCTATAGATCTTAATCCCAGGATGTAGGTTGCTTCTCCCGTCTTTCATGGAGAATGTCTTGGATAACTAAACCTTAGCGTGTAAGATTGACACATCGTTTCCTATAAGTAATATGTCATCGACAATACTAGGAACACATTGCCTCCCACTAACCTTCTTGTACACACAAGGTTAAATGCGGATTTTGTGAAATCAAACTTTTTGATCGTCTCATCAAAGCGGATATTCCGACTCTGGATGCTTGCTTGATCCATAAATGGATCGTGCAATTTGCATACCTTGGTTTTATCAAGCCGATGTGAAACCCTCGTTGTATCATATACCGTCCTCGGCGAGTTTCCATTAAGGAAAGCTGTTTTCACATCCACCATATCTCATAATCATAATGAGCCGCTATGGCGGGAGCATCCGAATGGATTTAAGCATAGCTACGAATAGGTTTCGTCATAATCAACACCTTGTTTTTGGCGATATCCTTTCTCCACCAATCTAGCCTTATAGGTAATCACATTACCATCCATGTGGTTTCTTCTTGAAAACCCACTTGCACCCTATAGGCTTTATGCCTTGGTGGGTCAACCAAGTTCAAACTTGGTTTTCGTACATGGAATCCATTTAAACTTCATGGCACCAAGCCACTTATCCCTTCTGAACTTGTCGGCACTTCTTCATAATTGGTAGGCTCCTCATCATCAATGAGTAACCGTCGTTCGATTCACTTACGAGAAATCCATATCTCTCGGGAATATTGCGTGTTCTACGGATCTCTGAAGATGTGGTGTTACAATAAGTCGTAGGATTGCTCATCACTATGAGTTGTCATTTGTTGTGCTTCACCGGTATCTCATCAATGTCTATTTGAGTCTCGAGCCTCCTCAAGCTCGGCGGACACTCCCACTATTTTCTTGCAAGAGAAACTCTTTCTCTAGAAACACGGCATGCCTTGAAACAAACACCTTTTGTTCCACAGGATGATAGAATTGGTAACCCCTTGTTTCCTTAGGGTATCCAATAAATAGACATTTATCAGACTTAGCATCCGATTTTATGCGACGTCTGATCCGCTTCACATAAGCGGAGACAACCCCATATCTTCAAGTAAGATACATGAGGTTTCTTACTAGCCCATATCTCATATGGAGTAGTAGAGACTACCTTGGTAGGCATTACATTTAACAAGTAAGCTTATGCGAAGTGCATAACCCCAAAAGGACTTGGGAAGAGTCGCATGATTCATCATTGACGACCATGTCCAACAAGGTCGATTCGCCTCTCGGATACACCATTATCTTTGTGGTGTATAGGCGAGTCCATTGAGACAATATGCCATTGTCTCTTAGATAATCAAGAAACTCTTGACTTAAGTATTCACCACCTTCGATCCGATCAGTATTTTAATACTTTTGTCATGTTGTTTCTCTACTTCATTTCTGAATTCTTTAAACCTTTCAAAGGCTTTAGACTTGTGTTTCATCAAGAACACATACCCAAACCGTGAGTGATCATCGGTGAAGGTAATGAAGTAGCTATAGCCTCCTAAAGCTTGAGTTGACATAGGTCCACAAACATCAGTATGTATTAGACCTAGTAACTCTCCCACTCGTTCACCTTTTCCAGTAAAAGGTAACTTAGTCATCTTGCCTTTTAAGCATGATTACATGTATCGTATGAATCCAATTCAAGCGATTCGAATTCCACATCGGTGTAATTCGGACATGCGTTTCTTGCTTATATGGCCAAACGACAATGCCACATATAGGAGTCTATGTGATTATCCTTTCGAGCAGCGTGTTGCTCGCCCGATATTGAAAATGTCCTTTGGAATCGTCCAGCGTATAAATGCCATTACTCAAAGTTCCAGTTCCATAAAGTACGCCATTCAAAGTTATATAACAACAATTGTTACTAAACGTTAAATGGAAACCATTTCTATTTAAGCAGGAAATAGAAACAATGTTCTTTATTAGAGAAGGAACATAATAGAAATTGTCCAGTTCCAAGACTAGTCCACTAGGGAGCTTCAGCAAATAAGTTCCGATGGCGACCGCAGCAACCTTTGCTCCATTGCCAACTCGCAAATTTGACTCCCCTCTGACAAGTCTTCTTCTATTCCTTAGCCCCTGTATGTCATTACATATATGTGAGCTACACCCAGTATCCAATACCCAAGTGTCTAAGGAAATAGAATGACAATCAATAACGAAGATACCTGAAGAGGATGGGGCATCGGATGCCTTCTTCTTCTTCATGGACTCAAGATAAATCTTGCAGTTTCTTCGCTAGTGGCCTTCCTTGCCACAGTGATGGCAAGTGTCATTTTGCGCTGGTTCCGCCTTCTTTGCCTTTTTCTTTCCTTTCTTCTGTTCGTTTTCCTTTCTCTTAGAACCTTTCTTTGAGGAATCAACTAACAGAACCGCCTTCTCCTCATGCTTTACAGAAGGCTCCACAGTCTTCAGCATATTAAGGAGCTCGGGAATGGTGGATTCCAATTTGTTCATCCGATAGTTCATCACAAATTGCGAGAAGCTCTTGGGCAAACAATGCAGAATTAAGTCAATACTTAACTCATGATCCATCACAAAACCGAGGGTAGCTAGCCGCTCGATGTACCCGTTCATCTTTAGCACAAACTGCACTACAGACGAACCTTCTTGCATCTTCGTAGTGAAGAGGAGCCTAGAGACCTCGAACCTTTCGGATCTCTCTTGCTCATCGAACAACTCATGAAGATGGAAGACCATAGTATTAGCATCCATATGCTCATGCTGCTTTTGCAGCTCAGGTACCATCGCCGCTAGCATGATGCAACTCGCCCGAGAATCGCGCCACATGTTTACGATAGACCAACATTTGATGCAGGTTGCATCGTCCTTAGGACGGTCAGGAAGAGGCTCTTCAAGGACATATGCAAGCTTTTCCGCCTTGAGAATAATTCTCAGGTTTCTAAGCCAGTCCAGGAAGTTAGGCCCAGTCAGTTTGTTCGAATCCAAAATAGTGCGCAAATTCAAAGACGTCATGATCAATTTATTGACCTAGAAATACAAAACGAGCATATATGAGAAAATGATTTTAAAATGCATCAATATACATTTATAAATCCCATTCATTTTTCGAATTTCAAAAACCTTTAAAATCACTTCGGGAGATCGTAGGTCCATCTCCGAATGGGCTGATATCCATCATAGATAAGAACAACCTTAGAGTGAGTCCAACAAGCCATTCTTAGCTATGATGGTGGGTATCAAGTATACCGATTACATATCATGTATATGTAACTATCACAATGTGCTATCAACTAATTGAATGTTTACACATACATTGGGTTGTTAACACATTAACAAGTATGCATCATATGCATAGCACCCAACTTCACCTCTCTTCACATCGACCTTGGAGTGAGTCCAACAAATCTATGCTCCAAGTTAAAGCCGACCCATTAATCGCGAAATAGTTTTAATACGGTTAGAGCGCATTCAACCAATTAGCCAGGCTTGGAGTGAGTCCAACAATTCAAACTAACGATTGACCTCTGACTCTTACCATATTAGAGTTAAACTATTCCAATGATTTGAACATGTTCAGGTTCGAGCCGGGCTTGGAGTGAGTCCAACAACCCAAACAGGAAACAGAACTCTGGTTCTAACCATATTAATGGAAGGCGTAGGCTTTAATATTGAGTTAGGGTTTTTATGTCTCATCCTCTTTGCATGCAAATAACTATTATCTACATGGCATGGCATAAATGGCATACATCTACATGTCACGACACGCATGGCATAATGTTATGCATCTAATGCAATTACATGGCATACAATTATGTCATGTATATAATTTCCTTATATGTCATAACTATTTATGGAAATAAAATATGTTTAAGATTTGATTCTCCAAATCAAATCATAATTAAATTAGGAAACAAATTTCCAAATCTAATCACATATTTTATTCATGGAATTATTTGATTAAGGAAAATCTATTTAGGAAACCAATTTCCTAAATCATTAAAACTACTTATGGAAATAAAATATTTTAAGATTTGATTTCCCAAATCAAATCATGATTAAATTAGGAAACAAATTTCCAAAATCTAATCAAATATTTTATTTATGGAAAATATCAATTTCCATAAATACTTCCAACTTTCCAAAAGTGGAAGATTTCCATAAATACTTCTAGACTTTCCAAAATTGAAAAATTTCCATAAATACTTCTAAATTTTCCAAAATTAGAAAATTTCCAGAAATACATTATGACTATCGCAAAACCATTTTACGATTATGTCGAAACACAACCTGGGATCTGATACCACTGTTGGGTTTCCGGCACCGCGGCGTGTGTGTGTTCGATCATGTTTCGTAAACATGAGCACAGCGGAAGCAATTAAAAATAATAAATCTATATTTATTACAACACACACAACACACGCATGCTATTACAACAAGTGTAGACATAACCGTAAATTAAAATTTGCAATAAAAAGAAATTAAACTACGTTATACCTTTACGTATGGCGTGTGGCGAAACGGCATCAACGGGCGATCCTCGTAAGAATCGTCTCTATCCGTATCACGCCGAGCTCCTCGGGATGACTTGCTAAGTCACGAGCCGTCTTCGTGCGGGTTACTAGCCTCGTGTTGAAGGCGGCGTGATCGAGAGATGATCACGATCCGAATCCAAATTCGGATCCAAAAGCGAGTTCTCAAAACTTCGCTTCTCGGAGAGGTATTCGTCAACCGTTTGGCGAATCGCCGTCCTCCACCTCAGAGGATTACCGGAGATCAAATCCCGGTAAGTTAGCGCTGTTGGAGCACTAACCGTCGTCAAGCGGCGCTCCGGCGAGAGAGGAGAAGCTGTCAGAAAACTGGACAGCTTGGTGGAGAATAAGCGCCCGGCCAAAACAAGGAGAAAAGCTCACCTTGATGCCAAACCTATAGGAGATCACGGAGGATCGCGGAGGTTCACGGCTGAAGCTTGGAGTCGCGGCAAGGTCTTGGGCGGCGGCACAAAAGCTGGCGGCATGAAGGTGTTGGCGCCGAATACTCCTTCAAGGAGGTGGCGGCAACTAAAGCCCTATTTTATAGAGAACTAATTCTCTTAATGGTTAATGGATCATATCCATAAAGCCCGTTAACCCGCTCCATTAAGATAAGTTAAAATAAACCAAACCATGATGGTTTATTTTAAGTTAAAGCGAACCGAACCAACTTTGGTTCATTCGTTTAAAATAAACCAAACCCTTTGGTTTATTCTCATCCATTGGATTAGAACCAAACCATTTTGGTCCATCCATTATGTCTTCATAAGACCACGGCCCATCCACGCTTCCATTGCGTGAAACAATTTCATGCTCGCTTTATGTTTGGTCAACCAAACATAGTTTCTCTCGATGCGAGAATCCCATTCTCAAGCTCGTTTTAAATCCTTTGGATTACACTCGTTGTGCGTGTGACCAAATAGGTTCTCGGTTTATGTTGGCCGTCTATAATTAACCATTAATTATAGAGCGATCATGAGTGGCACCTAGTAGTACATCATGATCCCCGATTAGCAAAAGATCAGCGGTTGATCGAACTATTTACGAAACCCTTGATGGCTCGAATGAATCGTGCCCCATTCCCTTCACTCATCTTATACCCACTTGGTTCAGGACATGGTCTATTGTGCCGATCCCCACTAAGTGACTCGTCACACCTAGCCCAAGTATCATTTCCTCGTCCTCACAGTTCTAGTTACTCCACATGTATCGAAGAGTACCTTACTCTAAACATGTAATGCTTTGGCCAAAGACTTTAGTAACAATCACGAGAGGCCATGGGTATACATCTCCTCATGAGGAGTGGTGAATCCTTTATAGGCTATTCAAACACCTTGATCGCCGACTTATACCCAATCATCCGGGTCCACATCTCCTCGGAGATGTTTGCTTAAGATGTCAAGCATAAGTCTCCATGATCAAGATGACTTGAATACAAAGTCGAAGGAACATCGCACTTAAGCCCACGATAAGAACTTCATTGACATATCTATATATCACGAGAGAACCATATGAAGTCTTACGGTGGTCACTCGATGAACTAGTTACCATAACTAGCATCCACGATTAACTCGGACATCACAATGTCTCGGCCCGGTGAATCGGTGCTTGGATACACCAAGGAGTATACCTCGTGCTAGTCTCGACAGAATTGATGGTGTCCAAATCCATCAATTCATCGACTAGGGATAATTCCGATACATCACAATTACACATGTAGAGATACTCACTAGTTGTGATCCAATCACAAATTCTCTCATCTTTGTGAATCGTATCGTGGACATTCAGTAAATGAGTTTAAGATCCAATCAAATACATTAAACATGTATACTCAAATAGTGAATCTTCATTTATCATATAAATGGTTCATACATAAGGCGATTGCCTTAGGACATCTCTCATATATTACTAACATGTCTAATACGTTACATTGTAGATAACATGGTGTGTGGTGTCACACGGGAGATCTTGTTTTCGGCTCCTTGTAAAGTATAAGTAAAGGCTCACAACCGAGATGACTTTGGACAAACCAGCGGAATGGTTGTAGTGTGATTTGGTATTGGTTTGTCTTGACCATAGAATCACACTAGTGCATTTTGTATGTATTGAGCAGGACCGACACAGAGGTGATTCGATTTATTGCTGACTACATAATCGAATCGAACCTCAGATATTATTTAGTACATGCTCTTAATCCCGATATAATAACGGGCACATATACTTGGTACTCATCTCTTTGATTTACCAATGGGCGAGATTTATAGATTAAATCGATAGACTCGGTAAGTTGGGAGATGATATTATTTATATGGTGTGCCGTTGATTATAGGAGGAAACCGTGTCCTATATATTAGGATGATGATGTCCCCTTGAGGAGCTCATAAGGTTCATCATGTAAACCCTGCAGGTGGACTAGGTCCGGCATGATGAAAAGGTTGAGTGGTATTACTCAAGGAGTAAGATGTTTATTAATTAATGGTCTGTAAATTAATTAATCGACGGACATTCGAGATCGTAAACACGGGGAGAAAATGTACAAATAATATATGGAGCTCATATTATCATATGGGGGTTGGTGAGGTAGATCAATGATGGACCTTTAGTGGATTGGATCATCATTAGTGGATCGGACTTTATGTGGGCTTGATCCATGGGTGGCCAAGACCCAACTCCTCCTCATGGTCCCTAATGTAGCCCATTAACACCTCAAGATGCTTAGATCCAATGGATAGAAACAAAACACTAAGATCCATTGGTAGAGATTAAATCTCTAAGATCCGACGGTTGAGATTAAATCTCTAGATCCGACGGTTGAGATTAAATCCCTAGAACCAATGGAGGAGATTAATTCATGGCTTATCCCCAAACTCTATAAAAGGTGGCATGGGGTTGGCGTGAAGATGATGATAGAGAGGGAGCAAGGCTTGGGCGGCAAGAATAGGGCAATCCTAGTTGAGATAAGATTGGAATTAGGGTTAGGGTTTGGAAGCAAGGGTGGCACCAAATAAGGCAAGTTTTCCTTCTTCTTCCTTGCCATGTGGCCAACGTCCAGCATCTATTCCAGCCCTTCCCAGCCCTTGGCCAGTTGCCAAAACACTCCCCTCTCTTCTCCTTAGGTGGTGGAAACAAGATATAGGGTTTCCCTTGGTGTCTTGGTAGTTTTCCATCATCTTCTTCTCCTTCTAGTTGGCCGGCGGCAAGAACTTCTATAGTTCTTTGTTGGTTGAGTTTTTGAAGGAGAAAAACATTGTTTCTCTTCTTCCTCTTGCTTGGGAAAAGCAAGGAAGGAAGTTTTGCGATCTAAGAGCTTCGACTTTTGGTGGATCGTCGCCCACACGACGTCCAAAAGGAGGAGGGTCATACATTAGAAGACCAAGAGGTATAACTATTCTTCTATCTCTTTTATTCATTGCTTGTGTTTGTTTTTCAAAATATAAGCATGTTATATTTCTGTAAATAGGCTAATTAATACTTGGATCCCGAGTATAAACACAAAAACTGGTGATCCGTACATCGTCTATTCAGCGGCTACTCGTAGAATAGAGGATGGTCGCTTGAACAACTAGTTTGTTCAAGTGACCTCTCTAAACGAATAGTACGACGATGACTTGGTTGCTTTGGGAATCCCTTTTGTCTAGGATTAAATTTTTAATCCGGGGACATCGAAGGGATCACCATGGTCAAGCAACCGAGGCGAAGGGGAAGCGAAGTTTCCCCTCACGGACTCGACAAGGGAAAACCCTTCAATTGGTATCAGAGCTTCCGGGCAAAACCATCTCCAACATGAGGCAGAGTTGATGCGCGTCATCAGATGATGGTTATTAGAGGCACAGGATGGCTTTACCTCTGACACTTGAGGGTGTTCATAATGTATTTCATGTTTATATGTTGAGGAAATACGTGTCGCATGTTAAGCATGTTCTAAAGGAGATAGCAACTCCACTTCAGCCTAATGTGACTTACGAAGGGATTTCAGGATGGATCCAGGGTCGCAAGGAGCGACAGTGATGTGACAAAATCATTTGACTTGTAAAAGTTGGATGACAACATCATATCGATGAAGAGGCTACGTGGGAGCTGAAACATACTATCCGAGCTCGATACCCTCATCTGTTCACTGGAGGAATGTATGTGGTTCTTTTGGAAACATGTTTGAAGTAATTTTTTTCATGTTAGTACAAAATTTGGGTACTAAATTTTATTAAGTGGGGTAAAATGTAAAATATCACAGGTACTAAAATTAAATAAATAAAGCATGATTAGGGATTTTAATTAAATCTAACCTAACTTTAAGGTTATAGGGTTAATTTAAGTGGATCTAGGTTTGACTTATAGGGTTTTAAATCCAAACCCGTGATGATCCGTTTACTATATAAATACTCATTTTTTTATGTAGAAATGGCCGCTTTCCTTAGCAATACGTAACTTCGCCTCGTGATTTCTTCTCTGTTTCCTTCTCGTGACCCCTTCTCTTCCACGCGATCCGATCTCACGATTCAACTCTTGCGATCTCCTCCTCGCCGCAGTCGACCTCTCCCTCTCGTACCTTTTCCTCGGGCAGGGGCGGTGACCGGCCTCGATGGAGCCCAAGGATGAGTCGACGGCGAGCACGCGTGGAGGAGAGCTTGGAATCGGCAACGTCCGGTTGCAATCTGCCCTTCCGATCTCTGCCGGAGCAAGCTCAGGAATGGGCGGTGCTAGGGCAGCTCGATCCCTCTTCTCCAGGCTCCCGTCGACCCTTTTCGCGTGAGCCGATTGGCGTCGTGATCACCGCGACAAAGAGGGGCTTCCACGCGTCTCACAGTGGTCGCCGAAGCAAGGTTAGGGCAGTAGGATTCCGGTAAACAGATGGATTTGGGGGATTGCTCTGTCGATGGTCGTCGGAGCTAGGTAAGGGCTAATTCTTTCTTGCTACCTTGGATAGGATTTATACCTAGCTGTGGATTCTGGTTGAGTTCGATTTGTCTTGTTGGGCAGTGGGTTTTTTCAGCGAGCAGAACAGGGATAAGAAGGAGTGCTGCCGGTGGAGGTTGCAACCGCTGGTAAGTCAATCTGTTTTGATTTTTTTTCATTGCAGTTGGTAATAATTGTTGCTTAGACTGGGATTTTGGTTGGAGTTATCGTCGTGAACGGGAAGAATCCTAACAACACATTTCGGGTTCGAGAGGCTGGATCAACAAATCTGCCGTGGGGATCCCATTTAGTCTTCACCTTCGATTTGTGGTAAAAGACCTCTCTACTTCTTTAGATTAAGAAATCTGAGAATTTGTAGGTTGGATGTAAACTTGTATTTTGTGATTTCAGATGCTTGAGTTATGGAATTGGATTTATCTTCTTGATAAGTTGTGGTCGATTGAAGGGGGAGAGGTAAGCTTTGATCTACTAATGATATAGTTGGAGAACAATCATATTTGTTTGTGATCATTAATATAGTGGTGTTAATTGTAGATTTACATATCGTATTTTTGGGAAGTTGAGTAGATCTGATGAGGATCAAGAAGTGGTGGTTGATTGGAACAATTGTAAGGTAAGCTTTGATTTGGTATTGTTATGAAGTTGGAGGTGCTACCTTTATAGTTGATGCTAGAGTTGACTCATGAATGATACGGTGAATTTAATCTGATAAAGGTTGGAGAATGTTGAATTAGTTGGATATAATGATCGATGTAGGATTCGATTCAATCATTTGATGTAAACTAGAACTTAGTTATGTTCTATGTGTTCTTTTGCAAGACCTTGATTGGTGATAGATGTTTGCAGGACCTTGTATAGGTAATTCCAACCCTGGTCAGGTAGTTTTAATACATGCAGATTTAGATGCATTATCATCTTATATGATCATGTTACCTTGACTCTGCTCTTATTTATCTTATGCTTGATACCTTACCTTTGGCTGTTAACTCCATTGCTGCTATCATGTTACATTTGATCATGATTAGGAGTTATATATATAGGTGATGTAAGTAACCTAAAATTTATTTAGTTAAGTGCGAATAGTAATGTCCGGATGACAACCTGATTGTAAATTGGGCAAAGTGGTCATCTGTGGGAAGGTAATGTTTTGAACGTAGGGTTAATTCTAATACACTTAGGTTGCATGTTACCACCGACCATGTATTGTGTAAATGGTCAGGGGAATGATACTTAGTGTGTCGATACGGACCAGTGGTCCTAGCTTGTTATAATTATATGAGTACGAATCTCTACAGGATAGAGAGTGCGTCCATCAGTTGAGTACGACTCTCTATAGGATAGAGAGTGCATCGATTAGATTGGTATGACTCTCTACAGGATAGAGAGTGTTATGATCAGTTGAGTATGACTCTCTGCAGGATAGAGAGTGAGTTGATCTGACTAGTATGACTTTCTGTAGAATAGAGAGTCTATGTTGAATGTCTGTATGTGAGACATTGCATTCATGTCATTTGCATGCACGTTGGTGACGAGGTCTCCCTTGTGGTTGAGAGGGTCTCCAGTCATCCTGCCTCCACGGTTACTCATAGGAGGAGTAATCGATGTGAGAGTAGAGCATTGTGGTGCCGCACTCTATCACTATAGACGGTGATAGTTGGATTTGCGTGTCATAGTCCTGCGTGTGTGGCACTTGACCACTCATGGGTAGTGACTGTCGGAGTGGCCAACAATAGGGACCCCCATCGTGTAGCTTGCTTTTCACGCTTATATGCTACTCGATCATACTTCCCACTCAGCCACTCGAGAGTAGTGGTTGGTGTTGAGTTGGGACAGTTGTCATGCTTGAGCCACCGAGGCCACACTGGCGTCGTGGTAGCTTTAGGGTGAGCCGACATGACCATGCATGCTGCATTGCCAACTTATGACATTTTTGCATATTGCCACATATATACATATATGCATGTATATATATATATATAGATGATTGTGATTAGTATACATATATAGATGCAGTCTATATATATATGCTTATTGTGATGCTGCATTTGTAAGTACTATGCTTGTTGCATTTGTTTGTACATATTCATACATGCTATTGCTTTTTTCTGTATGGTAGTAGGCCGGTACTTATATACTTGTTGGTTATTCACTGTGATACCCTCGACCCATATCAGGATGTAGTGTGAGTTAGTATTATTCCTTATACCTTATGTTGTGGATATATGCCCAGGTTGGATGAGGATAGAGTAGCTGACTGTCAGGTATGTCAGCATCTTTTGTTGTTCAGTTTACATAGTGTATGTATGCATGTATACTTCTTATGTTGATGTATACCTATTGTATGAGTAGATTAGACTGTTGAATCACATGTAATATTGATACATATATTTACATGTTTTCCTATTACCTACTGAGTTTTACTTACCACCACCACGAACCCTGGGTGTTTCTATCACCCAGGTAATAGGTAGCTGACTTCGTGATGGACTGGAGCACGGCTGGCTGACATCGTCTCATCTCAACTCCGAGAGTCCAGAATTTTGGTGTTTTCCTCTGTGTTCCATTATGTATTTGGTTTCTGTGATGTTTTGTAATGATTGGACATTGTAAATGTTGTACCTTTCTTTTTCCGATTTTATTATGGTGTTCTGAGTCGGTGTTAGTCATACCGGTTTGCATGTGTGTAGTTTGTGATGTTGTGTTTTATGTTTCCGTTGTGTATTTGTTGTAGTTAGTTTGTTTTCATATATATATGTGTATTGTTGTTGTTGTGGCCTACGGGCCTTGTATTAATCCAAAATGTTGCCACGTACAAGGGAGATGCGTTCGTTTTCTTTTCGGCACGACATGCTCTCGGGGTGTGACATAAGGCTCTATCCTTGCCTTCCATTAATCAAAACCCCCATGTCCGTTGAATTCGTAAGGAGGAGTGTTGATGTCGTAGCTCAATCCATCACTAGGCTCTATTCATCTACTCCTCTAGCGCTTGGTTTCGCAGTGGTTAGTCTTTGAAGAGCGGCCTTGCTCTGGTACCAATTGTTAGGACCTTGATGACATCGCTAGAGGTGGTGAATAGTGATTTCACCCTTCATTGTAATTTCGATTGTGTTCATCTACAAAATTCATTATGCGCAGCGAAAGTAATAAAACATAAAACCAAAAGTAAAGACAAACACAAATAACACCATTGTTTAATGTGGTTCAGAGATAAGTCTCCTACTCCACGATGATCCTTAAGATGAATCACTCCTCTTCAATGGTTCCACTAGCTCCCTCCTTTAGATAAGTACCAAAGTGGATTAAACCTCTTTAGAACCTGAGCTTTACAACACAATACAACAAGTATACAATGTAATAAGCAAATACTAGTATAGAAATACTTTGCACAATAAATCTTTGCTTGAGCGCTCTTTTGGTTGCTTTCGATGGCTAGGAAGGTTTGGAAAGCATCAAATTATCCCTTTCAAGATCACCAAGAACTAGCTCTTATTTCCTCCACCAAAATCTCCATTTAAAACTACAGCTCGGACTGATTTTGACTGACTAATCGACTAGGCTAACCCACCAACCGACTGTCCATTTGACTGTTATCTCATAACAGACTAATCCATGTCAGAAATTGCCTAGTCAGTTGACTGACCTAACACAATAGTCGATTGCCATAGTCATCAATTGACTGTTATAAGCTAGCAGTCAACTAAGAAACATTTTGTGCCTTGCCCATTTAAGGCAGTCAACTACTCAACCCTAGCAGTCGACTTCTAGTGTCCAGTGAACTGGTACGAGCCACCAGTCGACTGCTAGAACATAAGTCAGCAGTCAAGCCACATTCGACTACTAGACCAGTCGACTAGGTCGTAACCCCAATCGACTACTCAAGTCTTCTGATCCCTCCGAGTGTCGAGCACTCGACCAGTCGACTAGTCTATAATGTCAGTCGACTAGTAAACCTCAAAACTGAGGTTTAATCCCAAGTATGATCCCCTCAAACTTGACACTCACCCTAAGCCTAGACCTAAGCCTTTAAGCCACATCCATCAGCCTCGTGCCCTAAGGGTCCATGCGAGTGCTTCCATAAACTTTGTCATGCTAACCGGTATGCTGACAACACTCTATCCTTAGGCTTACACGACCAAGACTACATGATGCACGCGAACACAACCTCAAATCTCACGATAGAGACCGTCGAGGACTCAAAACGCATGCTCACGCTCAACGCCCACAACTGCACAGATGTCGTCAAGTAATACAAAGATTATCGATCTTATAGGGACTGAGATTCAAGTACCGATTTGTTAGGTGGATGTAATTGTTCGGGACTAGACTCTAAAGGTTGTGAATGTGAGGGTTATCGGTGGTCCTACTCAATACGGTGTCACACAGAGGAAGAAAAGAGTTTTCCACAAGATCTTTTTAAAGGGATTATAGGATTTTCAGTTTCTCTTGTGTGTCATAAAACATGCTATCAACTGGGCATTGTCTAAACGTCTAACTATGGTCTTGTGGAAGGGACACCATACACTCTCCCGATGAGCCACCGCATCTATCAGGAGCTATCTCTGCCTTATAAGGACTGGATAGGCGGTATGAGGATGCTGAATCAATCCCTGCGATGAACCGTTTCCAGTTCTATCGCATCCTTCAACCCACAGTTAGAGGAGATGAGGCCAACCCCTAGGTTCCTCATATAAATCCCCTAAATCTTAGATACGAGGACTGTCACCCCTCGTATTGGCTAAGCATAGTAGATAGAAAACCAAATACACATAGATATCGGTCTAAACTAATTCCAATTGCAAATTCAAACTCAATTCCAGAATTCAATTTGAAGCAACATATCCTGCGCACACAAACTACTCCATAATCCTAGAATCGAAGTAACTACTCCATAGATAGGAGAGGAGAAACACAAGGCATGTTCATGTTAGAATAAATAAAAGTTAAAGTGCAGGAACAGAAATTTACAATGCTAATGTGGCTTTCTCTCTGGCATTGAAGTGCAGAATCTTGACCTCCGGTGGCGTTCTTCCTCCCCATTGTGAATTCCCTAAGTTTTTTAGGGCTTCGGGGTGCCGTCCCAGCCATGTTGCCTCTCCCCTAGGGTTTCGGCGGAGCTTTCCTTATATAGATATCACGCCAGATTGCTTTGAACCTTGGAAAATAACCGACTCACGTAGGAATCGTGCAATGGCATATTACTGTGTGTTTCCACATAGCCAGGCTGTGTGTGGTGTTGGGGTGGCTGATTTCGCCCCTTGGACAAGACCGTGTGTAGCCACACGCCCTAGCTGTGTCCCATTCTGCGTCTAGTTGCAAAATGCCCTTCTTTTGCTCTGAAAGTGTGCCTTTTTCTCCACAAAATGCTATCCTGCACACAAAAGTACAAAGAGCAGACCTCCGAACCAGAAAATAGGAAATGCATGCAACATAAAATGACATATGCATGAAATTAACATAAAATGTAATGAGATGTGAGCGAAAACTACTCCTAAAATCCTATATGTTTTGCTCACATCAATTCCTCTAGACTTAAATCTTTGCTTGTCCTCAATCAAACCTTAGTGCCATGAAATTTTAAGAAGATATTATTCCATACTTAGCATGTTAACTAAATTTATCAAGTGGTATTTGCAATCAAAACAAAATAAATATGTTCTAGAAATTCACTAAGTTAGCTCTTCGTGCTTGTGCCAAGCGAATCTTCTTAGGGGATACTCATTCCATGATAAGTTAAGTCATCAACCTATAGCTTTCCTAAGGTCTCTAGCTCTTAGGCACTTACCTGCCCAAAGCAAGGGGCGTTCCCTAGATCTAGCACAAAGTCTCAAAAGAGTGTTCGGTATTGAGAGAAATTGGCAGGTCTTTCCCTAGTAACCTAACATGGTCTCAAAGGGGCACCTAAATATTTCCACCCACGATAACTATTTTTTATCGATCATAATTTCTTTTTCTTCTTTCATTTCTTTTTCTCTCTCTCTTTCTTTTTTCTCTCTTTTATCTTTTCGGCTCACTGGGATTTCGATTTTTCCGAATGGGATTACACAATCCGAGCATCTCCAGTAACTAAAATGCTAAATCTAGAGTCACCTACGGATTCTAAAGTACTAGACTACTGAGATGAATCATAACTAGGTATGTACTAGACTCTCCCTTTCAGAAAGTTCACCATGTGTATGTCTAAAATAAAAAAACTAACAAGTGTAAGTCTAGAAAATTCATTCAGAGCAAATAAAATAAAATACCATGAGGTAAATGAAGTTAAGCTACCCATGGAAACAACTCATGAAGAAAACTTTTACAAATACTACTGAGGCAGCATATAGGTAGAAAAAACTAAGTACTAAAAGAAACTAAACATCTAATGCATGAATAAATGAATGCTAACTAAAATGCAAACATCAGGAAAGAAACTACTACTAGAAACAAAATAAAACTTGGGGTTCCCCCTAGACTTAAATGAAAGTATACCTCTAGTATGGTGGATGAGGTGGAAATTTTGGAAGCCTCGGCATCTCGGGATCCTAGCAGAACCTGCTACTGAGCCGCTGATGCCACATGTACATGTGGTCGATTTGAGAGCTGGTGGATGCAGCGGCTGCTCGGTGATCCTCCTCCCTAGCCCACTATGCCTGCAGGGCATGCATGTGTAGGTGTCCTCATCCTGGCGACGAGCAGCCTCCTCCTAGAAGTAAATGCGGGATTCATCATAGAACTCCTCAGCTCACTGAAAGTGCTCCAGGAAGCACTAAAACTCCACCTGGGTGTAGGTGCTCTGCTCCTCCAATCACTGCCTTTGCGTCTACTGCTCGGCGTATATATCATCAAGGAGTGATCGGAACTTTGAAAAATCATAGGCCAATGTACCTGCATCGTGCTCAAAAGTAAAAAAAGGTGGTGGTGCAGGTGCAGGTGCAGGCTCATGTCGACGTGGATTAGGTGGGCTCCTATACATGTGTCGACTTGAGGGAGAGTGATGGAAAGGGGGAGAGATGGGTGCCTCTATGGATGGTCTCTCACATGGCAGGGACTCCACTATCAGGTCTAAGTGCCAGTTGGCGCATGTGATAATAGTGTTACGATCAGGGTCAGGGAGTCTGAGGGTCGTCAGGTTTTTCCTCACAAAGCATACGGAGTGTTCCTCTATTACAATCATCTTCATGGCCATACACACTCCTAGGTCGATCCTAGGGCTCCCCTCTATACTATCTAGCACGGTGTAGTCGTATCCCATCCGATGGGAAATGTAGGTAAGTAGGCCTTCCACATTAATCTCTCCTCTCGCTGCTTTGCCCATCTTCACTAAGTGTCTAATGAAATGGAACCTACATCGATGCTACTCCTTTCTTGTAGCATGTCCCAGAGGCAAAGCAGCTCGCTAGCTCTCACTACACCATCACTCTCCCCACAACCAAATATAGTACTTGCCATGATTCGGTGGAGGTATCAGAAAATGGGGTTTTGGAGGCGCGATGCTTTGACCCTAGAAGGGTCATAAGCGTGCTCTCCAGTCAATTCAGTCTAAAAGATTCGAGAGTTGAACCCAATAGGGGTTCTTTTCTCTCCCCCACTTGGCAAGCCAAAACGTGAGTTCCATTGGTGTAATGTCCATTCATGCTCAATGTTAAATATTCTAAAGGTAATCCTACCCTCTTTGCTCTCTCTACCCATTAAAATTGTCTTCTAAAGAACTTAAAAACTCTAAAACTATCCTAGGATAGGTTGGGTGTCTTATCCCCATTATCTCTCCCCACCATATTTTTGCAAATAGGGCTTGAATGTCACCCAACAACCCTAGGGATTCTAGTAAGTCATCATCAAGATACCTAGTTGTAGTGATTTTATGAGTAAAATGCATGTTATATCTATCACTATGCTCATTGTTGCGAAAAAGAAGAGTTGGAAGAGTGTTACCTTACTTCGGAGCTTGAGGGGCGTCGGTTCTCCTTGCTCGTTGCTCTGAAACACCGGATCGAGATACCACTTGCTTGGTCCTCCTCATCCTTGCTTCTTTTGGCTTCTTTGAAGGTTGGAAAAACTTCTAGGTGGTGGGGACAAAGGATCCACATGGCTAGGGCAAATGGGGTGAAAATGCATGGCGTGCACTTTTTAACCTCGTGCGACACGACCGTGTGAAAACACACGACCAGGCCGTGTGCGCCTCGGGTTGGTTTGGCACGACCATGGGAAAACACATGGCTAGGCCGTGTGTACCCTTTTTCTCTCCTTTTATGCACAACGGTCCGAATTTTCTCACACGCTTCGCCATGTAAGCTAAAAATTGATTTATTTTTACCTAGAAAAGTTCTTTTCTGATCCTAATGCTAAATGAAATGGAAATCAAAGTTCAAATTAACCTAAATGCATGAAATACAATCAAAGGAAAACCTAAAAACTAAACTTGGGTTGCCTCTCAAGAAGCACTTTGTTTAAGGTTGTTTAGCTCGACTAAACTCCATTATCAACTTGGCTGTATAGGTTTAGTGAACCTCCATTCATCCATCTCGAGAATCAACATTTGGAGGGCTTGGCTTCATTCTGCTGAAAGTGAAGCCATCTAGGAAGGGAGCTCTACAGTCGAATAGGCTGAAGTGGATGATCTCCCCATCTACCTCCAAGGAGATCTGGTGTGCCTTTACATCTATGCACGCCCCCGCAGTCACCAGAAAGGGCCTTCCCAAGATGATGGGATTCAGGGGATGTGGTCTTGTGTCGAGTATGATGAAATCCATGGTTATAACGAAATTTTCAATCACCACAGGCACCTGTGCTAGTATGTCGACGGGTTCCTTGACTGAGTCGTCCCCCATACGAATACCAAGATTCACTGGTTGGAGCCTATTCAGTCCATCTTCAGACAGTATGCATAGGGCATCACATTTACTAATGACCCCAAGTCGCACAGTGCTTCTTCGAAGCTTTTCCAATAAATCGAGCAGGGGATAACAAATTCACCGAGGTCCTCAAGTTGTGGTGGAATCTTATCTTCAATTTCATCTTGGTTAGATAGGGTGGAAATCATGGCTGCACACCCCTTGGCGAATCTACTACTCTGCCCCACTCCCTCAATGTATACTCCTTCCTCCTTAGCTTGACTCGGCTCGGGCAGTAACAGAGAGCTCTTCATAGGTTGCGACACGGATAGGGTTATCTTGGCCACTTGTGTCTCCAACATCTTTGTGTGACTTGCAAGACTGTCGACAGTGGCCTTCAAGTCTCTAAGTGACTCTTTATATTTTTGATGTTGGCGATGAAATTTTTCATTGGACTTAGTTTGGGTAGCAATGAAGTCTTCCATTATCAGTTATAGTCTAGACATCTGTTGTTGCTGCTGCCCATTGCCCTGCTGCTGCCCATACCCTCCTGATTGTTGGAAGTTCCCCGAGTTATTCTTATAGGAGAAATTTGGGTGATTCCTCCATCCGGGATTGTAGGTACTAAAGTATGGTTTGTTGGGCCTTTGATTATAATCCCTAACTACATCAACATGCTCAATCTGCTCTTCTGAGGTTCCTTGCCCTCCATAGTGGTCTTCCAGATATGTTGTCACTCTTTCTCTAGAATCAATGGCCGCACATGCAAATGTAAGATTTAAAGAGTCAAACCATCTGTTGAGTGCATCCATCCTCGCTGTTAGGTGGTCAACATAGTTGACAGCATATCATCCTGCCGTAGGAGCTGGGTGACCACGTTCGGAAGCCCATTGATGGTGGTTATGGGCCACCTATTCTATTAGCTCTTCCGCTTCCTCTATGGTCTTATTCATAAGTACTCCTCCTGCAACAGAATCCAGGGACATCTTCGTTGTGTATGTGATCCCATTATAGAAAATGTGGATCACCAGCTACCTTTCCAATCCGTGGTGGGGGCATTGGTAGAGTAGCCCCTTGTAGCGATCCCAAGCTTCAAATAGTGACTCCCCTTCCTTCTGACGGAAGCTTGTGATTAGGTGGCGCATGTGAGCAGTCTTGCTAGGTGGGAAGTATTTGTCCAAGAATTGCTGCTCGCATTGCTCCCATGCAGTAATGCTTCCCAAGGGCAAGGAGTGAAGTCATGCCTTAGTCTTATCCCGCAATGAGAACGGGAATAAGCTCAGGAGGATTGCGTCCACAGGGACTCCATTTATCTTTATCATTGAGCAGATTTCTAAGAATGATTCCAGGTGCCGGTTTGAGTCTTCAGTCGCAACTCCTCCGAATTGACTCTGCTGGACCATATTGTTGGATCGAGAAGTGTCGCTAAAGGGGGGGTGAATAGCGATCGTAAATCTTTTTGACATTTCATTCGAGTAGACAATTAAACGAGTAAGAGCAGCGGAAAATAAAGGAACACGTTTATTTTTACTTCGTTCACAACCCAGCAGTTGCTACTCCAAGGCCCTATCGGTCCTAGACCGCATACGGAGGGCAAAGCACTATAACGTCTCCTCCTCGTTGGAGGTAGGAGACAACGATCACAAAAACCGAATGTACGAGGATGAGGCAACAAGCCTACCTCACCTCGTTATGATTAAAATAAAGAATACAATAAAAATAATTACTTGCTACTGCTGCCGACGAAGGAGATTTGAACTTGTCGTCGCGTCGACGTTATGACGGCGTTGGAGCGTTGGCGTTGTAGGAGCACTTGATGAATAAACATGATGATACTTGGAGTTGGAATACTCCCCTCCTTTTATAGATTTTGGCCTCTGAATATGTCTCCTCTTTTTTCGGAACATATCACGAAGTTGTCCAAATTTTATCGCGAAGTGGCCGTGTCAAACTTTATCCATTTTGACCTAGCGCAAAGGCTGATTCATCGCCATCAGTCGACTGATGCCTCCCATCAGTCGACTGATGAGCATCAGTCGACTGCTTGATGTCCAACAGTCGACTGCCAGCCTGGCCACTTCCATGCAGTAAGAGGTTAGCTCGGAAAATGATAAATGCGATAGTTTTTGACCGTCCCATCTCGACCTAGACCTTCCACGGGAAGTCTTAATCGGATCGCCGCCTATGGTCGTCCCCGTAAAGAGGACACGACCTTACAATCTCTCACTCACACGAGCTTACCTCGATAGTAGCTCTCGCTTCCGGCCTTCCACTCGATTCCTTCGGCTCCCTCCGAAGTCACTCGAGTGTCGCCCGACCACCGCGGCTTCCTTCGGGTGTCGCTAGCCTTCAGCTCCAGCTTTAGCACTTTTCTGCACACATGATTTTGTGCATGAGATAACAATGTAAACTTAACTTTGTGTCTTTGCCATAATCAAAACACAAGTTCGATTATCTAGTGCCCCTGCACCAACACATATGTATGAGTGCTGGTTTAAGTTCAAAGTTGTTTGTCGAAATGGATGGTCCAGATATACTCGGCCAAAATCCTCTAGCGCTAGGAGCTGCATAATCCTACAGAGGTCGGCAACATATATTTACATCGGATGCAACTTGGTCCTCCATCCTCTTTTGTTAAGCTCTCCGGCAATGATAGGTTCGTTCGATTTCTAAATCGATCGGAATCAGGCTTTCTGATCCTAAGCGTCTAAGCATATGAAGAACCGAGCCACAAAAATTAGGAGTACTACCAAATACTAAGAAACAGGAAATAAACAAATCTAGCAAACAAAATCAAAGAGACAATAAGGAAAGAGAAAACTACTGTTAAAATAAAATAAAAACTAAATCTAGATATGGAAAATCTAAAACTAAAGTAAAATAAATAAAAAGAAAAATAAGAAAGTAAGCAAATCTAATACTAAGTCCGATCCAATTATCCATTTTTTGATTCGATATATAATCGATCAGTCTCCGAGAATGGCGCCAAAAACTTGATGCACACGAACGCGACCTCAAATCTGGCAATGGAGACCGTCAAGAACTCGAAGCGCGCACTCGCGCTCAACGCCCGCAAGTGCATAGAAGTCGTCAAGTAATACAAAGATTATCGATCTTATAGGGACTGAGATTCGAGTACCGATTTGTTCGGTGGATGTAATTGTTCAGAACTAGACTCTAAGGGTTGTGAATGTGAGAGTTTTCGGTGGTCCTACTCAATATGGTGTCACATGGAGGAAGAAAATAGTTTGCCGCGAGATCTTTTTAAAGGGATTCTAGGATTTCGATTTCGCTAGTGTGTCGTAAAACATGCTTTCAACTGGGCGTTGTCTAAACGTCTAACTATGGTCTTGTGGAAGGGACATCATACACTCTCCCGATGAGCCACCGCATCTATCAGGAGCTATCTCTGCCTTACAAGGACTAGATTGGCGGTATGAGGATGTCAAATCAATCCCTGCGATGAACCATTTCCAGTTCTATCACATCCTTCTACCCACGGTTATAGGAGATGAGGTCAACCCCTAGGTTCCTCGTATAAATCCCCTAAATCTTAGATACGAGGGTTGTCACCCCTCGTATCGGCTAAGCACAGTAGATAGAAAATAAAATACACATAGATAAAGGTCTAAACTAATTCCAATTGCAAATTCAAACTCAATACTAGAATTCAATTTGAAGCAGCATATCCTAAGCACACAAACTACTCCCTAATCCTAAAATCGAAGTAACTACTCCATAGATAGGAGAGGAGAAACAACAGGCATGTTCATGTTCGAATAAATTAAAGATAAAGTGCAAGAACAAAAACTTACAATGCCAATGTGGCCTTCTCTCTGGCATTGAAGTGCAGATACTTGACCTCTGGCGGCGTTCTTCCTCCCCGTTGCGAGTTCCCTAAGCTTTTTAGGGCTTCGGGGTGTCATCCTAGACGTCTTGTCTCCCCCCTAGGGTTTGGGCAAAGCTTTCCTTATATAGACATCATGCTGGATCGCTCTGTAACTTGGAAAATAACCGACTCGCATCGGAATCGCACAGTGCCACATGCCCGTGTGTTTCCACACGGTCAGGCCGTGTGTGGCACTAGGGTGGCCAATTTCTCCCCTTGTGTTGGGATGTACACTGAAAAGTCTATATTCCTTGTATGAACACCTTTATTTCTGAAATAAGAATCACATTATCATTATTTGCATATTTATGGTTATGCATATTGTCAGATACATTACATTGTTGATAACATGGTGTGTTGTGTCACACGGAAGATCATATTATCAGTTCCTTGTAGAGTATAAGTAGAGGCTCACAACCGAAATGGTTTTGGACAAACCATTGGTATGGTTGTAGTGTAATTTGGTATTGATTTGTCTTAACCATAAAATTACACTAGTACACTTTGTGTGTATTGAGCAAGACTGACTTAGAGGTGATTCAATTTATTACTAACTACATAATTGAATCGGACCTCGGATATTATGGTGTACATGCTCTTAATCCTGATATAATAATGGGCACATGTACTTAGTATTTATTTCTTTGATTTACCAATGGGCGAGATTTATAGATTAAATCGATAGGCTCGGTAAGTTGGAAAATCATATTATTTACATGGTGTGTCATTGATTATAAAAGGAAATTGTGTCCTATGTATTAGGATGATGATGTCCCCTTGAGGAGCTCATAAGGATCATCATGTAAACCCTACAAGTGGACTTGGTCCAGCATGATGATGAGGTTGAGTGGTACTACTTATGGAATTAGATGTTAATTAATTAATTATCAGTAAATTAATTAATTGACAGACATTCGATATCTTAAAAATGGGGAGCCATTTATACAATTAATATATGGAGACCATATTTATTTATGGGAGTTGATGAGGTAGATCAATGATAATCCTCTAGTGGATTGGATTATCATTAATGGATCGGACTTTATGTGGGCTAGATCCATTCGGTGGCCAAGATCCAACTCCTCCTCATGGTCCTTATTGAAGCCTATTAAAAACCTCATGAATCCTAGATCCAACAAACATGATTAAAAGGAGGTTTGGGCTATATCTATAAATAAGGTTGGAAGAGGCTTGGGTGGCAACACATCAAATTAGGGTTAGGGTTTGGATTTGGCTTTGGCTTGGGCGGCAAGGGTGTGCTAGGGTTTGCCTCCTAGGGTTGGCGGCATAAGGAAGGTGAGGTCTTCCTTCTCCTTTTCTTCATTGCCGGCGCCACCCTCTCTCCCTCTCCTTTGGCCGGCGGCACCACCCTCTCCCCCTCTTCTTTGGCCGACAGCAAGAGTTAGGGTTTCTTCCCTTGGAGCTCTTGGTCGGCGCCCATACTTCATCTTCCTCTCCTTGGCCGATGGCAACATCTATGCTAGGTAGCTTGGTGGTCGGCACTAGATTGGAGAAGAAGTGTGTTGGTTTTCTTCCCTTTGTTCGGAGCGAGCAAGGAAGGGAAAAACGAGATCTAGGAGGCTTCAAGTCTTGGAGGATCATTGCCCACACAACGTTCAAGAGGAGGATAGGTCATACAATAGAAGACCAAGAGGTAAACAAGATGTATAATTCTTGTTTAAGTTTCTTTCTTGTTCTATGCAATTTGTATGTAATTGTATGTGGCTAATTTACTTGGACCCCAAAGATAAACACAAAAATCGGTGATCCGTACATCATCTATTCCGTGGCTAATCGAGGAAAAGAGTTAGGTTGCTTGAATAACAAGTTTATTCAAGAGACCACTCGAATCGAATAGCACGATGATGGATCGGTTGCTTGGGTAATCCGTCTTTGTCAAGGATTATTTTTTTTTAAATCCGGGGGAGTAGATAGGGTTGCCATGCACAAGTGACCATATTGAAGCGGGAATCGAAGCTTCGACCTTCACCTTAGACATGACCGTGTGTAGCAACATGCCCTAGCTGTGTCCCCTTCTACGTCTAGCTGTAAAATACCCTTCTTTTGCTCCAAAAGTACGCCTTTTACCCTACGAAAATGTTATCCTGCACACAAATGTACAAAGAGCATACCTCCGAATCAAAAAATAGGAAATGCATGCAAAACAATATGACATATGCATGAAACTAACATAAAATGTAATGAGATGTGAGCGAAAACTACTTCTAAAACCCTATATGTTTTGCTCACATCACTACACCCTTGGACTTTCCCTTGCTAAGTATCCATACTTGTGTAGGGACCGATGTGGTCACGCTCGTGGGGGTGAATAGTGTTTCCCTGATTTCTTTCTTGTTTGATGTGTGCTCATCTATAATCGTTAGTATGTACATCAGAATATAGAAATATAAAACAAGTACACAAAAAATACACAAAGATTTAACGTGGTTCAAAACTAGGGTTCCTACTCCACGGGGCGAGCTCAATATTGAGCTCTAGTGATGCACACCACCACTAATAAACCTCTCCTTCTCGATATGACACAGGGAAACCTCGTACAAATATCTTATGATAATAAGAATGATATATAAGAAAATGCAAAGGAAATACAACAACAATGTAAAGAACACTTTACAAGAACTTAAATTCTTCGCTTTCTTGATAGTTTCTTTGAAAGGCTCTTGAAGATTTGGAATATAACAACAATTCCTCCCCAAAATCGCCACAAAAACCAGTGTGAAATCCTCCATCTCGAGTTGCTTTTATTACCTGCATCGGGCTGATTTCGTACCTAGTAGTCGACTGCTCTCCTATACATTGTCTCACAATGGCTCCATCCATGTTGAAACCTGGCCAACGGATACCCCATCAGTCGATTTCCCTTATCAGCAGTCGACTGCTATTCAATAGTCGACTACTCATTCGACTACAAAACATTCTGTGCTTGTGTCTGCAAACACCAGTCTGCCATTCAAGGTAGTCAACTGCCCAAGGCCAGTCGAGGTGCCGCCTTGACCAACACCCCAATTGAGGTGTTGGTCAAGTCTGCCTTGCTTCTGTTTGCTTGTAAATGAAGCCCAGTCGAGGCACCACCTGGACTAGAACCTAGTCGAGGCATTAGTCAGTGCTACTTGCTTTTGTTTACCAGCAAATGAAGCCCAGTCGAATGGAACGAACTGTTGGGATGTATTCTGAAAAGTCTACCTTCTGTAAGAATATCTTTATTTTTTAAATAAGAATCAAATGATCATTGTTTGCATATTTATGGTTATGCATATTGTCTGATACATTACATTGTAGATAATATTGTGTGTAATGTCAAACAGGAGATCATATTATCAGTTCCTTGTAGAGTATAAGTAGAGGCTCACAACCGAGATGGTTCTGGACAAACCATTGGTATGGTTGTAGTGTGATTTGGTATTGGTTTGTCTTGACCATAGAATTACACTAGTACACGTTGTGTGTATTGAGCATGAGCGACTTAGAGGTGATTCAATTTATTGCTGACCATATAATTGAATCGGACCTCGGATATTATGGTGTACATGCACTTAATCCCGATATAATAACGGGCACATGTACTTAGTATTTATTTCTTTGATTTACCAATGGACGAGATTTATAGAGTAAATCGATAGGCTCGGTAACTTGGGAAATGATATTATTTACATGTTGTGTCATTGATTATAGGAGGAAATCGTGTCCTATATATTAGGATGATGATGTCCCCTTGAGAAGCTCATAAGGATCATCATGTAAACCCTGCAGGTGAACTTGGTCTGGAATGATGATAAGGTTGAGTGGAATTACTCATGGAGTTAGATGTTGATTAATTAATCGTTAGTAAATAAATTAATTGACGGACATTCAATATCTTAAACACGGGGAGATATTTGTACAATTAATATATGAAGCCCAAATTTATTTATGGGGTTGGTGAGGTAGATCAATGATAAACCTCTAGTGGAATGGATTATCATTAATGGATCGGACTTTATGTTGGCTAGATCGATTGGGTGGCCAAGATCGAACTCCTCCTCATGGTCCCTATTGTATCCTATTAAAACCCTCATGAAGCCTAGATCTGACGGTGGAGATTAAATCTCTAGATCCGATGGTGGAGATTAAATTCCTAGATCCGACGGTGGAGATTAAATCTCTAGATCCGACGGTGGAGATTAAATCTCTAGATCCGACGGTGGAGATTAAATCACTAGATCCGACGGTGGAGTTTTAATCTATAGATCCGACGGTGGAGATTGAAAGGAGGCTTAAGCCTAACTCTATAAAAAGGGGACCAAGGCTTGGGCAGCATGGATAACTAAGAGAGGCTAGGGTTTGCTTCCAAAGCTTTGGGTTACAACTAGGTTTTAGCTAGGGTTTGTTGGTCGGCAACTAGGAGGTGGCTAGGGTTTGCTTCTCATCTTGGGTGGTGGCAACCTAGGGTTGGCTTCTCCTTTTGGCCGGCGGCAACAAGACCCATCATCAAGACTTGGCCGGCGTCTCTCCCCCTCCTTTGGCCGACGACAAGATATCAATCTGAAGGGTTTTGCTTATTGAGTCCGTGAAGGGAAACTTCGCTTCCCACTTCACCTCGGTAGCTTGTCCATGGCGATCCCTTCGATGTCCCCGGATTAAAAAAATTTAATCCTAGACAAAAGGGATTGCCCAAACCACCAAGTCATTGTCGTGCTATTCGTTTAGAGAGGTCACTTGAACAAACTAGTTGTTCAAGCGACCATCCTCTATTCTACGAGTAGCCGCGGAATAGACGATGTTCGGATCATCGGTTTTCATGTTTATGCTCGGGATCCAAGTATTATTTAGCCATTTATAGATTTATAACATGCTTATAATTGAAAAACAAAAGAAAAAAGTAGAATAGGTATACCTCTCGATCTTCTAATGTATGACCTTCCTCCTTTTGGACGTCGTGTGGGTGAAGATCTACCAAAAGTCGAAGCTCCTAGATCACAAATCTTCCTTCCTTTATCTTCCAAAGTAAGAGGAAGAGTAGAAACAAGGATTTTCTCCTCCCTAAAATCAACCAACGAGGAGGATACAATGTCCTTACCGCCGGCCAACTAGAAGGTGGAGAAGATGATGGAAAACAATCAAGACACCAAGGGAAACCCTATATCTTGTTTCCACCACCTAAGGAGAGGGAGAAGGGAACTTTTGGGTGCCGGCAAAGGGCTAGGAAGGGCCTGGAAAAAAGCTGGACGCCGGCCACAAGAAGGATGAAGAAGAAACAATCACCTTCTTTATTTGGTGCCGCCCTAGCCTCCAAACCCTAAACCTTATCCTATCTCAACTAGGATTCCTTCTTGCCGCCCAAACCCTAGCTCTCCTTGATTGTCATCCACGCTAACTCCCATGGCCTCCTTTTATAGATTTAGGGATAAGTCATGAATTAATCTCATCCATTAGTTCTAGGGATTTAATCTCAATCGTCGGATCTAGAGATTTAATCTCAACCGTCGGATCTTAGAGATTTAATCTCTACCCATGGATCTTAGTGTTTTTTTTTATATCCTTTGGATCTAAGCATCATGAGGTGTTAATAGGCTACATTAGAGACCATGAGGAGGAGTTGGTTCTTGGCCACCCATGGATCAAGCCCACATAAAGTCTGATCCACTAATGATGATCCAATCCACTAAAGGTTCATCATTGATCTACCTCACCAACCCCCATATGATAATATGGGCTCCATATATTATTTGTACATTTTCTCCCTTTGTTTAAGATCTCGAATGTCCATCGATTAATTAATTTACTGACCATTAATTAATCAACATCTAACTCCTTGAGTAGTATCACTCAACCTTATCATCAACTCTGTGGGAGTAGAAGGCACTGATTTAGATGGAACCAAGTTCAGAATGTACACAGTCGTATCTAGAGCATATCCCCAGAACCAATCTAGCAAGTCAGAAAAACTCATCATCGATCTAACCATCTCCATTAGAGTCCTATTCCTTCGCTCTGCTATACCATTATGTTGAGGTGTGCCAGGTGCAGTCAATTGGGATTGAATCCCAACCTCTAATAAGTAGTTCCTAAACTCTCCCAAGAGTTACTCACCACCACGATCAGATCGTAGTGTCTTGATACTTTTACCTTGACGTTTCTCCACATCAGCCTTAAATTCATTGAACTTGTCAAAGCATTCAGACTTGCGGCGCATCAGGTAAATGTATCCATATCTTGAGTAATCATCTATAAAAGAGACGAAATACTCAAAACCACCTCTAGCCTGATAGACATAGGACCACACAAATCAGAATGAACCAATTCTAACACATCTTTGGCTCTATACCCCTTAGCCTTAAAAGGCCTCTTGGTCATCTTACCCTCCTAGCAAGATTCACAGGTTGGGAGATCCTCCACCACTAATGAACCCAAAGTTCCATCAGCTATCAACCTTTGAATTCTGCTTAGGTTAATGTGACCAAGCCTAAGATGCCAAAGATATGTTTGGTTCATCTTCGAAGGTTCTTTTCTCTTATTGGAATTTGAAAATGAGTTATTAACTTCAATATGCATCGTGGGAGGTTTTGGTTCAAGTGTGTACAAATTTCTTATCAATGCACCCGAACAGATAATGTCCCTATTCCTTCTTATAACAACTTTGTCATTAAAAGAAATAGAATATCCATCAATAAATAATTTAGAAACCGAAATTAAATTCTTTCTAAATAAGGGTACATAAAGGCAATTCTTAAGAACCAAAAGTTTATTTTTCTCAAAAGATAAATGAACATCTCCCACTGCAACAGCCGCCACCTTCGTGCCATCGCCCAAGTACACGGTAATCTCTCCCTCAGCCAGTCGTCTGGTTTCGTGGAACCCTTGCAAAGTATTGCAAACATGATCAGTGGCTCCTGTATCTACACACCAGGTGCCGGTAGATAACACCGCTAAACATGTTTCAACGACTAGACCAAAAGATATACCTTTGTTCTTGCGGTTGGGGCAGTCCTTCTTCCAGTGTCCAGTCTACTTACAAGTGAAGCACTTGCCTTTCGGCTTCTTCACTCCTCCTTGAGTACCTCCCACCACCTTTGCCCCGGTTTGTTTCTTCTTCTTCTTGCCTTCAGCTTAGAAGTAGAAACCTTCTGGGTCATCATGACATGCGCCTGAGCACTCTGACGAAATAGTCTCTCTGCCGCCTGGAGTTCTGTCAGAAGTTCCGCCAACGAATACAACCTCTTGTTCATGTTGTAGTTGAGGAAAAATTGCTCAAAACTCCTAGGTAGAGACTGGAGTATGATATCAACCTGGGTTTCCCCATCGATCTCAGCTCCTAGGACCTCCAGCTCATTCAAATGAGCCATGATCTTGAGAACATGATCCCTCACGGGTGTTCCCTCGATCATGGTGGTCGTCATCAAGTTTCTCATGGCCTCTTGCCTCGCAACCCGATTCTGGTGTCTGAAAAGCTCCTTGAGATTGAGCATCATATCATAAGCAGTTGACATGGCTTGATGCTGATGTTGCAATACATTTGATAAAGATGCTAAAATGTAACACCGCGCCATCTCATCGTCCTTGATCCACTTCTTATAGCTCTCTCTCTCCTTTTCCCCAGAATTATCTGTAGGCTTGGGAGGGCACTCTTCGAGGAGTACATATTTGTATTCCTCTATAGTCAAGATAATGTCTAGATTCCTCTTCCAATCAACATAGTTGGGCCCAATAAGTTTGTTCTCTTTTAGTATCACAGCAAGTGGGTTGAAAGTCATTTTGAAAGAAAACCTAAGAATCACATAAATCAAAACATTAGATTTCAAAAAATTATTAATTCCTCAAACAATAAAATTTTAAAATCAACCAACACCTCAAAACACCGAGAATATCGTATGCCATGATAGTGTGGACGTATACGTATTCTACATTTGTAAGAGAAGGTTTTACCCATTAATTTTACTATCTTGTCAACCTAACTTTTTCGACAAGTAAAATTAATAGTTGGTTCCTCTTTGGCCCTACAAATAAAAGCAGTGACTCTGATGGGGAGGATACTTATATTTGTATCTAAGTGTTCACCATTACTCGGTACTAAGGTAATTATCTCGAGTTATGTGCCTTATGATGGCAAGTACACATGCTTCTTAATAATTTCCTATAACCATATTCGACCTTGTGATCTGCAAACAAACCCATCCGATATGAAGGAAGGCACTCAGAGCCAATGCGGAAGTTTGTTTGCATCACTTGTCAAATCGTAATAACGGCCGCAGGAATTTATAAAAATATCCCTCACCCACTTAGTAATTTGAAATTGAGGAATTTTCCTAGCCTATGACATGCATATCAAACAAAAAGCAATAAATATGAAAAATAAATTATTTTCCAACTATTATGGCTTTTGTCTTCAATATGACTCCTGTCACATCGCCATCTCGTCCGCTCCTCCTACGCCATGTACGAGCCATCTGGAGATCCGAGCCGAGACTAAAACCTATTTTAATTTACATCCATCGATCCTTTACTCCACAAGGGAGTGTACATGAAATCTAGATCGAAAGTAAAATAAAATAAAGAGTGGCTAAACAATGCCGTATTTAATTTACAAAAACTAAATACTAGCCTCGTCAACCGCGAGGATTCAACAAAATAAATATTTACACACATACAATCACATACACACATATCACCATAATAGTCGGATCTCATGCCTGCAACTAAAGAGTTAAACTACGCATATCCTACTATTATCCGACATATATAATATATGAAAAGTGCTTAAAAATTAACCAAATCCTAGACACACAAAACCAGAAACCTTGGCTCTGATACCAATTGAAGGGTTTTGCTTATCGAGTCCGTGAGGGGAAACTTCGCTTCCCACTTCACCTCGGTAGCTTGTCCATGGTAATCCCTTCGATGTCCCTGGATTAAAAAAAAATTAATCCTAGACAAAAGGGATTGCCCAAACCACCAATTCATTGTCGTGCTATTCGTTTAGAGAGGTCACTTGAACAAACTAGTTGTTCAAGCGACCATCCTCTATTCTACGAGTAGCTGCGGAATAGACGATGTCCGGATCGCCAGTTTTCGTGTTTATGCTAAGGATCCAATTATTATTTAGCCATTTACAGATTTATAACATGCTTATAATTGAAAAACAAAAACAAGCAACAAACAAAAGAAGAAAGTAGAATAGGTATACCTCTCGATCTTCTAATATATGACCTTTCTCCTTTTGGACGTCGTGTGGGCGACGATCTACCAAAAGTCGAAGCTCCAAGATCGCAAATCTTCCTTCCTTGCTCTTCCAAAGAAAGAGGAAGAATAGAAACATGGATTTTTTCCTCCCTAAAACCAACCAACAAGGAGCATACAATGTCCTTGCCGCCGACAAACTAGAAGGTGGAGAAGATGATGGAAAATAATCAAGACACCAAGGGAAACCCTATATCTTGTTTCCACCACCTAAAGAGAGGGAGAAGGGAGCTTTTGGGGGCCGGCCAAGGGCTGGGAAGTGTAAGATCGATGTGTAGTTGTGCTGGCCGGCTAGAGGGGGGTGAATAGCCCTCGATCGATGGATAACGGTATTTGCTCGTCTACAAACAAGATTAGCGCAACGGAAACAACAAGACAAGAAAATTAAACACAAATTAAAGGAAATAAACAATGCTAACACAAAGTCGTAACGTGGTTCACGGCTACGCCGCTAATCCACGATCCCCGATTCGTCCTCGGTGAATCACTCCGGCAAAACCAATCCACTAATGGTCTCTCCTTTGCACCAAGCTAGGTGGAGGTAACCTTTACAATCAAGATCACTCTTCTTACAATAAGAATGAAGTAAAAACAATTAAGAAGAGTGGGAAGACGTTTATGGCACTTTGGGAGAAGATTAGAGTTGAAGCATTAGCCCCCCAAGCCCCATACCCTTCCTTTTTATAGAGGAAGAGGGTTTCTTCCCGTTGACACAGGAGTAGTCGACTGATCACCCTGATCAGTCTACTGGTCCTATAGTCGTTGCCCAATAATGGCCACTTTCCACATTGGATTTCATCCAACGGCACAGGCATCAGTCGATTGATCCTACCATCAGTCGACAGATGAACCATCAGTCGAGTGCTCTCGAGCTCGACTCCATTATGTGCTCGTGCACAATGCTATCAGTCGACTTCTGCTCATGAGCAGTCGACTGATCAAGCCATCAGTCGACTGCGGATGTCTTCAGTCGGCTGATCAACTTGATTCAGCTCCTTAAACCAGTCGATCAAACCATCGACTCAGAGTAGTCGACTGGTGTCTGGAAAACTCATCCGAAACTTGGCCAAAAGACTAAGTTTCCCCTAAGAGATACTACCCCTTCCCGGGTTACATTCGTTCACTCTCATCCCTCGGAGTCCCTCGCCTTCGAAGTTATCTTCGTCCGGCCACATCCCTCGGATGCGCCAAGCGCATGGCTCTGCAGCGCCATCCTTCGTGTCTCGCCCTGAAGTCTACTTCCTCTGGCTTCACTCCAAGCTCCTCGTTCGGCGGTCCCTCGGATGCTCCAAGCGCACGGCTTCCGCAAAGCTATCCTTCACTGACTCAAGGACCGAGTCATGAGATGTGAAACTCGCCAAGGCTCCATTTGCGAATTACTAAGTCTTGCACGACTTCAATCCACATATCAAATCACAATAACAAACTAACTTAAACCCTTTGCCACACACATCAAAACCTTATCATGGCAAGAGATTGACCTAACAATCTTTCCCTTTTTGATGTGTGGTAATCTGTTTAAGTTAGGTAAAAACATTTGATAGAAATTTATAAGGTAAGAAAGCATGTAAACATAAACATGATATAGCAACATGCAACTCCCCCTTAATCCATGAAACTCCCCATACATATTTCTCCCCCTATCATAATTTACTTAAACATAATCATTTCTTCCCCTTTGACACCATCAAAAAGATCAATACTAAGTTATAAACTCATGGCATCAAGTCTAATAGAAGGAAAATACCAAAAATTGGTTTAAAAACTGAATTCATCCTTTACAGTTCTAATTTTCAGGGCACCAGTCGACTGGTTCAGACTACCAGTCGACTTGCACATGATTTTCAGGAATTTCTGATTTTCGGACTGAAATTTAGAAATGCATTAAAAATTCCAGAAGATTCAAACAATCATGAAATTTGGGGAACATATTTCTTGTAAGTATATCTATGAATGAAAAATAGTTTTTCATGAAAAATCATTCTATTTTCAGAGATTTTCAAAAAATCCAAGAGCTTTAAGAACTACTAGGTTTTTGAGCATGTTAGTATCCATTTTAACACCTAGTTTTGCTTTGGATTGTTTCAAAACATGAACACATAGAATTTAAAGTAAGAAATTGTTTTGAAAACATATGAAATATCCAACCATGATCTTTGGGCAATATGTCTATGAATTAAACATAAGCCTTCCCCATGATTGGTCTATTATTCATATTTTGATACCTTAAATGACCATCTAAATGGCATAGGCATTAGTGTTCATTTGTATCATCCTAACATCTCACTCATGCTATGTTTTCAATCAAAGTAGCCTATAGTGAGTGTGAGATGTATCCTAAAGGTATTTGTATATACTTAACCATTTTTCATGCAATTCTATCAAGGTTAAGTATCATCCTATCATTCTACATGATCATAAAGATGTATATTAATTAATTTTACATTATGATCATGAGACAAATGTATTCATCAATTAATAATCATGCATTAGGTATTATATCATGATACTAAAGCAAATATCACCTAGAGCATGATTTAAACCTTAATGCCTATGACTATGTGCCAAAAATCAAGATGATAGATCATGATTGCAAACTTACATGACAATTTCATTAATTATCATGATTTAAGCATTATTATGTATTTTTGGGCACATTATCATCACCCAACACTATTTCAAAAATATTGTCCCGTCATCCTAAGTCAACCAAATTATGATATAGGTCAAGTCCATATGGTTGACTATCCTAGGGTTTTTTTAACCCTTAAGGATGGATTTTGGAACCCAATACAATTCTTGCCTATGGGGTTCACTAGAAATTCCTTAGGAATCCATTTTCTAGCTATTACCTTTTTCTTATCTTGTCCCCTAGCAATTAGGCATTTATAGGCCTTTTCATTTTTCTTTTCCTTATATCGTAGGCCTTTGTTGTTAAAACTTGCTCTTTGGCTCCCTATGATCATGTTCAAAGTGTTTGAGCCAATAGTGAATTTTTCTAGGGCTTTGGTCAAGTGATCTACCTTTTCCCTTAAAGCCCTATTTTCTTCTATGCATGCATCATTAACATCTAATGGCACATAAAGATCATGTGAGCATGCATCATTATCATTATCATTAAAACATGCTTTTTCTAATTTTTCTTCTAATTCCTTAATTTGATCGAGCATGTTTTTATTCTTTTTCTTTGCCCTAAATAGGTCCTTAGTGAGGGTAGAAATCATAGAAAATATTTTACTAGGTGAAAGGTTAGTTACCATAGTTTCCATGTCCTCTTCTTGGGATGAAGAGGATGTAGAGGAGGTTCCCCCTTCACTTGAGCTCTCTCCACTTGAGCTTGATCCTTCATTTTCGGAGGAGGAGCAATCCAAGTCGTCAAAAGCCATTAGAGCAAGGTTGGAGTAGACATGTTCTTCTTCTTCGGATGAGGATGAGGAAGAAGGGTCATCCCATGTCTTTGCTTTGAATGCCTTGGCCTTCCCTTTTTCATTGGTCTTCTTCTCCTCTTCTTTCTTCTTGCTCCCCTTCTTCTTCTTCTTTTCTTCTTTTTTCTTCCTCTCTTCTTTTCTCTTGTTTAGGAGGGAACAATTGTCCCTTATGTGTCCCTCTCCTTGGCAATTGTAACAAATTACCTTTTCCCTTGGTCTTCTCCTCCTATCATTAAATTTATTAAATTGAAACCCTTTTAAAGCACGCCTTACCCTCCTTACCATGTAGGCTTCTTCCGTGCTATCCATGGAGGAAGATGAGGATGCTTCATCGGAGGAGGAGGGAAACTCTATCTTCTTCTTTCCCTTATGTGCCATCAAGGTTACTCCTCTTGAAGGTTGAAACTTTGGTTCTTCTTGTGTTCCTTCAAGCCTCGTTTCGTGGAGCTCCATTGTTGAGAAGAACTCCTCCAAAGTGCTCACTTCAAAATTCTTCGAAATATAGAAGAAGTCCACCATGGAACTCCACTTTGAGGATCGCGGAAAGGCATCTATAGCCTTCATAACCATATCCCAGTTTGATAGCTTCTCATCTACACTTGACAAACCGGTTATAATTTCCTTGAAACGAGAATGTAAGGAAAGTACCCTTTATCCCTTTTCTAGTTTAATATTGTTGAGTTGGGAGCGGAAGACATCTCTCCTTGCGAGCTTGGCCTCGGATGTGCCTTCATGGAGTTCTATAAGCTTCTCCCACATCACTTTGGTGCTAGTACATTCTCCGATCCGATTGATCTCTTGTTGAGGGAGCACATTGAGAAGATGATGTTTTGCCTTTGAGTTTGCAAGGTGCTCCTCTCTTTGCTTCTTAGTCCATCATGATTTTTCAATTGGTTCACCCCTTTCATCCCTAGGCAACTCGAAACCATTTTCCATTATAAGCATAATAACAAAATCGGTCTCGAAGAATACCTCCATTCGCTTCTTCCACCAAGCGAATTCCCCCTTCGAACTTCGACAGATGAATGTTCGAGCCGGCCATCTTTTGATGAAGTGCTTGTTGCGGTGGTTAGTCCTCGACAAGCGACTTGGCTCTGATACCACTTGTAGGATCGATGTGTAGTTGTGGTGGCCAGCTAGAGGGGGGTGAATAGCCATTGATCGATAGATAACGGTATTTGATCGTCTACAAACAAGATTATCACAATGGAAACAACAAGACAAGCAAATTAAACAAATAAAGACAAAGAAAAGGAAATAAACAATGCTAACACAAAGTCGTAACGTGGTTCACGGCTACGCCGCTAATCCACGATCCCCGATTCGTCCTCGGTGAATCACTCCGGCAAAACCAATCCACTAAGGGTCTCTCCTTTGCACCAAGCTAGGTGGAGGTAACCTTTACAATCAAGATCACTATTCTTACAATAAGAATGAAGTAAAAACAAGTAATAAGAGTGGGAAGATGATTATGGCACTTTGGGAGAAGATTAGAGTTGAAGCATTAGCCCCCCAAAGCCCCATACCCTTTCTTTTTATAAAGGAAGAGGGTTTCTTCCCGATGACATAGGAGTAGTAGACTGATGACCCCGATCAGTCGACTGGTCCTGTAGCCGTTGCCCAGTAACGGCTGCTTTCCACATTGGATTTCATCCAACGACATAGGCATCAGTCGACTGATCCTACCATCAGTCGACTGATGAACCATCAGACGAGTGCTCTCGAGCTCGACTCCATTCTGTGCTCGTGCAGAGTGTTATCAGTCGACTTCTGCTCATGAGCAGTCGACTGATCAAGCCATTAGTCGACTTCCCATGTCTTCAGTCGACTGATCAACTTGATTCAGCTCCTTAAACCAGTCGATCGAACCATCGACTCAGAGCAGTCGACTGCCATGACATGGCAGTCGACTGGTGTCGGGAAAACTCATCTGACACTTGGCCAAAAGACAAAGTTTCACCTAAGAGCTACTACCCCTCCCGGGTAATATTCGCTCAGTCTCATCCCTCAGAGTCTCTCACCTTCGAAGTTATCTTCGTCCGGCCACATCCCTCAGATGCGCCAAGCGCACGGCTCTGCAGTGTCATCCTTCGCATCTCGCCCTAAAGTCTACTTCCTCCGGCTTCACTACAAGCTCCTCGTCCGACGATCCAGTTGGGGGATCGAATGGCCGGCTAGAGGGGGAGTGAATAGCCCTCGTTCGTTGTTCGTCGTATTTTGTTCGTTCTCGTCTACAATTCTTGTTAGCGCAGCGGAATAACAATAATAATACTAACAAGAAACACAAATACACACAAACAAAACACAACGATATACGTGGTTCGGAACCGAATGGTTCCTACTCCACGGGTGAGCTCCACGAGCTCTAGTTATGCTCATGACACTAACTATAACACTCCTTTTCGACAACACGTCGGAGGTGGAGAAACCTCTCACAAGCTATTACACTAAGTAATGAAATACAACAAGAAATACAAAGACAATACAAAAGAGAACTTTTACACCGATTGCTTTTGATCGCTTTCTTGTTGCTTGCTTTTGCTTGCTCTTGAAGGTCTGGAATGCAACAACAATTCCCCTCCAAAGTCACCCAAAAAGCCTTTGCGAAATCCTCCAACTCGAGCTCCATTTATAACCGCATCAATTGTTTTCGCCCATCGATCGACCGATCGTGACCATCACGATATCGTATCGTAGCCGTTGTCTCACAACTGCCCGATCCACGTTGGTTATGTTCCAACGGGATCATCCATCATCGAGTGCCCACCGAGTCGACTCCATTCGTGCGCGTGCGCAGGTCATCATCGATCGCGACCCATTGACGGTCGATCGATTCTCCCATCGATCGACTACCTCCCATGGCGATCGAGTCCAACCAATCTTGGTTGATCGAACACCGGTCGAACCTAACGACCTAGAGCAATGACCGGCACCTATGCGATCGACTAATGTCGCTAAAACCTCAATCATAACGATGTTTGAGCCTCCGACACTCGATCTTAGCCACTTGGCCAAGTCCACCTTATCCCTCATGGAGTTCCCACGAAGATCTCTTCCTCGGCCTACATCCCCTGGATGCGCAAGCGACGGCCGCAACGCCATCCTTCGCGGCGTCTCATGCCCTAGAAGTATGCTTCCCTTTGGGCTCACTCCATTCGCTCCCCGTCCGGCGGTCCCTCGGATGCACCAAGCGCACGGCTTCGCAATGCCATCCTTCACCGACTCAAGGACCCCGAGCCTAGTGAACTTACCAAGTCCTCAAGACTTCCCATATGCACCAAGCGCACGGCATCGCAATGCATCTCTCACCAAGCACCAAGCGCACGGCTTCGCAATGCTTTGGATTTCCCATGCCAAGCACCAAGCGCACGGCTTCGCAATGCTTTGGACTTTCCATGCCAACCCCATGTTGGACTTTCCCACACCAAGCTCCATGCTTGGATTTTCCATGCCAACCCCATGTTGGACTTTCCCATGACAATCCCATGTCATGAGTTTTGTCTGTCATCAAAATACTATCAGGGTACTGCTAGAGTCAAACTCGAGTCAACCTGGAACGATTGCACCAACAATCTCCCCCTTTTTGATGATTGACAAAACTACCATCTCAAGTCTACCAATTCTCCCATATTGGCAATTCTCATATCCCAATGAGAATTCCAACGAACCCTAATTGGTAACTTGGTAACTTCTCCCCCTTTTTGACATTACATCAAAAAGGTCCTCCCCAAGGGTATGAATGTCTCATATCCCAATGAGATCTTACAATCTCTCCCTTGGAGGAACACATGCCTACCATCTTTCTAGTGATCCCATATCACTTAAAGAGAGGCAACCCAATTTTCCTCCCATGAGGAAATACACATCCATCTTCCCATGATGGATACCTCCCCCTAGAGGCTTGCTCCCCCTTGACAATTGCACCAACAATGTCCTTGGAGAGTCCCTAAGCAAATAGGAACATTAACCAAATCAAAATTAAGGCAAAGTTCAACAATGAACTCTCTTCCACCTTAAAATTAATACTCACCCTCAACCCAACTCCTAATCCATATCCAATGGATTTCCACCCTCTCTAATGCTCTCCCAAGCATATCCTAGGGTTAGGAGTGGTTAGGGGACCAAAACATGGCTAAACATGGGCCTAACTATCAAGTTTGTCGGATACATCGATTGGACTTATCATCGATCATTGCCATTACGAGCGATAACTCCATAATCATCGTCTCGCAGATTTTGATTTTTAAAGTGGATTTTCGAAATCCATAAGTAAATATACATAAGTTTAAAAATCGTGAAATTTCATATGCATATTACTTATCCTAAACACTATGGGTGAAAAATGTTGGAAAATTATTTTACCCATTAAATTAGGAGATTGATACAAAGTTCAAAATTTTAGAAAAGCTTCAATAAAGAGCCATCTTTGTATCATCCCATTCAATGGTAATAGCTATCAAAAGATAGGCTTCACCAAGGTTTTTCAAAATGTTTTTCAAACCTTTATTTTCTTTTTCCTAAAAATCTCACCAATATCTAGATGTGTAAAACACATTCAAGGCAATTAATCTAGTGAGATGTGGGTTTTTGTTCTTTTAAATTCTCTTGCATATTTCTAAGGCAATATTATTTGATTCCCATCAAATTATGCCATAGTCCTTAATTTCATTTTAATTTATGCATGATGATGATTATGGCATAATTATGATATAGATAAAGGCATATGCCAAAATCATGATGTCATGGCATGTGAATGAAAATTAAGCATACATGACATACAAACATAAATCTAAACATGATCATGACATTTTTATAATTAAAAATGAAAATGATGTCATGACATGGCAAGGAAAATAAAGCATGGCAAGAAAAAATATACTAAGGTATAAAATACCTAAGTGTTAAAATCAATTTGCCATTTCTAGGGATTAAATTCATTTTGCCTTAATGCCATTCATTTCCTTAGTGTGCCAAAAGCCCAAAATGGCACACAAATACCTCTAAGACCTAATTGTGCCAATTTAAATCATTTTAAACTTCTCAAGCATATTGGCACATCCTAATGTGTCAACTCTACTATGGTTAGGTTAACTACCCATCCACTTAGGGTTGACACACCCTAACCCATTTAGCGTGAATCGATCACGCTTTTAGGAACCCAATACCTATTGGAGCTCCTTGGGTTAACAAGGTATTCCCTAGGGATAACTTCCCTAGATACCTTTTTAATGACCCTTTTTGGTTTTAAAACCATAGTCTTTTGGGTCTTACTTGGGTCAACTCTAGAGGTGACTCCTCCATTGACCTTCTTAGTGGCCTTCTTGGTTTTTCTTAAGTCCTTGGCCACTAAACACACACCATGGCTAGACTTAGGGATGGCTTCCCCATTAGCCTTGGTTTTTCTAGACCTAGATGTTGTCCCATAATTAAATGGAACATTATGGTAAGACATAGGTTTGTGACCCAAACCCTTCTTGCCCTTAGATAATTCTTGTTTTCTAGGCCTTGATTTTTGTGCATTAGACCCCTTAACCGAGTTTGATATTATTGCTAGGGTCTTCTCCAATTTTTCTAGCCTTAACCTCAAGGCTTGGTTCTCCACCTCTAATTTTCTCAATTTTGAATTTTCATTTGGTTTAGGGGAAATGATTTTCTTTTTAGGCATGTGCCTAGATTTCTTGGGATTAACACCCAAGTTTTCTTGAAATTTCCTAATTGACTCTCTAGGTAAAATAGATCTAGTGTTTTGCGTCCTAGGTTTGTCCTTAGAGAAACTAACATGCTTGGCACCTAAGCAATAAATCTTATCATTTCTCCTAGCATGCTTTTCATTTATAATTACAAGAGAGCTAAAATAATTTTTGGCATGCTTTTTGACTCTAGGAATTAAAGGTGCATTAACTAAATGTACCTTAGGGTTAGCTTTAGGAGCTCCCCCTACATGAGTTGCACCTTCTTGCCCTTTCTTCCTCCCCCTAGGGCATTGGCTTCGGTAGTGTCCCTTTTGATTGCATTTGAAGCACACAATGTGCTCTTTGTTCTTGATTTTGGGAACACCGGCATCCTTTGACTTTGGGTTGACTTTCGGTCTTGATGCCTTTTCCTTAGCCAATTTAGGGCATTTGCTCTTGTAATGCCCTTTCTCCCTACACTCAAAGCATATTATGTGATTTTTATTTAAAATAATAACACTTGAGTTACCTAGGGAGGTGGTGGAGGCCTCTTCACTTCTTCCGGAGGTAGAAGCTTCATCTTGATCTTTCTCTGGAGTGGGAATCCTTTCCTCCCCCTCAATGCTAGAGGTGGAGGTCTCCACCAAATCATCAACCTCTTCAAATGTGGGTGCTTCTTCCTCGGCATTCTCCTCTAATTGTGCCGGTTGGGGATTCTTGTGGAATTCAACCACCTTTTTCCACAAATCTTTTGCATCCCTAAAATTTCCTATCCTAGACCAAATATGGTTAGGAATCAAATCACAAAGTAATTTAGTTACCTCGAGATTTGTCTTGAAATACTTCATTTGGTCTTGGGTCCACCTTGATTTTTCTAGTGGCTTATTTTCCTTGTCCCTAGGCACTTCAAAACCATTTTCAATGATTAACATGAAATCGAAATCGGTTTCGAAATATACCTCCATTCGTTTCTTCCACCAATCAAAATTTCCATCGAATTTCGGTGGATGGATGTTGTAGCCGTCCATCTTATTGTGCTCTTGCGGCGGTTAGTTCTTGAAGAGCGACCTCACTCTGATACCACTTGTTGGGGGATCGAATGGCCGGCTAGAGGGGGGGTGAATAGCCCTCGTTCGTTGTTCATCGTATTTTGTTCGTTCTCGTCTACAATTCTTGTTAGCGCAGCGGAATAACAATAATAATACTAACAAGAAAGACAAATACACAGAAACAAAACACAACGATATACGTGGTTCGGAACCGAATGGTTTCTACTCCACGGGTGAGCTCCTCGAGCTCTAGTTATGCTCACGGCACTAACTATAACACTCCTTTTCGACAACACGTCGGAGGTGGAGAAACCTCTCACAAGCTATTACACTAAGTAATGAAATACAACAAGAAATACAAAGACAATACAAAAGAGAACTTTTACACCGATTGCTTTTGATCGCTTTCTTGTTGCTTGCTTTTGCTTGCTCTTGAAGGTCTGGAATGCAACAACAATTCCCCTCCAAAGTCACCCAAAAAGCCTTTGCAAAATCCTCCAACTCGAGCTCCATTTATAACCTGCATCAAGCTGTTTTCGTGCCCATCAATCGACTGATAGTGACCATCAGTCGACTGGTATCGTAGTCGTTGTCTCGCAACGGTCGGATCCACGTTGGTTAAGTTCCAACGGATCACACATCAGTCGACTAATGGCACCCATCAGTCGACTGATCATCCATCAGTCGAGTGCCCAGTCGAGTCGACTCCATTCTGTGCCCGTGCACAGTGTCATCAGTCGACTGCCACCCATTGGCAGTCGACTGCCTCCCATGGCAGTCGACTGATCCAACCAATCTTGGTTCAGTCGAACACTGGTCGAACCCAACGACCTAGAGCAGTCGACTGGCACCTATGCCAGTCGACTGATGTCGGCTAAAACCTCAATCATAACGATGTTTGAGCCTCCGACACTCAGTCTTAGCCACTTGGCCAAGTCCACCTTATCCATCATGGAGTTCCCCACCGAAGCTCTCTTCCCTCGGCCTACGTCCCTCGGATGTGCCAAGCGCACGGCTTCATAACGCCATCCTTCGCGTCTCATGCCCTAGAAGTATGCTTCCCTTTGGGCTCACTCCATTCGCTCCCCGTCCGGCAGTCCCTCGGATGCACCAAGCGCACGACTTCGCAATGCCATCCTTCACCGACTAAAGGACCCCGAGCCTAGTGAACTTACCAAGTCCTCAAGACTTCCCATATGCACCAAGAGCACGGCTTCGCAATGCTTTGGATTTCCCATGCCAAGCACCAAGCGCACGACTTCGCAATGCTTTGGACTTTCCATGCCAACCCCATGTTGGACTTTCCCACACCAAGCTCCATGCTTGGATTTTCCATGCCAACTCCATGTTGGACTTTCCCATGACAATCCCATGTCATGAGTTTTGTCTGTCATCAAAATACTATCAGGGTACTTCTCGAGTCAAACTCGAGTCAACCTGGGACGATTGCACCAACAATCTCCCAACAGATCCCTCGGATGCTCCAAGCGCATGGCTTCCGCAAAGCTATCCTTCACCGACTCAAGGACGGAGTCATGAGATGTGAAACTCACCAAGGCTCCATGTGCGAATTACTAAGTCCTGCACAACTTCAACGCACATATCAAATCACAATAAAAAACTAACTTAAACCCTTTGCCACACACATCAAAATCTTATCATGGCAAGAGATTGCCCTAACATGAAGGGCGTTGAAAAAAGCTGGACGCCGGCCACAAGAAGGATGAAGAAGAAACAATCACATTCCTTATTTGGTGCCGCCCTAGCCTCCAAACCCTAAACCTAATCCTATCTCAACTAGGATTCCTTCTTGCTGCCTAAACCCTAGCTCTCCTTGATTGTCATCCACGCCAACTCCCATGGCCTCGTTTTATAGAGTTAGGGATAAGTCATGAATTAATCTCATCCATTGGTTTAGGGATTTAATCTCAACCGTCGGATCTAGAGATTTAATCTCAACCGTCGGATCTTAGAGATTTAATCTCTACCCATGGATCATAGAGTTTTGTTTCTATCCTTTGGATCTAAGCATCATGAGGTGTTAATAGGCTACATTAGGGACCATGAGGAAGAGTTGGGTCTTGCCCACCCATGGATCAAGACCACATAAAGTCCGATCCACTAATGATGATCCAATCCACTAAAGGTTCATCATTGATCTACCTCACCAACCCCCATATGATAATATGGGCTCCATATATTATTTGTACATTTTCTCCCCGTGTTTAAGATCTCGAGTGTCCGTCGATTAATTAATTTACTAACCATTAATTAATCAACATCTAACTCTTTGAGTTGTACCACTCAACCTTTTCATCATGCCGAACCAAGTCAACCTGCAGGGTTTACATGATGAACCTTATGAGCTCCTCAAGGGGATATCATCATCCTAATATATAGGACACGGTTTCCTCCTATAATCAACAGCACACCATATAAATAATATCATCTCTCAACATACCGAGCTTATCGATTTAATCTATAAATCTCGCCCATTGGTAAATCAAAGAGATGAGTACTAAGTATATGTGCCCGTTATTATATTGGGATTAAGAGCATGTACTAAATAATATCTGAGGTCCGATTCAATTATGTAGTCAATAATAAATCGAATCACCTCTAAGTCGGTCCTGCTCAATACACACAAAGTGCACTAGTGTGATTCTATAGTCAAGACACACCAATACCAAATCACACTACAACCATTCCGATGGTTTGTCCAAAGCCATCTCGGTTGTGAGCCTTTACTTATACTTTTCAAGGGGCCGATAACATGATCTCCTGTGTGACATCACACACCATGTTATCTACAATGTAAAGTATTAGACAATATTGCATAACCATAAAAATATGCAAACAATTATCATGTGATTCTTATTCCAAAATAAAGATGTTCATACAAAAGATAGACTTTTCAATATACATCCCTACACAATCTTGGTCGACAAATCCTCTCCCTCTCCTTAGGGCCGGTGGACATCAAGTTGGTGCTTGGTGGTTGGAGCAAGTAAGGAGAAGAAGGGAGCCGTGTATTCTTCCCTTTGTTCGGAGCGAGCAAGGAAGGGAAGAACGTGATCTAGGAAGCTTCAACTCTTCGAGGATCCTTGCTCACACAACGTTCAAGAGGGGGATAGGACATACAATAGAAGACCAAGAGGTAAACAAGAGGTATAATTCTTATTTTGGTTTCCTTTTGTTTCTTTGTATTTGCATGTTGCTAATTTACTTGGACCCCGAAGATAAACACAAAAACCGGCGATCCGTAGATCATCTATTCCATGGCTAATCGAGGAAAAGAGTTAGGTTTCTTCAACAACTAGTTTGTTCAAGAGACAACTCTAATCGAATAGCACGGTGAAGGATTAGTTGCTTGGGTAATTCGTCATCGTCTTGGATTAATTTTTTTTAATCCGGGGATGTAGATGGGATCGCCATGCACAAGCAACCGAGTCGAGGCGAGAAGCGAAGCTTCGTCCTTCAAGTGGTATCAGAGCCACGATTTCCGGTTTTTTATGTTTAGGATTCGGTTACTTTTATGCGCTTATCATATTTTGTATGTGCCGGATGATAGTAGGATGTGCATAGGCTAACTTTTTGGTTGTAGGCATAAGATCCAACTATTATGGCCATATGTGTGTGTATGTGATTGGATGTGTGTAAATTGTATTATTATTTGAATCCTCGGGGTTGACGAGGTTAGTATTTTATTTTTGTAATTAAGTACGGTATTGTTTAGCCACTCTTTTATTTTAGTTTACTTTCGATCTAGATTTCATGTACACTCCTTCGTGGAGTATAGGATCGATGGATGTAAATTAAAATAATTATTCTCAGCTCGGATTTCCGGATGACTTGTACATGGCGTAGGGAGGAGCGGAAGAGATGGCGATACGACGGGAGGCATATTGGAGAACAAAAGCCATAATAGTTGGAAAATATTTTTTTCATATTTATTGCTTCTTGTTTGATATGCATGTCGTGTGCTAGGAAAATTCCTCAATTTTAAATTACTAAGTGGGAGAGGGATATTTTTAAAATTCCCACGGCCTCCATTACGATTTGACATGTGATGTAAACAAACTTGCGCGTCGGCTCTGAGTGCCTTCCTCTCCATCGGATGAGTTTGTTTTGCGGATCACAGGGTTGAATATGGTTATAGGAAATTATTTAGGAGCGTGTGTACTTCCCCATCGGAATGCACATAACCTGAGATAATTGCCTTGCTACCAAGTAATGGTGCACACTTAGATGCAAATAAGAGTATCCTCCCCATCGTAGTCACTGCTTTTATTTGTAGGGCCGAAGAGAAACCAAGTATTAATTTTATTTGTCAAAAAATTAGGTTGACAAGATAGTAAAATTAATGGGTAAAACCTCTTCTTACAAATGTAGAATTCGTATACGTCCACACGATCGTGGCATACGATTTTCTCGGTGTTTTGAGGTGTTGGTTGATTTTAAAATTTTATTGTTTGAGGAATCAATAATTTTTTGAAATCTAATGTTTTGATCTATGTGATTCTTAGGTTTTTCAAAAATGACTTTCAACCCGCTTGTTGTGATACTAAAAGAGAATAAACTTACTGGACCCAATTATGTTGATTGGAAAAGGAATCTTGATATTGTCTTGACTGCTGAGGAGTACAAGTATGTACTCTTTGAAGAGTGTCCTCCTAAGCCCGCAGATGATTCTGGGGAAAAAGAGAAAGAGAGTTATAAAAAGTGGATTAAGGCTAATGAGATGGCGCGGTGTTACATTTTAGCTTCTATGTCAAATGTATTACAACATCAGCATCAAGCCATGCCCACTGCTTATGACATGATGCTCAATTTCAAGGAGCTTTTCGGACACCAGAATCGGGCTACTAGGCAGGAAGCCATGAGGAATTTGATGACGATCACCATGATCGAGGGAACACCCATGAGGGATCATGTTCTCAAGATGATGGCTCATTTGAATGAGCTGGAAGTCCTTGGAGCTGAGATTGACGGGGAAACCCAGGTCGATATCATTCTCCAGTCTCTACCTAGGAGTTTTGAGCAGTTTTTCCTGAACTACAACATAAATAAGAGGTTGTATTCGTTGGCGGAGCTTCTGACAAAACTCTAAGCAGCAGAGGGCCTTTTTCGTCAGAGTGCTCAGGCTCAGGCCATGGTTGCCCAGAAGGTTTCGACTTCTATGTCGAAAGGCAAGAAGAAGAAGAAACAAAGTGGAGCAAAGGTGGCGGGAGGATCTCAGGGAGGAGTGAAGAAGCCGAAAGGCAAGTGCTTCACTTGCAAGCAAACCAGACATTGGAAGAAGGACTGCCCCAACCAGAAGCAGAACAAAGGTATATCTTTTGGTCTAGTAGTTGAAAACATGTTTAGCGGTGTTAACTACCGACACCTGGTGTGTAGATACGAGAGCCACTGATCATGTCTGCAATACTTTACAGGAGTTCCAAGAAACCAGACAACTGGCTAAGGGGGAGATTATCGTTTACTTGGGTGATGCTACTAAAGTGGCGACTGTTGCTGTGGGAGATGTTTATTTGTCTTTTGATAAATAAAACTTTGGTCCTGAGAAATTGCCATTATATACCTTTATTTAGAAAGAATTTAATTTCGGTTTCTAAATTGTTTTTGGATGGATATTCTATTTCTTTTAATGACAGAGTTGTTATAAAAAGGAAGACGGAGATTATCTATTCTGGTGCATTGATAGCAAATTTATATACCCTTGAACCAAAAGCTCCCACGATGCAAATAGAAGTAAATAACTCATCTTCTAAATCTAATAAGAGAAAAGAACCTTCGAAAATGAACCAAACATATCTTTGGCATCTAAGGTTAGGTCATATTAACCTAAGTAGAATTAAAAGGTTGATAACTGATGGACCTCTAGGTTCATTAGTGGTGGAAGCTTTCCCAACCTGTAAATCTTGCTTGGAAGGTAAAATGACCAAGAGGCCTTTTAAGGCCAAGGGGTATAGAGCCAAAGATTTGTTGGAATTGGTTTATTCTGATTTGTGTGGTCCTATGTCTATCCAGGATAGTGGTGGTTTTGAATATTTCCTCTCTTTTATAGATGATTATTCAATATATGAATACATTTAATTGATGCGCCGCACAAGTCTGAATGCTTTGACAGGTTCAAAGAATTCAAGGATAATGTGGAGAAACATCAAGGTAAAAGTATCAAGACACTACGATCTGATCGTGGTGGTTAGTACCACTTGGGAGTGTTTAAGAATTACTTATCAGAGGCTGGGATTCAATCCCAATTGTCTGCACCTAGCACACCCCAGCAGAATGCTGTAGCGGAGCAAAGGAAAAGGACTCTTATGGAGATGGTTATATCGATGATGAGTTATTCTGAGTTACCAGATTCGTTCTAGGGGTATGCTCTGGATACGACAGTGTATATTCTGAACTTGGTACCATCTAAATCAGTGTCATTTACTCCCACAGAATTGTGGATTGGGCGAAAGCCTAGTCTGAGACATATTTGGAATTGGGGGAGTCCAGCACATGTGATGAAGGCAGATGCTGGCAAGTTGGAACCTCGTACAGAAGTGCGCATGTTCGTAGGCTATCCTAGAGGAACGAAAGGTGGTTTGTTTTATAGTCCTAGAGATCAGATGGTGATCGTTAGCACGAACGCTAGATTTCTAGAGGAAGACTATGTGATGAACCACAAGCCCATGAATAAGATTGTTCTAGAGGAATTGAGAGGGGAAGTAACTACTTCAGTACCACCGGTATAAGAGGATATACCACAAGTGACTACACCGCGTGTCACAGAGAATACACAGGTGATACCTCATCGTAGTGGGAGGGTTGTTAGACAGTCTGATAGATTTATGTTCTTGGGAGAATCTTGTGATTTGGTCCCTGGCAAACATGAACGTGATCCCTAGACATATGACGAGGAAATCCAAGATAAAGATGCAGTATCTTGGCAAAGTGAAATGAATTCTGAGATAGAATCTATGGATTCAAATCAGGTTTGAGAGCTAGTAGAACCATCCAATGGTGTAAAAACCATTAGATGCAAGTAGATCTACAAAAGAAAGAGAGGAATAGATGGGAAGGTTGAGACATTCAAAGCAAGGCTTATTGTGAAAGGGTATACTTAGAAAGAGGGTATCGATTATGAGGAGACTTTTTCATCGGTGGCCATGCTTAAGTCTATCCGAATTCTCTTATGTATTACTACTCATATGGATTATGAGGTGTGGCAGATGGATGTCAAGACAGCTTTCCTTAATGGAAGTCTTGATGAAAACATCTATATGAAGCAACCAGAGGGATTCATTGCAAAAGGCAAAGAGCATCTTGTGTGCAAGCTTAATCGATCCATTTATGGATTGAAGCAATCTTTGAGATCTTGGAACATCCACTTTGATGAGGTAATCTAGTCTTATGGATTTATTCAAAGTTTGGATGAGTCTTGTGTATACAAGATGTGTGACAGAAATGTAGTGGTATTTCTTGTACTATATGTAGATGCCATTTTGTTAATTGACAACAATGTCAATGTGTTATCAGACGTAAGGGTATGGTTGTCCAAACAATTTGATATGAAGGACTTGCGAGAAGTGGGACACATCCTTGGGATCAAGGTTATAAGTGATCGCAGGAAAAGGATGTTTTGCTTGTCTCAAGCTTCATACATAGACACTATTTTGGCTCATTTTAGCATGCAGAACTCCAAGAAAGATTTTATACCTCTTAGGCATAGAGTTCATTTATCTAAAGAGATGTGTCCTAGAACATCAAAAGAGATAGAGGAGATGAAGGCGGTTCCTTATGCTTCGGCAGTAGGAAGCCTCATGTATTCTATGTTATGTACGAGGCCGGATATCTGCTATGCCGTAGGCATGGTTAGCAGATATCAGAGTAATCCAGGACAGGGACATTGGACTGCGATAAAGCATATATTGAAGTACTTGAGAAGGACTATGGATTATATGATGGTATACCAGATAGATCAATTACTTCATGTGGGTTACACAGATTCTGACTTCCAATCAAATACGGATAACAGTAAGTCTACCTCGGGTTTTGTGTTTACTTTGGGAGGTTGAGCCATTATATGGAAGAGTGTCAAACAGAAATGTGTGGCGGACTCCACCATGGAAGCTGTATGGCTCATGAAATTCTTGATGGACTTGGATGTGATTTCTGGTTTGCCAAGAACTATCACAATTTATTGTGATAACAGTGGTGCAGTTGCAAACTCGAAGGAACCACGAGCCCATAAGGCAAGCAAACACATAGAGCGCAAGTACCACCTGATATTAGAGATCGTAATGGAGGTAGAAGTTGTTGTCGCCTAGATTGCATTAGAGGATGACCAGGTAGATCCTTTCACTAAGGCCCTTCAAGAGAGAGCTTTTGATAGACATGTGGAGGGAATGGGAATAAAATGTATGACAGTATGAGGACAGCATAGTCTGTTAGTATAAGTGGGAGATTGTTGGGATCTATACTGAAAAGTCTACCTTTTGTATGAACATCTTTATTTTTGAAATGAGAATCACATGATCATTGTTTGCATATTTATGGTTATGCATATTGTTTAATGCATTACATTGTAGATAACATGGTGTGTAGTGTCACACAGGATATCATGTTATCAGTTCCTTGTAGAGTATAAGTAGAGGCTCACAACTGAGATGGTTTTGGACAAACCATTAGTATGGTTGTAGTGTGATTTGGTATTAGTTTGTCTTGACCATAGATTTACACTAGTACACATTGTGTGTATTGAGCAGGACCGACTTAGAGGTGATTCAATTTATTGCTGACTACATAATTGAATTGGACCTCGGATATTATGGTGTACATGCTCTTAATCCCAATATAATAACGGGGACATGTACTTAGTATTTATTTCTTTGATTTACTAATGGACGAGATTTATAGAGTAAATTGATAGGCTCGGTAAGTTGGGAAATGATATTATTTACATGGTGTGTCGTTGATTATAGGAGGAAACCATGTCCTATATATTAGGATAATGTTGTCCCCTTGAGGAGCTCATAAGGATCATCATGTAAACCCTGCTGGTGGACTTGGTATGGCATGATGATAAGGTTGAGTGATACTACTCATGGAGTTAGATGTTGATTAATTAATCGCCAATAAATTTATTAATTGATTGACATTCGATATCTTAAACACGATGAGATATTTGTACAATTAATATATGGAGCCCATATTTATTTATGAGGGTTGGTGAGGTAGATCAATGATAATCCTCTAGTGAAATGGATTATCATTAATGGATCGGACTTTATGTGGGCTAGATCTATTGGGTGGCCAAGATCGAACTTCTCCTCATGGTCCCTATTGTAGCCTATTAAAACCCTCATAAAGCCTAGATTCGATGGTGGAGATTAAATATCTAGATCCGACGGTGGAGATTAAATCCCTAGATCCGACGGTGGAGATTAAATCTCTAGATCCGACGGTGGGGGTTAAATCTCATAATCCGATGGTGGAGATTAAATCCCTAGATCCGACGATGGAGATTAAATCTCTAGATTCGACGGTGGAGATTGAATGGAGGCTTAAGACTAACTCTATAAAAAGGGGGCCAAGGCTTGGGCGGCATGGATGACTAAGAGAGGCTATGGTTTGCTTCCAAAGCTTTGGGCAGCAACTAGGTTTTGGCTAGGGTTTGTTGGTCGGCAACTAGGAGGTGGCTAGGGTTTGCTTCTCATCTTGGGTGGCAGCAACCTAGGGTTGGCTTCTCTTTTTGGCTGGCAACAACAAGACCTATCATCAAGACTTGGCCGACACCTCTCCCTCTCCTTTGGCCTGCAGCAAGAGATGAATCTTGGCTGGCAAATCCTCTCCCTCTGCTTAGGGTCGGTGGACATCAAGTTAGTGCTTGGTGGTTTGCGCAAGTAAAGAGAAGAAGGGAGCCATGTATTCTTCTCTTTGTTCGGAGCGAGCAAGGAAGAGAAGAACATGATCTAGGAAGCTTCAACTCTTCGAGGATCGTTGCCCACACAACGTTCAAGAGGAGGATAGGACATACAATAGAAGAGCAAGAGGTATAATTCTTGTTTTGGTTTCCTTTTGTTTCTTTGTATTTGCATGTGGCTAATTTACTTGGACCCCGAAGATAAACACAAAAACCGGCGATCCGTACATCATCTATTCCATGGCTAATCGAGGAAAAGAGTTAGGTTGATTGAACAACTAGTTTGTTCAGGAGACCACTCTAATCGAATAGCACAAGGATGGATCGATTGCTTGGGTAATTCGTCATCGTCTTGGAATAATTTTTTTTAATCTGGGGACATAGATGGGATCACCATGCACAAGCGACCGAGTCGAGGCGAGAAGCGAAGCTTCGTCCATCACGAACTGGCAATCGACTGTTATACCTCAATACTAAGGTTTAACACCCCAAGTATTATCCCTTCATACTTGATAGACCACCCTTAGCCTAGATCAAAGCCTTCTAGCCACCTCCATCAGCCTCACGCCTATCGGATCCCTTCAAGTCCTCCATGACATGTTCATCCATACGCTAGCCTTTAGGTGCTTCCGTCGGCTATTGTCAACTAACTGCGTCTACTTTGCCAAGGTACATTTGGACTTTTTCCGCCAAGGTAAATGCTTGGATATTACGTTGCCAAACATTGGACTTATGCTGCCAAGACTACATGCTTGGACTTTAAGCCACCAATATCATACCCTTGGACTTCCCGATTGCCAATCATCCATGGACTTTCACAGCCAAAGTTCACTAGGACTTTACGCCACCAACACTACACACTTAGACTTATGCCGCCAAGGCTATTCCTTTGGACTTTCCTTGCCAAGTATCTGTGACTTGGACTTTCTATTTCCAAGACCCATGCTTGGACTTTCCAATTGCTAAGTACCCATGACATAGACTTTACCATTGCCAAGACCCATGCTTGGACTTTTCGTGACAATCACATTGTCAATAGTTTTTTCAAACATCAAAATGCTACTCGAGTCAAACTCGAGTCTAGTCAATCATGACATGGGCCTATTGTACTAACAATCTCCCCCTTTTTGATATTTGACAACACCTTTATGTTACGCTAACCAATAAACTCAAACTTAACTCTTCCAATGCCAAAGTATAGTGAAGGTTTACCTAACTTAAACCTCACTTCTCCCCCTTTGTTACACATCAAAAAGACTACAAATGGTATCCATGTCTCATATCTCAATGAAATCTTTTATTCTTTTCCTTGGTCCAAAAATATTTTGGATGCCTTCACTCTTCATAGTGATAAGTCCAATATCACTAAATGAGAGGCAATCTTCACTTCTCTAATTTACCCCCTTTGGTGAGCACAATGAGGTTTTCCAAACCCTTCATGTCTCCTCATTTAAGGATTAATACTCATCCATCATCCCTTGATGGATAAACTCCCCCTAAAAGTTTATTCTTCCTTGACCATTGCACCAACAATGTTCTTGGAGAGACCCTAAGTCAATAGGAACTCTAAACAATCGAAAATAAGGGTAAAGATTTATCTTTGAACTTTCACCTCCCTTAACATTCGATTTTCACCCTAAACACCTCTTCTAATTATTTTCCAATGAATCTTTCACCCTTCCGATGCTTTCCAAAGCATATCCTAGGGTTAGGAGCAGTTAGGGTAGCCTAAAGTTGTTGATAAATGGCTGAACTGACCTTGTTTAGTCAAAATCAGCTTCAAAAGTCGACTCAATAAGGAACCAGTGAATTGCCATCAACTCCAGTCGACTTCCCAAAGCGCCAGTCGACTGGTTTCTTCAAATGCAGAAAACTAGTTTTTAGAAATGGAATTTTCAAATACATAAGTAAATATATGTAATTTGAAAAATCACAAAATTTATACGTATAATACTTATGTCAAATACAATGGGTGAAAAATATTTGTAAATTAAAATACCCATGAAATTGTGAGATTGATATAAAGTTAAAACCATTGATAACTTTAATGTTCTAAGCCTACTTTGTACCAACGTCATCAATGGTGATTGCTATCAAAAGATAGGCTTCGCCAAGGTTTTTCAAAATGATTTTGAAATATTTTTAAAACCTATTTTGAACCATGGTCTGCGGGCTCAATGCACATGACTTGTACATAAGCTTTCCTCATGATTCAACCATGTTATAATGAGTTTGTGTTCATCTAGATGAAGCATCTATAAACCTTAAACTTAACTCATTTTCCTAACATTTCACATGTATCTAGGGTGTAACAATAGACACACATGTCAATTTAATGTCTTTGTGAGATGTGGGTTTTGTTCTTTCTAAACTAAGGTCTTGTGCATTTTATCTAGGTAACTCTATTTGATTCTCTTATCATGGGACTTCAAATCATGACATTGTCCTTAAATCAATTTTATTAACCAAAATGCATGAATGATGATCATGGCATAAGAATGTGCATAATTTAAAGCATAGCCAATAATCATGATGTCATGGCATAAACATAAGTTTAAATACAAACATGACATAATTACCCTAAATATTAATCATGGCATTTTATAAGATTAAATGAAACATAATGCCATGACATGGCAAGGCAAACAAAGCATGCCAAATATATAAAATACAAAGGTATATAATACCTATGTTTTAAAGAAAATTTACTATTTTCTAGAATTATGTCCATTTTGCCATAATAACATAAATTCTCAAGTGTGCCAAAAACGAAAAATGACACACCATTGACTCTAAACCTAATTGTGCCAACTTTAATTGATTTTTCACACTTCTTAATTATATTAACACATCCTAAAATCTTTTAGGACATAAATATCATTATATTTCCAAGGTACCCTATTATCTTGAAAATGTCCTAAAGTGTCAACTTCACCATGGTTAGGTTAACTACCCATCAAATTGAGGTTGAAACACCCTGACCCATCTAGCATGAGGGAATCATGCTCCTAGGAACCCAAAATCTATTTGGGCTCCTTGGGTTAACTAGGTACTCAATAGGGATATCCTACCTAGCTACCTTCCTAATGGCCCTCCTAGGCTTTGAAACCTTGGTCATTTTGGTCTTGTCAAGGTTAACCCTAGGGATGACTTCCCTTGTGACCTTCTTAGTGGCTTCCCTAGGTTTATTTGAAACCTTAGCCACTAGAAACCTACCATTGTTAGCCTTAGGGATGACTTCTCTAGTAACTTTGGTTTTCCTAGACCTAGGAGTGGTTCCATAGTCAAATGGAACAATGTGGTAGGTGGGCCTATTTACCTTGGACTTAGGCTTGTGACCCAAGCCTTTATTGTCCTTAGATACACCTTGTTTATTTGAACCTAAGTTTTGTCCATTAGAACCTAGAATCTTATTTTCTATCTTTCTAGGAGTCTTTTCCATTTTCTCAAACTTTGATATCGAAGCTTGATTTTCTAACTCTAATTTTTTCAATTTTGAATTTTAATTCTTTCTTTGGGAATGACTCTTCCTAGGCATATGTCTACACTTCTTTGGGTTAATGCCTAGGTTGTTCTCTATCTTCCTAATGGTTTTCTTAGGTAGAATAGTTCTAGGATTGTTGGTTCTAGATTTGTCCTTGGATCTAATCTAACAACCCTTAGCACCTAAAAAATAAAATCTATTTCTAGCATGCGTTTCATGAAAAATAGCAAGTGCATTAAAATTATTCCTAATATGCTTCTTGATACTAAAATTTGAAGGTGCATTAATAAATATGAAGGTTGAAGCTTTGCTTCTTGCTTCTCCTCGGTCGCTTGTGCATGACAATCCTATCTCGCATCCCCAAATTAAAAATAATTAATCCGGATGAAAATGGATTACCCTAGCAACCGATCCATCATCATTCTTCTCGATTTGAGTCGTTGCTCGAACAAACTTGTTGTTCAAGCAACCTAACTCTTTTCTCGATTAGCCACAAAATAGATGATGTACGGATCGCTAGTTTTTGTGTTTATCATCGGGGTCCAAGTAAATTAACCACATACATGATACAAAAGAACTAAAATCAAAACAAACAAGATTATATCTCTTGTTTACCTCTTGATCTTCTATTGTATGACCTATCCTTCTCTTAGACATTGTGTGGGCAACGATCCTCCAAGAGTTGAAGCATCCTAGATCACGTCTTCCCGTCCTTGCTCGCTCCGAACAAGGGAAGAACAAACTCCCTTCTTCTCCTTGCTTGTGTCGACCACCAATCACCAAGAGAGGTTGCCGCCAGCCCTAGGAGAGGGAGAGGAGATGTGGGCACCAGCCAAGAGATGAACTCTTGTTGTTGCCAGCCAAAACTTAAGGGAATAAGGTGGTTCCCTAGGAGAGGAGAAGGAGGAACTGGCCAAGAGAAAAAGAGAAGATGAAACCCTAATCCTTTGTGGTGTTGTCGTCGACCGTAAGGGAGAAGAAAAGCTTGCCGCCCAACCCTTGAAACTCCAAACCCTAACACCCAAAAATCCTTTTCTCCCAAGCCTTGAAAAACCTCTTTAAAAGATAATATTTTCTCCCAAGACTTGGAACCTATTTATAGATTTCGCCCAAGCCTTCATTTAATCGGGGCCGTAGGATCTAGGCTTCATGAGGGTTTTAATAGGCTACAATAGGGACCATGAGGAGAAGTTGGATCTTGGCCCACATAAAATCAAATCCATTAATGATAATTCATTCCACTAGAAGATTATCATTGATCTACCTCACCAACACCCATAATTAAATATCGGCTTCATATATTAATTGTACAAATATCTCTCCGTGTTTAAGATATCGAATGTCAGTTAATTAATTAATTTTCTGACAATTAATTAATTAACATCTAACTCCATGAGTAGTACAACTCAACCTTATCATCATGTTGGATCAAGTCCACCTGTAGGATTTACATGATGATCCTTATGAGCTCTTCAAGGGGACATCATCATCCTAATACATAGACATGGTTTCCTCCTATAAATAATGGCACACCATGTAAATAATATCATTTCCCAACTTACCAAGCCTATTGATTTAACCCATAAATCTCACCCATTGGTAAATCAAAGAAATAAATATTAAGTACATGTGCCCGGTATTATATCAGGATTAAGAGCATGTACACCATAATATCCGAGGTTCGATTCAATTATGTAGTCAGCAATAAATTGAATCACCTCTAAGTCAATCCTGCTCAATACACACAAAGTGTACTAGTGTAATTCTATGCTTAAGATAAACCAATACCAAATTACACTACAACCATACCAATGGTTTGTCCAAAACTATTTTGGTTGTGAGCCTCTACTTATACTCTACAAGGAACTGATAACATGATCCTCTGTGTGACACCACAAACCATGTTATCTACAATGTAAAGTATTAGACAAGATGCACACATATAATAAATATAAAATGCAAACAATGATCATGTGATTCTTATTTCAAAATGAAGATGTCCATACAAAGACTTGGCTTTCAGTATACATCCTAACAAAATAATACCTTAGGGTTTGCTTTAGAAGATCCCCCTACATTTGTAGCTCCTCCCTTGTTCTTCTTGGAGTGGCTACCCCTAGGACATTGGGTCCGGTAGTTTCCTTGTTGTTGGCATTTGAAGCACATCACGTACTCCTTGCTCTTCCTAGTGGGAACTCCAGTCTCCTTAGTCTTTGGCACCACTTGTGTTGTCTTCTTGATCCTCTTTAGACACTTACTCTTGTAATGTCCATTTTCCCTACACTCAAAACACATTATATGATTTTTTATCTTTAATACACATATTTTAGTTACCTTCTTGAATGGTAGGAGATTTTTGGATTTCTTCTTCAATTTTCCTGGATGTAGATTATTCATCTTGCTCTTGCTTCGACATTGAAGGTTGATGTGAGCAAAACGTATAGAATTTTAGGAGTAGTTTTTGCTCACATATTGTTACATTTCATGTTAGTTTCATGCATATGTTACTCTATTTTGCTCACATTTACTATTTTCTGGTTCGGAGGTCTGCTCGTTGAACTTTTGTGTGTAGGTTAGCATTTCGGGTTAAAAGATGCGCTTTCGGAGCAAAAGAAGAACATTTTGTAGCTAGACACAGAGTGGGACATGGCTAGGGCGTGTGGATTCACACGGCCATGCCCAATGGGCGAGATCAGCACCCCAGGGCCGCACACGGCCTGGCCATGTGGAAACACACAGTCTTGTGGTAGCCCACCATATTTGCATGACTAGGGCTTTTTTCGAATTTTGAAGTGGTTTGAGGCGATGTCTATATAAGGATGGCTTCGCCCAAAGCCTAGGGAGGAGGCACGATGGCTAGGACGGCATGCCAAAGCCCTAAAAAGCTTCGATAACTCACAATGGGGAGGAGGAACGCCGCCGGAGGTCCACGCCTTGCACTTCAACGCCCGAGAGAAGACCACGAAAATATTGTAATTCTTTGTTCCTGCATTTTATTCCTTATGTATTCGAACATAAACATGCTTTGTGATTCTTCCTTCATATACATGGAGTAGTACTTTCGATTCTAGGATTAGGGAGTAGCTTGTGTGCACATTACAATGTTGGTTCATGTTAAATTCTGCCTTTGAGTTTGATTTGACAATTGGTAGTTATTTTTACTATATTTATTTGTGTTTGTTTTTCTATCTGTTGTACTTAGGCGATAGGAGGGGTGACAACTCTCGTATCTAAGATTTAGGGGATTTTATACAAGGAACCTAGGGGTAAACCTGATCTCCTGTAACTGTGGGTAGAAGGGTGCGGTGGAATCGGAAACGGTTCATCGTAGGGATTGATTTGGCATCCTCATACCATCTATCCCATCCTTTTAGGTGGAGATGGCTCCCGGTAGATGCGGCGGCTCTGCGGGAGAGTGTATGATGTCCCTTCCACAAAACCATAGCTAAACATCTAGACAACACCAATTGACAACATTGTTTTGTGATGCACAAGCGAAATCGAAGTCCTGGAATCACCTTTGTAGACCTCGGCACACTCCTATCCTCCTCCGTGTGACACTGTATAGATTTAAGTCCACCAACAACCCTCACCAATCGAAACCTCTTAGAGTTACGTCTGAACAATTACAACCACTGAATATATTAATATTCGAATCCCAGCCCCTATGGGATCGATAATCTTTATTACATGACGACATCCGTGCACTTGCGGGCGTTGAGCGTGAGCACACGCTTCTAGTCGTCAATGCTCTCCATCGTGAGATTTGAGGTCGCATTCGTGCACATCAAAGGTCTAATCTTCTCCCTCTCCATCCTTGAGGTGGACGCTTCTCCAACCTCCTCTACCGACCCGGATGTTGAACATCTCTCAACTTTTGAATCCTCATGCTCTTGGGATGATGATGAGCTTTCTTCTTCTTCGGGCACCATCTCTACTTCGGCCAGTGAAGGGTTCTCATGGAATATGGCTAGCTTATTCCATAAATCCTTGGCATCTTGATATTGACCTATCCTACATAATAGGTCATTGGGAATTAAATAAACCAAGAATTTTATTACCTTCTTCTTTTTCTCAAATTTTTGGAGTTGTTCCTCGATCCAATTCTTTATCTTGAGAAATCCTCTCTTCATCCCTCTTGGATATTCGAAACTTTCTGTCAAGATGAACCAATCTTCAATGTTCATCATGAGAAAGGTTTCTATACTTTCCTTCCATTGGTCAAAACCCCCAATTCCATAAATTCTATAGGGCAGTGGAGTGTTGATGTCACAGCCTAGTCCTAGATTTGGCAACTCCATCTTCTCTTCTACTCCTCTAGCGATTTTGCCCTCTCAATTGTTAATCAATAAAGAGTGTCCTCACTCTAATACTAATTGTAGGGATTGATGTGGTCGTGCTAGACAGGGGGTGAATAGTATTTCTCCGATTTCATTCTCATTTGATGTGTGCTCATCTACAATCATTAGTATGCACAGCGGAATATAGAAATACATTAAAGAGAAATACAAAACAAGCGTACAAACAATACACAAAGATTTAACGTGGTTCAAAACTTGGGTTCCTACTCCACGGGGTGAGCTTAATAGCGAACTCTAGTGATGCACACCACCACTAATAAATCTCTCCTTCTTGGAATGACATCGGAGGTAGAGAAACCTCGTACAAATATCTTAAAACAATAAGACTGAAATACAAGCAAATACAACAACAATGTAAAGAACACTTTACAAGAGCTTGAATTCTTTGCTTGCTTGATGGTTACTTTGAAAGGCTCTTAAAGATCTGGAATGCAACAGTGATTTCTCTTTAATATCACCCCAAAAATTTGTGTGAAATCCTCCATCTCTAGCTGCTTTTATAACCTACATCGGGCTGATTTCGTGCATAGTAGTCACCTATTCTCCTATCCATTGTCTCATAACAGCTCCATCCACATTGGAACCGATCCAACGGATACCCCATCAGTCGACTACCCTTATCAGTAGTCAACTATTGTCCAGTAGTTGACTGTCCAATCGACAACCAAATATTCCGTGGTCGTATCCACAAACACTAGTCGACTACCATTCATGGCAGTCGACTGCCCAAGGCTAGTCGAGGCGACACCTCGACTGATACCCTAGTCGAGGTGTTGGTCGAGTCTACCTTACTTCTGTTTGGCTGCAAACGAAGCCCAGTCAAGGCTCCACCTTGACTAGAACCTAGTCGAGGCGTTGGTCGAGTGTGTCTTGCTTCTGTTTGCCAGCAAACGATGCCCAATCGACTAGAACAAACTGGTAATTGACTGTTATACCTCAATACTAAGGTTTAACACCCCAAGTATGATCCACTCATTCTTGATAGACCACCCTTATCCTATTCTAGCCACCTCCATCAGACTCATGTCTATTGGATCCCTCCAAGTTTTTCATGACTTGTTCATCCAAACACTAGTCTTCAGGTTCGTCCATCAGCTATTGTTATGCTAATGATGTGAGCAAAACATAGAGGGTTTTAGGAGTAGTTTTAGCTCACATCTCATTGCATTTTGTGTTAGTTTCATGCATATGAACTCTATTTTTGCATGCATTTCCTATTTTCTGGTTCAGAGGTCTACTCGTTGTACTTTTGTGTGCAAGTTAGCTTTTTAGATGAAAAAGACACGTTTTCAGAACAAAAAAATGACATTTTGTAGCAAGATGCAGAGTGGGACACGACCAAGGCGTGTGGATTCACATGGCCATGTCCAATGGGCGAGATCAACACCCTAGGGCATCACACGGCCTGGTCATGTGGAAACACATGGCCTGGCCATGTGGAAACACATGACCATGTGGCAACCCGATAGATTTGCACAACTAGGGCTTTTTCCGGATTTTGCAGCAGTCCGAGGCGATGTCTATATCAGGATGGCTCCACCCAAACCCTAGGGGGAAGGCATGACGGCTAGGACGACACACCGAACCCCTAAAAAGATTTGGTAACTCGAAATGGGGAGGAGGAACACCGTCGGAGGTCCACACCTTGCAACACAACATCGGAGAGAAGATCACGGAAGCATTGTATATTTCTATTACTGCGTTTCATTCCTTATGTATTCAAACTTAGACATGCTTTGTGATTCTTCCTTTGTATACATGGAGTAGTAATTTCGATTCTAGGATTAGGGAGTAGCTTGTGTTCACAAACAATGTTGGTTCATGTTAAATTCTGCCCATGAGTTTGATTTGACAATTGGTAGTTGTTCTTTACTATATCTATGCGTATTTGGCTTTCTTTCCACTGTGCTTAGGCGATACGAGGGGTGACAGCCCTTGCAATCTAAAATTTAGGAGATTTAATTAAGGAACCAAGGGGTAAACCTGATCTCCTGCAACTACGGGAAGAAGGGTGCGGTGGAATCGGAAACGGTCCACCGTAGGGATTGATTTGACATCCTCGTATCGTCTATCCCATCCTTGTTGGTGGAGATAGCTCCCGGTGAATGCGGCGGCTCTGTGGGAGAGTGTATGATATCCCTTCCACAAAACCGTAGGTAAACATCTAGACAAAGGCAATTGACAATATTGTTATGTGATATGCAAGCGAAACCGAAGTCCTAGAATCACATTTGATGACCTTGGCACACTCCTTTACTCCTCCGTGTGACACCGTACAAAGTAGAGTCCACCAATAGCCCTCACCAACCCTATCCTCTTAGAGATCACGTCCAAAAAATTACAACCACTAAGTATATTGGTATTTGAATCCCAGTCCCTGTGGGATCGATAATCTTTATTACTTAATGACATACGTGCACTTGCGGGTGTTGAGCGCGAGCGTGCGCTTTGAGTTCTCAATGGTATCCATCGCGAGATTTGAGGTCGCGTCCGTGCGCATCATGTTTTTGGTGTCGTTGCAGGGGACTGATCGATTCGATATCAAATAGAACAGTGGTAAATTGGATCGAGCTTAGGATTAGATTATTTGTTTGCTTTATTTTCTTCCTAGTTTACTTTATTTGCTTTAGTTTTATTTTCCATATTTAGATTTAGTTTTTATTTTTAGTAGTAATTTCCTATTTACTCATTGCATCTTTGATTTTTTTTTGCTAGATTGATTTTATTTTCTGCTTTTAGAATTAGATTAGCATTCTTAACTTTGTGGTTTGTTTCGTCGTATGCTTAGATGATTAGGGTCAGAAGGTCTAATTCCAATCGTCTTAGAAATTGAGTGAACTTTTCACCGTCGGAGAGAAGAACAGCAAAATATGGAGGATCAAGCTGCATCCGAGATGAACATAGGTAGCCAACCTCTGCGGGAATACGCAGCTCCTAGTGCTAGAGGATTCAGGCAGAGTATAGCTGGACCATCTATTTCGGCGAATAACTTTGAGCTGAAGCCGACACTTATACATATGATCCAACCGAGCCAATTCGGGGGAGCTACAACTGAAGACCCAAACCGGCACCTTGAGGCATTTCTTGAAATCTGCTCAACAATGAAAATAAATGGAGTCCCTACAGATGCGATTCGCCTAAGCCTGTTCCCGTTTTCACTACGGGATAAGGCTAAGGCATGGCTTCACTCCCTACCTTCTGGTAGCATCACCATATGGAAGCAGTGTGACCAACGGTTTCTGAATAAATACTTCCCACTAAGAAAGACTGCTCACATGCGCCATCTTATCATGAGCTTTCGCCAGAGGGAGGGGGAGTCCTTATTCAAAGCTTGGGATCGCTACAAGGGGCTACTCTACCAATGCCCCTACCATGGACTGGAGAGGTGGCTGGTGATCCACATTTTCTATAATGGGATCGCTTACGCCATGAAGATGTCCCTAGATTCTACTATCGGAGGAGCACTGATGAATAAGACCATAGAGGAATCAGAAGAGCTTATCGAAGAGGTGACCCAAAACCACCATCAATGGGCTTCCGAACGTGGTCAACCCACGCATGCAGCGGGACGATACACTGTCAATTCTATGGACTACTATAGAGGGCAAGGGACCTCGGACGAGCATATTGAGTACTGCGATGCTGTTGGGTACTACAACCCAAGGCCTAACGACCAATACTCCAACACTTCTCATCCGGGATGGAGGAATCACCAAAATTTTCCTTATAAGAATACCTTGGGAGGTTACAACCGCTGAGAGAGAATGGGCAGCCACGTCCCTCTAACACCCGTCTAGAGAATATGCTGGAGAACTTCATTCAAATGCAATGGGAGGCAAACATTGAATTTTAGCGATGACATTCACAGATAGATACGATGATCGAAGGGATGGGTCATCTGTAAGGTATCTTGCCACCAGGCAGAAGTTGCTAGAGATTCAAGTAGCTCAGATTGTGAACCAAATTTCCAGGATACCAAGGAAGCTACCAGGAAGAGCAGAGGCCAATCTACTAGAACAATGCGAGGCAGTGACACTGTGAAGCGGGAGGATTCTGAAAGAGATGCCAAGATGGTTGGCTGCTGAAAAGGACCTGGGACCTAAAACACTAGAACCTCTGGGGGAGGCCGAGAATGAAAAAGTGAGAGAAACGAACTGGGAGCCTGCCGCAAGGGCTCAACCCCCTCTTATTGTACCATTCCCATAGCGGTTGACGAATGCAAAGAAAGACGTCGAGTTTGGTAAATTCTTGGACATGCTGAAGTCGATCTCAGTAGAGGTACCGATACTTGAAGCATTGCACCAAATGCCCCAGTTCGCTAGGTTCATGAAATATATTTTGGCACACCGTAGGAAGGTCGCAAAGTCAGAAACAGTGGCCCTCACATAGGAATCAAGTGCTTATCTCAGAAACAAAGCTACTCGGAAACTAAAAGATCCGGGGAGCTTCTATATCCCATGATATATAGGAATGATACTGATTAGCATAGCCTTCTGTGACTTGGGAGCAAGTGTGAGTCTTATGCCCTACACCTTATGCAAAAAACTAGGGTTAGGAAATTTAAAATTCACTACTATGACACTACAACTAGCTGACCAAACATACCGCTACCCATTAGGGATTTTAGAAGACGTTCCTATTAAGGTGGGGAATTTTACACTGCCAACTGACTTTGTGGTTATGGAGATGGAAGAGGATCCCAAGATACCCGTCATCCTGGGGCGACCATTTTTAGCGACTGTAGGAATGGTCATTGATGTGAAGAATCACAAGCTGACCCTAAAAGTAGGAGAGGATAAGATGGAATTTGAGCTTGCTGGGATAGGAAGTCAGGCTCCTGCGTCAGGGGAGTATGTGATTCCAGCGAGAACTAGGAAGGAAGCTATGTACGAAGATCCAAGGACGGATGAATGGAGGTTCACTGAACCACCAGAGTCGAGTTGATAGTGGAGTGCAGTCGAGCTAAACGGCCTTAAACAAAGTGCTTCTTCGGAGGCACCCCAAGTTTAGTTTTAGATTTCCCTTTTTGATTGCATTGCTTGCATTTGTTTGATTTTTAGTTTTGATTTCCATCACATTTAGAGTTAGGACTAGAAAAGAACTTTGCTAGGCAAAAATGAAATCCTTAGTAGCCTACATGGCGAAGTGTATGAGAAAATTCGGACCATGGTGCATAAATGGGTGAAAACTGGGGACACATGGCCAGGCCGTGTGTTTTCACATGACCATGCCCGACCAACTCGAGGTGCACATGGCCTGGTCGTGTATTTTCACACGGCTATGGTGCGCGAGATTAAAAGGTGCGAACCATGTGTTTTCACCCCATTTGCACTGTGTGCTTCGAAAGTTCTTACCCTAGTCGTATGATTTCATCTTCCCCACCATCTAGAAGCATTTTTAACCTCTAAAGAAGACAAAAGGAGCAAGGATGAGGAGGACCAAGATCGTAGCACCCTGATCCGGTGCCTCGGAGCGACGAACAAGGAGAGCCGACGCCCCTCAAGCTCCGGAGGAGGGTAACACTCTACCCACTCTACTTTTTCACAATAATGAACATAGAGATAGATACAATATGCTCTCTACTCATAAACTTACTGCTACTAGGTACTTAGATGAGAATTTGCTAGAATCTTTAGGGTTGTTGGGTAATATGCAAACCCTATTTGCAAAAATGGGGTGGGATGAGATTATGGGAATAAGGCACCTACCCTACCCTAGGATAGTTTTGGAATTTTTGAGTTCTTTAGAGGCAGAAGTTTAAACGGGTAGAGAAAGCGAGGAGGGTAGGACAACTTTTAGGCTTTTTAATATTGAGCATGAGTGGACCCTTCACCAATGGAACTCATGCTTTGGCTTGCCAAGTGGGGGAGAGAGAAGGACCCCTAATGCATACAACTCTCGAATAGTTTGGACTGAGTTGACAAGGGAGCACACTTATGACCCATCTAGGGCCAAAGCGTCGTTCCTCCAAAACCCAACCTTTCGATACCTCCACCACATAATGGGCAGTACTATATTTGGTCGTGGGGAGAGTGACGGTGTAGTTAGAGCTAGCGAGCTACTTTGCCTATGGGATATGCTACAAGAAAGGATTAGCATCAATGTAGGGTCCCACTTCATTAGACATTTAGTGAAGATGGGCAAAGCAGCATGAGGAGAGATCAATGTGGGAGGCCTACTTACCCACATTTGCCATAGGATGGGGTACGATTACACAACATTAGAGAGTATAGAGGGGAGCCCTAGGATCGATTTAGGAGTATGTTGTAACGCCCATAAAATTTCTAACCATTTTATGAGAATTTTTGCCTTGACGATAATGGGCTTTATGTGGGCTTTTTCAAAAATAAAAGAAAATAAGCCAAAAAGGGGCGAAAGGCCTACGAATTGAACCCCAAACCTCTAGAGATAGCCAAGCCCTATAGATGCACCCACTAACCAGAAGCCCAATAGGATTATATCATTAGAGGAGTAGGGGAAATTATGGTTAAGTGTATGGGAGATCAAGGGGCTCTTCAAATGAATAAATAGGGGGGAATGAGGGGGCATGAGTATCCAAACTTTATTTCTCCTCTTCTCTTCTTCTTCCTCACTGAAAACCATTCCTCCCCCTCACCATTTTCACCCTTTGGCCGAACCCCATCCAAGCAAGGAGTTGGCTAGTTCTTGGCTTCCATAAGGTCATCTACCAACTAAAAGCAAGCGAAGGATGTAAGATTCCCTCACCTGCAGTATATTAGTTTTGTAGAACATGTTACATGAAAGAAATATGAAGCTTTGAGCCCTACATGTTTCGGCCAACCAAGTTTTTGGGCTAGGGTTTCATGAAAATGCTACTAAGGAAATTTTTGTAGGTTGTAAGCTTCATGTAGGAATTTTTAGGTGACAAAAATCCAAGCTTTGAGCCCTACATGTTTCGGCCAACCAAGTTTTTGGGCTAGGATTTCATGAAAATGCTACTAAGGAAATTTTTGTAGGTTGTAAGCTTCATGTAGGAATTTTTGGGTGACAAAAATCGAAGCTTTGAGCCCTACATGTTTCGACCAACCAAGTTTTTGGGCTAGGGTTTCAAGAAAATGCTACTAAGGAAATTTTTGTAGGCTGTAAACTTCATGTAGGAGATTTTATGTGTCAAAAATCCAAGTTTATAGCCATACATGTTTCGGCCAACCTTGGGGTTAGGGTTAGGGTTCCATGAAAATACGCCCTTATGAAGTTATGTTATGTAGTATGCCTTCATGAATGAATTTATGTGACAAGAATCAAATTTTAGTACCCCCTACATGTTTCGGCCAACCTTGGGGTTAGGGTTAGGGTTCCATGAAAATACCCCCTTATGAAGTTATGTTATGTAGTATGCCTTCATGAATGAATTTATGTGACAAGAATCAAATTTTAGTACCCCCTACATGTTTCGGCCAACCTTGGGGTTAGGGCTAGGGTTTCATGAAAATACCCCCTTATGAAGTTATGTTATGTGGATGATTATAATATGCCATGAATTATGCTTAGGTGATGAACATGTTTATGATGTAATATGCCATGAAATATGCCTACGTGATGAACATGCCTTATGATTTAATATGCCAAGAAATATGTTTATGAAATATGCCTATGAGATGAACATGTTTTATGATTTAATATGCCAAGAAATATGTTTATGAAATATGCCTATGTGATGAACATGTTGTATGATTTAATATGCCAAGAAATATGTTTATGAAACATGCCTATGTGATGAACATGTTTATGATGTAATATGCCATGAAATATGCCTATAAGATGAACATGTTTTATGATTTAATATGCCTATGAAATATGCTTATGTGATAAACATGTTTATGCTTTAGGACCCCTTTAGGGTACTCTTATGTTATGAATGCATGTATGCTATGAAATGCCTAAGATGGAGATGCTTCCCTTTCAAGTAGGGATTAAGAGCTCTCCTTATGATAAGATAAGATGGAGATGCTTCCCTTTCAAGTAGGGATTAAGAGCTCTCCTTATAATGAGATAAGATGGAGATGCTTCCCTTTCAAGTAGGGATTAAGAGCTCTCCTTATGATAAGATAAGATTGAGATGCTTCTCTTTTTATGTTGGGGATTAAGAGCATTCTTTATGATATGACAAGAAAGAAAGGAATTAAGTATTTTACTTTGTACCCGACCTGTCAGGTGGTCGTTAATCAAATCCATAGGGACATAAGAAGATGTAAGAGGTCTTGCCCTGGTAAGACGTAAGAGGTCTTGCTCTAGTAGGTCTGGTGGCTCGCTACCCCAGCCTATTAGGGAACGCGCATTATGTGGTACTTAACCTAGGGCCCCCCATTCAAGTTATGATTATGTTGAAGTACCTATATGTATATGTTTTGAAAAGAAAGGACTTGTATGAAATTATGAATGCTCAAGTCATGTTTAAGAATGCTTATGATTATGTCCTTGATGCTTGTCTTTGATTTATGAAATTATGAATGCTCATGTCAAGTTTAAGAATGCTTATGATTATGTTCTTGATGTTTGTCTTTGATTTATGAAATTATGAATGCTCATGTCAAGTTTAAGAATGCTTATGATTATGTCCTTGATGCTTGTGTATGATTTATGAAATTATGAATGCTTATGTCAAGTTTAAGAATGCTTATGATTATGTCCTTGATGCTTGTCATTGATTTATGAAATTATGAATGCTCATGTCAAGTTTAAGAATGCTTATGATTATGTCCTTGATGCTTGTCTAGGATTTATGAAATTATGAATGCTTATGTCAAGTTTAAGAATGCTTATGATTATGTCCTTGATGCTTGTCTATGATTTATGAAATTATGAATGCTTACGTTAAGTTTAAGAATGCTTAGGACTATGTCCTTTATGCATGTTAGGGTTGATGATATCATGAATTCTTATGTTTAATTTATGCCCTGCTTAGATTTAATTATGTTTAGCATGCTTATGTAAATTGTATGCCATGCTTATGTTTTCATTGCGTTGGTAAGTTGATACATAGTGTTGTTATGAAATACTTATGCTATTTATGCTAGTATGCTCCTGTTTTCTAATTGTTCGATGAGGTTTGTGGTTTTTGTGAGTAGGCAAGAATCTTACTAAGCTATATGCTTATAGTTTATGTTGTCCATATACTGCAGATAAAGGAAACATGAACTAAGAGGAAGTAGCAGGAGGAGCCAAGTGGGTGTGATAGTGGCATGGTGGAAAAAGACCGTATTACTATCTGCTTATATTTATATGCTCAGTGAACACCTTAAGACATTTGCTTCCGCTTATAAGACTTGAGATTTATTAGTACCATGTTGAATGTTGCTTAGTTATGTTACTGTTCAGTTACTTATAAAAGTTTGATATGCTAGAACTCATGAATGAATATTTTATGTTATGCATGTTATAAAAAGAGATAAGAGATGTAACATGCTTATTACGAATATGATAGGTAATGCATGTATAAGAGAAGGTTTATGCCATGAAACACGTTAAGTACGTAGATGGTGAAATGATCCCTATATGTCATGTTATAAAAAAAAAAAGAACAAGTAGCGCTGCCCTGAGAGCAGATAAGGGCAGGCGTTACATATGCATGGCCATGAAGATGATTGTAAGAGAAGGAGACTCCTTATGCTTTGTAAGGAAAAATCTAACGACCCTTCGGCTCCTCGACCCGGATCGTACCACCATCGCTTTACGCGCCAATTGACACTTGAACCTGATAGTGGATTCCCCTCCACATGAGGGACCATCCACATCAGCACCCATCTCTCCACCTTTGTATCACTCTCCCTCCAGTCCACACATGCATAGGAGTCCACCTAGTCCACGCCGACATGAGCCTACACCTACACCACCACATTTTTCTACTTTTGAGCAGGATGCAAGTACGATGACCTATGATTTCTCGGAGTTTCGATCGTGCCTCGACGACATTTACACTGAGTAGCAGACATAAAGGAAGTGATGGGAGGAGCAGAGCTTCTGCCAGCAGGCAGAGTTCCAGGGATTCCGGGAGCATTTCCAGTGGGCTGAGGAGTTCTATGATGAGGCCCGCATATACTTCTAGGAGGAGGCTGTTTGTCACCAGGATGAGGCCGCCTATCGTAGGGAGATGCGACAGCATATGCATGCCCAGCAGGCGCAGTGGGCTAGGGAGGAGGAGCACCGAGCAGCCTTTGTATCCACCAGCTCCAAGATTGACCACATGTATTTGTGGCATCAACGACTCAGTAGCAGGTTCTCCCAGAATCCAGAGATGCCCAAGCTCCCTGACTTTCCACCTCATCCACCATATTAGAGGTATATTTTCATTTATGTCTGGGGGGGGGGGGAGACCCAAATGTTTATTTTGTTTTGTTTCCTAGCAGTAGTTTCTTTTCTGGTATTTTTCATTTATTCTTGCCTTAGTTGTTGAGTTTCTTTCAGTACTTAATTTTTGTTGTCTGTAAAGATACCTCAGTAGTACTTTTGAAAGTTGCTTGCATGAGTTGTTCCCATAGGTAGCTTAACTTCATTTATCTTGTGGTATTTTATTTTATTCTTGAATGTTCTAGACTTACACTGGTTAGCATTATTTTTTTTGCACTTACACATGTCGAACATTTTGAAAGGGAGAATCTAGTACATACCTAGTTATGATTCACTTCAGTAGTCTAGTACTTTGGAATCCATAGGTGTCTCTAGGTTTAGCATTTTAGTTACTGGAGATACTCGGATTGTGTAAGCCTATTTAAAAAAATCAAAATCCCAGTGAGCCGAAAAATAAAAGAGAGAAAAGAAAAAGAGAAATAAAAGAAAAAGAGAAAAAGAAAAGAAAAAAAATAGAGATTATATGGGATAAAAAAATAGTTGTCGTGGGTGGAAATGGCTAGGTGACCCTTTGAGACCGAGTTAGGTTACTGGGGAAACACCTACCAATTTCTCTCAATACCGAGCATGCCTTTGAGACTTTGTGCTAGATCTAGAGAACGACCCTCGCTTTGGGCAGGTAAGTGCCTAAGAATCGGAAACATTAGGAAAGCTATGGGGTGACGACTTAACTCACCATGGAACGCACATCCCCTAAGGATGGTTCCCTTAGCATCAGCACGAGGAGCAAATTTAGTGAACTTCTAGAACATATTTGTTTTGCTTGCAAATACCACCTGATAAATTTAGTTAACATGCTAATTATGGAACAATATCTTTTTAAAATTTCATGGCACTGAGGTTTGCTTGAGGACAAGCAAAGATTTAAGTTTGGGAGAAGTGATGTGAGAAAAACATATAGGGTTATAGGAGTAGTTTTCGCTCACATCTCATTGCATTTTGTGTTAGTTTCATGCATTTGTTACTCTATTTTTGCATGCATTTCCTATTTTTTGGTTAGGAGGTCTGCTCGTTGTACTTTTGTGTGAAGGTTAGCTTTTCAAGTGAAAAAGATGCATTTTTGGAGCAAAAGGACATTTCGCAGCTAGACGCAGAGTGGGACAAGGCCAGGGCATGTGGATTCACACGACCATGTCCAATGGCCGAGATCAGCACCCTAGGACTGCACACGGCCAGGCCATGTGGAAACACACGGCTGTGTGGTGGCCCGACAGATTTGGGCGACTTGGGATTTTTTCGGATTTTGCAGCTATCGGAGGCGATGTGTATATAAGGATGGCTCCGGCCAAACCTTAGGGGAAGGTACGATGGCTAGGACGGCACGCCGAAGCTCTAAAATTCTTCGATAACTAGCAACGGGGAGGTGGAACACCGGCGGAGGTCCACACCTTGCAACATAATGCCGGAGAGAAGATCACAGAAGCATTGTATATTTCCATTACTGCGTTTCATTCCTTATGTATTCAAACTTAGACATGCTTTGTGATTCTTCCTTCATATACATGGAGTAGTAATTTTGATTCTAGGATTAGGGAGTAGCTTGTGTTCACAAACAATGTTGGTTCATGTTAAATTCTGCCCATGAGTTTGATTTGACAATTGGTAGTTGCTCTTTACTATATCTATGCGTATTTGGCTTTCTTTCTGCTATGCTTAGGCGATACGAGTGGTGACAACCCTCGCAATCTAAAATTTAGGAGATTTGATTAAGGAACCTATGGGTAAACCTGATCTCCTACAACTATGGGGAGAAGGGTGCGGTGGAATCAGAATTGGTCCACCGTATGGATTGATTTGGCATCCTCGTATCGTCTATCCCGTCCTTATAGGCGGAGAGAGCTCCCGGTGAATTTGACGGCTCTGCGGGAGAGTGTATGATGTCCCTTCCACAAAAGTGTAGGTAAACATCTAGACAATGCTAATTGACAATATTGTTCTGTGATATGCAAGCAAAACCGAAGTCCTTGAATCACCTTTGAAGACCTCGGCACACTTTTTTCCTCCTCCGTGTGACACCGTACTGAGTAGAATCCACCGACATCCCTCACCAATCGTAACCTCTTAGAGATCACGTCCGAACAATTACAACCACTAAGTATATTGGTATTTGAATCTCAGTCCTTGTGGGATTGATAATCTTTATTACTTGATGATATCCGTGCACTTGCGGGGGTTGAGCGCGAGCGTGCACTTTGAGTCCTCGACAGTAGCCGTCATGAGATTTGAGGTCGCGTCCGTGCGCATTAGCTAACCGGGTCTACTTTTCCAAGGTACATTTGGACTTATGCCGCCATGACAAACTATTAGACTTTACGTTGCCAAACATTGAACTTATGCTGCCAAGACTACTTGCTAGGACTTTACGCCACCAATATCACACCCTTGGACTGCCCAATTGTCAAGCATCTATACTTGGACTTTATGCTGCCTAGACTACACACTTGGACTTATGCTGCCAAGACTATACCTTTGGACATTCTTTGCCATGTGCCCATGACTTAGACTTTCCTTGCCAAGTAGCCATGACTTAGACTTTCCATTGCTATGACCCATGCTTAGACTTTCCAATTGCCAAGTACCCATGACTTGGACCTTACTATTGGCCAGACCCATGCTTGGACTTTTCATTACAATCACATTGTTAATTGTTTTGTCAAACATCAAAATACTACTCGAGTTAAACTCAAGTCTTGTCAATTGTGACCTGGGCTGATTGCACCAAGAATGTGGACTTTCACCGCCAAGACTACACACTTGGACTTACATAGCCAAGACTACACCCCTTGGACTTTTCCATTTCCAAGTCTCCAAACTTAGACTTCTCCATTTTCAAGTATCCATACTTGGACTTTCCCTTGCCAAGAATTCATTCTTGGATTTCCCTTGTCAAGTCTCCAAACTTGGACTTCACCTTCCCAAGAATCCATTCTTTGACTTCTTCATTGACAAGTATCCATACTTGGACTTCCACTTGAGTCTCACTCGAGCTTAGTCAACCTTGATCTGAGGCTGATTGCTCTAACAATCACCTCCTAACAATATCCCTCATATGAACTTTGATGTCCCAAACCATTCACTAGTCATATGATCATACGTATGGTCAAACGTATTGTCAAACTCATTGTCAAACATCAAAACACTACTCGAGTCTTGTTAGTTTCTATAAGATCCACATATCTCCACCATGGCATGATATTGTCCATTTTGAGGCAAAGCCCTCATGGTTTTATTTTTGGGCTTTACCCAAAAGGCCTCATGGCAATGGAGATATCTTTTTATCTTATAAGCATATGATCTTTTCCATGCCTTACCAATGTGGGACTTTGATTGTATTCCTCATACTTCCAATGATCCCTCTCAAATGAAGGACGACATTGAGCACCCCTTAAGCCTATTCATCCTCAAAAGACTTCCCCTGCTTGATGTCTGATCCTCAACCCACTAGGACTTCCTGCCAACTATCTTATCCTCCTAACCCAGCTTGACTTTCTGCCAGTTGTTCGGTTCTCTCGACCCAACTAAACTTTTTGCCTGGTGTTTGGTTCTCTTGATCTGGACATGTGAGCTCCGCTTCCATCTTTCGAGGTTCATGGCTTGACATGGACCATGGCTTTGATACTAATTGTTAGTTTTTATAAGATCCACATATTTCCACAATGACATTATATTGTCCACTTTGAGCCTAAGCCCTCATGGTTTTATTTTTGGGCTTTTCCCAAAAGGCTTCATGCCAATGGAGATATATTTTTATCTTATATGTAGGATCGATGAAGTGTGGATGTGGCCGGCTAGAGGGGGGTGAATAGCCCTCTTTCGTTGGATAACGGAATTTGCTCGTCTACAAAACTAATTAGTGCAACGGAAACAAACAAGACAAGCAAAGAAACAAAGCAAAGATAAAAACAATGCTAACAAGATAATATAACGTGGTTCACGGCTACGCCTCTAATCCACGGTCCCCGATTTGTCCTCGGTGAATCACTCCACAACCAAATCACTATCGGTCTCTCCTTTGAACTAAGCGAGATGAAGGTAACCCTTACAACTCAAGAACACTCCTTCTTTTACAATAGATGTGAAAGAAAACTAAGAGAAGGAGTTTGAATCATGTGGAGCACTTGGATGATCACTTAGAGCATAAGCATTAGGCATCCACAAGCCCACACCCTCTCTTTTTATAGAGAGGGCTGATTTCTTCCCGTTGGCCGCCACCAGTCGATTGTCGCCCTTGGCAGTCGACTGCCGCCACTTCAATCGCCTCCAAACACGTCGGATCTCGACCATTGTAGTCCAACAGATCCCTTGATAGTCGATTGATGGATCCATCGATCATCGCCTCGTAGTTGGCCCGCCCTAATCGGCTACTGGCGGTTCGTACCCGCGACATTCTCTATGATCATTGCCATTCCATGGCGATCGGCGCTAACATAAACCCATCGATCGGATACGGTCAATCGCATTTGACTCAGAGCAGTCGACTTCCATTTCATGGGTGTCGACTGGTGCCATGTGAAACTCAAACATAACATTCGTTTGAGCTTTCGGCGGTTGGGTAAACCTCAACCCTTGCGATCGAGCCTCCGACACTCAGCCATTCGGCCAAGTTCACCTAATGAGCTACTTACAATTCACTCATTCTATCATCTCACTCAAAGTTCCTCGTCGAAGCTCTCTTCGTTCGCGGCCACGTCCCTCGGCAGCATCAAGCGCACGACTCTGCAATGCTCCTTCGTGTCTCTTGCCTCCGAAGTTTGCTTCCTTGGCTTCGCTTCAACTCATCTCGTCCGGAGGTCCCTCGGCAACATCAAGCGCACGACTCTGCAATGCTCCTTCTCCGACTCAAGCACGAGGTAGTGATTGGTGAACCCTCCAAGGCTCCATGTGCGAATTACTAAGTCCTACATGACTCCAACGCACATATCAAATCACAATAACAACCTAACTTAAACTCTTTTTCCACACACATCAAAACCATATCACGGCAAGAGATTGCCCTAACAATCTCCCCCATTTTGATGTGTGACAATCCGTTTAAGTTAGGTAAAAACATTTGATAAAATATTAAGGAAAGACAGCATGTGAATAACATGATTAGCAACTCTCCCCCTTAATACATGAAACTTCCCCTAAATATATTCCCCCTTACTTAAACATATAGTTTTCTCCCTCTTTGACACCATCAAAAAGATTAAACAAAGTTTATATATCATGGCATCAAGTATAGAGAGAAATAAAAATTAAAATAAATCAAAAATCTGATAAAATCAGGTTACTGTGCTTGTTTACAGTCCATCAGTCGACTACTATCAGTATGGCAGTCGACTGGCACAATGAATTCCGAATTTCTGATTTTCTGGATGAATTTCAGAAATGCACTATAAAATCCAAAAAAATCTAAAAATAGTGAAATTTGGGGAAGACATTTTTTTTAAGTATATCTATCAATGAAAAATAGTTTTTCATAAAAAAAAATTATATTTCCAGAGATTTGCCAAAAATTCAAAAGCTTTAAAAACCACTAGGTTTTTGATCATGTTAGTATCCATTTTAACACCTAGTCTTGCTTTGGATTGTTTCAAAACATGAATACACAGATTTTAAAGTAAGAAATTGTTTTGAAAACATATGAAATATCCAACCATGATCTTTGGGCAATATGTCTATAAATTAAACATAAGTCTTCCCCATGATTGGTCTATTATTGCTATTTGATACTTTAAATGACCATCTAAATGTCATAGGCATTAGTGGACATTTGTATCATCCTAACATCTCACCTATGCTAAGTTTTGAATCATGGTAGCCTATGGTGAGTGTGAGATGCATCCTAAAGGTATTTGTATATACTTAACCATTATTTTCATGCAATTCTATCAAGGTTAAGTATCATCCTAACAATCCACATGATCATAAAGACATATGAATTTCATAGTATGATCATGAAACAAATGTATTCATCAAATTGTGATCATGCATTAGGTATTACATCATGATAATAAGGAAAATATCACCTAAAGCATGATTTATCAACTTATAGGTGCATTATCATCACCTAATACTATTTCAAAAAATGTTGTCCCGCCATCCTAAGTCAACGAAAAATATGATATAGGTGAAATCCTTATGGTTGACTATCCTAGGGTTTCCTAACCCTTTAGGATGGATTTAGGAACCCAAAATAAGTTCTTTCCTATGGGGTTCACTAAATACTCCTTAGGGATCCATTTTCTAGATATTACCTTCTTTTTGTCTTGACCCCTAGCAATTAAGCATTTATAGGCCTTTTCATTTTTCTTTTCCTTATATCCTAGGCCTTTCTTATTGAAACTTGCTCTTTGGCTCCCAATGATCATGTTAAGAATGTTGGAACCAATTGTAAACTTTTCTAGGGTCTTGGTCAAATAATCTACCTTTTCCCTTAGAGCTCTATTTTCATCCATACATGCATCACTAACATTAAATGCCCTATATTCATGTGAGCATGCATCATTTAAGTTAGAATAAATATTATCATTATCATTTAAGCATGCTTTTTCTAGCTTATTTTCTAAATCCTTAATTTGATATATCATTGTCTTATTTTTCTTCTTTGCTCTAAATAAATCCCTAGTTAAGCTAGAAACCATGGAAACTATTTTCTTGGGAGTTAGATTTGTTACCATAGCTTCCATGTCTTCTTCTTCTTCGGATGAGGATGGTGAAGAAGCTCCCCCTTCACTAGAGCTCTCCTCACTCGTGCTTGATCCTTCATTTTCGGAGGAGGAGCAATCTAGGTCGTCAAAGGCCATTAGGGCTAAGTTGGTGACAAAGGCATTCTCCTCTTCCGATGATGATGAAGATGATGAGGAGGGATCATCCCATGTCCTTGCTTTGAGTGCCTTTGTCTTTCCCTTTTCTTTGGCTTTTTTCTCTTCTTCTTTCCTCTTGCTCCCCTTTTTCTTCTTTTCTTCCTTCTTTCTCTTCTCCTCTTTGCTCTTGTTCAAGAATGGACAATTATCCCTTATATGTCTTTCCCCTTGGCAATTGTAGCAAATAACCTTACCCCTTGGTCTTCTCCTCCTATCATTAGATTTATTAAATTTAAAACCTTTTAATGCACACCTTACCTTCCTTACCATATAGGCTTCTTCTGTGCTATCTATGGAGGAGGAGGAGGATGCTTTGTCGGAGGAGGAGGGAGTCTCTATCTTCTTCTTCCCTTTGTGGGCCAAAAGTGCTACTCCTCTTGAAGGTTGAAATCTTGGCTCTTCTATTATTCCTTCAAGTCTTGTTTCGTGGAGCTCCATTGTTGAGAAGAACTCCTCCAAGGTGCTCATTTCTAAATTCTTGGACATGTAGAAGGAGTCCACCATTGAGCTCATTTCGATGACCGGGGAAAAACATCGATTGCTTTCATGAGCATATCCCGGTTTGAAAGTCTTTCTCCTACACTTGTCAGTCCAATCAAAATTTCTTTAAACCTAGAATGCAATGATGTTACCTTTTCTCCCTTTTCTAATTTTATGTTTGATAGTTGGGAGCGGAGGAGGTCTCTTCTTGCAAGTTTGGCCTCCGAGGTACCTTCATGAAGCTCTACTAGCTTCTACCACATCTACTTTGCACTAGAGCATTCCCCTATCCTATTCACCTATTGTTGGGGGAGTACATTGTAGAGGTGGTACTTGGCCTTTGAATTTGCCAAGTATTCTTCCCTTTGCCTCTTGCTCCACCCTGATTTCTCCAATGGCTCCCCATCTTCATTCCAAGGCAATTCGAAACCGTTTTCCATAATTAAAAGAATTTCAAAGTCGGTTTCGAAAAATACCTCCATTCTCTTTTTCCACCAAGAGAATTCTCCTTCAAACTTTGGTGGGTGAATATTGGAGCCGGCCATTTTTGATGAAGTTCTTATAGCGGCGGTTAGTCCTCGACAAGTAACCTGGCTCTAATACCACTTGTAGGATCGATGAAGTGTGGATGTGGCCGGCTAGAGGGGGGTGAATAGCCCTCTTTCGTTGGATGACGGAATTTGCTCATCTACAAAACTAATTAGCACAACGAAAACAAACAAGACAAGCAAATAAACAATGCAAAGATAAAAAAAATGCTAGCAAGATAATATAACGTGGTTCACGGCTGCGCCGCTAATCCACGGTCCCCGATTCATCCTCGGTGAATCACTCCGCAACCAAATCACTATCGGTCTCTCCTTTGCACTAAGCTAGGTGGAGGAAACCCTTACAACTCAAGAACACTCCTTCTTTTATAATAGATGTGAAAGAAACTAAGAGAAGGAGTTTGATTCTTGTGGAGCACTTGGATGATCACTTAGAGCATAAGCATTAGACATCCACAAGCCCAGACCTTCTCTTTTTATAGAGAGGGCTGATTTCTTCCCGTTGGCTGCCACCAGTCGACTGCCGCCCTTGGCAGTCGACTACCGCCACTTCAATGGCCTTCGAACACTTCGAATCCCGACCGTTGTAGTCCAATGGATCCCTTGGCAGTCGATTGATGGATCCATCAGTCGACTGCTGCCTTCGTAGTCGACTACCCAGTCGGCTATGAGCGGTTCTGTGCCCGCGACATCCTCTAGCAGTCAACTACCATTCCATGATACGATCACGCGGGCATAAACCCATCGATCGGATACCGAATCAGCGCATTCGACTGAGCGATCCGCCGCCATTTCATGGCAGTCGACTGGTGTCGTGTGAAACTCAAACTTAACATTCGTTTGAGCTTTCGACGGTCGGGTAAACCTCAACCCTTGCAGTCGAGCCTCTGACACTCAGCCATTCGGCCAAGTTCACTTAATGAGCTACTTACAATTCACTCATTCTCTCATCTCACTCGAAGTCCCTCACTGAAGCTCTCTTCGTTCGCGGCCACGTCCCTCGGCAGCATCAGGCGCACGACTCTGCAATGCTCCTTCGCGTCTCTTGCTTCTGAAGTCTGCTTCTTTGGCTTTGCTTCAAGTCATCTCGTCCGGCGGTTCCTCGGCAGCATCAAACGCATAACTCTACAATGCTCCTTCTCCGACTCAAGCATGAGGTAGTGATTGGGGAACCCGCCAAGGCTCCATGTGCGAATTACTAAGTCCTGCAAGACTCCAACGCACATATCAAATCACAATAACAACCTAACTTAAACCCTTTGCCATACACATCAAAACCATATCACGGCAAGAGATTGCCCTAACATTATAAGCACATGATCTTTTACATGTCTTAGCAATGTGGAACTTTGATTGTATTCGTCATACTCCGAACAAGTCTCACTCAAACTTGGTCAATCTTAACTCAAGGTCGATTGCACTAACATAAGTCACCTTGGTCATGGAAGGTTATACTTTGACATCTTAGTTGATACATCTCCATAGAGATTTGAGTACAAGATGATTGTGTATAAGTTAAAGTGTCCAAAGGTGTTTGGATAGCCAATAGAGGATTCACCGCTCCTCATAAAGGAGAAGTATACCCTATGGTTACTTGTCAGGAATTGTTACTCGAAGTGTTTGGCCAAAGCATCATGTGTCAAGAGTATGGTACTCTTGGACACATGTCTAAGTAATTTGAATCCACAGAACAAGGTAGTATCATTTGGACTAGTTGTGACTGATGTGAGCAAAATATATAGGGTTTTAGGAGTAGTTTTCGCTCACATCTCATTACATTTTGTGTTAGTTTCAAGAATATGTTACTCTATTTTTGCATGCATTTCCTATTTTCTAGTTCGGAGGTCTGCACGTTGTACTTTTGTGTGTAGGTTAGCTTTTCGGGGGAAAAAGATGCATTTTTAGAGCAAAAGAAGGACATTTCGCATCTAGACGCAGAGTGGAACATGACCAGGGTGTGAGGATTCACACAGTCGTACCCAATGGGCGAGATCAGCACCCTAGGGTCGTACACGGCCTGGCCATGAGGAAACAAATGACCGTGTGGCGGCTCGATAGATTTGCACGACTAGGGCTTTTTCCGGATTTTGTAGCAGTCTTAGGCGATATCTATATAAGGATGGCTCCGCCTAAACCGTAGGGAGGAGGCACGACGGCTAGGATGGCACGTCGAAGCCCTACAAAGCTTCGGTAACACACAACAGGGAGGAGGAACGCCGTCGGAGGTCTACACCTTGCAACACAATGCCGGAGAGAAGATCACAGAAGCATTGTATATTTCAATTTCTGCATTTCATTCCTTATGTATTCAAACTTAGACATGCTTTGTGATTCTTCCTTTGTATACATGGAGTAGTAATTTCGATTCTAGGATTAGGGAGTAGCTTGTGTTCACAAACAATGTTGGTTCATATTAAATTCTGCCCATGAGTTTGATTTGACAATTGGTAGTTGCTCTTTACTATATTTATGCGTATTTGGCTTTCTTTCCGCTGTGCTTAGGCGATACGAGGGGTGACAGCCCTCGCAATCTAAAATTTATGAGATTTGATTAAGGAACCTAGGGGTAAACCTAATCTCCTATAACTGCGGGGAGAAGGGTGCGGCGGAATCGGAAATAGTCCATCGTAGGGATTGATTTGGTATCCTCGTAACGTCTATCCCATCCTTGTAGGCGGAGATAGCTCCCGGTGAATGCGACGGCTCTACGGGAGAGTGTATGATGTCCCTTCCACAAAATCGTAGGTAAACATCTAGACAACCCCAATTGAAAACATTGTTATGTGATACGCAAGCGAAACCGAAGTCCTAGAATCACCTTTGAAGACCCCGGCACACTCCTTTCCTCCTCCGTGTGACACCGTAATGAGTAGAGTCCACCGACAACCCTCACCAACTGTAACTTCTTAGAGATCACGTCCGAACAATTACAACAACTAATTATATTGGTATTCGAATCCCAGTCCCTGTGGGATCGATAATCTTTATTACTTGACGACATCCGTGCACTTGCGGGCATTGAGCGCGAGCATGCACTTTGAGTCCTCGACGGTATCTGTCACGAGATTTGAGGTCGCGTCCGTGCGCATCAAGTTTTTGGCACCGTTGTCGGGGACTGATCGATTCGATATCAAATCAACAGTGGTAAATTGGATTGGACATAAAATTAGATTATTTGTTTGCTTTATTTTCTTCCTAGTTTACTTTATTTTCTTTAGTTTTATTTTCCATATTTAGATTTAGTTTTTAATTTTAGTAGTAGTTTCCTATTTACTCATTGCATCTTAGATTTTTATTTGCTAGATTGATTTTATTTTCTACTTTTAGATTTAGATTAGCACTCTTAACTTTGTGGTTTTGTTCGTCGTATGGTTAGACGATTAGGGTCGGAAGGTCTAATTCCGATCGACTTAGAAATTGAGCAGACTTTTCACCGTCGGAGAGCAGAACAGTGAAAGATGGAGGATCAAGTTGCATTCGAGGTGAACATAGGTAGCCAACCTCTGCAGGACTACACAGCTCCTAGCGCTAGAGGATTCAGGCCGAGTATAGTTGGACCATCTATTTTGGCGAATAACTTTGAGCTGAAGCCAACACTTATACATAAGGTCCAGTAGAGCCGATTCGGGGGAGCTGCGACTGAAGACCTGAATTGGCACCTCGAGGAATTTCTTGAAATCTGTTCGACGATGAAAATAAATGAAGTCCCTTCTGACACAATCCGCCTGAGCTTGTTCTCATTTTCACTGCGGGATAAGGCTAAGGCATGACTTCACTCCTTACCTTTTGGCAACATCACTACATGATAGCAATGTGAGCAGCAATTTCTGAATAAATACTTCCCATCAAGTAAGACTTCTCACATGCGCCATCTTATCACAAGCTTTCGCCATAAGGAGGGGGAGTCCCTATTCGAGGCTTGGGATCGCTACAAGGGGCTACTCTACCAATGTCCCCACCATGGACTAGTGAGGTGGCTGGTGATCCACATTTTCTATAATGGGATCGCTTATGCCATGAAGATGTCCCTATATTCTTCTGCAGGAAGAGCACTGATGAATAAGACCATAGAGGAAGCAGAAGAGCTTATCTAAGAGGTGGCCCAGAACCACCATCAATGGGCTTTCGAACATGGTCAACCCACGCCTGCAGCAGGATGATACACTATCAATTCCATGGACCACTATGGAGGGCCGGGGACCTTAGACGAGCAGATTGAGCACTGTGATGCAGTTGGGGATTATGACCAAAGGCCCCACAACCGATACTCCAATACTTATAATCTTGGATGGAGAAATCACCCAAATTTCTCTTATAAGATTAACTCGAGAAACACACAATCATCAGGGGGTACGGGCAGCAGCAGGGCAATGGGCAGCGACCACAGAGTCCAGACTGAAACTGATTATGGAAGAATTCATCGCTACCCAAACTAAGGCCAATGAGAAATTTCGTCGCCAATATCAGAAGTCTAAAAAATAACTCAGGGACTTGAAGGCCACCGTTGATGGCCTTACAAGTCATTCCAGGATGTTGGAGATGTAAGTGGCCCAAATAGCCCAATCTGTGTCGCAATCTGTGAAGTGCTCTCCGGCGAGTCAAGGAAAAGAGGAATGAGTGGGGAAAAGTAGTCAATTCGCCAAGGGGTGTGTAGCCATGATTACCACCCTGCCTGACCAAGCTGAGTTTGAAGAGAAGATTCCATTACAACTTGAGGACCCTGGTGAATTTGTCCTTCCTTGCTCAATTTATGGAGAAAGCTTCGATAACGTGCTGTGCGACTTGGGGTCGTCAGTGAGTGTGTTGCCCTATGCATTTTACCTAGAGATGGGATTGGGTAATATACAACCAACGCATATAGGTATACGTATAGCGGACGACACGATCAAGAAGCCCATTGGCCTGCTACCACATGTGCCTGTGATGATTGAGGATTTCATGATACCCACGGACTTCATCATACTGGACATAGGACCAAATCCCCAGAATCCCATCATTCTGGGAAGGCCTTTTCCAGTGACGGCAGGAGTGTGCATAGATGTGAAGGCACACTAGATCTCCCTGGAAGTAAATGGGGAGATCATCTTTTTTAGCCTTTCGGAGCACAGAGCTCCCTACCTCAACGGCTTTACATTTAGCAAAATGAAGCCGGAACCATCAGATCCAGATCCAGAGACGGATGAATGGAGGTTCACTGAACCACCAGAGCTGAGTTGATAGTGGAGTTCAGTCGAGGTAAACGACCTTAAATAAAGCGCTTCTTAGGAGGCAACCCAAGTTTAGTTTTAGATTTCCCTTTTTTATTTGTATTGCATGTATTTCTTTGATTTTTAGTTCTGATCTCCATCACATTTAAAGTTTGAACAAGAAAAAAACTTTGCTAGGAAAAAATAAAATCCATATTAGCCTACATGGCGAAGTGTATGAGAAAATTCGGATCGTGGTGCATAAATGGGCGAAAAATGGAGACACACGACCTGGTCGTGCCCGACTGACCCGAGGTGCACATGGCCTGGTCGTGTGTTTTCACACGGTCGTGGCACGCGAGGTTAAAAGGGGCAAGCCGTGTGTTTTTACCCTATTTGTGCCATGTGCTTCGAAAGTTCTTGCCCTAGCCGTGTGATTTCGTCTTCCCCACCATCTAGAAGCATTTTTAACCTCTAAAAAAGCCAAAATGAGCAAGGATGAGGAGGACCAAGACTGTAGCACCCCGATCCGGTGCCTCGGAGCGATGAACAAGAAGAGCCGACGCCCCTCAAGCTCCGGAGGAGGGTAATGCCTTACCCACTCTATTTTTTGCAATAATGAACATATAGATAGATACAATATGCTCTCTGCTAGTAAACTTACTGCTACTAGGTACTTAGATGGGGATTTGCTAGAATCTTTAGGGTTATTGGGTGATATGCAAACCCGATTTGCAAAAATGGGGTGGGATGAGATTATGGGAATAAGGCACCTAACGTACCCTAGGATAGTTTTGGAATTTTTGAGTTCTTTAGAGGAGGAAGTTTTAACGGGTAGAGAAAGCGAGGAGGGTAGGATAACTTTTAGGCTTTTTAATATTTAGCATGAGTGGACCCTTCACCAATGGAACTCATGCTTTGGCTTGCCAAGTGGGGGAGAGAAAAGGACCCATATTGGGTATAACTCTCGAATAGTTTGGACTGAGTTGAAAGGGGAGAACGCTTATGACCCATCTAGGGCCAAAGCATCGCGCCTCCACAACCCAGTCTTTTGATACCTCGACTGTATCATGGCCAGTACTATATTTGGTCGTGGGGAGAGTGATGGTATAGTTAGAGCTAGGGAGCTGCTTTGCCTATGGGATATGCTACAAGAAAGGAGTAGCATCCATGTAGGGTCCCACTTCATCAGACATTTAGTGAAGATGGGCAAAGCATCATGAGGAGAGATCAATGTGGGAGGCCTACTTTTCCACATTTGCCATAGGATGGGGTACGATTACACAACATTAGAGAGTATAGAGGGGAGCCCTAGGATCGACCTAGGAGTATGCAGGGCCATGAAGATGATTGTAAGAGAAGGAGACTCCTTATGCTTTGTAAGGAAAAATCTGACGGCCCTTAGGCTCCCCGACTCAGATCGTACCACCATTGCTAGATGCGCCAACTGGCACTTGGACCTGAGAGTGGTGTCCTCTCCACATGAGGGACCATCCACATCAGCACCCATCTCTCAACCTTTGTATCACTCTCCCTCCAGTCCACACATGCATAGGAGCTCACCTAGTCCACGCCGAATTGAGCCTACACCTGCACCACCACCTTTCTCTACTTTTGAGCATGATGTAGGTACATCGGCCTATGATTTCTTGGAGTTCCGATAGAACCTCGACGACATTTACACTGAGCACCAGATGCAGAGGCAGCGATGAGAGGAGCAGAGCACTTACCAGCTGGCGGAGTTCCAGGGATTTCGGGAGCCTTTCTAGTGGGCTGAGGAGTTCTACGATGAGGCCCGCATATACTTTCAGGAGGAGGATGTTTGTCGCCAGGATGAGCTCGCCTACCGTAGGGAGATGCGACAACATATGCATGCCCAACAGGCGCAGTGGGCTAGGGAAGAGGAGCACCGAGCAGCCGCTGCATCCTCTAGCTCCCCTATCGACCACATGTATATGTGGCATCAGCGACTCAGCAGCAGGTTCTCCCAGGATCTAGAGATTCCCAGGCTCCCTTACTTTCCACCTCGTCCACCATATTCGAGGTATATTTTCATTTAAGTCTTGGGGGAAACACCAAGGTTTATTTTGTTTTGTTTCCTAGCAGTAGTTTCTTTTCTAGTATTTTCATTTATTCATGCCTGAGTTGTTGAGTTTCTTTCAGTACTTAATTTTTGTTGTCTATAAAGCTACCTCAGTAGTATTTTTGAATGTTGCTTGCATGAGTTGTTCCCATAGGTAGCTTAACTTCATTTATCTTGTAATATTTTATTTTATTCGCTCTATTGAATGTTCTAGACTTACACTGGTTAGCTTTGTTTTTTTTTTTGCACTTACACATGTCGAACATTCTGAAAGGGAGAATCTAGTACATACCTAGTTATGATTCACTTCAGTAGTCTAGTACTTTGGAATCCATAGGTGACTCTAGGTTTAGCATTTTAGTTACTGGAGATGCTTGGATTGTGTACGCACATTCGAAAAAATCAAAATCTCAGTGAGTCAAAAAATAAAAGAGAGAAAAGAAAAAGAGAAATAAAAGAAAAAGAGAAAAAGAAATGAAAAAAAGAGAGAGATTATATGGGATAAAAAATCAATTGTCGTGGGTGGAAATGGCTAGGTGCCCCTTTGAGACCGAGTTAGGTTACTGGGGAAACACCTATCAATTTCTCTCAATACCGAACACTCCTTTGAGACTTTGTGCTAGATCAAGGGAACGACCCTCGCTTTGGGCAGGTAAGTGCCTAAGAGTCGGAAACCTTATGAAAGCTATGGGGTGACGACTTATCTCGCCATGGAACGGGCATCCCCTAAGGATGGTTCGCTTAGCACGAGCATGAGGAGCTAACTTAGTGAACTTCTAGAACATATTTGTTTTGCTTGCAAATACCACCTGATAAATTTAGTTAACATCCAAATTATGGAACAATATCTTTTTAAAATTTCATGGCACTGAGGTTTGCTTGAGGACAAGCAAAGATTTAAGTCTGGGGTAAGTGATGTGAGCAAAACATACAGGGTTTTTGGAGTAGTTTTCGTTCACATCTCATTGCATTTTGTGTTAGTTTCATGCATATGTTATTTCATTTTTGTATTCATTTCCTATTTTCTGGTTCGGAGGCCTGCTTGTTGTACTTTTGTGTGCAGGTTAGCTTTTCGGGTGAAAAAGATGCATTTTCAAAGCAAAAGAAGGACATTTCGTAGCTAGATGCAGAGTGGGACACGGGCAGGGCGTGTGGATTCACACGACCATGTCCAATCAGCAAGATCAGCACCCTATGGACGCACACGTCCTGGCTGTGTGGAAACACACGACCATGTGGCGGCTCGAAAGATTTGCGAAACTAGGGCTTTTTTCGGATTTTACAGCGGTTCGACATGATGTATATATAAGGATGGCTCCGCCCAAACCCTAGGGAGGAGGCACGACGGCTAGGACAGTATGTCGAAGCCCTAAAAAGCTTTGATAACTTGCAATGGGGAGGAGGAATGTCGTCGGAGGTCCACACCTTGCAACACAATGGCGGAGAGAAGATCACGGAAGCATTGTATATTTCTATTACTGCATTTCATTCCTTATGTATTCAAACTTAGACATGCTTTGTGATTCTTCCTTCGTATACATCGAGTAGTAATTTATATTCTAGTATTAGCGAGTAGCTTGTGTTCACAAACAATGTTGGTTCTTGTTAAATTTTGCCCATGAGTTTGATTTGACAATTGGTAGTTACTCTTTTCTATATCTATGCGTATTTGGCTTTCTTTTCACTGTGCATAGGTGATACGAGGGGTGACAACCCTCGCAATCTAAAATTTAGGAGATTTGATTAAGGAACCTAGGGGTAAACCTGATCTTCTGCAACTGCGGGGAGAAGGGTGCGGTGGAATCGAAAACGGTCCACCGTAGGGATTGATTTGGCATCCTCGTACCGTCTATCCCATCCTTGTAGGCGGAGATAGCTCCCGGTCAATGCGGCGGCTCTGCAGGAGAGTGTATGATGTCCCTTTCACAAAACCGTAGGTAAACGTCTAGACAACGCCAATTGACAACATTGATCTTTGATACGCAAGCGAAACCAAAGTCCTAGAATCGACTTTGAAGATCTCGGCACACTCCTTTCTTCCTCCGTGTGACACCATACAGAGTAGAGTCGATCGACAACCCTCACCAATCGTAACCTCTTAGAGATCACGTTCGAATAATTACAACCACTATGTATATTGGTATTCGAATCCCAGTCCCTGTGGGATCGATAATCTTTATTACTTGACGACATCCGTACACTTACGGTCATTGAGCATGAGTCTGCGCTTTGAGTCCTCGACGGTATTCGTCACAAGATTTGAGGTCGCATCCATGCGCATCAAGTTTTTGGCACCGTTGCCGGGGACTGATCGATTTGATATCAAATCGAACGGTGGTAAATTGGATCGGACATAAAATTAGATTATTTGTGTGCTTTATTTTATTCCTAGTTTACTTTATTTGCTTTGGTTTTATTTTCCATATTTAGATTTAGTTTTTATTTTTAGTAGTAGTTTATTATTTACTCATTGCATCTTAGATTTTTATTTGCTAGATTGATTTTATTTTCTTCTTTTAGAATTAGATTAGCACTCTTAACTTTGTGGTTTGGTTCGTCGTATGCTTAGGCGATTAGGTTCGGAAGGTCTAATTCCGATCGACTTAGAAATTGAGGGAATCTACTTAGAAATTGAGGGAACTTTTCACCGTCGGAGAGCAGAACAGCAAAAGAAGGAGGATCAAGCCGCATTCGAGGCGAACATAGGTAGCCAACCTCTGCAGGACTACGCTGCTCCTAGCACTAGAGGATTCAGGCCGAGTATAGTTGGACCTTCTATTTCGGCGAATAACTTTGAGCTGAAGTCGGCACTTATACATATGGTTCAGTAGAGACAATTCGGGGGAGCTGCGACAGAAGACCCAAACTGGCACCTCGAGGAATTTCTTGAAATCTGTTCGACGATGAAAATGAACGGAGTCCTTTCTGAAATGATCCACCTGAGCCTGTTCTCATTTTCACTATGGGATAAGGCTAAGGCATGGCTTCACTCCTTATCTTTTGGCACCATCACTACATGATAGCAATGTGAGCAGCAATTTCTGAATAAAGACTTCCCATCAAGTAAGACTGCTCATATGTGCCATCTTATCACAAGCTTTCGCCAGAAGGAGGGGGAGTCCCTAATCTAGGCTTGGGATCGCTACAAGGGGCTACTCTACCAATGCCCCCACCACGGACTAGTGGGGTGGTTGGTGATCCACATTTTCTATAATGGGATCGCTTACGCCATGAAGATGTCCCTAGATTCTGCCACAGGAAGAGCACTGATGAATAAGACCATAGAGGAAGCGGAAGAGCTTATCGAAGAGGTGGCCTAGAACCACCATCAATGGGCTTCCGAACGTGATCAACCCACGCCTGCAGCAGAACGATACACTGTCAATTCCATGGACCACTATGGAGGGCCGGGGACCTTAGACGATTAGATTGAGCACTGTGATGCAGTTGGGGACTATGACCAAAGGCCCCACAACCGATACTCCAATACTTATAATCTCGGATGGAGAAATCACCCAAATTTCTCTTATAAGAGTAACTCGGGAAACACACAATCATCAGGGGGTACGGGCAGCAGGAGGGCAATGGGCAGCGACCACAGAAGTCCAGACTGGAACTGATGATGGAAGACTTCATCGCTACCCAAACTAAGGCCAATGAGAAATTTCGTCACCAATATCAAAAGTTTGAAGAATCACTCAGAGACTTGAAGGCATCCGTTGATGGCCTTGCAAGTCATACCTGGATGTTGGATATGCAAGTGGCCCAAATAGCCCAATCTGTGTCGCAACCTATGAAGAGCTCTCTGGCGAGTCAAGGAAAAGAGGAAGGAGTAGGGCAAAGTTGCCAATTCGCCAACGGGTGTGCATCCATGATTACCACCCTACCTGACCAAGTTGAGTTTGAAGAGAAGATTCCATTACAGCTTAAGGACCCTGGTGAATTTGTCCTTCCTTGCTCAATTTATGGAGAAAACTTCGATAACGTGCTGTGCGACTTGGGGTCGTTAGTGAGTGTAATGCCCTATGCATTTTACCTAGAGATGGGATTGGGTAATATACAACAAACGCGTATAGGTATATGTATAGCGGATGACACGATCAAGAAACTCGTTGGCCTGCTACCACACGTGCCTGTGAAGATTGAGGATTTCATGATACCCACGGACTTCATCATACTGGACATAGGACAAAATCCCTAGAATCCCATCATTCTGGGAAGGCCTTTTCTAGCGACGGCAGGGGTGTGCATAGATGTGAAGGCACACCAGATCTCCCTGGAAGTAGATGGGGAGATCATCCTTTTTAGCCTTTCGGAGCACAGAGCTCCCTACCTCGACGACTTTACATTTAGCAGAATGAAGCCGAAACCATCAGATCCAGATCCAGAAACGGATGAATGGAGGTTCACTGAACCACCAGAGCCGAGTTGAAAGTGGAGTTCAGTTGAGCTAAATGACCTTAAATAAAGCGCTTCTTGGGAGGTAATGTGTGTAAATCGTGCTACGTTTTCACTACTACATATGTATGCATTTTATCTCATTTCATGTCCTAGTCATGTATTTTGTCATGATTCAGTTAAGTTTAGCATATTTTGGATGAAGAGACTTCTTTTGGGTGTTTTTCGTGTTAACAGGGCGAAGAAGCAGGCGTATCAAAATAACACAGGCGTGTTATCAGTGGCACGTCTGTGTCAGGAGTTCCAGCAGCCAACACGCCCTGGTTCAGCAACCGGCATGCCCCATTCAAGCGCTGACACGCCCGGTGGGAAATGTGCGACACGCCTGTGCCCTCATTTGGCATGGGCGTGTTGGCCTGATTCCAGACTTCCTTTTCTGCGAGAAACTCGACAAAGCCACGATCTTCGCCTCAATTAAAGGAAAATCTTTTGCCTTAATTGAAGAGGAGGCCAAGGCTATAAAAGAGGAGATATTCTAACCCTAAAAGGGGAGGCGGCTAGGTAAAGAGGACGATAGAAGAACGAGGAGAACGAAGGAGTTGACGACAGAGGAACACAGATGGCACTAAGTATTGTAATTTCTTTCTCTAGCAATTCTTGTCTGACTATGGAGTAGTGTCCGTAATCTAAGGATGGGGGAGTAGCCCTTGACGATTTATGATGGATGATGTAATCTATACTACTTGAATTATTGTTTGTTTTGATCTGGTTTTTGGATTCTTATTGATAAACCTAAGGAACTAAGGGGAAGTACCTAACAGTGAACCCAAGTTCCCAAAACCTAGAACCAACTAGAGATTAACTCCTGTCAAGTAGTGGTAGTGTATCTATGAGGGCTTGCGGGGGTCTCGTGATAGGTCCCCTTAGCTGATTATGGTCCCGTGTGCAAACCTATCGTGAAAAGGAAATTTAGACTCTAAAGGAACTCTAATGGACTTAATGGATCTATCAAATCCAGTTTTTACCAAGTAACGGTGGTAAGACTAGGGAGGTTTGCGGGGGTCTCGTGACAGGTCCCCTTAGCTGATTATGATCCCCTACGCTCGAATACCATGATAGGTAAATTAAGTTTGATAAGTACAGTTGGCGTAGACCTCGAAAGGGGTCGTTGAACTACCTTAGGATAGGTTCCATCAAAACAACTCTAACAGGGGTAGGAAAGAATTAAATCACCTTATAAATCGTCGACGTGGTGAAACCCATATCCTGAGATTCTTCTCAACTATTGACTTTTAGCTCGTTCTTCTCATTCGTTCTTCTTGACTGCTCAATTTTTTTCCTTAATCCACAAATTGATTGACTAGATAACTTGGTATCACGATCATTCGGTAATTGTCCCAACCCTTGTGGGATCGATATTTTTATTACTTGACGACAACCGTGCACTTACGAAAAATCATCTAATGTCACTTGCGAGATTTGTGGTGTAACAAGACATGTAGCGATAAATTACCAAATCCTACACACACCATCATCGGGAGCTGGGATTGAGCAAGTAGATGCGCTAAATAATTTTAATCAGAAGCCTAATGGTGGCAACCCTTATTCGAACACGTACAATCCCGGTTGGAGGAATCATCCCAACTTTTCGGATAGAGCCAACCAAAATTCTTCTGGACAGAACAGTTTTGGAGCACCTTCGGGATTTCAGCCAGGACCCAAGTCAACCTTAGAAAAGATGATGGAGAATTTTATTACGTGCCAGGGGAAGATAAATGATGAATTTCGACAGCATATTGTAGAATCAAATCGGCAACATCAAAATAATACCGAGGCAATCAAGTAATTGGGAAGCAAGGTTGATAATTTGACTAATCACACAAGAATGCTGGAAAATCAAATTTCCCAAATTGCCAGCTCAGCATCAAGGACGCCCGGCATATTTCCTGGAAATTCAGAAGTAAACCCAGCCGAGCATTGTAATTCCATAAGTTTGAGAAGTGGAAGGATTTTAGAAGGAGACAGAGCTCAACGAGTTGGAAGAAGATAGTAGCACACCTGGGTTGAATAGCAAAGGAAGCCGACAACACACCTTGACCCAGGGCGTGTTGTTCAACACGCCTGAGGAAGAGAATGCCCACGAGCGCGTGTCAGCCGACACACCCGTGTCGGGTCACTCCAACAGCCAACACGACCAGCCTATGCCAAACGACATAGGCGTTTTGAACAAGGAACCAAGAACGTATAAGCCCCCTATCCCGTTCCCTCAGAGGATGATTAAGGAAAAATTTGATGAACAATATGGTAAGTTCCTTGAGGTAATTAGGAAGCTATATATCAATATACCTTTTACAGAAGCTCTTCAACAAATGCCTACATACTCCAAGTTCTTGAAGGATATCTTAACCAACAAAAGAAAAGTCGAGGAGCATGTAACAGTGGCTCTTACTGAGGAGTGCAGCACTTTAATTAAGGACATGGTACCTCCCAAAATAAATGATCCAGGTAGCTTTTCTATCCCTTACATAATTAATGACTCCAATTTTGATAAGGCTTTTTGTGATTTGGGCGCTAGTGTCAATCTGATACCTCTTTCCATATGCAAGAAATTAGATTTGGGAGAAATGAAACTAACTACTATGGCCTTGTAGTTAGTCGATCGCTCCATTAGATATCCTTTGGGAATCCTAGAAGATGTACCAGTGCAGGTGGGAAATTTTATTATTCCTGCCGATTTTGTAGTGCTTGACATGGCTGAAGACCCATGCATTCCACTCATTTTAGGGAGACCTTTCTTGGCTACGTCAGGGACAATGATAGACGTCATGAACCACAAACTCTCACTTGCATTTGGAAATGACAAAATTGAATTTGACCTTTCAAAAGCTGTTAAACAACCTTCTATTTTTGATGTTTGTTGTAGGATTGACAGTTTCCAGTCAATAGCACTAGAAGGAGCACAAGAACAAACTTATCTTAATAAGCTCGAAGGGGATTTTGAGGATAAAGAGCTGGAGATTTCCGACCCCAACCTAACACCACAGGTAGAACTTAAGCCTCTTCCATCTGAAGGGAGTCCCTTCGGAGGCTCATTGGCTCCCATGTCCCCGGATTAAAATTTTTACTAATGAAAGAATTAATCCGGATGGGATGAGCTTACATAGCACAACCATTTCGTCGTCATGCTAACAACTTGAGTGATCGCTTGAACAAACTAGTTGTTGAAGCAACACAACTCTTCTAGTTGGTTAGCCGCGGAAGAGACGACGAACGGATCGCCGGTTTTTGTGTTTGTCTTCGGGGTCCATGATTATACAATATATTTTCATACACACACATGTATAATCAAAACATAAAAGAACATGCTCAGATCTGTAATTAAAGTTAAAAGAACTTTATACCTTACAATCTTCTACCGTATGTCCTATCCTTCTCGTGGACGACGTGTGGACGAAGATCCTCCACGAGTAGAAGCCTTCTATATCGCGTTCTCCTCTACCTTGTCTGCTGCGAACAAAGAGAAGAACCAACAAATACCTATCCTTTCAAAAACTGGCCACCAAATTAGGGAATTTGGTGCAACCGCCGGCCAAGGATCAAATGGATGAAGCGCCGGCCAACTTGAAGAAGGGTTGCCGCCGGCCACCAAGGAGAAAGGGAGGAAGATGAACGCCGGCCACCAATGGATGGAGAACCGCCGGCCAAGGAAGAAGGGAGAGGCCTCTAGGATGGGCGCCGGCCAAGTGTTGATGGAGGAGGATGGGCGCCGGCAATCAACTAGAAGGAAGAAGGTTGCTGCCCACTTGTTTTGCTCCAAAACCCTAGCCGCCCAAAAACCCTAGCCGCCCACTTGTTGTAGAGCCAAACCCTAATTCTCTATCTTCTGTTTGCCGCCCAAGCCTAAGCCTCTATTTATAGAATTGGGCTTAAGCCTCCTTTAATCTCCACCGTCGGATCTAGGGATTTAATCTCCACCGTCGGATCTAGGGTTTTATCCCAACCGTCGGATCTAGGGTTTTATTCTAACCGTCGGATCTAGGGTTTTATCCCAACCGTCGGATCTAGGATTTCATCCCAACCGTCGGATCTAGGGTTTCATCCCAACCGTCGGATCTAAGGTTTTATCCTAACCATCGGATATTAGGGATTTAATCCCAACCGTTGGTTCTAGGTTTTCATCCTAACCATCGGATCTTAGGGATTTAATCCCAACCGTTGGTTCTAGGGTTTTGTTTTACATTCTTGGATCTAGACTTCACAAGGATTATATTAGGCTATGATAGGGACCATAAGGAGGAGTTGGATCTTGGCCACCCGATGGATCGGAACCACACAAACTTGATCCATCAATGATGTTCCATTCCACTAGAGGATCATCATTGAACTACCTCACCAACCCCCATAAATTAATATGGGCTCCATATATTATTTGTACATTAATCTCCCCGTGTTTAAGATATCGAATGTCCGTCAATTAATTGATTTACTGACCATCAATTAATTAACATCTAGTTCCTCGAGTAGTACCACTCAACCTTATCATTATGTTGACTAAGTCAACCAGCTGGGTTTACATGATGAACCTTATGAGCTCCTCAAGGGGACATCATCAACCTAATATATAGGACACGGTTTCCTCCTATAATCAAAGGCACACCATGTAAATAATATCATTTCCCAACTTACCGGGCATATTGATTTAATCCATCTAAATCTCACCCTCTGGTAAATCAAAGAAATAAATACTAAGTACATGTGCCCGTTATTATATCGGGATTAAGAGCATGCACAATATAATATCCGAGGTCCGATTCAATTATGTAGTCAGTACTAAATTGAATCACCTCTATGTCGGTCCTGCTCAATACACCTAAGTGTACTAGTGTAACTTTATGTTCAAGACAAAACAATACCAAGCTACACTACAACCATGCCAATGGTTTGTCCAAAACCATCTTGGTCGTGAGCCTCTACTTATATTTTACAAGGGACTGATAACATGATCTTCTGTGCCACACCAAGCACCATGTTATCTACAATGTAAAATATTAGACAATATGCACACATATATAATAAATATATAAAGTGCAAACAATGATCATGTGATTCTTATTCTAAAATAAAATGTTCATACAAAAAGAGCTAGGCTTTCAATATACATTCCAACACCATCAACACTCAGGTATGAATTTCTTGGCAAAAACTCTACTTATCCTGTGATCATTAATGCTAATCTGAGCAATGCAGAGATCGAAAAACTGATTGAGGTATTGAAAACACACAACAACGTCATTGGATACAAGATTGATGACATTAGGGGAATTAGCCCATCGGTTTGCATGCACAGAATTCTACTAGAAGACAATTTTAAAACCTGTATAGAGCATCAAAGAAGGTTGAACCCAGCCATGAAAGAGATAGTCAAGAAAGAGGTCATGAAATTGCTAGATGTAGGAATTATCTATCCAATATCCGATAGCGAATGGGTAAGTCCTGTCCATGTTGTGCCAAAGAAAGGGGGGATAATGGTGATAAGGAATGTTACGAATGAGTTAATCCCCCCGAGAGCAGTTATGGGATGGAGAATGTTTATTGATTATAGGAAATTGAATAAGGAAACTAGAAAGGACCACTTTTCCATCCCATTTATTGACCAAATGCTAGACCGGTTGGTAAAACACTCGCATTTCTGTTACTTAGATGGATACTCCGATTTTTATCAAATCCCTATTTATCCTAATGACGAAGAGAAAACAACTTTCACCTACCCATATGGTACTTTTGCTTTCAGGAGAATGCCTTTTGGACTATGCAATGCACCCGCCACTTTTCAGAGATGTATGACTTCAATTTTTTCTGATATGATCGAGAATATAATGGAAGTATTCATGGATGATTTTTCTGTATATGGTGCAGATTTTGATATGTGTTTATCTAATTTGGTCAAGGTCTTGCAGAGATGCGAGGAAATGAATTTAATGCTTATTTGGGAGAAGTGTCACTTCATTGTGCGAGAAGGCATAGTACTTGGGCACCTAGTTTCACACCGTGGTATCGAGGTGGACATTGCTAAAACTGAAGTGATCAAGAAGTTGCCTCCTCCAACTGATGTCAAGGGAGTGCGTAGTTTCCTAGGATATGCAGGGTTCTACTGACGGTTCATCAAGGACTTCTCAAAAATTTCAAAGCCATTAACTAATTTGCTTGCTAAAGATGTTGTGTTTCACTTTGATAATCCTTGTCTTGATGCATTTTCCAGGTTAAAGGAAGCATTAACAACCGCCCCAATAATGCAACCTCTAGATTGGAGTCTCCCTTTTGAAATTATGTGTGATGCAAGTGATTTTGCTGTGGGTGCAGTGTTGGGACAAAGGAAGGATCGCAAGGTGTATGCAATCTACTACGCAAGTCAAACATTGGATGAAGCACAAATGAATTATGCTACCACAGAGAAGGAACTCTTGGCTATACTATTTGCTTTCGACAAGTTCAGATCTTATATCATAGGGACTATGGTGATAGTTTACACAGATCATGCAACCATAAGATACTTGCTGAGTAAAAAGGAATCTAAGCCAAGACTTATCCGGTGGATACTTCTTCTACAAGAGTTTGATTGGGAAAACCGAGACAAGCAAGGAACGGAGAATGTAGTTGTAGACCATCTATCGAGGCTTCATCAAGAATTAAATGAGGGAAGTGCCGATGATCTTGCTATTAATGATTTCTTCCCAGATGAGCAGCTACTAGCGGTCAGGACAATCAAGGCTCTGTGGTATATTGATTTTGCCAACTACCTAGCTTGCGGGATAATACCTTCTCACATGAGTTATCATCAGAAGAAGAAGTTTCTTTCGGATGTAAATCATTATGTGTGGGACGAACCATTCCTGTTCAAGCAAAGGGCAGATGCTATATATCGAAGATGTGTATCCGAAGAAGAGATTGAGGATATATTGTATCACTTTCATTCTTCAGCATATGGAGGTCACACGAGCAGCATAAGATCAAGGCAAAGGTTTTGCAAGCAGGATTTTATTGGCCTCATATTTTTAGAGACTCTCAGAATTATGTGACGACTTGTGACCGCTGTCAAAGGACCGAGAACGTATCAAGGAGACATGAGATACCTCAAAATTTGATATTGGAAGTCGAATTGTTCGACGTCTAGGGAATTGACTATATGGGACCCTTCCCTACTTCCTATAAAAATACCTATATACTGGTGGCAGTGGACTATGTGTCTAAATGGGTTGAGGCTCTACCATCCCCCTCTTGTGATGCAAAAACAGTCATAAAGCTCTTTATGAGTATAATATTTCCAAGATTTGGAATACCGAGAGCAGTAATAAGTGATGGAGGCTCACACTTTATCGAAAGACAATTTGAAAGCCTTCTCAAGAAGTATGGAGTAACCCATAAACTAGCCTCACCATATCATCCACAAACGAGCGGGCAAGTAGAAGTTTCAAATAGGGAAATCAAGACTATCTTGGAGAAAACAGTATCAAGATCAAGGAAGGATTGGTCTTTAAGACTTGACGATGCTCTATGGGCCTATCGAATGGCTTACAACACACCCATTGGAATGACTCTGTTTCGATTAGTTTATGGAAAAGCATGTCATCTTCCAGTTGAAATAGAGCACAGGGCATATTGGGCAATTAAATGACTTAATTTTGACCTAAAAAAAGCCGGAGAGAAAAGAAAACTGCAGCTAAATGAACTTGAAGAACTACGCCTTGATGCTTATGAACATGCAACGTCTTACAAGGAGAAAATGAAGAGGTGGCATGACAAGAATATCATGCACAGATAATTCCATCAAGGAGACTTGGTATTACTATTCAACTCAAGATTGAAACTCTTTCTTGGGAAGCTGAAATCCAGATGGTCGGGACCATATCAAGTTGAAAAGGTTTATCCTCATGGAGCTATTGATATATCCAGTGAGTCTACAGGAATTTTTAAAGTAAATGGTCAAAGACTTAAGAGATACTTCACAAACAATTCTACTAAGCTGATTGGGGAGGAAGAGGGGCAGAGCACACTCCTCGAGCCATATCCCCAAAACTAGGGAGTAACTGAGGGGTCAAGCTAACGACCTTAAACAAGCGCTTCTTGGGAGGCAACCCAAGCTATTTTTTATATATTTTTTTTAGTCATTTTATTTTATTTTATTTTATTTTGAGTTTTACATTTTTTTTATGTTTACAGGACACGACATGTTAAACGTGCCACTGCGTGCCAAATTGACATGACCTGCCTATGCCGAACGACACAGGCATGTTGAGGTTACCTGAAGACAACACAGGTCGAGCGTGCTGCCGAGCATGCCCGTGTCGCACTTTTCTCACCTGCGACACGCCTGGGCCGGACGGAAGCACGCCTATGCTGCGCTTAAACGGGTCGGGTATTTGTGAAAGAGGATGCCCGACACGCCTATGTTGCGGCAAGCCCTCTAAAGCCGGCCCGAGCACGCCCTAATTTTCCACGTGCATTACAAGCTTGAAGCAGCTGCCGCCGGTCTCTCTCGAGCAGCTTAAAAGCTAGCCTGCTATCTCTCCCTCCCAACGCCATGAGTAAGCGAGTGAAGACTAAAGGAGGAGCTTCTTCCTCTTCGGCAAAGAACAAGGGAAAGAGAAAAGCTCAGGACTTGGGTAACGATCCTCCTCCGACCTCCTGCCATCCATATGGAATTGTTTTTAGGGATGAGGTTATGAAGTCTAAATTCAGTAAGCTTGAAAAAAGGAAGTTAGTATCTACAAGAAATATAGACTTCTACATGTTGACAACCCTAGGGTTAAGAGATGACATAACTTGGTTGACCAATAGGATAGGTGGACTGAATTTATCACGCATCATCATCTTACTTACCCTAGTATCACTCTTGAATTCCTTAGCTCCCTGTCTGCTGAAATACTGCATGGAAAGGATTGTGAGGAAGGAAAAATCAAATTTAGATTAATGAACCATGAGTTTACTCTTTCTTTAATTTATTTTAATATAATATTTGATTTTCCTTGCGTAGGGGAGAGGCAAATTCATAGACTTTTTATTGATCATCAATTTTGGAGAATAATTTCTGATGACCCTCGCCCTTATGATGCATCTTGGTCTAAATCATTTAACATCCCTAATCCTACTTTTCGGTATCTCCTTATGTTTATGGCTAATACAATCTCTGGAAGATATGATAGTGCAGGGGTGGCTAGGCAGAGTGAGTCACAATTTTTATGGGCTATGTTAAATGAAGTTAATATTGATTCAGGAGCCCTTATGGTTAGACATTTAGTTAAGGTTAGTAATAGCCCATCTGGGGTCATAGTCATAGATGGTATTATCACTAGGATTGCTGTGGCCTTAGGATGTGAATTGGATGACCTTGAATATTGTCCTGCTAGCCCTAGATTAGATTTGGATGCTTGTATAAATATGAAGATGATTGAGGCATGTGACGAGGGGTATCGTTTGGTGTTAAGAAATGGAATTAAAATCCCTCTTCCAAACCCTGAGCGGATGATTGTATGTAATTCATCCAATTGGCTTTTTAGAGATGTCCAGGGACCCTTTCCTACCCCTACTGCCCATGCTCCATCACCCTCTCCTAGGGAGCCATCTCACATAGCCCCTGAGCCATCACATTCGACTCCTAAACCCCCACGGTTTCCTACTGACAATGTTTCTACAGAGTACTCTTCTTTTGATTTTTCAGGATTCCGATCATCATTCGAAGCTTTCAGGGTCGAGCATACCTCGCACATAGGTGTGTGGGATCAGTTTGCCCAAGCTACAGAGGAGCACCATCGTTTGGTGACACAACATTTGGATAGGGCAACTGATTTTTACAGGAGAGATGATGAGTTTTTCACTGTTGAGTCCGCCCGGAGGGAAGATGATGATAGATTTCGACAGGAGTCCCGAGAGTTTTACCATGAGCAGCGACGTAGGTGGGCAGAGGAGGATGCTAGTAGCGAAGACGATGACCATTGACCACCTTGAGCTATTTTGTGAGTTTCGATGCACATCCTTTACTGCTTATGCAATCTTTACATAGATTTTTAGTTTGGTTAGTGCTATTTTTTTGTTTGAATCTTTTCATATATCATAACATTGCATTTTTATATCATCTAGCGTAATATAACTGAACATTGGTCGGATCATGATATTCCTTTTTGCCTATTTGATAAGAACCCTATTTCACTTCTAACACGGTCTATAGGTCTGAGGTATCCAAAAAAGATTTAAATCCCCCATATTGGACGAGTACTCGATTTTCCATTGGAGACTTTCATGTGCAATTTGGTTACTGGAGAAACACTTTCCCTAGAAGTTTTGGTTTGAAAAAAAAAAGGATACTATAATTGTTTTCAAGCACCCCTTTAAGACCAAGTAGTTACTGGGAAACACCTAAAAGGTGCCCCTTTGAGACTAACTAGTTACTGGGGAAATGCTCTCTATAAATTCCTTCCCTTCTTTCTTCTTAGAAAGTGCTCCTTTGAGACCTTTTGTTGCTAGGTAAGGATGATCCATGCATTAAGGCAGGTAAGTGCCTCTATGCCGGAAATAAGAATGTTCTACGATAGAAGGGATGTCAAATCTGGATTGGTGACCAATGACTTTAGTTCAACTTTTCACGTGCACTATATAGGGATCTTTCAAGCTTGGCAACTAGGAATGATTTGATAAGATTAAGATCAAATTGTATACCTCTGGATGGTGTCTAGCATTTTCACAATTAAAGTTGTCTTTTGTGTTTTCTTTGCTTGAGGACAAGCAAAAGTTTAGGACTAGGGGATTTTGATGTGTGTAAATCGTGCTATGTTTTCACTACTCCATATGCATGCATTTTATCTCATTTCATGTCCTAGGAATGTATTTTGTCATGATTCAGTTAAGTTTAGCATATTTTGGACGAAGAGACTGCTTTTGGGTGTTTTTCGTGTTAACAGGGCGAAGAAGCAGGCGTATCAAAACAACACAGGCGTGTTATCAGTGGCACGTCCGTGTCAGGAGTTCCACCAGCCAACACGCCTTGGTTCAGCAACCGGCATGCCCCGTTCAAGCGCTGACACGGTCAATGGGAAATGTGCGACACGCCTGTGCCCTCATTTGGCATGGGCATGTTGGCCTGATTCCAGACTTCCTTTTCTGTGAGCAACTCGACGAAGCCGCGATCTTCGCCTCAATTAAAGGAAAATCTCAGGTCACGATTGACCAGACTCGAGTTTGACTCGAGTGATGTTTTGATGTTTGACAAAGGGATTTGACAAAATGGATTGACATTGATGTCGGTTAATATGTTGGGGAGATTGTTTATACAATCGACCCAGGTTATAATTGACTTTGATGGTTGACTAGGGTTGACCGTGTGATTATGGGAAAGTCCAAGCATGGGTCTTGGCAAATGGAAAGTCCAACATGGGTTGGCAAAGGAAAAGTCCAACATGGGTTGGCAAGGAAAAGTCCAAGCATGGGTCTTGGCAATGTATAAGTCCAAGCATGGGTCTTGGCAATGTAAAGTCCAACATGGGTTGGCAAGGAAAGTCCAAGCATGGTCTTGGCATGAAAAGTCCAACATGGGTTGGCAAGGGAAAGTCCAAGCTTGAGTCTTGGCATTTGAGAAGTCCAAGGCAGCCAGAAAGTCCAAGCGGAGTCTTGGCAAAGATAAGTCCAATAGTTGGCGGCGAAAGTCCAAGCGAGTCTTGGCAAGTCCAATGTCCAATGTGCCTTTGGCTGTAGACACCGCTAGCATGACATAGCCGATGGAAGCACCGAAGCTAGCGATGGGATGAACAAGTCATGGATGACTTGGAGGGATCCGAGAGGCGTGAGGCTGATGGAGGTGGCTAGAAGGCTTAGGTCTATGCTAAGGGTGGTCTAGCAAGTATGGGGGCACCATACTTGGGTTAAAACCTCATTCTTGAGGTTGGCAATGACCGCATTATGGCTCGACCGACCGCTGTGAGTCGACTTGAGTTCGACTGCCAGTTAGAGCCGATTGCTGGGCTGACCGCCATGGGAGCAGCCGATCGATGAGCTCGGCAATGATCGCTAAGGGATGGCAATGATCGCCACCGAGTGTCGAGCATTGACGCCCGTGAGCCGATCGGGGGCCGATTACGGGCGCTGGCGCCGATGATCGCCAATGTTGGCGCCGATCGCCAAGAGATCCGCTGAGTTTTTCCAATATGGATCGATCCGCTTTGGTGCTCTTCCAGTCCTTCAAGGCTAGTCCAAGGCAACCAAAAGCAAGCGATCTAAAGGCATTTGTAAAGTGATCTCTTTACTTGTATTGCATTGTATTTCATTGTAATTGCTTGTTATACTTAGTTTATTGTTGTAAACTGTTGTACGAGGTTTCTCCACCTTCGACTTGTGTCGAGAAGGAGTTTTATTGGTTAGTGGTGTTTGTGGCATCGCTAGGGTTCGTACGAACCCAATCCGTGGAGTAGGAACCGGTTCGGTTCCGAACCACGTTATATGCTCTTGTTGTGATTTGTGTTGTGTCCATTTCGTTATTGCTTTTATTATTATATATATTCCACTGCGCTAACAAAATTGTAGACACGATCACGATTGAATTCCATCTTCGTACGGGCACATCGCTATTCACCCCCCCTCTAGCGGCGTCAAATTCCCAACAAGTGGTATCAGAGCTCGGTGGCTCTTCAACGGATTAACAACTGGGAGCAAGACGCTAGAGGAAAGATGGAAGTTCAAGGACAATTAGGTTGGGACATCAACACACCGGTGCCCTACACCCTATACGGACGAGAAGGATTCAATTCTTGGAAGGGAAGAATTGAGGATTTTATTATGATGAGAGACTTTGAGGAATGGTCCATTTTGATGGATGAATTTGAATATCCAAGAGGACCAAGAGGTGGATTCCTCAAAAAGAAGAGGTGGACCGAAGAGCAAGTTCAAGCATCCGAGAAAAATAATAAGGTGATAAAATTCTTAATTGATTTAATACCTAACAATATCTTGTGTATGTTAGGTAATTATGTAGATGCTAAAGAGTTAAGGAGCCAAGTGGCAAAGCTCCATGAAAACTCATCATCGATCCAAGAAGAAGAAGAAGATGTAGAATGCTCATCGGTCCAATCAGAAGAGGTCGAAGAAGCAAGCTCCTCCTCACAAGCAATTGAGGATTCACAAGTTGAAGAAGAGTCAACATCCGGGTCAAGAGGAGAGTGTGAAGAATTGGAGGTTGAGAGGCCATCAATCTCCAAGGACGAGGTAGAAGTGGAAGAAGCATCCACCTCAATGATTGAGGGGGAGGAGAGAACCTCCATACCGGAACATCAAGAAGAAGCTTCGACATCCGGTCAAGATGAAGAAGCCCAAAGTCCAATTCCGGTCTCCACCACCGAACTAGGTAACTCAAGCAATTTGGTTTTAAATAAAAAACATATAATTTGCTTTGAGTGTAGGGAAACCGGGCACTATAAGAGCAAGTGCCCAAAGAAGATTAGGAAAGCTCCACCGGATTTAAAAGTTAAGGATCTCGGTCCCTCAATACAAAAGAGCAAGGAGCAAGTGATTTGCTTCAAATGCCGGCTACCGGGACATTACCGGAGTCAATGCCTAAGAGGGAAGAAGAAGGGGCAAGAAGGAGCTACACAAGTAGGGGGAGCTAAGGCTAACCCTAAGGTATATTTTAATAATGCTCTTTCTAATTCTTATAGTCAAAAGCATGCTAGAAATAATTTTAGCAATATTGCTATTTATCAAAAGGAGCATGCTAGAAATAGAGAATATTGCTTAGGAGCTAAAAATATTCACTTAGATAATAGGAAGAAATTTGGGACTAATGTCCCTAAGAATAATTCATCTAAGGATAAACCTAGGTCAAATAACACTAGACCAATTTTACCTAGGGAGACCATTAGAAAGGTGCAAGAGCACCTAGGTATTAACCCTAAATGGACTAGGCATATGCCTAGAAAGTCCCATGCCCATGGTCTAAATCAAAATTCTAAAATCGGGCAATTAGAATTAGAGAACCAAGCCTTGAGGTCAAGGCATGAGAAATTGGAGAAGACCCTTAAAATTATACAAAATCAATTTAAAGGGCCAAATGATCAAAAGTCAAGGTCCAAAAGTCAAAGTCAACACCAAGGACCTAAGAGTCAAAAGTCAACCAAAGGCAAGCAAGGTTTGGGTCACAAACCTAAGCCTAAGGTGGCTTATCATAGTGTTCCATTTGATTATGGAACACAAACAAGGTCTAGGAAGACCAAGGTCAATAGGGAAGTCATCCCTAGAGTTGACCAAAGGGTGTGCCTGGTGGCTAGGGTCTCTAGGAAACCTAGGGTGGCCACTAAGAAGGTTGCAAGGGGAGTTAACCCTAGAGTCAACCTAGGTGAGACCCAAATGACCAAGGCTAATAAGCCTAGGAGGGTGATTAGGAAGGTATCTAGGGAGGTTATCCCTAGGGAATACCTAATTAACCCTAGGAGCTCAAATCGGTTTTGGGTTCCTAAGAGCGTGATTGATTCACGCTAGATGGGTTTAGGGTGTGCCAACATTGATTGGATGGGTAGTTAACTGAACCATGGTAAAGGTGGCACTTTAGGATATTTTCAAGGTTATGGTCACCTTGGAAATACATTTGAGCTATAATCCTAAAAGTTTTTAGGATGTGCCAATATTACTTGAGAAGTTTGATAAAATGATCAAAATTGGCACAATTTAGGTTTAGAGGTTAGTGTGCCATTTTGGGTTTTTGGCACACTAGGGAGATTAGGTTAATATGGCAAAATATGATTAATCCCAACAAATGGCAATTAATATTAAAATTTAGGTATTATTATACCTATATATTTTATATGCCATGCCTTGTTTGCCATATAACATGTCATGACATCATGCTTATTTTTAATCATTCTATATGTCATGTACATGTTTAGGATTAAGGATTAAATGTCATGTGTTTTTAGATTTCATTTTATGCCATGACATCATGATCATTGGTCATGTTTTAATAATGCTATCATTTATGCCATGATCATACATTCATGCATTAATTTGATTAAAATTGATTTAAGGACTATGACATGACTTGGAGTCCTATTTATAAGGGAATCAAGTAGAGTTGCCTTAGAAAAATGCATGAAACCCTAGTTTAGGGAGAACAAAACCAACATCTCACATCCAATTGACATGTATGTGTATTTATACACCTTAGATACATGTGAGATGCTAGGATATGAGTTGAGTTCAAGGTGCATAGTTTTTGCATCTAGTTGAACCAAAACTCATCTAATTTTATTGGTGGATCATTGGGAAAGCTTGTGTACAAGTCATGTACATAGAGCCCAAGGAATATGATCCAAAATAAGGTTTTGAAAACATTTTAAAATCATTTTGAAAAACCTTGGTGAAGTCTATCTTTTGATAGCAATCACCATTGATGAAGTTGATACAAAATAGGGCCAAAACATTGAAAATTTCAATGATTTTGAGTTTTGTATCAAACTCACTATTTTATGGGTAAAATATTTTTCAAACATTTTTCACCCATTGTTTTGTTCATAAGTATTATACGTATCAAATTTCATTATTTTTTGATATACGTATAATTAGTTATGATTTTCTGAAATTGAATCGATAAATAATTTTGGAAAATTATTACTACGATCGCCATTGGTGGCGATCGATGTATGTGTGGCAATCGACCGACATCGCCGAGTCGATCGCCAGGTTTGATTTTGGGTTAACAAGGTTGTTTAGCCCATTTTCAGCCATGGTAAAGGTCCCTAACCACTCCTAACCCTAGGATATGCTTTGGGAAGCATTATGAAGGGTGAAAATTCATTTGATATGGATTTGGAGAGGTGTTAGGTCAAAGTATCAATTTGAGGTGGTGGAAAGTTCAATGTTGAATTTCCAACCTTAATTTTGATGGTTTAGAGTTCCTATTGGCTTAGGGACTCCCCATGGACATTGTTGGTGTAATGGTCAAGGGGGAGCAAGCCTTTTGGGGGAGGTATCCATCTTGGGATGATGGATGTGTTTTTCTCCTTGAAGAGGAGAAGTTATTGGGAAAGTATCATCAATTGGGAAAATTGATGATTTATGATACCCAATTTGGAAATTTGGAGAGTGAATAGGATTGTCTCTCTTGAGTGATATGGGACTTATCACTAGGAAGATGGTAGGCATCCTAGATATTTTTAAATCAAGGGGGAGATTGTAAGATCTCATTGGGACATGAGACACTGACCTCCTTGGAGAGATAACCTTTTGATGTTAGTCAAAAAGGGGGAGAATGTTTGGGAGAACATTTGGTTTACATTTTCACTTGAATGTTTGGGGAGAACATTTGGTGAGTATTTACCAATTTGGGATAATTGTTAAGGGATTTGAGTTAGTGTTCTAACTCATGATTTGATTTGATTTTTGTCAAACATCAAAAAGGGGGAGATTGTTGGTGCAATCGGCCCAGGTCACGATTGACCAGACTCGAGTTTGACTCGAGTGATGTTTTGATGTTTGACAAAGGGATTTGACAAAATGGATTGACATTGATGTCGGTTAATATGTTGGGGAGATTGTTTATACAATCGACCCAGGTTATAATTGACTTTGATGGTTGACTAGGGTTGACCATGTGATTATGGGAAAGTCCAAGCATGGGTCTTGGCAAATGGAAAGTCCAACATGGGTTGGCAAAGGAAAAGTCCAACATGGGTTGGCAAGGAAAAGTCCAAGCATGGGTCTTGGCAATGTAAAAGTCCAAGCATGGGTCTTGGCAATGTAAAGTCCAACATGGGTTGGCAAGGAAAGTCCAAGCATGGTCTCGGCATGAAAAGTCCAACATGGGTTGGCAAGGGAAAGTCCAAGCTTGAGTCTTGGCATTTGAGAAGTCCAAGGGTTTGATATTGGCAGCGTAAAGTCGAAGCGGGAGTCTTGGCAGCATAAGTCCAATAGTTGGCGGTGTAAAGTCCAAGCGGAGTCTTGGCGGCGTAAGTCCAATGTGCCTTGGCGGTGTAGACACCGTTAGCATGACATAGCCGATGGAAGCACCTGGAAGCTAGCGCGATGGATGAACAAGTCATGGATGACTTGGAGGGATCCGAGAGGCGTGAGGTTGATGGAGGTGGCTAGAAGGCTTAGGTCTAGGCTAAGGGTGGTCTAGCAAGTATGGGGGCACCATACTTGGGTTAAAACCTCATTCTTGAGGTTGGCAGTCGACTGGCATTATGGCCGGTTCGACTGCCGTGAGTCGACTTGATTTCGCCAGTTAGAGCCGGATTAGCTGCGCCGATCGCTCATGGAGCAATGATCGATAGCTCGCAATGAACGCTAAGGGATGGTAGTCGACCGCCAATGAGTGTCGAGCATAAGACATGCGTGAGCCGATCGGGCACGATTACGGCGCTGGCGGCCGATCGCCAATGTTGGCAGTCGACTGCCAAGAGATCCGTTGGAGTTTTTCCAGCGTGGATCGATCCGTTGTCTCACGACAACAGTGGCATCAGTCGACTGGTGACTTATGGCAGTCGACTGATAGGCGGAAATCCAGCCCGGCGCAGGTTAAAAGGAGTTGTTCATGGGAGGATTGAAGTAAGTGTTCTCTTGGGTGATTTGAAGGGGAATAGTTGGTGCTCTTCCAGTCCTTCAAGGCTAGTCCAAGGCAACCAAAAGCAAGCGATCTAAAGGCATTTGTAAAGTGATCTCTTTACTTGTATTGCATTGTAATTGCTTGTTGTACTTAGTTTATTGTTGTAAACTGTTGTACGAGGTTTCTCCATCTCTGACTTGTGTCGAGAAGGAGTTTTATTGGTTAGTGGTGTTTGTGGCATCGCTAGGGTTCGTACGAACCCAATCCGTGGAGTAGGAACCCGTTCGGTTCCAAACCACGTTATATGCTCTTGTTGTGATTTGTGTTGTGTCCATTTCGTTATTGCTTTTATTATTATATATATTCCGCTGCGCTAACGAAATTGTAGACACGATCACGATTGAATTCCATCTTCGTACGGGCACATCGCTATTCACCCCCCTCTAGCGGCGTCAAATTCCCAACACGTGTCAGGAGTTCCACCAGCCAACACGCCTTGGTTCAGCAACCGGCACGCCCCGTTCAAGCGCTGACACGGCCAGTGGGAAATGTGCGACACGCCTGTGCCCTCATTTGGCATGGGCATGTTGGCCTGATTCCAGACTTCCTTTTCTGCGAGCAACTCGATGAAGCCGCGATCTTTGCCTCAATTAAAGGAAAATCTTTTACCTTAATTGAAGAGGAGGCCAAGGCTATAAAAGAGGAGATATTCTAACCCTAAAAGGGGAGGCGACTGGGTAAAGAGGACGATAGAAGAACGAGGAGAACGAAGGAGTCGACGACAGAGGAACACAAATGGCACTAAGTATTGTAATTTCTTTCTCTAGCAATTCTTATCTGACTATGGAGTAGTGTCCTGTAATCTTAGGATGGGGGAGTAGCCCTTGACGATTTATGATGGATGATGTAATCTATACTACTTGAATTATTGTTTGTTTTGATCTGGTTTTTTTTATTCTTATTGATAAACCTAAGGAGCTAAGGGGAAGTACCTAACAGTGAACCCAAGTTCCCGAAACCTAGAACCAACTAGAGATTAACTCCTGTCAAGTAGTGGTAGTGTATCTATGAGGGATTGCGGGGGTCTCGTGACAGGTCCCCTTAGCTGATTATGGTCCCGTGTGCAAACCTATCGTGAAAAGGAAATTTAGACTCTAAAGGAACTCTTATGGACTTATTGGATCTATCAAATCCAGTTTTTACCAAGTAACGGTGGTAAGACTAGGGAGGTTTGCGGGGGTCTCGTGACAAGTCCCCTTAGCTGATTATGATCATCTACGCTCGAATACCATGACAGGTAAATTAAGTTTGATAGGTACAGTTGGCGTAGACCTCGAAAGGGGCCGTTGAACTACCTTAGGATAGGATCCATCAAAACAACTCTAACACGGGTAGGAAAGAATTAAATCACCTTATAAATCGTCGACTTGGTGAAACCCATATCCTGAGATTCTTCTCAACTATTGACTTTTAGCTCATTCTTCTCATTCGTTGTTCTTGACTGCTCAGTTTCTTTGCTTAATCCACAAATTGATTAACTAGATAACTTGGTATCACGATCATTCGGTAATTGTCCCAATCCCTGTGGGATCGATATTTTTATTACTTGACTACAACTGTGCACTTGCGGAAAATAACACATCAGGAGGCAACCCAAATTTAGTTTTAAATTTCCCTTTTTGATTGCATTGCATGCATTTGTTTGATTTTTAGTTGTGATCTCCATCACATTTAGAGTTAGGACAAGAAAAGAACTTTGCTAGGCAAAAATAAAATCCATATTAGCCTACATGGCGAAGTGTATGAGAAAATTCGGATCGTGGTGCATAAATGGGTGAAAAATGGAGACACACGACATGGTCATGTGTTTTCCCACGGTCGTGCTTGACTGACCCGAGGTGCACACGGCTTGCCTGTGTGTTTTCACATGGTCGTGACACGTGAGGTTAAAAGGGGTGAGCTGTGTGTTTTCACCCCATTTGCGCCATGTGCTTCGAAAGTTATTGCCCTAGCCATGTGATTTCGTCTTCCCCACCATCTAGAAGCATTTTTAACCTCGAAAAAAGCCAAAAGGGGCAAGGATGAGGAGGACCAAGACCATAGCACCCCGATCCGCTGCCTCGGAGAGACGAACAAGGAGAGTCGACGGCCCTCAAGATCCAGAGGAGGGTAATGCCCTACCCACTCTACTTTTTCGCAATAATGAACATAGAGATAGATACAATATGCTCTCTACTCGTAAACTTTCTGCTACCAGGTACTTAGATGAGGATTTACTAGAATCTTTAGGGTTGTTGGGTGATATGCAAACCCAATTTGCAAAAATGGGTTTGGATGAGATTATGGGAATAAAGCACCTAACCTACCCTAGGATAGTTTTGGAATTTTTGAGTTCTTTAGAGGCGAAAGTTTTAACGGGTAGAGAAAGCGAGGAGGGTAGGTTAACTTTTAGGCTTTTTAATATTGAGCATGAGTGGACCATTCACCAATGGAACTCATGCTTTGGCTTGCCAAGTGGGGGAGAGAGAAGGACCCATAATGGGTACAACTCTCGAATAGTTTGGACTGAGTTGACAGGGGAACACGCTTAAGACCCATCTAGGGCCAAAGCATCGCGCCTCCAAAACCCAATCTTTCGATACCTCCACCACATCATGGCCAGTACTATATTTGTTCATTGGGAGAGTGACGGTGTAGTTGGAGCTAGCGAGATGCTTTGCCTATGGGATATGTGTAGGGAATTGCTTCGGAGGCTCATTGGCTCCCATGTCCCTGGATTAAAATTTTCAATAATGAAAATTAATCCGGATGGGATGAGTTTTCTAAGCTCAACCAATTCGTCATCGTGATAACGACTTGAGCGATCGCTTGACCAAACTAGTTGTTCAAGCAACCATGCTCTTCTAGTCGGTTAGCTGCGGAAGAGACGACGGACGGATCACCGATTTTTGTGTTTATCTTCGGGGTCCATGATTATACAAATACATACAAATGTAAACTAGTATAATCAACACATACTAAGATAAGGAACATAATAATAAGAACATGCAAAGATCAATAATAAAAGTTGTAAAACTTTTATACCTCTCGATCTTCTACCGTATGTCCTAACCTCCCTGTAGACTTCGTGTGGGAGAAGATCCTCCACAAGTTGAAGCTTCCTAGATCTTATTCAATCGAAAAAAAGAAGAACTCTCCTTCCCTTCTTGCTTGAGCCAACCACCAATCCACAAAGGATTGATGCCGCCGGCTTCAAGAATAGAGAGAACAAAATGGAAAGAACCAAGGAACCGAACAAGGGAAAAATCCCTAGCCCCTTTGTGTCGCCGACCAAGAGGAAAAGAAGGGGAGAAGAGGAATAGATCGAGCGCCGACCAAGGAAGAGGGAAGAGATCTAGGAGCCGACCACCCCTAGGAAGAAGAAGAGATCTTCTCCTATAATTGCCACCCACTCTTCCTTGCAAACCCTAGCCGCCCAACCAAAGAGTCAAACCCTAATCTAATTAGGGTTTCCTCCTTAGGGTATCTTGCCGCCCAAGCTATTGATAGGAAAAACCCTAATCTCCAAAACCAACCAACATCTTCTCTTGCTACCCACTCTAAGCCACCCTTTTATGGAGTTAGGGATAAGCCTTGGTTTAATCTCCATCGTCGGATCTAGAGACTTAGTCTCCACCGTCGGATCAAGGGTTTCATCCCAACCGTCGGATCTAGGGTTTCATCCCAACCGTCGGATCTAGGGTTTCATCCCAACCATCGGATCTAGGGTTTCATCCCAACCGTCGGATCTAGGGTTTCATCCCAACCGTCGGATCTAGGGTTTCATCCCAACTGTCGAATCTAGAGGTTTGTTTTCCATCATTTGATCTAGGCTCCATGAGGATTATATTAGGCTACGATAGGGACCATGAGGAGGAGTTGGATCTTGGCCACCCGATGGATCGGAACCACACAAACTTGATCCATCAATGATGTTTCATTCCACTAGAGGATCATCATTAAATTACCTCACCAACCCCCATAAATTAATATGGGCTCCATATATTATTTGTACATCCATCTCTCCGTGTTTAAGATATCGAATGTCCGTCAATTGATTGATTTACTGACCATCAATCAATTAACATCTAACTCCTCGAGTAGTACCACTCAACCATATCATCATGTTGACTAAGTCAACCTGCAGGGTTTACATGATGAACCTTATGAGCTCCTCAAGGGGACATCATCAACCTAATATATAGGACACGGTTTCCTCCTATAATCAACGACACACCATGTAAATAATATCATTTCCTAAGTTACCAGGCTTATTGATTTAATCCATAGAAATCTCACCCTTTGTTAAATCAAAGAAATAAATACTAAGTACATGTGCCCATTATTATATCGGGATTAAGAGCATGTACAACATAATATCCGAGGTCCGATTCAATTATGTAGTCAGATATAATTTAATCACCTCTATGTCGGTCCTGCTCAATACACCTAAGTTTACTAGTGTAACTCTATGTTCAAGACAAAACAATACCAAGCTACACTACAACCATGCCAATGGTTTTTCCAAAACCATCTTGGTTGTGAGCCTTTACTTATATTCTACAAGGGACTGATAACATGATCTTCTGTGCCATACCAAGCACCATGTTATCTACAATGTAAAATATTAGACAATATGCACACATATAATAAATATAAAGTGCAAACAATGATCATGTGATTCTTATTTCAAAATAGGAGAAATGTTCATACAAAAAAGCTAGGCTTTCAGTATACATCCCAACAATCTCCCACTTATACTAAAAGACTATGCCGTCCTCATTCTGCCATACATCTGATTCCCCTTCCCTCCACATGTCTATCAAAGCTCTCGCTAGAAGGGCCTTAGTGAAAGGGTCTACCAGGTCATCCTCTGATGAAATCTAGGCGACAACAACTTCTACCTCCTTTACGATTTCTCGTATCAGGTGGTACTTGCGCTCTATGCATTTATTTACCTTATGGGCTCGTTGTTCCTTCGAGTTTGCAACTGCACCATTATTATCACAATAAATTGTGATAATTTTGGGCAAACCAGGAATCACATCCAAGTCCATCAAGAAGTTCCTGAGCCACCCAGCTTCTTTGGCCACCTCATAGGCTGCCACATACTCAGCTTCCATGGTGGAGTCCGCCAGCATTTCTACTAGACACTCCTCCATACAATGCCTCCACCTCCCAAAGTAAACACAAAACCTGAGGTAGACATACTGTTATCCCTTTCTGATTTGAAGTCGCAATCCATGCAACCCACAGGGAGTAATTGGTCTGCCCGGTAAACTAGCATATAATCCCTAGTCCTTCTCAGGCACTACAATATATGCTTTACCGCAGTCCAATGTCCCTGGCCTGGATTACTCTGATATCTTCTGACCATGCCCACGACATAGCAGATATCGGGTCTCGTACATAGCATCGAATACATGAGGCTTCCTACTGCCGAAGCATAAAGACCCGCCTTCATCTCCTATATCTCCTTAGATGATCTAGGAGACATCTCCTTAGATAAAGGAACTCCATGCCTGAAAGGTAGAAAACTTTTCTTGGAGTTTTGCATGCTAAAACGATCAAGGATAGTGTCAATGTATGAAGCTTGAGATAAGCACAACATCCTTTTCTTGCGATCCCTTATCACCTTGATCCCAAAGATGTGTCCCACTTCTCCCAAGTCCTTTATATCAAACTGTTTGGACAACCACACCCTTACGTCTGATAACTCTCTGATATTGTTGCCAACTACCAAAATATTATCTACGTATAGTACAAGAAATACCACTACATTTCCTTCACATCTCTTGTATACACAAGACTCATCCGGACTTTGAATAAATCCATAAGTCTAGATTTACCTCATCAAAGCGGATGTTCCAAGACCTCGAAGCTTGTTTCAATCCATAAATGGATCGATTAAGCTTACATACAAGATGGTCTTTTCCCTTAGCAATGAATCCCTCTGGTTGCTTCATATAGATGTTTTCCTCAAGACTTCCATTAAAGAAAGTTGTCTTGACATCCATCTGCCACACCTCTTAATCCATATGAGCTGCTATGCATAAGAGCTACCAGACCTGTCTTGAATCCATAGATTCAATCTCAGTATTCATTGCACTTTGCCAAGATATTGCATCTTTATCTTGGATTGCCTCGTCATATGTCCAGGCATCAGGTTCATGTTTACCAGGGACTAAGTTCGAAGACTCTCCCAATAACATGAATCTCTCGGGTTGTCTAACAACCCTCCCACTACGACGAGGTGCCTCATGTGTATGCTCAGTGACTCGCGGTGCAGTGATATGTGGTATTTCCTCTTGTACCGGTGGTACTGAAGTTAGGACTTCCCCTGTTAACTCCTCAAGAACAATCCTACTCGTGGGCTGTGGTTCATCACATAGTCCTCCTCTAGAAATCTGGCATTCGTACTCACGATCACCTTCTGATCTCTAGGACTATAGAACAAACCACCCTTCATTCCCTTAGGGTAGCGAACAAACAAACGTACTTCTGTACGAGATTCCAACTTACCAGCATCTCCCTTTAGTACATGTGCTGGACTACCCCAAATCCGAATATGTCTTAGACTAGGCTTTCGTCCAATCCATAATTCTGTGGGAGTAGAGGGTACTGACTTAGATGGAACCAAGTTCAGAATGTGTGCTGCCGTTTCTAGAGCAAACCCCCAGAACGAATTAGGTAACTCAGAATAACTCATCATCGATCTGACCATCTCCATAAGAGTCCTATTCCTTCGCTCCGCCACACCATTCTGCTGGGGTGTGCCAAGTGCGGACAATTGGGATTGAATCCCAGCCTCTGATAAGTAACTCCTAAACTCTCCCAAGAGGTACTCGCCACCATGATCAGATTGTAGTGTCTTGATACTTTTACCTGGACGGTTCTCCACATCCACCTTGAATTCTTTGAACCTTTCAAAGCATTCAGACTTGCGGCACATCAAGTAAATGTGCCACCTCTAGCCAAAGCCACCTCTAGCCAGGATAGACATAGGACCGCACAAATCAGAATGAACCAATTCCAATACATCTTTGGCTCTATACCCCTTAGCCTTAAAAGGCCTCTTGGTCATCTTACCTTCCAAGCAAGACTCGTAGGTTGGAAAATCTTCCACCACTAATGAACCCAACGGTCCATCAGCTATCAACCTTTGAATTCTACTCAGGTTAATATGACCAAGTCTTAGGTGCCAAAGATATGTCTGGTTCATTTTCGAAGGTTCTTTTCTCTTATTAGACTTAGAAGATGAGTTATTCACTTCTATATGCATCGTGGGAGTTTTCGGTTCAAGAGTGTACAAATTACCAACCAATGTACCAGAACAGATAATCTCCCTATTCCTTTTTATAACAACTTTGTCATTAAAAGAAATAGAATATCCATCCAGAAACAATTTAGAAACTGAAATTAGATTCTTTCTAAAAGTAGGTACATAAAGACAATTTCTCAAAACCAAAACTTTATTCCTATCAAAAGATAAATAAACGTCTCCCACTGCAATAGCCGCCACCTTTGAAGCATTGCCCATGAAGATGGTAATCTCTCCCTCAGCTAGTCGTCGGGTTTCCTGGAACCCCTTTGTTCTTTTGGCGAGGACAGTCCGCCTTCCAATGTCCAGTCTGCTTGCAAGTGAAGCACTTGCCTTTTGGCTTCTTCACTCCTGCCTGAGGTCCTACTGCCATTTTCTTTGTTCCACCTTGCTTCTTCTTCTTCTTCCCTTTCAGTTTAGAAGTAGAAACCTTCAAGGCAACCATGGCTTGAGCGCTTTGATGAAAAAGCCCCTCTGTCGCTTGGAGTTCTGTCAAAAGCTCCGCCAACGAATACAACCTCTTATTCATGTTGTAGTTGAGGCAGAACTGCTCAAAACTCCTAGGCAGAGACTGGAGAATGATATTGACCTGGGTTTCCCCATTGATATCACCTCTGAGGACTTCCATCTCATTCAAATGAGCCATCATCTTGAGAACATGGTCCCTGACGGGTGTTCCCTCGATCATGGTGGTCGTCATCAAGTTCCTCATAGCCTCCTGTCTGGCCGCCCTACTCTGATGTCCGAAAAGTTCTTTGAGATTGAACATCATGTCATAAGTCATGGCCATGGCATGATGATGATGTTGCAGCACATTTGACATAGATGCCAAAATGAAACACCGCGCTATCTCATCTGCCTTGATCCATTTCTTATAACTTTCTTTCTCCTTTTCATCAGAGTCATCAGTGGGCTTAGGAGGACAGACCTCGAAGAGTACAAATTTGTACTCCTCTGCAGTTAAGACAATATCCAAATTTCTTTTCCAATCAATATAATTTGTTCCAGTAAGTTTATTTTCTTTTAATATCATAGCAAGTGGGTTGAAAGCCATTTGTAAAACCTAAGAATCACAATGATCAAAATATTAGATTTCAAATATTATTGATTCCTCAAACAATAAAATTTTGAAATCAACCAACACCTCAAAACATCGAGAATATCGCATGCCACGATAGTGTGGACGTATACGAATTCTACATTTGTAAGAGGAGGTTTAACCCTTTAATTTTATTATCTTGTCAACCTTACTCTTTGACAAATAAAATTAATAGTTGGTTCCTCTTTGGCCCTACAAATAAAAGCAGTGACTCCGATGGGGAGGATACTTTTTATTTGCATCTAAGTGTGCACCATTACACGATACTAAGGAAATTATTTCGGATTATGTGTCTTACCGCTGTGGAAGTACACACACTTCTAGATAATTTCCTATAACCATTATTTGACCTAGTGATCCGCAAACAAACCCATCCGCAGGGAGGAAGGCACTCAGAGCCGACACACAAGTTTGTTGCATCACACGTCAAATTGCAATGGAGTCTGCGGGAATTAATTAAAATATCCCTCTCCCACTTAGTAAATTAACAGTGAGGAATTTTCAAGCACACACAACATGCATATAAAACAAATCAGCAATAAATATGGAAAAAATCAGAATTTTCCCAACTATTATGGAATTGTTCTCCAATATCTGTCCCGTCGTGTCGCCACCTCGTCCGCTCCACCTTTTCCCGTGCGCAAGTCAACAAAGAGATCCGAGCCGAGATAAACTATTTTAATTTACATCCATTGATCCTATACTCCACGAAAAAGTGTACAAATAATCTAGATCGAAAGTAAACTAAAATGAGTGGCTAAACAATGTCGTATTTAATTACAAAAATTAAATACTAATTTAGCCTCGTCAACCCCGGGGATTCAAATAATATACAATCACACACACATGAAATCACATACACATATATAGCCATAATAGTTGGAACTTATGCCTGCAACCAAAAAGTTATGCTACGCATATCCTACTATCATCTGACATACACAATATATGATAAGTGCATGAAAGTAACCGAATCCAAACACATAAAACTAGAAACCATGGCTCTGATACCATTTGTAGGGAATTGCTTCAGAGGCTCACTGGCTGCCATGTACTCGGATTAAAATTTTCACTAATGAAAATTAATCCGGATGGGATGAGTTTCCTAAGCTCAACCAATTCATCGTCGTGCTAACAAATTGAGTGATCGCTTAAACAAACTAGTTGTTCAAGCAACCAAGCTCTTCTAGTCGGTTAGCCGCGGAAGAGACGACGGACGGATCGCCGGTTTTTGTGTTTATCTTCGGGGTCCATTATTATACAAATACATACAAATGTAAACTAGTATAATCAAAACATACTAAGATAAGGAACATAATAATAAGAACATTCAAAGATCAATAATAAAAGTTATAAAACATTTATACCTCTCGATCTTCTACCGTATGTCCTAACCTCCCTGTAGACTTCGTGTGGGCGAAGATCCTCCACAAGTTGAAGCTTCCTAGATCTTCTTCAATCGAAAGAAAGAAAAACTCTCCTTCCCTTCTTGCTTGAGCCAACCACCAATCCACAAAGGATTGATGTTGCCGGCCCCAAGAATGGAGAGAACAAAATGGAAACAACCAAGGAACCGAACAAGGGAACAATCCCTAGATCCTTTGTGCCACTGACCAAGAGGAAAAGAAGAGGAGAAGAGGAATAGATCGAGCGTTGACCAAGGAAGAGGGAAGAGATCTAAGAGCCGACCACCCCCTAGGAAGAAGAAGAGATCTTCTCCAATAGTTGCCGCCCACTCTTCCTTGCAAACCCTAGCCGCCCAACCAAAGTGCCAAACCCTAATCTAATTAGGGTTTCCTCCTTAGGGTTTCTTGCCGCCCAAGCTATTGATAGGCAAAACCCTAATCTCCAAAACCAACCAACATCTTCTCTTGCCACCCACTCTAAGCCACCCTTTTATAGAGTTAGGGATAAGCCTTGGTTTAATCTCCACCGTCAGATCTAGAGACTTAGTCTCCACCGTCGGATCTAGGGTTTCATCCCAACCGTCGGATCTAGGGTTTCATCCCAACCGTCGAATGTAGGGATTCATCCCAACAGTCGGATCTAGGGTTTCATCCCAACCGTCAGATCTAGGGTTTCATCCCAACTGTCGGATCTAGAGATTTGTTTTCCATCATTTGATATAGGCTCCATGAGGATTATATTAGGCTACGATAGGGACCATGAGGAGGAGTTGGATCTTGGCCACCCGATGGATCGGAACCACACAAACTTGATCCATCAATGATGTTCCATTCCACTAGAGGATCATCATTGAATTACCTCACCAACCCCCATTAATTAATATGGGCTCCATATATTATTTGTACATCCATCTCCCCGTGTTTAAGATATCGAATGTCCGTCAATTGATTGATTTACTGACCATCAATCAATTGACATCTAACTCCTCGAGTAGTACCACTCAACCTTATCATCATGTTGACTAAGTCAACCTGCAGGGTTTAATATATAGGACACGGTTTCCTCCTATAATCAACGGCACACCATGTAAATAATATCATTTCCCAACTTACCGGGCATATTGATTTAATCCATAGAAATCTCACCCTTTGTTAAATCAAAGAAGTAAATAATAAGTATATGTGCCAGTTATTATATCGGGATTAAGAGCATGTACAACATAATATCCGAGGTCTGATTCAATTATGTAGTCAGCAATAAATTGAATCACCTCTATGTTGGTCCTGCTCAATACACCTAAGTGTACTAGTGTAACTCTATGTTCAAGACAAAACAATACCAAGCTACACTACAACCATGCCAATGGTTTGTCCAAAACCAACTTGCTTGTGAGCCTTTACTTATATTCTACAAGGGACTGATAACATGATCTTCTGTGCCACATCAAGCACCATGTTATCTACAATGTAAAATATTAGACAATATGCACACATATTATAAATATAAAGTGCAAACAATGATCATGTGATTCTTATTTCAAAATAGGAGAAATGTTCATACAAAAAAGCTAGGCTTTCAGTATACATTCCAACAATATGCTACAAGAAAGGAGTAGCATCGATGTAGGATCCCACTTCATCAGACATTTAGTGAAGATGGGCAAAGCAGCACGAGGAGAGATCAATGTGGGAGGCCTACTTACCCACATTTGCCATAGGATGGGGTACGATTACACAACATTAGAGAGTATAGAGGGGAGCCCTAGGATCGACCTAGGAGTATGCAGGGCCATGAAGATGATTGTAAGAGATGGAGACTCCTTATGCTTTGTAAGGAAAAATCTGATGACCCTTAGGCTCCCCGACCCGGATCGTACCACCATTGCTAGACGTGCCAACTGGCGCTTGGACCTGATAGTGGAGTCCCCTCAACATGAGGGACCATCCACATCAACACCCATCTCTCCACCTTTGTATCACTCTCCCTCCAGTCCACACATGCATAGGAGCCCACCTAGTCCACGCCGACATGAACCTACACCTGCACCACCACATTTTTCTACTTTTGAGCAGAATGTAGGTACATCGACTTATGATTTCTCAGAGTTCCGATAGAGCCTCGACGACATTTACACTGAGCAGCAGATGCAGAGGTAGCGATGGGAGGAGCAGAGCACCGACCAGCAGGTGGAGTTCCAGGGATTCTGGGAGCATTTCCAGCGGGCTGAGGAGTTCTACGATGAGGCTCGCATATACATTCAGGAGGAGGATGTTCGTCGCTAGGATGAGGTCGTCTACCGTAGGGAGATTCGGCAACATATGCATGCCCAACAGGCGTAGTGAGCTAGGGAGGAGGAGCACCGAGCAGCTGCTGCATCCGCTAGCGCCCATATCAACCACATGTATATGTGGCATCAGCGACTCAGCAACAGGTTCCCCCAGGATCCAGACATGCCCAATCTCCCTGACTTTCCACCTCGTCCACCATATTATAGGTATATTTTCATTTAAGTCTAGGGGGAGACACCAAGGTTTATTTTGTTTTGTTTCCTAGTAGTAGTTTCTTTTCTGGTATTTTCATTTATTCATGCCTGAGTTGTTGAGTTTCTTTCAGTACTTAATTTTTGTTGTCTTTAAAGCTACCTCAGTAGTATTTTTGAAAGTTTCTTGCATGAGTTGTTCCCATAGGTAGCTCAACTTCATTTATCTTGTGGTATTTTATTTTATTCGATCTATTGAATGTTCTAGACTTACACTGGTTAGCTTTGTTTTTTTTTTTGCACTTACACATGTCGAACATTCTGAAAGGGAGAATCTACTACATACCTAGTTATGATTCACTTCAGTAGTCTAGTACTTTTGAATCCATAGGTGACTCTAGGTTTAGCATTTTAGTTATTGGAGATGCTCGGATTGTGTAAGCCCATTCGAAAAAATCAAAATCTCAGTGAGTCAAAAAATAAAAGAGAGAAAAGAAAAAATGAAATAAAAGAAAAAGAGAAAAAGAAATGAAAAAAAGGGAGAGATTATATGGGATAAAAAAATAGTTGTCGTGGGTGGAAATGACTAGGTGCCCCTTTGAGACCGAGTTAGGTTACTGGGGAAACACCTATCAATTTCTCTCAATACCGAGCACTCCTTTGAGACTTTGTGCTAGATCTAGGGAACAACCCTCGCTTTGGGCAGATAAGTTCCTAAGAGTCGGAAACCTTAGGAAAGCTATGGGGTGATGACTTAACTCGACATGGAACGGGCATCCCCTAAGGATGGTTCGCTTAGCACGAGCACGAGGAGCTAACTTAGTGAACTTCTAGAACATATTTGTTTTGCTTGCAAATACCACCTGATAAATTTAGTTAACATCCAAATTATGGAACAATACCTTTTTAAAATTTCATGGTACTGAGGTTTGCTTGAGGACAAGCAAAGATTTAAGTGTGGGGTAAGTGATGTGAGCAAAACATATAGGATTTTTGGAGTAGTTTTCGTTCACATCTCATTGCATTTTGTGTTAGTTTCATGCATATGTTACTCCATTTTTGTATTCATTTCCTATTTTCTTGTTCGGAGGTCTGCTTGTTGTACTTTTGTGTGCAGGTTAGCTTTTCGGGTGAAAAAGATGCATTTTCAGAGCAAAAAAAGGACATTTCGCAGCTAGACGCAGAGTGGGACATAGCCAAGGCGTGTGGATTCACAGGGTCGTGTCCAATCAGCGAGATTAGCACCCTAGGGCCGCACATGACCTAGCTGTGTGGAAACACATGGCCATGTGGTGGCCCGAAAGATTTGCAAAACTAGGGCTTTTTTCGGATTTTATAGCGGTCCGAGGTGATATATATATAAGGATGACTCCGCCCAAACCCTAGGGAGGAGGCACGATGGCTAGGATGGCAAGACGAAGCCCTAAAAAGCTTTGATAACTCGCAATGGGGAGGAGGAATGCCGCCGGAGGTCCACACCTTGCAACACAATGCCAGAGAGAAGATCACAGAAGTAATGTATATTTCTATTACTGCATTTCATTCCTTATGTATTCAAACTTAGACATGCTTTGTGACTCTTCCTTCGTATACATCGAGTAGTAATTTCTATTCTAGGATTAGGGAGTAGCTTGTCTTCACAAACAATGTTGGTTCATGTTAAATTTTGCCCATGAGTTTGATTTGACAATTGGTAGTTGCTCTTTACTATATCTATGCGTATTTGGCTTTTTTTCCGCTGTGCTTAGGCGATATGAGGGGTGACAACCCTCGCAATCAAAAATTTGAGATTTGATTAAGGAACCTAGGGGTAAACCTAATCTCCTGCAACTGCAGGGAGAAGGATGAGGTGGAATCGAAAATGGTCAACCATAAGGATTGATTTGGCATCCTCGTACCGTCTATCCCGTCCTTGTAGGCGGAGATAGCTCCCGGTGAATGCGGTGGCTCTGCGGGAGAGTGTATGATGTCTCTTCCACAAAACCATAGGCAAACATCTAGACAACGCCAATTGACAACATTGTTCTTTGATACACAAGCGAAACCGAAGTCCTAGAATTACCTTTGAAGACCTCGGCACACTCCTTTCTTCCTCCGTGTGACACCGTACAGAGTAGAGTCCATCGACAACCCTCACCAATCGTAACCTCTTAGAGATCACGTTCGAACAATAACAACCACTAAGTATATTGGTATTCGAATCCCAGTCCCTGTGGGATCGATAATCTTTATTACTTGACGACATCCGTGCACTTGCAGGCATTGAGCGTGAGCATGCACTTTGAATCCTCGACAGTATCTATCACGAGATTTGAGGTCGCGTCCGTGTACATTTGTGACGTAGTCAACCTAGTGAGGATAGACACATAGACCATGTCCTGAACCAAATAGATAAAAGATGCGTGAAAAGAAAAATGCATGATTCACTGTAGCTGTTGAAGGGTTCATAAGCAGTTATGAGATCAAACATTGATTTTTTGATTTACTATGGATCATGATATACTATTAGGTGTCACTCATGTTCGTCTCATAATTATGGTCAATTATGGATAACCAACATAAACTAGAAACCTATTGGATCAAACACACTATGAGTTTTTTTTTGAAGGATTTAAAATGAGTTTGAGAATTGGATTCTCTTATTAAGAGAGATTAAGTATGGTTGGACCAGACGAAGGGAAAATATTGAAAGAATTTGTCAAAATGGAAAAATGGATGAGCCACATCTTATGAAGATGAGTTAAAACCTTTTTGGTTAATTCTAAACCAAATTGGTTTTGTTTGAATTAAAAAAGGTTTGGTTATTGAACCAAGCAGTTTGGTTTTGAACAAAACTTAAGGTTATTTATATGGGTTGCAGGTTAATGGATGTGGGTTTTGAACTAGCTCCTCTAACCCAATAGGAGATCTATATAATGGCTGAGAAACCAAGGGTGAAATTGTTTTCCCCTTCCTCCTCCTTTTCTCCTCTATTGCCACCACCCACCCCTAGCTGTTGCCACCCAAAACCTATTACCACCAGCCCCTTCGTGCTGCTGGCAGCTACCACTGACCATCCTACCTCCGGTGAGTCCCTTGCTGACAATACATGTTGCTGCCAGCTAAAGGCTCCAGACAATGGAGTTTCCATTGGACAATAGCTTTTGTGAAATCTTTTGGTTGATCGATTTGTGTAATTGACTTGGTTCAGTCTTCAGACACTAATCGTGCCTTTGATCCTCTCTTGGATTGTGTTGTCACCTACCTTCGACTAATACCGAAGCGATGGCATGACTCATGACTTGGTGAAGTAGTCCTGACGATAACTCGGTGTGGATATGAATAGAGGTGATGCTTGATAGCATTATTTGGTTGATGTCACTTCCGCTTCATGTTATACGTCAGGTATAAACTTTTGTCAAAAATTTTAATTTATGGTTATGTCTAGCATGTTGTATCTATAAGATTGAAGAGACCGAGAGAAGAGGGCGGTGAATCTCAGTGTTATAAAATTTTCTTTTGACTTTGCCTTTTAAAATCTTTTCTTATCTTTTTGAAATCTATAGTTATTGCAGTGGAAATAAAATGAGACAAATGTTTTTCTAGGTTCACAATCTGAGCTGTATTGCTACTCTAAGGCTCGTAACCCTTTCCTAGGGCTACCTCGTCGGGTAATCAACTAAGATCCCTCCGACTCAAGGACTCTTGATCTCGAAGGTGTATTTCGCATAAAAATATTTGAGGGAGAGGTAACACACTACCTTCCTTCGTAAATGAAAGTAAAAATGTGAAATAAAAATGTAAAACTATAAGTATACCGACACATGAAGATGGAGTATGTAGCTCGGAGTGTCGGGGAGTTGCGACAAATCTCTTGCGGACAACGAATGGAGATGAAGCACACAATGAACAAGTGGATGAGTAATTGCCAAGTCCTATTCGGAGCTGACACTCCATTTCTTTTGTAAACCTTCTCCAAGTGCCTGGACCACCTCCCAGTCGCCTGCACATCAACCCGTCAATATGGAATTCTGCCCTTCCTAGGCACTTGGACCTAGTCCAGGCGACTCCAGGTCACCCTAATCCACTCCACTGTTGTTTCAAAAATTTGCTATCCAAGTCGTTGGACCCAATCTAGTTGACTGGAATACCTGCCATATTAGTCACACAATCTCCCATCAAATGACAACTCGCTTTGCCAACTCGGCATCTCAGTCTCCTAGACCTGGTCCAGTCAACTGGGTATGAGGCGCTTGGACTCTGTCCAATCACCTAGAGACCTACACCATAAAGTTAGCACAAGCATTGTATAAAATGAATTCGTAGTAGAAATACTGCTCGATCTCAACTTTTGAGTCCAACTCGGACCCTCTATCAGATCGACGCCTACCTTGTCCTTAACCGAGGACTTGGTCTCACCTCTCCACTTGAGAGCTTAATTGTCAGTTATCTAGTCTTGCTAACCTAATTGGACTTACCATGCTTGACATTTGATCTAACCCACTAAATGTCATGCTAGTTGTCCGATCTTTTTGACCCAACTGGTCTTCTGCTAGATGTCTAATCCACTCGACCCATCTAGAATTCCTGCCTGGTTTTCAGTCCTCCTAATCCGTCAAGACTTTTGCCTAGTATCCAATCAACACGACCTACTAAGACTTTCCTATTAAGCCTACACACTTAACACATAATTCAGGTCACAAGTAATTCCTAACTTTAAACCATGATTCGTACATCAAAACATAGGAATGATACTCTCTGCACCAACAATCTCCCTTTTTTTATGTATGACAATACATCGGGTTAAAGTTATGAGATATATCAAAATCAGAAATGATCTAAAGTTCATAAATTATAATGCATTCATTTATAACTTTAAACCTACTTTCATAATGCATTCTTTTATATCTTTAAACCTACTTTCACTCCCCTTTTGACATACATCAAAACAATACATAGATCAATGTGGCAAAGTCCTACTTAAAGAAAAAGGTTTTAAATCTTTTGAATGCACAAATTTTTTAAGATATCTAAGTGTTTGAAAATTCCTTGACAAACCATCAAATAAGTTCATACTTTAGAAATCAAAGGAGAGTAAGATAAATACTAGAAACAATTTAATTTATTTTGAAACTCATTTTGATAAAATATCACGAAGCTTAGAATTTTCAAAACTTTAACCTTTTTGAATAAGTACTCTCTCCCCCTTAAACAAAGCGTATTTTTAAAGCTTAAAAATTTTCATAACCCTTTTTGAAAATATACTCTCCCCCTTAACCAAAGCATAATTTTAAAAGCTTAAAAATTTTCGTAACCTTTTTTGAAAATCTACTCTCCCCCTTAACCAAAGCATATTTTTAAACCTTAAAAATTTTCATAACCTTTTTTGAAAATATACTCTCCCCCAAAATGAAAGCATATTTTTAAAGCTTAATAATTTTCATAACTTTTTTTTGAAAATATACTTTCCACCTAAGAGATAATTCACACAAGTACAAACTAAACCTAAATGGAGAATATCCAAGCATGAATCACTACTTGTAATTGGGCAATTAAACATAATATTTTGAATATTAACATCAAAAAATCATCCTTAAAGCAAATGTCTAAGTCTTGTTTTGGAAAACTTGAATGATATGAGTTCATCATCAAGTTTAGGTAAGAGTTAGTCACCAAAGTGATCCATTTTGTTTTAAATCCCATTTGGTTCTTGTTGATTCACTGAGACTATATTTGGAACCTCAAGTCCAATCCTAACATCTCATTCCCATCTTCGTGGCTCAATACACAAATAATTAATTCTAGGTGTTTGTGAGATGCAAAGGCATGCCTAGATTTATAAGTTCATGAAATCTAAATTTGACCTAGGCTAGCTTAATTTTAAATTTTCTTAAGAAATAATATTTTTAATATCAAAATGGATTTGAACATGAAAGCAATAATGCAACATATTCTAACAAACACAAACCTAATTGCCTTCTAAGTGTACTAAACTCGGCTTTTGAAAGTGGTTTGGTAAAATTATCGGTCAAGTTTGACTTCGACTCAACATAGTTGAGTTCAATACTACCTTTAGCAGCTTAGTCTCTTATAAAGTGGTGTTTAACATCAATGTGCTTAGTACATGGGTGATGTATTGTATTTTTTATCAAATTTATTGAACTTATATTGTAGGAGATCGATCGGCCAGCTAGAGGGGGGTGAATAGCCCTTTGTTGTTGGATGGTGGAATTTGCTCATCTACACAATTGTTAGCGCAAGCGGAATACTAATAAAGACAAGCAAATGAACAACGAATAATACAAACAATGCTAACAAGATAGTATAACGTGGCTCACGGCTACGCCGCTAATCCACGATCCCCGATTCGTCCTCGGTGAATCACTCCGCCAAAACCAATCCACTATTGGTCTCTCCTTTGCACCAAGCTAGGTGGAGGTAACCTTTACAAATCAAGATCACTCTTCATACAATAGAAATGAAGTAAAAGCAAGTAAGAAGAGTTTAAAGCTTGTGGGGCACTTGGATGATCACTTAAAGCATAAGCATTAGCCTCTCAAAGCCCCACACCCTCTCTTTTTATAGAGAGGAAGCTTTTCTTCCCGTTGGCCGCCACCAGTCGATTGCTGCCCTTGGCAGTCGACTGTCGCCACTCCAACGGCCTCTGAACACATCGGATCCTGACCGTTGTAGTCCAACGGAACACTTAGCAGTCGACTGATGGACCTAATCGATCGGCTACGCCTCATCGTCGCCCGATCGGCTACGGCGGTTACGTGCCCGTGACATCCTCGGCGATCGACTACCATTCCATAGCGATCGGAGCATAAACTCTCATCGATCGGATACGAACCCATTCGACCTCATCCGACACTTAGCCATTAGGCCAAGTTCACCTAATGAGCTACTTACAATTCACTTATTCTCTCATCTCACTCGAAGTCCCTCGCCAAAGCTCTCTTCGTTCTCGGCCACGTCCCTCGGCAACATCAGGCGCATGACTCTGCAATGCTCCTTCGCGTCTCTTGCCTCCGAAGTCTGCTTCCTTGGCTTTGCTTCAAGTCATCTCGTCCGGCGGTCCCTCGGCAGCATCAAGCGCACGACTATGCAATGCTCCTTCTCCGACTCAAGCACAAGGTAGTGAGTGGTGAACCCGCCAAGACTCCATGTGCGAATTACTAAGTCTTGCAAGACTCCAACGCACATATCAAACCATAATAACACCCTAACTTAAACCCTTTGTCACACACATCAAAACCTTATCATGGAAAGAGATTTCCCTAACAATATTATCAACAAGTGTCTTAACATTCTTATATTCTAACTCAAAGCCTTTTAGAGTATGCATCATCCACAATAATTATGCTACACACTCTCCTATTGTTATGTATTCCACCTCAGGTGTGGATAAAGCAACACAGTATTGCTTTCTACTAAACCAGCTAATTAGACAAGATCCTAAAAATTGGCACCCACCACTCATACTTTTCCTATCTAATTTGCAACCAACATAATCTAAATCAAAATAACCTACTAATTCGAAGTTGTTAGTCCTATGATACCACATTCGCACATTAATTGTTCCTTTATGTATCTTATTATCCACTTAACATGTGTTAGATGTGATTCTTTAGCACAAGATTGGTATCTTGCACACATATTTACTACAAATAATATGTCGGGTCTACTTGCAGTTAAGTATAAAAGGCTTCCTATGACACTTCTATAATACTTTAAATCTATAAATTTGCCTTCTACATCACTACCTAACATTATGTTTGTTGCCATGGGTGTTTTTATCTTTTTTACATTTTCCATCCCAAATTTCTTAATTAATTCTTTGGCATATTTACTTTGATATATAAAATTACTGTCTCTTGTTTGTTTTATTTGTAGCATTAAAAAAAAAATCAATTCTCCAACTAAGCTCATTTCGAATTCTTGTTACATTAAGATTATGGATTCTTTTAAAAATTTGGAATTGGTTGAACCAAACACTATATCATCTATGTATACTTTGGCTATAAAAATGTCTAATTCCAAGGTTTTGGAAAAAAGAGTTGAATTTATTCGACCTTGTTTAAAACCTTTTGAAATTAGATATGATGATGATCATTCATACCATGCTCTAGGTGCTTGTTTTAGCCCATACAATGCCCTTTTTAATATATATATATATATGGTTTGGATATTCTATACTCTTAAATTTGGGGGGTTGACTCACGTATACTTCTTCTTTAATTGCTCCATTTAAGAATGCAGACTTAACATCCATCTGATACAATTTAAACCCTTTGTGTGTCACATAAGCTAATAACATCCTAATTGATTCAAGCCAAGCTATTGGAGCATAAGTTTTATCATAATCCAGTCATTCTACTTGACTAAACCCTTTTGCAACTAATCGTACTTTGTTTCTAACAATTTCTCCATTATCATCTAATTTGTTCCTAAATACCCATTTGGTATCTACAATAGATTTGTTTGATAGTGGGGGTACTAAATCCCAGACTTTGTCTCTTTCGAATTGACCTAATTCTTCTTGCATGTCTATTAACCAATCAATATCTTGTAATGCATCATTTATTGATTTTGGTTCTATCTTTGATATTAGTGTTATTTGACTTATGTTTCTAATAGTTGATCGAGTTTGAACCCCTAATTTTGGATCTCCGAATACTTGTTCAATTGGATGACTTGAATTTGTTCTAGGTGTTCTTGAGTTTTCTTAACATTGGTTTTGTTCTTCTTCATCTTGTATAGTTCCGTTAACTCCCCCTTGACCATTACTTATTATATCAATATTTATTTTATTATTATTGACACTTTCTATTTGGGTACAATCTTCATCAAATATTACGTTAGTAGTTTCTTCAATTTTTAATGTTTTCTTACTGTATATCCTATAAACCCTACTAGTTGTTAAATATCCAAGAAAAATTCCATTATCTATTTTTGATGTAAATTTTCCTGAGCAATCTTTAATATTTAAAATATATACTTTACATCCACATACTTGTAGATATTTTATTGTTGAAGTTTTATTATTAAAAATTTCATATGGAGTTTTATTAATTAGTTTATTTATTATTATTCTGTTCTGTACATAACATGATGTATTAATTGCTTCAGCCAGAAAATAACTAGGTAGGTTGTATTCATTAAGCATTGACCTAGCAACTTCTTGTAAGGTTCGATTTTTCCTTTCTACTATGTCATTTTGTTGGGAAGTTCTAAGACATAAATATTCATGGTGGTAACCTTTTTCTAGATATTAGATTTGTGAACTTTTGATTTTTAAATTCTCCTCCATTATCACTCCTTATTCCTTTTATTCTAATGTCCTTTTCATTTTCTATTTGTTTACTAAAGTTATTAAATATTTCAAAGGTTTCATCTTTATGTTTTAAAAATTTTGCTCAATTGTATCTAGAATAATCATCAATTATAACTAGACAATATAGATTTCCAATTAATGGCTTAACCCCATGTAAATCAAATAGATCTAGATGTAGTAACTCAAGTATAGTTTGTGGTCTTCATTAGTTAGTTAGTTTATGATGAGACTTAGTTTGTTTTCTTTGTTGGCAAGCATTACACACTTTACTTTCTAAGTTTATTAACTTAGGTAATACTCTAACTAGTTTGGTTTCACTTAGTTTAGTTATGTGCCTAAAATGGATGTGAGTAAGTCTCCTATGCCACAACCAACTTTCCTCTTGTTGTGTCATGAGACACTTGAGTGTCTAGATAGATTTATTGACTAAATATTATTATTCCTAACACTTTTTAGCAAAAAATTTGAAATTTTAGTATGATTAATTAAGCAATCATTTGATAAAAACCTAACTTCATATCCAGTATCACACAATTAACTTATACTAGATAAATTGAAATTAAAATTTTCTACAAGTAACACCTTTTGAATTATAAAATTGGATTTTAATTCGATATTACCTGTTCCGATTACCTTAAGTTTTTTGTTGTTTTCGAAAGAAATAGATCCTAAATTCTTGAGTTTTAATTGTAAAAACTTGTGTCGATCCCCAGATATGTGTCTGGAGCAACCACTGTCCAGAATCCATTGATCGATTTTAGAGCCCTACATAAATTGATAAATTCTTAAGGTTGTGGTTTAGTTTAATCAGTTCATTTGAATTTAATTCATCTCACCCAGTCTATGTTTTTAATACATGTTAACCTTATGTATTTTGTGAGATGAGTTTTCATTTTTGCTTGATTAGATTTAATAGTGTTTAAACTTGTGTTAGATTCAAGTTTTGTTCTTAGACTAGTCAAATAGATGCTTCCTAAATCAACTTCTAGGTAGTAACAAGGCAAAGGCCTTCTTGGATATCAAGTGAACCACTTCTTAAGACAAAGTTGATGTAGGAATCAAGTACTTGACTACCTTTGAGCTAAGTTTTGGTCTAACTAGTTTAAGACTTAGTGAGTTAGTTTCGATTAGTTCCACTCAGCTGAGTGCACCAGATAAGATATGCCTCATCCAACCAAGACATGCACCTTGAAGAGCTTCTATCACGCCCCGAGAGTATGTCGTGCCGAAAAGGAAACGGACGACATCTCCCCTGTACGTGGCAACATTTCGGGTTAATACTAGGCCCATAGGGGACAACAACAACATATATATATGAAAACAAACCACAGTGGAAACTAACCACAACAACATAACAAACTAAACTACAACAAAAACTTACAATGCATACCGGTATGACTAACCACATCACACATAACAGAACACCAACAAAAGCCCAAATCCACGTGTGTACATCACATGACAGGTTCACATCACCTTACACTACGAAAAACTTCAAATACTTAACACAACAATACGGAAAGCCCAAAACAATCACGGGAGTCTCGGAGGTGAGATGAGATGTCAGCCAGCGGTGCTCCAAGCCGTCATGAAGACTTCTACCTGTTACCTTGCGACAGAAAAATCCAGGGTATGTGGTGGTGAGTAAAACTTAGCAGGTAATAAGATAGAACATGTAAATATATATATCAATATCACATGTCATTCAACAGCATAATCTAGAGGTACAATAGGTATATCAGCATAGTATATAAATACGTGCATATACCGTCTAACCAAATGAACAACGTAAAATGCAGACATACCTGAAAGTCTACTACGCTACTCTGATCCAACCTGAGCATATATCCAACATATATATATAACAGGAAGAATAATACTAACTCACAATATCCTCCAGATACAGGTCAAGGTATCTAATGGTCTGTCAAACAAATATACAAGTATCCGACACGACCATATAACAGATGCAAGAAACATGGATGAATATGATGTACAACCAAATGCAGCAAGTATAGTACAATCAAATGCAACATCACAATAAGCATATATATATATACTGCATCTATATATATATTACTCACAACCATCCATATATATATATATATATACATGGATATATGTATATATATGGTAATATGCAAAGCGCCATAAGATACGGTAATGCAGCATGCATGGTCATGCCTTTGCACCCCTACTCGCTACCATGACCCCAGTGTGGCCTAGGTGGCACGACATGACATCTGTCCTAACTCAACACCAACCACTACTCTAGAGTGGCCGAGGGGGCAGTATGATCAAGTAGCATATGAGCATAAAGAGCTCGCTACACAATGTGGGTCCCTGCTACTGGCCACTCTGACTGACACTAACAATGAGCGGTCGAGTGACATGCACCCAGGACAACTGCACGCAACTCCAACTACCACCGTCTATAGTGGTAGAGTGCGGCACAACAAATGCTCTGCCCTCACACCAGTTACTCCTCGGGGAGTAACCTGGGAGGAAAGATGACTGACGACTCTCTCAACCCCAAGGGAGACTATGTCGTCAGAATGAATGCAAATGACATGAATGTACTATCACATGTACAGACATCTACCACAGACTCTCTGTTTAACAAAGAGTCATATCCATCTGATAAATACACTCTCTATCCTGTAGAGAGTCGTACTTAACTAATCGACGGACTATCTATCCTATAGAGAGTCGTACTCAACTTATCATAACTCTCTATCCAATAGAGAATCATACTCAACTGATCGACGCACTCTTTGTCCTGTAGAGAGTCGTACTCGACTAATCATATCAAGTTGGGACCACCGGTCCGTAGTGACACACTAATCACCCTTCATTTAACCATTACACAACACATGGTTGGTAATAAGTATGGAACATACGGGTATTGGAATAAATCCTACATATAGGGCATTACCTACCTACGGATGACCTTTTTGCAAATTTATAAATTGGGTCATCACCCGTACTCTAACATCTACACCCTACTAAACATCTAGGCCTATTTACATCACATTTATAACCCTAAATCATAAAAAGGAAATGTGATATCAACCTTTGAGTAAATATAGCCAACGAAAAGTATCAAGCATAAGATAAATAAGAGCAGGGTCAAGATAATATGAACACCTAATAAGCTCATATCTATGACTAAATCTGAATGCAATTACATCTACCTGACCATTGTAGGAAATTACCCACCTGGTGTAAATGCTCGCAATAATAGAGACCTCACATCCGTGGACCTGTCTCGTATCCACGTCCTGCAAAGATCAAATATTATGGTTAAGTGCAGGCATACAAAGAATCATCGAATCGAATCCTACATCGATCTCATATTCAAATCCATTATCCAAATACTAGTTAAAGTCCCGATCACACATCCTACATCACCATTATATCTCAATCAGCTAACTGAACAACTCACCTTGATTTGTTTCACCCGTACAACTTATTACCCCCAATTCCAGGATCCCATATATCAATCCCATAATCGAGTCAAAGGCAAATGACCCTAACTATTTCTCTGTGAGTATAACATCTCGATACACCTTCCAAACACATCCCAACCATTCACAGCTCATTTACAATCATTCCCAGCTCATGCACAGCCTTCACACTCACTCTCACATCCACCAACAACCCATAAACAGCCATTTACAACCCATTCAACTCATAATTTACTCGAATTCAAGGGCCTAATCCACCCCATTTGGAATCCTCTGCTTAACCCATCTCCATCCACCCTTTCATAGCCGACCTAACTCAACTCATAGCCGACCACACCCCAACTCATAGATCAAACTCATCAGCAGACAACAAAAGAATCAAGAATAACATCCATCCAAATAAAATGCACTGGACAACAGAGAAAGGAAGGCAACCGAGAGGTATACCTGAATTCAGCTTCCCCATCGGCACTTCCCCCAACTGCCCTGTTCACCGGCAGAAAACCCCTGCAGCCCTAACACCATAGTTGATGAGCAATTTGAAAGAAAAGGACTGAAATTGGAGAGGGATCTTTCTGAGATCGGGGAAAAAGAACTGCTCACCTTGCTTCGACAGAAACTGCGGCTCCCGAGATCGAAGACGTCCGTCGACAATCTCTGGATTGCAGAGAAGCAAGGGCGCCGACTTCCTTCCCAGTCACCGTCTGCTCCGGTAGAGATCTCAGACGGTAGAAGGTTCGATCGACGGTGATGGACCACCGACCCCTGGCGTGAGTGAAGGGACAGTGACGGGCGGTTCGGCAACCACACAGCGAGCGACTTGTAGAGGCAGCCCTGGGATGGCGGCCATGGGCAGTTGCATGGTGACAGTGGCTATCGTGGCAAGCGCGCGAGGGAGAATGTGACGGCGGAGATGCAGCCATGGTGAGGAATTGCGAGAGAGAGGATCGGGAGGGGAAGAGAAACGACGCGATTGGAAAATAAGGGAAACGGAAGGAATATAATGGTTTTTAATTAAACCCATTAATTCCTAGCAGATAGTCTAAACATGCTTTACAAAAGCCTATCCGCTTTATCCCCATGAAATGTTCATAAAACTTCCGTTTAAATCCAGAAAAATATCTAAATTTTTTTGAAAATTTCTATAATACAATTATTTAATTAACAAGGATATTTTCTGTTATTATTATTATCTCTCTCTCTCTCTCTCTCTCTCTCTATATATATATATATATATATATATATATATATATTGGTATTTTATATTCTCCCCCACTAATAAAAATTTGGTCCCTAAATTTCGTACTAACATGAAAAAATTACTTTAAGTGACCACATACATTCCTCATGTGAACAGATAAGGGTACCGAGCTCGGATAATATCTTCCGGCTCCAACGTAGCCTCCTCATCCAGTATGATGTTGTCATCCAACCTTTATGAGTCGGATGGTTTTGTCCCATAACTGTCGCTCCTTGCGACCCAGGATCCACCCTGGAATCTCCTCATAAGTCGCATTAGGCTGAAGTGGAATTGCTACCTCCTTCAAAACATGATCAGCATGCAACCCGTATTTCCTCAGCATAGAAACAGGAAATACGTTGTGAATACCCGTCAGTGTCGAAGGTAAAGCCAACCGGTAAGCTACACCTCCCATCCATGGCAATATCTCAAATGGACCAATATAGCATGGAACTAATTTCTCTTTTTGCCCAAATTGTTTCGTTCCCTTTCGTAGGTGAAACATGCAAAAATACTTATTCCCCAACTGAGAACTCCAAAGGCCTTCACCTCTAGTCTGTGTAACTCTTCTGTCGATCCTATACCTTCACTAACCATCATCTGATACCATCGTCTAATGATACGCACAAACTCTTCTATTATTATAAGAAGATTCCACTGAATGAACGTGATCCTCTAAACTGCCTCTGAAATCCATGACACAGGATCTCAATAGATTCTCCACTGTCTGAATCATACACTCAGACTGTCCATCCATCTACGGATGAAACATTGTACTAAGTCGAAGCTCTATGCCCATGGTCGGATACATACTCTACCAAAAATCACGAGGTAAATCGTAGGTCTCTATCAGATATAATACTTAAAAGTATCCCATGCAGTCTGATAATCTATCGGTAGTACAACTGTGTCGAATGATCCAACGAGTACGACCCACGAATAGGCAGAAAGTGAGCTAATTTGGTTAGTCAATCCATGATCATCCAAATCGCATCATGTCCTTTCTGGGTTCTAGGTAATCCCGTAACGACACCAATAGTGATATGCTCCCACTTCCATTCCAGAATTAGAATTTCCAGGAGCAATCCAGTGGATTTCTAATGTTCAACCTTCACCTTCTGGTATACTAAATACCCAGCAACAAAGTCTGCGGTATCTCTCTTCATACCATTCCCACCAGTATATACATATCAAATCGCGGTACATCCGAGTACCACCAGGATGCATAGCAAATCTTGAATGATGTGTCTCCTGTAGCAACTCTTTCTTAAGTGGATGCGTATCCAGAACACATATCCTGTCACGCCCGCCCTTTCCTAGAGTCCAGAGGAGCGGCGCGTGACGCGACCGTACATACATACATCGTACTACTTACAGCGGAAGACTTTAGACATATTTTTTTTTCTTTTAAACATAAACATGAATTGTCATATATAGATACTTTTTCTTAACATAGAGCATCCATCATTATTTCATAGATACTTAGTGCTTAGTTCAAGTCAATAAACATCATCATCATAAGGAAACATATATAAGGACATCCATAATGGATCTCCTCTACCATGCCACTACCACACGCATTTGGCCCCTCCTGCAGCTCCCTTTAGTTTATCCATTCCTTATCCTTATCTGCAGTACAAGGGAAAAATAAACTATAAGCACATAGGCTTAGTAAGATGCTGTCCTACTCACAAAAACCATACATCGACATTAATCATGGCATGTAACATTCATAACATATAAGCTACATAACATGTAGCATAAGTAAACATAACATGCAACATATATAACATAGCAGCATATCATGTAAACATATGACATAATCAACATATCATACAACATATGTAACATAGCAACATATACATGACATATCAAACATAACATATAACATATGTAACATAGCAACATATACATGTCATATCAAACATAATAGGCAACATATATAACATAGCAACATAGTATGTAAACCTAACAATCATATCATGTAAACATATGCAGGATGCTCTTTGAAAACATATATTATATGTACGTAAACATAAATCTCAACATATTTGGGCCCGGCATTGTACCACTTCATCATCATCATAGCGTGCATCCCTAAATAGACCCGAGGTAGCAAGTCTCGAACCTACTAGGTTACTAGGCTCGATCTTAGTCCGTCGACCTAGGGCCATCGTCATAGAGTAGAAGCCCATCCTAGGCCCGATCTTAGTCCATCGACCTAGGGCATCTTGGAGCCCATCCCGTACTAGGCCCGATCTTAGTCCATCGACCTAGGGGCAATCATACATAGAAGCCCATCCTAGGCCCGATCTTAGTTCGTCGGCCTAAGGCATCTTAGGAGCCCATCCCTTTGGACCGTGTTAGGGTCCTGGTACAAGCCATGCAGAAGGTAAAATACTTATATGCTTTTTATTATAACATATCTTATTTCATTTCGCAAACATATCATACTTCATTTCATAACATATCATATTTCACTTCATGAACATATCATATTTCATTTCATAAACACATCATACTTCATTTCATAACATGTCATATTTCACTTCATGAACATATCATATTTCATTTTATAAACATATCATTTTTCATTTCATAATCATATCATATTCATTTCATAACATATCTTAATATCCCACACATATAGGGCATGGCATAAGGTATAAACATCAAGAGGAAGTAAACACTAACCTAGAGCATGTTATCTTCATCTAGCATCATTTAATATCACAAGTTAACATGAATTCACCTAAACATAAAAACACATGTTAACCTAACCTAGAGCATGTTAAAGAATAATGGTTGGCCGAATGGTTCATGGGGCTTTTAGGGTTAAACCTTTAATCTAATACATCTAACATCCTAACATCATCATATGCATACAAAACATGATATAGAACTTCATTGAATCATCAAAAACAAGGGTTGGCCGAATGGTTCATGGAGGCTTTTAGGGATAACTTTTATCCTAATCCATTCTACATTCTAACATCATCATATGCATGCAAAACATGATATAGAACTTCAATGAAACACCAAAAACCTATGTTGGCCGAATAGTTCATAGAGGTTTTTAGGGTTAACTTTTATCCTAATCCATTTTACATCCTAATATCATCATATGCATGCAAAACATGGTATAGAACTTCAATGAAACACCAAAAACATATGTTGGCCGAATAGTTCATAGAGGTTTTTAGGGTTAACTTTTAACCTAATCCATTTTACATCCTAACATCATCATATGCATACAAAACATGATATAGAACTTCATTGAAACACCAAAAACATATGTTGGCCGAATAGTTCATAGAGGTTTTTAGGGTTAACTTTTAACCTAATCCATTTTACATCCTAACATCATCATATGCATACAAAACATGATATAGAACTTCATTGAAACACCAAAAACCTATGTTGGACGAATAGTTCATAGAGGTTTTTTTTAGGGTTAACTTTTAATCTAATCCATTTTACATCCTAACATCATCATATTCATGCAAAACATCGTATAGAACTTCAATGAAACACCAAAAACATATGTTGGCCGAATAGTTCAAAGAGGTTTTTAGGGCTAACTTTTAACCTAATCCATTTTACATCCTTACAACATCTTATTCATACAAGTAGGGTATAGAACTTAATGGAGAACTCAATTAAAAGGGCTTGGCCGAATGGATCATGGAGAATTGGCATAAAACATCAATCGAAGGGCTACTTGTATGTAGGTGAGGGGATACTTACTTCCTTCGCTTTTCTTTTTGGTTGGAAAATGACCTAAGGGAAGCAACCTAGCCTTGCTTCTTGCTTGGATGAGGTTCGGCCAAAGAATGGAGAGGGGGAGCTCTAAGGTTCGGTGAGGAGGAAGAAGAAGAGGAGGAGAAAGCAATTTTGATAACTCATGCCCCCTCATTCCCCCTATTTATTTACTTGAAGAGTCCCTTAGTCTCCCTTACCTCTAACTATAGTTTCCCATGTTCTTCTAATAATAAAATCTTATTGGGCTTCTAGTTAGTGGATGCATCTATAGGGCTTGGCTATCTCTAGAGGTTTGGGGTTCAATTCCTAGGTCTTTCATTCTTTTTGGCTTATTTTCTTTTATTTTTGAAAAGTCCATCATAATCAAGCAAAAAATTCTTGTAAAATTGCTAGAAATTTTATGGGCGTTACAATCCTTCATATCTTTTAAAAGTTTCGTCCTCCAAACTTAGAACAATTCTGGGTACTTCTGCTTCATGTCCTCCTCGCGTTCCCAGGTAGCTTCTTCGTACCGTTGATTCTGCCACAGGACCTTTACTAAGGGCACCTCTTTGTTCCTTAGTCTCTTGACTTCTCGGTCTAGTATCTGGATAGGCCGACTTTCAATACTCAGCTCCTCTTGAACTTGTACTGTTTGTGGCTCGATCACTTGGTCCGCACTGGAAATGCATTTCTTGAGCACAGAGACTAAGGAACACGTTGTGAATAGCTAACATCTCTTGAGGAAGCTCCAGCTTGTAAGCTACCTTGCCAACCCTTTGCAATATCGGATACGGTCCCACATAGCGCGGACTCAGCTTTCCCTTCTTTCCGAATCTCATCACTCCCTTCATAGGATCCACTTTGAGGAATACCAGGTCCCCGACTTTGAATTCTAATGGTCTACGCTGCATATCCGCATAGCTCTTTTGTCGGCTTTGAGCAGTTTCAATTCTCTGATGGATGTTCTGTATAGCTCGGGTGGTGTCGTCGATGAAGCCCGTCTGGAGTCCCATCCCCTTCTTTTCACCACCCTCGTACCAGCATATGAGAGATCTACATTTCCTCCCGTATAGAGCCTCGTAGGGTGCCATTCCAATAGTAGCTTGGTAGCTATTGTTGTAGGCAAATTCTGCCAAACATAAGTATCGGCACCAGCTACCTTTCAAATCCAGGGCACAAGCTCGTAACATATCCTCCAGTACTTGATTTACTCTTTCAGTGTGTCCATCCATCTGGGGATGGAAGGCAGTACTGAACAATAGCTTCGTGCCTAGGGCCTTCTGAACACATTCCCAAAAATGGGAAATAAATCGACCATCTCTGTCAAAAATGATGGTCGTAGGAATTCCATGTAGTCTGATAATTTCTCTAGCATATAACTGAGATAGTTGCTCTGTCGAATAAGTCATCTTGATTGCTAAGAAGTGGGCGGACTTCGTCAATCTGTCTACAATTACCCATATAGCATCTTAACCGTTTTTCGTCTTAGGCAATCCATAGAAATGTCTTCCCATTTCTATTCTGGAATCTGGATCGGCTGCAGTGTTCCTCCAGGTCTCTGGTGTTCTGCTTTAACCCTCTGGCAGGTGAGGCAGGTATTGACATACTGAGCCACATCTCTTTTCATTTCGAACCACCAGAATTTTCTTTTCAGGTCTTGGTACATCTTGGTGGTTCCAGGATGCATCGCATAAGGAGTTTTGTGAGCTTCCTTAAATATCTTCTTCCGTAATTCTGGATCGTCGGGAATACATAAGCGATCCCTGAGGTAGAGTACTCCACTATCAGAGATACGAAACCCGTCGTCCTTTCCTTCTAGGACCTCTTGCTTGATCCTCTGAAATCTTGGGTCACGGGCTTGCCTTTCCAGTATATCATCGAACAACGTCGGTACTATCGTCATGGTCGAGAGCTGTCCGGAAATGATTTCAACCCCGTAACGCATAATCTCCTTTTCTAAGGGCCGAGATAACACTGATAGAGACATCAAGGTAGCGCAGGACTTCATGCTGAGTGCATCAGCCACCTTGTTTGCTTTCCCCGGATGGTAGAAGATCTCACAGTCATAATCCTTGACGAGCTCGAGCCATCTGCGTTGTCTCATGTTCAAGTCCTTCTTTGTGAAGAAATATTTCAGACTCTGGTGGTCTGTATAAATCCTACACTGAGCTCCATATAGATAATGCCTCCATGTTTTGAGAGCAAAGACCATGGCCGCTAGCTCTAAATCGTGGGTGGGATAATTCCTTTCATGTTCCTTGAGTTGCCTAGAGGCGTAGGCAATGACCTTGCCGTTTTGCATGAGCACAGCTCTGAGTCCCAACTTGGAAGCGTCACTGCATAAGCCTTCTTCAGCATCGTCCAAGAGCAAGGATTGGAGCGCTGGTCAGCCTCCTTTTCAATTATGTGAAACTCCTCTCGCAGGCGTCCGTCCACTCATATTTCTTGTTCTTTCTTGTGAGGACTGTCATAGGGGCTGTAATCCTGGAGGAGTTCTCTACAAACTTCCAGTAGTAGCTTGCTAGCCCAAGAAAGCTTTTGATATCACTGGCATTCTTTGGTCGGTTCCAATTACTCATGGCTTCAATCTTTATTGGGTCTACCATCACTCCGTGCTTGGATATAACATGACCCAAAAATGATACTTGTTCGAGCCAGAACTTGCATTTGGAGAACTTTGCATACAGCTGCTTTTTCTGAAGAATTCAATTCAGCAGATCATAGAAGGTGCATTCGTCACTCCGAAAGGCATAACTACGAACTCATAACGTCCGTATCTTGTTCGTAAAGTCATCTTCGGTATATCATCTAGTTTCTCTTTCACTTGATGATAGCCAGACCTCAGATTAATCTGAGAGAAGACGGTGGCACCCTTTAACTGGTACAACAGGTCATCAATCCGTGGTAAAGGGTACCTATTCTTGATCGTCACATTATTTAGCGCTCGGTAGTCTATGCACACTCGCATAGACCAGTCTTTCTTCTTCACCAACAGCACTGGAGTTCAATAACCACATGCATAAGAGCAAGTGGGGGTACTGTCTCATCGACTCTATTACTATGTCTTCCATATATTACTATCTCATCGACCCTATTACTACGTCTTCCCTATATTACTATCTCATCGACCCTACTACTGCGTCTCCCAGCCATGGTTATCTTCACATATTAGTGTAAGGCTAGTATAAGTTTATCGTTCATTTATCTATGCATGGTTAAACTAAAAGCTATCATAAGGTTATCTTACATATTTTCAGGCATACATATTTTTAGGCATAATTAAGCTTGAGGCATTTGTTATCATACATGAAAGAAATAAAGTAGGCATAGAAATTCTTACTTGGCACGACAGGATTTTGAGCTTGATGTGTGAGTAGTGGAAAGGCAGATCGGCTCTGATACCAACCTGTCACGCCCGCCCTTTCCTAGGGTCCGGAGGATCGGCGCATGATGCGACCGTACATACATACATCGTACTACTTACAGCGGAAGACTTTAGACATATTTTTTTTTCTTTTAAACATAAACATGCATTGTCATATATAGATACTTCTTCTTAACATAGAGCATGCATCATTATTTCATAGGTACTTAGTGGTTAGTTCAAGTTCATAAACATCATCATCATAAGGAAACATATATAAGGACATCCATAACGAATCTCCTCTACCATGCCACTACCACACAAATTTGGCCCCTCCTGCTGCTCCCTTTAGTTTATCCATTCCTTACCCTTATCTGCAGTACAAGGGAAAAATAAACTATAAGCACATAGGCTTAGTAAGATCCTGTCCTACTCACAAAAACCATACATCGACATTAATCATGGCATGTAACATTCATAACATATAAGCAACATAACATGTAGCATAAGTAAACATAAGTAAACATAACATGCAACATATATAACATAGCAGCATATCATGTAAACATATGACATAATCAACATATCATACAACATATGTAACATAGCAACATATACATGATATATCAAACATAACATATAACATATGTAACATAGCAACATATACATGTCATATCAAACATAACAGGCAACATATATAACATAGCAACATAGTATGTAAACCTAACAATCATATCATGTAAACATATGCAGGATGCTCTTTGAAAACATATATTATATGTACGTAAACATAAATCTCAACATATTTGGGCCCGACATTGTACCACATCATCATCATCATAGCGCGCATCCCTAAATAGACCCGAGGTAGCAAGTCTCGAACCTACTATGTTACTAGGCCCGATCTTAGTCCGTCGACCTAGGGCCATCGTCATAGAGTAGAAGCCCATCCTAGGCCCGATCTTAGTCCATCGACCTAGGGCATCTTGGAGCCCAACCCGTACTAGGCCCGATCTTAGTTCGTCGACCTAGGGGCAATCATACATAGAAGCCCATCATAGGACCGATCTTAGTCCGTCGGCCTAAGGTATCATAGGAACTGATCCCTTTGGACCATGTTAGGGTCCTGGTACAAGCCATGCAGAAAGTAAAATACTTATATTATTTTTATTATAACATATCTTATTTCATTTCGCAAACATATCATACTTCATTTCATAACATATCATATTTCACTTCATGAACATATCATATTTCATTTCATAAACACGTCATACTTCATTTCATAACATGTCATATTTCACTTAATGAACATATCATATTTCATTTTATAAACATATCATTTTTCATTTCATAATCATATCATATTCATTTCATAACATATCTTAATATCCCACACATATAGGGCATGGCATAAGGTATAAACATCAAGAGGAAGTAAACACTAACCTAGAGCATGTTATCTTCATCTAGCATCATTTAATATCACAAGTTAACATGAATTCACCTAAACATAAAAACACATGTTAACCTAACCTAGAGCATGTTAAAGAATAATGGTTGGCCGAATGGTTCATAGGGCTTTTAGGGCTAAACCTTTAATCTAATACATCTAACATCCTAACATCATCATATGCATACAAAACATGATATAGAACTTCATTGAATCATCAAAAATAAGGGTTGGCTGAATGGTTCATCGAGGCTTTTAGGGATAACTTTTAACCTAATCCATACTACATTCTAACATCATCATATGAATGAAAAACATGATATAGAACTTCAATGAAACATCAAAAACCTATGTTGGCCGAATAGTTCATAGAGGTTTTTAGGGTTACCTTTTAACCTAATCCATTTTACATCTTAATATCATCATATGCATGCAAAACATGGTATAGAACTTCAATGAAACACCAAAAACATATGTTGGCCGAATAGTTCATAGAGGTTTTTAGGGTTAACTTTTAACCTAATCCATTTTACATCCTGACATCATCTTATGCATACAAAACATGATATAGAACTTCATTGAAACACCAAAAACATATGTTGGCCGAATAGTTCATAGAGGTTTTTAGGGTTAACTTTTAACCTAATCCATTTTACATCCTAACATCATCATATGCATACAAAACATGATATAGAACTTCATTGAAACACCAAAAACCTATGTTGGCCGAATAGTTCATAGAGGTTTTTTTTAGGGTTAACTTTTAATCTAATCCATTTTACATCCTAAGATCATCATATGCATGCAAAACCTGGTATAGAACTTCAATGAAACACCAAAAACATTTGTTGGCCGAATAGTTCACAGAGGTTTTTAGGGCTAACTTTTAACCTAATCCATTTTAGATCCTTACATCATCTTATTCATACAAGTAGGGTATAGAACTTCATGGAGAACTCAATTAAAAGGTCTTGGCCGAATGGATCATGGAGAATTGGCATAAAACATCAATCGAAGGGCTACTTGTATGCAGGTGAGGGGATACTTACTTCCTTCGCTTTTCTTTTTGGTTGGAAAATGACCTAAGGGAAGCAACCTAGCATTGCTTCTTTCTTGGATGAGGTTCAGCCAAAGAATGGAGAGGGGGAGCTCTAGGGTTCGGTGAGGAGGAAGAAGAGGAGGAGAAAGCAATTTTGATAACTCATGCCCCCTCATTCCCCCTATTTAATTACTTGAAGTGTCCCTTAGTCTCCCTTACCTCTAACTATAGTTTCCCATGTTCTTCTAATAATAAAAACTTATTGGGCTTCTGGTAAGTGGATGCATCTATAGGGCTTGGCTATCTCTAGAGGTTTGGGGTTCAATTCCTAGGCCTTACATTCTTTTTGGCTTATTTTCTTTTATTTTAGAAAAGGCCACATAAAGCCCATCATAATCAAGCCAAAAATTCTTGTAAATTTGCTAGAAATTTTACGGGCGTTACATATCCATATTAGAGACAGAAAATTATCTTCTCACAAGAGAAGTCCATCTACCATCCAAAATCCACTCCACCACACACTCTGTAAGTGCATGGAAGACTATAGCGGCCAATCTCACTTGTTTCAACTGTTTGCGTTCCTGCCACTCGATAGTAGCTACCCAGTAGCTAGTTAAAGGCAATTAGCACCCTTGCTCCATACATCCATAAATCCAGATAATAACTACTAAAGTCACGTCATGTATGTGACAGCCTATCTCATAGTTTCTTAACTGTCATAAGCATAAGATATGTCTCATTCAACTGCATCGGAACCACTCCGATCCATGAAACGATGCATCCACGTACAACCTCCTTCCGTCCTCATTGGAAGGATTAACTAATACTAGTGTAAAAGTTAACCGCCGTCTAGGTCCTGTAAAATGGTCTCACCAGCTTTCGACTAAATGATTTCCATCATCACCTTTGTCAAATAAGTCCGTGGTATAGTAATGCTAAAATATTCTATCCACATCTACAGTACTAACCAAACCATACAAGGCAAACCACCATCTACGGTGTTCGAGTGCGCAACTCCAACTACCACAATCTACATTGGCCAGGTTATGCATGCAACACCAACAACCACGAACTGATCCAATCGTGTTCAGGATACACGATTCTCAGATCCAGTGGTGACTAAATCGTTAATTAGTCTAATAACTTAATCACAACTCATAGAATTCATACCAAGTATGAAATTGTTGTCTCTACACCTACATCCCCTTCTACTCTAGGCTGATGATATATGAATCATCACAACGACAATGATAATTATATGACACCATGTCACTACCATATCAATGCTCCAGTCGTAAACCAACCCTAGAGTATACACAGGTGTCCTTAGCTGATCTAAACAGATCATTTATCCTCAATGAAGGATATTAATTTTTAACAACTAATGCATCCATCATCGATAATCGATGCATAATCTCAAAGGTTCTTCTCTCTTTTAACAAAGAGTTTCGGATCCTCTCTAGAAGAAATACTAGAACAGATAAATATCTCCTCCAACTTCTCCTATAATCACAACTTACGTTCTTCCAATTTCCATAGTGTTTAGTAACACTTATACCAGTCAAATTATCACCCGATATAGGATCTTCGATACCGGAACTATTTTCACAATCATTTCGATTGCCTACTCCACTTGCCTATGCAACGGCAAGGCTAGGAGTTCATCCGAACTACATCCGAAGGCTCTCGGATTATACGCACATCCGAGAGACATATCATACCATACTTCCAATAATTTGATCATCCGTAAGAATATGTCTATAGTAAAAGTATGTCTATCAAAGTCTAAGGGCATCCCTTGGCTTCTTAATTATTGATCCACATCTCACCAGACGGTAGAGATACCACTGACCAACAAGTCGATGTAATCCATCTAATCCAAACTAATAATGTTCTAGACAAAGATACCTAGAAACTACAAGTATCTCTCAATATATTATCCTTGAGGGTACACTAAAGTAATACCCTTAACGATCAATTATCTATTGATCCGATCTAAAGCTCCATGCAAGTCTCGGCCTTTCTCCGAAGAGAACAAGGTCAGATCCAATAGTTTACGACAAAGAGATCGCATTTCTGCAATGAATGACCCGAGGATTTTTCTAGATCATCTCATCCCATCACTTAATCCTACGAGATGCAACTGTAGAATACCGAATAGATACGACCATTGTCGTATACTCTATCCTCTGTACAAAGCAAATCACATCTAAAGGTAACTGTTGTTGTCTGCATGAGTCTTCTGCGATGTCTTCTACTGATGCTGCTTCTGTGCTGATCTCTGTTGAAGAGTAATATCAAGGAACTCTAACTACGCCTGAGGTAGTAGGTTGCTGCTGATGAGATACCCAATCTTCGGTGCTGATATCCGTTGTCGAGACGGTGCATCATCCTCCCGGAACACCATTGATAGTCTTCAACGGAGTCTTTAAAATACAACTCCTCAATCTGTACTTGTGGCTTACAATAGCAACATATAAACTAATCCAACAGATAATCTGACTTCGCATGTCTTCATGATCCAACGGATAATCTGACTTCGTGATCCGCACTGTATGCACATAATCCCTTTGGAGTCTTTGTTCTGATTTCACTTATGTTCATGAGAACATCCTGATGATCTGTGGTTGGTCTTCTATAATCGGAAAGTAGCCTAAGGCCTATGACTCCGATCTTTCTCCTTTTTATCCAATAGTCGGAGACTTCTGACTCTATTAAGTTGACCTGCAATATTTGCTTATCGGTCTCCAACTCTTAAACCCTTGTACGGAGTCATTTCTAAACTCCTGTCTCAATCCAACGTCTTCCGGTAGGATCTGATAGAAGATCCTGTCATCTTAATCCAATAGTAAACCAACAACCATGGGTGCCTTAAAACATCCATTCACCTTCTGGAGCTATTAGGTGGTTGTAACCTCTACAAGTCTAACGACCCTTCATTGTAATCCTGTTACCGACGATCACCCTACTTGAAGCTCAAGAATACCTTACAATGTGTCACGGGAAGTGACGTGGGAAATACTCTCCCTCAATATCACTAAACCATGATCAAGTGATGTTTTATTCCACGAAGGTTATTTTTTGCATTTTCCTCCAAGTACCAGTTTGATCCCGATAATGGTATGCAACTAACTCTACTTCCTTTGTATAACCCAAGTGAAGTACTCAAAAGTACCTTAAAAGTTATACAACCCAATACGAACAAAGTCAGGGATCAAAATCCCTATGAAACACCGTAAACTAGCCTTCCGCTATCTGCATCAATAATAGCCTACTTGTCTTGTCCATTAACCAATAGGTAATGATCTGACTAGCATAATTAGTGAAAATATCTAAGACTGTAGTCTCTAATTTCCACAAGAAATGTGACGACTTGACCCCTATTTTCTGACTCAGTATCAGTCGGCTCTCAAAGGTAAATCACCTTTTCGACACAGGTTCAAGACTCACAGACTAAATAGGTCATTCCCGTGGTCATCTCATACCACGGTTACGAACAATAACCAACACACTGCAGGTTATTCCCTATTATATACACTAAATGCATAACCAACAAAACTGAGAGTATAAACCCTAACGACAACTCCGGTTGGTCTCCACAGTGGGCGACTTCTACTACGAGTCTGTACAGGTATAATAACTCTAATTGTAAACACTTGTTAATCAAGTCCAGATAAGTATCCAACTAAAAAAATAAGTCATTAGGAATTCTTACTTCGTGTTGCTTGGAGCTCAGCCACTGTCACATCTCATCTCAGAAAACCAACCAAAACCAAAACAAATCGACTCCCGAGAATCCAAGACTAGACACAAAACAACATTGTATGGCATCGCAGGACCTAGGGCTCTGATACCACTAAAGTTGACATGCCCCGAGAGTATGCCGTGCTGAAAAGCAGACGGACGACATCTCCCCTGTACGTGGAAACATTTCGGGTTAATACAAGGCCCGTAGGCCACAACAACAACATCATATATATATGAAAACAAACCACAGCGGAAACTAACCACAACAACATAACAAACTAAACTACAATAAATACTCACAATGCATACCGGTATGACTGACCACATCACACATAACAGAACACCAACAAAAGCCCAAATCCACTTGTGTACATCACATGACATGTTCACATCACCTTACACCAAGAAAAACTTCAAATACATAACACAACAATACAGAAAGCCCGAAACAATCATGGGAGTCTCGGAGGTGAGGTGAGATGTCAGCCAGCGGTGCTCTAAGCCGTCACGAAGACTTCTACCTGTTACCTGGGTGACAGAAAAACCCAAGGTCTTGTTGGAATGTATACTGAAAGCCTAGCTCTTTTTGTATGAACATTTTATTTAGGAATAAGAATCACATGATCATTGTTTGCACTTTATATATTTATTATATGTGTGTGCATATTGTCTAATATTTTACATTGTAGATAACATGGTGCTTGGTGTGGCACAGAAGATCATGTTATCAGTCTCTTGTAAAATATAAGTAGAGGCTCACAACCAAGATGGTTTTGGACAAACCATTGGCATGGTTGTAGTGTAGCTTGGTATTGTTTTGTCTTGAACATAGAGTTACACTAGTACACTTAGGTGTATTGAGCAGGACCGACATAGAGGTGATTCGATTTATTGCTGACTAAATAATTGAATCGGACCTCGGATATTATATTGTACATGCTCTTAATCCCGATATAATAACGGGCACATGTACTTAGTATTTATTTCTTTGATTTACCAGAGGGTGAGATTTAGATGGATTAAATCAATATGCCCGGTAAGTTGGGAAATGATATTATTTACATGGTGTGTCGTTGATTATAGAAGGAAATCGTGTCCTATATATTAGATTGATGATGTCCCCTTGAGGAGCTCATAAGGTTCATCATGTAAACCCAGCTGGTTGACTTAGTCAACATGATGATAAGGTTGAGTGGTACTATTCGAGGAGTTAGATGTTAATTAATTGATGGTCAGTAAATCAATTAATTGACGGGCATTCGATATCTTAAACACGGGGAGATGAATGTACAAATAATATATGGAGCCCATATTAATTTATGGGGGTTGGTGAGGTAGTTCAATGATGATCCTCTAGTGGAATGGAACATTATTGATGGATCAAGTTTGTGTGGTTCCGATCCATCAGGTGGCCAAGATCCAACTCCACCTTATGGTCCCTATCGTAGCCTAATATAATCCTCATGAAATTTAGATCCAAGAATGTAAAACAAAACTCTAGAAACAATGGTTGGGATTAAATCCCTAGATTCGATGGTTGGGATGAAACCCTAGTACCAACGGTTGGGATTAAATCCCTAGATCCGATGGTTGGGATGAAATCCTAGAATCGACGGTTGGGATTAAATCCCTAGATCCGACGGTTGGAATGAAACCCTAGATCTGACAGTTGGGATGAAACCCTAGATCTGACGGTTGGGATGAAATCCTAGATCCGACGGTTGGGATGAAACCCTAGATCCGACGATTGGAATAAAACCCTAGATCCGACGGTGGAGATTAAATACCTAGATCCGACGGTGGAGATTAAAGGAGGCTTCAGCCCAATTCTATAAATAGAGGGCTTAGGTTGGGCGACAAGAGAGAATTTGGTTCAATTGGAAATTAGGGTTTTGCTCATCTCAAAGTGGGCGGCAACAAACCCTAGAGGAGCTAGGGTTTTGGCCGGCTAGAAGTGGGCGGCAAGCTTGGTTCTCCCTAGGGTTTTGGCCGGCGCCCCTCATCCTCTTCTCATCCATTGTCGGTGCTCCTCTCTTCCTCCTCTTTTGCTCCTAGGTGGCCGGCGGTTCTCCAATTCCTTGGTGGCCAGTGCTTCTCTAACCTCTAGGTGGCCGGCGGCAACATTGCAATAAGTTGGCCAGCGCTCATCCATTCACTCCTTGGCCGGCGGTTACATCGAGTTCTTTTGATTGGTGGTCGGTTCAAGAAAGGAGAAGTTTTTGTTTTGTTCTTCTCTTTGTTCACAGCAAACAAGGAAGGGAAGAACGCAATCTAGAAGACTTCTACTCGTGGAGGATCTTCGCCCACACGTCGTACACAAGAATGATAGGACATACGGTAGAAGATCGTAAGGTATAAAAGTTTTACAACTTTATATTCTGATCTTAGCATGTTCTTTTATGTGTTGATTATACAAGTGTGCATTAGTATATATTTTGTATAATCATGGACTTCGAAGACAAACATAAAAACCGGTGATCCGTCCATCGTCTCTTCCGTGGCTAACCAACTAGAAGAGTTGTGTTGCTTGAACAACTAGTTTGTTCAAGCTATCACTCAAGTTGTTAGCACGACGATGAATTGGTTGTGCTAAGGAAATTCATCCCATCCGGATTAATTCTTTCATTAGTGAAAATTTTAATCTGGGGACATGGGAGCAAATGAGCCTCCGAAGCAACTCCCTACAAGTGGTATCAGAGCCATGGTTTCCGGTTTTGTGTGTTTTGGATTCGGTTACTTTCATGCACATATCATATATTGAGTATGCCAGATAATAGTAGGATGTGCGCAGGCTAACTTTTGTGTTGCAGGCATAAGATCCGACTATTATGGCTATTGGGTTGTATGTGATTGTTTTGTGTGTGATTGAATGTATATTATTTGAATCCTCGGGGTTGATGAGGCTAGATTAGTATTTAATTTTTGTAATTAAATACGGCATTGTTTAGCCCTTCATTTTAGTTTACTTTCGATCTAGATTATTTGTATACTCTTTCGTGGAGTATAGGATCGATGGATGTAAATTAAAATGATATATCTCGACTCGGATCTCTTTGGTGACTTGCGCACGGGAAAAGATGGAGCGGATGAGGTGGCGACACGACGGGATGCGTATTGGAGAACAATGCCATAATAGTTGGAAAAATTCTGTTTTTTCCATATTTTTGCTTATTTGTTTTATATGCATGTTGTGTATGCTTTAAAATTCCTCAATTTCAATTTACTAAGTGGGAGAGGGATATTTTAATTAATTCTCGTGGCCTCCATTACAATTTGACGTGTGATGCAACAAACTTGCGTGTTGGCTCTGAGTGCCTTCCTCCCCATCAGATGGGTTTATTTGCTGATCACTAGGTCAAATAATGGTTATAGGAAATTATTTAGGAGTGTGTGCACTTCCCCATCGGTAAGGCACATAATCCGAAATAATTCCCTTAGTATCGTGTAATGGTGCACACTTAGATGCAAATAAAAGTATCCTCCCCATCGGAGTCACTGCTTTTATTTGTTGGGCTAAAGAGGAACCAACTATTAATTTTATTTGTCAAAAAGTAAGGTTGACAAGATAATAAAATTAATGGGTAAAACCTCCTCTTACAAATGTAGAATTCGTATACGTCCACACTATCGTGGCATGCGATATTCTCGGTGTTTTGAGGTGTTGGTTGATTTCGGAATTTTATTGTTTTGAGGAATCAATAATATTTGAAATCTAATATTTTGATCATTATGATTCTTAGGTTTTTCAAATGTCTTTCAACCCACTTGCTATGATTTTAAAAGAAAATAAGCTTACTGGACCAAACTATATTGATTGGAAAAGAAATCTGGATATTGTCTTAACTGCGGAGGAGTACAAATTTGTACTCTTCGAGGTCTGTCCTCCTAAGCCCACCGATGACTTTGATGAAAAGGAGAAAGAACGTTATAAGAAATGGATCAAGGCAGATGAGATGGCGCGGTGTTACATTTTGGCATCTATGTCAAATGTGCTGCAACATCAGCATCAGGCCATGGCCACAGGTTATGACATGATGGTAAATCTCAAGTAACTTTTCGGACATCAGAGTAGGGCGGCTAGGCAGGAGGCGATGAGAAACTTGATGATGACCACCATGATCGAGGGAACACCCGTTAGGGATCATGTTATCAAGATGATGGCTCATCTTAATGAGATGGAAGTCCTCGGAGCTGAGATTGATGGGGAAACCCAGGTCGATATCATTCTCCAATCTCTGCCTAGGAGTTTTGAGTAGTTCCGCCTCAATTACAACATGAACAAGAGGTTGTATTCGTTGGCGGAGCTTCTGACAGAACTCCAGGCGGCAGAGGGGCTTTTTCGTCAAAGAGCTCGAGCCATAGTCGCTCAGAAGGTTTCTTCTTCTAAACCGAAAGGTTAGAAGAAGAAGAAAGTGGCAGTGGGACCTCAGGCAGGAGTGAAAAAGCTGAAAGGCAAGTGCTTCACTTGCAAGCAGACTGGACATTGGAAGGCGGACTATCCTCGGTGAAAGAACAAAGGTATATCTTCTTGTTTAGTTGTTGAAACATGTTTAGCGGTGTTATCTACCAGTGCTTGGTGTGTAGATACAGGAGCCACTGATCATGTCTGCAATACATTGCAGGAGTTCCAGGAAACCCGACGACTAGCTGAGGGAGAGATTACCGTCTTCATGGGCAATGCTTCAAAGGTGGCGGCTATTGTAGTGGGAGACGTTTATTTATCTTTTGATAGGAATAAAGTTTTGGTTTTGAGAAATTGTCTTTATGTACCTACTTTTAGAAAGAATTTAATTTTATTTTCTAAATTATTTATGGATGGATATTCTGTTTCTTTTAATGAAAAAGTGGTTATAAAAAGGAATAGGGAGATTATCTGTTCTAGTACATTGGTTGGCAATTTATATACTCTTGAACCGAAAACTCCCACGATGCATATAGAAGTAAATAACTCATCTTCTAAGTCTAATAAGAGAAAAGAACCATCGCAAATGAACCAGACATATCTTTGGCATCTAAGGCTTGGTCATATTAACCTAGGCAGAATTCAAAGGTTGATAGATGATGGACCTTTGGGTTCATTAGTGGTGGAGGATCTCCCAACCTGCGAATCTTGCTTGGAAGGTAAAATGACCAAGAGGCCTTTCAAGGCCAAGGGGTATAGAGCTAAAGATGTGTTAGAATTGGTTCATTCTGATTTGTGCGGTCCTATGTCTATTCAGGCAAGAGGTGGCTTTGAATACTTCGTCTCTTTTATAGACGATTATTCAAGGTATGGATACATTTACTTGATGCGCCGCAAGTCTGAATGCTTTGACAGGTTCAAAGAATTCAAGGTTGATGTGGAGAACCGTAAAGATAAAAGTATCAAGACACTACGATCTGATCGCGGTGGCGAGTACCTCTTGGGAGAGTTTAGGAGTTACTTATTAAAGTCTAGGATTCAATCCCAATTGTCCACACCTGCCACATCCCACCATAATGGTGTGGCGGAGCGAAGGAATAGGACTCTTATGGAGATGGTCAGATTGATGATGAGTTATTCTGAGTTACCTGATTCGTTCTGGAGATTTTCTCTGGAAACAGCAGCACACATTCTGAACTTGGTTCCATCTAAGTCTGTACCCTCTACTCCCACAGAGTTGTGGACTGGGCGAAAGCCTAGTCTAAGACATATTCGGATTTGGGGTAGTCCAGCACATGTGCTGAAGGGAGATGCTGGTAAGTTAGAATATCGTACAGAAGTACACTTGTTTGTTGGCTACCCTAAGGGAACGAAGGGTGGTTTATTCTATAGTCCTAGAGATCAGAAGGTGATCGTGAGTACGAATGCCAGATTTCTAGAGGAGGACTATGTAATGAACCACAAGCTGACGAGTAGGATTGTTCTTGAGGAGTTGACAGGGGAAGTCAAGACTTCAGTACCACCGGTACAAGAAGAGATACCACAAGTCACTGCACCGCATGTCACAGAGCATACACAGGATGCACCTCGTCGTAGTGGAAGGGTTGTTAGACAACCCGAGAGATTCATGTTTTTGGGAGAGTCTTCGAACTTAGTCCTTGGTGAACATGAACCTGATCGCTAGACATATGATGAGGCACTCCAAGATAGAGATGCGGTATCTTGGCAAAGAGCGATGAATTCAGAGATAGAATCTATGGATTCTAATCAGGTCTGGGAGCTAGTAGAACCACCCGATGGTGTAAAAGCCATTGGATGCAAGTGGATCTACAAGAGAAAGAGAGGAGTAGATGGGAAGGTTGAGACCTTCAAAGCTAGGCTTGTTGCGAAAGGGTATACTCAGAAAGAGGGTATCGATTATGAGGAGACCTTTTCGCCGGTAGCTATGCTTAAGTCTATCCGGATTCTCTTATCTATAGCTGCTCATATGGATTATGAGATTTGGCAGATGGATGTCAAGACAGCTTTCCTTAACGGAAGTCTTGAGGAGAACATCTATATGCGGCAACCAGAGGGATTCATTGCTAAAGGCAAAGAGTATCTTGTATGTAAGCTTAATCGGTCCATTTATGGATTGAAGCAAGCTTCTAGATCTTGGAACATCCGCTTTGATGAGGTAATCTAGTCATATGGATTTATTCAAAGTCCGGATGAGCCTTGTGTATACAAGAGGTGTGACAGAAACGTAGTGGTATTTCTTGTACTATACGTAGATGACATTTTGTTAGTTGGCAACAATATCAAAGTGTTATCAGACGTAAGGGTATGGTTGTCCAAGCAGTTTGACATGAAGGACTTGGGAGAAGTGGGACACATCCTTGGGATCAAAGTAATAAGGGATCGCAAGAAAAGGATGTTGTGCTTATCTCAAGCTTCATACATTGACACTATCCTTGCTCGTTTTAGCATGCAGAACTCCAAGAAAGGTTTTCTACCTTTTAGGCATGGAGTTCCTTTATCTAAAGAGATATGTCCCAAAACATCAAAGGAGATAGAGGACATGAAGGCGGTTCCTTATGCTTCGGCAGTAGGAAGCCTCATGTATGCTATGTTATGTACGAGACCAGATATCTACTTTGCCGTGGGAATGGTTAGCAGATATCAGAGTAATCCTGGACAAAGATATTGGACTACGGTAAAGCATATATTGAAGTACCTAAGAAGGACTAGGGATTATATGCTGGTTTACCGGGCAGATCAATTAGTCCATGTGGGTTACACGGATTCAGATTTCCAATCAGATAGGGACAAGAGTAAGTCTAACTCGGGGTTTGTGTTTACTTTTGGAGGTGGAGCCATAGTATGGAGGAGTGTCAAGCAGAAATGCGTGGCGGACTCTACCATGGAAGCTGAGTATGTGGCAGCCTCTGAGGCAGCCAAGGAAGCTGTATGGCTCAGGAACTTCTTGATGGACTTGGATGTGATTCCTGGTTTGCCCAGAACTATCATAATTTATTGTGATAACAGTGGTGCAGTTGCAAACTCGAAGGAACCACGAGCCCACAAGGCGAGTAAACACATAGAGCGCAAGTACCACCTTATACGAGAGATCGTAAAGCGAGGAGAAGTTGCTGTCGCCAAGATTGCATCAGAGGATAACCTGGCGGATCCATTCACTAAGGCCCTTCCAGCGAAAGCGTTTGATAGGCATGTGGAGGACATGGGGATCAGATGTATGGCAGTGTGATGACGGCATAGTCTTTTAGTATAAGTGGGAGATTGTTGGAATGTATATTGAAAGCCTAGCTCTTTTTGTATGAACATTTTATTTTGGAATAAGAATCACATGATCATTGTTTGCACTTTATATATTTATTATATGTGTGTGCATATTGCCTAATATTTTACATTGTAGATAACATGGTGCTTGGTGTGGCACAGAAGATCATGTTATCAGTCCCTTGTAAAATATAAGTAGAGGCTCACAACCAAGATGGTTTTGGACAAACCATTGGCATGGTTGTAGTGTAGCTTGGTATTGTTTTGTCTTGAACATATTGTTACACTAGTACACTTTGGTGTATTGAGCAGGACCGACATAGAGGTGATTCAATTTATTGCTGACTACATAATTGAATCGGACCTCGGATATTATGTTGTACATACTCTTAATCCCGATATAATAATGGGCACATGTACTTAGTATTTATTTCTTTGATTTAACAAAGGGTGAGATTTCTATGGATTAAATCAATATGCCCGGTAACTTAGGAAATGATATTATTTACATGGTGTGTCGTTGATTATAGGAGGAAACCGTATCCTATATATTAGGTTGATGATGTCCCCTTGAGGAGCTCTTAAGGTTCATCATGTAAACCCAGCTGGTTGACTTAGTCAACATGATGATAAGGTTGAGTGGTACTACTCGAGGAGTTAGATGTTAATTAATTGATGGTCTGTAAATCAATTAATTGACGGACATTCGATATCTTAAACACGGGGAGATGAATGTACAAATAATATATGGAGCCCATATTAATTTATGGGGTTTGGTGAGGTAGTTCAATGAAGATCCTCTAGTGGAATGGAACATCATTGATGGATCAAGTTTGTGTGGTTCCGATCCATCGGGTGGCCAAGATCCAACTCCTCCTTATGGTCCCTATCGTAGCCTAATATAATCCTCATGAAATCTAGATCCAAGAATGTAAAATAAAACTCTAGAACCAACGGTTGGGATTAAATCCCTAGATCTGATGGTTGGGATGAAACCCTAGTACCAACGGTTGGGATTAAATCCCTAGATCCGATGGTTGGGATTAAATCCCTAGATCCGACGGTTGGGATGAAACCCTAGATCCGACGGTTGGGATGAAACTCTAGATCCGACGGTTGGGATGAAATCCTAGATCCGACGGTTGGGATGAAACCCTAGATCCGACGGTTGGGATAAAACTCTAGATCCGACGGTGGATATTAAATCCCTAGATTCGACGGTGGAGATTAAAGGAGGCTTAAGCCCAATTCTATAAATAGAGGGCTTAGGTTGGGCGGCAAGAGTGAATTTGGTTCAATTGGAAATTAGGGTTTTGCTCATCTCAAAGTGGGCGGCAACAAACCCTAGAGGAGCTAGGGTTTTGGGCGTCTAGAAGTGGGCGGCAAGCTTAGTTCTCCCTAGGGTTTTGGCCAGCGTCCCTCATCCTCTTCTCATCCATTGCCGGTGCTCCTCTCTTCCTCCTCTTTTGCTCCTAGGTGGCCGGAGGTTCTCCAACTCCTTGGTGGCCAGTGCTTCTCCAACCTCTAGGTGGCCGGCGGCAACATTGCAACAAGTTGGCCGGCGCTCATCCATTCACTCCTTGGCCGGCGGTTACATCGAGTTATTTTGATTGGTGGCCGGTTCAAGAAAGGAGAAGTTTTTGTTTTATTCTTCTCTTTGTTCGCAGCGAACAAGGAAGGGAAGAACGCGATCTAGAAGGCTTCTACTCGTGGAGGATCTTCGCCCACACGTCGTCCACGAGGAGGATAGGACATACGGTAGAAGATCGTAAGGTATAAAAGTTTTACAACTTTATATTCTGATATTAGCATGTTCTTTTATGTGTTGATTATACAAGTGTGCATTAGTATATATTTTGTATAATCATGGACCCCGAAGACAAACACAAAAACCGGCGATCCGTCCGTCGTCTCTTCCGCGGCTAACCAACTAGAAGAGTTGTGTTGCTTGAACAACTATTTTGTTCAAGCGATCACTCAAGTTGTTAGCACGACGACGAATTGGTTGTGCTAAGGAAACTCATCCCATCCGGATTAATTCTTTCATTAGTGAAAATTTTAATCCGGGGACATGGGAGCCAATGAGCCTCCGAAGCAACTCCCTACAGGTTTGTGGTGGTGAGTAAAACTTAGCATGTAATAAGATAGAACATGTAAATATATATATCAATATCACATGTCATTCAATAGCATAATCTAGAGGTACAACAGGTATATCAGCATAGTATATAAATAAGTGCATAGACCGTCTAACCAAATGATAAACGTAAAATGCAGACATACCTGAAAGTCTACTACGCTACTCTGATCCAACCTGAGCATATATCCAACATATATATATAACAAGAAGAATAATACTAACTCACAATATCCTCCAGATACAGGTCAAGGTATCTAATGGTCTGTCCAACAAATATACAAGTATCCGACACAACCATATAACAGATGCAAGAAACATGGATGAATATGATGTACAACCAAATGCAGCAAGCATAGTACAATCAAATGCAACATCACAATAAGCATATATATATATATATATATATATATATATACTGCATATATATATATATATTACTCACAACCATCCATATATATATATATATATATATATATATATATATATATATATATATATATATATATATATATATATATATATATATATATATATATATATATATATATATATACATGCATATATGTATATATATGGTAATATGCAAAGCGTCATAAGATACGGCAATGAAGCATGCATGGTCATGCCTGCGCACCCCTACTCACTACCACGACCCCAATGTGGCCTAGGTGGCACGACATGACATCTATCCCAACTCAACACGAACCACTGCTCTAGAGTGGCCGAGTGGGCAGTATGATCTTATAGCATATGAGCGTAAAGAGCTCGCTACACAACGGGGGTACCTGCTGCTGGCCACTCCGACTGACACTACCAATGAGTGGTCGAGTGCCATGCACCCAGGAAAACTGCATGCAACTCCAACTACCACCGTCTATAGTGGTAGAGTGCGACACAACAAATGCTCTGCCCTCACACCAGTTACTCCTCGGGGAGTAACTTGGGAGGCAAGATGACTAACGACTCTCTCAACCACAAGGGAGACTATCTCGTCAGAATGCATGCTAATGACATGAATGTACTATCACACATACATACATATACCACAGACTCTCTGTTCAACAAAGAGTCGTACCTGTAACGCCCGCCCTTATCTGCTCTCAGGGCGGCGCTACTTTTTTTTTTATATAACATGACATATAGGGATCATTTCACAACCTACATACTTAACGTGTTTTCATGGCATAAACCTTCTCTTATACATGCATTACCTATCATATTCGTAATAAGCATGTTAACATCTCTTATCTCTTTTTATATCATGCATAACATAAACATCCATTCATGAGTTCTAGCATATCAACTTTTATAAGTAACTGAACAATAACATAACTAAGCAACATTCAACATGGTACGAATAAATCTCAAGCCTTATAAGCGGAAGTAAATGTCTTAAGGTGTTCACTGAGCATATAAATATAAGCAGATAGTAATAGGGTCTTTTTTTCACCATGCCACTATCACACCCACTTGGCCCCTCCTGCTACTTCCTCTTAGTTCATGTTTCCTTTATCTACAGTATATGGACAACATAAACTAACAACACTACACATCTGCATACTAACGTAATGAAACCTAAACATGGCGTGAAATTTACATAAGCACGAAGGCATAATTAAATCTAAGCAGGGCATAAGTGAAACATAAGCATTCATACTATCATAAATCCTAAACATGCATAAAGGACATAATCATAAGCACTCTAACACTTGAACATAAGCATTCATAATATCTTAAATCCTAAACATGCATAAAGGACATAATCATAAGCATTATTACTCTTGAACATAAGCATTCATAATATCTTAAATCCTTTCTTTTCAAAACATATACATATAGGTACTTCAACATAATCATAACTTGCATGGGGGGCCCCACGTTAAGTACCACATAATGCGCGTTCCCTAATAGGCTGGGGTAGCGAGCCACAAGACCTACTAGAGCAAGACCTCTTACGTCTTACCAGGGCAAGACCTCTTACGTCTTCTTATGTCCCTTTCGATTTGATTAACGACCACCTGACGGGTCGGGTACTTAACCTCTTACAAAGTAAAATACTTAATTCCTTTCTTTCTTGTCATATCATAAAGAATGCTCTTAATCCCCCAAATAAAAGGGGAGCATCTCTGTCTTATCTTATCATAATGAGAGCTCTTAATCCCTACTTGAAAGGGAAGCATCCCCATCTTATCTTATCATAAGGAGAGCTCTTAATCCCTACTTGAAAGGGAAGCATCTCTTAGACATGTCATAACATATATGCATTCATAACGTAAGAGTACCCTAAAGGGGTCCTAAAGCGTAATCATGTTCATCACATCAGCATATTTCATGACATATTAAAATCATAATCATGTTCATCACATAAGCATATTTCATGGCATATTAAAATCATAATCATGTTCATCACATAAGCATATTTCATGGCATATAAAAAATTATAATCATGTTCATCACAATAACATATTTCATGGCATATAAAAATCATAATCATGTTCATCACATAAGCATATTTCATGGCATATAAAAATCATAATCATGTTCATCACATAAGCATATTTCATGGCATATAAAAATCATAATCATGTTCATCACCTAAGCATACCACATGTCCTGATTTCCTAAGGGGTGTTTTCATGCAACCCTAGCCCTACAACCATTGTTGGCCGAAACTTGTAGGGTGCCAATTTCTTTATTATTATTATTTTTTAACAAACTCCTTCATGAAGGCATACAACATGATATAACTTCACAAGGGGTGTTTTCACGAAACCCTAACCCTAAACCCAAGGTTGGATGAAACATGTAGGGTACCAATTTCTTTATTTTTTTGTTACATAAACTCTTACATGAAGGCATACAACATGATATAACTTCACAAGGGGTGTTTTCATGAAACCCTAACCCTAAACCCAAGGTTGGCCGAAACTTGTAGGGTACCAATTTCTTTATTTTTTTGTTACATAAACTCCTACATGAAGGCATACAACATGATATAACTTCACAAGGGGTGTTTTCATGAAACCCTAACCCTAAACCCAAGGTTGGCCGAAACTTGTAGGGTACCAATTTCTTTATTTTTTTGTTACATAAACTCCTACATGAAGGCATACAACATGATGTAACTTCACAAGGGGTGTTTTCATGAAACCCTAACCCTAAACCCTAAACCCAAGGTTGGCCGAAACTTGTAGGGTACCAATTTCTTTATTTTTTTTGTTACATAAACTCCTACATGAAGGCATACAACATGATATAACTTCACAAGGGGTGTTTTCATGAACCCTAACCCTAAACCCATGGTTGGCCGAAACTTGTAGGGGCTATAAACTTGGATTTTTGTCACCTAAAAATTCCTACATGAAGCATACAACTTGTAAAATATCCTTAGAATCACTTTCATTAAACCCTAGCCCCAAAGTCATGGTTGGCCGAAACATGTGGGGCACAAAACTTCATATTTCTTTCATGTAACATGTCCTACAAAACTAATATACTGCAGGTGAGGAAATCTTACTTCTTTTGCTTTGCTTTGAGTGGGAAGATGACCTAAGGAAACAAAAAACCTAGCCTTCTCCTTGCTTGAATGGGGTTCGGCCAAAGGGTGAAAATGGAGTGGGGGAGGAAGGGATTTTGGTGAGGAAGAAAAAGAGAAGAGGAGAAATGAAGTTTGGATACTCATGCCCCCTCATTCCCCCTATTTATTCATTTGAAGAGCCCCTTGATCTCCCTTACACTTAACCATAATTTCCCCTACTCCTCTAATGATATAATCCTATTGGGCTTCTGGTTAGTGGGTGCATCTATAGGGCTTGGCTATCACTAGAGGTTTGGGGTTCAATTCCTAGGCCTTGCACCCCTTTTTGGCTTATTTTCTTTTATTTTTTAAAAAAAGCCCACATAAAGCCCATTATCGTCAAGCCAAAAATTCTCGTAAAATGGTTAGAAATTTTACACAAGTATAATCCTCATACCTTGTAAAAAGTTTCGTCCTCGAAACTTAAAACAATTCTGGGTACTTCTGCTTCATGTCCTCCTCGCGTTCCCAGGTTGCTTCCTCGTATCGTTGATTCTGCCACAGGACCTTTACTAAGGGCACCTCTTTGTTCCTTAGCCTCTTGACTTCTCGGTCTAGTATCTGGATAGGCCAACTTTCCATACTCAGGTCCTCTTGAACTTGTACGGTTTGTGGCTCGATCACTTGGTCCGCACTGGATAAGCATTTCTTGAGCACAGAGACATGGAACACATTGTGTATAGCTGACATCTCTTGAGGCAGCTCCAGCTTGTAAGCTACCTTGCCAACCCTCTGCAATATCGGATACGGTCCCACGTAGCGTTGACTCAGTTTACCCTTCCTTCCGAATCTCGTCACTCCCTTCATAGGGTCCACTTTGAGGAATACCAAGTCCCCGACTTCGAATTCTAACGGTCTACGCCGCATATCCGCATAGCTCTTTTGTCATCTCTGAGCAGTTTCGATTCTCTGACGGATATTCTATATAGCTCGGGTGGTATCGTCAATAATATCGGCCTGAAGACCCATTTCCCTCCTTTCACAACCCTCGTACCAACAGATAGGAGACCTGCATCTTCTCCCGTATAGAGCTTCATATGGTGCCATTCCAATAGTAGCCTGGTAACTGTTGTTGTAAGCAAATTCTGCCAAGCACAAATATCGACACCAACTCCCCTTAAAGTATAGAGCACAAGCCCGCAACATATCTTCCAGCACCTGGTTCACTCTTTCTGTCTGACCAGTCGATTACGAGGATGAAACGCAGATCAATCTCAACTTAGTGCCAAGAGCCTTCAACACATTCCTGTAAATGGGAGGTAAAACGCCATCACGATCAAATAATAGCCTTAGGCACTCCATGTAATCTGATAATTTCTTGACATATAATTGAGCTAGCCGCCAACCGTATAGGTCATCTTAATCGCAGAAATGGGCGGACTTTGTCAACCTGGCCTATGATTACCCATATAGCATCATAACTATTTGTTGTTCGGGTAATCCCAAATGAAATCCATAGAAATTTCTTCCCATTTCCACTGAATCTGTATACCGCAGTAATCCCCGTGTTTCGGTGTTCGCTTAACCTCCGGGCCGGTGGACAGCGACGATCGAGCCACATCCCTTTTCATGCCGGACCACCAAAATTTATCTCTTAAGTCCTGATACATTTTTGTAGATCCAGGATGCATGGTATAAGGTGTTCCATGGGATTCCTCGAGTATCTTCTTCCGAAGTTCCAGATCATCCGGAATACATAGTCGGTCCCGGAGGTATAATAGTCCGCTATCGGAAATGTGGAATCCATTATCCCTTCCTTCCAGGACTTCCTGTTTGATCTTCTGGATGTCTGAATCACCATCTTGCTTTCCCAATATATCGTCGAACAATGTTGGTGCTATCGTCATGGTGGAAAGTTGTCCAGAAATAATCTCTATTCCGTAATTCATTATTTCCCTTTTCAAGGGCTGAGATAGCATTAATAAGGACATCAAAGCGGCACAGGACTTTCTGCTAAGTGCATCTGCCACTTTGTTGGCCTTTCCGGGATAATAGAATATCTCACAATCATAATCCTTGACTAGCTCAAACCATCTACGTTGCCTCAAATTTAGGTCTTTCTGAGTAAAGAAATATCTCAGACTCTGGTGGTCTGTATAAATCCTGCACCGAGCTCCGTATAAGTAGTGCCTCCATATTTTTAGAGCGAATACCACGGCTGCTAGTTCTAAGTCATGGGTAGGATAATTTCTTTCGTGCTCCTTGAGCTGTCTAGAGGCGTAAGCAATAACCTTGCCATTTTGCATAAGTACAGCTTCGAGCCCCAGTTTAGAAGTGTCGCTATACATATCGAAGCTTTGATTATCTTCAGGGAGAGTCAGAATGGGAGCGTTGGTTAGTCTCCTCTTCGCCTGAAAACTCCTCTCACAGCCTCACCCATTTGTATTGTTGGTCCTTTCGGGTGAATGTCGCCATAGGTGCAATTCTAGAGAAGTCCTCTACAAACTTTCTATAATAGCCACAGCCGAGAAAACTTCTGATTTCACTCGCATTCCTTGGCCTATTCCAGTTCCTCACAGCTTCAATCTTTATTGGGTCTACCATGATTCCTTCTTTAGAAATGACATGACCCAAGAATGACACTTGATCGAGCCAGAACTCACATTTGGAGAATTTTTGCTCTTTCTCAAGAATGATGTTCAAGATGCTCTTCTTGCCTCTCGAGTAGATAAGAATATCACGATGAAAAACGACATAAATTTGTCGAGGAAGGCCGAGAATACTGATTCATCGTGTCCATGAACATCGCAGAGCATTGGTTAATTCAAGGGCATAACTACGAACTCATAATGTCCGATCTTCATCCGTAAGGTCGTCTTGAATATCGCGGCTTTACTTTTACTTGATGATAGCGGACCTGAGATCGATCTTTGAAAATACGAGTTCTTTAGTTGGTCGAACAGTCATCGATCCCGGGAAGGGGGTACCTTATTCTTGATGGTCACGTTGTTCGGGTAGTCTATACACATTCGCATAGACCCATCTTTTTCTTTATGAACAACACCGAGCTCCCCATGGTGAGTGGTAGGCGATAAATCCTTGGTCAAGTAACTCCTGTAGTCGTTTCAAGATCTTTCAACTCACGATCGCCATACGGTAAGGTGCCTTGGAGATCGGATTAGTTCCGGGAATAAATTCGATCTCGAACTCAATTTCTCTATCAGGTGGTAATCCAGGTAGGTCATCAGGGAATACCTCCGGATGGTCACATACCACTCTGACATCTTCTATCTTCTGGTTCTTTGCTGATATGGTATCAACCACATGTGCTAGAAATCCGGTGCATCCATTCTCTAGCATTTTTCGGGCTTTTAGCACCGATAAAAATTTCCTTGTTCCTTTCTTTGACTCCCCGATAAACTCAAATGAACCCTCTGCTTCGGGTCAGAAGGTCACCCTCCGTTTACGACACTCAATTGAAGCGTCGTACTTGTGCAGAAAATCCATGCCCAATATAACATCATAGTCCTACATATCTAGGACTATCAGGTCAAAATAGAGCTCCCTGTCTACGAGTCTAATTGGTGCGGCGCGCAGAATATGGGTGGATGGCATCACTTCTCCCGAAGGTAACGTTGTTAAGAATTTATAGTCCAAAACTTGGGGATGCCTATCTATCTTTCTTGTGAAAGGCATAGAGATGAACGAATGGGTTGCCCCAGTGTCAAATAATATAGTAGCATATTGACTGAAAATAAATATCTGACCTGTGACAACCGTCGAGGCACTCGCCACATCTTCTCTGGTGATGGAGAACACCCTGGCATTTGCCCCAACGGGTGGGGCTTTCAGTCTCCCTTGGCTTATCTGAGGACCCTCTATCGTAGCTCGTGATCCGTGAAGTTGTGTAGGAGCTCCTGCATCTGGACATATCGCTAAGGAGGTGCTCAACTCGGTAGGGCAGCCTGTGCTATGTGCTCCTTCAGTCCACAGTTGTAACACTTCCTCGGGGCCTGACGACATTCCCCCGGATGCTTCTTCCCACATATATGACAGTCAGGATACCCAGTTTGGCTATTTCCTGGGCCCCCTTTTGGGCCATTCCACTATTTCTTCTTGCCACTGCGGTCCCTCTTCCAGCTAGTATTCTGAGATTTTGGATCTCCTGGCTCAGGCATGCCTTACTCACGATCGATGTTGTTCAGGTAGTGCTCGGTGACCAAGGCACTACTGAATAACTCTTCGGCGGTCTGGGGTCGATTGACTCCGCCGGCCACATTCAGGGCTATCTTCGGTCGCAACATTTTCAGCAGGAGTCTGATCCTCTCCCTTTCAGTACCGACTAATTCTGGGCAGAGACGTGCCAGTCGGTTGTACCTTTTCATAGCTTCACTGACCGATAGATCGCCTTGTCGGAACTCGAGGAACTCATCGTAGTGCTTATTTGTGATTCGTCTCTGAAAGAACTCCTCGAAGAACTCCGATTCAAAGTCTGTCCACATCATTTGATTTACTTGTCTCTTTGCTTTGACTCTCTCCCACCACATCCTCGCATCTCCGGAAAGACAGAATGAGGTACATTTTTGTAGGGAAATCTCGTATGCCAAATGGCATATGCGCAACGGAAAATAGGATCCCTTCCAAGTGATCCATGCGAAAGCAAACTCGTATAAAATAAATTTCTTTAAACCAAACCTATCTTATAGGAGAGGATTACCTTTGTTGCGTGCCCTTGTTAATCCCGCTTTTCCTTTCGGTTTGTTGGATCTTTAGCACGTTCAAGTGTCCGTGCCTCTATACGTATCCACACGAGCACGCTCTTGTCTCAGAAAAGGAAAACTAGAAGAGCTCTCCTTTACTTCTTGCTAGAGAAGTCCCTGAAGGAGAGGAAGAGAGGGAAAAGGAGAAAGGAAGAAGAAGACTCCTCTTCTTGCTAGCCTACACTCACAAACCCACACAACTAAAGCTTCCACCAAGCTTTCTCACAACCACAACACCAAAAACTCACTATGGCCGGCCACTCCATGGAGCCTTTTATAGGGTTGGAAAAACCCTTCCACCTCCTTCACATTCAATGCAATCCATTGCATTGAGACACACTCAAAAAGGATTTGGCTTCCTTGTTTGGCCACTTAAGGAGACAAAACCATTTTGTTTCCTTCCACCTTAACTAGCTTAGGTGGATGCTTAGGTGGCATGCTTATGTGGCATGCTTATGTGGCATTCTTATGTGGCATTCATGCATGTTGAATTAATCTTATTAATTCAATTAAGCTTATGTTATCATATTGAATTAATCTTATTAATTCAATTAAGCTTATGTTATCATATTGAATTAATCTTATTAAATCAATAAGGTAACATATTGAATTAATCTCATTAAATCAATTAGCTAAAATTCTCATTAAGCTTAAAGTCCAAAAACCATTTTGTACTTAAGCTTATTCCCATATTATTCTAGTCAAACTAGAATACTCTAATTCCTCTAATTATCATGCTCTTTGTGTGTGACTTATAGGCTCATAACGCTGGCAAGGGATCTAAACTCTTTAGATACACAAGCAATGAGCGCATCTAGCAATGCATCATTGCTACCTAAGTTACGAGATAAGTCAAGATCCGACTAACCTTCCGTGACTACTATAATATATGACCGTGTCCTTCTATCCTTGATATCGATTGATCAATGAGGCATAGACCGTGTCATCCTCGATCAATCTATGTGTTTTGATCCCCGAGTAAACTAACTCAAACAAATGAGCTCAATATCTCATATTGACTCATTCGAGCATGGCCATGCGTTTAGTAGTTCTACTCAATCAAGGCCCACCGATATCACTCTGCCATATGGAAGGGATAGATCCCATCTACATCACTCACATCCCTCCGCATAATTTGTTACATACCCAAGAATCGCTTTTATGGTCCACCCTGTTACTGTGACGCTTGACGATACCAAAGTACATAACTCCTTATGTAGGGAACCATAGTGACTTCAGTGTCTAAGGACTATTCATACCAATAGTCACATGAGAAAGTTTATGACACTCATATAACGATCCATGAAACTTTCTCATGGCGGGTCATCAAGATATATTCTCCAATATATACCCATGTGTCAACTTGATATCATATATCCATGACTTGTGAGATCAAGTCATCAATCAATTGACCTACATGTTAGTCTTTATGTATTAATATTGCCCTTGCATATTAATACTGACTAGGAACATTTAGGAAAGTGTTCTCTACAGCCTCTCATAATCAATTCGCCAATTGATGTGTCAGAGATAAGAACCTACTTTTCTAGGGCATTATTATATTTAAATTAGCACAAGCAAGATGTAAATATAATAACCAATCCTTTGCCTTTATAGAATATGATACAAAATGTTCCCTATTCAACCATCACATGATTGGTTCTAGGGCTTTAACTAACAATCTCCCACTAGCACTAGTACCAATCACTATGATATCTAATACCTAGTGACCTAGTGTGACCATCATGCTTCCTCCGTACAAAGCCTTGGTCAATGGATCTGCATGTTAGCTTCGCTTTGCATCAGATATCCTCACATCTCCTCTATCGATGATCTCTCGAATGAGATGGAAGCGCCACAAGATGTGTTTGGTCCGCTGATGTGATCGAGGTTCCTTAGCTCGGTAATAGCCCCATTGTTGTCACAATAGAGGTCTATTGATCTGCAATGTTAGGAACTACCCCAAGTTCATCGATGAACTCATGAGCCAAACAGCCTCCTTTGCATCAGATGCCGCAATATACTCGCTTGTAGAATCAAGAATCGTGGTCCTCGCTCAACTCTTCCACCACACCCACCATTCGTGCAAAACACGCACTCGATTGCATCTATAGTCATCCTTGTCTGCTTGAAGCTTGCATCATCAGAACCCTTTACGCTAGCTCTCATTGCCTCCAAATATCGTGAAATATTCTTTCGCTCTTCGTAAGTACTTAAGAATATTTTTGACCGCTATCCAAAGGACTTTCACCGATCCGATCGGTATCTACTCGCCATGCTCAAAGCACACGAGACGCCGACGAGTACAAAAGCATGGCGCATACATGATAGACCCTATAGGCGATGCATAAGGGATCTTATCCATGCGATCTCTCTCCTCCTTAGAAGAGGGACATTGAGTCTTCAAAGACTCACACCATGTGATAAAGGCGAAACCCTTTCTTAGAATTTTGCATAGCAAAACGATCTAGCACTTTATCAATGTATGTACTGACTTAGGCCAAGTAATCTTCTAGATCTATCTCTATAGATCTTGATGCCTAGAATATAGGCAGCTTCACCTAAGTCCTTCATCGAGAAACAATTCCTAACAACATCTTCACAGATCGAGTGAGGGAATATCATTTCCGATGAGAAGTATGTCATCTACATACAAGACAAGAAATACAATCAGTGTTCTACTATTTCTCTTGTAGACACAAGGTTCATCTTCATTCTTGATGAAACCAAACTCTTTGATTGCATCATCGAATCGAAGATTCCAAATGAGAGGCTTGCGCTTAGTCCATAAATGGACCTTTGCGCTTGCATACCTTTCCAGATGCTTTGATCTTCAAAACCTCAAAGCCGTGTCATGTACACATCCTCAGTAGCTTCCATTCGTAAAAGCGGTTTTGACATCCATCCGCCAGATCTCATAATCGTGGTAGGTCGCAATAGCAAGTATGATCCGAATGGATTTAAGCATCGCAATCGTGAAAAGGTTTCTTCATAGTCAATACCATGAATTTGTTTGAATCCTTTAGCCACCAATCTACCTTTATAGGTATGCTTATTACCATCCATGTCACTTTACTTTAAAGACCCACTTACACCCAATGGGTTTTACCCTTCGTGGATCAACCAAAGTCCATACTTGGTTAGTGTACATGGATTCCATTTCGATCTCATGGCCTCTAGCCATTTCTCGAACTGGGCTCATCATAGCTTCTGATAGGATGTAGGCTCGCCAAGATTGATAAGCAATACATCACCGCTTGTCACCAAGAGAAAAGAATATCTCTCAGGTTGACGACAGATCCTATTAGATCTACGAAGAGGTTGGTCTACTTGAACAGTTGTTTGCTCCACAACTCTTTGGGCAACAATTTCCTCATCCACAACACTTTGTGGTTCCTGTTCATTTTCCATCGGCCTTAGTGTTATCATTCATCTTGAACTTCTTCAAGATGAATTTTACTCCCACTAGTATTTCTAGAAATAAATTCTCTTCTAGAAAGACAAGATTTGCAACAAACACCTTGCCAAGTGTGGATTGTAAAAGTAATATCCCTTAGTTTCCTTGGGATATCCTACAAAATAACACTTATCCGATTTGGGTCCTAGTTTATCCGAGACTTGACGCCTAACGTAAGCTTTCACAACCCCAAATCTTTATAAAAGACATTTTGGGACTCTTCCTCCATATCGATATGGTGTCTTTTCTACGGCTGATGGAACGCGATTAAGTGTGAAAGCTACTGCTCTAGAGCTAAACCCCAAAAGGAAGTAGGTAGATCACCTGCTCATCATTGATCGCACTCATATCTAATAGAGTACGATTTCTCCTCGATACACCATTCCATTGTGGTGTTCCAGGAGTGAGTTGGGATATTATCCCACACTCACCAGTGATCACGAAACTCGACTAAGGTATTCACCACCTCGATCCGATCAAGTAGCTTAATACGCTTACCAAGTTGGTTTTGTACTTCATTCTTGAATTCTTTGAACTTTTCAAAGGATTCTCGACTTATGTCTCATCAAATATAAGTAGCCAAATCTACTCATATCATCGCTGAAAGTAATAAAGTACTTATAGCCTCCTCTGCCGACATTGAAAGGGCCACATACATCGGTATGTATGAGTCCTAACAAATCGCTCTCGCCATGTCCACTAAATGGAGTTTTAGTCATCTTTCCTAAAGACAAGACTCGCATACCTCATATGATTCAAAATCAAATGAGTCAATAATCCATCTTTATGGAGTTGGGATATGCGTTTTTCATTTATGTGACCTGCGACAGTGCGAGAGATATATGCAGTTCAAATCATTCGATTTGAACCGTTTGGTATTTACGTTATAAATTGGGTTATCTAAATCTAGAACATAGAGACCATTCATAAGTGGTGCATTACAATAGAACATTTCATTTAAATAAATGGAACAACATTTGTCCTCTATTATAAAAGAAAAGTTTTTCTTGTCTAAACAAGATACAGAAATTATGTTCTTTGTTAATGCGGGTACATAGAAGCACTCCTCTAGTTCTAAGATAAGCCCGTGGGCAAAGACAAAGAATATGTTCCTCTGACTCTAACTTTTGCGTCATTGCCTACTCGTAGGTCCACTTCGCCCTTTGCCATTAGTCTACTATTTCTCAGTCCATGCACATTAGTACAAATGTGAGATGCACATCCGGTATCTAATACCCATGTAGAAGAAATAGATAGATTAACTTCTATAATGTGTATACCTGAGGCAGAAGTCCCACTTCTCTTGTTCTTTACTTCCTCAAGGTAGACTTTGCAGTTCGCTTCCGGTGTCGATCTCACCCAATGGAAGCGATCCCTTCCTTAGGTACTTTACCTTTACCCTTTGAAGTGGATGAATTGGCCTTGCCTTTGGCAGGTCTTACCCTTGCCTTTGCGCTTACCTTTGTCCTTCTTGACCATTAGTACATTACTAACTTTCTTCTTGAGATTTGGTTTGATTCTCAACATCTTTGAGAATCTCGAGCAAAGGTTTATCAATTTCATTCATGTTATAATTCATGGCGAATTGATTGTATGCTTCCAGCGATTGTAGGATAACATCGATTGCCAATTCTTGGCTCGATGGAAAACCTAGTCTTTCAAGGTTCTCAGCGTACCCAATCATTTTAGTCGTGAGTTCCTTACAGTGTGTTCCTTCTTGCATCTTGCATGCAAAAGAGCCTTAGACACTTCAAAGCGCTCGTGCCTAGCTTGTCCTTGATATAGTTGTTTCAAATGCTCAACCATATCATAGGCATCCATGTTCTCATGTTGCTTCAAGCTCGAGTTCATGGTGGCAAGCATAAGGCATGACACATCTAATCGTCATCTTGATGCTTCTTATAAGCATCCTTTTAAAGACGAGTGGCCGTAGGGGCGGGTATTTCAGGGTAGCCTTTGCTCTAGGACATATAGTTTGCGTTCTTGCTTGAGGATAATCCTCAAGTTCCTATACCGATCAAGAAAGTTTGCTCCATTGAGCTTGTCCTTCTCAGGGCGATCGCAAGTTGAGGGTGTGTGTTAGATGACATGGTGATCTACAACATTAAAATGCAAAGTTAAGTATCATACCTAAATCATTTAATTAGGCCTTTAATTAAATGAGGCTCCACTAAATTCTCATAGCTACTATTTAGCTATAAATTTATATGGGATAAAGATCCACATCATAATTAGTCTTGAGTTAGCTTTGGCTAATCGCCCAAGGCGTAGTATAATTAGGTAGGCAATCTTTTGCCAATTACATCTGATGTAACTCTTTAATAGCTTTGGTTAAGTTTTAGATTAGTTTAGTGTTTATTCCTAAACCGGCTTCGGTACGGTGTGGCGAGGCACGAGGGCCTTCTTGGATATCGACAGCGACCACTTCTAAGACAAAGGCGATGTTGAAATCACACAAAACTAATGTTAACACTTATGTTCAAAGCTAATATATGCCTCTACTTTCTTAACCAATTAAGAAAACACTTAATTAAGTCTTAACCAAGGGATAGCGGGACATCACGATTGTCCACTCGCACCCCTCAAGATAAAATGCATTGCTTTGCTTTGGCAAACCCAATAACAAATGATCGAGGAAGTAGTGAGTACCAACTTTGGTAGGCATATCGTTTAGACTTATTAAGAAATAAACATGTATCATATACATATTAGCATACATCACATATAAGCTAAACTAATCATGCATCACATACAAGCTAAACTAACATGCATCACATACATATTAAACTAACGTGTCATGGTTATGGCCCTTATTCTACAATCTTCTCAAGCCAATGAAAAGATTGATTGGTCAACCTAGGGATAGCATCTTCTCCTAAGTGCTTCCTTTTGGTTGTCTTGTGTGTTGACTTCCTCCTTGTAACCTCATCTTCCAATGGACCCTCCATCCTTGTTTTGTACATTACAACAGGAGAAATACTCGAGTTACATTCGAGTCTAAAACTAATTTTACAACAAGAATATTAGGAGAAAGGCACGACACGCAGGACGTATTAAGAATTACAACACACAATCACAAACTTTTTGGGACTAGGCCATAACCATGCACCATGTCATTTTAACTTTTAAAAGACATTGGATATTTTATTATGTTTGAAAATTTGCTAATGCAATTATCAACTCATAATAAAATTTATCCTACTTCTATATCACATATAAAATAGAGACAACCTATTTTTATACGATCTTTATAAGTAGCTCACGATACCCTTTGTGAAATCTCGTATGCCAAATGGCATATCTTGAAAATAGGAAAATAGTATCCCTTCAGGTGATCCATGCGAAAGCAAACTCGTATAAAATAAATTTCTCTAAACCAAACCTATCTTATAGGAGAGGATTACCTTTGTTGCGTGCCCTTGTTAATCCCGCTTTTCCTTTCGGTTTGTTGGATCTTTAGCACGTTCAAGTGTCCGTGCCTCTATACGTATCCACACGAGCACGCTCTTGTCTCACAAAAGGAAAACTAGAAGAGCTCTCCTTTACTTCTTGCTAGAGAAGTCCCTCAAGGAGAGGAAGAGAGGGAAAAGGAGAAAGGAAGAAGAAGACTCCTCTTCTTGCTAGCCTACACTCACAAACCCACACAACTAAAGCTTCCACCAAGCTTTCTCACAACCACAACACCAAAAACTCACTATGGCCGGCCACTCCATGGAGCCTTTTATAGGGTTGGAAAAACCCTTCCACCTCCTTCACATTCAATGCAATCCATTGCATTGAGACACACTCAAAAAGGATTTGGCTTCCTTGTTTGGCCGGCCACTTAAGGAGACAAAACCATTTTGTTTCCTTCCACCTTAACTAGCTTAGGTGGATGCTTAGGTGGCATGCTTATGTGGCATGCTTATGTGGCATTCTTATGTGGCATTCATGCATGTTGAATTAATCTTATTAATTCAATTAAGCTTATGTTATCATATTGAATTAATCTTATTAATTCAATTAAGCTTATGTTATCATATTGAATTAATCTTATTAAATCAATAAGGTAACATATTGAATTAATCTCATTAAATCAATTAGCTAAAATTCTCATTAAGCTTAAAGTCCAAAAACCATTTTGTACTTAAGCTTATTCCCATATTATTCTAGTCAAACTAGAATACTCTAATTCCTCTAATTATCATGCTCTTTGTGTGTGACCCTATAGGCTCTCATAACGTTGGCAGTGGATCTAAACTCTTTTAGATACACAAGCAATGAGCGGCATCTAGCAATGCATCATTGCTACCCAAGTTACGAGATAAGTCAAGATCCGACTAACCTTTCCGTGACTACTATAATATATGACCGTGTCCTTCTATCCTTGATATCAGATTGATCAATGAGGCATAGACCGTGTCATCCTCGATCAATCTATGTGTTTCTTGATCCCTGAGTAAACTAACTCAAACAAATGAGCTCAATATCTCATATTGACTCATTCGAGCATGGCCATGCGTTTTAGTAGTTCTACTCAATCAAGGGGCCCACCGATATCACTCCCGTCATATGGAAGGGATAGATCTCATCTACATCACTCACATCCCTCCGCATAATTTGTTACATACCCAGTAATCGCCTTTATGGTCCACCCTGTTACGGGTGACGTTTGACGATACCAAAGTACATAACTCCTTATGTAGGGAACCATAGTGACTTCAGGTCTAAGGACTATTCATACCAATAGTCACATGAGAAAGTTTATGACACTCATATAACGATCCATGAAACTTTCTCATGGCGGGTCAGTTCAGTATATATTCTCTAATATATACCCATGTGTCAACTTGATATCATATATCCATGACTTGTGAGATCAAGTCATCAATTGACCTACATGCTAGTCTTTATGTATTAATATTGCCCTTGCATATTAATACTCGACTAGGAACATTTAGGAAAGTGTTCTCTACAGCCTCTCATAATCAATTCTGCCAATTGATGTGCTGTAGATAAGAACCTACTTTTCTAGGGCATTATTATATTTAAATTAGCTGGCACAAGCAAGATGTAAATATAATAACCAATCCTTTGCCTTTATAGAATATGATACAAAATGTTCCCTATTCAACCATCACATGATTGGTTCTAGGGCTTTAACTAACAATTTTATCTTTTCGTACTCGGGCCAATCCAGCAGCTCCACGATGCTCTCAACTGTTTTGAACCAGGCTTGGGCATCCCATGGTTCGCCGGCACCAGAGAAATATTCTGGTTTCAGCCTCTGCCACTGAATCAGATAAGCTTCGGGTCGGACCCCGGCGACAGCATTGATTAGTGGTGCTTGCACCATAGTGGTCGTGTTAGGAGTCACGTTCTACGTCTCTGGTGTGGTGCTAGGGTTCCCTTGTTGATTCATGAGAGTATTGATAACCAGCTGTTGTTCGGCGACCTGACGCTGTAGCTCGGTAACCACATGCATCAGATCTGGTGGGGGTGCCGATTCATTCCCTCTATTACTACGTCTCCCGTTCATGTTATCTAGAGATAAATAAATAATTAAGGTATTATCATAAATCCTAAACATGCATAAAGGACATAATCATAAGCACTCTTACACTTGAACATAAGCATTCATAATATCTTAAATCTTAAACATGCATAAAGGACATAATCATAAGCATTCTTACTCTTGAACATAAGCATTCATAATATCTTAAATCCTTTCTTTTCAAACCATATACATATAGGTACTTCAACATAATCATAACGTGCATGGGGGGCCCCACTTTAAGTACCACATAATGCACGTTCCCTAATAGGCTGGGGTAGCGAGCCACAAGACCTACTAGAGCAAGACCTCTTACGTCTTACCAGGGCAAGACCTCTTAGGTCTTCTTATGTCCCTTTGTATTTGATTAACGACCACCTGACGGGTCGGGTACTTAACCTCTTACAAAGTAAAATACTTAATTTCTTTCTTTCTTGTCATATCATAAAGAATGCTCTTAATCCCCCAAATAAAAGGGGAGCATCTCTGTCTTATCTTATCATAAGGAGAGCTCTTAATCCCTACTTGAAAGGGAAGCATCCCCATCTTATCTTATCATAAGGAGAGCTCTTAATCCCTACTTGAAAGGGAAGCATCTCTTAGACATGTCATAACATATATGCATTCATAACGTAAGAGTACCCTAAAGGGGTCCTAAAGCGTAATCATGTTCATCACATCAGCATATTTCATGGCATATTAAAATCATAATCATGTTCATCACATAAGCATATTTCATGGCATATTAAAATCATAATCAAGTTCATCACATAAGCATATTTCATGGCATATAAAAATCATAATCATGTTCATCACAATAACATATTTAATGGCATATAAAAATCATAATCATGTTCATCACATAAGCATATTTCATGGCATATAAAAATCATAATCATGTTCATCACCTAAGCATACCACATGTCCTGATTTCCTAAGGGGTGTTTTCATGCAACCCTAGCCCTACAACCATTGTTGGCCGAAATGTGTAGGGTGCCAATTTCTTTATTTTTTTTTTTCACAAACTCCTTAATGAAGGCATACAACATGATATAACTTCACAAGGGGTGTTTTCATGAAACCCTAACCCTAAACCCAAGGTTGGCCGAAACATGTAGGGTACCAATTTCTTTATTTTTTTGTTACATAAACTCCTACATGAAGGCATACAACATGATATAACTTCACAAGGGGTGTTTTCATGAAACCCTAACCCTAAACCCAAGGTTGGCCGAAACTTGTAGGGTACCAATTTCTTTATTTTTTGTTACATAAACTCCTACATGAAGGCATACAACATGATATAACTTCACAAGGGGTGTTTTCATGAAACCCTAACCCTAAACCCAAGGTTGGCCGAAACTTGTAGGGTACCAATTTATTTATTTTTTTGTTACATAAACTCCTACATGAAGGCATACAACATGATGTAACTTCACAAGGGGTGTTTTCATGAAACCCTAACCCTAAACCCATTGTTGGCCGAAACTTGTAGGGTACCAATTTCTTTATTTTTTTTGTTACATAAACTCCTACATGAAGGCATACAACATGATATAACTTCACAAGGGGTGTTTTCATGAAACCCTAACCCTAAACCCAAGGTTGGTCGAAACTTGTAGGGGCTATACACTTGGATTTTTGTCACCTAAAAATTCCTACTTGAAGCATACAACTTGTAAAAGATCCTTAGAATCACTTTCATGAAACCCTAGCCCCAAAGTCATGGTTGGCCGAAACATGTGGGGCACAAAACTTCATATTTCTTTCATGTAACATGTCCTACAAAACTAATATACTGCAGGTGAGGAAATCTTACTTCCTTCGCTTTGCTTTGAGTGGGAAGATGACCTAAGGAAACAAAAAACCTAGCCTTCTCCTTGCTTGAATGGGGTTCGGCCAAAGGGTGAAAATGGAGAGGGGGAGGAAGGGATTTCGGTGAGGAAGAAGAAGAGAAGAGAAGAAATGAAGTTTGGATACTCATGCCCCCTCATTCCCCCTATTTATTCATTTGAAGAGCCCCTTGATCTCCCTTACACTTAACCATAATTTCCCCTACTCCTCTAATGATATAATCCTATTGGGCTTCTGGTTAGTGGGTGCATCTATAGGGCTTGGCTATCTCTAGAGGTTTGGGGTTCAATTCCTAGGCCTTGCACCCCTTTTTGGCTTATTTTCTTTTATTTTTAAAAAAAAAATCCACATAAAGCCCATTATCGTCAAGCCAAAAATTCTCGTAAAATGGTTAGAAATTTTACGGGCGTTACAATACCCATATGATCAATACACTCTCTATCCCGTAGAGAGTCATACTTAACTGATCGACGGACTCTCTATCCTATAGAGAGTCATACTTAACTGATCATAACTCTCTATCCAATAGAGAGTCGTACTCATCTGATTGGTGCACTCTCAATCCTGTAGAGAGTCGTACTCGACTAATCATATCAAGCTGGGACCACCGGTCCATAGCGACACACTAATCACCCATCACTTAACCATTACACAACACATGGTTGGTAATAAGTATGCAACATACGGGTATTAGAATAAATCTTACATTTAGGGCATTACCTACCCACAGATGACCTTTTTGCCAATTTATAAATTGGGTCATCACCCGTACTCTAACATCTAGACCCTATTAAACATCTAGGCCTATTTACATCACATTTATAACCCTAAATCATAATAAAGGAAATGTGATATCAACCTTTGAGTAAATATAGCCAACAACAAATATCAAGCATAAGATAAATAAGAGCAGGGTCAAGATATTTGAACACCTAACATGCTCATATCTACGACTAAATCTGAATGCAATTACATCTACCTGACTAGGGTAGGAAATTACCCACCTACTGTAAATACTCGCAATACAAGAGTCCTCACGTTTGCGGACATATCTCATATCCACATCCTATAAAGATCAAATATTTTGGTTAAGTGCAGGCATACAACGAATCATTGAATCGAATCCTATATCGATCTCATATTCAAATCCATTATCCAAATACTAGTTAAAGTCCCGATCACACATCCTACAACACCTTTATATCTCGATCAGCTAACTGAACAACTCACCTTGATTAGTTTGACCCGTACAACTTCTTACCCTAATTCCCGGATCCCATATATCAATCCCATAGTCTAGTCAAAAGCAAATGACCCTAACTATTTCTCCGTGAGTACAACATCTCGATACACCCTCCAATCACATCCAAACCATTCACAGCTCATTTACAATCATTCCCATCTCATGCAAAACCTTCACACTCAGTCTCACAGCAACCAACAACCCAAAAACAACCATTTACAACCCATTCAACTCACAATTTACTCGAATTCAAGGGACTAATCCACCCCATTTGGAATCCTTTGCTTAACCCATCTCCATCCACCCTTTCATAGCCGACCTAACTCAACTCACAGCCGACCACAACCCAACTCACAGATCAAACTGATCAGCAGACAACAAAAGAATCAACAACAACATCCATCCAAATAAAATGCACTGGACAACAGAGACAGGAAGGCAACCGAGAGGTATACCTGAATTCAACTTCCCCACCGACACTTCCCCCAACTACCCTGTTCGCCGGCAGAAAACCCCTGCAGCCCTAACACCATAGTTGATGAGCAATTTGAAAGAAAAGGACTGCAATTGGAGAGGGATCTTTCTGAGATCGGGGAAAAAGCATTGCTCACCTTGCTTTGACAGAAATTGCGTCTCCCGAGATCGAAGACGTCCGTCGATAGTCTCTTGATAGCGGAGAAGAAAGGGCATCAACTTCCTTCCCAATCGTCGTCTTCTACAGTAGAGATCTCAGACGACAGAAGGTTCGATCGACGGCGATGGACCACCGACCGCTGGCGGGAGTGAAGGGACAGTGACGGGCGATTAGGCGGCCGCACAGCGAGCGACTTGTAGAGGCAGCCCTGGGACGGTAGCCATGAGTAACGACATGGCAATAGCGGCTATTGTGGCCGACGCGCAAGGGAGAAGGTGGCGGCGGAGACACAACCACGATGAGGAATCACGAGAGAGAGGATCGGGAGGGGAAGAGAAACGACGCGATTGGGAAATAAGGGAAATGGAAGGAATATAAAGGTTTTTAATTAAACCCATTAATTCCTAGTAGATAGTCTAAACAGGCTTTACAAAAGCCTATCCACTTTATCCCCATGAAATGTTCATAAAACTTCCGTTTAAATCCAAAAAAATTTCTAAAAATTCCTAAAAAATTCTATAAGACAATTTTTTAATTAACAAGGATATTTTCTGTTATTATATATATATATATATATATATATATATATATATATATATATATATATATATATATATATATATATATATATATATATATATATATATATATATATCGCTATTTTATAGCGTCTCTAACTTACTATCAATTCTCTTCATCTTACTGTTGCCACCTCCGCCCACCTCCTCCTACATTGCCCTTCTACCGCACGCGCACTTCGCCTAATCGCCTATGCGCATGCATTGCATGATCGCCTCGTGGTCATTACATCGCCACCACGCTTTCCTCGACCAACCTCCATCGCTGTGACCTCCCTTGCACTATGGTAAACTTCCATCGTATGATGCTCTTCGTTGCTGCCATTATTTCTACTAGCTTTGACGCTGCAAGTTTTGCATTGTCAGCCTTGCATCCTGCCATTGTCAGCCTCGCTTGTTGATCGCCGTCAAAGCCATGGTAGCCACATGATCCGCTGTTGACCCGCATTCACAGTGCCAACACCGTGCCACTTTCATCCTGAAACTATCGACATGCGCTCACAGTGTCACCTTTGTTGCCGTAGCTATTTTCCTATGCCGCTAGGAAACTCGTCGTCATTTCCCACTTGGCTATGAGCGGAATCCAATGATCGCAAATCAAATTCGCATAGTAAAAAAAATATTTCTTTAATTAATTAATTAATTAAGTTAATTTATCTAATTTGGTTAATTAAAAAATCGTAGGATTTTATTAATTAACTTATTTTGTTAATCTGTTTCATAAGTTGATTAATCTAGGTTTAATTGATTAATTAGCTTACGTTAATTAATCAAAATTTTAGATCTATTGATTTATTTGTGCAAGATTAATTGAATTGATGTTTTTAATGGATTGATTAGGGTTGGATTAATATATTAATTGGGTTAAATTAAGTTAATTAGTTTGGGATTTATCAATACATTAATTAATTAGATTAGAATAGTTTATTTGATTAGTTAAGTTAATTAAATTTGGATTGAAGCTAATCAGATAATTAATTAGAAGTAATAATTAAATGGGTTTGGAATAATTAATCCGTTGACTTGATTAATTCGTTTTGGATTTTATTTTTGAGTAAATTGATTTATTGGATTAGTATAATGGATCAAATTAATTAAATCAATTAAGTGGTTATTAATCTGATTAAGTGATTTAAAAAAGTTTACTTAAGTTAATTGGGTGTGGGTTGATTAAATAGTTAATTTGATTAATTAAGTTAACATAATTAAGTGTGACAATGGCTTAATAAAACAATTAAGTAATTGGTTTAAGAGATAATTAAACTCAAAAAGTAGATTCATAATATTAAATAATTAAATGATTGGTCACTAGTTAGTTAAAGTATTGATTGGGTTAAATAACCGATTTGGGAATAGAAGTAGAGCATCAGATTGGGAGATAGCTTGGTCATTCTCTGGTCAGAGATGGGTGATTTCTTCCTTTGACATATTTAGATCCTTTGATCTTAGTGCATGATTATTTTGGTTACGTTGTTTATTTAGGATACAATTACCCTTCCACTCCATGTTCTTTTTGGATTACTTTAATCTTATATTTTCTTGATCTTTTTATATTTTACTTTGTTTCTGAGTTGCTTGTTCATCATTAACATGCAGTTATTTATTCTATTGTTTGATTGATATTACTGTTATATGTATTTATTTATTGCTTCAGTATAAATGGATAGATGTTATTGTATATGCTTATCTATTTATTATTTTGGTAGATAATGTGATTGGACTAGTAGAGATAGTATAATTAAGATTAGATTATTCCTTAGAAGGTATATAACATTTCTAATATACCTGCTGCCAACTATGTCTCTCATTTGTGGTTGAGAGAGTCTACAGTAGAGTTTTCTTACTTTCAAATCATCATAGATTTTTATACATGTTGTCAATCATGTCTTTCATTCGTGGTTAAGAGATTCCTCAATAGAGTTTCCTTACCTTCGATTTATGGTTGCTTTGTATACCTGTTGTCAATCATGTCTCTCAATCGTGGTTGAGAGAGTCTACAGTAGAGTTATACTCTTGGACTACTCATTCGAAGTTAGTGATAGTTGGATTTGCATGTCGTTTGTAGCTAAGTAGCTACCTTACATCTTGACTACCCATGAGGTTCATTCATGGTAGCATATTGTTGCGTGCAGTCTATAGCTAGATAGTTATATATTATGTCTATCTACGAGATTCGTTCGTGGTAGCATATTGTTGCATGCAAATACTGAGTCTTTATATTGTCTGTCTTCCCACAAGATCCGTTTGTGGTAGCATATTGTTATCCACAGATAGTGCTCTTTATATTGTCTATCTACCCATGAGACCCATTCATGGTAACATATTATTGTCCGCAGTTATTGCCCCTCTGTATTATCTCAAAATCCATGAGACTTTATCGTGGTATTTTGATGTTTATTTCTTGTAGGTTTGTAGTTTGTTGTGTATGTCACAGGTGCATTTATTATACTACTGACCAAGTTAGTTGCAGACTGATATTGGTACTCTGAGATTAGGGTTACTCGGGATTACTCTCCTTTGACCTCCATTATATTTTATATTATCATGCACTATCTTTCTAAGCACCCACTAAGTGATTTACACTCACTCCCTCTTTTTCTCTGCCCTCCAGGTTAGTTGATAGAGGACGTGTCCTATTGACTACCTTTGCGTCGCATAGAGAATCCCCTTCCTTGTTGGTTCCACTACATCATCGAGATGCTGATTTGTTTTCTTTATTGTTTTCGTATTTTATTTACACACTTTGGATTTTGTTGCAATTTGATTTACTGTTATAAACATAGTTTACTTTTTTTGACTTATATTTTAGTCATGCATGTATTCAGTTAATAATTAAATTCTAAATTTTGTTATTTTAAATTTTACCATATTTAGTTCCAGTAATGTATTTCGAAATATTGTCACTAAGGGGTTCTTCCGTCATTTGGATGACGAATGTACCCCCGGTCGTGACAGGTGCAAGGGTACTGAATGAGCATTAGAAGGAGGAAGACTGAGGGCGTCAGAAGTCCCCTCCTCAAAGGGGGCCACGACACTAAGAGGGAGTTGAAAAGGAGGCATCAGAACCTAGTCGCAAAAGACAATGAGGGAGAATAGTGGGGATCTCTCCTCTTCGTCCTTTGTATAGTTACAATGCTGGTAAAGGAAGAGGATATAGGAAGCAGGGCACGTTTTCGAAGGAACTAGTTATGAGAGATGGGAAATATGTTGTGGTGACATTAATATGAACTTTTAAAAAGTGTACAATTTTTTAATCACAAAAAAAATCACAGAAAGATGGGGGTGTTCATTTAAGTAGTCATCCTAGTTTTAAGAAAGGATTCCTTTAGCACCCCCAACCTCCCTAATGCCGGGAGAATGCCCCACTGAAGACCCCCAACTAAAGTAGAAGGAGGCATTAATGTAATTGAAATGTGTCCTAAGGCTCGCCTTAGAAGTTATTAATAAAATTCACTATTTGAGTATACATTATCTATGTATTAGATTTGATCTTAAACTCATGTACTGAAGTCCATAATACGATGCATAGCATGAGAGAAATTGTGATTTGATCACAGTTAGTGGGTATCTCATAATGTGTAAATATGCAAGTATTGAAACTATCCCTAGTCGATAAATTGATGAGCTTGGACATCATCAATTTTGTGAGACTAACACATGTTATGCTTCTTGGTTTATCCAAGCATTCGTTACTCACTAAATGGAATCATAGGGATGCTAAGAGTGAACATGTAGATGCTAGTTATGGTAACTAGTTCATTGGAGTAACCTGCTTTGAGACTTCATATGGTTTTATATGTCGTTGAAGATCTCATTGCTGCTTGAGTGTGAGCTTCCTTAGACTTGAGGTATTCGAGTCACCTTGATCATGATGCCTTATACTTTGACTTCTTTACAGTCATCTCCATAGAAGGTGTAACTTCGGGATGATTGAGTATAAGCCAAAGTTATCGAAGGTGTTTGAATAGCCCATAGAGGATTCACCACTCCTGATAAAGGAGATGTATACCCTAGGCCTCTTGTCAAGATTGTTATTCAGAAGTCTCTAGCCAGAGCAAACATGTTAAGAAGATGATCTTCTTGGGAACATGTAGTAGTATCTTGAATCCATAGGAAAAAAAACTAACTTGGGCTAGGTGTGACTTAGCCAGCCTAGTGGGAATGAACACATAGATCATGTCTTGAACCAAGTGGGTATAGGATGAGTGAAAGGAACAAGACATGAACAAATGTAGCTATTAAAGGGTTCAGAAATGTTCTAGAGTTGATTTAGACTTTTCAGTTAATTGGGGGGCATGATGCACTGCTAGGTGCAACTCATGATCTATTCATAACTAAGGGGTAAATTATGAATGACCAACATAACCAAAAACCTATTGGGGCACACGCACAACAGGTGATCTTGAGATGTAAACCAAGTCTGAGAATGAGATTCTCAATGAGAGAGGATATATCTAATTGGACCAAGCCAAGAGGGTGCGAAATGGAGGCTATGGAACCTCCTTTGGCCTTATCAAACTTAACACGACCATGTCACACCTAAACAAACTCAAACGGACCATACAGACCCTCACACGACCATGCCTAACTAGTCAGGGGCCATGCCTGGCTCTAGGCAAAAATGGTCAAAGCCTGGGTTGGGCCTAGAAGGACACATGGCTGGTCGTGTGTCCTAGCACAGTCGTGCCTTTTGGCATGATTGGCCGTGTGTAAGACACACGGTCGTATTGCTACTCTATCATTTTTGGAGATTTCTCTTATGAAATTTTTTTGGGTTGTTCTTACCTTAATTATGGGATAATTATGGTAATATAGCTTCCGTTTAAGCCTCCTAAGATGCCCTTATCAAGAGATCTATAAATAGATCCCTTGATATTCTTTGGATGAGGTGTTCTATTCTCTTAGGTTTTCTTTCTTGGTAATCGTCTTCCTCTCTCTTCTTCTCTTGTCTCTGTCAGTTGGTTAGCACCAATCGAAGACAAAGGCTTACTTCTCTAGGAGTTGTCTCAGGTGATCCCGATGCGGATACTGATAGAGGCAAGGCCCGTTGGTCTTGCTTATGGTTTTGACGAATTCGAAAGAATCTCGAAGGGATAACTTCTCCTTCTCCTTTTGTATGTTTACATGTGATTAAGTCAAAGTAAGTATTCCTGACCCCCAGGGGATGTCTAGGATGTAATAAACATTATTTTATTCACTTTATTCCGGTGCGCATTATCTCGGAATCTCCAATAGGTATTGGCCCCAAGATACCTTTGGTAACTGATAAATCGAGAGGGTATCCCCTAACCACTCATAGAAGTGTGAGGAAAGCCATCTTATTCGTCCACCTTGACTAGGTTGGTTTGCTTTCATTGCCCATCGAATCGAGAAAGATAAGGATTGCCTCAAAGGAGTGACAACCTCTCCCTCCATTAGTAAAGGCTCCAAGCTGAACCCTAAATGTTAGCAAAGCTGCATTTCGATGCGCACACTCTGAAGAATGGTGACGTCTCAAAGTTACATTTTCTCTTAATATTCATCCTTAGTACGAAGAAGAAATCTAGGGTCACACCTTTTTCAAATATTGGAGAGGAGTAAGAGATGATTAGGAATGACATCCTTCGGTGAAAGAATAGGAAGAAAGAAGAAAGAGGGGGAGGAACTCCATACCCTCTAAATTTAGAGAATATTTCTGTTCCCCCAGTTTTTATAGCCAATCGGGAGGGGGGAACTAATAGGGTAGGTGGAGGTATTGATGGCAAAAGTAAAGAACCATAATGCTTGAGGCATTATCAGGAAGATGGTGGAGGTAGTGAAGGGTTTTTCTTATCGAGCCCGTCAGGGGAAACTCCGCTTCCCACTTCACCTCGGTCGTTTGTTCATGGCGATCCCATCGATGTCCCCGGATTAAAAAATTTAATCCTAGACACAAGGGATTGCCCAAACAACCAAGTCATCGTCGTGCTATTCATTTAGAGAGGTCACTTGAACAAACTCGGTGTTAAAGCGACCATCCTCTATTCTACGAGTAGCCGCGGAATAGACGATGTCCGGATCGCCGGTTTTTGTTTTTATGTTCGGGGTCCAAGTATATTTAACCACAAAACAGATTTATATCATGCTCATAGTTGAAAAACAAAAACAAGAAAGTAACAAAAGAGAATAGATAATAGATATATCTCTCGATCTTCTAATCTATGACCTTCCTTCTTTCGGACGTCATGTGGGCGACGATCTACCAAAAGTAGAAGCTCCAAGATCACAAATCTTCCTTCCTTGCTCTTCCAAAGCATGAGGAAGAATAGAAACAAGGTTCTTCTCCTTCCTAAAACAAACCAACAAGGAACAAAAGGAATCCTTGCCGCCGGGCAACTAGGAGAAGGAGATGATGATGGAAAATAACCAAGACACCAAGGGAGAGCCCTAAGTCTTGTTTCCACCACTCAAGGAGAAGAGAGGAGACTCTTTGGCCACCAGCCAATGGCTAGAAAAGGGCTGGGAGAACAATCTGGACATCGGCCACCTTGAAGGAAGAAGAAGAAAGGGATCACCTTCCTTATTTGGTGCCGCCACCTCCTCCAAAACCCTAACCCTAGCTTTTCCGCCAACTCCAAAACCTAAGCCTCTCTTGATTATTTTTCCATGCCAACCCCTCAAGCTCCTTTTATAGAGTTAGGGATAAGCCTCCTTTTAATTTCTACCATTGGTTATGTTGGATCAAGAAGTGTCGCTAGAGGGGGGGGGTGAATAGCGATCGTAAATCTTTTCGATGTTTCATTCGAGTAGATAATTAAATGAGTAAGTGCAGAAAAAAATAAAGATACACGTTTATTTTTACTTGGTTCACAACCCAGCGGTTGCTACTCCAAGGCCTTATCGGTCCTAGACCGCGTACGGAGGGCAAAGCACTATAACGTCTCCTCCTCGTTGGAGGTAGGAGACAACGATCACAAAACCGAAAGTACGAGGATGAGGCAACAAGCCTACCTCACCTCGTTAAGATTAAAACAAAGAATACAATAAAAAAAATTACTTGCTACTATTGCTGACGAAGGAGATTTGAACTTGTCATCGCGTCGGCGTTATGACAGCGTTGGAGCGTTGGCGTTGTAGGGCACTTGAGAATAAACTTGATGTGATTTGGAGTTGGAATCCTCCCCTCCTTTTATAGATTTTGGCCTATGAATATGTCTCCTCTTTTTTTTGGAACAGATAATGAAGTTGTATAATTTTTATCGCGAAGTGGCCACGTCAAACCTTATCCATTTTGACCTAGCGCAAAGGTTGATTCGTCGCCATCAGTCGACTGATGACTCCCATCAGTCGACTGATGAGCATCAGTCGACTGTTCAATGTCCAGCAGTCGATTGCTAGCCTTGCCACTTCCCTGCAGTAGAAGGTTAGCTCGGAAAATGATAAATGCGATGATTTCTAACCGTCCGATCTCGACCTAGACCTTCCACAGGAAGTCTTAGTCGGATCGCCGCCTATGGTCATCCCCATAAAGAGGACACGACCTTACAATCTCTCAATCACAGGAGCTTTCCTAGATACTTACCTTGTAGCTCTCGCTTCTGGCCTTCCACTCGATTCCTTCGGCTGCCTCCGAAGTCACTCGAATGTCGCCTGACCACCGCGGCTTCCTCTGGGTGTCGCTAGCCTTCAGCTCCAACTTTAGTACTTTTCTGCACACTCGATTTAGCTCGTGAGATAATGATGTAAACTTAACTTTGTGTCTTTGGCATAATCAAAACACAGGTTCGATTATCTGGTGCCCCTGCACCAACAGGTTCTAGGGATTTAATCTCAACCGTCGAATCAAGAGATTTAATCTCAACCGTCGAATCTTAGAGATTTAATCTCTACCTATGGATCTAGAGTTGTGTTTCTATCCATTGGATCTAAGCTTCATTAGGTGTTAATAGACTACATTAGGGACCATGAGGAGGAGTTGGGTCTTGGCCACCCATGGATCAAGCCCACATAAAGTCCGATCCACTAATGATAATCCAATCCACTAAAGGATCATCATCGATCTACCTCACCAACCCCCATATGATAATATGGGCTCCATATATTATTTGTACATTTTCTCCCCGTGTTTAAGATCTCGAATGTTCGTCGATTAAGTAATTTACTGACCATTAATTAATCAACATCTAACTCCATGAGTAGTACCACTCAACCTTTTCATCATGTCGGACCAAGTCCACCTACAGGGCTTACATGATGAACCTTATGAGCTCCTCAAGGGGACATCATCATCCTAATATATAGGACACGGTTTCCTCCTATAATCAACGGCACACCATATAAATAATATCATCTCCCAACTTACCGAGTCTATCGATTTAATCTATAAATCTTTCCCATTGGTAAATCAAAGAGATGAGTACTAAGTACATGTGCCTGTTATTATATCGGGATTAAGAGTATGTACAATATAATATCTGAGGTCTGATTTGATTATGTAGTCAGCAATAAATCGAATCACCTCTAAGTTGGTCCTGCTCAATATACACAAAGTGCACTAGTGTGATTCTATGGTCAAGACAAACCAATACCAAATCACACTACAACCATTCCGATGGTTTGTCCAAAGTCATCTCGGTTGTGAGCCTTTACTTATACTTTTCAATGAGCCGATAACATGATCTCCTGTGTGACACCACACACCATGTTATCTACAATGTAAAGTATTAAACAATATGCATAACCATAAAAATATGCAAACAATGATCATGTGATTCTTATTTCAAAATAAAGATGTTCATACAAAAGGTAGACTTTTCAGTATACATCCCTACAATCTCCCACTTATACAAAAAGACTATGATGTCCTCAAACTGCCATACATCTGATCCCCATTCCCTCCTCATGCCTATTATAAGCTCTTTCCAGAAGGGCCTTAGTGAAAGGATCTGTCAGGTTATCCTCCGATGCAATCTTGGCCACAACAACTTCCCCTCTCTTTACGATTTCTCGTATCAGGTGGTACTTGAGCTCTATGTGTTTACTAGCCTTATGGGCTGGTGGTTCCTTCGAGTTTGTAACTGTACCACTATTATCACAATAAATTGTGATAGTTCTAGGCAAACCAGGAATAACATCCAAGTCCATCAGGAAGTTCCTGAGCCACACAGCTTCTTTGGCCGCCTTAGAGGCTGCCACATACTCAGCTTTCATGGTGGAGTCCGCCACGCATTTCTGCTTGACACTCCTCCATATAATGGCTCCACCTCCCAAAGTAAACACAAAACCTGAGGTAGACTTACAGTTATCCCTATTAGATTGGAAGTTGGAATCCGTGTAACCCACAGGGAGTAATTGGTCTGCCCGATAAACCATCATATAATCCCTAGTCCTTCTCAGGTACTTCAATATATGCTTTACCGCAGTCCAATGTCCCTGTCCTGGATTACTCTGATATCTGCTGACCATGCCCACGGCAAAGCAGATATTTGGTCTCGTACATAGCATTGCATAAATGAGACTTCCTACTATCGAAGCATAAGGAACCTCCTTCATCTCTTCTATCTCCTCAGATGATCTAGGACACATCTCCTTAGATAAAGGAACTCCATGCCTGAAAGGTAGAAAACCCTTCTTGGAGTTTTGCATGCTAAAACGCTCCATAATCGTGTCTATGTATGAAGCTTGGGATAAGCACAACATCCTTTTCATACGATCCCTTATAACCTTGATAACAAGGATGTGCCCCACCTCTCCCAAGTCCTTCATATCAAACTGTTTGGACAACCATACCCTTACATCCGATAACACCTTGATATTGTTTCCAATCAACAAAATGTCATCTACGTATAGTACAAGAAATACCGCTACATTTCTGTCACATCTCTTGTATACACAAGACTCATCCGGACTTTAAATAAATCCATAAGACTGGATTACCTCATCAAAGCGGATGTTCCAAGACCTCAAAGCTTGCTTCAATCCATAAATGGACCGATTAAGCTTACATACAAGATGCTCTTTTCCCTTAGCAATGAATCCCTCTGGTTGCTTCATATAGATGTTTTCCTCAAGACTTCCATTAAGGAAAGCTGTCTTGACATCCATCTGCCACACCTCATAATTCATATGAGCTGCTATGCATAAGAGAATCTGGATAGACTTAAGCATGTCTATCGGCGAAAAGGTCTCCTCATAATCGATACCCTCTTTCTGATTATACAACTTCGCAATAAGCCTCGCTTTGAAGGTCTCAACCTTCCCATCTATTCCTCTCTTTCTCTTGTAGATCCACTTGCATCCAATGGTTTTTACACCATCGGGTGGGTCTACTAGATCCCAGACCTGATTCGAATCCATAGATTCAATCTCAATGTTCATTGCACTTTGACAAGATGCTGCATCTTTATCTTGGATTGCCTCGTCATATATCCAGGGATCCGATTCATGTTCGCCAGGGACCAAATCAGAAGATTCTCCCAAGAACATGAATCTATCAGGCAGTCTCATAACCCTCCCACTACGATGAGGTATCACCTGTGTATCCTCTATGACACGTGGTGCAGTGACATGTGGTATATCCTCTTGTACCGGTGGTACTAAAGAAGTGACTTCCCCTTTTAATTCTTCCAGAACAATTTTACTCTTGGGCTTGTGGCTCATCACATAGTCTTCCTCTAGAAATCTACCGTTCGTGCTAACGATCACCCTCTGATCTCCAGGACTATAAAACAAACCACCTATCATTCCTCTAGGATAGCCAATGAACAAGCGTAATTCTATACGAGGTTCCAACTTACCAGCATCTGCCTTTAGCACATGTGTTGGACTCCCCCATATCCGAATATGTCTTAGACTAGGCTTTCGCCCAGTCCACAACTCTGTGGGAGTAGAAGGCACTGATTTAGATGGAACCAAGTTCAGAATGTACACCGCCGTATCTAGAGCATATCCCCAGAATGAATCTGGCAACTCAGAATAACTCATCATCAATCTAACCATCTCCATAAGAATCCTATTCCTTCGCTCTGCTACACCATTCTGCAGGGGTGTGCCAGGTGTAGTCAATTGGGATTGAATCCCATCCTCTGATAAGTAGTTTCTAAACTCTCCCAAGAGGTATTCACCACCACGATCAGATCGTAGTGTCTTGATACTTTTACCTTGACATTTCTCCACATCAGCCTTGAATTCTTTGAACTTGTTAAAGCATTCAGACTTGCGGCGCATCAGGTAAATGTATCCATATCTTGAGTAATCATTTATAAAAGAGACGAAATACTCAAAACCACCTCTAGCCTGGATAGACATAGGACCACACAAATCAGAATGAACCAATTCTAACACATCTTTGGCTCTATACCCCTTGATCTTAAAAGGCCTCTTGGTCATCTTACCCTCCAAGCAAGATTCACAGGTTGGGAGATCCTCCACCACTAATGAACCCAAAGGTCCATCAACTATCAACCTTTGAATTCTTCTTATGTTAATGTGACCAAGCCTAAGATGCCAAAGATATGTTTGGTTCATCTTCGAAGGTTCTTTTCTCTTATTGGAATTAGAAGATGAGTTATTAACTTCAATTTGCATCATGGGAGGTTTTGGTTCAAGTGTATATAAATTTCCTATCAATGCACCAGAACAGATAAGTCCCTATTCCTTCTTATAACAACTCTGTCATTAAAAGAAATAGAATATCCATCCATAAACAATTTAGAAACCGAAATTAAATTTTTGTAAATAAGGATACATAAAGGCAATTCTTAAGAACCAAAAGTTTATTTTTCTCAAAAGATAAATGAACAACTGCCACTACAACAGCCGCCACCTTCGTTGCATCGCCCAACTACACGGTAATCTCCTCGAAGTCGTGTTTCTGGAACCCCGCGCAGTATTACAGATATGATCAGGATCCGATCTACACACAGTCCGTAGATAACACCGCTAAACATGTTTCAATGACTAGACCAAAAGATATACCTTTGTTCTTTCGGTTGGGGCAGTCCTTCTTCTAGTGTCCAGTCTACTTACAAGTGAAGCACTTGCCTTTCGGCTTCTTCACTCCTCCCTGAGTACCTCCCACCACCTTCGCCCCAATTTGTTTCTTCTTCTTCTTGCCTTTCGGCTTAGAAGTAGAAATCTTTTGGGTCACCACGACATGCGCCTGAGCACTCTGACAAAATAGCCCCTCTGCTGCCTGGAGTTCTATCAAAAGTTCCTCTAACGAATACAACCTCTTGTTCATGTTGTAGTTCAGCCGAAACTGCTCAAAACTCCTAGGTAGAGACTGAAGTATGATATCGACTTGGGTTTCCCCATCGATCTCAGCTCCAAGGACCTCCAGCTCATTCAAATGAGACATCATCTTGAGAACATGATCCCTTACGGGTGTTCCCTCGATCATAGTGGTTGTCATCAAGTTTCTCATGGCTTCTTACCTCGCAACCCGATTCTGGTGTCCGAAATGTTCCTTGAGATTGAGCATCATATCATAAGCAGTGGGCATGGCTTGATGCTGATGTTGCAGTATATTTGACATAGATGCCAAAATGTAACACCGCGCCATCTCATCGGCCTTGAGCCACTTCTTATAGCTCTCTCTCTCCTTTTCCCCAGAATCATCTGCAGGCTTAGGAGGGCACTCTTCGAGAAGTACATATTTGTATTCCTCAGCAGTGAAGACAATGTCTAGATTCCTCTTCCAATCAACATAGTTGGGTCCAGTAAGTTTGTTCTCTTTCAATATCACAGCAAGTGGGTTGAAAGTCATTTTGAAAGAAAACCTAAGAATCACATAAATCAAAATATTAGATTTCAAAAAATTATTAATTCCTCAAACAATAAAATTTTAAAATCAACCAACACCTCAAAACACCGAGAATGTCGTATGCCACGATAGTGTGGACGTATATGAATTCTACATTTATAATAGTAGGTTTTACCCATTAATTTTACTATCTTGTCAACCTAACTTTTTGACAAGTAAAATTAATAGTTGGTTCCTCTTTGGCCCTACAAATAAAAGCAGCGACTCCGATGGGGAGGATACTTATATTTGTATCTAAGTGTTCACCATTACTCGGTACTAAGGTAATTATCTCGGGTTATGTGCCTTTTGATGGGGAAGTACACATGCTCCTTGATAATTCCCTATAACCATATTTAACCTTGTGATCCGTAAACAAACCCATCCGATATGGAGGAAGGCACTCAGAGCCGACGCGCAAGTTTGTTTGCATCACTTGTCAAATGGTAATGGAGGATGTGGGAATTTATAAAAATTTTCCTCTCCCACTTAGTAATTTGAAATTGAAGAATTTTCCTAGCCTACGACATGCATATCAAACAAAAAGCAATAAATATGAAAAATAAATTATTTTCCAACTATTATGGCTTTTGTCTTCAATATGTCTCCCGTCGCAACGCCTTCTCGGCCGCTCCTCCTACGCCATGTACAAGCAATCCGGAGATCCGAGCCGAAACTAAAACCTCTTTTAATTTACATCCATCGATCCTATACTTCACGAGGGAGTGTATATGAAATCTAGATCGAAAGTAAAATAAAATAAAGAGTGGCTAAACAATGTCGTATCTAATTTACAAAAAAATCAAATACTAGCCTCGTCAACCCCGAGGATTCAACATAATAAATATTTACACACATACAATCATATACACACATATGGCCATAATAGTCAGATCTTATGCTTGCAACCAAAGAGTTAAACTACGCATATCCTCCTATTATCCGGCACATATAATATATGAAAAGTGCATAAAAATTAACCGAATCCTAAACACAAAAAACCGGAAACCTTTGCTCTGATACCAATTGAAGGGTTTTACTTATTGAGTCCGTGATGGGAAACTTCACTTCCCACTTCACATCGGTCGTTTGTTCATGGCGATCCCATCGATGTCCCTGGATTAAAAAATTTAATCCTAGACAAAAGGGATTGCCCAAACAACCAAGTCATCATCGTGCTATTCGTTTAGAGAGGTCACTTGAACAAACTCGTTGTTAAAGCGACCATCCTCTATTCTATGAGTAGCCGCGGAATAGACGATGTCTAGATCGCTGATTTTTGTTTTTATGTTCGGGGTTCAACTATATTTAACCACAAAACAGATTTATATCATGCTCATAGTTGAAAAACAAAAACAAGCAAGTAACAAAAGAGAATAGAGAATAGATATACCTCTCGATCTTCTAATGTATGACCTTCCTTCTTTCGGACGTTGTGTGGGCGACGATTTACCAAAAGTAGAAGGTCCAAGATCGCAAATCTTCCTTCCTTGCTCTTCCAAAGCAAGAGGAAGAATAGAAACAAGGTACTTCTGCTTCCTAAAACAAACCAACAAGGAACAAAAGGAATCCTTGCCGCCGGTCAACTAGGAGAAGGAGATGATGATGGAAAACAACCAAGACACCAAGGGAGACCCCTAAGTCTTGTTTACACCACTCAAGGAGAAGAGAGGAGACTCTTTGGCCGCCGGCCAATGGCTGGAAAGGGGCTGGGAGAACAAGCTGGATGCCGGCCACCTTGAAGGAAGAAGAAGAAAGGGATCACCTTCCTTATTTGGTGCCGCCACCTCCTCCAAAACCCTAACCCTAGCTTTGCCGCCAACTCCAAAACCTAAGCCTCTCTTGATTATTTTTCCATGCCAACCCCTCAAGCTCCTTTTATAGAGTTAGGGATAAGCCTCCTTTTAATCTCTGCCATTGGTTCTAGGGATTTAATCTCAACCGTCGGATATAGAGATTTAATCTCAACTGTCAGATCTTAGAGTTTTAATCTCTACCTATGGATCTAGAGTTTTGTTTCTATCCATTGGATCTAAGCTTCATGAGGTGTTAATAGGCTACATTAGGGACCATAAGGAGAAGTTGGGTCTTGGCCACCCATGGATCAAGCCCACATAAAGTCCGATCCACTAATGATAATCCAATCCACTAAAGGATCATCATCAATCTACCTCACCAACCCCCATATGATAATATGGGCTCCATATATTATTTGTAAATTTTCTCCCCGTGTTTAACAACTCGAATGTACGTCGATTAATTAATTTGCTAACCATTAATTAATCAACATCTAACTCCATGAGTAGTACCACTCAACCTTTTCATCATGCCATACCAAGTCCACCTCCAAGGTTTACATGATGAACCTTATGAGCTCCTCAAGGGGACATCATCATCCTAATATATAGGACACGGTTTCCTCCTATAATCAACGACACACCATATAAATAATATCATCTCCCAACTTACTGAGCCTATCGATTTAATCTATAAATCTCGCTCATTTGTAAATGAAAGAGATGAGTACTAAGTATATGTGCCCGTTATTATATCCGGATTAAGAGTATGTACAATATAATATCTGAGGTCCGATTCGATTATGTAGTCAGCAATAAATCGAATCACCTCTAAGTCGGTCCTGCTCAATACACACAAAGTGCACTAGTGTGATTCTATGGTCAAGACAAACCAATACCAAATCACACTACAACCATTCCGATGGTTTGTCGAAAGCCATCTCGATTGTGAGCCTTTACTTATACTTTTCAGGGAGCCGATAACATGATCTCCCGTGTGACACCACACACCATGTTATCTACAATGTAAAGTATTAAACAATATGATAACCATAAAAATATGCAAACAATGATCATGTGATTCTTATTTCAAAATAAAGATGTTCATACAAAAGGTAGACTTTTCACTATACATCCCTACAGGTAGTACTAGTTGAAGTTAAGGAGATTGAGTATCCCACTTATTAGCAGAAAAAACAAAGGGACCAATAAAAGAATGGTTCACGGAGATCTCCAAAAGCTGAGTTTCCCCTCTCCCATGAATCCTTGGGAAGAGGTGTAATAGGATCTAAATTTGATGATTGTTTTCATATCCAAGTAAAGGAAAAACATTGAGTCCACAAAACTCATTGACGGAATGAATCGCAAATTACCATATTCATAATAGTAGAACTATAGGAAGAGTGTATACTATTGATTTATAGCTAGAGATTAGGGGGAAACAATATTCTCCCAATGACGACTTGGGTATAAGGAGAGGGTGTAGGCCTCGGTGAGAAAACACTCACTCGGGGATAGCACACTATCATGGGTCATCCCCCTGAGTACGATCATCCTCCCCGAGCTCGAATGATGACAATAAAAAATGCAAAATCTTAGCCCACTCAGTGGAAAGGCAAAAAAGATCCCGCGATAACATCTGAAAGCTTTTGCTTAAGGTATGGGGTGAGAATATAGATAAGAAGATAGTTCTCCGACTTCCTGGGACACATTCAAAGACACCCAATTCACTTGAATCAGTGCATCAAAGGAGTGGTTAATGGTAGTGTCTAACCGGGCTATGAAGGATCCCCAGTCCAATCAATGGAAGAGGAGTAAATCCCTCTCCTCTTCAATATAGCGCCTGCGACATATCTCCTAGGTGAATTCCTCTCTCAATTGTGCATTCACCCGAGAAAGGCTCTCGTTGGCATGAGAGGCTTCTTGAATTTGAGCTTGATAGGAAGTCAATTCATCCTGCAAGGAAATAGCACTAGGGAGGACCTCCTCACAACGCCCCGGAGTTGTTATCACCCTATTTGGAGAAGCCACTAACTGTTGGTGCAACAATGCTCCAAGCATTTATATATGTTTTGATGTTTGGATAATCATCTAAGTCAGGCAATATCTTGTGATCTAATTGCGAAAATGCTTAAGAGACAGGGAAGTCCAAGTATGATCTTGGCAAAGGAAGTACAAGGGATGGACTTGGCAGCGTAAGACCAAGCTTGTAGTCTTGGCAGCGTAAAGTCCAAGTGAACCTTGACAAAGGAAGTCCAAAGTAAAGTCTTGGCAGCATAAGTCCAAGCTTGTAGTCTTGGCGGCGTAAAGTCCAAGCATTTGGCAACCCAAGACATGACGAAACCGAAGGAAGCTCTTGGAAGCAAAGCGCAAAGGATGAATAAGTCGCGGACTCGGAGGGATCCTGAAGGCGCAAGGCTTATTGAGGAGCTAGAAGGTTGAGTCTAGGTCTAGGGTATAAAATCAAGTATGAATTACTCATACTTGATGCGTATCAGTCGACTGATGCCCTTGTCGATCGGATCGATCACGATCGATCATTGCTCGACTAAAGCGGATCGATGGTCGTGGTCGAGTTTCAGTTTGGACTTATGCTGCCAAGACTTTACTTTGGACTTCCTTTGTCAAGGTTCACTTGGACTTTACGCTGCCAAGACTACAAGCTTGGTCTTACGCTGCCAAGTCCATCCCTTGTACTTCCTTTGCCAAGATCATACTTGGACTTCCCTGTCACTTAAGAATTTTCGCAATTAGATCACAAGATATTGCCTGACTTAGATGATTATCCAAACATCAAAACATATATAAATGCTTGGAGCATTGTTGCACCAACAATCTCCCCCTTTTTGATGTTTGGCAATCATTTGAGTTAGGTCTTTAAATACACACATAATCAAATTTTCAATATGTATTATAACTTAAACACTCCTTCTCCCCCTTTGACATACATCAAAAAGAGAAGGATTCAAACATGAAGGAAATAATGTGTTAGATCTTGGACTAAGGTACAATATTGAAATTAGGCTCCCCCTTAATCCAAGATATGCTTTGTAATGTATAAACAATAGTTGAAGCAAAGCATACCAAAAATTCAAAAAATTAAGTCCTAACTTTGCACCAACAATGGTTTTGGGAATGAAAAAGATATAATTTATGAAAACTCCCCCTAAAATACTGCATTAGTCACTCCTAAATCTTGTTTATACGCAATATTGTCATACTATAGTGTTAGAACATCAACGGTACACCAAATATCAGAAAATGGAGCTTATTATCAGAAAACCCAGTGTATCACGACTGCATTCGAATCCCGATTGCTACGCCTGAAATCGAAATTTCAGCCTTTTCAGCCCATTTTCAGAAATGCGGTAGAAATTCCAAAAATCTCGAAAAATCACGAAATTTTGCGTACACATTTCTGAAATCATACTTTATTAAGGAAAAATAATTTGAAAAATATATGTTTTCCAGATTTCAAGATTGATACAAATTTGGAAACTTACAAAAGTTCTAAAGAATTTTCAAACTTTGTATCACTTTTGTGATTTACTTGAAAACTTTTTTCCAAAATATAATGAACATGGTTTAAAATATATATGATTTGGAATTTCCAACCATGTTCTTAGAGCTATGTACTCATTACTTGAATACAAGCCTTCCCAATGGTTGGTCCATAAGGTATTTATGTCTCTAGGTGTGTCATTGCCTCATAGTAATGCATCATAACAAGCATGATGAGCCAAGTACACCTTCCCTATCATCTCACATGGTTCTAAGTGTCTCAATACAAAAATCAAGGTTTCTTAAGGCTTTTTGTGAGATGTATCAAGGTATAAAGATAACATATAAACATGGGATCATGCAAACCTAGAATTTTACTCTACAAAGCACATACCAAGCTCTCTCCTTAAAGATGAAAATTCATTTTCGGGAAGAGCTTTGGTGAAGATATCGGCAAGGTTGGACTTAGATTCTACATAATTAAGTTCAATGTCCCCTCTTGTCACATGATCTCTTATGAAGTGATGTTTCACTTCAATGTGCTTGGTCCTAGAGTGATGTACCAGATTTTTGGTCAAGTTGATGGTACTCACATTATCACAATAAACTTTAATGTTAGAGTAGTGTAGCTCATAGTCCACAAGAGTATGCCTCATCCAAAGTAATTGAGCTACACAACCACCCATAGCCACATATTGGACTTCGGTGGTTGATAAAGCAACACAATGTTGCTTCCTACTACTCCAACTAACTAGGGAGGACCCAAGAAATTGGCATCCACCACTAGTACTTTTCCTATCCAATTTGCACCCGGCATAATCGGAATCGGTATAACCAAGCAATTAAAATGACTTAGTCCTAGGATACCAAAGTCCTACATTTAGGGTGCCTTTAATATATCTTAATATTCTTTTGACGGCTACCAAATGTGATTCTTTGGCACAAGATTGGTATCTTGCACACATACCTACCGCAAATAAAATGTCGGGTCTACTAACGGTTAGGTATAGTAAGCTACCAATCATACTCCTATATAGTTTAAGATCAATTGATTTACCTTCATGATCACTATCTATTCTAGTGCTGGTGGCCATGGGAGTGGTTACAATTTTGGCATTTTCCAAACCAAATTTCTTGATCATTTCATTTGCATATTTGGTTTGATAAATATGAATACCCTCATTGATTTGTTTGACTTGTAAACCTAGGGAAAATGTAAGCTCTCCAACCAAACTCATTTCAAATTCATTTTCCATATTTTTTATAAAGTCTTGAAGATGATCATCATTTGTTGACCCAAAAATAATATCATCAACATATACTTAGGCTATGAATATATCTTTTAATGTTGACTTTATAAACAAAGTTTGGTCTACTTGGCCTCTTCTAAAATCCTTAGAAATTAAGAAGGATGACAATCTTTCATACCATGCCCGGGGAGCTTGTTTTAACCCATATAATGCTTTCCTAAGCTTACATACATGATTTGGATAATCTATGTTCTCAAATCCGGGTGGTTGCTCTACATATACTTCCTCCTTAATAAAACCATTTAAGAATGCCGATTTAACATCCATTTGGCAAAGTTTAAATCCCATGTAGGACGCATACCCTAAGAGAATCCTAATAGATTCTAACCTTGCAACCGGGGCATAAGTCTCATCATAGTCAAGCCCCTAAACTTGATTGAATCCCCTAGCAACCAACCTAGCCTTATTTCTAGTGATATTTCCTTGATCATCTAGCTTATTCCTAAAGACCCATCTTGTAGTAATTATGGTGCTATCATTGGGTCTAGGTACTAATTCCCACACTTGACTTCTCTCAAATTGAGCCAATTCATCTTGCATTTCCAAAATCCAATCCGGATCATGTAATGCATCATTGATCGATTTGGGCTCAATTTGTGAGATAAGAGCAACTTGACTAGTAGGAGGTCTATGAAATGACCTAGTTCTTACTCCTTGAGATAGATCTCCTACTACTTGGTCAAGTTGATGATCTTGATGAATTCTTAGGTTTCTAGAAGGGGTTTCAATTTGATCCTTGTTATCTTCCACCCTTCATTCATCATCGGAGTCTCCTCTTCCTCCCCCTTGATCATTACCCCTAATGGTCAAATTTTGAAGTTTTTGAGTAATGTCTTGATTATTGTCATTAATATCCTTATCAATGGAGGACTTTCTAGGGTAGGCACTAGTAGTTTCATCAAATTGAACATTGGAAGACTCCTCAATCCCTTTGGTTCTCTTATTGTAGACTCTATACCCTCTACTTGTGGATGAGTATCCAACTAGGATTCCCTCATCCGCTTTTGATTCAAATTTTCCTAAGTTATCTTTGGTGTTTAGAATATAAACTTTACATCCAAAGACTTTGAAATAATGAATTGTGGGTATAGTCCCATTCCATAATTCAAATGGTGTTTTTCCTAAAAACCTATGGATTTGAACCCTATTTTGGATATAGCAAGCGGTATTAACCGCTTCCACCCACAAGTAGCTAGGTAGAGAATATGCATTAAGCATAGTCCTAGCCGCCTCTTGTAGGGCACGATTTCTCCTTTCCACCACTCCATTTTGTTGGGGTGTTCTAGGACAAGAGAACTCATGCTTGTACCCTTGTTCTAAACAAAATTGTGAAAATTTTAAGTTTTCAAATTCACCACCATGATCACTACGGATCCGGTTGATTTTGAGACTCTTTTCATTTTCAACCCTTTTACTAAATCCTATGATTATTTCTAAGGTATCATCCTTATGTTTCATAAAATAGACCCAAGTATACCTAGAAAAATCTTCTACTATAACCAAACAATATTTATTACCCTTTAAAGATGGAGTACTATGGCAATCAAATAAGTCAAGATGCAATAATTCTAATGGTAAAGAGGTATTGGTTAGGGTTTTACCTTTGTGTGATGTCTTTGTTTGTTTTCCTTCTTGGCATGCATCACACAATTTGTTCTTGACATACTTGATCTTTGGTAGCCCTTTGACCAACTCCATCTTGACTACCTTGGCTATGTTTTTCATGTTGATATGCCCCAATCTTCTATGCCATAGCCAACTTTCCTCTTCTTTTGCAACAAAACACTTAGTAGAAATGTTAGAAGCATATGAAAGATCAACATAATAGATATTTGATTTCCTATATCCAACTAGCATGCAATCATTTAATTCCTTGTGTCTAATCATGCATTTAGAGGATTCAAAGGAGACATGATAGTTTGCATCACAAAGTTGACTAACACTTAATAAATTAAATTTCATATTTTCAACTAGCAATACTTTGTGAATAATAATTTTAGGGGATACCTCAATTGTACCTCTACCTAATATCTTGAGTTTTCCACTATTCCCAAAGGACACCGCTCCCTTCTTCACATATTTAATTGTGGAGAACTTGCTCACATCCCCGGTCATATGTGTTGAGCAACCGCTATCCACAATCTACATACCTCGCTCTCCTACCTAAATCACATGAAAAACACAAGCTTTTGGTACCCAAACATTTGGACCGGTAACATTAAGTAAAAACTTCTTAGGTACCCAAGCTTTCTTAAGCTTACCCTTAATGGTTGCTTTCCTATTAATTAATAAAATATAAGCAACTTCTTTTTCTTTTGGCTTATATCCTAAACCGGCCTTGTTATAAACCGCTCTTTGCCTACTAAGAATCATATCAAGACACTTTGAGCCATTTGAAAATTTTTCTAAACATGCTTTCAATTCACTAACCTCATCCTTAAGTTTGTCATTTTCTTCCCTAAGCATGCAAGAGTCAATATGTGACGACTTTTCATTCCTAATGGCCTTTAGTTCTACCTTCATGCTCTTAACCTTATATAGAGCTTCTTTAAGATAAGCAATTGATTTATAGAGAAGCATAACCTTGGGAGAATTCATTACCTCATCGTCACTAGATGACGATTCATCACTTGAAGAATCTTCTTGACTTGATGTGCCGGAATCATCTTCTAATGCCATGAGTGCCACATGGCGTGTGATGTGGCAAAGCTCATCATCGGAGGAAGAGTCTTCAACACTTGGTGTGTCCCATATGGTTTGAGCCACCATGGCCTCCTTCTTCTTCTTTTCCTTCTTGTCCTTCTTTTTCTTTTCCTTTTCCTCCTTCTTTAGCTCCGGGCAATTCGGCTTTATATGCCCCTTCTTATTGCAAGCATGTCAAATCACATTATTGCTAAAACTTGAATTACCATTAAATTTACCTTTTGAGGAATGAGACCCCTTCCTTGCTTCTCTATTCTTGAACTCTCTTGACTTTCTATAAAGCTTCTTGACAAAATTTGCCATTTCACTAGATGAGTCCCCATCGCTACTTGACTCATCCTCCGACTCGGATGATGATGATGCTTCTTTTCTTTCCTTCTTCTTCTTTTCTTTCTTGTCCTTCTTTTCAACAAATAGAGCTAACCCCTTTTCCTTAGAGGACATGTTAGTTTGCTCATGTAATTCAAACTCACAAAATAATTCATCAATTTTAATTTGAGATAAATCCCTAGTTACCTTAATGGCATCAACTATAGAAGTCCATAAAGAATTTCTAGGAAATGCTTGTAAAATATACCTTACCAAATCTCGGTTGTCAACTCGCTCGCCTATGATATGGAGTCCGTTTACAATTTCCTTGAACCTTCCATGCATTTGACTTACGGTTTCATGCATCTTCATTTGGAAGGCTTGAAGTTGTCCAATTAATAGGTCCTTCTTGGCCCTCTTTAACTCCTTGGAACCTTCATTTAGCTCAATGAGCTTTTCCCATAGCTCCTTGGCGGATTCAAAAGGCCCCACCTTGTTGAGTTGCTCCATTGTGACGCCGCATTGGATGGTGAGGACGGCCTTTGCATTTGATTCAAATTTCTTGTTTATTTCTCTTGTCCAATCCTTGCTTGGAATAGGATTTCCATGCTCATCCACCGGTTCCTCGAAGCCATCTACAACACTATGCCAAATTTCAATATTACTCATAAGATAGTACTTCATCCTACCTTTTCAATACGCAAAATGACTCCCATCGAAGAGCGGTGGCTTGGCGATGCTATATCCCTCTTGAAGAGCCATTGATGTCTTGGTTGATGGTGAGATCTTCCAAGCTATCCGGGCTATGATACCACTTGTTAGGACCCTTGGAATGGTTAGAGGGGGGGTGATTAGCCTTTCTTCTTTTCTACAAAAAGCGTTAGCAAATATAAACACAAATCAAAGCAAGAACAAAGCTAACACCCGATGTACGTGGTTCGGAGATGACACTCCTACTCCACGGCAATCCGTAAGGTGGATTAGCCCTAATCAATCTTCACTAGAGCCTCCTTTGGATGAACCAAGGTGGAGAAACCTTTCTTACAATGCTCTCCTCTTCTTTACAATGATGGATGATCAAGAACAAGAGAAGAGGAGGATTTAAATCACTTAAAAACACATGGAAGGCTTGGTGAGCACGAGAGTATAGTTAGGAGCAAGAGCACTAGCTTCACCAAGCTCCCCATGGCCCCTTTTTATAGAAGAGGGGTTGTTTTTCCCGTTGGGCGTCGATCAGTCGGTGATCGTACCATCGATCGATCATGCCGCTCGCCCAACGGCCAAACGTGATCTCCGCGGAGATTCGTAGCCGCAATCTCCAACGGCCAGGTGATCAGTCGATCGATCCTCCATCGATCGATGGGGTGATCGATCAGTGATCAAGCGACGATCGAGTGAGGCGCGTTTGCGGCGATATTCCTTGATGAGTCGATCGATGCCCTTGTCGGTGATCGATCGCACCATCGGCGATCGCCGGCCGAGCCGGTCGATGATCCGCGATCGATCGGATCGACAAGGGCATCGTCGGCGATCAAGGAATATCGCCGCACGCGCCTCACTCGATCGCCGCTTGATCACTGATCCGATCGATCACCCCATCGATCGGCCGATGGAGGGATCGTCGGATCGATCACCGGCCGTTGGAGATTGCGACTACGATCTCGCGAGATCGCGTTGCTGTTGCGGCGATCGATGGTATGCTCGATCGGATCGACGCTAACGGAAAAATAGCCCCTCTTCTACAAAAAGGGGCCATGGGGAGCTTGGTGAAGCTAGTGCTCTTGCTCCTAACTATACTCTCGTGCTCACCAAGCCTTCCAAGTGTTTTTAAGTGATTTAAATCCTCCTCTTCTCTTGTTCTTGATCATCCATCATTGTAAAGAAGAGGAGAGCATTGTAAGAAAGGTTTCTCCACCTTGGTTCATCCAAAGGAGGCTCTAGTGAAGATTGATTAGGGCTAATCCACCTTACGGATTGCCGTGGAGTAGGAGCGTCATCTCCGAACCACATACATCGGGTGTTAGCTTTGTTCTTGCTTCGATTTGTGTTTATATTTTGTATTGCTTCCGCTAACGCTTTTTGTAGAAAAGAAGAAAGGCTAATCACCCCCCCCCTCTAGCCATTCCAAGGGTCCTAACACTAACCCACTTGCATGAGTCGAGAATATAGTCATATATGAAGTGGGTTCATCCATCGAGAGTAGCAGAGGGTGAGGAGTAATGGGGACTACTCCGGATACTCGGCCAGGTGGCGAATCAACTCAGCATAGTTTCTCTAAGTATGCGTAGGGGTAATTTATGAGGAATTAATAGTTAAAGATGAAAAAGAAAATAAGTAATATCAATAGCTAAACATACCAACTTTAAGCCATAGTACATACATTCGAGAATAGTCGGGTGCCTCGAGTGTGCCATGAGGCAGAGTTCCTCAGGAAAAGGGGATTGAAGATGTGAAAGGAATGGTACTCGAGGTGAAAGTAAGAGCGTTTGGACAGGGGCTCCTTCAAAGAAAGATTTTTGATGCCGACAATTTTGGTTGTTGTTGCGGCGGTTAGTCCGATGACAACCTCCTCGCTTTGATACCACTTGTTGGAGGATCGTGGCCCGGCTTGAAGGGGGTTGAATAGCCCGTGTGAGTTGGACTTTGGAATTAGTTCGTTCGTCTACAATATTCGTTATCACAGCGGAAATATAATATACAAATGCGAATACAAAGATGAATACACAAACACACATAATAGAAACACGATATACATGGTTCGGAACCTTAGGGTTCCTACTCCACGGGTTAACTCAACGAGCTCTAGTGATGAACACACCACTAACTAAACTCCTTCTCGACAATACATCAAAGGTGGAGAAACCTCATACAAGCAATTACAAAATGTAATACAAGAAGTACAAGGAAATACAAAGACAAGCATGAAATACGTAAAGAAAACTTTACAATAATGGCTTTGAACACTTTGCTTGTTGCTTACTTTGATCTGCTCTCGAAGCTCTAGAATGCAACAACAATTCCCCCCCCCAAAATCTTCCCAAAAATCACTGTGGAAATCGTCCCCAAGCTCCTCCTTTTATATTTGTCTCGGGCTAATTCCACGCCTAGCAGTCGACTACCATAAAGCCCCAGTCGACTGCTCTTGTAGCCATCGTAAGACAATGACTTAATCCACGTCAGTATCAGACCAATGGATACACTGGCAGTCGACTGCCAATTACCATAAGTTGACTTCCAACCTCATAGCCGACTGATCAGTTGGCTACCGAGCATTTTGCTCGATCTCAACCAATGATCGCCATCCATGGTAGTCAATCGGCTATCATCGACTACCCAATGTCAGCAATAACCGCAAGTCATTTCCTGCAATCAAACACCATGGCAATCGACTACCCAATGTCGACAGTCGACTGGGAGGCCATTTCTTGCTATCGAACACCAGTCGACATTCACCAGTCGACTGGGACATACCGCCAGTCGACTGTTGTCGGGTAAAACCTCAAACACAATTTTTTGTGCATCCAACCATCGAGTAAAACCTCAAATAATATGTTTGAGAATCCGACACTTGACCTCAGTCACTTGGCCAAGTTCACCTCATCCATGAGGTTTAACCCCAAGACACCCTTAGCCTAGACCTAAGCCTTCTAGCCACCTCTACTAGCTTCGTGCCTATTGCATCCTTCCAAGTCATCCATGACTTATTCATCCATGCGCGGATCCCTCCAAGTCATTCATGACTTGTTCATCCATACGCTAGCCTTCAGGTGCTTCATTCGACTATTGTCATGCTCTCAGTGTCCACACCACCAAAGTTTCATAAGGACTTGCGCTCCCAAAATTACCGCTTGGCCTCACACCGACAAACCACCCCTTGGACTTCCCAAATGCCAATGCCAACCCATGTTGGACTTTCACCACCAAGGTTACACACATGGACTTACGTGGCCAAGGCTACACACTTGGTCTTCCCTTGCCAACTCCATGTTGGACTTCCAATGTCAAGCCCCATGCTTGGACTTTCACAGCTAAGGCTACACACTTGGACTTAGGTGGCCAAGGCTACATACTTGGTCTTCCCATGACAATCACATGTCATATGTTTTGTCTAACATCAAAATACTATTCGAGTCAAACTTGAGTTCGATCAATTGTGACCTGGGTCGATTGCACCAACAATTTAGGGTCTCATGCATATGCTAGGCAACTCTATTTGATTCCCTTATAAATGGGACTTCAAATCATGCCATAGTCCTTAACTCAATTTTATTTAATGCATGAATAATGATTATGGCATAAATGATAACAAGAATAAAAGTATGTGCCAATAATCATGATGTCATGGCATGTGATATAAACTTAAGCATAACATGACATTCAAATCTATTTGATTCCCTTATAAATGGGACTTCAAATCATGCCATAGTCCTTAACTCAATTTTATTTAATGCATGAATAATGATTATGTCATAAATGATAACTAGAATAAAAGCATGTGTCAATAATCATGATGTCATGGCATGTGATATAAACTTAAGCATAACATGACATTTAGCTAACCCTAAGTATTATCATGACATTTTATATGATATAAATAAATATGATGTCATGACATGGCAAGGAAAATAAAGCATGGCAAGTACAAAATACTAAGGTATGAAATACCTAACTGTTAAGCCCAAATTGTCATTTCTAAAATTAAATCCATTTTGCCTTAATACTCATTTATCCCCTAAGTGTGCCAAAAACCCAAAATGGCACACCATAACTCCTAACACTTAGTTGTGCCAATTTAATCAATTTTCAACTTCTCAAAACACATTGGCACATCCTAATGTGTCAACTCTACCATGGTTAGGTTAACTACCTATCCACTTAGGGTTGACACACCCTAACCCATCTAGCATGAATCAATCACGCTCCTAGGAACCCAATACCTATTGGAGCTCCTTGGGTTAACAAGGTATTCACTAGGGATAACTTCCCTAGATACTTTCCTAATGACCATTTTTGGCTTTGAAGCCTTAGTCATTTGGGTTTTGTCAAGGTTAACCTTAGGGATTACCTCCCTAGTAACCTTCTTAGTGGTCTTCCTAGATTTTATAGAACCCTTGGCCACTAGACACACCTCATGGTTAATCTTAGGGATGACTTCCTTATTAACCTTGGTTTTCCTAGACCTAGATATTGTTCTATAATCGAATGGAACATCGTGTTAGGTCTTCTTGGGGTTAGGTTTGTGACCCAAAACTTTTTTCCCTCTTGATGGTTCTTGCCTTCTAGAACCTAAATTTTGACCATTATACCCCTTAAATTAATTTGTCATTTTTGCTAGGGTCTTTTCCATTTTTTCTCGCATTGACCTCAAGGCTCGATTTTCTAATTCTAATTTTTCCAATTTTGATTTTTCATTGGTCTCTTGGGAAAGACTCTTCTTCTTAGGCATGTGCCTACCATTCTTAGGGTTAATGCCTAAATTCTCTTCTATCCTCCTAATACTTTCCCTAGGTAAAGTAGGTCTAGAGTTGTTGTTCCTAGGTTTGTCCTTAGATAAATCTACAAGCTTAGCACCTAAATAATAAAATCTATTATTTCTACTAGCATGCTTTTCATTAACAATTGCAAAAGTACTAAAATAACTTCTAGCATGCTTTTTAACCCTAGAACTAGAAGGTGCATTAAGTTATACCTTAGGGTTTGCTTTAGAAGCTCTCCCTACTTGTGTAACTCCTGTTTGCCCCTTCTTCTTCCCCCTAGGGCATTGGCTTCGGTAGTGTCCCCGTTGATTGCACTTGAAGCACACAATGTGCTCTTTTCTTTTCCTAGCAATGACTCCGACATTCTATAATTTTTGGTTGACTTTTGGTGTCGACACTTTCTCCTTAGCCAAATTTGTGCATTTGCTCTTGTAATGCCAAGCTTCCCTATACTCAAAGCATATAATGTGATTTTTATTCCTTGAGTTACCTAGGGAATTTTCTTCTTGTTCTTCACTTATCTCGGATGTAGATGCTTCTTCTTGTTCTTGCTCTGGGATGGAAGATCTCTCCTCCCCCTCAATGATAAAGGTTGAGGTTTCCTCCAATTCAACCACATTCTTTGATGTTGATGGCAATTCTTCCTCAGCATCCTTCTCTACTTGTGTCGGTTCAGGATTCTCGTGGAATTTGATTAACTTATTCCACAACTCCTTTGTGTCCTGATATTCACCTAGCTTTGACCAAATATCATAAGGTATTAATTTTATTAACATTTTCGTTACCTTAACGGTTGTCTTGAATTGTTGCCTTTGCTCCTCGATCTATTTTTATTTTTTGATTATCTTCCCTTCTTCATCCCTAGGTATTTCGAAACCATCTTCAATTGTTAGCATAGTATCGAAATCGATTTCGAAGTTTACCTCCATCCTTCTTCTCCACCATGAGAATTCTCCCTCGAACTTCAGTAGATGGATGTTGAATGCCGGCCATTTTGGTTGTTGTTGCAGCGGTGAGTCCGATGTCAACCTCTTTGTTCTGATACCACTTGTTGGAGGATCGTGGCCCGGCTAGAAGGGGGGGTTGAATAGCCTTTTCGCGTGTTCAATGGAAATCGTTCGTTCGTCTTGTGCTTGTCTATAATACTTGTTAATATGCAGCGGAAATACAAATAACAAATACAAGAGATAAATACACAGCCACAAAACAACCGATATACATGGTTCAGAACCTTAGGGTTCCTACTCCACGGGGTGTAGCTCTACAAGCTCAAGTGATTAACACACCACTACCAAAACTCCTTCTCGACAACAAGTTGGAGGTGGAGAAACCTCGTACAAGCAATTACAAAATGTAATACAAGAAGTACAAACAAATACAAAGACAAGAATGAAATGCGTAAAGAAAACTTTACAACAATGACTTTGAAAACTTTGCTTGTTGCTTTCTTTGATTTGTTCTTGAAGGTCAGGAATGCAGCAGCAATTCCCCTCCAAAATCTCCCCAAAATTTACTGTGGAAATCCCCCCCAAGCTCCTCCATTTATGCTTGTCTCAGGTTGATTCCATGCCTAGCAGTCGACTACCATAAGGCCCCAGTCAACTGCTCCTATAACCGTTGTGAGACAATAGCCTAATCCACGTGGCATCCAGCCACCGGATACACTGGCAATCGACTACCAGTTACCATCAGTCGACTGCCATCCACATAGCCCACTGATCAGTCAGCTATCGAGCATTTTGTGCTCACATCCATGACCAACAGTCGATTGCCATCCATGTCAGTCGACTGCTGAAGCCATCAGTCGACTGCCCAATGTCGGCAGTCGATTGTCAGTCTATTTCCTGCAATCGAACACCAGTCGACTATCACCAGTCGCCTGGGACATACCACCAGTCGACTGTTGTTGAGTAAAACCTCAAACACAAGTTGTTTGAGCATCCAACCATCGGGTAAAACCTCAAACAACATGTTTTAGAATCTGACACTTGGCCTCAGTCACTTGGCCAAGTTCACCTCATCCATGAGGTTAACCCAAGACACCCTTAGCCCAGACATAAGCCTTCTATCCACCTCTACTAGCTTTGTTCCTATCGGATCCCTCCAAGTCATTCATGACTTGTTCATCCATGTGTGGATCCCTCCAAGTCATCCATGACTTGTTTATCCATACACTGGCCTCCAAGTGATTCCTTCGGCTAATGTCCTGCTCTCGTTGTCTACACCGCTAAGGTACATATGGACTTACGCTCCCAAGACTATCGCTTAGCCTTACTCCGCCAAACCACCCCTTGGACTTGTCATATGGCAATGCCAACCCATGTCGGACTTTCACCTCCTAGGCTACACACTTGGACTTATGTGGCCAAGGCTTCACACTTGGTCTTCCCTTGCCAACTCCATGTTGAACTTCCAATGACAAACCCTATGCTTGGACTTTCACTACCAAGGCTACACACTTGGGCTTACGTGGCCAAGGCTACACACTTGGTCTTCCCTTGCCAACTCCATGTTGGACTTCCAATGCCAATCCCCATGCTTGGACTTTCACCGCCAAGGCTACACACTTGGACTTACGTGGCCAAGGATACACACTTGGTCTTCCCATGACAATCACATGTCATATGTTTTGTCTAACATCAAAATACTGCTCGAGTCAAACTCGAGTCCGATCAATCATGACCTGGGTCGATTGCACCAACATGCATGATGATTGAAAAGGGAGTAAAGAAGTATGAAAACTTGGGATTTTAGTTTCCAAAGTTATTTAATTGCACTCATGTAAATTGTGGAGACTTGGAGTTTTTTTTGGGTTTCTAAGTGTCTAATTGCTTGCATGCAACCTTGGTACTCTTACTTGATTACATGCATGCATGTAGGTCTTTTACTTGATTGCTCCCATTATATAAGGGAGAGAATTCCGAATTTGTGATAACATGGTTTTGAGTAAACATCCTTATGAGGATTTTTTTGTTCTCTTAGTTCTTGAAGGAACTGTTGAACTTATTGAGTCTATCTCGTGGCGTTCAACAACCAAAACTTATCACCATCTTGGTGTGGCGTTTCCTTCTTTCATAGTCTTTGTTCGTGCTAGTCTTGGTTGCAGGTAAAGACTCAAACTCTTGTCGACTTGTTCTTGGGGTTCTATCCATATTTGTCTCGGGTTCCATCACAATTGTTGGTGGGGTTCATATCACAATGGGCTTACGAGTGTGGTCACCCAGTATCTGTAGCCAATAGATATGTTGTTAACTCCATTGATCATCTAGCAGCGAGAATGGACGCACTAAGAAGATGGTTTGACTCCCTAACCCCTTCTTCTGTATGTGCAGCCAATTCCTTTGGTGATGGAGCAGTAACAAATCAGGAGGACGACCGTGGAGAGCATAGTGGATCTGAGGATCATGTTGAGTATGTTAATTCGGTGGGAGAGTATAATTAGAGGCCCAATAATCCATATTTCATCACATATAACCCCGGATGGAGGAACCACCCAAAATTTTCCTATAAGAGTAATTTGGGAAATTTCCAACAGTTGGGACGTTACTGACAACAGGGCAATGGGCCGCAACCACCACCCAACTTCCGACTAGAGAAGGTGATAGAAAACTTTATTCAAACGCAACAAGAGAGGCGAACACCGAATTCCAATGGCAGCATTTGCAAGCAGAAATGATTATTGAGGAATTAAAATTATCTATGAATGATCTCACTAGCCGATAAAAGATGCTAGAGATTCAGATAGCACAGATCGTCAGTCAGTCTGCCAGAACATCGGGTCGATTACTAGGAAAATCTGAAGATAATCCAGTGGAGCAATGCAAGGCAGTGATGCTACGGAGCGGGAGGATTATGAAGGAATTGTCGAGCAGATTAGTGGCCGAGCCAGAACATGGAGCAGAGGTAAAAGAGCCTCTTGAAGAGATCGTAAATGAAGAAGTCGAACATATGGAGCATGAACCTGCCAAAAGGACTCAACTCCCCATGATAGTATTGTTTTCCCAGCGACTAACCAACACAAAGAAAGATGCTAAGTTTGGAAAGTTCTTGAACATGTTGAAATCAATCTCATTGGAAGTACCGATACTTGAAGCTTTGCACCAAATGCCACAATTTGCAAAGTTTATGAAGAATATTTTGGCACACCGTAGGAAGGTCAAGTGGTCAGAGACAGTGGCCCTTACAGAGGAATCTAGCGCTTATCTTCAAAACGGGGCCACTCAAAAGCTAAAGGATCCGGGGAGTTGCTATATTCTGTGTCATATAGGGATGACTCTGATTACTAAGGCATTCTATGACTTAAGCGCTAGTGTGAGCTTGATGTCATATGCACAATGCCAAAAATTAGGGCTAGGAAATTTAAAGTTGACCGCTATGACGTTACAGTTAGCTAGCCACTCATACCGATACCCACTGGGGATCTTGGAAGATGTTCTTGTTAAGGTAGGGAATTTTATATTGCCCAAAGACTTTATAGTTTTAGAGATGGAAGAAGATCAAAAAATCCTTGTGATACTTGGACGACCATTTTTAGCGACGATCGGGATGGTCATTGTTGGTGATCGTTTTGAAGCTAGAGGGGGGGTGAATAGCGCTTTTCGTTTCTACAAGAGTGATTAGCGGAAGCAAACAAAAATAATATATGTAAAAACAAAAAGCAATGCTAACAAAAGCCTTTACGTGGTTCGGAGATAACACTCCTAGCTACTCCACGGTGATCCTTAAGGTGGATCAACCCAAGCAATTCCACTAAGAAGCTTTCCTTTACAACACAACTCCTCTTCTTTACAAAGAATGAAAAACTTAAGCTTAGAGAGAAGAAGAGGGGATTTTAGATTACTTAGAAAGCTAGAAAACTCATGGAGGCTTTGGAGAAGAATCAGAGAATAAGCATTAACCCCAAAAACCCCCACCTGCCCTTTTTTATAGAGAGAGGGCTGATTTTCCCGTTAGACGATCGATGTGATGACAAAGATCCGATCGCACTAATTAATGGCCTCTGAACAGCCGGATTTGCAGGATTTAGAGTCATTTCGTCCAACGACATTCTCATTAGTCGACTGATCCCTCCATCAGTCGACTGATGAAGTGATCAGTCGAGTGATCACAAGCCGTAGTCGAGTGGGACTCTATTCTGTTCCTATTTTTTCCTTGATCAATCGACTGCCACTATTGACAATCCACTGCCACTGTTTCCAGTCGACTGATAACATCATCAGTCGACTCCCATTGCCAAGGCAGTCGACTGATAGTCATGGTTTCACACTGACTCAGTCGAGCACTTGACCAGTCAACTGATACATCATATCAGTCGACTGATACACATCAAGTATGAGTATTTCATACATGATTTCACCCCCTAGCCCTAGACTCAACCTTCTAGCTCTTCCTTAAGCCTTGTGCTTCCAGGATCCCTCCGACTCTGCGACTTGTTCATCCTTTGCGCTTTGCTTCCAAGAGCTTCCTTCGATTTTGTCATGTCTTGGGTTTTCCTTTGCCAAAGCGTACTTGGACTTTACGCCGCCAAAACTACATGCTTGGACTTAATGCCGCCAAGACAACATGTTTGGTCTTATGCCGCCAAACCTTTACTTTGGACTTCTCTTGCCAAGATCATACTTGAACTTTGCCTTTACCTCTCACTTAATCATGTTCACCATTAGATTACAAGTTGTTGCCTAACTTAGATGATAATCCAAACATCAAAACATATAAATGCTTGGGGCATTGTTGCACCAACAATATCCCTCTTCTTGATGTTTGGCAATCATTTAAGTTAGGTCTTTTAAAGATACACATAATCACATAATCATATATCCAATTTCTAACTTAAACATTTCTTCTCCCCCATTGACATACATTAAAAAGAGAAGAAATTGTAGGGAAATCTCGTATTCCAAATGGCATATGCGCAACGGAAAATAGGATCCCTTCCAAGTGATCCATGCGAAAGCAAACTCGTATAAAATAAATTTCTCTAAACCAAACCTATCTTATAGGAGAGGATTACCTTTGTTGCGTGCCCTTGTTAATCCCGCTTTTCCTTTCGGTTTGTTGGATCTTTAGCACGTTCAAGTGTCCGTGCCTCTATACGTATCCACACGAGCACGCTCTTGTCTCACAAAAGGAAAACTAGAAGAGCTCTCCTTTACTTCTTGCTAGAGAAGTCCCTAAAGGAGAGGAAGAGAGGGAAAAGGAGAAAGGAAGAAGAAGACTCCTCTTCTTGCTAGCCTACACTCACAAACCCACACAACCAAAGCTTCCACCAAGCTCTCTCACAACCACAACACCAAAAACCCACTATGGCCGGCCACTCCATGGAGCCTTTTATAGGGTTGGAAAAACCCTTCCACCTCCTTCACATTCAATGCAATCCATTGCATTGAGACACACTCAAAAAGGATTTGGCTTCCTTGTTTGGCCGGCCACTTAAGGAGACAAAACCATTTTGTTTCCTTCCACCTTAACTAGCTTAGGTGGATGCTTAGGTGGCATGCTTATGTGGCATGCTTATGTGGCATTCTTATGTGGCATTCATGCATGTTGAATTAATCTTATTAATTCAATTAAGCTTATGTTATCATATTGAATTAATCTTATTAATTCAATTAAGCTTATGTTATCATATTGAATTTATCTTATTAAATCAATAAGGTAACATATTGAATTAATCTCATCAATTAGCTAAAATTCTCATTAAGCTTAAAGTCCAAAAACCATTTTGTAGTTAAGCTTATTTCCATATTATTCTAGTCAAACTAGAATACTCTAATTCCTCTAATTATCATGCTCTTTGTGTGTGACCCTATAGGCTCTCATAACGTTGGCAGTGGATCTAAACTCTTTTGATACACAAGCAATGAGCGGCATCTAGCAATACATCATTGCTACCCAAGTTACGAGATAAGTCAAGATCCGACTAACCTTTCCGTGACTACTATAATATATGACCGTGTCCTTCTATCCTTGATATCAGATTGATCAATGAGGCATAGACCGTGTCATCCTCGATCAATCTATGTGTTTCTTGATCCCTGAGTAAACTAACTCAAACAAATGAGCTCAATATCTCATATTGACTCATTCGAGCATGGCCATGCATTTTAGTAGTTCTACTCAATCAAGGGGCCCACCGATATCACTCCCGTCATATGGAAGGGATAGATCCCATCTACATCACTCACATCCCTCCGCATAATTTGTTACATACCCAGTAATTGCCTTTATGGTCCACCCTGTTACGGGTGACGTTTGACGATACCAAAGTACATAACTCCTTATGTAGGGAACCGTAGTGACTTCAGGTCTAAGGACTATTCATACCAATAGTCACATGAGAAAGTTTATGACACTCATATAACGATCCATGAAACTTTCTCATGGCGGGTCAGTTCAGTATATATTCTCCAATATATACCCATGTGTCAACTTGATATCATAGATCCATGACTTGTGAGATCAAGTCATCAATTGACCTACATGCTAGTCTTTATGTATTAATATTGCCCTTGCATATTAATACTTGACTAGGAACATTTAGGAAAGTGTTCTCTACAGCCTCTCATAATCAATTCTGCCAATTGATGTCAGAGATAAGAACCTACTTTTCTAGGGCATTATTATATTTAAATTAGTGCACAAGCAAGATGTAAATATAATAACCAATCCTTTGCCTTTATAGAATATGATACAAAATGTTCCCTATTCAACCATCACATGATTGGTTCTAGGGCTTTAACTAACAATCTCCCACTAGCACTAGTACCAATCACTATGATATCTAATACCTAGTGACCTAGTGTGACCATCATGCTTCCTCCGTGCCAAAGCCTTGGTCAATGGATCTGCGATGTTAGCTTCGCTGATCTGCATATCCTCACATCTCCTCTATCGATGATCTCTCGGATGAGATGGAAGCGCCGAAGATGTGTTTGGTCCGGCGATGTGATCGAGGTTCCTTAGCTCTGCAATAGCCCCATTGTTGTCACAATAGAGGTCTATTGGATCTGCAATGCTAGGAACTACCCCAAGTTCATCGATGAACTTGCGGAGCCAAATGACCTCCTTTGCTACATCGATCGCAATATACTCTGTTGTAGAATCAAGAATCGTGTCCTCGCTTTGAACTCTTCACCACTCCACCATTCGTGCAAAACACGACTCGATTGCGATCTATAGTCATCCTTGTTGCTTGGAAGCTTGCATCACTGTAACCCTTTACGATTAGCTCCTCATTGCCTCCAAATATCGTGAAATATTCTTTCGCCTTCGTAAGTATTTAAGAATATTTTTGATCGCTATCCAGCTGACTTTCACCGATCAATGGTATCTACTCGCCATGCTCAAAGCATACGAGACGTCAGACGCAGTACAAAGCATGGCGTACATGATAGACCCTATAGCAGATGCATAAGGGATCTTATCCATGCGATCTCTCTCCTCCTTAGAAGAGGGACATTGAGTCTTCGAAAGACTCACACCATGTGATAAAGGCAGAAACCCTTTCTTAGAATTTTGCATAGCAAAACGATCTAGCACTTTATCAATGTATGTACTCTGACTTAGGCCAAGTAATCTTCTAGATCTATCTCTATAGATCTTGATGCCTAGAATATAGGCAGCTTCACCTAAGTCCTTCATCGAGAAACAATTCCTAACCACATCTTCACAGACCGGAGTGAGGGAATATCATTTCCGATGAGAAGTATGTCATCTACATACAAGACAAGAAATACAATCAGTGTTCCCACTATTTCTCTTGTAGACACAAGGCTCATCTTCATTCTTGATGAAACCAAACTCTTTGATTGCATCATCGAATCGAAGATTCCAGCTTCGAGAGGCTTGCTTTAGTCCATAAATGGACCTTTGCAGTTTGCATACCTTTCCAGGATGCTTTGGATCTTCAAAACCCTCAGGTTGTGTCATGTACACATCCTCGAGTAGTTTTCCATTCAGAAAAGCGGTTTTGACATCCATCTGCCAGATCTCATAATCGTGGTAGGCTGCAATAGCAAGTATGATCCGAATGGATTTAAGCATCGCAACTGGTGAAAAGGTTTCTTCATAGTCAATACCATGAATTTGTTTGAATCCTTAGCCACCAATCTACCTTTATAGGTATGCTTATTACCATCCATGCCAGTCTTTACTTTAAAGACCCACTTACACCCAATGGGTTTTACCCCTTCAGGTGGATCAACCAAAGTCCATACTTGGTTAGTGTACATGGATTCCATTTCGGATCTCATGGCCTCTAGCCATTTCTCGGAATCTGGGCTCATCATAGCTTCTTTATAGTATGTAGGCTCGTCAAGATTGATAAGCAATACATCACCGCTTGTCACCAAGAGAAAAGAATATCTCGGGTTGACGACGGATCCTATTAGATCTACGAAGAGGTTGGTCTACTTGAACAGGTGTTTGCTCCACAACTCTTTGGGCAACAAATTCCTCATCCACAACACTTTGTGGTGCCTGTTCATTTTCCATCGAAGCCTTAGTGTTATCATCATCTTGAACTTCTTCAAGATGAATTTTACTCCCACTAGTATTTCTAGAAATAAATTCTCTTCTAGAAAGACAAAGATTTCCGCAACAAACACCTTGCCAAGTGTGGGATTGTAAAAGTAATATCCCTTAGTTTCCTTGGGATATCCTACAAAATAACACTTATCTGATTTGGGTCCTAGTTTATCTGAGACTTGACGTCTAACGTAAGCTTCACAACCCCAAATCTTTATAAAAGACATTTTGGGACTCTTCCCGGTCCATATCGTATATGGTGTCTTTTTTACGGCTTTTGATGGAACGCGATTAAGTGTGAAAGCGGCTGTCTCTAGAGCTAAGCCCCAAAAGGAAGTAGGTAGATCAGTCTGGCTCATCATTGATCGTACCATATCTAATAGAGTACGATTTCTCCTCTCAGGTACACCATTCCATTGTGGTGTTCCAGGTGGAGTGAGTTGGGATATTATCCCACACTCAGCCAGGTGATCACGAAACTCTTGACTAAGGTATTCACCACCTCGATCTGATCGAAGTAGCTTAATACGCTTACCAAGTTGGTTTTGTACTTCATTCTTGAATTCCTTGAACTTTTCAAAGGATTCTGACTTATGTCTCATCAAATATAAGTAGCCAAATCTACTCATATCATCAGTGAAAGTAATAAAGTACTTATAGCCTCCTCTGGCTTCGACATTGAAAGGGCCACATACATCAGTATGTATGAGTCCTAACAAGTCCGTCGCTCTCTCGCCATGCCCACTAAATGGAGTTTTAGTCATCTTTCCTAAAAGACAAGACTCGCATACCTCATATGATTCAAAATCAAATGAGTCCAATAATCCATCTTTATGGAGTTGGGATATGCGTTTTTCATTTATGTGACCTAGGCGATTGATGCGAAGAGATATGTTTCGATTTGAACCGCTTTTTTATTCGTTATAAATTGGGTTATCTAAATCTAGAACATAGAGACCATTCATAAGTGGTGCATTACAATAGAACATTTCATTTAAATAAATGGAACAACATTTGTCCTTTATTATAAAAGAAAAGTTTTTCTTGTCTAAACAAGATACATAAATTATGTTCTTTGTTAATGCGGTACATAGAAGCACTCCTCTAGTTCTAAGATAAGCCCAGTGGGCAAAGACAAAGAATATGTTCCCTCTGACTACAAAGAATAACTTTTGCGCCATTGCCTACTGTAGGTCCACTTCGCCCTTTGCCATTATTCTACTATTTCTCGTCCACTGCACATTAGTACAAATGTGAGATGCACATCCATTATCTAATACCCATGTAGAAGAAATAGATAGATTAACCTCTATAACATGTATACAGGCGAAGTCCCACTTCTCTTGTTCTTTACTTCCTCAAGGTAGACTTTGCGATTCGCTTCCAGTGTCGATCTCACCAATGGAGCGGTCCCTTCCTTAGGTACTTTACCTTTACCCTTTGAAGTGGATGAATTGGCCTTGCCTTTGGCTTGGTCTTACCCTTGCCTTTGCGCTTACCTTTGTCCTTCTTGACCATTAGTACATTACTAACTTTCTTCTTGAGATTTGGTTCAGATTCTCAACATCTTTGAGAATCTCGAGCAAAGGTTTATCAATTTCATTCATGTTATAATTCATGACGAATTGATTGTATGCTTCCCAACGATTGCGAGGATAACATCGATTGCCAATTCTTGGCTCGGAAAACCTAGTCTTCAGGTTCTCAACGTACCCAATCATTTTGAGTACGTGAGTTCCTACAGTGTTCCTTCTTGCATCTTGCATGCAAAAGAGCCTTAGACACTTCAAACGCTCGTGCCTAGCTTGTCCTTGATATAGTTGTTTCAAGTGCTCAACCACATCATAGGCATCCATGTTCTCATGTTCAAGCTCGAGTTCATGGTGGCAAGCATAAGGCATGACACATCTAATCGTCATCTTGATGCTTCTTATAAGCATCCTTTTACCCGAGTGGCCAGTAGGCGGTATTTCAGGGTAGCCTGCTCTAGTACATATAGTTTGCGTTCTTGCTTGAGGATAATCCTCAAGTTCCTATACCGATCAAGAAAGTTTGCTCCATTGAGCTTGTCCTTCTCAAGGACAGATCGCGAAGTTGAGGGTGTGTCGTGTTAGATGACATGGTGATCTACAACATTAAAATGCAAAGTTAAGTATCATACCTAAATCATTTAATTAGGCCTTTAATTAAATGAGGCTCCACTAAATTCTCATAGCTACTATTTAGCTATAAATTTATATGGGATAAAGATCCACATCATAATTGCCTTGAGTTAGCTTTGGCTAATCGCCCAAGACGTAGTATAATTAGGTAGGCAATCTTTTGCCAATTACATCTGATGTAACTCTATAATAGAATTGGTTAAGTTTTAGATTAGTTTAGTGTTTATTCATAAACCGACTTCCAGGTAATGGCGAGGCACGGGGCCTTCTTGGATATCGAGCAACGACCACTTCTAAGACAAAGCTGATGTTCGGAAATCACACAAAACTAATGTTAACACTTATGTTCAAAGCTAATATATGCCTCTACTTTCTTAACCAATTAAGAAAACACTTAATTAAGTCTTAACCAAGACTGATAGCGGGACATCACAATTGTCCACTCGCACCCCTCCAAGATAAAATGCATTGCTTTGCTTTGGCAAACCCAATAACAAATGATCGAGGAAGTAGTGAGTACCAACTTTGGTAGGCATATCGTTTAGACTTATTAAGAAATAAACATGTATCATATACATATTAGCATACATCACATATAAGGTAAACTAATCATGCATCACATACAAGCTAAACTAACATGCATCACATACATATTAAACTAACGTGTCATGGTTATGGCCCTTATTCTACAATCTTCTCAAGCCAATGAAAAGATTGATTGGTCAACCTAGGGATAGCATCTTCTCCTAAGTGCTTCCTTTTGGTTGTCTTGTGTGTTGACTTCCTCCTTGTAACCTCATCTTCCAATGGACCCTCCATCCTTGTTTTGTACATTACAAAAGGAGAAATACTCGAGTTACATTCGAGTCTAAAACTAATTTTACAACAAGAATATTAGGAGAAAGGCACGACACGCAGGCCGTATTAAGAATTACAACACACAATCACAAACTTTTTGGGACTAGGCCATAACCATGCACCATGTCATTTTAACTTTTAAAAGACATTGGATATTTTATTATGTTTGAAAATTTGCTAATGCAATTATCAACTCATAATAAAATTTATCCTACTTCTATATCACATATAAAATAGAGAAAACCTATTTTTATACGATCTTTCGCAAGTGGCTCTGATACCACTGTAGGGAAATCTCGTATGCCAAATGGCATATGCGCAACGGAAAATAGGATCCCTTCCAAGTGATCCATGCGAAAGCAAACTCGTATAAAATAAATTTCTCTAAACCAAACCTATCTTATAGGAGAGGATTACCTTTGTTGCGTGCCCTTGTTAATCCCGCTTTTGCTTTTGTTTGTTGGATCTTTAGCACGTTCAAGTGTCCGTGCCTCTATACGTATCCACACGAGCACGCTCTTGTCTCACAAAAGGAAAACTAGAAGAGCTCTCCTTTACTTCTTGCTAGAGAAGTCCCTAAAGGAGAGGAAGAGAGGGAAAAGGAGAAAGGAAGAAGAAGACTCCTCTTCTTGCTAGCCTACACTCACAAACCCACACAACCAAAGCTTCCACCAAGCTCTCTCACAACCACAACACCAAAAACCCACTATGGCCGGCCACTCCATGGAGCCTTTTATAGGGTTGGAAAAACCCTTCCACCTCCTTCACATTCAATGCAATCCATTGCATTGAGACACACTCAAAAAGGATTTGGCTTCCTTGTTTGGCCGGCCACTTAAGGAGACAAAACCATTTTGTTTCCTTCCACCTTAACTAGCTTAGGTGGATGCTTAGGTGGCATGCTTAGGTGGCATGCTTATGTGGCATTCTTATGTGGCATTCATGCATGTTGAATTAATCTTATTAATTCAATTAAGCTTATGTTATCATATTGAATTAATCTTATTAATTCAATTAAGCTTATGTTATCATATTGAATTAATCTTATTAAATCAATAAGGTAACATATTGAATTAATCTCATCAATTAGCTAAAATTCTCATTAAGCTTAAAGTCCAAAAACCATTTTGTACTTAAGCTTATTCCCATATTATTCTAGTCAAACTAGAATACTCTAATTCCTCTAATTATCATGCTCTTTGTGTGTGACCCTATAGGCTCTCATAACGTTGGCAGTGGATCTAAACTCTTTTAGATACACAAGCAATGAGCGGCATCTAGCAATACATCATTGCTACCCAAGTTATGAGATAAGTCAAGATCCGACTAACCTTTCCGTGACTACTATAATATATGACCGTGTCCTTCTATCCTTGATATCAGATTGATCAATGAGGCATAGACCGTGTCATCCTCGATCAATCTATGTGTTTCTTGATCCCTGAGTAAACTAACTCAAACAAATGGGCTCAATATCTCATATTGACTCATTCGAGCATGGCCATGCGTTTTAGTAGTTCTACTCAATCAAGGGGCCCACCGATATCACTCCCGTCATATGGAAGGGATAGATCCCATCTACATCACTCACATCCCTCCGCATAATTTGTTACATACCCAGTAATCGCCTTTATGGTCCACCCTGTTACGGGTGACGTTTGACGATACCAAAGTACATAACTCCTTATGTAGGGAACCGTAGTGACTTCAGGTCTAAGGACTATTCATATCAATAGTCACATGAGAAAGTTTATGACACTCATATAACGATCCATGAAACTTTCTCATGGCGGGTCAGTTCAGTATATATTCTCCAATATATACCCATGTGTCAACTTGATATCATATATCCATGACTTGTGAGATCAAGTCATCAATTGACATACATGCTAGTCTTTATGTATTAATATTGCCCTTGCATATTAATACTCGACTAGGAACATTTAGGAAAGTGTTCTCTACAGCCTCTCATAATCAATTCTGCCAATTGATGTGCTGTAGATAAGAACCTACTTTTCTAGGGCATTATTATATTTAAATTAGCTGGCACAAGCAAGATGTAAATATAATAACCAATCCTTTGCCTTTATAGAATATGATACAAAATGTTCCCTATTCAACCATCACATGATTGGTTCTAGGGCTTTAACTAACAGAAATCATATAATTCATAGAAGAATTGAATATATTATAATCTTGAGCTAAAGTATAGATATGAATTTTAGCTCCCCCTAAATCCAAGATATAGGTCATGATGAGTAAAAAAAAACATGTGGAGAAAAAGTCTATCAAGTAATTTGAGGATTTAACTTCCAACTTTGCACAAACAATATAACTTTTTGGAATAAGAAAGTTACGTTATGTGAAACTCTCCCTAAAACACCGCATTAAACAGTCATACAAGTTGTTTATACTCAATATTATCAAGATATAGTTTTAGATCAACAAGGATACACTAAATATCAGAAAATGGAGCTAATTTTTCTAAAACACAGTGTATCAGTCGACTGCTACGTCTGTAATACGAAATTCAACCTTTTCAGTCAAAATTCAGAAATGCGTCACAAATTCCAGAAGCCTCGAAAAATCACGAAATTTTGTGTACACATTTCTAAAATCATACTTTATCAAGGAAAAATATTTTGAAAAATATAAGTTTTCCATATTTCAATATTGATACAAACTTGGAAACTAGCAAAAGTTCTAAAATTTTGCAAACTTTGTATCACTTTTGTGTTTCACTTGAAAACTGTTTTTCAAAGTATGATAAACATAGTTTAAAATATGTTTTATTTGACATTTCCAATCATGTTCTTGGAGATATATGCACATCAATTGTGTATAAGCCTTCCCAATGATTGGTCCAATGAAGGATCAATGTCTCTAGATGACACTTTGGTCCATAGTAATGCATCATAACAAGCATAATGAACCAAGTGCATCTTCCTAACATCTCACATGTTGTCTAAGTTGCTCAATACAAAAATCATGTTTTCTTAGGTATTTTGTGAGATGCTCAAAGGTATAAATCCTAGTATTTCTATAGGATCATGCACACCTATACCTTTACTCAACCAATCACATTCCAAGTTCTCTCCTAAGTGATGAAAAATCTACCTCGAGAAGAGCCTTGGTAAATATGTCGGCTAGGTTGGACTTGGATTTAATGTAATTAAGCTCAATGTCCCCCTTTGCCACATGATCTCTAATGAAGTGATGTTTCACTTCAATGTGCTTGGTCCTAGAGTCATGCACCGGATTTTTGGTCAAGTTAATTGTGCTCACATTATCACAAAATACTTTCATATTGGAGTAAGATAGCTCATAATCTTCTAAGGTATGTTTCATCCATAGTAGTTGAGCTACACAACCACCCATAGCCACATATTCGGCCTCGGTGGTGGATAAACAAACATAAGGTTGCTTCCTACTAGTCCAACTAACTAGGGAGGACCCAAGGAATTGGCATCCACCACTAGTACTCTTCCGATCCAATTTGCAACCTGCATAATCGAAATCGGTGTAACCAATCAAATCAAAAGACCTAGTCCTAGGGTACCATAGACCTACATTTAGTGTGCCTTTAACATATCTTAAAATTCTCTTAACGGCAACTAAATGAGATTCTTTAGCACATGATTGATACCTAGCACACCAACTGCAAATAATATGTCAGGTCTACTAGCGGTTAAGTACAAAAGGCTACCAATCATGCTCCTATAAAGTGCAATATCTATTTATTTTCCTTCACTATCACTATCTATTTTAGTATTGGTTGCCATTGGAGTTGAAACCACCTTAGCATTTTCCAAACCAAATTTCTTAATCATTACCTTAGCATATTTTGTTTGATAAATATAAATACCTTCACTAGTTTGTTTGACTTGCAATCCTAGGAAGAAATTTAATTCCCCAACAAGACTCATTTCAAACTCTTTTTCCATATTTTGAATAAAGTCTTGAAGGAGTTCATCATTTGTTGACCCAAAGATAATGTCATCAACATATACTTGGGCTACAAAGATGTCCTTAGATGTTGACTTTATAAAGAGAGTTTAATCTATACTACCCCTTTTAAAATCCTTAGAGATTAAGAAAGATGATAATCTTTCATACCAAGACCGGGGAGCTTGTTTCAACCCATATAAAGCTTTCCTAAGCTTGTATACATGGTTTGGGTAGTCCATATTTTCAAACCCAGGAGGTTGTTCTACATACACCTCTTCCTTAATAAACTCATTTAGGAATGCCAATTTGACATCCATTTGATGGAGTTTGAAACCCATATAGGAGGCATACACTAAAAGTATTCTAATGGACTCTAACCTAGCAAACGGGGCATATGTTTCATCATAGTCAAGTCCTTCAACTTGATTAAAACCCCTTGCAACTAATCTTGATTTATTTCTATTGATATTTCCTTGGTCATCTAGTTTGTTTTTAAAGACCCATCTTGTAGTAACAATGGTGTTTTCACTTGGTTTAGGAACTAACTCCCATACTTGACTCCTTTCAAATTGAGCCAATTCATCTTGCATTGCTAAGATCCAATCCGGATCAAGTAATGCATCTTTAATTGTTTTGGGCTCAATTTGAGAAATTAGAGCAATATGACTAGTGGGATCCCTATGGAATGACCTAGTCCTAACTCCTTGAGATAATTCACCCACAATTTGATCTAAGGGGTGACTTTGATGAACTCTTATGGTTCTAGGAGGTGTATTAAGTTGATTTTGATCATTATCAACCTCAATCCTATGCTCATCATCGGAATCATCCCTTACTCCCCCTTGATTCAATCCTCCCCCTTGATTATTACCCCCTAAGGTTAAATCTTGAAGTTGTTGGGTAATTTGTTGATTTTCATTATTAATATCATCATCAATAGGGGATTTCCTAGGATATGTATTGGAGGATTCATCAAATTGAACATTTGAAGATTCTTCAATCCTTTGAGTCCTTTTATTGTAAACTCTATACCCTACACTAGTGGATGAGTATCCAACTAGGATTCCCTCATCCGCTTTGGACTCAAACTTACCTAGGTTGTCTTTGGTATTTAAAATATAGACTTTACATCCAAAGACCTTAAAATAATGAATTGTTGGAATTGTACCATTCCACAATTCAAATAGAGTTTTTCCTAAAAACCTATGAATCAATACCCTATTTTGAATATAGCAAGCGGTATTAACCGCTTCCGCCCACAAGTAGCTAGGTAAGGAGTATGCATTAAGCATTGTCCTAGCCGCTTCTTGTAGGGCACGATTTTTCCTTTCCACAACCCCATTTTGTTGGGGTGTTCTAGGACAAGAAAACTCATGCTTGTACCCTTGTTCTAAGCAAAAATTTGAAAAATTAGAATTCTCAAATTCTCCACCATGATCACTACGGATCCGATTGATTTTGAGTTTTCTTTCATTTTCTACTCTTTTGCTAAATCCTATGATTATTCCTAAGGTTTTATCTTTATTTTTCAAGAAAAATACTCAAGTAAACCTAGAGAAATCATCAACTATTACCAAGCAATATTTACTACCAATTATAGAGGGGGTACTATGGCAATCAAATAAATCCATATGTAATAATTCTAATGGTAAAGCGGTACTAAGTAAATTTTTACCTTTGTGTGATGTTTTTGATTGTTTCCCTTCTTGGCATGCATCACACATCTTGTCCTTGAGAAATTTGACTTTAGGCAATCCTTTGACTAGCTTCAATTTTGCTATTTTGGCTATATTCTTCATGTTTATGTGTCCTAGCCTCCTATGCCAAAGCCAACTTTCTTCCTCTTTTGCAATAAGACACTTAGTGGAAGCATTAGTAGCATAGGATAAATCAACATAATATATATTTGATTTCCTAAAACTGACTAACATGCAATCATTTAGAGTTTTGTGTCTTATAAAACATTTTGATGAATCTAATTTAACATTAAAATTTAACATCAAACTTGGCTCTGATACCACTTGTTGGTGATCGTTTGGAAGCTAGAGGGAGAGTGAATAACACTTTTCGTTTCTACAAGAGTGATTAGCGGAATCAAACACAAATAATATATGTAAAAACAAAAAGCAATGCTAACAAAAGCCTTTACGTGGTTCGGAGATAACGCTCCTACTCCACGGCGATCCTTAAGGTGGATCAACCCAAGCAATTCCACTAAGAAGCTTTCCTTTACAACACAACTCCTCTTTTTTACAAAGAATGAAAAACTTAAGCTTAGAGAGAAGAGGAGGGGATTTTAGATTACTTAGAAAGCTAGAAAACTCATGGAGGCTTTGGAGAAGAATCAGAGAATAAGCATTAACTCCAAAAACCCCCCACCAGCCCTCTTTTTATAGAGAGAGGGCTGATTTTTCCGTTGGAGCACGATCAGTCGACTGATGCACAACATCAGTCGACTGTCGGTGCGATTAACGACCTCTGAACAACCAGATTCGGGGGATTTAGAGTCGTTTCATCCAACGACATTCTCATCAGTCGGTTGATCCCTCCATCAGTCGACTGATGAAGTGATCAGTCGAGTGATCACAAGCCGTAGTCGAGTGGGACTCCATTCTGTGCCTGTTTTTCCTTGATCTGTCGACTGCCCTTCGGTTTTGTCATGTCTTGGGTTTTCCTTTGCCAAGGCATGCTTGGACTTTACGCTGCCAAGACTACATGCTTGGACTTACACTGCCAAGACTTGCCTTTGGACTTCCTTTTCCATGGTCCGTTTGGACTTAATGCTGCCAAGACAACATGTTTGGTCTTATGCCGCCAAACCTTTACTTTGGACTTCTCTCGCCAAGATCATACTTGGTCTTTGCCTTTACCTATCACTTAATCATGTTCACCATTAGATTACAATTTGTTGCCTAACTTAGATGATTATCCAAACATCAAAACATATAAATGCTTGGGGCATTGTTGCACCAACAGTCATAAACGTCAAGAATCATAAGCTAACCCTAACAGTAGGGGACAATAATTTAGAGTTTAATCTTGCTAGCATAGCAAGCCTGGAACTCGCATTGGGTAAATATGTTATTTCTGCAAGGGCTAAAGAACAGAGTGAAATCAAGAATTTGGACAAAGATGAATGGAGGTTCACGGAACCACCGGAGCTGAGCTAAAGCAAAGGAGTAGGATCGAGCTAAACACCTTAAACAAGCACTTCTTGGGAGGCAACCCAAGTGTAGTTTTCTTGATTTTTTTTAGTCATGCATGTTAGTTTAGACATTAATTTTTGTCCATTTGAAGTATCACAAGTATTTTAGGGTCAGATAGAACTTGCTAGGTAGAAAGGAGATACCTTTTGGACATCAAAAAGAAGCACGAGTGGCCATGTGGATTCCACATGCTCGTGCCCAACAATCAGAAGAGCACATGGTAGGGCGTGGGGAAGGGCTCAGATCATGTGACACTCTGGGAAAGATCTAGAGTCGCACACGGCTAGCCGTATGAATATCACACGGCCGTGCCAAACCCCGAACTTGTTCCAAGCACCTAGATTAGAGTCGCACATGGCCGACTGTGTGAATTTCACACGGCCATGTCGCACCCCTTTAAAAGGGAAAAATCCATGCGGTTTGCCCTAAATCAGCCGTGCAACTCAAACATTCCACCCTAGCCCATGCGATATCTTCTTCTTCAAGCTCCAAGAACTCTCTACAACCTCCAAAAAGCTCTCAAGAAACAAGGATGAGGAGGACAAAGCATTGTGCAATAAGATCTGGTTCTTCAGGGACAAGGTCCAGGAGAAGAAGCGCCCCACAAGCTACGGAGGAAGGTATTGCTCCTCCAAGCATTATATTTTCTAATGAAGAGAATAGGGATAGATTTACTATGCTTTCCAACAAAAAAATCACCGCTACTAGGTATTTGGATGTAGATCTTTTAGAAACCCTAGGTTGTTGGTGCAATCGACCCAGTTAATGATGGAACCGACTCGAGTTTGACTTGAGCGGTCTTTTGATGTTTGATAAAATGTATGACAATTTAATTGTCATGGAAAGTCCAACATGGAGTTGGTAAGGGAAGTCCAATTACTTGGCATTAGGAAGTCCAAGTGTATAGCATTGGCCACGTAAGTCCAAGTGTGTACCTTTGGCGGTGAAAGTCCAAGCATGGGTCTTGGCATTTGGAAAGTCCAACATGGAGTTTGTATGGGAAGTCCAAGTGTGTAGCCTTGGCATTTGGAAGTCCAACATGGAATTGGCATGGAAAGTCCAAGTGTTTAGCCGTGGCATTTGGAATGTCCAACATGGAGTTGGCATGGGAAGTCCAAGTGTGTAGCCGTGGCATTTGGAAAGTCCAATATGGAGTTGGCATGGGAAGTCCGAGTATGTAGCCTTGGCATGGAAAGTCCAACATGAAGTTGGCATTGGGAAGTCCAACATGGAGTTGGCATGGAAAGTCCAAGTGGGTAGCCTTGGCAGTGTAGACCTGGGTAGCATGAAAATAGCCGAAGGAAGCACCTGGAGACTAGCGTATGGATGAACAAGTCATGGATGACTTGGATGGATTCACGCATGGATGAATAAGTCATGGATGATTTAAAGGGATCCGGTAGGCGTGAGGCTAGTAGAGGTGGCTAGAAGGCTTAGGTCTAGGCTAAGGGTGATCAAGCAAGTATGAGGGTATCATACTTAGGTTAAACCTCATGGTTGAGATTTACTAATCAACTAGGGTGATATACCAGTCGACTGGTGGGAGCTGACTTGCGTTCAACTACGTCGCGAGGTTTGGTAGTCGACTACCAACTTTTGGCAACCGAATGGACTTTGGAAGTCGACTCCCGTGGAGGGTAGTCGACTATTGATGTTGGTTTCAAACATAGAACGCTCGATAACCAATTGATCAGTCAACTATGGGGTTGGCAGTCGACTGATGGTAATGAGCAGTCAATTGCCAATGTATCTATTGGTTGAGATGCAAATATGGATTAAGTCGTTGTGACACAACGGCTACAAGGACAATCGACTGGGGCCTTATGGCAGTCGACTATCAGGCACAAAATCACCTTAATATAGGTTATAATAGGAGCTCGAGTTTGAGGATTTTGCAGCAAATTTTGGAGAGATTTTAAAGGGGAATTGTTGCTACATTCCAGACCTTCAAGAGCAAATCAAAGCAAGCAACAAGCAAGAGTTCAAAGTATTTGTTGTAATGTTTTCTTTATGTATTTCATTATTGTCTTTGTATTTGCTTATACTTTTTGTATTACATTTGTAATTGCTTCTACGAGGTTTCTCCACCTCCGATGTGTTGTCGAGAAGGAAATTTAGTAGTTGTGTGTGCATCACTAGAGTTCGTTGAGCTCGCCTTGTAGAGTAGGAACCCTAAGGTTCCAAACAACAATATATTCGTTGTGATTGTGTATTTGTATTCGTATTTATATTTTGCTACGCTAACCAAATTGTAGAGACGAATGAACGAATTCCATCGAACAACATACATGGGCTATTCAATCCCCTTCTAGCCGGGCCATCAATCCCCCAACAAGTGTTATCAGAGCAAGGCTCTTATCATTGGACTCATCACCAGGATAATCACACCAAATGACCGGCATCAACATTCACCCACCAAAATTCAAAGGAGATTTTTCTTGGTGGAAGAAAAGGATGGAGGTATTCTTTGAAATCGATTTTGATGTGATGCTAATAATTGAGAATGGTTTCAAGGTACCTAGAGATGAAGGCAACAAGCTAATACAAAAATCAAGATGACCTGAGGAGCAACGATAACAATTCAAGACAACTATTAAGGTAATAAAAATGTTAATAAAATTTATACTTATGATATTTTGTCTATATTAGGGAGCTATGGGGATGCAAAGGAGTTGTGGGATAATTTGGTCAAATACCATGAATATCCCAAACCTACACAAGTAGAGAAGGAAGTTGAGGAATAATGCTCATCCTCTCAAGCCCATGAGTACTTGAAGATTGAGAGGGAATCCACATCCAGATCGGTAGAAGAAGTGGAAGAGTTGGAGGAAGCATCCACCTCCTGAAGATGTGAAGAACCACCCCATATCGCTTCTACCAACCTAGGTAACTCAAGCATTGTATTCAAAAATAAAAATCACATAATTTGTTTTGAGTGTAGGGATTTCAGGCATTACAAGAGAAAATGCCCAAAATTGGCTAAGGAGAAAGTGTTGGCACCAAAAGTCAATAAAAAATCTAAGGATGTCGGAGTCCCCATTAGGAAGAGCAAAGAGTACATTGTGTACTTCAAATGCAACCAAAAGGGGCATTATAAAAGTCAATGCCCTAGGGGAGGAAGAAAGCCAAGGAAGGAGCATCATATGTAGGGGGAGCTTCTAAAGAAAACCCTAAGGTATCGTTTGTTAATGCACCTTCAAGTTCTAAGGTGAAAAAGCATGCTAGAAATTATTTTAGTTCACTTTCTATTGCTCATGAACAAAAGCATGCTAGTAGGAATAGATATTTTTGCTTAGGAGCTAAATCCTATGAATTTACATCTAAGGACAAACCTAGGACCAATAATCCTAGAAAATTTCTACCTAAGGAAGCAATTAGAAAGGTAGAAGATCATTTGGGCATTAACCCCAAGAAGTCTAGGCATATGCCTAAGAAGAAGCTTTCCCAAACACTAAATGAAAATTCAAAATTTTGAAAATTAGAATTAGAGAACCAAGCCTTGAGGTCAAGGCTTGAGAAACTAGAAAAGACCCTTAGGAAAATGCAAAATCAAAGTCAAGGGTCAAATAGTCAAAATCTATGTCCTAGGAGCCAAGAACCGTCTAGTGGCAAGAAAGGTTTGTGTCACAAACCTAACCTCAAGAAGACCTATCACGATGTTCCATTTGATTATGGAACAATTTTTAGGTCTAGGAAAGCCAAGGTTACTAGGGAGGTCATCCCTAAGGCTAACCATGGTGTGTGTCTAGTGGCCAAGAATTCTATAAAACCTAGGAAGACCACTAAGAAGGTTACTAGGGAGGCAATCCCTAAGGTTAACCTTGACAAGACCACAATGACCAAGGCTTCTAAGCTTAGGAGGGTCAATAGGAGGGTATCTAGGGAAGTTATCCCTAGTGAATACCTTGTAAATCCAAGGATCTCCAATAGGTATTGGGTTCCTAGGAGCATGATTCCATCACACTAAATGGGTTAGGGTGTGTCAACCATAAGTGGATAGGTAGTTAACCTAACCATGGTAGATGATGTCTATGAATTTGCGTTCCATTTTGGATTCGAATAAATTGACTGGGCCAAACTTCTTGGACTGGCTTAGAAACTTGAGAATTGTTCTCAAGGTTAAAAAACTTGCAAATGTCCTCGAACCGCGTCTTCCTGCCCGTCCTAGTGACAATGCAACTCTGGACTAATTTTTGGCCTATCAGAAACATGTGACTGATTCTGAAATGACGAGTTGCATCATGCTAGCCACGATGGTACCTGAGCTGTGAAAGCAGCATGAGCATATGGATGCTCATACAATAGTCTTTCATCTTTATGAGTTGGTTGATGAGCAAGTGAGATTCGAAAGGTTCGAAGTCTCCAAGCTCCTCTTCACCTCTGAGATGCAAGAAGGTTCATCTGTGGTACTGCTCAACATACTGAAGACTATGGAGCCTTCTGAGAAGCATGAGCAGGGGACGGTGTTGTTAGTTGATTCCTCGAAGAAAGGTTCTAAGAGGGAGTCAAAGGAACAACAGAAGGGGAAGAAGAAAAAGGCTAAAAATGCAGAACCAGCACAAAAGGGCACTTGCCATCATTATGGCAAGTAGGGCCATTGGTGAAGAAATTGTAAGATTTATCTTGAGTCCGTGAAGAAGAATAAGGCATAAGATGCTCCATCTTTTTCATATCTCTTCGTTATTGATTGTCATTCTATTTCCTCAGACACTTGGGTATTGGATACTGGGTGTGTCTCACATATATGTAATGACATACATGGGCTAAGGAATTGAAGAAGACTCGTCAAGGGAGAGTCAAATTTACGTGTTGGGAATGGAGCAAAGGTTACTGCACTCGCCATCGGAACGTATTTGTTGAAACTTCCTTCGTTGATAAAGAACTGGACAATTACTTTTATGTCCATTCGTTGATAAAGAACATCATTTCTATTTCTTGTTTAAATAGAAATGGGTACCATTTGACTTTTAGTAACAATTGTTGTTAGATAACTTTGAATGGAGTTCTTTATGGGGCTGGAACTTTAAGCAATGGTGTTTATACATTGGATGTATCCAGTGATGTTTTCAATATCGAAGCTAGCAACAAGCGTGCTTGAAAGGATAATCAATTAGACACCTACATGTGGCATTGTCGTCTTGGCCATGTAAGCAAGAAATGCATGTCCGAATTACACTGATGTGGAATTCTGGAATCGTTTGAATTGGATTCATACGATACATGCGAATCATGCTTAAAAGGCAAGATGACTAAGTTACCTTTTACAGAAAAAGGTGAACGAGTGGGAGAGTTACTAGGTCTAATACATACTGATGTATGTGGACCTATGTCAACTCAAGCTTTAAGAGGCTATAACTACTTCATTACCTTCACCGATGATCACTCACGGTTTGGGTATGTGTTCTTGATGAAACACAAGTCTGAAGCCTTTGAAAGGTTCAAAGAATTCAGAAATGAAGTAGAGAAACAATATGACAAGAGTATTAAAATACTTTGATCGGATCGAGGTGGTGAATACTTAAGTCAAGAGTTTCTTGATTATCTAAGAGATAATGGTATATTGTCTCATTGGACTCCTCCATATACACCAAAGCATAATGGTGTATCTGAGAGGCGTAACCGGACCTTGTTGGACATGGTCAGGTCAATGATGAATCATGCGAATCTTCCCAAGTCCTTTTGGGGCTATGCACTTCAGACAGCTGTTTACTTGTTAAACAGAATGTCAACCAAGGTAGTCTCTACTACTCCATATGAGATATGGAATAGTAAGAAACCTCATGTATCTTACTTGAAGATATGGGGTTGTCCTGCTTATGTGAAGCGGACTATATCAGACAAATTGGATGCTAAGTCTAATAAATGTCTATTTATTGGATACCCTAAGGAAACAAGAGGTTACCAATTCTATCAACCTGTGGAACAAAAGGTGTTTGTTTCAAGGCATGCTGTAATTCTAGAGAAAGAGTTTCTCTTACAAGAAAACAGTGGGAGTGTCGTCGAGCTTAAGGAGGCTCCAGAGACTCAAATAGACATTGATGAGATACCTGGTGAAGCACAACAACTGATAACTCATAGTGATGAACAATCGGCTGGACCTACTGTAACACCACATCTTCGTAGATCTGGTAGAACACGCAACATGTAAGGGATCGTTTGAAAGCTAGAGGGGGGGTGAATAGCTCTTTTCATTTCTACAAAAATAATTAGCGGAAGCAAACACAAGTAATATATGTAAAAATAAAAACCAATGCTAACAAAGCCTTTACGTGGTTCGGAGATAACGCTCCTACTCCACGGCGATCCTTAAGGTGGATCAACCCAAGCAATTTCACTATGAAGCTTTCTCTATACAAAGACCTCCTCTTCTTACAAAAGATGACAATGAAGATTTGAGAGGAGAAAGGAGATTAATACACTTAGAAAGCTTGGAAAACTTGTAGGAGCTTAGAAGAAAGATCAGAATATAAGCATTAGGCTCTTCTTGCTCCCCTTGGGCTCTTTTTATAGGAAAGATCATCTTTTTCCCGTTGGAGGTCTATCACCGATCGATGACTTTCATCGATCGCCGCCGATTCTAACGCTTACGACGATTTGCGGGATTTGCGTCGTCGCATCGCCAACGGAAGACTATCGATCCGCGCCAAGAGCGATCGATCGGTGATGGTGCCCGTAGGCCAGCTAGTCGGCCACGAATTATTCGTTGGCGCCGATCCAATAATGGCGATCATTGCCGCCACCATAGCCGCAGCCGATCAGTCGATTGTCACCGGTCGCCGACCGATAACCCCGATGATCGATAATGACCTTCCAAACTCTAATGCTATATTTTAAGGCGATTCGGCCAGACACCATGTTCCATTGATCATACCTCCAAGTATGACTAATTCATACTTGAAAACATAACCTAAGCCTAGACTTAACCTTCTAGCTTCTCCATCGCCTTTCGCCTCTAGGATTTCTCTGAGTCCACGACTCCATCCATGCGCTTGCCTTCAAAAGCTTCCTTTGGTTTCGTCATGCTTTGGGTTTCTTCTTTGCCAAAGTACGCTTGGACTTTATGCCGCCAAGACTACATGCTTGGACTTATGCCGCCAAGACTTTCCTTTGGTCTTCCTTTTCCAAGGACTGCTTGGACTTTACGCCGCCAAGACTACATGCTTGGACTTATGCTGCCAAGACCATTCCTTGACTTCTCTTTGCCAAGATCACACTTGGACTTGTCTTTTACCAAGTCTTCATACTTGGATTTTCCTGTCACTTAAACATGTATACAATTAGATCACAAAACATTGCCTAACTTAGATGATTATCCAAACATCAAAATATATATAAATGCTTAGGGCATTGTTGCACCAACAATCTCCCCCTTTTTGATGTTTGGCAATCATTTAAGTTAGATCTTTAACACATAAACATATTTCAATATGAATTCTAACTTCAATGTCCCTTCTCCCCCTTTGACATACAACAAAAAGGGAAGAGGTTATTCAATAAGTGCAGGAAAGAATTATAATTAACACATCTTGAACAAAGGTATAAAATTGATATGAAGCTCCCCTTAAATCCAAGACATGTTTCATGATAAACAAAACATAAGCAATAGGCAAATATGTCCTAGTCTCGCACCAACAATTATATAAATAGGGGATGTAGCTCCCCCTAAACCAGTGCACCAAGAAAATCCGCCTTTCCATACAAGGTATCATATATATATTGTGGAAATTGTATAATGTCCAAAATTGAACCTTTTAACCGATGAAAAAACCACTTTCCATTCCAAAGCAGTGACATGCTCGATCGAATTGGCAGAAATAATCGCCGAGCATCGATCGCCAATAACGCAATGATCGATATCGATAAATCTGAATTTCGAGTTTTTCAGTCAAAGTTTGAAAATGCGTAGAAAATTACGTGGGTGTCCAAAAATCACGAAACTTGGCATACACATTCTATTCGACTAGTATAACATATGAAAAATATTAGACGAAAAACATGTTCATCAGATTAATGGATTGATACGATATCTAAAAACAACAAAATTATGACACAAAAAGTGTAATTGTATCGTATCAATATTCATAACTTCGTACTATATGCTCAACTTCTAAACATGATAAACAACAAATTGTATGCACTAATAGAAGTGAATAATAAAAAAAATTCCATATCATCAATCAAAAGTCATTACATAAGTAGGAGTTTATGCCGTACATACGGCCAAAAAGAAAAAATCAAAGAAAACAAGCGAGCTAACGATCGTCGTCCTCAGCATCCATCGGTGCCGATGACGAACCATCGTGAGGTGGATGTCCAGGTGCAGCAGGGCGGAGAATCGCCAAGATGTCCTGCTGCTGCCGATGCACCTCTCTCACGATGGAGGAGCTCCGATGCTCTAGGCGCCTCCTCTCAAGGCGTGTGTCCACCCGCTCGCAAAGCATCAAGCGGGCACCGAGGATGTGTCGGTAGAGCGGTATCGCTCGGCAGTCTCCCTGCAGCAGTCCCCTCAGCAACACCTGCAGCACCACCCTCAGCTACTCCTGCAGCACCATCCTCAGCAACACCTTCCGCAGCGGCATCCTCTGGTGCCGGAGCGGCACCTGCTACCCGCCGTGCTGGGTCCCAGAAGACGGATCCTCTGTCGGCCTTCAGGCCCACCAATGAGAAACTCCGTCGAGTCATCTGATCATATTTCCTATTCATGATTTTAATGACTCCTATATTCACATCAATGCCTACAGAGCTGAGCCATTGAGTGAGGACATTTCCAAATGGTATGTGAATCTTCCCATTGTTTGGTCTTATGAAATGAATGATGCATTGGAAGGTATTGAGACCAATGTTAATGTCTAAGTATTGACGAAAGAAATGCATGAGAAGTAGGTGTGGAGGGCGAACCAAGGCCAAACCACGGGTAACAATGGGAAGAAGACAATGAGCAATGACCTTATAAAGGACATTGTCAGAAGCAGACAGTTCTTGTGATTGAAATAAATTGGTGTTCAAAGGTCGAGGATAGTGATAGAAGGTATCATGAAGGGAATCTAAAGAAATCTCCTCAAAGGGAGATGGAAGAGGTTCACTCCAAGATGGATATAGAGTGAAATCACTCTCGGAAGGAAGACATCCGAGAAAATCGGTCAAATCGGATCCTTGTTGAGCAACGCGAAGTCCGATATCTCGGCCCATCTCCAACCGGTCGTAGGTTGTTGAAAAATTCAGAGAGGAGGGTGATGTTTACGTGATGTTCAAAACCAACGACTCAAGGTTGTAATGTTGGATGATTTGAACAATGTCGAAACAAAAGACTTTAAGAAACTTGGAATCCATTGACCTAGGTGGAATAAGTTGGAATTTGTTTTTATGAAACGCACTTTCAAGGGAGGAATTTGGAAATCTAGGATCAACAGAGGGTTGAGGGTTTGACAGGCCCTCATTGGTCGTAGGTGCCCGAAGCGCTTAGTGGCAACGCGTGCTTAATTCTAAATGGGCGACAAGACAACAACAAAATGCACAATGTAGGTTGATGATGCATGAACAAGATAAGCATGGGTTAGTGAAATACAATCATAGGAACAAAACAAATCATTGATCATGAAAGAAAATATACCTAGGTGGCATGGTGAACAAGGATTAGTGGGACCACGAAACCCTAGCCAAGTGTCTGGACCCTAGAGCGCGACCGGAGGCACACGAGAAGTTTCTCGAGTTGGAGAGCACTGATTACGTGTCGATGAAGTCACCGGAAAACAAAAGGGAACGGCTAAGAGGTGCGGTGGACGATCGTCGGAAGAGGAAAGGAAGAGAGAAGTCGAGAGGTTCTGGCGAGTCAAACCGGTGGAACCGATCGCATACGAACCATTACATGCAGCGTCGGTCGCCGTAAATAGCGATCGGCCCGATGGTGATCGATCGGGCCGACCCGGTCGCATACGAACCATTACATGCGCGTTAGTCATTGCCGCATAAATGGCGGTCAGGCGATGAATCGATAACGAGCAGGTGAGCACAGTTCGATATTGGCGTCGATCGTCGGCTGGCGTTAGGTACCGGTCATTGATATCGATCGATAGCAATTTTGGCCAGATTTAAAAATTCATAATTAATTCAATAAAGATCAAAAATCACGAAATTTCGTGGGTAATATTGTTAGATCATTTCCTATCAAGGAAAAATTATTTTAAAGGTATATTATCTCAAGATTTTGATATTGACACAATCTTGAGATTTTGCAAAAGTTTTGATATCTTTGCAAAACTTTGTATCACTTTGGCTTATCAATAGGAATTTGTTTCTCAAGGTTTGATAGACATAGTTTATATTTTATTTTATTTGACATTTCCAATCATATTCTTGGAGCTATATGCACATTAATCGTACATAGGCCTTCCCAATGATTGGTCCAATGAAGGATTAATGTCTCTAGATGACACTTTAGTTCATAGTAATGCATCATAACAAGCATGATGAACCAAGTGCATCTTCCTAACATCTCACATGTTGTCTAGGTGGCTCAATACAAAAATCATGGTTTCCTATGTGTTTTGTGAGATGGTTAAAGGTATAAATCCTAGTATTTCTATAGAATCATGCAAAAACTACACTTCTATTCTACAAAGCACATCCCAAGTTCTCTCCTAAGTGATGAAAATTCTAGTTCAGGGAGAGGCTTGGTAAAGATGTCGGCTAGGTTGGACTTAGATTCAATGTAATTAAGCTCAATGTCCCCCTTAGCCACATGGTCTCTAATGAAGTGATGTTTCACTTCAATGTGCTTGGTCCTAGAGTGATGCACCGGATTTTTGGTCAAGTTAATGGTGCTCACATTATCACAAAGTACTTTCATGTTGGAGTAAGTTAGCTCATAATCTTCTAAGGTATGTTTCATCCATAATAGTTGAGCTACACAACCACCCATAGCAACATATTCGGCTTCGGTGGTTGATAAAGCAACACAAAGTTGCTTCCTACTACTCCAACTAACTAGGGAGGACCCAAGAAATTGGCATCCACCACTAGTACTTTTCCTATCCAATTTGCACATGCATAATCGGAATCGGTATACCCAAGTAATTCAAATGACCTAGTCCTAGGGTACCATAGACCTACATTTAGTGTGCCCTTGACATATCTTAAAATTCTTTTAACGGCAACTAAATGAGATTCCTTAGCACATGATTGATACCTAGCACACATACCAACCGCAAATAATATGTCGGGTCTACTAGCGGTTAAATACAAGAGGCTACCAATCATGCTCCTATAAAGGGTAAGATCTATTTGTTTTCCTTCACTATCACTATCTATTTTGGCATTGGTTGCCATTGGAGTTGACACTACCTTAGCATTTTCTAAACCAAATTTCTTAATCATTTCCTTAGCATATTTGGTTTGATAAATGTAAATTCCTTCACTAGTTTGTTTAACTTGCAAACCTAGGAAGAAATTTAATTCTCCAACTAGACTCATCTCAAACTCTTTTTCCATATTTTGAATAAAGTCTTCAAGAAGCTCATCATTTGTTGACCCAAAGATAATGTCATCAACATTCACTTGGGCTACAAAAATGTCCTTAGATGTTGACTTTATAAAGAGAGTTTGATCTATACTACCCCTTCTGAAATCCTTGGAGATTAGGAAGGTTGACAATCTTTCATACCAAGCCCGGGGAGCTTGTTTCAAACCATATAAGGCTTTCCTAAGTTTGTATACATGGTTTGGGTAGTCCATATTTTCAAACCCGGGAGGTTGTTCTACATACTCCTCTTCCTTAATAAACCCATTTAGGAATGCCGATTTGACATCCATTTGATGGAGTTTGAAACCCATATAGGAGGCATATGCTAAAAGTATTCTAATGGACTCTAATCTAGCAACCGGAGCATATGTTTCATCATAATTAAGTCCTTCAACTTGATTAAAACCCCTTGCAACTAATCATGCTTTATTTCTAGTGATATTCCCTTGGTCATCTAGTTTGTTCCTAAAGACCCATCTTGTTGTAATAATAGTGTTTTCACTTGGTCTAGGAACTAACTCCCACACTTGACTCCTATCAAATTGAGCCAATTCATCTTGCATTGCTAAGATCCAATCCGGATCAAGCAATGCATCTTTAATGTTTTTGGGCTCAATTTGAGAAATTAGAGCTATATGACTAGTGGGGTCCCTATGGAATGACCTAGTCCTAACTCCTTGAGATAATTCACCCACAATTTGATCTAATGGGTGACTTTGATGAACTCTTATGGTTCTAGGAGGTGTATCAAGTTGAGTTTGATCATGATCTACTTCAATTCTATGTTCATTATCGGAATCATCCCTTACTTCCCCTTGATCCAATCCTCCCCCTTGATTATTACCCCTTAAGTTTAAATCTTGAAATTGTTTGGTAATTTCTTGATTTTCATTATTTATGTCATCATCAATAGGGGAATTTCTAGGGTATGTATTTGAAGTTTCATCAAATTGAACATTTGAAGATTCTTCAATCTTTTGAGTCCTTTTATTGTAGACTCTATATCCTACACTAGTGGATGAGTATCCAACTAGGATTCCCTCATCCGCTTTGGACTCAAATTTACTTAGGTTGTCTTTGGTATTTAAGATATAGACTTTACATCCAAAGACCTTAAAATAATGAATTGTTGGAATTGTACCATTCCACAATTCAAATGGAGTTTTTCCTAAAAACCTATGAATTAATACCCTATTTTGGATATAGCAAGCGGTATTAACCGCTTCCGCCCAGAAGTAGCTAGGTAAGGAATATGCATTAAGCATTGTCCTAGCCGCTTCTTCTAGGGCACGATTTTTTCTTTCCACAACCCCATTTTGTTGGGGTGTTCTAGGACAAGAAAATTCGTGCTTGTACCCTTGTTCTAAGCAAAAAGTTGAAAAGTTAGAATTCTCAAACTCTCCACCATGATCACTACGGATCCGGTTGATTTTGAGTTTTCTTTCATTTTCTACTCTTTTGCTAAATCCTATGATTATTTCTAAGGTTTCACCCTTATTTTTCAAGAAAAACACCCATGTAAACCTAGAAAAATCATCTACTATTACCAAGCAATATTTACTACCAATTATAGATGGGGTACTATGGCAATCAAATAAATCCATATGTAGCAATTCTAATGGTAAAGCGGTACTAAGTAAGTTTTTACCTTTGTGTGATGTTTTTGATTGTTTCCCTTCTTGACAAGCATCACACATCTTGTCCTTGAGATATTTGACTCTAGGCAATCCTTTGACTAGCTTCAATTTTGCTATTTTGGCTATATTCTTCATGTTTATGTGACCTAGTCTCCTATGCCAAAGCCAACTTTCTTCCTCTTTTGCAATAAGACACTTAGTGGAAGGATTAGTAGCATAAGATAAATCAACATAATATATATTTGATTTTCTAAAGCCTACTAACATGCAATCATTTATAGTTTTGTGTCTTATAAAGCATTTTGAGGAATCAAACTTAACATCACATAATTGGCTTACACTAAGTAAGTTAAATTTCATATTTTTAACTAATAGAACTCTATGAATAGCAAGATTGGGAGATACCTCAATGGTGCCTTTTCCTAAGATTTTAAGTTTGCCGCTATTACCAAAAGACACTTTTCCTTGGCTAGTGTGGTTGATAGTGGAGAATTTTCTCTCATCCCCGGTCATATGCTTTGAGCACCCACTATCAACTATCCACAAGCTTGGATCTTCTACCTATGTCACATGAAAAACACAATCCTTAGGTACCCAAATCTTAGGACCACTAGCATTAGTTATAAATTTCTTTGGTACCCATGCTTTTCTCCCCTTACTTTTAATCATGGATTTTCTACTAACTAGGGATGCAAATGCTACCTCTTTCTCCTTAGGTTTATATCCTAAACCGGCCTTATTGTAAATTGCCCTTTGGTCCTTGATAATCATATCTAGATATTTGGAACCATTAGTGAACTTTTCTAGGCATGTTCTTAATTTACTTATTTCTTTTCTTAACTCATCATTTTCATCCCTAAGAGTACACTTATCATCACTAGATGATTTATCACATGATGCATCTATATTCTTAAATGATTTGATTTCTAATTTTAGATCCTTAATCCTAGTTTTTGATCTATTTAAAGCATTTTGTAAACATGCAATAGTCTTATAAAGTAAATCTACTTTGGGTGAGTCATTTACCTCATCATCATCACTTGATGATGATTCATCACTTGAAGAGGAAGAAGACTCCTCGCTTGAGCTTCCGGTTTCTTCCAATGCCATGAGGGCTAAGTTCCGGGTTGAATGGCAAACTTCTTCACCGTCGGTAGACTCCTCCATACTTAGAGTGTCCCACGTTTGTGCCAACATCGCCTCCTTCTTCTTCTTTTCCTTCTTCTTCTTATCCTTCTCCTCCTTTTTCTTTAGTTCCGGGCAATTGGGCTTTATATGCCCTTTCTTGTTGCAACCAAAACACGTCACGTTAGAGATAGAATTTGAATTGTTAGAAGATTTACCTCTTGAGGATTGAAACATCCTCTTCACATCCTTCTTGGTGAGCCTCCTTGACTTCCTGTAACGCCCGTGAAATTCTAGCAATTTTACGAGAATTTTTGGCTTTATGATGATGGGCTTTATGTAGGCCTTTTTGGAGAAATAAAAGAAAATAAGCCAAAAAGAGATGCAAAGCCTAGGAATTGAACCCCCCACCTCTAGAGATAGCCAAGCCTTATAGATGCACCCACTAACCATAAGCCCAATAGAATCATATCATTAGAGGAAAAGGGGAACCTATAGATAAATGGGAGGAGGGTAAATGAAGAGGCTTGACAAAGAGAAGAGAAACTTCTCTTCCTCCCCTTTATAAAGAAGAGAGAAGTTCCACTTGGCCACTTCTTCCTTCCTTCTTCCTCTTCTCTTCATTCTCACTGAAACCCAAGCTCTCTTCTTCTTCCTTTGGCCGAGAGCCCCTTGCAAGCTAGGAGAGATCTAGGTGACCTCCATTAGGTCATCTCCCCAAGCAAAGCGAAGGATGTAAGATTTCCCTCACCTGCAGTGTATTCGTTTCGTAGGTTAAATTTCGTAAAGATGAAGTGTAGCCCTTGTAGGTTTAGCCAATTAAGTTTTTGGGCTAAGATTCATGAAAATGATGCTAGGGAACTCCTATAGGTTGTATGCACACTATAGGAATTTTTAGGGACAAAATTTTAACTTGGTGCCCTTATGGGTTTAAGGCTTTTTAGGGTTAGGGTTTTTTTTATGGAAACTCCCCCTTATGAGGTTAGGCCATGATAAGGCTTTAGGAATGAATTCTAGGGGACTAAACCTAAGTTGAACCCATTACAAGTTTCGGCCAACTCATATAATTAGGGTTTGGGTTGCAAGAAAAATGTTTCTAATGACCCTAAGATAATTTATATTGCTCATGAATTAATATTAGGTGACAAGAACCTAGTTGAACCCATTCCATGGTTGGCCAACTCATCTATCTAGGGTTAGGGTTGCAAGAAAATGGTTCTAATGACACTAGAATAAGTTATAGTGCTCATGAATGAATATTAGGTGACAAGAACCCTAGTTGAGCCCCTTATAGGTTTTGGCCACCCTAGGTAACTAGGGTTAGGGTGGCATGAAAATATCCCTCATGATGCTAGGCTAGGTTATAATGCTTTATGAATGAATTTTAGGGGACAAAACCTAAGCTTGAGCCCCCTTACAAGTTTACCCATGGTTTTAGGGTTAGGGTTTCATGAAAACACCCTATATGTAATTGTGCTATGTGTATAGTTTTAATATGACATGAACTATGCTTGGGTGATGAATATGTTATGATTCAATGCAACATGAAATTAGGCTATGTGATGAACATGTTTTCACGATTTAATATGCCATGAATGGGCTTAGGAAATATGCTTCATGTTATGATGTAATGTGCCATGTAATATGCCGTGATGAACATGTTGTGTGAAGTAATATGCCATGTATATGCTTCCGGAATGTGTTTCAAGTTTATGGAGTATTGTGCCATGAAATATACCTAGGTGAAGAACATGTTTTGTGATTTAATATGACATGAATATGCTTAGGAAATATGCTTCATGTTTACGATGCAATGTGTCATGAAACATGCTTATGTGATGAACACGTTTATGCTTTAGGACCCCTTTCGGGTACTCTTATGTTATGAATGCATGTGTCCTTATAAAATGACTAAGATGGAGATGCTTCCCTTTCAAGTAGGGATCAAGAGCTCTCCTTATGATAAGATAAGATGGAGATGCTTCCCTTTCAAGTAGGGATCAAGAGCTCTCCTTATGATAAGATAAGATGGAGATGCTTCCCTTTCAAGTAGGGATCAAGAGCTCTCCTTATGTCAAGATAAGATCAAGATGCTTCCCTTCTTATGATGGGGATCAAGAGCATTCTTTATATTATGTCCAGAAAAGAAAAGAATTAAGTATTTTACTTTGCAAGAGGTTAAGTACCCGACCTGTCAGGTGGTCGTTAATCAAATCCATAGGGACACAAGAAGACGTAAGAGGTCTTGCCCTGGTAAGACGTAAGAGGTCTTGCTCTAATAGGGTAGTGGCTCGCTACTGACCTATTAGGGAAGCAGCGCATTATACTTAACACAGGGCCCCCCAAACAAGTTATGATGATATTGAAGTATTTATAAGTATATGTTTTGAAAAGAAAAGACTTTTATGATATTGTGTATGCTTATGTTAAATGCTTTGAATGCTTACGAACTAGGTTCTTTATGCATGCTAGATGTTATGAAGTTATGATGATATTGAAGTATTTATAAGTATATGTTTTGAAAAGAAAGGACTTTTATGATATTGTGTATGCTTATGTTAAATGCTCTGAATGCTTACGAACTAGGTTCTTTATGCATGCTAGATGTTATGAAGTTATGATGATATTGAAGTATTTATAAGTATATGTTTTGAAAAGAAAGGACTTTTATGATATTGTGTATGCTTATGTTAAATGCTCTGAATACTTACGAACTAGGTTCTTTATGCATGCTAGATGTTATGAAGTTATGATGTTTAGAGTTAAGTCTAAGTATGTGGTGACTATGTACTTTATGCTAGTTTAGAATTTATGATGTGGTGAAGGTTATGGGTAAGGTTAAGAATACTTGCGATTATGTTCATTCTTAGGGTTTATGTTATTACAAATGTTTATGTTCAAGTTAACCAAATGCTTATGATTCGTCCTTTATGCATGTTTGGATTTTCTGATGAATGGTTATGGTTACTTTGAAGAATGTTCATACCTATGTACTTTATGTAGGATTAAGATGTATGTTATTCTGAAGGCTTAGGTTAGGAATGCTTAATGTTAAGTTTTAAAGCGCTTATGAATACGTCTTTCATGCATGCTTAGTTTATGCGATTATAACGCTCATGTTCAAAGTATGCCTGCTTAGATTAATTATGCTTAACACCTTATGAACAATTCTATGCCATGCTTAGTTCTTTTTGTACTATTACGGATATGTTGTTGATTAGTGTTGCTATGAAATGCTTAGGTCATTTCTATGCGGCATGCTCATGTTCTAATAGTTTGATGAAATCGTGGCTTTTGTGAGTAGGCAGGATCTTACTAAGCTATATGCTTATAGTTTATGTTGTCCATATCTGCCAGATAAAGGAAATGCACTAGAGGAGTGAGGAGGGCCGTAATGTATGTGTGTGTGATAGTGGCATGGTGGAAGAAGACCCTTCACTATCTGCTTATATTTATATGCTCTAAGAACAATTTAAGACATTGCTTCCGCTTATAAGACTTGTGTTTAATGAGTATCCCTTTATTTAAGAGGTTCGATATGTTAGAACTCATGAACGAATCCTTTCGTTATGCATGTTATGAAATGAGATAAGATATGTGGTCATGCTAATGATGAATAAGATAGGTGATGCATGTGCCAAAGAAGGTTTCAGTTATGATAACCTGTTTAAGCATGTAGACTTTGAACGGATCCATATGTAGTATGCCAATAAAAAAAAAGTATATAGACACAAGTAGCGCCGCCCTGAGAGCAGATAAGGGCGGGCGCTACACTTCCCACCAAATTTCTTGACGTAGTGTGCTACCTCACTTGCCGACAACTCATCCTCACTACTTGATGAGTCCTCCTCGGATTCGGATGAGGAAGACACCTCCTTCTTTTCCTTTTTCTTCTTCTCCTTCTTTCCTACAACAAGAGCTATACCCTTCTCTTTGGATGAAGTGTTAGCTTGTTCATGCAATTGAAATTCACAAAATAACTCATCTAATTTAACTAATGAAAGATCCCTAGAGACCTTATAGGCATCTACCATTGAGGCCCATAAGGTGGTCCTAGGGAAGGCTTGTAGTACATACCTCACAAGGTCTCGGTTGTCGACCTTTTCACCTATAACGTGTAGTCCGTTGACTACCTCCTTGAAGCGCCCGTGCATTTGGCTCACCGTTTCATTTGTCTTCATAGTGAAGCTTTGGAGTTGGCCAATCAAAAGATCCCTCTTGGCCCTTCTTGTCTCTTTGGATCCTTCGTTGAGTTCGATGAGCTTCTCCCAAAGCTCTTTTGCAGAGTTGAATGGCCCGACCTTAGATAGTTGCTCCTTGGATAGACCACATTGAAGTGTGGTCGTTGCTTTTGCATTCGCTTGTGCTTTCTTGGCCATCTCTCTTGTCCAATCCTTTGTCGGTAGTGGTGCTCGAATTAAATCGACCGGCTTCTCAAAACCATCTACAATGCTAAACCAATTTTCAATATCGTTCATTAAATAATACTCCATCCTACCTTTCCAATATCCAAAATCGTTGTCGTCGAAGAACGGAGGCCTCGCCGTGCTATACCCCTCTTGAAATGCCATCTTTGCTCCGGTTGATTGCTAGATCTTCCGATGCGATCCGGGCTCTGATACCACTTGTAAGGGATCGTTTGAAAGCTAGAGGGGGGGTGAATAGCTCTTTTCGTTTCTACAAAAATAATTAGCGGAAGCAAACACAAGTAATATATGTAAAAACAAAAACCAATGCTAACAAAGCCTTTACGTGGTTCGGAGATAACGCTCCTACTCCACGGCGATCCTTAAGGTGGATCAACCCAAGCAATTTCACTATGAAGCTTTCTCTTTACAAAGACCTCCTCTTCTTACAAAAGATGACAATGAAGATTTGAGAGGAGAAAGGAGATTAATACACTTAGAAAGCTTGGAAAACTTGTAGGAGCTTAGAAGAAAGATCAGAATATAAGCATTAGGCTCTTCTTGCTCCCCTTGGGCTCTTTTTATAGGAAAGAGCCTCTTTTTTCCGTTGAGGTCTATCGACCGATGACTTTCATCGATCATTCGCCGATTCTAACGGCCGAACAGCCGGATTTTGCGGGATTTGCCGTCGCCATCGCCACGGAAGACTATCGATCGATCGCCTAGCGAAGACTATCGATCGGTCGCCATGATATGATCGGCCCGATGCTGCGGTTAGACCAGGCGTAACGATCGATAACAACGAACTCTAATGCGTTTAATGGCGCCATGTTCGCATAATGAGTCGATAATTCATACTTGAAAACATAACCTAAGCCTAGACTTAACCTTCTAGCTTCTCCATCAGCCTTGCGCCTCTAGGATTTCTCTGAGTCCACGACTCCATCCATGCGCTTGCCTTCAAAAGCTTCCTTCGGTTTTGTCATGCTTTGGGTTTCTTCTTTGCCAAAGTACGCTTGGACTTTATGCCACCAAGACTACATGCTTGGACTTATGCCGCCAAGACTTTCCTTTGGTCTTCCTTTTCCAAGGACTGCTTGGACTTTACGCTGCCAAGATTACATGCTTGGACTTATGCTGCCAAGACCTTTCCTTGACTTCTCTTTGCCAAGATCACACTTGGACTTATCTTTTACCAAGTCTTCATACTTGGATTTTCCTGTCACTTAAACATGTATACAATTAGATCACAAAACATTGCCTAACTTAGATGATTATCCAAACATCAAAATATATATAAATGCTTAGGGCATTGTTGCACCAACACAACATTCCTAAGAGATATGGATTTCTCATAAGTGAATCGAACGATGTGTTACTCATTGATGATGAGGAGCCTACCAGTTATGAAGAAGGGATGACAAGTTCAGAAAGGGATAAGTGGCTAGAAGCCATGAAGTCCGAAATGGATTCCATGTATGAAAACCAAGTTTGGAACTTGGTTGACCCACCTGAAGGCATCAAGCCTATAGGGTGCAAGTGGGTTTTCAAGAAGAAAACTGACATGGATGGTAATGTGATTACCTATAAAGCTAGATTAGTGGCGAAAGGATATCATCAAAAACAAGGTGTTGATTATGACGAAAGCTATTCGCCTGTAGCTATGCTTAAATCCATTCAAATGCTCCTGGCCATAGTGGATCATTATGATTATGAGATATGGCAGATGGATGTGAAAACAGCTTTCCTAAATGGAAACCTGCTCGAGAACGTGTATATGATACAACATGAGGGTTTCACATCGGTTGATAAATCCAAGGTATGCAAATTGCGACGGTCCATATATGGATTGAAGCAAGCATCCAGGAGCTGGAATATCCGTTTTGATGAGACAATCAAAAAGTTTGATTTCTCACAAAATCCAGATGAACCTTGTGTGTACAAGAAGCTTAGTGGGAGTGCAGTCGTGTTCCTAGTATTATATGTCGATGACATATTACTTATAGGAAACGATGTTTCAATCTTACAGTCAGTTAAGGTTTGGTTATCCAAGACATTCTCCATGAAAGACCTGGGAGAAGCAACCTACATCCTCGGGATTAAAATCTATAGAGATAGATCAAAATGGTTGCTTGGTCTTTCGCAGTCTACATATATAGACCGAGTGCTAAAAAGGTTCAGCATGTCAGAATCCAAGAAAGGTTTCCTACCCATCAGGCATGGGGTACACCTTTCGAAGTCTATGTGTCCGCGCACAGAAGACGAGTGCTTTGACATCTTAAGCAAGCATCTCTGAGGAGATGTGGACCCGGGATGATTGGGTATATGTCGAAGTGATCGAAGGTGTTTGAATAGCCTATAAAGGATTCATGTTTAGAGTATACCCATGCGAGGAGATGTATACCCATGGCCTCTCGTCGGATTGTTACTAAAATCTTTGGCCAAAGCATTACATGTTTTGAGTAAGGTACTCTTTGATACATGTGCAGTAACTAGAATCCGTTGGACGAAGAAATGATACTTGGGCTAGGTGTGACATAGTTAGCCTAGTGAGGACTGACACTATAGACCATGTCCTGAACCAAGTGGGTATAAGATGAGTGAAGGGAATGGGGCACGATTCATTCGAGCTGCTGAAGGGTTTCAGAAATAGTTCTGGATCAACCGTTGATTTTTTCGATTAATTGGGGATCATGATGTACTACTAGGTGCCACTCATGATCGTTCTATAATTAATGGTTAATTATAGATGGCCAACATAAACCGAGAACCTATTTGGTCACACGCACAATGAGCGTGATCTGAAGGATTTAAAACGAGCTTGAGAATGAGATTCTCAGACCGAGAGAAACTAAGTTTGGTTGGACCAAACAAGAAGCGAGCATGAAATTGTTTCAGTCACAATGGAAGTGTGGATGGGTAGTGTCTTATGAAGACATAATGGATGAACCAAAATGGTTTGGTTCTAATCCAATGGAGGAGAATAAACAAAGGGTTTGGTTTATTTTAAACGAATGAACCAAAGTTGGTTCGGTTCGTTTTAACTTAAAATAAACCATCATGGTTTGTATTATTTTAACTTAAATTAATGGACCGGGTTAACGGGCCTTATTGTTATGATCTGATAACCATTAAGAGAATTAGTTCTCTATAAAAGAGGGCTTAAGGGTTTGTTAAGACCTAATCCAAAAGCCCTTGACCTAATTGTTGCCGCCCTCCTTCCTCTCCTTGGAGAAGTCGGCGCCAACCTCCATTGCCGCCGCCCACCTCCTTGTGCCGCCATCCAAATTGTTGCCGGCATCCAAGCTTCGGCTGGTGATCCTCTGGCAACTCTCCGGTGATCTCCTTTGGGTTCGGCATCAAGGTGAGCTTCATCCTACCCTTTTTGGTCGGCCCTTACTCCTCCACCAAAGCTGTCCAGTTTTCTAAATAGCTTGTTTCCCTCTCGTCGGAGCGTCATTTGGATGATGTTTGGAGCTCCGACAGCAGTAGCCTTGCCAGGGATTCGATCTCCGGTAATCCTCATAGGTGGAGGACGAAGGATTCGTCAAACGGTTGACGAATACCTCTCCGGAGAAGCGAGTTTTGAGGACTCATTTTTGGATCCGAATTTGGATTCAGAATCGTGATCTTCTCTCGATCACATCATCTTCAACACGAGGCTAGTAACCCATACGAAGACGAAGCTCGTGACTTGGTGAAGTCATCCCGAAGATACTCAGCATGGATACGGATAGAGACGATTCTAGCAAGGATCATTCCGGTTGATTCCTTTCCCGCTACACGTGATACGTAAGGTATACGTAGTTAAATTTCCTTTTATTGCAAAATTTAAATTTACGGTTATGTCTACACATGTTGTACTATGCATGCGTGTGATGTGTGTGTTGTAATAAATTAGATTTATTATTTTATTCCTTCCACTGTGCATATGTTTACGAAACATGTTTGAACACACACTCGCCGCGGTGCCGGAAACCCAACAGATTGCACCAACAAAATTAAGTACTGAAAGAAACTCAACAACTTAGACATGAATAAATGAAAATACCAGAAAAGAAACTATTGCTAGGAAACAAAACAAAATAAATCTTGGGGTCTCCCCCCTCAGACTTAAATGAAAATATACCTCTAATATGGTGGACGAGGTGGAAAGTCTGGGAGCCTGGGCATCTCTGGATCTTGGGAGAACCTACTGCTGAGCCGCTGATGTCACATATACATGTGGTCGATCTGGGAGCTAGTGGATGCAGCGGCTGCTCGGTGCTCCTTCTCCCTAGCCCACTGCGCCTGCTAGGCATACATATGCTGCCGCATCTCCCTGCGGTAGGTTGCCTCATCCTAACGACGAACAACCTCCTCCTGGAAGTATATGCGGGCCTCATCGTAGAACTCCTCAGCCCGCTGGAAATGCTCCTGGAATCCCTGGAACTCCGCTTGCTGGTTGGCACTCTGCTCCTCCCATCGGTGCCTCTACATCTGCTTCTCAGTGTAAATGTCGTCGAGGCGTGATCGGAACTCCGAGAAATCATAGGCCGACCTACCTGCATCCTGCTCAAAAGTAGAAAAAGATGGTGGTGCAGGTGTGGGCTCCTGTCGACATGGACTAGGTGGGCTCCTATGCATGTGTGTGCTGGAGGGAGAGTGATACAAAGGTGGAGATATGGACACTGATGTGGATGGTCCCTCGTCTGGAGGGGACTCCACTATCAGGTCCAAGTGCCAGTTGGTGCGTATAGCGATGGTGGTACAATCTGAGTCGGGGAGCCTAAGGGCTGGAAGATTTTTCCTTACAAAGCATAAGGAGTCTCCTTCTCTTACAATCACCTTCATGGCCATGCATACTCCTAGGTCAATCCTAGGGCTCCCCTCTATATTCTCCAATGTTGTGTAATCGTACCCCATCCTATAGCAAATGTGGGTAAGTAGGCCTCCCACATTGATCTCTCCGGGTGCTGCTTTGCCTATTTTCACTAAGTGTCTGATGAAGTGGGACCCTACATTGATGCTACTCCTTTCTTGTAGCATATCCCATATGCAAAGCAGCTCTTTAGCTCTAACTACACCGTCACTCTCCCCACGACCAAATATAGTACTGGCCATGATGCGGTGAAGGTATCGAAAGACGGGATTTTGGAGGGGCGACGCTTTGGTCCTAGAAGGGTCATAAGCGTGCTCTCCCATCAACTCGGTCCAACATTTTCGAGAGTTGAACCCAATAGGGGTTCTTCTCTCTCCCTCACTTGGTAAGCCAAAGCATGAGTTCCATTGGTGAAGGGTCCACTCATGCTCAATGTTAAAAATCCTAAAAGTTATTTTACCCTCCTTGCTCTCTCTACCCATTAAAACTTCTGCCTCTAAAGAACTAAAAAATTCCAAAACTATCCTAGGGTAGGTTAGGTGCTTTATTCCCATAATCTCTTCCCACCCCATTTTTACAAATAGGGTTTGCATATCACCTAACAACCCTAAAAATTCTAGCAAATCCTCATCTAAATACCTAGTAGAAGTAAGTTTACGAGTAGAGAGCATATTGTAACTATCTCTTTGTTCATTATTGCGAAAAAGTAGAGTGGGTAGGGCGTTACCCTCTTCTAAAGCTTGAGAGGCGTCGGCTCTCCTTGTTCGTCGTCCGAGGCACCGGATCGGAATGCTACGGTCTTGGTCCTCCTCAACTTTGCTCCCTTTGGCTTCTTCAGAGGTTAGAAATTCTTCTAGAGGAAGGGGAAAACGAAATCACACGGCTAGGGCATGAACTTTTGAAGCACACGGCGCAAATCGGGTGAAAACACATGGCTCGCTCCTTTTAACCTTGCACACCATGGCCATGTGAAAACACATGGCTAGGCCGTGTGTGCCTCTGGTCAGTCGGGCATGGTCGTGGGAAAACACACGGCTAGGCCGTGTGTCCCCATTTTTCGCTCATTTATGCACCATTGGCCGAATTTTCTCATACACTTCGCCGTGTAGGCTAATATGGGTCTCATTTTTGCCTAGCAAAGTTCTTTTCTATTCCTAACTCTAAATGCGATGGAAATCAAAACTAAAATCAAACAAATGTATGCAATGCAATCGAAATGGGAAATCTAAAACTAAACTTGGGTTGCCTCCCAAGAAGCCTTTGTTTAAGGTCGTTTAGCTCGACCGCACTCTACTATCAACTTGGCTCTGGTGGTTCGCTGAACCTCCATTCATCCGTCTCAGGATCTGGGTACACAGCTTCCTGTTAGGATGTATACTGAAAGCCTAGCTCTTTTGTATGAACATCTTTATTTTGAAATAAGAATCACATGATCATTGTTTGCACTTTATATTTATGATATATGTGCATATTGTCTAATACTTTACATTGTAGATAACATGGTGCTTGGGTGTGGCACAGAAGATCATGTTATCAGTCCCTTGTAGAGTATAAGTAGAGGCTCACAACCAAGATGACTTTGGACAAATCATTGGCATGGTTGTAGTGTAGCTTGGTATTATTTTGTCTTGAACATAAAGTTACACTAGTACACTTAGGTGTATTGAGTAGGACCGACATAGAGGTGATTCAATTTATTGCTGACTACATAATTGAATCGGACCTCGGATATTATGTTGTACATGCTCTTAATCCCGATATAATAATGGGCACATGTACTTAATACTTATTTTTTTGATTTACCAGAGGGTGAGATTTCTATGGATTAAATCAATATGCCCGGTAAGTTGGGAAATGATATTATTTACATGGTGTGCCATTGATTATAGGAGGAAATCGTGTTTTATATATTAGGTTGATGATGTCCCCTTGAGGAGCTCATAAGGTTCATCATGTAAACCCTGCAGGTTGACTTAGTCAACATGATGATAAGGTTGAGTGGTACTACTCGAGGAGTTAGATGTTAATTAATTGATGGTCAGTAAATCAATTAATTGACGAACATTCAATATCTTAAACACAGGGAGATGGATGTACAAATAATATATGGAGCTCATATTAATTTATGGGGGTTTGTGAGGTAGTTCGATGATGATCCTCTAGTGGAATGGAACATCATTGATGAATCAAGTTTGTGTGGTTCCGATCCATCGAGTGGCCAAAAACCCAACTCCTCCTCATGGTCCCTATTGTAGCCTAATATAAACCTCATGAAGTCTAGATCAAATGATGGAAAACAAATCTCTAGATCCGACGGTTGGGATTAAATCCCTAGAACCGACGGTGGAGATTAAATCTCTAGATCTGACGGTTGGGACTAAAACCCTAGAACCGATGGTTGAGATTAAATCTCTAGATCCGACGGTTGGGATTAAAACCCTAGAATCGACGGTTGAGATTAAATCACTAGATCCGACGGTTGAGATTAAAACCCTAGAACCGACGGTGGAGATTAAACCAAGGCCTAAACCTAACTCTATATATAAGGGAGCATGGGTTGGGCGGCAAGGAGGTTTTTTAAGTTTTTTTGGATGATGGAAATTAGGGTTTAGCCTCTCTTTGCTTGGGCGGCAAGAAACCCTAAGGAGGAAACCCTAATTAGGGTTTGGCTCCTTGGGTTGGGCGGCCATGGTGAGGAAAGGAGAGTGGGCGGCAACTTGTGGAAGAGTTATTCTTCTTCCTAGGGAAGGTGGCCGGTTCTAGATCTCCTCCTTCCACCATGGTTGGGCGGCAAGAAATAGGAAGAGGCTAGGGTTAGGGTTTAGTCTATGATGGTGGGCGGCAACCCTTCTTCCTCCTTCCTCCTTGGTTTGGCCGACGCCCAAGATTCACCCTTCTTTCTATGGATTAGGTTGGTTTGGGAAATTAGGGTTTGCCCTTCCATTAGTGGGCGGCAAGAAACCCTAGAGTTTTCCTTTCCTTGGTTGGGCGGCTAGGTTATGGAGGGGAAAATGGGCGGCAACTATAGGAAAGGATATCTTCTTCTTCTTCCTAGGGTGTTGCCGACTCCTAGATCTTTTCCCTCTACCTTGGTCAGCGCTCAACCTATTCCTCTCATCCTCTTCTTGTTCTCTTTGGACCGGCGGCAAACATCATGCTTGGAGCTTGATGGTTGGTCCTAGATAAGAGATGAATTTTGTTTCCATTTTGTTCTCTCTATTCTTGGGGCCAGCGGCATCAATCCTTTGTGGATTGGTGGTTGGCTCAAGCAAGAAGGGAAAGAGAGTTCTTCTTTCTTTGGATTGAAGAAGATCTAGGATGCTTCAACTTGTGGAGGATCTTCGCCCACACGAAGTCTACAAGGAGGTTAGGACATACGATAGAAGATCAAGAGGTACAAAAGTTTTATAACTTTTATTATTGTTCTTTGCATGTTCTTATTGATATGCTAGCTTATGTTCTTTATGTTAGTATATGTTGATTATACTAGTTTACATTTGTATGTATTTGTATAATCATGAACCCCGAAGATAAACACAAAAACCGGCGATCCGTCCGTCGTCTCTTCCGCGGCTAACCGACTAGAAGAGTTGTGTTGCTTGAACAACTAGTTTGTTCAAGTGATCGCTCATGTTGTTAGCACGATGACGAATTGGTTGTGCTTAGGAAACTCATCCCATCCGGATTACTTTTCATTAGTGAAAATTTTAATACGTTGACATGGGAGCCAATGAGCATTCCGAGGAATAGCACATTGCCAACACTTCCTTCCTGGCTCTAGCTGGAATCACATACTTCCCTGACGTTGGTTTTTGACTTCCTGTCCCAGCAGGCTCAAATTCCATCTTATCCTCTCTCACTTTTAGGGTCAGGTTGTGATTCTTCACATCAATGGCCATTCTTGCAGTCGCTAAAAATGGTCACCCCAGGATGATGGATATCTTGGGATCCTCTTCCATTCCATCACCACGAAGTCAGTTGGCAGTGTAAACTTCCCCACCTTAATAGGAACATTTTCTAAAATCCCCAATGGGTAGAGGTATGTGTGGTCAGCTAGTTGTAGTGTCATAGTAGTGAATTTTAAATTTCCTAACCCTAGCTTTTTGCATAAGGTGTAGGGAATAAGACTCACACTTGCTCCCAAGTCACAGAAGGCTTTGCTAATCAGTGTCATCCCTATATAACATGGGATATATAAGCTCCCCGGATCTTTTAATTTTTGAGTAGCTTTGTTTCGGAGATAAGCGCTTGATTCATCTGTGAGGGCCACTGTTTCCGACTCCGCAACCTTCCTATGATGCACTAGAATATCTTTCATGAACCTAGCGAACTGGGGCATTTGGTGCAATGCTTCGAGTATCGGTACCTCTACTGAGATCGACTTTAGCATGTCCAGGAATTTTCCAAACTCGACGTCTTTCTTTACATTCATCAACCGCTATGGGAATGGTACAGTAAGGGGTGGTTTAGCCCTCGTAGCAGGCTCCCGGGTCGTTTCTCTCACATTTTCATTCTCGACCTCCCCCAGGGGTTCTAGCATTTTAGGTCCCTGGTCCTTTTCAGCAACCGATTATCCTGACATCTCTTTCAGAATCCTCCCGCTTCACAGTGTCACCACCTGACACTTCTCTATCGGATTGGCCTCTGCTCTTCCTAGTAGATTCCCTGGTATCCTGGAGATTTGGTTCACGATCTGAGCTACTTGAATCTCCAATGACTTCTTCCTGGTGGCAAGATCTCTTACAGATGACCCCAACCTCTCGATCATCATATCTGTCTGTGAATGTTGTCGCTGAAATTCAGTGTTTGCCTCCCGTTGCATTCGAATGAAGTTCTCCAGTATATTCTCTAGATGGGTGTTAGAGGGACGTGGCTGCCCATTCTCACCTGGCGGTTGGAACCTCCCTAAGGTATTCTTATAAGGAAAATTTTGGTAATTCCTCCATCCCGGATGAGAAGTGCTAGAGTATTGGTTGTTGAGTCTTGGGTTGTACTCCCCGACAACATCGCAGTGCATAATCTGCTCGTCCCAGGTCCCCTCCCCTCCATAGGAGTCCATGGAATTGACAGTGTAACGTCTTGCTGCAGGCGTGGGTTGGCCACGTTCGGAAGCCCATTGATGGTGGTTTTGTGCCACCAATTCGATAAGCTCCTCTGCCACCACTATGGTCTTGTTCATTAGTGCTCCTCCTGCGGTAGAATCTAGGGACATCTTTATGGCATAAGCGATCGCATTATAGAAAATGTGGATCACCAGCCACCTCTTTAGTCCGTGGTGGGGGCATTGGTAGAGTAGTCCCTTATAGCGATCCCAAGCTTCAAACAAGGACTCCCCCTCCTTCTGGCGAAAGCTCATGATAAGGTGGCTCATGTGAGCAGTCTTACTTGGTGGGATTAAGGCCCCCTCTGACGGTCGAGAGAGGGAGCAGTGAGTGGGCAAGGGGCGAGGGAGCTTGAGTCGGTGGCATTCTGAGCAGAAGCTGCTCTTCGCAATCCCCACTGAAGCAAGGTAGGGCGACCTTTCCCTTCTGATCGGCGAGCTTCTTCTTCCCTAATTTTGGGATGAGTTCCATCTTCGACCAAATTTCTTTCCCTTTTTGCAGCCATCTTCGAGTCTTCCCATCGTGATTTCTGACCTCTGCCTGACTGTCGGCGTAGCTGGTATATGTCTTGATCTTCCTCTTTCTTTTCTGTGCATTATGAATCTATGGATCGATTACTGTCGTGATGAATTTTGGGTGTTGTGCGGCTGGTGTTGGAGATTTGGCCAAATGGGATTGTGGGGAGGAACTGATGGGTGTTAGGTTGAACGAAGTGTTTCAATAGTTAGATCCCTAAACTGGTGAAACTATGAAAAGTTGTGAGAGTTGTTGTGTGGCTGTGATGGCCTGGTATTGGAGAGTTGAGCCGACTATGAAGCAGTGGATGGAGATGGGTTAAGCAGAGAATTCCAAAAAGGGTGGATTAAGCCCTTGAATTTGTGTAAAATCTAGGTTGCGGAACGAGCTGGGTGACACTCTGTTCTTGACTGTAAATGGGCAAGGATTTTAATAGAGTTGTGGTGTATTATGATTTTTAGGTGAGGAAGATGATCTGAAGATGGATTTCTTACAAAACAATCTGATTGATCCAGATTGGATACCCATACTCAAATCAAAAGGGGGTTGTATTGGATAAGTGTAGGTTAGATCCACGGTATGGAATTGAAGTTATATGCAGTATGGGGTAGCTGTAATTTTAGGGTTGTGATTATGGATTAGATTTATAACTAATTGTTTGGTGATCTTACTACATCAAATTAAGTTGTTAAGTTGGCTATTTGGGTTTCTAATTCGTATTCAGTAAAGAGTCGTGAATATAGAAACGATAGAATAGTGAATTTATATATATTTATCTTGTGCTTGGTTTTTGATTTAATTGATGATATTTGCAGAACATAGATACGAGACAGGTCTATGGCCGTGAGGACTTCAATATTTCGAGCATTACAGCAGGTGGATAATTTCCTACCCTGGTCAGGTAGTTGTAATTGCATTCATATTTAGACATAGATATGATCATGTTATATGTTCATATTATCTTGACTCTGCTCTTATTTAATCTTGTGCTTGATGCTTGTCGTTGGCTATATATGCTCAAATGTTGATATCACATTTCCTTTATCATGATTGAGGAGTTATAGATGTGATCTAAGTAGATCTATAAATGTTTAGTAGGGTGTAGATGTTGGAGTACGGATGAAGACCTGATTTGTAAATTGGGTAAAAGGTTATCCGTGGATAGGTAATGCCCTAAATGTAGGATTTATTTCAATACCCATATGTTGCATACTTATTACCAACCATGTGTTGTCTAAATGGTCGGGTGAGTTGTGAATAGTGTGTCGCTACGGACCGGTGGTCCTATCTTGTTATGATCAGTTGAGTACGACTCTCTATAGAATAGAGAGTGTATTGATCAAATGGGTATGCCTCTATGTTGAACAGAGAGTCTGTGGTAGATGTCTGTATGTGTGACAGTACATTCATGTCATTTGCATGCATACTGACGACATAGTCTCCCTCGGGGTTTAGAGAGTCGTCAATCATCCTACCTCCCAAGTTACTCCCAGAGGAGCAACTAGTGTGAGGGCAGAGTATTTGTTGTGTCGCACTCTACCACTATCGACGGTGCTAGTTGGAGTTGCATGAAGTTGTCCTGGGTGTGTGGCACTCGACCACTCATAGGTAGTGTTAGTCAGAGTGGCCAGCAGCAGGGACCCCCGTTGTGTAGCGAGCTCTTTACGCTCATATGCTACTCGATCATACTGCCCACTCCGCCACTCTAGAGCAGTGGTTGGTGTTGAGTTAGGACAGTTGTCATGTCGTGCCACCTAGGCCACACTAGGGTGGTGGTAGCGAGTAGGGGTGCGCAGGCATGACCATGCATGCTGCATAGCCGTATCATACGGTGTTTTGCATATTTCTATATATATATACATATATGCATGTATATATATATACATGGATGATTGTGATTAGTATACATATAGATGCAGTCTATATGTATACTTACTTTGATGATGCATTTGTATATATTATGCTTGTTGCATTTGTTTGTACATATTCATACATGTTATTGCATTTTCTGTATGGTAGTAGGCCGGGTACCTATATACTTGTTGGTCGGTTACTGTAATACCCTCGGCCCGTATCATGACGTAGTGTGAGTTAGTAGTACTCTTCATATCTTATGTTGTGGATATATGCTCAGGTTGGATGAGTATAGAGTAGCTGACTGTCAGGTATGTCAGCATATTTTGTTGTTCAGATTGTTTAGTGGTATGCATGTATGTATATTATTATGCTGATGTATACCTGTCGCACCTATAGATTATACTATTGAATTACATGTGATATTTGATATATTTACATGTTCTCTCTTATTACCTTCTAAGTTTTACTCACCACTACGGACCCTGGGTTTTTCTGTCGCCCAGGTAATAGGTAGAAGTCTTCATGGCGGCTTGGAGCTTCGCCGACGATCCATCCCATCTCCATTTTTCCGAGCCTCCTGTGGATTTTGTTTTATGTTGTGGACTTTATGTTTGTGTCTGAAGTTTTATGAATTGTTTGGTACTGTGGATTTGTCAGTTGCTATGCACTTATGTTGGTTATGGATTTGTATGTCAGTATGTGTGGTTATGGGTATGTGGTTTTATGTTTTCCGCTATGTTTGATATATATATTTTCTTATTATGTTGTGGTTATGGGCCTACGGGCCTTGTATTAATATGATATATTGCCACATATAGGGGAAATGTCGTTCTTTTGCTTTTCGGCATGGCATACTCTCGGGGTGTGACATAGTCAATTCTTGACAACATAGTACTAGGATGCGGCGAGATGATAGTACGCTAGGGAAGTGAAGTCCCATGTGTCCAAGTTAGATAAGGCATATCTAGCTTGGTGCACTCGACTAAGTGGAACTAGCTAAAGCTACCTCGTCATATCCTTAACTAGTTAGACCAGGAGGTGATCTTAGGTGAATCAAGTTATTATTTTCTCGAACTTGGCTTTGTCTAAGGAAGTGGTCATTGTTCTGATCAAAGAAGACCACTGTGCCTCGCCACAACCTAGAAGCCAATTTCTTGAAAAGGTGACTTGACGAGCTTAGGGTTAAATCTGAATCTAATCCAAGGTTGACTAGTTTCAATTCATTAAATTTAATCAAGTAAAATTGAAGTCATCTCATAGGAACATATAAGGATAACGTGTTTGATCATGTAGAAAAGGGTGAGATGACTCTAGGACCAATAATCTTCAACCAAATCTTAAATTCCAATATCCGATCCAACTACCTTGTGTGTAGGATTAATGGATGTTGAACAGTGGGTGCTTCCAACATATGACCGGAGACTAACTTAAATTTTTGAAACTTAGATTCAAGCGACAAAGATCGATAGCTTTCGGAAACAACGGCAAGCTCTAAATCATCTGATCAGGTGATATTTATTTAAATTCTAATTTAACAATTCACAATGTTTTATCAGTTGAAGATTTTCAATATAATTTACTTAGTATAAGTCAATTGTGTGATATCAACTATAAGGTTATATTCTTAGAAAATGAATGCTTATTTAAAACAAAAGAAACCTCTAAAACAATACTTAAAGGAACTAGGAATAGCAACATCTACACAATTAACTTACCCAACTCCTCAACCAAGTGTCTTATGACACAACAAGAGGAATCTTGGTTGTGGCACCGACGACTTGGTCACTCACACCCAAGACTCGTTCACAAGATGAGTCAGAGTGGCTTAGTTAGAGGTTTGCCTAACCTTAACAACTTAGACAATAAAATTTGTAATGCTTGTCAACAAGGTAAACAATCTAGGGCACAATATCAACTAATTAATCAAGAACGAACCAAAAGTATGCTTGAGCTTCTACACATGCATCTATTTGATTCTCATGGAGCCAAGTCACTTAATGGGAGTCAATTTTGCTTAGTCATAATTGACGACTATTCTAGGTTTACCTGGGTTAGGTTCCTTAAACACAAAAGTGATACCTTAGACCAACTCATCAACTTGTTTAAATTAATCGAAAACCAAAAGAACCTTAAAACTAAAAGACTTAGAAGTGATCATGGTGGTGAATTCGAAAACCACAGGTTCACAGATTTCTGTAACCTAAACGGATACCACTGTGAATTTTCATGTCCTAGAACTCCACAACAAAATGGCCTAGTTGAGCAGAAAAATAGAACTCTACAAGAAGCCTCTAGGACCATGTTGAATGAATGTAATATACCCAATAGGTTTTAAGCAGAAGCCGTTAGTACAACTTGTTATGTCCAAAATAGAATCTTTTTGGTAAAGAGGCACCTTAAGACCTCATACAAAATCTACTATGACAAAGTACCTAACATTAAATACTTTAGGATATTTGGATGTAAGGTACTGTTGGGATGTTTACTGAAAAGTTTTTCTTTTGTATGAACATCTTTATTTTTGAAATAAGAATCACATGATCATTGTTTGCATATTTATGGTTATGCATATTGTCTGATATATTACATTGTAGATAACATGGTGTGTAGTGTCACACAGGAGATCATGTTATCAGTTCCTTATAGAGTATAAGTAGAGGCTCACAACCGAGATGGTTTTGGACAAACCATTGGTATGGTTGTAGTGTGATTTGGTATTGGTTTGTCTTGACCATAAAATTACACTAGTACACTTTGTGTGTATTGAGCAGGACCGACTTAGAGGTGATTCAATTTATTGTTGACTACATAATTGAATCGGACCTCAGATATTATGGTGTACATGCTCTTAATCCCGATATTATAACGGACACATGTACTTAGTATTTATTTCTTTGATTTACCAATGGGCGAGATTTATAGATTAAATTGATAGGCTCGGTAAGTTGAGAAATGATATTATTTACATGGTGTGTCGTTGATTATAGGAGGAAACCGTGTGTTATATATTAGGATGATGATTTCCCTTTGAGGAGCTCATAAGGATCATCATGTAAACCCTGTAGGTGGACTTGGTCCGACATGATGATAAAATTGAGTGTCACTACTTATGGAGTTAGATGTTGATTAATTAATCATCAGTAAATTAATTAATTGACGAGCATTCGAGATCTTAAACATGAGGAGATATTTCTACAATTAATATATGGAGCCCATATTTATTTATGGGGGTTGGTGAGGTAGATCAATGATAATCCTCTAGTTGAATGGATTATCATTAATGGATCGGACTTTTTGTGGGCTAGATCCATTGGGTGGCCAAGATCCAACTCCTCCTCATGGTCCCTATTATATCCTATTAAAAACCTCATGAAAGCCTAGATCCAACGGTGGAAAATGAAACCCTAAATCCGACTGTGGGAATTGAATCCCTAGATCCGACGGTGGAGATTGAGAGGAGGCTTAAGCCTAGCTCTATAAAAGGAGGGCTAGGGCTTGGGCATGAATGATCTTTTGGGAGACTAGGGTTTTTGCTTCCTTGGCTTGGGCTGCAAAACAAGAAGCTAGGGTTATTGTTGGGGTGGAGAAGGTTGGGGCGGAAAGCAAGAATTGGGTGGCTAGGGTTTTGGATCCTCCTTCCCTTCCCTTCTCTTTGTCCGGTGCCCCTTCACCCTCTCCCTTGGCCGGCGGCATTCTCTCTTCTTCCCTTGACCAGCAGTTCCTTCTCTATTGGAAGGGTCGGCATCTTCTCCATCTTCCTCTCCTTGGCTGGCGGTAACATCCAAGATAGGAGGCTTGGTGGTCAGCGCTAGATAGGAGAAGAAGGGTGCATGTATTCTTCTCTTTGTTTGGAGCGAGCAAGGAAGAGAAGAACGTGATCTAGGAGGCTTCAACTCTTTGAGGATCGTTGCCCACACAACGTCCAAGAGGAGGTTAGGACATACAATTGAAGACCAAGAGGTAACAAGAGGTATAATTCTTGTTTTGGTTTCCTTTTGTTTCTTTGTATTGTGTATGTATTTGCATGTGGCTAATTAACTTGGACCTCGAAGATAAACACAAAAACTGGCGATCCGTACATCATCTATTTTGCGGCTAATCGAGGAAAAGAGTTAGGTTGCTTGAACAATAAGTTTGTTCAAGAGACCACTCTAATCAAATAGCACGATGATGAATCGGTTGCTTGGGTAATCCGTCATCATCTTGGATTAATTTTTTTTAATCCGGGGATGTAGATGGGATCGCCATACACAAGCGACCGAGGCGAAGCTTTTCGTAAGCTTCAACCTTCAGGTACATATCCTAAACACTAAGGACTACCTAGGAAAGTTCACATCCAAAACCTTTATCAGAATCTTCCTAAGATACTCAACTACAAGTAGAGCCTATAGGGTATATAATAATGACACCCTTAAAATTGAGGAAACCATTAATGTAATATTCGACGAAGGACATGAAGCCACAAAACCCGTAGTAGAACCATTGGATGAGTATTTTTGAACTTGGAGTAGTTCTGAGCATTTTTGAAGCATTACCAATTTATTGCGATAACAATGGCACCATTCCCCAAGTGAAGGAACTAGGGTCTCATCAGCGATCCAAGCATGTACTACTAGTTTCCATCTTATTAGAGATCATAGGTTGAAGAGACGTACAAATAGAGAAAGTTTCCACTGATAGGAATCTAGCAGATCTCTTAACAAAGCCTCTTCCCCAAGAAAAGTTTCAGAGGCATATAGATGCCTATGGTATTAGATACCAAGGCGATTGGTTGTATGCCAAGTGGGAGTTTGATGTAATTGATAAATGTCCTAAGGTAATCACCTTAGAAGTTATTAATAAAATTCACTATTTGAGTATGCATTATCTATGTATTTGATTGGATCTTAAACTCATGTACTGAAGTCCACAATACAATGCATAGCATGAGAAAAATTGTGATTGAATCACAATTAGTGGGTATCTCATCTTGTGTAAATATGCAAGTATTGAAACTATCCCTAGTCGATAAATTGATGAGATTAGAATTCATCAATTCTATGAGACTAGCACATGTTGTGCTTCTTGGTTTATCCAAGGATTCAGTACTCACTGAATGGAAGCATAGGGATACTGAGAGAGAACATTTGGATGCTAGTTATGGTAACAAGTTCACTGGAGTGACCTGGTATGAGACTTCATATGGTTCTATATGTCATTGATGATTTCATTGCAGCTCGAGTACGAGCTTCCTTAGACTTAAGGTATTCAAGTCACCTTGATCATGGAGACTTATACTTTGACTTCTTTGCAGCCATCTCCATAGGGTGTAACTCCAGGATGATTGGGTATAAGCCAAAGTGATCGAAAGTATTTGAATAACCCACAAAGGATTCACCACTCTTGATAAAGGAGATGTATACCCTAGGCCTCTTGTCAGTATTGTTATTCAGAAGTCTCTGGCCAGAGCAAACATGTTGAGAAGATGGTCTTCTTATAAATATATAAGAGTAACTTGAATCCACAGGACAAGGAAACTAACTTGAGCTAGGTGTGACGTAGTCAGCCTAGTGGGGATGAACACATAGACCATGTCCTGAACCAAGTGGGTATAATATGAGTGAAAGGAACAAGGCACGAACAACTATAGTTGTTAAAGGGTTCAGAAATGTTCTAGAGTCGATTTAGACTTTTTGGTCAATTAGGGGTCATGATGCACTACTAGGTGGCACTCATGATCTATTTATAATTAAGGGTTAATTATGAATGAGCAACATAACCGGGAACTCATTGGGTCATATGCACTATGGGTGATCTTGACATGTAAAACAAGTATGAGAATGAGATTCATGATTGTTGGATTGAAAAAGAGTGCTAGAGGGGGGGGGGGTGAATAACTCACGTAAAATTTATTTTATTTTTCGTTCAATAAAAATAAAGTAAAGAGTTGCACAATGGAAAAGTAAATGAAAAGTTTATTTTTACTTGGTTCACAACCTAACGATTGCTAATCCAAGGCCCTTGCGATCCTAGACTGCGTACCGAGGGAAATTCACTAACAATCTCCTCCTTGTTGGAGGTAGAAGATGACGATTACAAACCAACGAAAAACTTGAGGTAGAGGAACAATCCCACCTATCCTCGTTACAATCAAAAGATCAATAAAAACAACTTTAATACACTAAATAGAAATGGAAACTTTAAACACTTATACCGACAACGAGTAGATGTTTAACTTACGATCGTGTCATCGGCGTTCCAACAGCGTATCGACATAGTAGAGGCATCGTAGAGTAGTAGCATTGTGGGATCACTTTGTAAGCACTTAGATTACCTAAAGAGGTGAAACCCCCCTTCTTTTATAGCCTTGGAAGCTCCCCCAATGCTCAGTTCCAGCTTATGGTCAAAGAACCTTATCTCCCCAAGATAAGTGGAGCTTATCTTGACTCTCCTCGAGGTTGGAAATTCGAATGACAGTCGACTGCTGCCCTTATCAATTTGACTGATAACCAGTAGTGGACTGCTATAAGCCAAGAGTCGACTGGTGGCTAGGGTTATCGACTGTACTAAAGAATGAACTCAAAATAAAAACAATAAAAGTGAATTCAACGACAACTTACCATCCGATCTCGACTGAGACCTTCCACGGGAAGTCTTAGTCAGATCGCTGCCTAAGGATGTCCCCGTATGGAGGACCCTGAAGGTTGAAGCTTCACTTCTCGCTTCACCTTGATCGTTTGTGCATGGAGATCCGATCACACGTCCCCGGATAAAGACGGATCACCCAAGCAACCGAACCATCATCGTGCTATTTGATTAGACTGGTCGCTTGAACAAACTTGTTGTTCAAGCAACCTGCCTCTTTTCCTCGACTAGCCACGAAATAGATGATGTATGGATCGCCGATTTTTGTGTTTATCTTCAGGGTCCATGATCATACAATTGTAAACAATTACAAATATAATACAAAAGAACAAAAGGAAACCAAATAAAGAATTATACCTCTTGTTTACCTCTTAGTCTTCTATCGTATGACCTATCCTCCTCTTGGACGTCGTGTGGGCGACGATCTTCCAAGAGTCGAAGCCTCCTAGATCTCTATCTTCCCTTCCATGCTTGCTTCGAACAAAGGGAATAAATTCTCCCTTCTTCTCCTTACTTGTGCCGACCACCACAACCCAATTGTTGTTGCCGCCGGCCCTAAGGAGAGGGAGAAGACGCCGGCCAAGAGAGCAATAGCTCTTATTGCCACCGACCCTTGGAGAGGGAGGAGAGGCGCTGGCTATAGGGGATGGAGTGGATGAAGGTGTGGGCCCGCCAAGGAGGAGCAAGAGCCAAACCCTAGCACACCTTGTAGCTGTCGGCCCTAGAAACCAAAACAAAATCTTCTTGCCGCCCAAACCTCTCCCACACCAACTCCAAAAAAACCCATGCACAACTCGTTGTGTTCCCTTGCCGCCCAAGCCTTGAAAACTATTTATAGATTTTGCTCAAGCCTCCTTTTAATCATGTTCGTTGGATCTAGGCTTCTTGAGGGTTTTAATAGGCTACAATAGGGACCATGAGGAGGAGTTGGATCTTGGCCACCCAATGGATCCGACCCACATAAAATCTAATCCATTAATGATAATCCATTCCACTAGAGGACTATCATTTATCTACCTCACCAACTCCCATAATTAAATATGGGCTCCATATATTAATTGTACAAATCTCTTCCCGTGTTTAAGATATCGAATGTCCGTTAATTAATTAATTTACTGATAATTAATTAATCAACATCTAACTCCATGAGTAGTACCACTCAACCTTATCATCATGCAGGACCAAGTCCACCTGCAGGATTTACATGATGATCCTTTTGAGCTCCTCAAGGGGACATCATCATCCTAATATATAGGACATGGTTTCCTCCTATAATCAACGGCACACCATGTAAATAATATCATTTCCCAACTTACTGGGCATATTGATTTAATCCATATAAATCTCACCCTTTGGTAAATCAAAGAAATAAATACTAAGTACATGTGCTCATTATTATATCGGGATTAAGAGCATGTACAACATAATATCCGAGGTCCGATTCAATTATGTAGTCAGCAATAAATTGAATTACCTCTATGTCGGTCCTGCTCAATACACCTAAGTGTTCTAGTGTAACTCTATGTTCAAGACAAAACAATACCAAGCTACACTACAACCATGCCAATGGTTTTTCCAAAACCATCTTGGTTGTGAGCCTCTACTTATACTCTACAAGGAACTGATAACATGATCTTCTACGTGACACCATACACCATGTTATCTACAATGTAAAGTATTAGACAATATGCATAATTATAAATATGCAAACAATGATCATGTAATTCTTATTTTAAAAATAAAGATGTTCATACAAAGGCTAGACTTTCAATATACATCCCAACTGACCCGACCTTACATTCACTCAAACACGAGCTTACCTTAGGTCCTTTTATGACTTGTAGCTTTACTTCAGGTCTCCACCTGGGTTCTTTGGCTCCATTCGAAGTTCTCCCGGTGTCGTCCGACCACCACGGTTTCTAGACTCGGGATTCTTTGAGTGTTTTTGACCTTCAGCTCAGCTTAACCATTCCTGCACACTTGTATCAGCTCGTTAGACAACAATATGACCTTAGCTTTGGGTCTTTGCCATAATCAAATTCTAGGTTCGATTATCTAGTGTCTATTGCACCAACAATCTCCCCCTTTTTTATCTATGACAAATCGACACAAAGTTAAGGAAAAATAAATGCGCATTAATGAAATGATTATGAAATAAGCATAAATGTGAAAGAGGCATTAATGCATAACTTAGTAAGTTAGTGAGAGTAACTTAGTAAGTTATCATAAGTAAGAGTATGAGTAAAACTCTTTTTCAAGTCCTCCCCCTTGAGGTAACCTCCCCCTTAACCTTAGGTGAGTACTTGAAAAAGCATCTTAGCTCTCCCCCTTAACGGTTTCAACTTAAGTAATCAAGATTACTAACATTGGTTTAAATGTATAAGTTAAGTTATCAAAAATTAATTTTTGATCCCTTAACTTTGGCCTTTTCTCCCCCTTTTACCATAAATCAAAAAGTGTGGGGGTTTATAGAAAAAACTTTTCGAAACACAGTGATTATGTTTTATAAGTCCAAGCATTTTCCTATTAGATTTTGAAAATAATACTTTAAACATAAGCTCAACTAAGAGAATGCTCAACTCTATTCGACTCGATTGATATAGAATGATCAATAAGTCCTTATTAGAGTTGGTTAATTTATATAATTATACTCCATGGTTCATGTCGATGCATTAGATCAACCTCTGGAACCAGGAGTGAGGTCCTAACATCTCATGCCCATCTACGTGGCTAAGTACACAAATACATTAGTCCTATGTGTTGTGAGATGTATTGACTCCTTAAATCTATAGATGCATGCTTTCTAGGGTAAGCCCAAGGCTATTTCCATTTTGCATGAAAAGTAAATAGAGTATAGTAAAAATATAAGTTTTATGTCCTACTCTATTACGCACATACCTAATTTACGTCTAAGCATACTAAATTCTACTTCAGGTAAAGGTATGGTAAACAAGTCTACTAGGTTCGATTTGGACTCCACGTATTTGAGTTGTATGGTCCCGTTAGCTACACGTTTTCGAATAAAGTAATGTTTGACTTCTATATGTTTGGTTCTAGAATGACAGATTGGGTTTTTGGTTAAATTAATTGAACTAATATTGTCGATGTAAATTTTAGTGTTGTTAAAGTTTAACTTAAAGTCTTGGAGAGTGTGTTTCATCCAAAGAAGCTGAGCTACACACTCACCCATCGCGACGTATTCGACTTCAGTGGTAGATAAGACAACATAGTATTGCTTTCTACTACACCAATTCACTAGACTCGAGCCGAGGAATTGACAACAACCATTCGTGCTCTTTCTATCGAGTTTACTACTGGCATAATCTGAGTCAGAGTAGCTGATTAGTTTGAACTCGTTACATCTAGGGCATCAAATTTCTACGTTTAGTGTACCCTTTAGGTATCTAAGGATACATTTAACTAATGTTAGGTGCGACTTCTTAGCACAAGTTTGAAACCTTGCACACATACTTACTGCGAATAATATATCGGATCGACTCACAGTTAAGTACAGAAGACTACCTATTGCACTCCTATAGTATTTAAGATCTATTGGTTTGCCTTCTAAGTCTTCTCCTATATTAACATTTGTGGCCATCGGTGTATTTATTACCTTAGCATTTTGCATTCCGAATTGATTAATTAATTCCTTAGCGTATTTATGTTGGTGTAAGTAAATTCCCTTTTTAGTTTGTTTAATTTGTAAACCTAGGAAAAAAGTTAATTCTCTTACTAAGTTCATTTCAAATTCACTTTCCATTAGTGAAATGAATTCGTTTAGTAGGATTGAGTTGGTTGTTCCAAAAATTATATCATCTAAGTAAATTTGGGCAATAAAGATTTCTTTACCTATGGATTTTACGAAGAGGGTTGGGTTGACTAGGCCTTGGCTAAACCCTTTAGACTTGAGATAAATAGAAAGCCTTTCATACCAAGCTCTAGGAGCTTGTTTTAGTCAATATAAGGCTTTCTTAAGTTTAAAAACATGGTCAGGTTTGTCTAAGCTTTCGAATCCTAGGGGTTGGCTAACATAGACTTCTTCCTTAATAATTCCATTTAAGAATGCTAACTTCACATCTATTTGAAATAGTTTAAATCGTCAATGTGTAGCATAGGCTAATAACATTCTGATTGATTCTAGTCTAGCTACGGGGGCATAGGTTTTGTCATCATCTAACCCCTCTACTTGACTAAATCCTTTTGTAACCAATCTCACTTTATTTCTAACTACTTCACCTTTGTCATCGAGTTTGTTACGACCCACTTTTTTCCAATCATCGATTTATCTTTAGGCGGTTGTACTAATTCCCAAACTTCATTCCTATTGAATTGAGCTAGCTCTTCTTGCATAGCAATAATCCAATTGGTATCAAGAAGAGCTTGTTCAATTGATTTGGGTTCGATTTTTGAGATTAAAGAGATTTGACTAAGGTTTCTATATGATGCTATAGTTCGAACCCCTAGGTTGGGATCACCTATCACTTGATCAATAGGATGATTCGATTGTAACCTAGAATGACTCGAGTTAGGATTTATACTAGACTCATTTTCATGGTCAGATTCGGGTCTAGTGTTAATCAGTTCATCAATTGGTTCTACTACGGATTTTGTGGTTTTATCTCCTTCGTCGAATACAACATTAATGGTTTCTTCAATTTTAAGAGTTTCATTATTGTAGACTCTATAGGCTCTACTTGTGGTTGAATATCCTAAGAATATTCCGGTATTTATTTTAGAGGTGAATTTGCCTAGGTAGTCCTCAATATTTAGGATATGTACCTTACATCCAAATACCCTAAAGTATTTATGTTAGGTACTATACCATGGTAGATTTCGTATGAGGTCTTAAGGTGTCTCTTGATTAGTAGGATTCTATTTTGGACATAACACATCGTACTAACAGCTTCTGCCCAAAACCCATCGAGTAGGTTGTACTCGTTTAACATGGTTCTGGCGGCTTCTTATAGGGTTCTATTCTTTGGCTTGACTAGACCATTTTGTTATGGGGTTGTAGGACAGGAGAATTCATGATGGTATCCGTTTAAGTTATAGAAGTCAGTGAACCTATGTATTTCAAATTCACCACCATGATCACTTCTAAGTCTTTTAATCTTAAGGTTCTTTTCATTTTCTATTAATTTACATAATTTGGTCTATAGTATCACTTTTGTGTTTAAGGAATCTAACCCAGGAAAACCTAGAGTAGTCGTCAATTATGACTAAGCAAAATTGACTTCTGTTTAGTGACTTGGCTCCATGAGAATCGAATAGATCCAAGTGTAGGAGCTCAAGAACACTTTTGGTTCGATCTTGGTTAGTTAGTTGATGTTGTACCCTAGTTTATTTACCTTGTTGACAAGCATTATAGATTTTATTATCCATGTTGTTAAGGTTTGGCAAGCCTCTGACTAAACCACTCTGACTCACCTAATGAATGAGTCTTGGGTGCAAGTGGCCGAGTCGTCGGTGCCACAACCAAGATTCCTCTTGTTGTGTCATAAGACACTTGGTTGAGAAGTTGGATAAATTAATTGTGTAGATATTGTTATTCCTAGTTCCTTTAAGTATTGTTTTAGAGGTTTCATTATTTTTAATTAAGCATTCATTTTCTAAGAATATAACCTTATAGTTGTTGTCACACAATTGTCTTACACTAAGTAAATTATACTCAAAATTTTTGACTAATAAAATATTTCGAATTGTAAGGTTAGATTTTAGCTCAATATCACCTGATCCGATGATTTTGAGTTTGTCATTGTTTCCGAAAGCTACCGATCCTTGACTCTTGAATCTAAGCTTCGAAAATTTCAGTCAGTCTCCAGTCATGTGTCGGGAGCACCCACTGTCCAACATCCATTGATCCTACACATATAGTAGTTGGATCGGATATTAGAATTTGAGAATTGGTTGAAGTTTATTAGTCCTAGAGTCATCTCTCCCTTTCTACATGATCAAACATGTTATCCTTATGTGTTATATGAGATGACTTCAATTTTACTTGATTAAATTTAATGAATTGAACCTAATCAACCTTGGGTTAGATTTGGATTTAACCCTAAGCTCGTCAAGTTGCCTTTTTGAGAAATTGGCTTCCAGGTCGTGGCAAGGCATAAAGATCTTCTTTGATTGGAACCACGACCACTTCTTTAGATAAAGTCAAATTCAAGAAATCGATTACTTGAGTCATTTAAGATTACTTCTTGGTCTAACTAGTTAAGGATACAACGAGGTAGCTTCAGCTAGTTAAACTTAGTCGAGTGCACCAAGCTAGATACGCCTTATCTAGTTCAGACACACAAGACTTCGTTTCCCTAACGTACTATCATCTCGCCGCGTCCTAGTACTATGTTGTGAAGATTGATTAGTTCTAGATTTTATCTAACCGTTCTAAAAATTAAAACAAAATACCTAAGCATGCAAAGTCTAATTTCAAGTAATGGAACAAACAAATTTAATACTGGCTCCCCCTGTACCTTTGAATCTATTCGGTCTTTCAACGTAGTGGATTTGGTCCTTGGGAATCCAATACTTGTTAGATTCTAGTTGTGAAATTAAGGCGGTCTTAGGGACACATGCTTGGACTTATTTTCTATTATGATTTACAATTGACATATATGACCTACTAGTCATATTTGATCTAAACCCTAGTCAAACCTTGTTGTACATGGCCCTTTACGATCCAAGTAGTAGGTCAAGTCCCTTGGATCCCAAAGTAAACCTTTCCAATGTTTGCCTAAGATCTTCGACTTGTCCTTTCAAGAGTGAGTTCTCAACTTCGAGTTTTTCAACTCGAGTTGAGTCCTCCTCTTGAACTTGACTAGTCAAAGAGGTTAGGGAGACCTCTTAATTAAAGACCGACTTACCTTGAGTGAACCTTTTACCCGGATACGAATTTGTGGCTTGTCTTGAATAGAGACCTGTCGTCGGATCCGGAGTCGGACTCTTCCTCATGTTCGGTCAGCTTGTTCTCTCTATTCTTGGGGCCGGCGGCATCAATCCTTTGTGGCTTGGTGGTTGGCTCAAGCAAGAAGGGAAGGAGAGTTCTTCTTTCTTTTGATTGAAGAAGATCTAGGAAGCTTCAACTTGTGGAGGATCTTCGCCCACATGAAGTCTACAAGGAGGTTAGGACATACGATAGAAGATCGAGAGGTATAAAAGTTTTACAAGTTTTATTATTGATCTTTGCATGTTCTTATTAATATGTTTGTATGTGTTGATTATACATGTCTACATCCATATGTATTTGTATAATCATGGACCCCGAAGATAAACACAAAAACTGACGATCCGTCCGTCGTCTATTCTGTGGCTAACCGACTAGAAGAGTTTTGTTGCTTGAACAACTAGTTTGTTCAAGTGATTGCTCGAGTCGTTAGCACGACGATGAATTGGTTGAGCTTAGGAAACTCATCCCATCCGGATTAGTTTTCATTAGTGAAAATTTTAATCCGGGGACATGGGAGCCAATGAGCCTCCAAGCAATGCCATCAAACTGGTATCAGAGCCATGGTTTCCGATTTTGTGTGTTTTGGATTCGGTTACTTTCACGCACTTATCATATATTGTGTATGCCGGATGATAGTAGGATGTGCGTAGGATAACTTTTTGGTTGCAGGCATAAGATCCAACTATTATGGCTATATATGTGTGTATGTGATTGCATGTGTGTGTGATTGTATATTATTTGAATCCTCGGGGTTGACAAGGCTAAATTAGTATTTAATTTTTGTAATTAAATATGACATTGTTTAGCCACTCATTTTAGTTTACTTTCGATCTAGATTATTTGTACACTCCTTCATGGAGTATAGGATCGATGGATGTAAATTAAAATAGTTTATCATGGCTCCGATCTCTTTGGTGACTTGCGCACGGGAAAAGGTGGAGCGGACATGGTGGCGACACGACGGGACGCATATTGGAGAACAATGCCATAATAGTTGGGAAAATTCTGTTTTTTCCATATTTATTGCTGATGTTTTATATGCATGTTGTGTGTGCTTGAAAATTCCTCACTGACAATTTACTAAGTGGGAGAGGGACATTTTAATTAATTCTCACGGCCTCCATTACAATTTGACGTGTGATGCAACAAACTTGCGCGTCGGCTCTGAGTGCCTTCCTCCCCATCGGATGAGTTTGTTTGTGGATCACTAGGTCAAATAATGGTTATAGGAAATTATTTAGGAGCGTGTGTACTTCCCCATCGGTAAGGCACATAATCCGAGATAATTCCTTTAGTATCGTGTAATGGTGCACACTTAGATGCAAATAAAAAGTATCCTCCCCATCGGAGTCACTGCTTTTATTTGTAGGGACAAAGAGGAACCAACTATTAATTTTATTTGTCAAAAAGTAAGGTTGACAAGAAAATAAAATTAAAGGATTAAACCTCCTCTTACAAATGTAGAATTCGTATACGTCCACACTATCGTGGCATGCGATATTCTCGGTGTTTTGAGGTGTTGGTTTATTTCGAAATTTTATTGTTTGAGGAATCAATGATATTTGAAATATAATATTTTGATCATTGTGATTCTTAGGTTTTTCAAATGGCTTTCAACCCACTTGCTGTGATATTAAAAGAAAATAAACTTACTGGAACAAATTATATTGATTGGAAAAGAAATTTGGAAATTGTCTTAACTGCAGAGGAGTACAAATTTGTACTCTTCGAGGTTTGTCCTCCTAAGCCCACCGATGACTATGATGAAAAGGAGAAAGAAAGTTATAAGAAATGGATCAAGGCAGATGAGATGGCATGGTGTTACATTTTGGCATCTATGTCAAATGTGTTGCAACATCAGCATCAGGCCATGACCACGACTTATGACATGATGTTCAATCTCAAGGAACTTTTCGGACATCAGAGTAGGGCGGCCAGACAGGAGGCTATGAGGAACTTGATGACGACCACCATGATCGAGGGAACACCCGTCAGGGACCATGTTCTCAAGATGATGGCTCATCTGAATGAGATGGAAGTCCTCGGAGCTGAGATCGATGGGGAAACCCAGGTCGATATCATTCTCCAGTCTCTGCCTAAGAGTTTTGAGCAGTTCCGCCTCAACTACAACATGAACAAGAGGTTGTATTCGTTGGCGGAGCTTCTGACAGAACTCCAAGCGGCAGAGGGGCTTTTTCGTCAAAGCGCTCAAGCCATGGTTGCTCAGAAGGTTTCTACTTCTAAACCAAAAGGGAAGAAGAAGAAGAAGCAAGGTGGAGCAAAGAAAGTGGTAGTAAGACCTCAAGCAGGAGTGAAGAAGCCAAAAGGCAAATGCTTCACTTGCAAGCAGACTGGACATTGGAAGGCGGATTGTCCTCGCCGAAAGAACAAAGGTATATCTTCTTGTTTAGTTGTTGAAACATGTTTAGCGGTGTTATCTACCAGTACCTGGTGTGTAGATACAAGAGCCACTGATCATGTCTGTAATACTTTGCAGGGGTTCCAGGAAACCCGACGACTAGCTGAGGGAGAGATTACCGTCTTCATGGGCAATGCTTCAAAGGTGGCGGCTATTGCAGTGGGAGACGTTTATTTATCTTTTGATAGGAATAAAGTTTTGTTTTTGCGAAATTGTCATTATGTACCTACTTTTAGAAAGAATCTAATTTCAGTTTCTAAATTGTTTCTGGATGGATTTTCTGTTTCTTTTAATGACAAAGTTGTTATAAAAAGGAATAGGGAGATTATCTGTTTTGGTACATTGGTTGGCAATTTGTACACCGAAAACTCCCACGATGCATATAGAAGTGAATAACTCATCTTCTAAGTCTAATAAGAGAAAAGAACCTTCGAAAATGAACCATACATATCTTTGACACCTAAGACTTGGTCATATTAACCTGAGTATAATTCAAAGGTTGATAGCTGATGGACCCTTGGGTTCATTTGTGGTGGAAGATCTCCCAACCTGCGAGTCTTTCTTGGAAGGTAAGATGATAAAGAGGCCTTTTAAGGCTAAGGGATATAGAGCCAATGATGTATTGGAATTGGTTCATTCTGATTTGTGTGGTCCTATGTCTATCTAGGCTAGAGGTGGCTTTGAATACTTTGTCTCTTTTATAGATGATTATTCAAGGTATGGATACATTTACTTGATGTGCCGCAAGTCTGAATGTTTTGACAGGTTCAAAGAATTCAAGGCTGATGTGGAGAACCGTCAAGGTAAAAGTATCAAGACACTACGATCTGATCGTGGTGGTGAGTACCTCTTGGGGGAGTTTAGGAGTTACTTATCAGAGGCTGGGATTGAATCCCAATTGTCCGCACCTGGCACACCCCAGTAGAATGGTGTGGCGGAGCGAAGGAATAGGACTCTTATGGAGATGGTCAGATCGATGATGAGTTATTCTGAGTTACCTGATTCATTCTGGGGGTTTGCTCTGGAAACGGCAGCACACATTCTGAACTTTGTTCCATCTAAGTCAATACCCTCTACTCCCATAGATTTGTGGACTGGGCGAAAGCCTAGTCTAAGACATATTCGGATTTGGGGTAGTCCAGCACATGTGCTGAAGGGAGATGCTGGTAAGTTGGAATCTCGTACAGAAGTACGCTTGTTTGTTGGATACCCTAAGGGAATGAAGGGTGGTTTGTTCTATAGTCCTAGATATCAGAAGGTGATCGTGTGTACGAATGCCAAATTTCTAAAGGAGGACTATGTGATGAACCACAAGCCCATGAGTAGGATTATTCTTGAGGAGTTGACAGGGGAAGTCCCGACTTCAGTACCACCGGTACAAGAGGAAATACCACAAGTCACTGCACCGTGGGTCATTGAGCATACACAGGAGGCACCACGTCATAGTGGGAGGGTTGTTAGACAACCAGAGAGATTCATGTTCTTGGGAGATTCTTCAGACTTAGTCCCTGGTAAACATGAACCTGATCCCTGAACATATGACGAGGCACTCCAAGATAGAGATGCGGTATCTTGGCAAAGAGCGATGAATTCAGAGATAGAATCTATGGATTCTAATCATGTCTGGGAGCTAGTAGAACCACCCGATGGTGTGAAAGCCATTGGATGCAAGTGGATCTACAAGAGAAAGAGAGGAGTAGACGGGAAGGTTGAGACCTTCAAAGCTAGGCTTGTTGCGAAAGGGTATACTCAAAAAGAGGGTATCGATTATGTGGAGACCTTTATACCGGTAGCTATGCTTATGTCTATCCGGATTCTCTTATCTATTGTTGCTCATGAGGATTATGAGATTTGGCAGATGGATGTCAAGACAGCTTTGCTTAACGGAAGTCTTGAGGAAAACATCTATATGAAGCAACCAGAGGGATTCATTGCAAAGGGCAAAGAGCATCTTGTGTGTAAGCTTAAGCGGTCCATTTATGGATTGAAGCAAGCTTCTAGATCTTGGAACATCCGCTTTGATGAGGTAATCCAGTCATATGGATTTATTCAAAGTCCGGATGAGCCTTGTGTATACAAGAGATGTGATGGAAACATAGTGGTATTTCTTGTACTATACATAGATGACATTTTGTTAGTTGGTAACAATATTAGAGTGTTATCAGACGTAAGGGTATGGTTGTCCAAACAGTTTGATATGAAGGACTTGGGAGAAGTGGGACACATCCTTGGGATCAAGGTAATAAGGGATCGCAAGAAAAGGATGTTGTGCTTATCTCAAGCTTCATACATTGACACTATACTGGATCGTTTTAGCATGCAGAACTCCAAGAAAGGTTTTCTACCTTTTAGGCATGGAGTACCTTTATCTAAAGAGATGTGTCCCAAAACATCAAAGGAGATAGAGGAGATGAAGGCGGTTCCTTATGCTTCGGCAGTAGGAAGCCTCATGTATGCTATGCTATGTACGAGACCAGATACCTGCTTTGCCGTGGGCATGGTTAGTAGATATCAGAGTAATCCTGGATAGGGACATTGGACTACGATAAAGCATATATTGAAGTACCTGAGAAGGACTAGGGATTATATGCTGGTTTACCGGGCAGATCAATTAGTCCCTGTGGGTTACACGGATTCTGATTTCCAATCAGATAGGGACAATAGTAAGTCTACCTCGGGGTTTGTGTTTACTTTTGGAGGTTGAGCCATAGTATGGAGGAGTGTCAAGCAGAAATGCGTGGCAGACTCTACCATGGAAGCTGAGTATGTGGCAGCCTCTAAGGCAGCCAAGGAACCTATATGGCTCAGGAACTTCTTGATGGACTTGGATGTGATTCCTGGTTTGCCCAGAACTATCACAATTTATTGTGATAATAGTGGTGCAGTTGCAAACTCGAAGGAACCACGAGCCCATAAGGCGAGTAAACACATAGAGTGCAAGTACCACCTGATACGAGAGATCGTAAAGCGAGGAGAAGTAGCTGTCGCCAAGATTGCATCAGAGGATAACCTGGCGGATCCATTCACTAAGGCCCTTCCAGTGAAAGTGTTTGATAGTCATGTGGAGGACATGGGGATCAGATGTATGGCAGTATGATGACAGCATATTCTTTTAGTATAAGTGGAAGATTGTTGGAATGTATACCGAAAGCCTAGCTCTTTTGTATGAACATTTTTATTTTGAAATAAGAATCACATGATCATTGTTTGCACTTTATATTTATTATATGTGTGCATATTGTCTAATACTTTATATTGTAGATAACATGGTGCTTGGTGTGGCACAGAAGATCATGTTATCAGTCCCTTGTAGAATATAAGTAGAGGCTCACAAGCAAGATGGATTTGGACAAACCATTGGCATGGTTGTAGTATAGCTTAGTATTGTTTTGTCTTGAACATAGAGTTACACTAGAACACTTAGGTGTATTGAGCAGGACCGACATAGAGGTAATTCAATTTATTGCTGACTACATAATGAATCGGACCTCGGATATTATGTTGTACATGCTCTTAATCCTGATATAATAACGGGCACATGTACTTAGTATTTATTTCTTTGATTTACCAAAGGGTGAGATTTATATGGATTAAATTAATATGCCCGGTAAGTTGGGAAATGATATTATTTATATGGTGTGCCGTTGATTATAGGAGGAAACCGTGTCCTATATATTATGTTGATGATGTCCCCTTGAGGAGCTCATAAGGTTCATCATGTAAACCCTGCAGGTTGACTTAGTCAACATGATGATAAGGTTGAGTGGTACTACTCGAGGAGTTAGATGTTAATTGATTGATGGTTAGTAAATTAATTAATTGACGGACATTCGATATCTTAAACACGGGGAGATGGAAGTACAAATAATGTATGGAGCCCATATTAATTTATGGGGGTTGGTGAGGTAATTCAATGATGATCCTCTAGTGGAATGGAACATCATTGATGGATCAAGTACGTGTGGTTCCGATCCATCGGGTGGCCAAGATCCAACTCCTCCTCACGGTCCCTATCGTAGCCTAATATAATCCTCATGAAGCCTAGATCCAATGATGGAAAACAAAACTCTAGATCTGATGGTGGAGATTAAATCTCTAGATCCGACGGTTGAGATTAAATCTCTAGATCCGACGGTTGAGATTAAATCCCTAGATCTGACGGTGGAGATTAAATCTCTAGATCCGACGATTGAGATTAAATCTCTAGATCCGACGGTTGAGATTAAATCCTTATATCCGACGGTGGAGATTAAATCTCTAGATCCGACGGTTGAGATTAAATCTCTAGATCCGACTGTTGAGATTAAATTTCTAGAACCGACGGTGGAGATTAAAACAAGGCTTAAGCCCAACTCTATAAAACGGGGCTTAAGGTGGGTGGCAAGAGTTGGTTCATGATTTTTGGAGATTAGGGTTTTTCCTATCATAAGCTTGGGCGGCAAGAAACCCTAAGGAGAAAACCCTAATTAGATTAGGGTTTGGTTGGGCGGCTAGGGATTGGAAGTTAAGGTGGGCGGAAACTAGAGGAGAGGTGCTTTTCTTCTTCCTAAGGTGTTGCCAACTCCTATCTCTTTTCCCTCTACCTTGGTCGGTGCTCAACCTATTCCTCTTCTCCTCTTCTTTTTATCTTGGCCGGCGGCACAAAGGAGCTGGGGATTCTTCCCTTGTTTGCTTCCTTGGTTGGCCATCTTGTTCTCTCTATTATTGGGGCCGGCGGCATCAATCCTTTGTGGCTTGGTGGTTTGCTCAAGCAAGAAGGGAAGGAGAGTTCTTCATTCTTTTGATTGAAGAAGATCTAGGAAGCTTCAACTTGTGGAGGATCTTCACCCACACAAAGTCTACAAGGAGGTTAGGACATACGATAGAAGATCGAGAGGTATAAAAGTTTTACAAGTTTTATTATTGATCTTTGCATGTTCTTATTAATATGTTTGTATGTGTTGATTATACATGTCTACATCCATATGTATTTGTATAATCATGGACCCCGAAGATAAACACAAAAACCGACGATCCGTCCGTCGTCTATTCCGCGGCTAACCGACTAGAAGAGTTTTGTTGCTTGAACAACTAGTTTGTTCAAGCGATTGCTCGAGTCGTTAGTACGACAACGAATTAGTTGAGCTTAGGAAACTCATCCCATCCGGATTAGTTTTCATTAGTGAAAATTTTAATCCGGGGACATGAGAGCCAATCAGCCTCCGAGCAATGCCATCATTTCCAACGTTTGTCTAAGATCTTTTACTTGTCCTTTCAAGAGTGAGTTCTCGACTTCAAGTTTTTCAAATCGAGTTGAGTCCTCCTCTTGAACATGACTAGTCGAAGAGGTTAGGGAGACCTCGTGTTTAAGAAGATTAACCTTCTCAACTAAGGTCTCGACTTTGGACTCAGACTTAGCTAATTTTTTAGTTAAGAATTTAATTGCACCATATAATGTATCGAATAAAGGGAGACTCACTTTGAGTGAACCTTTTGAACTGAATACGGATCCATGACTTGTCTTGAATTGAAGCTCATCTTGGGATCCGGAGTCCGACTCTTCCTCGGGTTTGGTCGGCTTGGCCATGAAGGCGAGATTGTTGAGCTCGTCTTCCTCCTTCAAGGATTCCTCCCACGTTGCGTTGAGTGCCTTCTTGGATTGTGGTGCCTTGTTCTTGAGTCTTGGACACTCCGACTTGATGTGGCCCATCGTGTTGTGCTCATAGCATCTATAGTTATAATTTTGTTTCGACTTACCCTCCTTGGATTGATTGATTTGTCGTCTTTGGCTCTTGATCATTTTCTGAACTAGATTTACTAGTTCGGTCTCCATTTCGTTGTGCACTTCCGATTCGTACTCGTCTTCTTCCTCTGGTGGTGGTTTGTTTTTTGACTTCTTCTTCGGACCTGCAAACAAAGTGATACTTTTCTCAGCGGGGGCCGAATTAGACTGCTCATGTAATTCAAATTTGGAAAACAATTCATCTAACCTAATCTTTGAAAGGTCCTTAGAAACCTTGTAGTCATCAACCATAGATGCCCACAAGGTAGTCCTAGGGAATGCATTAATCGCGTACTTGATAACTTCCCGATTTTCAACCTTTTGTCTGATCGAATGCAGCGCATTCATAATATCTTGAATTCGGGCATGGAGCTGGGTGGCTGATTCGTGTTCCAACATTTTTAGGTTAAACAATTTATTTAAAAGTGTTGGATCGATTTTCATTCGTTTAAAACACAAGTGCAGCGGAAAGTAAATGAGATAAAAATATTTTTTACTTGGTTCATAGTCTTCCACCTGTTAATCCAAGGCCCTAGTGGTTCGAGACCACGTACGGAGGGAAAAACACTAAGAAACTCCTCCTCGTTGGAGGTAGGAGTTGAACGAATACAAGAATGAAAAAGATATGAGGTAGAGAGACACTTCCTCTCACCTCGTTACAATAAAACCTCTGAAATTAAAACAATTACAGAGATATAGAAATGCAATTTAAACTAAGCTAATACCGACGACTTGAAGATTTGAATTTGAGCTCGGGTTGTCATTGTTTCGGCAATGCTTCGCTACCGTAGGATCATTGAAGAGTAGCGGCATTGCGGGAACACTTTGGAGGCTTTTGAATGATGAAAATGGTGTGGAGAACCCCTTCTTTTATAGCCTTGAGAAACCCTAAACGTTCATATCAGGTTTCATGAGATGATGCCACTTAGCCCTTGAGAAATGATGATAAGTTTTGACTCTCCTCGAAGCTGATCTTTGACCAATAGTCGACTGATCAACCCTATCAGTTGACTAACAGAGGCAGTAGTCGACTGCCAATAGTCAGTAGTCGACTGTTGCTAGGGTTTCCAGTTGCAATAAAGAGTTAGCTCGAAAATGCAGTTAATATAAGTAAATTTGATGGTCATTTGCCATTCGATATCGACTTAGACCTTCCATTGGAAGTCTTGGTTGGATCATCACCTAAGGACGTCCCCATATGGAGGACACGACCTTACTTATGCTCACACACACGAGCTTACCTTTGTGATTGTAGCTTCACCTTCGGTCTCCACCTGAGGACTTCAGCTCCCTCCGAAGTCCTCCTAGTGTCGCCTGATCACCACGGTTTCCTCCGGGTCTCGCTGATCTTCAGCTTAACTTAGCATTCCTGCACACTTGATTCAACTCGTGAGATAACAATATGGGCTTAACTTTGTGTCTTTTGCTATAATCAAAACTTAGGTTCGACTTAGGTGCCTACTGCACCAATAATCTCTCCCTTTTTGATCTATGAAAAATTCACACAAAGTTAAGGAAATAGATTGTATGTATTAAGTGAATGACTAGCATAAAGCATGAATATGAAAGAATATGCTAACTTAACAAGTTAGTGTGAGCAACTTAGTAAGTTAGCTTAAGTATGAGTATGATTAAAACTCTTTTTCAAGTACTCCCCCTTAAGGTAACCTCCCCCTTGACTGAAGGTGAGTACTTAAAAAAAAACCATAACCCTCCCCCTTAATGTTTGCTACTTTAAAAGGTTAAGTAATCAAAATTACCTAATATTGGCTTTAGTGTATAAAATAAGTTTAAGTTAAGAGATCAAAAATTGATTTCTTAACCTTGGCCTTTCTCCCCTTATTTTAATTAAAAAGGTTATGTTTTAAAAGTTAAGTTAAGTAAATATTTACTTTACTTGGGCCATTAAAAGATATAAGATATGTACTAAGTTAAGGGCCATTAAAAATTAAAAATTAATCACTTAACTTTGGTCTTTCTCCCCCTTTTGGTATAAAATCAGAAAGAGTGGGGGGTTTTAAAAAATATAGTTTTTGAATTTAGTTTTAAGTCAAAGCATGTTCTAAATAAATTTTGAAAATAGTAGTTTAAATATAAACTCATCTATTTGTATGTTCAACTCTATTTGACTTGATTGATATGGAATCATCAACAAGTCCTTATTAGAGTTGGTTAATTTAGATAATTATACTCCATGGTTCATGTCGATGCACTAGATCTACATCTGGAACCAGGAGTAAGGTCCTAACATCTCTTGCTCATCTATGTGGCTAAGTACACAAACACATTAGTCCTATGTGTTGTGAGATGTACTGGCTCCTTAAATCTATAGGTGCATGATTTCTAAAGTAAGGCCTAAGCTAGTTCCATTTTGCATGAAAAGTAAATAGAGTATACCAAAAATGTAAGTTTATGTCCTACTCTATTACGCACATACCTAATTTACGTCTTAGTAGACTAAATTCGGCTTCGGGTAAAGGTTTGGTAAATAGTTGCGCTAGGTTCGACTTGAATTCCACATATTCGAGTTGTATGGTTCCGTTAACTACATGTTCTCGAATAAAGTGGTGTTTGGCCTCTATATGTTTGGTCCTAGAGTGGCATATAGAATTTTTAGTTAAGTTGATTGAGCTAATATTATCTATGTGAGTTTTAATATTGTTGAAGTTTAAGTTAAAGTCTTGGAGAGTGTGCTTCATCTAAAGAAGCTGAGTCACACACTCACCCATTGCGACATATTCAGCATCGGTGGTAGATAAGGCAACATAGTGTTGCTTCCTACTGCACCAACTCACTAGACTCGAGTGGAGAAGTTGACAGCAACTACTCGTGCTGTTTCTATCGAGTTTACTACCGACATAATCCAAGTCAGAGTAGTTGATTAGTTGGAACTCGATAGATCTAGGATACCAAATCCCTATGCTTAGTGTGCCCTTTAAATATCTAAGGATACGCTTAACTAATGTTAGGTGTGACTCCTTGGCATAAGTTTGGAACCTCGCACACATACTTACTACGAATAATATATCGGATCAACTCGCAGTTAAGTAAAGAAGACTCCCTATTGCGCTCCTATAGTATTTTAGGTCAATAGGTTTTCCTTCTACATCTTCTCCTATATTAACATTTGTTGCCATGGGTGTATTAATGATTTTAGCATTTTTCATTCCAAATTGGTTAATTAATTCCTTAGCATATTTTTGTTGATGTAAATAGATTCCTTCCTTAGTTTGTTTAATTTGTAATCCTAGAAAGAAATTTAATTCTCCTACTAAGTTCATTTCAAATTCACTTTCCATGAGTGAAATGAACTCGTTTAGTAGGATTGAATTAGTGGTTCCAAATATTATGTCATCTATGTAGATTTGGGCTATAAAAATTTCTTTACCTATGGATTTTACGAAAACGGTTGGGTCGACTAAGCCTTGGCTAAACCCTTTAGACTTAAGATACACAGAAAGCCTCTCATATCAAGCTCTAGGAGCTTGTTTTAGTCCATATAAAGCTTTCTTGAGTCTAAAGACATGGTTGGGTTTGTCTAGGCTTTCGAATCCTGGAGGTTGGCTAATGTATACTTCTTCCTTAATAAGTCCATTCAGAAATGCTGACTTGACATCCATTTGAAATAACTTGAATCCTCAATGTGCAGCGTATCCCAACAACATTCGGATGGATTCTAATCTAGCTATGGGGGCATAGGTTTCATCGTAATCTAACCCTTCTACTTGACTAAATCCTTTTGCAACTAATCTCACTTTGTTTCTAACTACTTCACCTTTTTCATCAAGTTTGTTTCGAAAGATCCACCTTATTCGAATAATTGATTTATCTTTAAGTGGTGGTACTAATTCCCAAACTTCGTTCCTAATAAATTGAGCTAGCTCTTCTTGCATTGCAATTATCCAATCGGGATCAAGAAGAGCTTGTTCAATTGACTTGGGTTCAATTTTCGAAATCAAGGAAATTTGACTAAGGTTTCGATATGACGCTCTAGTTCGATCCCCTAGGTTAGGATCACCTATCACTTGGTCGATAGGATGATTTGATTGAATTCTAGACTGACTTGTATTAGGATCACCTATCACTTGGTCGATAGGATGATTGTTTGAACCCTAGGTTGACTCGAGTTAGGATTAATACTGGACTTGATTTCATGGTCAGAGTCAAGTCTGGTATGAGTTGGTTTGTAGTTGGTTCTACTACGGGTTTTGTGGGTTCATGTCCTTCGTCGAATATTACATTAATGGTTTCCTCAATTTTAAGGGTGTCATTATTATATACCCTATAGGCTCTACTTGTAGTTCAGTATCTTAGGAAGATTCCGATAAAGGTTTTGGATGTGAACTTTCCTAGGTAGTCCTTAGTGTTTAGGATATGTACCTGAAGGTTGAAGCTTACGAAAAGCTTCGCCTCGGTCGCTTGTGCATGGCGATCCCATCTACATCCCCGGATTAAAAAAAATTAATCCAAGATGATGACGGATTACCCAAGCAACCGATTCATCATCGTGCTATTTGATTAGAGTGGTCTCTTGAACAAACTTATTGTTCAAGCAACCTAACTCTTTTCCTCGATTAGCCGCAGAATAGATGATGTACGGATCGGCAGTTTTTGTGTTTATCTTCGGGGTCCAAGTAAATTAGCCACATGCAAATACATACACAATACAAAGAAACAAAAGGAAACCAAAACAAGAATTTTACCTCTTGTTACCTCTTGGTCTTCAATTGTATGTCCTAACCTCCTCTTGGACGTTGTGTGGGCAACGATCTTCAAAGAGTTGAAGCCTCTTAGATCACGTTCTTCTCTTCCTTGCTCGCTCCAAACAAAGGGAAGAATACATGCACCCTTCTTCTCCTATCTAGCGCTGACCACCAAGCCTCCTATCTTGGATGTTACCGCCGGCCAAGGAGAGGAAGATGGAGAAGATGTCGACCCTTCCAATAGAGAAGGAACCGCCGATCAAGGGAAGAAGAGAAAATGCCGCCGGCCAAGGGAGAGGGTGAAGGGGCACCAGACAAAGAGAAGGGAAGGGAAGGAAGATCCAAAACCCTAGCCACCCAATTCTTGCTTTCCGCCCCAACCTTCTCCACGCCAACATTAACCCTAGCTTCTTGTTTTGTAGCTCAAGCCAAGGAATCAAAAACCCTAGTCTCTCAAAAGATCATTCATGCCCAAGCCCTAGCCCTCCTTTTATAGAGCTAGGCTTAAGCCTCCTTTCAATCTCCACCGTCGGATCTAGGGATTCAATTCCCACCGTCGTATTTAGGGTTTCATTTTCCACCATTGGATCTAGGCTTTCATGAGGTTTTTAATAGGATACAATAGGGACCATGAGGAGGAGTTGGATCTTGGCCACCCAATGGATCTAGCCCACATAAAGTCCGATCCATTAATGATAATCCATTCAACTAGAGGATTATCATTGATCTACCTCACCAACCCCCGTAAATAAATATGGGCTCCATATATTAATTGTAAAAATATCTCCTCATGTTTAAGATCTCGAATGTTCGTCAATTAATTAATTTACTGATGATTAATTAATCAACATCTAACTCCATAAGTAGTGACACTCAATTTTATCATCATGTCGGACCAAGTCCACCTGCAGGGTTTACATGATGATCCTTATGAGCTCCTCAAAGGGAAATCATCATCCTAATATATAACACATGATTTCCTTTTATAATCAACGACACACCTTGTAAATAATATCATTTCTAAACTTACCGAGCCTATCAATTTAATCTATAAATCTCGCCCATTGGTAAATCAAAGAAATAAATACTAAGTACATGTGTCCGTTCTTATATCGGGATTAAGAGCATGTACACCATAATATCTGAGGTCCGATTCAATTATGTAGTCAACAATAAATTGAATCACCTCTAAGTCGGTCCTACTCAATACACACAAAGTGTACTAGTGTAATTCTATGGTCAAGACAAACCAATACCAAATCACACTACAACCATACCAATGGTTTGTCCAAAACCATCTCGGTTGTGATCCTCTACTTATACTCTACAAGGAACTGATAACATAATCTCCTGTGTGACACTACACACCATGTTATCTACAATGTAATATATCAGACAATATGCATAACCATAAATATGCAAACAATGATCATGTGATTCTTATTTAAAAAATAAAGATGTACATACAAAAGAAAAACTTTTCAGTATACATCCCAACAGTACCTTAAATCCAAATATCCTAAAGTATTTAATGTTAGGTACTTTGTCATAGTAGATTTTGTATGAGGTCTTAAGGTGCCTCTTTACCAAAAAGATTCTATTTTGGACATAACAAGTTGTACTAACCGCTTCTACCCAAAACCTATCGAGTATATTATATTCGTTCAACATGGTCCTAGCGGCTTCTTGTAGAGTTCTATTTTTCTGCTCGACTAGGCCATTTTGTTGTGGAGTTCTAGGACATGAAAATTCACAGTGGTATCCGTTTAGGTTACAGAAATCTGTGAACCTGTGGTTTTCGAATTCACCACCATGATCACTTCTAAGTCTTTTAGTTTTATGGTTCTTTTGGTTTTCGATTAATTTAAACAAGTTGATGAGTTGGTCTAAGGTATCACTTTTGTGTTTAAGGAACCTAACCAAGGTAAACCTAGAATAGTCGTCAATTATGACTAAGGAAAATTGACTCCCATTAAGTGACTTGGCTCCATGAGAATCAAATAGATCCATGTGTAGAAGCTCAAGCACACTTTTGGTTCGTTCTTGATTAGTTAGTTGATATTGTGCCCTAGATTGTTTACCTTGTTGACAAGCATTACAAATTTTATTGTCTAAGTTTTTAAGGTTAGGCAAACCTCTAACTAAGCCACTCTGACTCATCTTGTGAACGAGTCTTGGGTGTGAGTGACCAAGTCGTCGGTGCCACAACCAAGATTCCTCTTGTTGTGTCATAAGACACTTGGTTGAGGAGTTGAGTAAGTTAATTGTGTAGATGTTGCTATTCCTAGTTCCTTTAAGTATTGTTTTAGAGGTTTCTTTTGTTTTAATTAAGCATTCATTTTCTAAGAATATAACCTTATAGTCGATATCAAACAATTGACTTATACTAAGTAAATTATATTGAAAATCTTCAACTGATAAAACATTGTGAATTGTGAAATTAGAATTTAGCTAAATATCACCTGATCCGATGATTTAGAGCTTGTCATTGTTTCCAAAAGCTATCTATCTTTGTCGTTTGAATCTAAGTTTCGAAAATTTAAGTTAGTCTCCGGTCATATGTTGGAAGCACCCACTGTTCAACATCCATTAATCCTACACACAAGGTAGTTGGATCGGATATTGGAATTTAAGATTTGGTTGAAGATTATTGGTCCTAGAGTCATCTCACCCTTTTCTACATGATCAAACACGTTATCCTTATATGTTCCTATGAGATGAATTCAATTTTACTTGATTAAATTTAATGAATTGAAACTAGTCAACCTTGGATTAGATTCGGATTTAACCCTAAGCTCGTCAAGTCACCTTTTCAAGAAATTGGCTTCCAGGTTGTGGCGAGGCACAGAGGTCTTCTTTGATCGGAACAATGACCACTTCCTTAGAGAAAGCCATGTTCGAGAAAATAATAACTTGATTCACCTAAGATCACCTCCTGGTCTAACTAGTTAAGGATACGACGAGGTAGCTTCAGCTAGTTCCACTTAGTCGAGTGCATGAAGCTAGATACGCCTTATCTAACTTGGACACATGGGACTTCGCTTCCCTAGCATACTATCATCTCGCCGCATCCTAGTACTATGTTGTCAAGAATTGACTATGTCACACCCTGAGAGTATGTCGTGCTGAAAAGCAAACGAATGACATCTCCCGTATATGTGGCAATATATCATGTTAATAAAAGGCCCGTTGTCCCACAACCACAACATAATAAGCAAATATATATATCAAACATAGCGGAAAACATAAAACCACATACCCATAATCACACATACTGACATACAAATCCATAACCAACATAAGTGCATAACAACTGACAAATCCACAGTACCAAACAATTCATAAAACTTCGGACACAAACATAAAGTCCACAACATAAAACAAAATCCACGGGAGGCACAGAAAAATGGAGATGGGATGGATCGCCGGCGAAGCTCCAAGCCGCCATAAAGACTTCTACCTGTTACCTAGGCGACAGAAAAACCCAGGGTCCGTACTGGTGAGAAAAACTCAGCAGGTAATAAGAGAGAACATGTAAATATATCAAATATCACATGTAATTCAATAGTATAATCTATAGGTACGACAGGTATACATCAGCATAATAATATACATACATGCATACCACTAAACAATCTGAACAACAAAAGATACTGACATACCTGACAGTCAGCTACTCTACACTCATCCAACCTGAGCATATATCCACAATATAAGATATGAAGAGTACTACTAACTCACACTACGTCATGATACGGGTCGAGGGTATTACAGTAACCGACCAACAAATATATAGGTACCCGGCCTACTACCATACAGAAAATGCAATAACATGTATGAATATGTACAAACAAATGCAACAAGCAATGTATATACAAATGCATCATCAGAGTAAGAATACATATAGACTGCATCTATATGTATACTAATCACAATCATCCATGTATATATATATACATGCATATATGTATATATATATAGCAATATGCAAAACGTCGTATGATACGGCTATGCAGCATGCATGGTCATGCATGCGCACCCCTACTCGCTACCACGACCCCAGTGTGGCCTAGGTGGCACGACATGACAACTGTCCCAACTCAACCCCAACCACTGCTCTAGAGTGGCGGAGTGGGAAGTATGATCGAGTAACATATGATCGTAAAGATCTCGCTACACAACGGGGGTCCCTGCTACTGGCCACTCCGACTAACACTACCTATGAGTGGTCGAGTGCCACACACCCAGGACAACTACATGCAACTCCAACTTGCACCGTCTATAGTGGTAGAGTGCGGCACAACAAATACTCTACTTTCACACCAGTTACTCCTCTTGGAGTAACCTGGGAGGTAGGATGATTGACGACTCTCTCAACCCCAAGGGAGACTATGTCGTCAGTATGTATGCAAATGACATGAATGTACTATCACACATACAGACATCTACCACAGACTCTCTGTTCAACATAGAGGCATACCCATTTGATCAATACACTCTCTATCCTATAGAGAGTCGTACTCAATTGATCATAACAAGATAGGACCACCAGTCCGTAGAGACACACTATTCACAACTAACCCGACCATTTACACAACACATGGTTGGTAATAAGTATGCAACATACGGGTATTGAAATAAATCCTACATTTAGGGCATTACCTATCCACGGATAACCTTTTACCCAATTTACAAATCAGGTCTTCATCCGTACTCCAACATCTACACCCTACTAAACATTTATAGATCTACTTACATCACATCTGTAACTCCTCAATCATGATAAAGGAAATGTGATATCAACATTTGAGCATATATAGCAAACGACAAGCATCAAGCACAAGATTAAATAAGAGCAGAGTCAAGATAATATGAACATATAAAATGATCATATCTATGTCTAAATATGAATGCAATTACAACTACCTGACCAGGGTAGGAAATTATCCACCTGCTGTAATGCTCGAAACAATGAAGTCCTCATGGCTGTAGACCTGTCTCGTATCTATGTCCTGCAAATATCATCAACTACAATCAAAAACCAAGCACATGATAAATATATATAAATTCACTATTCTATCGTTTCTATATTCATGTCCCTTTACTGAAAATGAATTAGAAACCCAAATAGCCAACTTAATTTGATGTAGTAAGATCACCAAACAATTAGTTATAAATCTAATCCATAATCATAACCCTCAAATTATAGCTACCCCATACTGCATATAACTTCAATTCCATACCATGGATCTGTCCTACACTTATCCAATACAACCCCCTTTTGATTCGAGTATGGCTATCCAATCTGGATCAATCAGATTGTTTTGTAAGAAATCCCTCTTCAGATCATCTTCCTCACCTAAAAATCATAATACATCACAACTCTATTAAAATCCTTGCCCATTTACAGTCAAGAACAGAGTGTCACCCAGCTCATTCCACAACCTAGATTTTACAAAAATTCAAGGGCTTAATCCACCCTATTTGGAATTATCTGCTTAACCCATCTCCATCCACTGCTTCATAGTCGGCTCAACTCTCCAATACCAGCCCATCACAACCACACAACCACTCTCACAACCCTTCATAGTTTCACCAGTTTAGGGATCTAACTATTGAAACACTTTGTTCAACCTAACACCCATCAGTTCCTCCCCACAATCCCATTTGGCCAAATATCCAACACCAGTCGCACAACACCCAAAATTCATCACGACAGCAATCGATCCATAGATTCATAATGCACAGAAAAGAAAGAGGATGATCAAGACATATACCAGCTACACCGACAGCCAAGTAGAGGTCAAAAATCGCGATGGGAAGACTCGAAGATGGCTGCAAAAAGGGAAAGAAATTGTGTCGAAGATGGAACTCATCCCAAAATCTGGGAAGAAGAAGCTCGCCGTCGAAGGGAAGGAAGGTCGCCATCGAGCGAGCACGCTCGTAACGCCACCGACTCAAGCTCCCTCGCCCCTTGCCCACTCACTGCTCCCTCTCTCGACCGTAGAGGATGTCGAAGAACCACAGCCGCGGTGACTTGTAGCAAGGGAGAACAAAGAAGGGCTCGGATCATCGCGGTGAAGAGGAGAGGAGGGGATCGCGAGTGAGGTAATGCATGGGAACAAAGGCGTGGTGAGAAATGAATCAGTTTCGTGGTGACAAAGAAGAGAAACCACAGAGACGTTCGGGAATAAAGAGCCACAGCGAGGATTGGGGAAGAAATGGCTCGGCATTAAGTGAGAAAATGGATTGGGGTTGATAATGGGTTGGATTTGATAACCCTATAAGATGTAAACCTTAATTCGATTAAACCCTTAACAATATGCCTAAGTTTAGGTTTAATTAATTCCCTAATCCTTTTTTTTTCACCGTATCTTACAGACTAGTTATAGGTCCTATCTAACCATTCTAAAAATAAAAAAAAAATACCTAAGCATGCAAAGTCTAATTAATAGCACAAACAAATTTTGTACTAGCTCCCCCTGGACCATTGAATCGGTTCGGTCTTTTCACATAGTGGATTTGGTCCTTGGGAACCCAGTACTTGTTAGATCCTAATTTAGAAATCAAAACGGTCTTAGTGACCCATGCTTGGACATGTTTTTTATTTTGTCTTACAATCGACATATACGACTTGTTAGTCATATTTGAGCTAAACTCAAGCCCGACCTTGTTGTACAAGGCCCTTTGCGATCCAAGTAAAAGGTCAAGTCTCTTGGATCCCAAAGTAAACCTTTCCAACGTATGTCTAAGGTCTTCGACTTGACTTTTCAAAAGTGACTTCTCAACTTCGAGCTTTTCAACTCAAGTTGAGTCCTCCCTTTGAACTTGACTAGTCGAAGAGGTTAGGGAGACCTCGTGTTTAAGGAGTTTAACCTCCTCAACTAAGTGACCCTTTTGAACCGGATGCGCTAAGTAAGAATTTTCTAGTTAAGAATTTAATTGCATTATATAATGTGCTAAGTAAAGATTGACTTACCTTAAGTGACCCTTTTGAACCGGATGCAGATCCATGGCTTGTCTTGAATAGCGACTCATCTTTGGATCCGGACTCAGACTCTTCCTCGAGTTCGGACTCTTGTTTGGGCTCGGTCGGCTTTTCCATGAAGATGAGGTCGTCGTCTTCCACCTCCGATGATTCTTCCCAAGTAGCATTAAGTGCTTTCTTGGACTTGGGTGCTTTGTTCTTGAGTTTCGGACACTCCGACTTGATGTGTCTGAACTTGTTACATTCAAAACATCTAAAATTAGAATTAGATTTAGATTTACCTTGATTGATGGGTCATCTTCGGCTCTTGAGTTTAGTTCGGTTTCCATCTCAGGGTCTACCTCCGACTTGTACTCATCATCTTCCTTAGGGGAGGTTTGTTTGTGGGCTTGTTCTTCGAACCTGCAAGTAAGGCAATACCTTTCTTGGGAACTGAATTAGACTGTTCATGGAGTTCAAATTTAGAAAATAATTCGTCTAGTCTAATTTTTGAAAGGTCCTTAGAAACCTTGTAGGCATCGACCATGGATTCCCATAAGGTAGTCCTAGGGAAAGCATTTAAAGCATACCTTATAAGGTCTCAATTTTCGACCCTTTGTCTGATGGCATGCAGGCTATTGATGATATCTTGAATTTGTTGGGATGTATACTGAAAGCCTAGCTCTTTTGTATGAACATCTTTATTTTGAAATAAGAATCACATGATCATTGTTTGCATATTTTTATGGTTATGCAATATTGTCTAATACCTTACATTGTAGATAACATGGTGTGTGGTGTCACACGGGAGATCATATTATCGGCTCCTTGTAAAGTATAAGTAAAGGCTCACAACCGAGATGGCTTTGGACAAACCATCGGAATGGTTGTAGTGTGATTTGGTATTGGTTTGTCTTGACCATAGAATCACACTAGTGCACTTTGTGTGTATTGAGCAGGACCGACACAGAGGTGATTCGATTTATTGCTGACTACATAATCGAATCGGACCTCAGATATTATTTAGTACATGCTCTTAATCCCGATATAATAACGGGCACATATACTTGGTACTCATCTCTTTGATTTACCAATGGGCGAGATTTATAGATTAAATCGATAGACTCGGTAAGTTGGGAGATGATATTATTTAAATGGTGTGCCGTTGATTATAGGAGGAAACCGTGTCCTATATATTAGGATGATGATGTCCCCTTGAGGAGCTCATAAGGTTCATCATGTAAACCCTGCAGGTGGACTTGGTCCGGCATGATGAAAAGGTTGAGTGGTACTACTCATGGAGTTAGATGTCGATTAATTAATGGTCAGTAAATTAATTAATTGACGGACATTCGAGATCTTAAACACGGGGAGAAAATGTACAAATAATATATGGAGCCCATATTATCATATGGGGGTTGGTGAGGTAGATCAATGATGGACCTTTAGTGGATTGGACCATCATTAGTGGATTGGACTTTATGTGGGCTTGATCCATGGGTGGCCAAGACCCAACTCCTCCTCATGGTCCCTAATGTAGCCTATTAACACCTCATGATGCTTAGATCCAATGGATAGAAACAAAACTCTAAGATCCATTGGTAGAGATTAAATCTCTAAGATCCGACGGTTGAGATTAAATCTCTAGATCCGACGGTTGAGATTAAATCCCTTGAACCAATGGTGGAGATTAAACCAAGACTTATCCCTAAACTCTATATAAGGGTGGCTTAGGGATTGTTGGCGTGGAGAACACAAGGGATGAGGGGATTAGGGTTTGCTTCCTTTGGTGGCTAGGAATCCTAGTTGGTTTAGGATTGGGTTTGGTGGCTAGGGTTTTGGTAGAAAAAAGTGGGCGGCAACTATAGGAGATGTTCTTCTTCTTTCTAAGGGTTGGCCGGCCACTATGGTTCTCCTCTTTACCTTGGCTTGAGCTCATCATAATCTTTTTCCTCACTTCCATGGCCGGACACAAGGTGAGCTTGGATTAGGGTTAGGAAGCTTAGGGTTTAGGAGGTTTGGGTGGCACCAAATAAGGAAAGTTTCTTCCTTTCTTCTTCATGGTTTGGTGGCCGGCGCCCATATCACCTTCTCCAACCCTTGGACAGCATCTAAAGACCCCTTCTCCCTCTCCTTGGGTGGTGGAAACAAGACTAAGGGGTTTCCCTTGATGTCTTGGTCGGTTTCCACCATTATCTCCTTCTCCTTGTTGGCCGACGGCAAGCATTTCTTTTGTTTCTTGTTGGTTGGCCATAGGAAGGAGATGAGCCTTGTTTCTATTCTTCCTCTTGCTTTGGATGAGCAAGGAAGGAAGATGTGTGATCTAGGAGCTTCGACTTTTGGTAGAGCGTCGCCCACACGACGTCCGAAAGGAGGAAGGACATACATTAGAAGATCGAGAGGTATATCGATTCTCTAATTTTATATGTTACATGTTTATATTTGTTTTTCATTTATGAGCATGATATATTTCTGTGAATGGCTAAATAATATTTGGATCCCGAGCATAAACACAAAAACCGGCGATCCGGACATCGTCTATTCCGCGGCTACTCGTAGAATAGAGAATGGTCGCTTGAACAACTAGTTTGTTCAAGTGACCTCTCTAAACGAATAGCACGACGATGACTTGGTTGCTTTGGAAATCCCTTTTGTCTAGGATTAAATTTTTTAATCCGGGGACATCGAAGGGATCACCATGGTCAAGCAACCGAGGTGAAGGGGAAGTTTCTCACGGATCAACCCCAACATTTGGTATCAGAGCCAAGGTTTCCGGTTTTGTGTGTTTAGGATTCGGTTAAATTTTATGCACTTTTTCATATATTAAATGTGTCGGATAATAGTAGGATATGCGTAGCTTAACTCTTTGGTTGCAGGCATAAGATTCCACTATTATGGCATGTGTGTGTATGTGATTGTATGTGTGTAAATGTTTATTTTGTTGAATCCTCGGGGTTGACGAGGCTAGTATTTAGTTTTTGTAAATTAAATATGGCATTGTTTAGCCGCTCTTTATTTTATTTTACTTTCGATCTAGATTTCATGTACACTCCCTCGTGGAGTATAGGATCGATGGATGTAAATTAAAATAGGAGCTCGGATCTCCGGATGGCTCGTACATGGCGTAGGAGGAGCGGACGAGATGGCGATGCGACGGGAGCCATATTGAAGACAAAGGCCATAATAGTTGGAAAATAATTTATTTTTCATATTTATTGCTTTTTGTTTGATATGCATGTCGTAGGAAAATTCCTCATTTTTAATTTACTAAGTGGGAGAGGGATATTTTAATTAATTCCCGCGGCCTCCATTACAATTTGACGTGTGATGCAACAAACTTGCGTGTCGGCTCTGAGTGCCTTCCTCCCTGCGGATGAGTTTGTTTGCGGATCACTAGGTCAAATAATGGTTATAGGAAATTATCTAGGAGCGTGTGTACTTCCACAGTGGTAAGGCACATAATCCAAAATAATTCCCTTAGTATCGTGTAATGGTGCACACTTAGATGCAAATAAAAAGTATCCTCCCCATCGGAGTCACTGCTTTTATTTGTAGGGCCAAAGAGGAACCAACTATTAATTTTATTTGTCAAAAAGTAAGGTTGACAAGATAATAAAATTAATGGGTAAAACCTCCTCTTACAAATGTAGAATTCGTATACGTCCACACTGCGTGGCATGCGATATTCTCGGTGTTTTGAGGTGTTGGTTGATATCAAAATTTTATTGTTTGAGGAATCAATAATTTTTTGAAATCTAAAGTAATGATCTATGTGATTCTTAGGATTTTCAAAATGACTTTCAGTCCACTTGTTGTGATACTAAAAGAAATAAACTTACTGTACCCAAATAATGTTGATTGGAAATGAATCCAAATATTGTCTTATCTGCTAGTATGCAATCTTCGAAGAGTGTCCTCAAGCCATCATTGCTCAAAAGAGTTTCTACTTCTAGGCCGAAAGGCAAGAAGAAGAAGAAACAAGGTGAAGCAAAGATGGTGCGAGGATCTCAGGGAAGAGTGAAGAAGCCGAAAGGCAAGTACTTCACTTGCAAGCAGGATGGACATTGGAAGAAGGACTGTCCCAATCCAAAATAGAACATAGGTATATCTTTTGGACTAGTCATTGAAACATGATTAGCGGTGATATCTACCGGCACCTGGTGAGTAGATACAGGAGCCACTAATCATGTCTGCAACAATTTACAGGGGTTCCAGGAAACCCGATGACTAGTTGAAGGGGAGATTACTATTTACTTAGGCAATGCCATGAAGATGGTGGCTATTGCAGTGGGAGATGTTTTATTTATCTTTTAAGAAAAATAAAGGTTTTTGGTTCTTAAGAATTTCCTTTATGTACCCTTATTTAGAAAGAATTGATTTCGGTTTCTAAATAGTTTTTGGATGGATAATCTATTTCTTTTTATGACAGATTTGTTATAAAAGGAATAGGGACATTATCTATTCAGGTACATAGATAGGAAATTTATAACTTGAACCACAAGCTCCCACGATGCAAATAGAAGTTAATAACTCATCTTCTAATTCCAATAAGAGAAAAGAACCTTCGAAGATGAACCAAACATATCTTTGGCTTCTTAGGCTTGGTCACATTAACCTAAGCAGAATTCAAAGGTTGATAGCTGATGGACCTTTGGGTTCATTAGTGGTGGAGGATCTCCCAACCTACGAATCTTGCTTGGAGGGTAAGATGACCAAGAGGCCTTTCAAGGCCAAGGGGTATAGAGCCAAAGATGTGTTAGAAATGGTTCATTCTGATTTGTGAGGTCCTTTGACTATCTAGGCAAGAGGTAATCTTGAATATTTCGTCTCTTTTATAGACGATTATTCAAGATATGGATGACCCTACGATCTGATCGTGGTGGTGAATACCTCTTGGGAGAGTTTAGCAATTACTTATCAGAGGCTAGGATTCAATCCCAATTGTCTGCACCTGGCACACCCCAGCAGAATGGTGTAGCAGAGCGAAGGAATAGGACTCTTATGGAGATGGTTAGATCAATGATGAGTTATTCTGACTTGCCAGATTCGTTCTGGGGATATGCTCTAGATACGGCGGTATACATTCTGAACTTGGTTCCATCTAAATCAGTGCCTTCTACTCCCGTAGAATTGTGGACTGGGCGAAAGCCTAGTCTGAGACATATTCGGATATGGGGGAGTCCAGCACATGTGCTGAAGGCAGATGCTGGTAAGTTGGAACCTCGTACAGAAGTGTGCATGTTTGTTGGCTACCCTAAGGGAACGAAGGGTGGTTTGTTCTATAGTCCTAGAGATCATAGAGTGATCGTTAACACGAACGCCAGATTTCTAGAGGAAGACTATGTGATAAGCCACAAGCCCAAGAGTAAAATTGTTCTGGAGGAGTTAAAAGGGAAGTCACTTCTTTAGTACCACCGGTACAAGAGGATATACCACATGTCACTGCACCGCGTGTCACAAAGGATACACAGATGATACCTCGTCGTAGTGGGAGGGTTGTTAGACAGCCTCTTAGATTCATGTTTTTAGACGAATCTTCGGATTTGGTCCCTAGCAAACATGAACCTGATCCCTAGACATACGACGAGGCAATCCAAGATATAAATACAACATCTTGGCAAAGTGCAATGAATACTGAGATTGAATCTATGGATTCAAGTCAGGTCTGGGAGCTCTTATGCATAGCAACTCATATGGATTATGAGGTGTGAAAGATGGATATCAAGACAGCATTCCTTAGTGGAAGTCTTGAGGATTCCATCTACATGAAGCGACCAGAGGGATTCATTGCTAAAGGCAAAGAGCGTATTGTATGTAAGCTTAATCGGTCCGCTGATGGACTAAAGCAAGCTTTGAGGTCTTGGAACATTCGCTTTGATGAGGTAAATCCAGACTTATGGATTTATTCAAAGTCCGGATGAGTCTTGTGTATACAATAGATGTGACGGAAACGTAGTGGTATTTCTTGTACTATACGTAGATGACATTTTGGTAGTTGGCAACAATATCAGAGTGTTATCAGACGTAAGGGTATGGTTGTCCAAATAGTTTTGAAGGACTTGAGAGAAGTGGGTCACAACCTTGGGATCAAGGTTGTTGTGCTTATCCCAAGCTTCAAACAAAGACATGATTTTGGATCGTTTTAGCATGCAGAACTCCAAGAAGGGTTTTCTACTTTTCAGGTATGGAGTTACTTTATTTAAGGAGATGTGTCCTAGATCATCTGAGGTGATAAAGGAGCTGGAGGCGGTTCCTTATGCTTCGGCAGTAGGAAGCCTCATGTATGCTATGTACGAGACAAGATATCTGCTTTGCCGTGCGCATGGTTAGCAGATATCAGAGTAATCTAGGACAGGGACATTGAACTGCGGTAAAGCATTTATTGTAGTGCCTGAGAAGGACTAGGGATTATATGCTAGTTTACCGGGCAGACCAATTACTCCCTGTGGGTTACACGGATTCCGACTTCCAATCTGATAGGGATAACAGTAAGTCTACCTCAGGTTTTGTGTTTACTTTGGGAGGTGGAGCCATTGTATGGAGGAGTGTCAAGCAAAAGTGCGTGGCAGACTCCACCATGGAAACTGAGTATGTGGCGGCCTCTGAGGCAGCCAAAGAAGCTGTATGGCTCAGGAACTTCCTGATGGACTTGGATGTGATTCCTGGTTTGCCCAGAACTATCACAATTTATTGTGATAATAGTGGTGCAGTTGCAAACTCGAAGGAACCACGAGCCCATAAGGCTAGTAAACACATAGAGCGCAAGTACCACCTGATACGAGAAATCGTAAAGGAGGTAGAAGTTGTTGTCGCCTAGATTGCATCAGAGGATGACCTGGTAGACCCTTTCACTAAGGCCCTTCTAGCGAGAGCTTTGATAGGCATGTGAAGGGAAGGGGAATCAGATGTATGGCAGTATAAGGACAACATAGTCTTTTAGTATAAGTGGGAGATTGTTGGAATGTATACTGAAAGCCTAGTTCTTTTGTATGAACATCTTTATTTTGAAATAAGAATCACATGATCATTGTTTGCATATTTTTATGGTTATGCAATATTGTCTAATACCTTACATTGTAGATAACATGGTGTGTGGTGTCACACGGGAGATCATGTTATCGACTCCTTGTAAAGTATAAGTAAAGGTTCACAACAGAGATGGCTTTGGACAAACCATCGGAATGGTTGTAGTGTGATTTGGTATTGGTTTGTCTTGACCATAGAATCACACTAGTGCACTTTGTGTGTATTTAGCAGGACCGACACAGAGGTGATTCGATTTATTGCTGACTACATAATCGAATCGGACCTCAGATATTATTTAGTACATGCTCTTAATCCCGATATAATAACGGGCACATATACTTGGTACTCATCTCTTTGATTTACCAATGGGCGAGATTTATAGATTAAATCGATAGACTCGGTAAGTTGGGAGATGATATTATTTATATGATGTGTCGTTGATTATAGGAGGAAACCGTGTCCTATATATTAGGATGATGATGTCCCCTTGAGGAGCTCATAAGGTTCATCATGTAAACCCTGCAGGTGGACTTGGTCCAGCATGATGAAAAGGTTGAGTGGTACTACTCATGGAGTTAGATGTTGATTAATTAATGGTCAGTAAATTAATTAATTGATGGACATTCGAGGTCTTAAACACGGGGAGAAAATGTACAAATAATATATGGAGCCCATATTATCATATGGGGGTTGGTGAGGTAGATCAATGATGGACCTTTAGTGGATTGGACCATCATTAGTGGATCGGACTTTATGTGGGCTTGATCCATGGGTGGCCAAGACCCAACTCCTCCTCATGGTCCCTAATGTAGCCTATTAACACCTCATGATGCTTAGATCCAATGGATAGAAACAAAACTCTAAGATCCATTGGTAGAGATTAAATCTCTAAGATCCGACGGTTGAGATTAAATCTCTAGATCCGACGGTTGAGATTAAATCCCTTGAACCAATGGTGGAGATTAAACCAAGACTTATCCCTAAACTCTATATAAGGGTGGCTTAGGGATTGTTGGCGTGGAGAACACAAGGGATGAGGGGATTAGGGTTTGCTTCCTTTGGTGGCTAGGAATCCTAGTTGGTTTAGGATTGGGTTTGGTGGCTAGGGTTTTGGAAGAAAAGGGTGGGCGACAACTATAGGAGATGTTCTTCTTCTTCCTAAGGGTTGGCCGACCACTATGGTTCTCCTATTTACCTTGGCTTGAGCTCATCCTAATCTTTTTCCTCACTTCCATGGCCGGCCACAAGGTGAGCTTGGATTAGGGTTAGGAAGCTTAGGGTTTAGGAGGTTTGGGTGGCACCAAATAAAGAAAGTTTCTTCCTTTCTTCTTCATGGTTTGGTGGCCGGCGCCCATATCACCTTCTCCAACCCTTGGACAGCATCTAAAGACCCCTTCTCCCTCTCCTTGGGTGGTGGAAACAAGACTAAGGGGTTTCCCTTGATGTCTTGGTCGGTTTCCACCATTATCTCCTTCTCCTTGTTGGCCGACGGCAAGCATTTCTTTTGTTGCTTGTTGGTTGGCCATAGGAAGGAGATGAGCCTTGTTTCTATTCTTCCTCTTGCTTTGGATGAGCAAGGAAGGAAGATGTGTGATCTAGGAGCTTCGACTTTTGGTAGAGCGTCGCCCACACGACGTCCGAAAGGAGGAAGGACATACATTAGAAGATCGAGAGGTATATCGATTCTCTAATTTTATATGTTACATGTTTATATTTGTTTTTCATTTATGAGCATGATATATTTCTGTGAATGGCTAAATAATATTTGGATCCCGAGCATAAACACAAAAACCGGCGATCCGGACATCGTCTATTCCGCGGCTACTCGTAGAATAGAGAATGGTCGCTTGAACAACTAGTTTGTTCAAGTGACCTCTCTAAACGAATAGCACGACGATGACTTGGTTGCTTTGGAAATCCCTTTTGTCTAGGATTAAATTTTTAATCCGGGGACATTGAAGGGATCACCATGGTCAAGCAACCGAGGTGAAGGGGAAGCGAAGTTTCCCCTCACGGATCAACCCCAACAGAATTCGGGCGTATAGTTGTGTTGCCGTCTCATTTTCCTGCATCTTAAGATTAAATAACTTATTAAAAAGTAGGTCACATTTACATACCTTCGCATCGTCGGTTCCTTCGTGTAGCTCTACGAGTTAAGTCCATAGATCTTTCGTGCTAATAAAGGGATCGACTCGGTTTACTTCTTCTTTCGATAGGCCACATTGTAAGATTTGGGTTGCATTTGCATCGTCTTCCACTTGTCTTTTCATGGCATTAGTCCATTGATCGTAATCCAACGATTTACCCACTTCATTAGTAGGAAGCGTGAATCCGATTTGGATTATGATCCACATCTCGATTTGGGTCTTTAGGAAGCACTCCATCTGACCCTTCCAATAACGGAAGTCATATTCATTGTAAAAAGGTGGTTGGATGGTACTAAACCCTTTGAGATGGGCCATTTAGACAAAAGAAGAAAAACAAGTACCTCGCAAAAACAAAATCAACCAAAATGTACAAAGACTTTCGTCTTGGATTAGTAGTGCGGGAGAATGAATTTAAACTAAACGAAAATCTCGTAAAACAAAAATAAAAATCTGTAAGAAATTTCTAGATTGGTGGTTTCACCAAATAGTAGCGTCCCGACTCTGATACCAATTGTTTGATCAATTTGAGCGCTAGAGGGGGGTGACTAACGATAATTGAATTTCTTTTTCATTCAATTAAAACATTAGTGCAGCGGAAAGTAAATGAGACAAAAATGTTTTTTACTTGGTTCGCAGCCTTCTGGCTGCTAATCCAAGGCCCTAGTGGTCCAAAACCACGTACGGAGGGCAAAACACTAAGACACTCCTCCTCGTTAGAGGTAGGAGTTGAACGAATACAAGAATGAAAAAGATACGAGGTAGAGAGACACTTCCTCTCAGACACTTCCTCTCAGACACTTCCTCTCACCTCATTACAACAAAACCTCAAAAATTAAGACAATTACAGAGATATAGAAATGCAATTTAAACTAAGCTAATACCGATGACTTGAAGATTTGAGTATGAGCACGGGTTGTCGTCGTTTCGGCAGCTCTTCGTTATCGTAGGATCGTTGGAGAGTAGCGACATTGCGGGAACACTCTGGAGGCTTTTGAATGATGAAAATGGTGTGTAAAACCCCTTCTTTTATTGCCTTGAGAAACCCTAAACATTCAGATCAGGTTTCATGAGATGATGCCACATAGACCTTGAGAAATGGTGATACGTTTTGACTCTCCTCGAAGCTGATCTTTGACCAAAAGTTGATTGATCAACCCTATCAGTTGACTGACAGAGGCAGCAGTCGATTGTTGCTAGGGTTTTTAGTTGCAAAGAAGAGTTAGCTCAAAAATACAGTTATTATAAGTAAATTTGATGGTCATTTACCATCCGATCTCGACTTAGACCTTCCATGGGAAGTCTTGGTCATATCGTCGCCTAAGGACGTCCTCGTACAGAGGACACGACCTTACTTACGCTTGCTCACATGATCTTACCTTTGTGATTGTAGTTTTGCCTTCGGTCTCCACCTGAGGACTTCATCTCCCTCTAAAGTCCTCCCATTGTCGCCCGACCACCACGGTTCCCTCCGAGTGTCATTGACGTTCAGCTTAACTTAGCATTCTTGCACACTTGATTCAGCTCGTGAGATAACAATATGAGCTTAACTTTGTGTCTTTTGCTATAATCAAAACGTAGATTTGACTTAGGTGCCTACTGCACCAACAAAAAGTAGGTCCCTTGTACATACCTTTGTGTCTGCGGTCCCTTCGTGAAGCTCAATGAGCTTATTCCTCAAGTCCTTTGCGCTGATAAATAGGCCGACGTGGTTGAGCTCTTATTTGGATAGCCCACATTGTAGGATTTGTGTGGGCTTGGTGTCGGCTTCCACTTTGCATTTCATTACATTTGTCCACTAATCGCAATCCAATAATTCACCATTTCCATTTTTTGGATGTGTGAATCCAGTTTGAATCACGATCCACATCTCTACTTGGGTTTTCAAGTATCACTTCATCCGACCCTTCCAGTACTGGAAGACATCTCCATTGTAAAACGAAGGTCAGGCGGTGCTAAACCTTTCGAGATGATCCATTTAAAAGAAAACCTTGCAAAAACACAAATGATAAGAAAAACAAGTTGCCAAGATTCTCATCTTGGATTAGTAGTGTGGGAGATAGGAACTTAACAAAACAAAAAAATGATACGAGATGAAAATTAAAGTGAATACGAAAAGAGAAACAAAAATCGATACTAGATTGATGGTTACACCAAATCGTAGCGCCCCCGCTCTGATACCAATTATAGGATCGAAAGGGCGCTACAGGGGGGGCATGAATAGCACACGTAAAACTTCATTTCTTTTTTGATTCGTTCGATAAAAATAAAGAGATGCACAACGGAAAATTAAATCAGACAAGTTGGTTTTACTTGGTTCACAACTTAACGATTGCTAATCCAAGGCCCTTGCGATCTTGATCGCGTACGAAGGGAAATTCACTAAAAGATCTCCTCCTCGTTAAAGGTAGGAGACAACGAATACACGAAAACACGGAATGCCCGACGATGAGGTAACAAGCCTACCACACCTCGTTTTACAATGAAAACTTCGAATATAATAATTGAAAAGAGACTTAGTACACTCAATAGAAATGGAAATTTTAAGAACTTATACCGATGAAAAATGGATCTTTGAGGTTGAGGTCGTGTCGTCGGCGTTCCGACCGCATTTCAACGTCATAGCGTAGTCATAGAGAAACGACATTGCGGGATCACTTTGTAAGCACTTTTTTATGACCTAAAGGGGTGAAAGCCCCCTTCTTTTATAGCCTTGGAAGCCCCCAACGTTCAGTTCCAACTCAGGGACAAAGAACCTCCTCTCCCCAAGATATGTGGAGCTTATCTTGACTCTCCTTGAGGTGGGCAGTTTGATTGACAATCGATTGATGACCTCCATCAGTCGACTAATGATAGCGGCAGTCGACTGCCAATAGCTAGCAGTTGACTGCCAGCTTGTTTACTCCACTACAACAATAAGTTAGCTCGAAATAAAAACAATATAGGTGAATTCGACGACCACTTACCGTCCGATCTCGACCTAGACCTTCTACCAGAAGTCTTAGTCAGATCGCTGCCTAAGGATGTCCCCTTACGGAGGACCCGACCTTAGATTCACTCACACACGAGCTTACCTTAGGTCCTTTTGTGACTTGCAGCTTTGCTTCAGGTCTCCACCTGGGTTCTTCGACTCCCTCCGAAGTTCTCTCGGTGTCGCCCGACCACCAAAGTTTCCCGACTCAGGATTCTAATCTCCCCTTCCCGGGTGTAAGCTGACTCTTCACTAAATTTGGCCTAACCATTCCTCGCAAGACAACAATATGACCTTAACTTTGGGTCATTTCCATAATCAAAACCTAGGTTCGATTATCTGGTTCCTACTACACTAACAATTACCATCCATGTCGATTTTCTTCTTGAAAACCCACTTGCACCCTATAGGCATTATACCTTCGGGTGGGTTTACCAAGTTTCAAACTTGGTTTTCATACATGAAATCGATTTATTATTTCATGGCTATTAGCAACCTATCCATGTTTGTACTATTCAGTGCCTCTTTGTAATTTGTGGGTTCCTCATCATCAATGACCAACACGTCATTAGATTCACTAATGAGAAATTCATATATCTCTGAAATCCTATGTGTCCTACTTGATCTACGAGGAAGTGGTGTATCATCAGGTTTAGCTATTACCTCATCCGAATGAGTAATCAACTGTGGTTCTTGACTAGGCATCTCTTCTGTGCCTATCAGAGTCTCTTGAACTATGCTTAGTTTAATCTCACTCCCATTGTTTTCTTGTAAGAGAAACTCCTTCTCTAGGAATACAGTATGTCTTGAAACAAACACCTTTTGTTCCAAGGGATGTTATAATTGGTAACCTCTCGTTTCCTTAGGGTATCCAATAAATAGACACCTATCATACTTAGCCTCCAGCTTATTTGATACTGTCCTCTTCATATAAGTAGGACAACCCCATATCTTTAAATAAGATAAATGAGGTTTTCTACTATTCCACATCTCATATGGAGTAGTAGAGATTGCCTTAGTAGGGATTCTATTTAACAAGTAAACAATGGTCTCGAGTGCGTAACTCCAAAAGATTTTTGGAAGATTTTCATGTTGCATCATTGACCTAACCATGTCTAACAAGGTTCGATTTTTCCCACCATTATATTTTGGCATGTAAGGTTGAGTCCTTTGGGAGAAGATGCCATTGTTTTTTAGATAATCTTGAAACTCTTAGCTTAAGTATTCACCATCTCGATCCGATCGAAGTACTTTAATACTTTTCCCAAGTTGTTTCTCTACTTTTTTGTAATCTTTAAACTTTTCAAAGACTTCAGATTTGTATCTTAACAGATATAAATACCCATATCATGAATAATCATCGATAAAGGTAATGAAGTAGCTATAACCTCCTATGACATGAGTTGACATTGGTCCACATACATCGGTATGTATGCCTAGAGTTGACTATGGTAGATGTTTAGTGGCTAAGGTTTCAAAATAATCTAGGAAAGCCACTAACAAAGTTACAAGGGAAGTTATCCCTTGGATTAACCTTGAAAAGACCATAATAACCAAGGCTTCCCAGCCTAGAAGGGTCATTAGGAAGGTACTAAGGGAGGTCATCCCTAGTGAGTATCTAGTAAACCCAAGGAGCTTCAATAGGTATTGGGTTCCTAAAATCATGATTCCATCACGCTAAATGGATTTAGGGTGTGTCAAACTTGAATGGATGGGTAGTTAACCTAACCATGGTAGAGTTGACACTTTAGGGCATTTTCTATTGGTGTAATTGACCCAAGTTACGATTGACCAGACTCGAGTTTGACTCGAGCAGTATTTTGATGTTCAACAAAATGTATGATAATATGATTATCATGGAAAGTCCAAGTCTTGTATACTTGGCATGGAAAGTCCAAGTCTTATGTACTTGGCATGGAAAGTTTAAATTTTGGGTGTTGGTGCAGTGCCACAAGATAATTGAACCTAAGTTTTGATTATGACAAAAGGCTCGAAGTTAAGCTCTTATTATTATCTCATGAGCTGAGTTAAGTGTGCAGGAAATGGTTAAGCTAAGCTGAAGGTCAGTGACACCCGGAGAATCTCGAGTCGAAAAACCACGGTGGTTGGACGACACCAGGAGAACTTTGTGGGAATCGAAGAACCTAGGTGGAAGATCGGAAGCTAAGCGACAGGTCAGAAAGGACCGGAGGTAAGCACGAGTGTGAAGAGAGATGGTAAGGTCGTGTCCTCCATACATGGACAACCGTAAGCGGCAATCCGACTAAGACTTCCAATGGAAGGTCTAGGTCGAGATCGGTAGGTAAGGAACCGTCATATTTACTATCTCTTATTTGTATTGTGCTAACTATGTGTTTTAGTTGAATAACCTAGCTAGCAGTCGACTGATGAAGGTAATCAGTTGACTGTTATTCAAACTGTCCAGCTCGAAGAAAGTCATAATAAGCTCCACTTATCTTGGGGGGATGAGACTCTTTGACTCTTATCTAGTTCTCAACGGTTTAGAGCTTGAAGGGCTATAAAAGAAGGGGGGTTTCACCCCTTTAGGTCATCTCAATTGCTCTCAAAGTGCTCTTATAATGTCGAAGGTCTATGACAATGCTATGCCGCCACGACGCTGACGTCACACCGAGTTTCACACTTCTAACGTCGATAGTCTTCTATTTTAGTTGTCTTAACTTTTGTATTCGATCTTCCTTTATCGTGTTTTCATTGTAAAGAGGAGAGGTGGGATTGCCCCTCTTCCTCAATCTTTTATTTATTTTAACCGTTGTCTCCTACCTCCAACGAGGAGGAGATTGTTAGTGGATTGTCCCATAGTACGCGGTCTAGGATCGCAGGGCCTTAGAGTAGCAACCTTTTGGTTCCGAACCAAGTAAAAACAAATTGAGTCATTTACTTTTATTACATCTTAATTTCCTCTATGCCACTCAAGTTTTATCGAACGAAAAGGAATATTTTTACCCTCGCTATTTACCCCCCCCTCTAGCGTTCTTTCAATCCAACAATTGGTATCAGAGCGGGGGCGCTAAGATTTGGTGCAACCACCAATCTAGCATTTCTTTTGGTTTCTTTTCATATTTTTTTTAAGCATTTCGTTATTTCTCTTCCCGCACTAATAATCCAAGACTAGAGTCTTGGCAACCTTTTTTGTGTCATTTTTATTTGTGTGCAAGGTGTTGATGCAGTGAGCATCACTCCTTTGTTTTGATGAATGAACCATAGTTAAATGTTAGGATTCACTTGTGTTCTAATATAAGTGTTAAGTGTGCAAGTTTAACAGGAAGTCTTAGCAGGTCATGTTGACAGGATACTAGGCACGTATCTTTACAGATCAGGAGGACCGAAAACCAGGCATAAAGGCCAGATGGGTCGTGTGGACCGGACATTTGGCATGAAGACCGGTTGGGTCAGGAGATCGGACAATCGGTAAAAAGTCTAGTTGGGTCAGTGGGCCGTGATGAAGAGGTGAGGTTGAGTTCTCTGTAGGGGAACAAAGTTAGGCATCGATCCGACAAAAAGTCCGCATGCGACTTAGTAGTTGAGATCAAGCAGTATTACTACTGCTATAGCATTTCATATTATCTATTTTGTGCTAATCCTATTTTGCAGGGATCAGTTGACTGAATGGATTCAAGTCGACTGAAGTCCAGTTGACTGGAGGTGTATCAGTCGACTGGATACCTATTTGCTAGGATCAGTTGGTGATCGATAGAAGATCATGCGATGTAGATGGAAAGGGCTTCAGTCGACTGAAGAGTTTGAGTCGACTGAAGAGGAAAATTTCCCGTTGCGGAGCCGAGTGACGTGGAGTCGACTGGAAGACCATGAATTCCATATCAACGGGTTAATGTGGAGTCGATTGGAAGGCATTCCAGTCGACTAGAAAAAGTTTATAAAAGTTTTGCTCGACCAAATCCAAGAGATGAATTGAATCAATGGCGAAGTGCTATCAAAATTTCCTTACGATCACAAGAGCTTCAACCTTCAAAAAGGACTCTTTTTCAATACCTTGAGCTTGCATCCGGATCTTTGGTAGAGTCGGTATAAAGTAGTCTTAATTTGCTTTTTTTTTGCTTTTGTATTTAATTTCAAGAGAGGGTAGGTTGTTACCCTTCTCTCATACTTGTAAAAAGCGAAACCCCTCGAAGTTGAGAGTTCTCGAATCGGAGGGTATTATAGTGATTGCCCAACGAGGTAGCTCTCAGGAGAGCTACAGGATTTGGAGTAGCAACCTAGTTAGGGTTGTGAACCAAGTAAATTACCTGTGTCTAAATTTCCTTCAATTTCCGCTGCATACTCTTATTAGAAAATAAGTTTAGAAAATAAATTAAATTATAAAACACCGAGATTCACCCCCCTCTCTCGGTTCACTCGATCCTACAATTGGTATCAGAGCGGGGGCGCTCCGAGTTGGTGAAACCACCATCTTTAGCCTTAGATTAATTTAGATTATTTATTTCTTTCTTTAGATTAACTTAGTGAAGGGAGTTTCGCTTCGCTTCGGTCGCTTGTGTATGGCGATCCTATCTTACATCCCCGAATTAAAATTGTATTAATTAAAACTAATCCGGACGCAGATGGATTACCCAAGCACCCGATTCATCATCGTGCTATTCGATTTGAGTGGTCGCTTGAACAAACTTGTTGTTTAAGCAACCTAACCCTTTTCCTCGATTAGCCACAGAATAGATGATGAATGGATCGCCCATTTTTGTGTCTATGATCAGGGTCCATGTCAATCAAAAACATGTAAAATATAAAAGAACAAGAATTAAAATTAAACAAGATTATACCTCTTATTTTATCTTTTGATCTTCTATTGTATTCCTATCCTCTTCTTGGATGTCGTATGGGTGACAATCTTCCAAGAATTGAAGCCTCCTAGACCACGTATCTTCCCTTCCTTCTCCTCTTCTCCTTACTTGTACAGACCACCAAAACTCCAAGAAGTGGGGTCCTCTGGCCCTAAAAAGAGGAGAGTATATTGAGGAAGAGAGAACCCCCTTCCTCCTTGCTTGTTGTCGCCGACCCTAGGAGAGGGAGAGGAGGTGCCGGCCCTAGGAGAGGGAGAAGAGGCGCCGGCAATAGGAGAGGGAGAAGAGGTGCCGCCCAAAAGAAAGGAAGAGAAGGAAACCCCTAACTCTTTTGCCTCCGGCCCTAAAAGAAGCAAAACCCTTAACCTCCTCCCTTGCCTCTCCACTTCCTTTTATAGATCTAGGCTTCATGAGGTATTTATAATAGGCTACAATAGGAACCATGAGGAGGAGTTGGATCTTGGCCACCCAATAGATCCGAATCCCATATACTCGATCCATTAATGATGATTCATTCCACTAGAGGATCATCATTGATCTACCACAACAACCCCCCATAATTAAATATGGGCTCCACATATTATTTGTACAAAATATTGTTGGTGCAATAAGCCCAGGTCACGATTGATCAGGACTCGAGTTTGACTCGAGTGATGTTTTGATGTTTCGACAAAAACATATGACAATGTAATTGTCATAGGAAAGTCCATGTCTTGTGTACTTGGCATGGAAAGTCCAAGCATGGGTCTTGGCAAGGTAAAGTCCAAGTCATGGGTACTTGGCATTTGGGAAAGTCCAAGTCTTGAGTACTTGGCATGAGAAGTCCAAGCATGGGTCTTGGCAAATGAGAAGTCCAAGCATGGGTCTTGGCAAATGGAAAGTCCAAGCATGGGTCTTGGCATGGAAAGTCCAAAATGGATTGGCAAGGGAAAGTCCAACATGAGTCTTGGCATTTGGGAAGTCCAAGGGGATTGATTTTGGAAGCGTAAAGTCCAAGCGGAGTCTTGGCGGCGTAAGTCCAATGTGCCTTGGAGGTGTAGACACCATTAGCATGACATAGCCGAGGGAAGCACCTGGAGGCTAGCGCGATGGATGAACAAGTCATGGATGACTTGGAGGGATCCGAGAGGCGTGAGGCTGATGGAGGTGGCTAGAAGGCTTAGGTCTAGGCTAAGGGTTGTCTAGCAAGTATGGGGGCACCATACTTGGGTTAAAACCTCATGTTTGAGGTTGTCAGTCGACTGGCAATATGGCCGGTTCGACAGCCAATTTAGAGTCGAATTGCTCGCAATGACCGCTCATTGGAGCGATTGGATCGATGTCTATGCAATGATCGCCAAGGGTTGGTAGTCGACTGCTAGTTCTGTGTCGAGCACAGAATGCTTTGTAGCCGACTGGCCAGTCGACTATGAGCATTGGCAGTCGACTGCCAATGTTGGCAGTCGACTGCCAAGAGTCCCGTTCGAACTTGTCCAACGTGGATTGAGCCGTTGTCTCACAGCTACAGTGCTGGCAGTCGACTGGGGACTTATGGCAGTCGACTGCTAGGCGGAAATCTAGCCCGATGGAGGATAAAAGCAGCTGTTCATGGAAGGCTCAAGAATCAGATTTTTGGGAGCTTTGGTGAGGCGATTTGCAGGTGCATTTCAGGGTCCTTCAAGCTCATCCAAGCAACCAACAAGCAAGCTCTCAAAACCCTAGTTTGTAAAGTGTTCTTTACATTTCCTTTGTATTTGCTTGTATTTCTTTTGTTTATTGTGGTAAACGTTTGTACGACGTTTCTCCGCCTCCGACTTGTTGTCGAGAAGGAGTTTATCGATTAGTGATTGCATTGGCGTCGCTAGAGCTCGTTAGAGCTCGATCCGTGGAGTAGGAACCATTCGGTTCCGAACCACGTTATATCCTCGTGTTGTGCTTATGTTCGTGATTGTATCTTTTTGTTATTGCTTTTATTATTTCTATTCCGCTGCGCATAACAAGTTTTGTAGAGACGATCGCGAACGATTTCCATCTACGTACGGGCAACGTGCTATTCACCCCCCCCTCTAGCCGTTCCACGATCCACAACAAGTGGTATCAGAGTCCGGGGCTCTTCTACGGACTAACCGCCGGGAGCTAAGACAAAGAGGCTAGAGGGTGAAGATGGAAGAACTATTGGGATGAGACATCAACACCCTAATTCCCTATTCCTTCTATGGACGAGAAGGTTTCAATTCTTGGAAGGAGAGAATTGAAGATTTTTTGATGATGAGAGACCTTGAGGAGTGGTCCGCATTGATGGAAGGATTTGAATATCCTAAGGGACCAAAAGGAGGGTTTCTCAAGAAGAAGAAGTGGAGTGAGGAGCAACTCCAACAATTCGATAAAAATAAGAAGGTAATCAAATTCATTTTTGATTTAATTCCTAATGACCTCTTGTGTAGTCTAGGTGACTATGTGGATACCAAGGAGCTATGGAGCGATTTGGCCAAGCTCCATGAAAGTCTATCATCGGTCCAAGAAGAAGGACCATCACCCTCTCAAGCTCAAGCAAGCACATCCCCATTTAAAGAGCTTGAGGAGTCGAAAGTTGATAGGGAGTCGACTTCCGGATCAGAGAAAGAAGAGGTGGAAGAGGCATCCACCTCAAGGATTGAGGGGGAGGAGAGAACTTCCACACCGGAGCCGGAACAAATTCAAGAAGAAGTCTCAACCTCCGGGAGGAATGAAGAATCCACTCCAATCACCACATCCACCATAGGTAACTCAATCATATCAATTTGTAATAAAAATCACATCATATGTTTTGAGTGTAGAGAAGTCGGGCACTACAAGAGCAAGTGCCCAAAGAAGGTTAGGAAAGCTCCACCGGCACCAAAAGTCAAGGATGCCGATGCTCCAAGTCAAAAGAGCAAGGAGAATATCATATACTTCAAGTGCAACTCAAAGGGACATTACCGGAGTCAATGTCCTAGGGGGAGCAAAAAGACCAAAGAAGGAGCTATACATGTAGGGGGAGTCTCCAAGGCAAACCCTAAGGTATATTTCAATAATGCACCTTCTAGATTTAATAGTCAAAACCATGCTAGGAATTTTAATTCCCTTGCAATTCATAAAGAGCATGCTAGAAGTAAGGAATTTTGCTTAGGTGCTAAAAATGTTTACCTTAGGAGTAAGGAGAAATTTGGGACTAATGTCCCTAAAAATATTTTACCTAAGGAATCAATTAGGAAAATAGGAGAACATCTAGATCTAAATCATAAATGGACTAGGCATATGCCTAGAAAGTCTCATGCCCATGGTTTAAATCAAAATTCTAAAATTGGGAAATTAGAATTAGAGAATCAAGTCTTGAGGTCAAGGCTTGAAAAACTTGAAAAGACCCTAAATAAGATACAAAATCAATTTAAAGGGTCTAGTGGTCAAAATCAAGGGTCCAAATGTCAAAGTCAACACCTAGGACCTAAGAGTCAAAAGTCAACCAAGGGCAAGCAAGGTTTGGGTCACAAACCTAAGCCTAAAGTGGCTTATCATAGTGTCCCATTTGACTATGGAACACAAACTAGGTCTAGGAAGACAAAGGTCAATAGGGAAGTCATCCGTAAGGTTGACCAAAGGTTGTGCCTATTGGCTAGGGTTTCTAGGAAACCTAGGGTGGCCACCAAGAAGGTTACAAGGGGAGTTACCCCTAGAGTCAACCAAGGCAAGACCCAAGTGACCAAGGCTAATAAGCCTAGAAGGGTCATTAGGAAGGTATCTAGAGAGGATATCCCTAAGGAATACCTAATTAACCCTAGGAGCTCAAATCGGTTTTGGGTTCCTAAGAGCGTGATTGATTCACGCTAAGATGGGTTTAGGGTGTGCCAACCTTGATTGGATGGGTAGTTAACTCAACCATGGTAAAGGTGGCACTTTAGGATATTTTCAAGGTTATGGTTACCTTGGAAATAGATTTGAATCAATATCCTAAAAGATTTTAGGATGTGCCAATGCACTTTTGAAATTAAGAAAAATCAATTAAATTGGCACAATTTAGGTTTAGGGGTTAGTGTGTCATTTTGGGTTTTTGGCACACTAGGGAGATTAGGTTAATATGGCAAAATATGATTAATCCCAACAAATGGCAATTAATATTAAAATTTAGGTATTATTATACCTATATATTTTATATGTCATGCTTTGTTTGCCATATAACATGCCATGACATCATGCTTACTTTTAATCATTTTATATGTCATGTTCATGTTTTAGGATTAAGATTTTAAATGTCATGTGTTTTTAGATTTCATCTTATGCCATGACATCATGATTATGAGCATATGCTTATTTATATCATTTCTAATGCCATAATCATTCATGCATTTAAGACAATTTGGTTGAAATTGAATTAAGGACTATGGCATGACTTGAAGTCTCATTTATAAGGGAATCAAGTAGGGTTGCCTTAGAAGATGCATGAAACCCTAGTTTTAAATGAACCAAAACCCACATCTCACATCCAATTGACATGTATGTGTATTTATACACCCTAGATACATGTGAGATGCTAGGATATGAGTTAAGTTCAAGGTGCATAGTTTTTGCATCTAGATGAACTAAAACTCATCTAATTTCAATTTGTGGATCATTGGGAGAGCATGTGTACAAGTCATGTACATAGAGCCCAAGGAATATGATCCAAAATAAGGTTTTGAAAACATTTTAAAATCATTTTGAAAAACCTTGGTGAAGTCTATCTTTTGTTAGCAATCACCATTGATGACTATTTTATGGGTAAAATAATTTTCAAATATTTTTCACTCATTGTAATGACTATAAGTAATATACGTATCAAATTTTATGATTTTTCAAATTACGTAGAATTACTTATGCTTTTCCAAATCTCAATTCTGATAGCTGAAATTTGGAAATTTCAGCTATCAGTCGACTGATATGGGTGGCAGTCGACTGATTACTGTTAGGAGTCGACTGCCAGGTCTGATTTCGGGTTAACAAGGTTTGTTTAGCCCGTGTTCAGCTATGGAAAAGGTTCCTAATCACTCCTAACCCTAGGATATGCTTTAGGAAGCATTATAAAGGGTGAAAATTCATTGGATATGGATTAGGAGCTGTGTTAGGTCAAAGTATCAAATTTAGGGTGAGTGAAAGTTCTATGTTGAACTTAGAACCTTAATTTTGATGGTTTAGAGTTCCTATTGGCTTAGGGGCTTTCCAAGGACATTGTTGGTGAAATGGTAAAAGGGAAGCAAGCCTTTAGGAGGAGGTATCCATCTTGAAATGATGGATGTGTTTTTCTCCTTGAAGAGGAGAAGTTATTGGGAGAGTATCATCAATTGGGAAATTGATGGGTTTTTAATACCCAATTTGGAAATTGGGAGAGAGTATATGATTGCCTCTCTTGAGTGATATGTGAATTATCACTAGGAAGATGGTAGACATCCTAAGTATTTATTTTTGGATCAAGGGGGAGATTGTAAGATCTCATTGGGACATGAGACATTAACCTCCTTGGAGAGAAAACCTTTTTGATGTTAGTCAAAAAGGGGGAAAATGTTTGGGGGAGAACATTTGGAGAGTGTTTACCAATTTGGGATAATTGGTAAGGGATTTGAGTTAGTGGTCTAACTCAAATGATTTGTTTGGTTTTTATCAAACATCAAAAAGGGGGAGATTGTTGGTGCAATCAGCCCAGGTCACGATTGACCAGGACTCGAGTTTGACTCGAGTGATGTTTTGATGTTTCGACAAAAACATATGACAATTTAATTGTCATGGGAAAGTCCAAGTCTTGTGTACTTGGCATGGAAAGTCCAAGCATGGGTCTTGGCAAGGTAAAGTCCAAGTCATGGGTACTTGGCATTTGGGAAAGTCCAAGTCTTGAGTTCTTGGCATGAGAAGTCCAAGCATGGGTCTTGGCGAATGAGAAGTCCAAGCATGGGTCTTGGCAAATGGAAAGTCCAAGCATGGGTCTTGGCATGGAAAGTCCAACATGGGTTGGCAAGGGAAAGTCCAAGCTGTTGGCAACCGTGCTATTTCTCGGAATGCTCATAGGCTCCCATGTCCCCGTATTAAAATTTTCACTAATGAAAACTAATCCGGATGGGATGAGTTTCCTAAGCACAACCAATTCGTCGTCGTGCCAACGACTCGAGCGATCGCTTGAACAAACTAGTTGTTCAAGCAACCAAACTCTTCTAGTCGATTAGCCGCGAAAGAGACGACGGACGGATCGCCGGTTTTTGTGTTTCTTATCGGGGTCCATGATTATACAAATACATGCAAATGAAAACTAGTATAATCAAAAAATAATAACATAATGAACATAAGCTAGCATATCAAATAAGAACATGAAAAGAACAATAATAAAAGTTGTGAAACTTTATACCTCTTGATCTTCTATCGTATGTCCTAACCTCCTTGAAGACTTCGTGTGGGCGAAGATCCTCCACAAGTTGAAGCTTCCTAGATCTTCTTCAATCCAAAGAATGAAGAACTCTCTTTCCCTTCTTGCTTGAGCCAACCACCAATCCACAAAGGATTGATGCCACCGGCCCCAAGAATAGAGAGAATAATATGGAAACAACCAAGGAACCGAACTAGGGACAAACCCTAGTTTTGGTGCCGCCGGCCAAGATGGAGTGAATAGGAGAAAAGGAATATGTTGAGCCCCGGCCACGGTGGAGGGAATAGAGGAAGGAGTCGGCCACACCCTAGGAAGAAGAAGACCTCCTCTCCTATAGTTGCCGCCCAACTTCCTTGCAATCCCTAGCCGCCCAACCTAAGGAGGAAACCCTAATTAGGGTTTCTCTTTAGGTTTTCTTGCCGCCCAACCATGGTGGAGAGAAGATATCTAGGAGCTAGCCACCTCCAAGGAGGAAGACAAACTCCTCCACAAGTGGCCGCCCAACCTTCATTCTCATCCATGGCCGCCCATACAAAGGAGCCAAAACCCTAATCAAATTAGGGTTTCCTCCATAGGGTTCCTTGCCGCCCAAGCATGGTGGAGAGAAGAGATCTAGGAGCTAGCCACCTCCATGGAAGAAGACAAGCTCCTCCATAGGTTGCCGCCCAACCCAAAAGAGCCAAACCCTAATTAGGGTTTCCTCCTAGGGTTGCTTGCCGCCCAAGCAATTGGAGGCTAAACCCTAATCTCCTTAGCATCCATCATCCAACCTATATAAACTTGTTGCCGCCCAACCCATAGCCACCCTTTTATAGAGTTAGGGTTTAGGCCTTGGTTTAATCTCCATTGTCGGTTCTAGGGTATTAATCTCAACCGTCGGATCTAGAGATTTAATCTCAACCGTCGGTTCTAGAGTTTTAATCCCAACCGTCGGATCTAGAGATTTAATCTCCACCGTCAGTTCTAGGAATTTAATCCCAACCGTCGAATCTAGAGATTTAATCTCCACCGTCGGTTCTAGGAATTTAATCTCAACCGTCGGATCTAGAGATTTGTTTTCCATTATTTGATCTAGACTTCATGAGGTTTATATTAGGCTACGATAGGGACCATGAGGAGGAGTTGGGTCTTGGCCACCCGATGGATCGGAACCACACAAACATGATCCATCAATGATGTTCCATTCCACTAGAGGATCATCATCGAACTACCTCACCAACCCCCATAAATTAATATGGGCTCCATATATTATTTGTACATCCATCTCTCCGTGTTTAAGATATCGAATGTCCGTCAATTAATTGATTTACTGACCATCAATTAATTAACATCTAACTCCTCGAGTAGTACCACTCAACCTTATCATCATGTTGACTAAGTCAACCTGCAGGGTTTACATGATGAACCTTATGAGCTCCTCAAGGGGACATCATCAACCTAATACATAGGACACGGATTCATCCTATAATCAACGGCACACCATGTAAATAATATCATTTCCCAACTTACCGGGCATATTGATTTAATCCATAGAAATCTCACCCTCTGGTAAATCAAAGAAATAAATATTAAGTACATGTGCCCGTTATTATATCGGGATTAAGGGCATGTGTAACATAATATCCGAGGTCCGATTCAATTATGCAGTCAGCAATAAATTGAATCACCTCTATGTCGGTTCTGCTCAATACACCTAAGTGTACTAGTGTAACTCTATGTTCAAGATAAAACAATACCAAGATACACTACAACCATGCCAATGGTTTGTCCAAAACCATCTTGGTTGTGAGCCTCTACTTATATTCTACAAGGGACTGATAACATGATCTTCTGTGCCGCACCCAGGCACCATGTTATCTACAATGTAAAATATTAGACAATATGCATATATATAAATATAACGTGCAAACAATGATCATGTGATTCTTATTTCAAAATAAAGATGTTCATACAAAAGAGCTAGGCTTTCAGTATACATCCCAATAATCTCCCACTTATACTAAAAGACTATGCTGTCATCATACTGCCATACATCTGATTCCCCTTCCCTCCACATGCCTATCAAAGCTCTCGCTAGAAGGGCCTTAGTTAAATGGTCTACCAAGTCATCCTCTGATGCAATCTACGCGACAGCTTACTTCTACCTCCTTTACGATTTCTCGTATCAGGTGGTACTTGCACTCTATGTGTTTACTAGCCTTATGGGCTCGTGGTTCCTTCGAGTTTGCAACTGCACCATTATTATCACAATAAATTGTGATATTTTTGGGCAAACCAGGAATCACATCCAAGTCCATCAGAAAGTTCCTGAGCCACTCAGCTTCTTTGGCCGCCTCATAGGCTGCCACATACTCAGCTTCCATGGTGGAGTCCACCACGCATTTCTGCTTGACACTCCTCCATACAATGGCTCCACCTCCTAAAGTAAACACAAAACCTGAGGTAGACTTACTGTTATTCCTATTTGATTGGAAATCGCAATCCATGCAACCCACAAGGAGTAATTGGTCTGCCCGGTAAACTAGCATATAATCTCTAGTCCTTCTCAGGCACTACAATATATGCTTTACCACAGTCCAATGTCCATGTCCTGGATTACTCTGATATCTGCTGACCATGCCTATGGCAAAGCAGATATCTGGTCTCATACATAGCATACATTAGGCTTCCTACCGCCGAAGCATAAGGAACTGCCTATATCTCCTCTATCTCCTCAGATGATCTAGGACACATCTGCTTAGATAAAGGAACTCCATGCCTGAAGGGTAGAAAAACCCTTCTTGGACTTTTGTATGCTAAAACGATCCGAAACCATGTCTATGTATGAAGCTTCGGATAAGCATAACAACCTTGATCCCCAAGGTCGTGACCCACTTCTCCCAAGTCCTTCATATCATACTGTTTGGACGACCATACCCTTACGTCTGATAACACTTCGATGTTGTCGCCAACCACCAAAATGTCATCTACGTATAGTACAAAAATACCACTACGTTTCCGTCACATCTCTGATATACACAAGACTCATCCGAACTTTGAATAAATCCATAAGACTGGATTTACCTCCTCAAAGCGGATGTCCCAAGACTTCAAAGCTTGCTTCAGTCCATTAACTGACCGATTAAGCTTATATACAATACGCTCTTTGCCCTTAGCAATGAATCCCTCTGGTCGCTTCATGTAGATAGATTCCTCAAGACTTCCACTAAGGAATGTTGTCTTGACATCCATCTGTCACACCTCATAATCCATATGAGTTGCTATGCATAAGAGCTCCCAGACCTGTCTTGAATCCATAGATTCAATCTCAGTATTCATTGCACTTTGAAAAGATGTTGTATTTATATCTTGGATTGCCTCGTCGTATGTCTAGGGATTAGGTTCATGTTTGCTAGGGACCAAATCAGAAGATTTGTCCAAAAACATGAATCTAAGAGGTTGTCTAACAACCCTCCCACTATCACGAGGTATCTTCTGTGTATCCTCTGTGACACGCGGTGCAGTGACATGTGGTATGTCCTCTTGTACCGGTGGTACTAAAGAAGTGACTTCCCTTTTAACTCCTCCAGAACAATTTTACTCTTGGGCTTATGGCTTATCACATAGTCTTCCTCTAGAAATCTGGCATTCGTGTTAACGATCACCCTCTGATCTCTAGGACTACAAAACAAGTCAGAATAACTCATCATCGATCTAACCATCTCCATAAGAGTCCCGCTACAATCGCTCAGTAGGGTGCAGTCAATTGGGATTGAATCCCAACCTTTGATAAGTAGTTCCTAAACACTCCCAAGAGGTTGTCACCACCATGATCAGATCGTAGTGTCATCCACATCTTGAATAATCATCTATAAAAGAGATGAAATATTCAAGATTACCTCTTGCCTAGATAGCCATAGGACCACACAAATCAGAATGAACCATTTCTAACAAATCTTTGGCTCTATACCCCTTGGCCTTAAAAAGGCCTCTTGGTCATCTTACCCTCCAAGAAAGATTCGTAGGTTGGGAGATCCTCCACCACTAATGAACCCAAAGGTCCATCAGCTATCAACCTTTGAATTCTGGTTAGGTTAATGTGACCAAGCCTAAGAAGCCAAAGATATGTTTGGTTCATCTTCGAAGGTTCTTTTCTCTTATTGGAATTAGAAGATGAGTTATTAACTTCTATTTGCACCGTGGGAGGTTTTGGTTCAAATTTCCTTTCAATGTACCTGAATAGATATTCTCCCTATTCCTTTTTATAATAACTCTGTCATTAAAAGAAATAGAATATCCATCCATAATAATTTAGAAACTGAAACTAAATTCTTTCTAAATAAAGGTACATAAAGGGAATTTTCCAGAACCAATGTTTTATTATTTTCATGAGATAAATAAAACTTCTCCCACTGCAATAGCTGCTACCATCATGGCATTGCCCAAGTAAATGGTAATCTCCCCTTTAGTTAGTCGTCGGGTTTCCTGGAACCCCTGCAAAGTATTGCAGACATGATTAGTAGCTCTCGTATCTACACTCCAAGTGCCAGTAGATAACACCGCTAACCATGTTACAACGACTAGACCAAAAGATATACTTTTGTTCTTCTTTGAATTGGGACAGTCTTTCTTCCAATGTCCATCCTGCTTGTAAGTGAAGTACATGCCTTTCGGCTTCTTCACTCTTCCCTGAGATCCTCCCACCATCTTTGCTTCACCTTGTTTCTTCTTCTTCTTGCCTTTCGGCTTAGAAGTAGAAACCCTTTTGAGCAATGATGGCTTGAGGATACTCTTCGAAGAGTGTATACTAGCAGATAAGACAATATATGGATTCATTTCCAATCAATATAATTTGGGTACAGTAAGTTTATTTCCTTTAGTATGAAAATAAGTGGACTGAAAATCATTTTGAAAATCCTAAGAATCACAATGATCAAAATATTAGATTTCAAATTTTATTGATTCCTCAAAACAATAAAATTATGAAATCAACCAACACCTCAAAACACCGAGAATATCGCATGCCACGATAGTGTGGACGTATACGAATTCTACATTTGTAAGAGGAGGTTTTACCCATTAATTTTATTATCTTGTCAACCTTACTTTTTGACAAATAAAATTAATAGTTGGTTCCTCTTTGGCCCTACAAATAAAAGCAGTGACTCCGATGGGGAGGATACTTTTTATTTGCATCTAAGTGTGCACCATTACACGGTACTAAGGGAATTATCTCGGATTATGTGCCTTACCGATGGGGAAGTACACACGCTCCTAAATAATTTCCTATAACCATTATTCGACCTAGTGATCCGCAAACAAACTCATCCGATGGGGAGGAAGGCACTCAGAGCCGACGCGCAAGTTTGTTGCATCACATGTCAAATTGTAATGGAGGTCGCGGGAATTAATTAAAATATCCCTCTCCCACTTAGTAAATTGAAAATGAGGAATTTTCAAGCACACACAACATGCATATAAAACAAATCAGCAATAAATATGGAAAAATCAGAATTTTTCCAACTATTATGGCATTGTTCTCCAATATGCGTCCCGTCGTGTCACCACCTCGTCCGCTCCCCCTACGCTATGTACGAGCCATCCGGAGATCCGAGCCGAGTATAAAACCTATTTTATTCCACATCCATCGATCCTATACTCCACGAGGGAGTGTACATGAAATCTAGATCGAAAGTAAAATAAAATAAAGAGTGGCTAAACAATGCCATATTTAATTATAAAAATTAAATACTAATCTAGCCTCGTCAACCCCGAGGATTCAAATAATATACAATCATACACAAATGCAATCACATACACACATATATAGCCATAATAGTTGGATCTTATGCCTGCAACCAAAAAGTTAGCCTAGGCACATCCTACTATTATCCGGCATACACAATATATGATAAGTGCGTGAAAGTAACCGAATCTAAAACACACAAAACCAGAAACCGTGGCTCTGATACCGTTTGTTGGCAACCGTGCTATTTCTCGGAATGCTCATAGGCTCCCATGTCCACGTATTAAAATTTTCACTAATGAAAACTAATCCGGATGTAATGAGTTTCCTAAGCACAACCAATTCGTCGTCGTGCCAACGACTCGAGCGATCGCTTAAACAAACTAGTTGTTCAAGCAACCAAACTCTTCTAGTCGATTAGCCGCGGAAGAGACGACGGACGGATCGCCGGTTTTTGTGTTTCTTATCGGGGTCCATGATTATACAAATACATGCAAATGCAAACTAGTATAATCAACAAATACTAACATAATGAACATAAGCTAGCATATCAAATAAGAACATGAAAAGAACAATAATAAAAGTTGTGAAACTTTTATACCTCTTGATCTTCTATCGTATGTCCTAACCTCCTTGTAGACTTCGTGTGGGCGAAGATCCTCCACAAGTTGAAGCTTCCTAGATCTTCTTCAATCCAAAGAATGAAGAACTCTCTTTCCCTTCTTGCTTGAGCCAACCACCTGTTGGTGCAGTGGGCACCAAAGTCGAACCGATATTTTGATTATGGCAAAAGGCTCAATAGTTAAGAGTATATTTGTTATCTTACGAGCTCAATTAAGTGTGCAGAAATGCTAAAGTTGAGCGGAAGGTCTGCGACACCCGGTGGGAACCGAGGTGGTCGGGCAACGCCAGAGGGATTTCGGAGGAAGCCGAGGTACTCGGGTGAAGACCGGAAGCGAGGCTACAAGGTAAGCTCGTGTGAAAGCGAAGCAAGGACGTTAAGCGTAGATCCGACCCAATACCTCCAATGGAAGGTCTAGGTCGAGATCAGTTGGTTAGAACCATCGTACTTTATATTTTAAGATAACTTGTATCCCCAAAAACCCTTTGACGATGCTCACTACATCAATCGGCCGGTCTAGTTCCAAATTCTCGAGAAGAGCTCGAATTTCAAGGGGGTGAATTTGGACTTGACTCGTGTTTTGGTACAAAGGGTGATGTGGCATCAAAGTGGACATCCAAACCATCACCAAGCTTGGACCCCCAAAATTAGGTGATGTGACATCAAGGTGGACATCCAAACCATCATCAAGTTGGACGCCCAAAATGAGGTGAGTTGGCACAAGATGGTTGGCAAACCACCATCAAGCTTGGACGCCCAAAATGAGGAGAGTTGGCACAAGATGGTTGGCTCCCATGATGTGGCACAAGTTGGATGGCTCCAACAAGTTGGCGTGAAGGCCTCCTTGAGGTGGCACAAGGTGGTTGGATGAGCACCTCATCCTTGAGTTGTGGCACAAGGTGGTTGGATGAAGCACCTCATCCTTGAGTTGGCGCAAAGGATGTGGATGAGCAAGACTTGGGGGATAAGAACCTCACCGTGGACACTACCTATGTCTAAATTCATAGATCAATATCCATAAATAGACATGTTCACGCCAAGCAAAAAAGATAAGAAATCAAGAGCTCTCAACACGCCGTCGTAACGCCGCTACTACTACTCACATTTGCTACGACGAAGTGCCGACGACAACGAAAGCTACATCTTCTACTTATAAGAGTTGTCGGTATATTTATTTAAGTTCTACTTCTTTAAATTGTCTTTGTGCTTTAATCGTAACAAGGAAAGGGGGAGTGTCCTTTGCCTTGATTTCTTTGTGATCGTTGCTCCTACTTCCAACGAGGAGGAGTGGTTTTAGTGAATTGCCCTCCGTACGTGATCAAGGATCACTAGGGCCGTGGATTAGCAATCGAAAGATTGTGAACCACGTAAAAATATCTTGTCTACTTTATATTTCCGCTGTGCACTCTCTACTTGCTTTTTACTTATTGCAAAAGTTTTTTAACGACATCGTATCGCTATTCACCCCCCCCCTCTAGCGACACTTTCGATCCAACAATTGGTATCAGAGCCGGGGGCGCTAAGATTCGGTGAAACCACCAATCTAGCTTTGTTTTTCTTTTTTCACAGATTTTTATTTATTTATTTCTGTTTTCGTATAATTATTTCACTTGCTTATCTTCTCCTACATATAGAATTGCATTAGAGGCTTTAGGATCCGGATAAGGTTGTCCTTCGGGTTAGATCCCGAGTAAGGTTATCCTCCGGAACTTCAACGACATTCGTGATTTGATTGTTTATTTCTTTTGCAAGTTACATTTTATATATATTTTTTCTTTACTTCTCACTACTAATCCAAGACGAAAGTCTTGGAATATTCTTTCGTGTGTGTTTTGCAAGATTCTTTTTCGCGTTCTTCTTCTTGTTTTTAAATGGCCCATCTCGAATGGTTTAGCACCGCCAGACCACCGTTTAACAACGCTAATGAATTACCTTATTGGAAGGGTCTGATGGAATGCTTTCTTAAAACCCAAATCGAGATGTGGATCGTAATCCAAACCGGTTTCACACTTCCTATTAATGAAGATGGTGAATCTTTGGGTTACGATCAATGGTCAAATTCCATGAAAAAACAAGTAGAAGCCGATGCCAAGGCAACTCAAATCTTGCAATGTGGGTTGTCCAAGGAAGAGCTCAACCGCGTCCCCTTCATTAGTGCAAAGGACTTATGGACCAAGCTAGTGGAACTACACGAAGGCACCGACGACACGAAGGTATGTAAAAGAGATTTACTTTTAAATAAATTGTATAACTTGAAAATGCAGGAAAACGAGACCGCAACTCAACTACATGCTCGTATCCAAGACATCGTCAACCAACTCCATGCCATTGGACAAAAGGTCGAGAATCGCGACCTTATCAGGTATTCTCTTAACTCGCTTCCTAGGACCACCTTGTGGGCATCCATGGTCGATGCCTACAAGGTCTCCAAGGACCTTTCTAAAATTAGGTTAGACGAATTGTTTTGAACTTGAATTACATGAGCAAACTAACGTGGTCCGTGCCGAGAAGAGTATTGCGTTAGTTGCAGTTCCAAGAAGAAGAAGCCCGCAAGCAAGCCACCCTCAAGGAAGAAGACGAGTCCGAATCGGAAGTAGACTGAATAGAATCCGAACTAGTCAATCTAGTTGGAAGATGATCAAGAGACGAAACGACCAACAACTCAAGGTAAGCCTAAACCTAATTCAAATACTTCTAATTTTAGATGCTATGAGTGCAACAGGTTCGGTCACATCAAGTCCGAGTGCCCAAAGCTAAAGAATAACGCATCAAAGACTAAGAAAGCGCTAAACGCTACTTGGGAGGAGTTGTCGGAGGAAGAAGACGATATCCAAGCTCTAATGGCCAAGCCGACCGAGCACGACTCAAACCAAAGAAGAGTCCGAGTCCGAATCCGATGATGAGCTTCCATTCAAGACAAGCCACGGATCCGTATCCGGTTCAAAAGAATCATTAAGGGTAAGTCGGTCGTTACTTAATACTTTGTATGGTGCAATTAAATTTTTAAATAAGAAACTAGCTAAGTCCGAGTCCAAGGTCGAGACCCTAATTGAGGAGGTTAACCTCCTCAAACATGAGGTCTCCCTAACCTCTTCGACTACTTGTATTCAAGAGGAGGACTCAACTCAAGATGAAAAGCTTGAAGTTGAGAACTCGCTTTTGAAAACACAAGTCGAAGACATTAGGAACACGTTGGAAAGGTTCACTTTGGGATCCAAGGGACTTGACCTCTTACTTGGATCACAAAGGGCCGTGTACAACAAGGCCGGACTCGGGTTTAACTCAAATACAACCAATAAGTCATATATGTCTATAGTAAACCAACATAAGAAAAATGTCCAAGCATGGGTCCCTAAGATCACTTTGATTTCAACTTTAGGATCTAACATGTATTGGGTTCCCAAGGACCAAATTCACTATGTGAATAGACCCACTCGATTCAATGGTCCAGGGGGAGCCAATACAAAATGTATTTTTGTTAAGTCTTAGAAATTGCATGCTTAGTTTTTCCTTTATTTTTAGAATGGTTAGATAGGACTCATATTCTACTAAAATCCTACGAAAAGATTGAGCCTCGGGGAGCCTCTTTTCAAAAATAACTAGTTAGAACAAGATGTAGTCTCAAGTAAGTCGAGTTATCAATTTCTTGAAATTAGCTTTGTCTAAGGAAGTGGTCGTTGTTCCGATCAAAGAAGGCCTCTGTGCCTCGCCACGACCTGGAAGCTAATCTCTTGAAAAGATTACTTGATGAGCTTAGACTAAATCCGAATCTAACCTAATGTTGGTTAATTTAAATTCATTAAAATTAATCAAGTAAAATTGAAAGTCATCTCACAATAACACATAGGAATAACATGTTTTGATCATGTAGATATTGGTGAGATGATTTAGGTTTAAAAACTTACAAACAACCCTTTAGTAATTCCAATATCCGATCCAACTACCTTATATGTAGGATCAATGGATGTTGGACAGTGGTTGCTCCCGACACATGACCGGGGATCAACTCGATTTTCGGATTACGATTCAAAGCGACAAGGATCGGTAGCCTTCTGAAATAACGGCAAGCTCAAAATCATCGGATCAGGTGATATTGAGCTCAACTCTAACTTTACAATTCAAAATGTCTTATTAGTAGAAAACTTTCAATATAATTTACTTAGTGTAAGTCAATTGTGTGATAACAATTATAAGGTCATATTTCTAGAAAATGAATGCGTAATCAAGATAAATGCAACATCTAAAATAATACTTAAAGGAACTAGGAATAGCAACATCTACACAATAAATTTTACCCAACTCCTCAACCAAGTGTCTTATGACACAAAGAAGAGGAATCTTGGTTATGGCACCAAGACTGGACACTCGCAAGACTCGTCCACAAGATGAGTCGAGTGCTTGGTTATAGGTTTGCCTAAACTAAACAACTTGGATAATAAAATATGTAATGCTTGTCAACAAGGTAAACAATCTAGGACACAACATCAATTAACTAATCAAGAAGCAGAACCAAAAGTGTTCTTGAGCTCCTACACATGGATCTATTTGATTCACATGGAGCTAAGTCACTCAATGGTAGTCAATTTTGCTTAGTCATAATTGGCGACTATTCTAGATTTACTTGGGTTAGGTTTATCAAACATAAAAATGATACCTAGACCAACTAATCAATCTTTGTAGGTTAATCGAAAATCAAAAGAACCTTAAGATTAAAAGACTTAGAAGCGATCATGGTGGTGAATTGAAAACCACAGTTTCTGATTTACGTAACCTAAGCGGATACCACCATGAGTTTTCATGTCCTAGAACCCCACAACAAAATGGGTTAGTCGAGCGGAAAAATAGAACCCTACAAGAAGCCGCTAGGACAATGTTAAGCAGTATAACCTACCCGATAGATTTTGGGCGGAGGTAGTTAGTGCGGCTTGCTATGTCCAAAATAGGATCCTTATGGTAAAGAGGCACCAAAAGTCCTCGTCGAGATTTATCACGATAAAATACCGAACATCAAATACTTTAGGGTATTTGGATGCAAGGTACATATCTTAAACACTAAGGATTACCTAGGAAATTCAAATCCAAAACCTCTCTTTGGAACCTTTCTAGGATACTCAACCACCGAGAGCTTATAGGGTATACAATCACGACACTCTTAGAGTCGAAGAAACCATTAATATAGTTTTGACGAAGGACATGAACCCGTTCAATCCTTAACAAAACCAACTAGCAAATCAACTTATAGCAAACCCGACTGATCTTGAACTTGAATCTCGTCCTAACCCAAGTCATCCTATCGACCAAGTGATAGATGACCCTAACCCGAGTCACACTAAGACTCAAACAAATCATCCTATCAACCAAGTTATAGGTGATCCAAATTTAGGGGTTCGAACTAGAGCTTCATATCGAAACCTTAGTCAAATCTCGTTAATTTCCAAAATCGAACCCAAAACTATTGAACAAGCACTTCTTGATCCCGACTGGATTATTGCTATGCAAGAAGAGCTAGCTCAATTCACTAGAAATGAAGTCTGGGAATTAGTACCACCACCTAAAGAAAAATCAATTATTGGAACAAGGTGGGTATTTCGAAATAAACTTGATGATAAAGGTGAAGTAGTTAGAAATAAAGCTAGGTTAGTCGCAAAAGGTTTAGTCAAGTCGAAGGTTTAGATTACGATGAGACCTCGCCCGTAGCAAGACTAGAGTCCATCCGAATGTTGTTAGCATATGCTGCACATCGAGGTTTTAAATTGTTTCAAATGGATGTCAAGTCAGCATTTTTGAATGGATACATTAAGGAAGAAGTTTACGTCAGTCAACCTCTCGGATTCGAAAATCTAGATAAACCTGACCATGTCCTTAGACTTAAGAAAGCCCTATATGGACTCAAACAAGCCCCAAGAGCTTGGTACGAAAGGCTTTCGATCTATCTTAAGTCTAAAGGATTCAACCAAGGTTTAGTCGACCCAACCTTATTCGTTAAAACCGTAGGAAAAGAAATCTTTATAGCCCAAATCTATGTAGATGATATAATTTTTGGAACTACCAACTCGATCCTGCTAAATGAATTCATCTCACTTATGGAAAGTGAATTTGAAATGAATTTAGTAGGAGAGTTAAGTTTCTTCTTAGGTTTACAAATTAAACAAACTAAAGATGGAATATATTTACATCAACAAAAATATACTAAGGACTTAATAAATCGATTTGGAATGCAAGATGCTAAAATAATTAATACACCTATAGCAACTAATGTTAATATAAACGAAGATGTAGAAGGAAAACCCTGTTGACCTAAAATACTATAGAGCGCAATAGGAAGTCTCCTATACTTAACCGCGAGCCGACCCGACATTTTATTCGCAGTAAGTATGTGCGCAAGGTTACAAACCTGTGCCAAGGAGTCTCACCTAACCCTAGTCAAGCGTATCCTTAGATATCTAAAGGGCACGCTAAACGTAGGTATTTGGTACCCTAGATCTACCGAAGTTTAATCTAATCTACTCGACCGACTATGCGGTAGTAAACTCGATAGAAAGAGCACGAGTGGTTGTTGTCAAATCCTACCGAGTCTAGTAAGTTGGTGCAGAGGAAGCGATTGCGCTTGCCTTATCTACCACCGGCCAATACGCTATGATGGGTGAGTGTGTCTCTCACTCCCGTGGATGAAGCACACTCTCCAAGACTTTAGCTTAATCTTTAACAACATTAAAACCTACATAGATAACATCAGTTCAATTAACTTAACTAAAAATCCAATATGTCATTCTAGGACAAAACATATAGAAGTTAAACACCACTTCATTAGGGAACATGTAACTAATGGAACTATACAACTAGAGTATGTTGAGTCCAAATCAAACCTAGCGGACATCTTCACCAAACCACTACCCGGCAATTTAGTTTATTAAGACGAAAGTTAGGTATGTGCGTAATAGAGTAGGATTTAAATTTTTCTATATATGTACTCTATTTTGCTTCTTTTATGAAATTAGCCTAAGTCTTACCTTAGAAATCATATACCTATAGATTTAAGGAGCTAACACATCTCACAACACATAGGACTAATGTGTTTGTGTACTTAGCCACGAGACGGGCGTGAGATGTTAGGACCTTACCCTGGTTCCAGATGTAGATTCAAGCATCGACATGAACCATGGAGTATAATTATTTAAATTAATCAACTCCTTCAAGACTTATTGATCATTCTATATCAATCAAGTCCAACCAAGTTGTACATTTTAGATGAACATATTTTCAAGCTTATTATTATTTAAAAAAATATATATATATATATATATATATATATATATATATATATATATATATATATTGGGAACTTGCTTGGACTTACAAACCCTAAAATATATTTACAAACTTTTTGAGTTAAGGCAAAAGGGGAGAAAGTCACAAAAGTAACCAAAATTAACCAAAATTAAAGGGAAGAAAGTAAACAAAATTATTACCTTTTATATTAAGTAATTCCGATTACTTAAGCAACTATTAAGGGGGAGTAAAATTATTTTTCAAGAACTCACCTTGGTCAAGGGAGGTTACCTCAAAGGAGAACTTGAAACAATAATATTTCTCATTCATATTTAATCTTTATGCTAGCTCATTCATGCTTAATCATTATGCTAGCTTAATTTTTCCTTAACTTTTAGGTCGGTTTGCCATGAATCAAAAGGGGGAGATTGTTGGTGCAAGTGGGCACCAAAGTCGAACCGATATTTTGATTATGGCAAAAGGCTCAATAGTTAAGAGTATATTTGTTATCTTACGAGCTCAATTAAGTGTGCGAAATGCTAAAGTTGAGCGGAAGGTTCATGCGACACCGGTGGGAACGAGGTGGTCGCAACGCCAGAGGGATTCGGAGGAAGCCGAGGTACTCGGGTGAAGACCGAAGCGAGGCTACAAGGTAAGCTCGTGTGAAAGCGGCAAGGGCGTTAAGCGAGATCCGACCCAATACCTCCAATGGAAGGTCTAGGTCGAGATCGGTTGGTTAGAACCATCGTACTTTTTATATTTTAAGCTAACTTGTACTGCGGTCCAAAACCCTTTGACGATGTCTACTACAGTCAGCAATCTGGTCTAGTTCCACCTCGAGAAGAGCTCAATTTCAAGGGTGAATTTGGACTTGACTCGTGTTTTGGTACAAAGGGTGATGTGGCATCAAAGTGGACATCCAAACCATCACCAAGCTTGGACCCCAAAATTAGGTGATGTGACATCAAGGTGGACATCCAAACCATCATCAAGTTGACGCCCAAAATGAGGTGAGTTGGCACAAGATGGTTGGCAAACCACCATCAAGCTTGGACGCCCAAAATGAGGAGAGTTGGCACAAGATGGTTGGCTCCCATGATGTGGCACAAGTTGGATGGCTCCAACACGTTGGCGTGAAGGCCTCCTTGAGGTGGCACAAGGTGGTTGGATGAGCACCTCATCCTTGAGTTGTGGCACTCGGTGGGTGGAGGACGCACCTCATCCGTGAGGTGGCGCGGAGGCTGTGGATGAGCAAGACGTGGGGGATCAGAACCTCACCGTGGACACTACCGATGTCGAAATTCATAGATCAATATCCATAAATAGACATGTTCACGCCAAGCAAAAAAGATAAGAAATCAAGAGCTCTCAACACGCCGTCGTAACGCCGCTACTACTACTCACATTTGCTACGACGAAGTGCCGCCGACAACGAAAGCTACATCTTCTACTTATAAGAGTTGTCGGTATATTTATTTAAGTTCTACTTCTTTAAATTGTCTTTGTGCTTTAATCGTAACAAGGAAAGGGGGAGTGTCCCTTTGCCTTGATTTCTTTTTGTGATCGTTGCTCCTACTTCCAACGAGGAGGAGTGGTTTTAGTGAATTGCCCTCCGTACGTGATCAAGGATCACTAGGGCCGTGGATTAGCAATCGAAAGATTGTGAACCACGTAAAAATATCTTGTCTACTTTATATTTCCGCTGTGCACTCTCTACTTGCTTTTTACTTATTGCAAAAGTTTTTTTTACGACACCGTATCGCTATTCACCCCCCCCTCTAGCGACACTTTCGATCCAACACCACCAATCCACAAAGGATTGATGCCGCCGGCCCCAAGAATAGAGAGAATAATATGGAAACAACCAAGGAACCGAACTAGGGACAAACCCTAGTTTTGGTGCCGCCAGCCAAGATGGAGTGAATAGGAGAAAAGGAATATGTTGGGCCCCGGCCACGGTGGAGGGAATAGAGGAAGGAGTCGGCCACACCCTAGGAAGAAGAAGACCTCCTCTCCTATAGTTGCCGCCCAACTTCCTTGCAATCCCTAGCCGCCCAACCTAAGGAGGAAACCCTAATTAGGGTTTCTCCTTAGGCTTTCTTGCCGCCCAACCATGGTGGAGAGAAGATATCTAGAAGCTAGCCACCTCCAAGGAGGAAGACAAACTCCTCCACAAGTGGCCGCCCAACCTTCATTCTCATCCATGGCCGCCCATACAAAGGAGCCAAAACCCTAATCATATTAGGGTTTCCTCCATAGGGTTCCTTGCCGCCCAAGCATGGTGGAGAGAAGAGATCTAGGAGCTAGCCACCTCCATGGAAGAAGACAAGCTCCTCCATAGGTTGCCGCCCACTCTTCTTCCTCACCTTGGCCGCCCAACCCAAAAGAGCCAAACCCTAATTAGGGTTTCCTCCTAGGGTTGCTTGCTGCCCAAGCAATTGGAGGCTAAACCCTAATCTCCTTAGCATCCATCATCCAACCTATATAAACTTGTTGCCGCCCAACCCATAGCCACCCTTTTATAGAGTTAGGGTTTAGGCCTTGGTTTAATCTCCACCGTCGGTTCTAGGGTTTTAATCTCAACCGTCGGATCTAGAGATTTAATCTCAACCGTCGGTTCTAGGGTTTTAATCCCAACCGTCGGATCTAGAGATTTAATCTCTACCGTTGGTTCTAGGAATTTAATCCCAACCGTCGGATCTAGAGATTTAATCTCCACCGTCGGTTCTAGGAATTTAATCCCAACCGTCGGATCTAGAGATTTGTTTTCCATTATTTGATCTAGACTTCATGAGGTTTATATTAGGCTACGATAGGGACCATGAGGAGGATTTGGGTCTTGGCCACCCGATGGATCGGGACCACACAAACTTGATCCATCAATGATGTTCCATTCCACTAGAGGATCATCATCGAACTACCTCACCAACCCCCATAAATTAATATGGGCTCCATATATTATTTGTACATCCATCTCCCCGTGTTTAAGATATCGAATGTCCGTCAATTAATTGATTTACTGACCATCAATTAATTAACATCTAACTCCTCGAGTAGTACCACTCAACCTTATCATCATGTTGACTAAGTCAACCTACAGGGTTTACATGATGAACCTTATGAGCTCCTCAAGGAGACATCATCAACCTAATACATAGGACACGGATTCCTCCTATAATCAACGGCACACCATGTAAATAATATTATTTCCTAACTTACCGGGCATATTGATTTAATCCATAGAAATCTCACCCTCTGGTAAATCAAAGAAATAAATATTAAGTACATATGCCCGTTATTATATCGGGATTAAGAGCATGTACAATATAATATCCGAGGTCTGATTCAATTATGCAGTCAGCAATAAATTGAATCACCTCTATGTCGGTCCTGCTTAATACACCTAAGTGTACTAGTGTAACTCTATGTTCAAGATAAAACAATACCAAGCTACACTACAACCATGCCAATGGTTTGTCCAAAACCATCTTGGTTGTGAGCCTCTACTTATATTCTACAAGGGACTGATAACATGATCTTCTGTGCCGCACCCAGGCACCATGTTATCTACAATGTAAAATATTAGACAATATGCATACATATAAATATAACGTGCAAACAATGATCATGTGATTCTTATTTCAAAATAAAGATGTTCATACAAAAGAGCTAGGCTTTCAGTATACATCCCAACACAAGCTTGAGTCTTTGCATTTGGGAAGTCCAAGGGGATTGATTTTGGCAGCGTAAAGTCCAAGCGGAGTCTTGGCGGCGTAAGTCCAATGTGCCTTGGCGGTGTAGACACCGTTAGCATGACATAGCCGAGGGAAACACCTGGAGGCTAGCGTGATGGATGAACAAGTCATGGATGACTTCGAGGGATCCGAGAGGCATGAGGTGTTGGGTTTCCGGCACCGCGACGTGTGTGTGTTCGATCATGTTTCGTAAACATGAGCACAGCGGAAGCAATTAAAATTAATAAATCTATATTTATTACAACACACACAACACACGCATGCTATTACAACAAGTGTAGACATAACCGTAAATTAAAATTTGCAATAAAAGGAAATTAAACTACGTTATACCTTCCGTTTGACGTGTAGCGGGAACGGCATCAACCGGAACGATCCTCGTAAGAATCGTCTCTATCCGTATCCACGCCGAGCTCCTCGGGATGACTTCGCTATGTCACGAGCTTCGTCTTCGTACGGGTTACTAGCCTCGTGTTGAAGACGACGTGATCGAGAGATGATCACGATCCGAATCCAAATTCGGATCCTAAAACGAGTTCTCAAAACTCGCTTCTCCGGAGAGGTATTCGTCAACCGTTTGACGAATCCTTCGTCCTCCACCTCAGAGGATTACCGGAGATCAAATCCCCGGTAAGTTAGCCGCTGTCGGAGCACTAACCGTCGTCCAAACGACGCTCCGACGAGAGGAGGAGAAGCTGTCCAGAAAAACTGGACAGCTTGGTGGAGGAGTAGGCGCCGGCCAAAACAAGGAGAGGAAAAACCCACCTTGATGCCGAACCTATAGGAGATCACAAAGCTGGGCGGCGGCAGCTTGTAGTTGGGCGCAAATCACCAACAAGGGGTGGGCGGCAACTAGGTTGGGCGCAAAATATTAGGTTTGGATTAGGGTTTAAGCCCTATTTTATAGAGAACTAATTCTCTTAATGGTTAATGGATCATATCCATAAAGCCCGTTAACCCGCCTCCATTAAGATAAGTTAAAATAAACCAAACCATGATGGTTTATTTTAAGTTAAAACGAACCAACCAACTTTTGGTTCATTCGCTTAATATAAACCAAACCCTTTGGTTTATTCTCATCCATTGATTAGAACCCAAACCATTTTGGTCCATCCATTATGTCTTCATAAGACACGGCCCATCCACGCTTCCATTGCATTGAAACAATTTCATGCTACGCTTTATGTTTGGTCCAACCAAACATAGTTTCTCTCGATGCGAGAATCCCATTCTCAAGCTCGTTTTAAATCCTTTGGATTACACTCGTTGTGCGTGTGACCAAATAGGTTCTCGGTTTATGTTGGCCGTCTATAATTAACCATTAATTATAGAGCGATCATGATGGCACCTAGTTAGTACATCATGATCCCCAATTAACCGAAAAGATCAGCGGTTGATCCGAACTATTTACGAAACCCTTCAAGATGCTCGAATGAATCGTGCCCCATTCCCTTCACTCATCTTATACCCACTTGGTTCAGGACATGGTCTATTGTGTCAGTCCCCACTAGGCTGACTACGTCACACCTAGCCCAAGTATCATTTCCTCGTCCTACGGGTTCTAGTTACTCCACATGTATCGAAGAGTACCTTACTCTAAACATGTAATGCTTTGGCCAAAGACTTTAGTAACAATCCGACGAGAGGCCATGGGTATACATCTCCTCACAAGGAGTGGTCAATCCTTTATAGGCTATTCAAACACCTTCGATCACTTCGAATTATACCCAATCATCCCGGGTCCACATCTCCTTAGAGATGTTTGCTTAAGATGTCAAAGCATAAGTCTCCATGATCAAGATGACTTGAATACCGCAAGTCAAAGGAACATCACACTTAAGCCACAGTAAGAACTTCATTGACATATCTATATATGCAGAGAACCATATGAAGTCTTACGGCTGGTCACTCCAATGAACTAGTTACCATAACTAGCATCCACGATTAACTCCGGACATCACTATGTCTCCAGCCAGTGAGAATCAGCTGCCTGGATACACCAAGGAGTATACCTCGTGCTAGTCTCAACAGAATTGATGGTGTCCAGATCCATCAATTCATCGACTAGGGATAATTCCGATACATCACAATTACACATGTAGAGATACTCACTAGTTGTGATCCAATCACAAATTCTCTCATGCTGTGAATCGTATCGTGGACATTCAGTAAATGAGTTTAAGATCCAATAAAATACATAAAACATGTATACTCAAATAGTGAATCTTCATTTATCATATAAATGGTTCATACATAAGGCGATTGCCTTAGGACATCTCTCATATATTACTAACAGACTCCCACTTGGCCTAATGCCAATCGCTACGGTATCCAATACCATAAGCACCAACATGACCCTCAAACTTACTTTGAGGTAATGCTTTAGTCAAAGGATCCGCTAAGTTCCTTTCAGTGGGAATTTTCTCGATTTGTATTTCGTTCCTACTGATGATCTCTCTGATAAGATGATAGCGGCGAAGCACATGTTTGGATCGTTGATGAGACCTTGGCTCTTTCGCCTGTGCAATTGCTCCATTGTTGTCGCAGTAGACCGGTATTGCTTCAACAATGGCCGGAATCACACCAAGTTCATGAGCGAACTTCTTGATCCAAACCGCTTCCTTTCTTTGCTTGAAGCTGCAATATATGCCTCGATGGTAGAATCCGCTCTGATCTCTTGTTTGGAAATTTTCCAACTCACTGCGCCCCCATTCAAGGTGAACACGTATCGTGAGACACGGAATCATCCTTGTCTCTGAAGCGACATCCGTATACCGCGTATCACCATGTCCCTTCTCCATATATTAGGAACACATCCTTAGTTCTTCTCAAGTACTTAAGGATCGTCTTAACGCCGCCAATGATCCATTCTGGATCGGTGGTATCTGCTCGTGACACTCAGCATACGATACATCGGGCCTCGTATAACATAGCATACATGATAGATCCTATTGCGGATGCATAAGGAATCTTACTCATGCAAATCCTCTCGTCTTCTGTGCGCGGACACATAGACTTCGAAAGGTGTACCCCATGCCTGATGGGTAGATAACCTTTCTTGGATTGACATGCTAAACCTCTTTGCTTTTCGGTCTATATATGAGCGAAAGACCAAGCAACCGTTTTGATCTATCTCTATAGATCTTAATCCCAGGATGTAGGTTGCTTCTCCCGTGTCTTTCATGGAGAATGTCTTGGATAACCAAACCTTAAGCCATGTAAGATTGACATCATTTCCTATAAGTAATATGTCATCGACATACAATACTAAACACACACTCCCACTAACCTTCTTGTACACACAAGGTTCGTCGATTTTGTGAGAAATCAAACTTTTGATCATCTCATCAAAGCGGATATTCGACTCTGGATGCTTGCTTGATCCATAAATGGATCGTCACAACTTGCATACCTTGGTTTTATCAACCGATGTGAAACCCTCAGGCTGTATCATATACACGTCCTCGAGCAAGTTTCCATTAAGGAAAGCTGTTTTCACATCCATCTGCCATATCTCATAATCATAATGAGCCGCTATGGCCAGGAGCATCCGAATGGATTTAAGCATAGCTACAGGCGAATAGGTTTCGTCATAATCAACACCTTGTTTTTGACGATATCCTTTCGCCACCAATCTAGCCTTATAGGTAATCACATTACCATCCATGTCGGTTTTCTTCTTGAAAACCCACTTGCACCCTATAGGCTTTATGCCTTCAGGTGGGTCAACCAAGTTCCAAACTTGGTTTTCGTACATGGAATCCATTTCCGACTTCATGGAACCAAGCCACTTATCCCTTTCTGAACTTGTTAGCACTTCTTCATAACTGGTAGGCTCCTCATCATCAATGAGTAACACGTCGTTCGATTCGCTTACGAGAAATCCATCTCTTAGGAATATTGCGTGTTCTACGGATCTCGAAGATGTGGTGTTCAATAGGTCGATCGATTGCTCATCACTATGAGTTGCCATTGTTGTGCTTCACCAGGTATCTCATTAATGTCTATTTGAGTCTCTCGAGCCTCCTCAAGCTCGACGACACTCCCACTGTTTTCTTACAAGAGAAACTCTTTCTCTAGAAACACAGCATGCCTTGAAACAAACACCTTTTGTTCCACAGGATGATAGAATTGGTAACCCCTTGTTTCCTTAGGGTATCAATAAATAGACATTTATCGGACTTAGCATCGATTTATACGTCTGATCCAGCTTCACATAAGCGAGACAACCCCATATCTTCAAGTAAGATACATGAGGTTTCTTACCATTCCATATCTCATATGGAGTAGTTGAGACTACCTTAGTAGGCATTACATTTAACAAGTAAATGCATATGCGAAGTGCATAACCCCAAAAGGACTTGGGAAGAGTTGCATGATTCATCATTGACGACCATGTCCAACAAGGTCGATTCGCCTCTCGGATACACCATTATCTTTGTGGTGTATAGGCGGAGTCCATTGAGACAATATGCCATTGTCTCTTAGATAATCAAGAAACTCTTGACTTAAGTATTCACCACCTCGATCCGATCAAGTATTTTAATACTCTTGTCATGTTGTTTCTCTACTTCATTTCTGAATTCTTTGAACCTTTCAAAGGCTTGGACTTGTGTTTCATAAAGAACACATACCCAAACCGTGAGTGATCATCGGTGAAGGTAATGAAGTAGCTATAGCCTCCTAATGCTTGAGTTGACATAGGTCCACATACATCAGTATGTATTAGACCTAGTAACTCTCCCACTCGTTCACCTTTTCCCGTAAAGGTAACTTAGTCATCTTGCCTTTTAAGCATGATTCATGTATCGTATGAATCCAATTCAAGCGATTCGAATTCCACATCGGTGTAATTCGGACATGCGTTTCTTGCTTATATGGCCAAGACGACAATGCCACATATAAGTCTATGTGATTATCCTTTCGAGCAGCGTGTTGCTTGCCCGATATTGAAAATGTCCTTTGGAATCGTCCAAGCGTATAAATGCCATTACTCAAAGTTCCGGTTCCATAAAGTCGCCATTCAAAGTTATATAACAACAATTGTTACTAAGCGTTAAATGGAAACCATTTCTATTTAAGCGGAAATAGAAACAATGTTCTTTATTAGAGAAGGAACATAATAGCAATTGTCCAGTTCCAAGACTAGTCCACTAGGGAGCTTCAGCAAATAAGTTCCGATGGCGACCGCAGCAACCTTTGCTCCATTGCCAACTCGCAAATTTGACTCCCCTCTGACAAGTCTTCTTCTATTCCTTAGCCCCTGTATGTCATTACATATATGTGAGCCACACCCAGTATCCAATACCCAAGTGTCTAAGGAAATAGAATGACAATCAATAACGAAGATACCTGAAGAGGATGGGGCATCGGATGCCTTCTTCTTCATGGACTCAAGATAAATCTTGCAGTTTCTTCGCCAGTGGCCTTCCTTGCCACAGTGATGGCAAGTGCCCTTTTGCGCTGGTTCCGCCTTCTTTGCCTTTTTCTTTCCTTTCTTCTGTTCTTTTGCCTTCCTCTTAGAACCTTTCTTTGAGGAATCAACTAACAGAACCGCCTTCTCCTCATGCTTCATAGAAGGCTCCACAGTCTTCAGCATATTGAGGAGCTCGGGAATGGTGGATTCTAATTTGTTCATCCGATAGTTCATCACAAATTGTGAGAAACTCTTGGGCAAACAATGCAGAATTAAGTCAATACTTAACTCATGATCCATCACAAAACCGAGGGTAGCTAGCCGCTCGATGTACCCATTCATCTTTAGCACAAAGCACTCTGAGAGACCTTCTTGCATCTTCGTGGTGAAGAGGAGCCTAGAGACCTCGAACCTTTCGGATCTCGCTTGCTCATCGAAAAACTCATGAAGATGGAAGACCATAGTGTTAGCATCCATATGCTCATCTTTGCTTGACTCGGGTACCATCGCGCTAGCATGATGCAACTCGCCCATTTCGAGAATCGCACACATGCTTACGATAGACCAACATTTGATGCAGGTTGCATCGTCCTTAGGGTGATCGGGAAGAGGCTCTTCAGGACATATGCTAGCTTTTCCGCCTTGAGAACAATTCTCAGGTTTCTAAGCCAGTCCAGGAAGTTAGGCCCAGTCAATTTGTTTGAATCCAAAATAGTGCGCAAATTCAAAGACGTCATGATCGATTTATTGACCTAGAAATACAAACCGAGCATATATGAGAAAATGATACTAAAATGCATCAATATACATTTATAAATCCCATTCATTTTTCGAATTTCAAAAACCCCAAAATCACTTCGGGAGATCGTAGGTCCATCTCCGAATGGGCTGATATCCATCATAGTTATGAACAACCTTGGAGAGAGTCCAACAAGCCATTCATAACTACGATGGTAGGTATCATCTATACCGATTGCATATCACGTATATGCAACTATCACAATGTGCTATCAACTAATTGAATGTTCACACATACATCGGGTTGTTAACACATTAACAAGTATGCATCATATGCATAGCACCCAACTTCACCTCCCTTTACATCGACCTTGGAGAGAGTCCAACAAGCCGATGCTCCAAGTTAAAGCCAACCCATTAATCAGGACATAGTTTTAATATGGTTAGAGCGCATTCAACCAATTAGCCCAGCTTGGAGAGAGTCCAACAACCAAAGCTAACGATTGACCTCGGCTCTTACCATATTAGTATTAAACTATTCCATGGTTTGAACATGTTGAGTTAGTAGGGCTTGGAGAGAGTCCAACAACCCAAACAAGAAACAGAACTCTGGTTCTAACCATATTAATGGAAGGTGTAGGCTTTAATATTGATTAAGGGTTTTATGTCTCATCCTCTTTGCATGCAAATAACTATTATCTACATGGCATGGCATACATGGCATACATCTACATGTCACGACACGCATGGCATAATGTTATGCATCTAATGCAATTACATGGCATACAATTATATCATGTATATAATTTCCTTATATGTCATAACTATTTATGGAAATAAAATATGTTTAAGATTTGATTCTCCAAATCAAATCATAATTAAATTAGGAAACAAATTTCCAAATCTAATCACATATTTTATTCATGGAATTATTTGATTAAGGAAAATCTATTTAGGAAACCAATTTCCTAAATCTTTAAAACTACTTATGGAAATTAAATATTTTAAGATTTGATTTCCCAAATCAAATCATGATTAAATTAGGAAACAAATTTCCAGAATCTAATCAAATATTTTATTTATGGAAAATATAAATTTCCATAAATACTTCCAACTTTCCAAAAGTGGAAGATTTCCATAAATACTTCTAGACTTTCCAAAATTGAAAAATTTCCATAAATACTTCTAAATTTCCAAAATTTAGAAAACTTCCAGAAATACATTATGACTATCGCAAAACCATTTTTACGATTATGTCAAAACACAACCTGGGCTCTGATACCACTGTTGGGTTTCCGGCACCGCGGCGTGTGTGTGTTCGATCATGTTTCGTAAACATGAGCACAGCGGAAGCAATTAAAATTAATAAATCTATATTTATTACAACACACGCATGCTATTACAACAAGTGTAGACATAACCGTAAATTAAAATTTGCAATAAAAGGAAATTAAACTACGTTATACCTTCCTTATGACGTGTAGCGGGAACGACATCAACCGGAACGATCCTCGTAAGAATCGTCTCTATCCGTATCCACGCCGAGCTCCTCGGGATGACTTCGCTAAGTCACGAGCTTCGTCTTCGTATGGGTTACTAGCCTCGTGTTGAAGATGACGTGATCGAGAGATGATCACGATCCGAATCCAAATTCGGATCCTAAAACGAGTTCTCAAAACTCGCTTCTCCGGAGAGGTATTCGTCAACCGTTTGACGAATCCTTCGTCCTCCACCTCAGAGGATTACCGGAGATCAAATCGCCGGTAAGTTAGCCGCTGTCGGAGCACTAACCGTCGTCCAAACGATGCTCCGACGAGAGGAGGAGAAGCTGTCCAGAAAAACTGGACAGCTTGGTGGAGGAGTAGACGCCGGCCAAAACAAGGAGAGGAAAAACCCACCTTGATGCCGAACCTATAGGAGATCACCGGAGGGTCGCCGGAGGTTCACCGGCTGGAGCTTGGACGCCGGCAAGGGTCTTGGACGACGGCACAAAGCTGGGCGGTGGCAGCTTGTAGTTGGGCGCCGAAATCACCAACAAGGGGTGGGCGGCAACTAGGTTGGGCGGCCAAAATAGATTAGGGTTTTGGATTAGGGTTTAAGCCCTATTTTATAGAGAACTAATTCTCTTAATGGTTAATGGATCATATCCATAAAGCCCGTTAACCCGCTCCATTAAGATAAGTTAAAATAAACCAAACCATGATGGTTTATTTTAAGTTAAAACGAACCGAACCAACCTTTGGTTCATTCGTTTAATATAAACCAAACCCTTTGGTTTATTCTCATCCATTGGATTAGAACCAAACCATTTTGGTCCATCCATTATGTCTTCATAAGACACGGCCCATCCACGCTTCCTCTGCGACTGAAACAATTTCATGCTCGCTTTATGTTTGGTCCAACCAAACATAGTTTCTCTCGGTCTGAGAATCCCATTCTCAAGCTCGTTTTAAATCCTTTGGATTACACTCGTTGTGCGTGTGACCAAATAGGTTCTCGGTTTATGTTGGCCGTCTATAATTAACCATTAATTATAGAACGATCATGAGTGGCACCTAGTAGTACATCATGATCCCCAATTAACCAAAAGATCAACGGTTGATCGAACTATTTACGAAACCCTTGATGCTTCGAATGAATCGTGCCCCATTCCCTTCACTCATCTTATACCCACTTGGTTCAGGACATGGTCTATTGTGTCAGTCCCCACTAGGCTGACTACGTCACACCTAGCCCAAGTATCATTTCCTCATCCTACTGATTCTAGTTACTCCACATGTATCGAAGAGTACCTTACTCTAAACATGTAATGCTTTGGCCAAAGACTTTAGTAACAATCCGACGAGAGGCCATGGGTATACATCTCCTCGCAAGGAGTGGTGAATCCTTTATAGGCTATTCAAACACCTTCGATCACTGACTTATACCCAATCATCCGGGTCCACATCTCCTTAGAGATGTTTGCTTAAGATGTCAAAGCATAAGTCTCCATGATCAAGATGACTTGAATACCGCAAGTCAAAGGAACATCGCACTTAAGCCACAGTAAGAACTTCATTGACATATCTATATATGCAGAGAACCATATGAAGTCTTACGGCTGGTCACTCCAATGAACTAGTTACCATAACTAGCATCCATGATTAACTCCGGACATCACTATGTCTCCAGCCAGTGAGAATCAGCTGCTTGGATACACCAAGGAGTATACCTCGTGCTAGTCTCAATAGAATTGATGGTGTCCAGATCCATCAATTCATCGACTAGGGATAATTCCGATACATCACAATTACACATGTAGAGATACTCACTAGTTGTGATCCAATCACAAATTCTCTCATGCTGTGAATCGTATCGTGGACATTCAGTAAATGAGTTTAAGATCCAATCAAATACATAAAACATGTATACTCAAATAGTGAATCTTCATTTATCATATAAATGGTTCATACATAAGGCGATTGCCTTAGGACATCTCTCATATATTACTAACATGAGGCTGATGGAGGTGGCTAGAAGGCTTAGGGCTAGGCTAAGGGTGGTCTAGCAAGTATGGGGGCACCATACTTGGGTTAAAACCTCATGTTGCTCATTAAACGATTGGTGATGTCTCTGACGATCGCGCCAAGGTTGTCGAATGATTGGTAGTTCTTTATCAAGCATGAGCGCCGTAGCCGCTGGCGCGGTCGACGACGGGCGCGTTAGCGATCGACTGCCAAGAGTCCCGTTGGAACTTTTCCAACGTGGATTGAGCCGTTGTCTCACAGCTACAGTGCTGGCAGTCGACTGGGGACTTATGGCAGTCGACTGCTAGGAGGAAATCTAGCCCGATGGAGGATAAAAGTAGTTATTCGTGGAAGGCTCAAGAATCAGATTTTTGGGAGCTTTGGTGAGGTGATTTGCAGGTGCATTTCAGGGTCCTTCAAGCTCATCCAAGCAACCAACAAGCAAGCGCTCAAAACTCTAGTTTGTAAAGTGTTCTTTACATTTCCTTTGTATTTGCTTGTATTTCTTTCGTTTATTATGGTAAACGATTGTACGAGGTTTCTCCGCCTCCGACTTGTTGTCGAGAAGGAGTTTATTGATTAGTGATTACATTGGCATCGCTAGAGCTCGTTAGAGCTCGATCCGTGGAGTAGGAACCGTTCGGTTCCGAACCACGTTATATCCTCGTGTTGTGCTTGTGTTCGTGATTGTATCTTTTCGTTATTGCTTTTATTATTTCTATTCCGCTGCGCATAACAAGTTTTGTAGAGACGATCGCGAACGATTTCCATCCACGCACGGGCAACGAGCTATTCACCCCCCCTCTAGCCGTTCCACGATCCCCAACAAATATCTCCCTATGTTTAAGATATCGAATGTCCATTAATTAATTAAATTACTGACAATTTAATTAATCAATATCTAACTCCATGAGTAATACCACTTATCCTTATCATCATGTTGGACCAAGTCCACCTGTAGGATTTACATGATGAACTTTATGAGCTCCTCAAGGGGACATCATCATCCTAATGTATAGGACACGATTTCCTCCTATAATCAATGACACACCATGTAAATAATATTATTTCCCAACTTACCAGGTCTATTGACTTAACACATAAATCTCGCCCATTGGTAAATCAAAGAAATAAATACTAAGTACATGTGCCCGTTATTATATCAGAATTAAGAGCATGTACACTATAATATCTGAGGTCTTAATCAATTATATAGTCAATATAAATTGAATCACCTTTAAATCGGTCCTCCTCAATACACACAAAGTGCGCTAGTGTAATTCTATGGTTAAGATAAACTAATACCAAATTACACTACAATCATGCCAATGGTTTGTCCAAAACCATCTTGGTTGTGAGCCTCTACTTATACTCTACAAGGAACTAATAACATGATCTTCTGTGTGACACCACACACCATATTATCTACAATGTAAAGTATCAGACAATATACATAAATATAAAATGCAAACAATGATCATGTGATTCTTATTTCAAAATGAAGATATTAATGCAAAAGCTAGGCTTTTAGTATACATCCCAACAATCTCCCACTTATACTAAAAGACTATGCTGCCATCAAACTGCCATACATCTGATTCTCATTCCCTCCACATGCCTATCAAAAGCTCTTGATGGAAAGGCCTTAGTGAAAGCATCTGCCAAGTTATCCTTTGATGCAATCTTGGCGACAACAACTTCTCCGTGCTTTAAGATCTCTCGTATCAGGTGGTACTTGTTCTCTATGTGTTTACTTGCCTTATGGGCTCGTGGTTCTTTCGAGTTTGCAACTGCACCACTTTTATCACAATAGATTGTGATAGTTTTGGGTAAACCAGGAGTCACATCCAAGTCGATCAAGAAGTTTCTGAGTCATACAGCTTCTTGGGTTGCCTTAGAGGCTGCTACATACTCAGCTTCCATGGTGGAGTCCGCCACACATTTCTACTTGACACTCCTCCATACAATGGCTCCACCTCCCAAATTAAAAACATAGCCTGAGGTAGACCTACTGTTATCCCTATCTGATTGGAAGTCAGAATCTGTGTAACCCACAAGGAGTAATTGATCTGCCTGGTATACCAGCATATAATTCCTAGTCCTTCTCAGGTATTTCATTCTATGCTTTATCGCAGTCCAATGTCCCTATCCTAGATTACTCTGATATCTGCTAACCATGCCCACGACAAAGTAGATATCCGGCCTCGTACATAACATAGCATACATGAGGCTTCCTACCGCCGAAGCATAAGGAACCGCCTTCATCTCCTCTATCTCCTTTGACATTCTAGGACACATGTCTTTAGATAAAGGTACTCCATGCCGAAAAGGTAGAAAACCTTTCTTGGAGTTCTGCATGCTAAAACGAGCTAGAATAGTGTCTATGTATGAAGCTTGAGATAAGCACAATATCCTTTTCTTGCGATCCATTATAACCTTGATCCCAAGGATGTGTCCCACTTCTCTCAAGTACTTCATATCAAATTGTTTAGACAACTATACTCTTACGTCTGATAACACTTTGACATTGTTGCCAATGAGCAAAATATCATCTACGTATAGTACAAGAAATACTACTATGTTTCCATCACATCTCTTGTATACACAAGACTCATCCGGACTTTAAATAAATCTATATGACTAGATTACCTCATCAAAGCAGATGTTCCAAGATCTCAAAGCTTGCTTTAATCCATAAATAGACCGATTAAGCTTGCACACAAGATGCTCTTTGCCCTTTGCAATGAATCCCTTTGGTTGCTCCATATAGATGTTTTCTTCAAGACTTCCATTAAGGAAAGTTGTCTTGGCATCCATCTGCCAAACCTCATAATTCATATGAGCAGCAATAGACAAGAGAATCTGGATATACTTAAGCATGGCTACGGGTAAAAAAGTCTCCTTATAATTGATACCCTCTTTCTAAGTGTACCCTTTCACAACAAGCCTTGCTTTGAACGTCTCTACCTTCCCGTCTGATCCTCTCTTTCTTTTATAGATTCACTTGCATCCAATGGCTTTTACACCATTGAGTGGTTCTACTAGCTCCCATACCTGATTTGAATCAATATATCCTATCTCAGAACTCATCGCCCTTTTCCAAGATACTGCATCTTTATCTTGGAGTGCCTCGTCATATGTCAAAGGATCAGGTTCATGTTCGCCAGGGACCAAATCAAAAGATTCTCCCAAGAACATAAATCTATTAGGTTGTCTAACAACCCTCCCACTATGATGAGGTATCACCTGTGTATCCTCTGTGACACGCGGTGTAGTCACTTGTGGTATGTCCTCTTGTACCGTTGGTACTGAAGCAGAGGCTTCCACTCTTAATTCCTCTAGAACAATCTTGCTCATGGGCTTGTGGTTCATCTCATAGTCTTCCTCTAAAAATCAGGCATTCGTGCTAACGATCACCCTATGATCTCTAGGACTATAGAACAAACCATCTTTCATTCCTCTAGGATAGCTTACGAACAGGCGCACTTCTATACGAGATTCCAACTTATCAGCATCTCCCTTCAGCACATGTGATGGACTACTCCAAATCTGAATATGTCTTAGACTAGGCATTTGCCCAGTCCACAATTCTGTGGGAGTAGAAGGTACTGATTTAGATGGTATCAAATTCAGAATATACATTGTCGTTTCCAAGGCATACCCCCAGAACGAATCTGGTAACTCAGAATAACTCATCATCAATCTAACCATCTCCATAAGAGTCCTATTCCTTCGCTCTGCCACACCATTCTATTGGGGTGTACCAGGTGCAGATAGTTGGGATTGAATGCTAGCCTCTGATAAGTAACTCCTAAACTCTTCCAAGATGTACTCACCACCACGATCAGATCGTAGTGTCTTGATACTTTTACCTTGACGTTTCTCCACATCAGCCTTGAATTCTTTGAACCTGTCAAAACATTCAGATTTGTGACACATCAAGTAAATGTATTTATATCTTGAATAATCGTCTATAAAAGAGATGAAATATTTATAACCACCTCTAGCCTAGATAGACCTTGGACCACACAAATCAGAATGAACCAATTCCAATACATCTTTGGCTTTATACCCCTTGGCCTTAAAGGACCTCTTGGTCATTTTACCTTCCAAGCAAGATTCGCAGGTTGGGAAATCTTCCACCACCAATGAACCCAAAGGTCCATCAGCTATCAACCTTTGAATTATACTCAGGTTAATATGACCTAACCTTAGATACCAAAGATATGTTTGGTTCATTTTCGAAGGTTCTTTTCTCTTATTAGATTTAGAAGATGAGTTATTTATTTCTATTTGCACTGTGGGAGTTTTTGGTTCAAGAGTGTATAAATTTCCTACCAATGCACCAGAATAGATAATCTTCCTATTCTTTTTTATAACAACTCTATCATTAAAAGAAATAGAATACCCATCCATAAACAATTTAGAAACTGAAATCAAATTCTTTCTAAATGTAGGTACATAAAGAAAATTTCTCAGAACCAAAATTTTATTTCTATCAAAAGATAAATAAACATCTCCCACTACAATAGCTGCCACCTTCGTAGCATTTCCCATGTAAACGGTAATCTCTCCCTCAGCTAGTTGTCTGGTTTCCTGGAACCCCTACAAAGAGTTGCAGACATGATCTGTGGCTCCCATATCTACACACTAGGTACCGGTAGATAACACTGCTAAACATTTTTCAACAACTAAACTAAAAGATATACCATTGTTCTGTTTCCAATTAGGACAGTCTGCCTTCCAATGTCTAGTCTGCTTGCAAGTGAAGTACTTGCCTTTCGACTTCTTCACTACTACTTGAGATCCTGCCACCATCTTTGCTATGCCATGTTTCTTCTTCTTCTTGCCTTTCGGCTTAGAAGTAGAAACCTTTTGAACAACTATGGCATGAGCACTCTGACAAAAAAGCCCCTCTACTTCCTGAAGTTCTGTCAGAAGCTCCACCAACGAATACAACCTTTTATTCATGTTGTAGTTCAGGCGAAACTGCTCAAAACTTCTAGGTAGAGATTAGTAAATGATATCGACATAGGTTTCCCCATCTATCTCCACTCCAAGGATTTCCATCTCATTCAAATGAGTCATCATCTTGAGAACATGATCCCTCACGGGTGTTTCCTCAATCATGGTGGTCATCATCAAGTTCCTCATAGCTTCTTGCCTAGCAGCCCGATTCTGGTGTCCGAAAAGATCCTTAAGATTGAGCATCATGTCATAGGCAATAGTCATGGCCTAATGCTGATGTTGCAATACATTTGACATAGAAGTCAAAATGCAACACCGCGCCATCTCATCTGCCTTGATCCACTTCCTATAACTCTCTTTCTCCTTTTCACTAGAATCATTCGTAGGCTTTGGAGGATATTCTTCGAAGAGTACATATTTGTACTCCTCAGCAGTCAGGACAATGTCCAGATTTCATTTCCAATCAACATAATTGGGGTCAATAAGTTTGTTTTCTTTTAGAATCACAGCAAGTGGGTTGAAAGTCATTTTGAAAAACCTAAGAATCACAGCGATCAAAAACATTAGATTTCAAAAAATTTATTAATCCCTCAAACAATAAAATTTTAAAATCAACCAATACCTCAAAACACCGAGAATATCGTATGCCACGATAGTGTGGACGTATACGAATTCTACATTTGTAAGAGGAGGTTTTACCTATTAATTTTATTATTCTGTCAACCTTACTTTTTGATAAATAAAATTAATAGTTGGTTCCTCTTCATCCCAACAAATAAAAGCAGTGACTCCGATGGGGAGGATACTTTTATTTGCATATAAGGGTTTACGATTACCTGATACTAAGGCAATTACCTCGGAATATGTGGCTTCCGATGAGGAAGTAGACATGCTACTAAATATTTTTCTATAATCATATTTGACCTAGTGATCTGCAAAACAAACTCATCCGATATGGAAGAAGGCACTCAGAGCCAACGCGCAAGTTTGTTTGCATCACATGTTAAATTGTAATGGAGGCCCCGGGAATTAAAAAATATCCCTCTCCCACTTAGTAATTTAAAATTGAGGAATTTTCAAACACACACAACATGCATATCAAACAATAAGCAATAAATATGAAAAAAAATTAAATTTTCCAACTATTATGGCTTTTTCTTTTCCAATATGCTTCCCGTCGTGTCGCCACCTTGTCCGCTCCTCCCTTTACCATGCGCAAGCCACAAGGGGATCCGAACCGAGATAAAATATTTTAATTTACATCACTTGATCCTATACTCCACGAAGGAGTGTACAACATATCTAGATCGAAAGTAAATTAAAATAAGCGGCAAAACAATGTCGTATTTAATTACAAAAATTAAATACTAATTAGCCTCATCAACCCCGAGGATTCAAATAATTAATTACAATCACACACATACAATCACATACATTCACATAGCCATAATAGTTGGATCTTATGCCTACAAGCAAAAAGTTAGCCTACGCACATCCTACTATTATACGACATAAATAATATATGATAAATGCATGAAAGTAACCGAATCCAAAACACACAAAATCGGAAACCATGGCTCTGATACCACTTGAAGGGAGTTTCGCTTCGCTTCGAACGCTTATGTATGGAGATCCTATCTCATGTCCTTAGATTAAAATTTTATTAATTAAAACTAATCCGGACATAGATGGATTACCCAAGCACCCGATTCATCATCGTGCTATTCAATTTGAGTGGTCGCTTAAACAAACTTGTTGTTCAAGCAACCTAACCCTTTTCCTCGATTAGCCGCCGAATAGATGATGAACGGATCGCCGGTTTTTGTATTTATGATCGGGGTCCATGTCAATCCACAACATGTAAAATACAAAAGAACAAGAATCAAAATTAAACAAGATTATACCTTTTATTTTACCTCTTGATCTTCTATTCTATTCCTATTCTCTTCTTGGACATCGTGTGGGCGATGATCTTCCAAGAATTGAAGACTCCTAGACCACGTATCTTTTCTTCCTTCTCGTTCCGAACAAGGGAAGAAAACCCTACCTTCTACCCCTTTCTTGTGTCGAACACAATGTTGGTGCAATCGACCCAGATCACGATTGACCGGACTCGAGTTTGACTCGAGTAGTGTTTTGATATCTGACATATGTTGGGAAGATTGATGATGCAATCGACCAAGGTCATACTTGATGTTTGATGATGGTTTGACCATTGTCATGGGAAAAGTCCAAGCTTGAGTCTTGGCATGGAAAGTCCAACATGGGTTGGCAAAGGAAATTCCAAGCCTGGGTCTTGGCAAGGAAAATTCCAAGCATGGGTCTTGTCAAAGAAAAGTCCAAGCATAGGTCTTGGCATGGAAAGTCCAACATGGGTTGGCAAGGGAAAGTCCAAGTTTGAGTCTTGGCAATTGAGAAGTCCAAGGGGAATATTAGCGGCGTAAAGTCCAAGCGGGAGTCTTGGCAGCATAAGTCCAATGGTTGGCGACGTAAAGTCCAAGCGGAGTCTTGGCAGTGTAAGCTCAATGTGCCTTGGCGGTGTAGACCACATTAGCATGATAATAGCTGATGGGAGCACCTGAAGGCTAGTGTATAGATGAACAAGTCATGAATGACTTGGAGGGATCCGATAGGCATGAGGATGATGGAATTGGTTAGAAGGCTTAGGTCTAGGCTAAAGGTGGTCTAGCAAGTATGGAGGCACCATACTTGGGGTTAAAACCTCATGGATGAGGTTATCAGTCGACTGATGTAAGTCGATTAGCAATCAACTACGGTAGAGCGGCGACCACAGATGCAAGGGTGCCTCGACTGGCCTCGGCTAGGCAGCCACAGATGCAAGGGTGCCTCAATTGGCGCCTCGACTGGAGACCTAGTCGAGGCAGCGCCTCAACTAGACTCGACTAAGGTTGAGTAAATGCCACATATGCGAGGCAGGCTCGACCAGCGACTCGACTACCTGTGCATCAATCGACTGATCGGCATGATTATTCGACTAATGGTTTTTTTTTTGGACTTATCCAACGTGGATCGAGCTGTTGTCTCATAGCAACAGTATCATCAATCGACTGACGGTCCCGATCAGTCTACTGCTAGGCAGAAATCCAGACCTATGCAGGTTATAAAGGCAGCTCGAAAGAAGGATTTTTGGCATCAGTTCTTGAGTAGTTTTGGAGCGATTTGTTGCTGCAAATCAGGGTCTCCAAGTGCAATTCAAGCAACCACAAAGCAAGCATCCAAAATATATTTGTAAAGTGTTCTTTACGTGTTCTTGTGTATTTCATTTGTATCTTACTTGTATTTCATTCTTATTATTGTAAGAGATTTCTCCTCCTCCAACTTGTTGTCGAGAAGGAGTATTATTGCTTAGTGGTGTTGTGTGTTAGGATGTATACTGAAAAGTCTATCTTTTGTATGAACATCTTTATTTTTTAAATAAGAATCACATGATCATTATTTGCATATTTATGGTTATGCAATATTGTCTAATACATTACATTGTAGATAACATGGTGTGTGGTGTCACACGAGAGATCATGTTATCGGCTCCTTGTAAAGTATAAGTAAAGACTCACAACCTAGATGGCATTGGACAAACCATTGGTATGGTTGTAGTGTGATTTGGTATTGGTTTGTCTTGACCATTGAATCACACTAGTAAACTTTGTGTGTATTGAGCAGAACCGACTTAGAGGTGATTCGATTTATTGCTGACTACATAATCGAATCAGACCTCAGATATTATATTGTACATAGTCTTAATCCCGATATAATAACGGGCACATATACTTAGTATTAATTTCTTTGATTTAGCAATGGGTGAGATTTATAGATTAAATCGATAGGCTTGGTAAGTTGGGAAATGGTATTATTTATATGGTGTGTCATTGATTATAGGAGGAAACCATGTCCTATATATTAGGATGATGATGTCCCCTTGAGGAGCTCATAACGTTCATCATGTAAACCCTGCAGGTGGACTTGGTCCGACATGATGAAAAGGTTGAGTTGTACTACTCATGGAGGTAGATGTAGATTAATTAATGGTCAATAAATTAATTAATCGACAGACATTCGAGATCTTAAACACGGAGAGAAAATGTACATATAATATATGAAGCCCATATTATCTTATGGGGGTTGGTGAGGTAGATCAATGATAATCCTTTAGTGGATTGGATTATCATTAATGGATCGGACTTTATGTGGGCTTGATCCATGGGTGGCCAAGATCCAACTCCTCCTCATGGTTCCTATTGTAGCCTATTAACACCTCATGAAGCTTAGATCCAATGGATAGAAACAAAACTCTAGATCCAAAGTAGAGATTAAATCTCCAGATCCGACGATTGAGATTAAATCTTTAGATCCGACGGTTGAGATTAAATCCCTAGAACCAATGGTAGAGATTAAAAGGAGGCTTATCCCTAACTCTATAAAAGGAGAACAAGGGGTTGGCGTGGAGGATCAATTGATAGAAACTAGGGTTTTGGAGTTTGGCGGCAAGAGCTTGGAGCTAGGGTTTGGGCTTTGCTACACCTAATAAGGAAAGATTTACCTTGTCTTCTCCTTCTCCATTGGTGGTCGGCGCCCATTGAAGTCTTTCCAGCTCTGGCCGGCATCCAAAGTTGCTCCTCTCCTTCTCCTTGGCCGGTGGAAACAAGATTTAGGGCTTTCCCTTGGTGTCTTGGCCTGTTTCCATCATAATCTACTCCTCCTTATTGGCCGGCGGCAAGGATTCTCCTTGTTGCTTGTTGGTTGGCTATAGGAAGGAGAAGATCCTTGTTTCTATTCTTCCTCTTGCTTTGAAAGAGCAAGGAAAGAAGATCGGTGATCTAAGAGCTTCAACTTTTGGTAGATCGTCGCCCACACGACGTTCGAAAGGAGGAATGTCATACATTAGAAGATCGAGAGGTATATTGATTCTCTATTCTCTTTTGTAATATGTTTGTTTTTGTTTTTCAATTATTAGGATGATATATTCTATTTGTCGCTAAATAATACTTGGATTCCAAACATAAACATGAAAGCCGACGATTCGGACATCGTCTATTCTGCGGCTACTTGTAGAATAGAGGTTGGTCGCTTGAACAACATGTTTGTTCAAGTGACCTCTCTAAACGAATAGCACGACGATGACTTGGTTTTTTGAGCAATTCCTTTTGTCTAGGATTAAATTTTTTTATCCGGGGACATCAATTGGATCGCCGTGAACAAATGATCGAGGAGAAGTGGGAAGCGAAGTTTCCCCTCAAGGATCAACCCAACAATTAGTATCAGAGCCAAGGTTTCCAGTTTTGTGTGTTTAGGATTTGATTAATTTTTATGCACTTTTCATATATTATATGTGTCGGATAATAGTAGGATATGCGTAGGTTAACTCTTTGGTTGCAGGCATTAGATCGGACTATTATAGCCATATTTGTGTATGTGATTGTATGTGTGTAAATGTTTATTTTGTTGAATCCTCGGGGTTGACGAGGCTAGTATTTAATTTTTTTGTAAATTAGATACGACATTGTTTAGCCACTCCTTTTATTTTAGTTTACTTTCGATCTAGAGTTCATGTACACTCCCTCTTGGAGTATAGGATTGATGGATGTAAATTAAAATAGATTTTAGTCTCGACTCGGATCTCCGGATGGCTCGTACATGGCGTAGGAGGAGCAGACGAGAAGGCGATGCGATGGGAGACATATTGAAGACAAAAGCCATAATAGTTGGAAAATAATTTATTTTTCATATTTATTGCTTTTTGTTTGATATGCATATCGTAGGCTAGGAAAATTTCTCAATTTCAAATTACTAAGTGGGAGAGGGATATTTTTATAAATTCCCACGGCCTCCATTATAATTTGACATGTGAAGCAAACAAACTTGCACGTCGGCTCTGAGTGTCTTCCTCCCCATCTGATGGGTTTGTTTGCGGATCACAAGGTTGAATATGGTTATAGGAAATTATTAAGGAGCGTGTGTACTTCCCCATCGTAACGCACATAACCCGAGATAATTACCTTGGTACCAAGTAATGGTGAACACTTAGATACAAATATAAGTATCCTCTCCATCGGAGTAACTACTTTTATTTGTAGGGCCGAAGAGAAACCAACTATTAATTTTATTTGTCAAAAAGTTAGGTTGACAAGATAGTAAAATTAATGGGTAAAACCTCCTCTTACAAATGTAGAATTCGTATACGTCCACACGATCATGGCATACGATATTCTCAATGTTTTGAGGTGTTGGTTGATTTTAAAATTTTATTGTTTGAGGAATCAATAATTTTTTGAAATCTAAAGTAATGATCTATGTGATTCTTAGGATTTTTA